>OU342639.1:31164612-32581721 GCA_910589415.1 Malachius bipustulatus | reverse complement strand
AATTAAAAACAAGCACTTTTTGAATATATCCCATATATCTATACATATAGGTACTTTATTATAATAATGCCAAACTTCATTGAATCACTAGTGAAATAAGGTGATTGAAAATGACCTTTTTATATTTTTTTTGTCTACACAATTTACTCTTGACGTTCGCGATGAGCGTCTTTATAACGACTTTACCATATTATAACGAAGGAGCACTAGCGAAATATTTTGGATTCCTAATTCGTATTTGGATTTGTTTATCTTCTCTAAAATTATTATGATGACTCAGCCATTCATGGAAATGACACTTTCGCGACAATTCTAATTACATGACAGGAATGACACATTGCCGGCCAGTGTGACAGTTCTACTAAATACCAGAAAGATTCCGCATTCTACGCATGTTCGAGATTGCGTGACACTATCAGATATTTCTAGACTCCACGGCCTTCGGATATCCAGAGAGGGTGCTCAGTTTATCTAGAGACATGGAAATATATCCAAAACTACGCATCAGATCGAAAAAACTGGGTAATGAAATTTGTTCGCCTTCAAAAGGGACATCCAATGATACCAAACTCATATACAATCTACACCACCCCCTAGAAAGTGGGGGGCAGCAACTTTGAAATATTTAAACGAGAATCTAATACGTTTTCTATTCCAGATTCGAATTTTACAGGTAAAAGCATGTAGGAAATTTCTCCCGCTTCTCCCTTCCATGCAGCTGAAGAGGAGGGGGGTAACTTTGAAATATTGTTTAAGAACTCTTATTTTTTATTGCAGATTCGGAATTTGTTGCTTAAAATACGTAGGATTTGTCTTGAAAAAATTTCTCGATTAATTAATATTTTTGGTTCAATTTCGGTAGGAAGACAAATCGAAAAAAAAACGCATAATTTCGTCTATTACAGCGTATAGAACCACGTAGAGTTATTTATGTACGATAAAGTTATCGCCAGTTATCACCTGGCGATCCCGGAAGTTCCAGTTTATCACATCCTCTTTCCAGGCCAGGCGAACAAATTTCATTACCCACTTTTTTTTTGATCTGATAGGTATAGTTTTGGATATATTTCTATGTCTCCAGGTAGACTGAACACCCTGCATAAGGAGGCAAACTAGCAGTTTAGTTGTAGTTTGGAAGTGGATGAAAGCTGAAGTACCATAGAGTAAAGAATAAGGAGAAGAGAGTGAAGTGATTGTGACAATCTGTGTGTAAATAAGAGAACATCTGAGTTGATTATTGAGCGAATAAATTTCGATTTAAAAAACGCTCCTGTAGCTTTATCTTTCAAGATTAGGGAACGAAATTTTGGATCCTTGTACCTATTCATACTCACGACTGTTTGACAGTACCAGCGCACCAGTACTAGCAAATGATTCAATAATTAATCTGTTCTGTTAGATTATTGGCATCCCTCGGTATAATGCCAATTTTATATTAAACTAGATTGATAGGGGCCCTAATAATAAAATAGGCCACACTGTGCCTTGTTGTAATGCGTGTTAATATAAAAAAAGAAAGTAATATTTTATACGGAAAAGGCGTAATCTAATCGAATAAGATTAAATTTTCGATGCACTTTAGATTTATGTTATTTGCCGTATATCTCTAATGGAATCCGAGCTGACGTCTAGTGCCGGACCCTGCATTTTTATTATTCCTTATGTACTGCGGAGATCCCTGGAATCGGAGTTATGACCACCTAATCTCCGCTGATAATAAATCAATTAAATGGACATCTTTATCATGGACTGTCTCGGACCCTGCACTAAACACATGAAATCTTTATGGATATTGGATTCGAATGGAGCGAAAACATGGAAATCTATCAAGATATATATGAGTGCCAACTGAGGTTACTACTGTAAATAGATTAGGGAATTCACAGTTATATGTCCTACTCCCACTTCCCAAAACGCTTTTTTTTATAATTGAAATTCTTCTATTAAGGTCAGAATTAGCCAGTACCTGGAGCAGGCCTGCTTGTTTATGGTGTTTGTGTCTTTGGTGCGGTTTGACCTTTTTGCTTTCTGCAGTGACATCCTGGCTTGGTTTGTTTTTCAACCTGCACCTGAATTTTGGCACCCAGACAGCAATTTGATTTTTTGGTCATCCCTAGCTACGTGTCATTATGACTTGAAATGACGTTAGGATGACGTGATTATGTCACAGCCCGTCGACGTGATTTTTAGATCTCTTACGGACGTACCGGTTGGGTTGGTTATTAATTTGGCTAGCTAGTGCTTGCCAAAACGTTTCAGTAATACTTATAAGTCCCAAGAGAAATTAACAGGAGCATTTGTATAAAAGCAAGAGTGAGAAGAAGACATTAAAATAAGGCAGAACTTATAGCGCCAGATTAAAATTTAACACAATCACGTATAAATCTGAAAAATGACGACAATAATCACGTGATTTTTTGGTAACATGACGTCGGGGACCAAAAATGACGTCATTTTAACGTGACTCTGTTTCCTGTGGTATGGGCAACTGTGACACGTTCGTTCGATCAACATACTGACGCCATTTTGGCATTTTTTTGTAGTTAACCTTTCCACTACACTTTTTGCTATATCTACTGTGACTTAATTTTGGGCTTCCATCGCAGTTCGCCATCATCCTACTGCACCTAATTTAGTGACTGCGTCATTGGCGCTTCGATCTTTCCTTCTGGACACTTGTATTTGACCAAGTTGTCGTTCGCTCTTTCTTTCCAGACGGTTGACTTTTTCATATATGTTCTGTGTTATTGGGTGTTGTGAAGCGTGACAAGATTTCAAAGGCACACTTTCTATATACTGTGACCAGTGACCACTTACCTACACCTGGTGAATTCTAGACTTCCTCCTCCGAAATAAGTGAGCCAGAACCTGCATAACAAACTATGTATCTACTCTTAGAAACAAAACAAACTGCTGCGACTTATGATGGAAACAAAGATTGGTAAGTCATCATATGCAGTGTGCCATGAACACAGAGCTCTGAGCATAGCAAAAATCCCATGAAAGAGTGTCATCCAGAACGATATACCCTTTCAGCAGATTCACATCAGCTGTTCCAGTTGAGCATCCTTTGAGAAGCTCATGCAAGAATCTGGATCTGGATTGTTGCAAAGAGGGTAGTTTCTTACTGGGACCCTTTAGCCCTTTATTGGTCCCTTTCTACCTCCTCTCGAGTAGGCAGCCCCGTCATCAACCCATCCGGGGATGCCCAATTCTGGCTATATCAGGCCAGTCTTTCCTCAGTGTGGATTTCCGATATTGACGAAGCGCTGGAAGCATTATTGACGAAGGTATGAAGGTGAGTCTTAGGCTTGTTCTTGATGGCTGTAGGAGATATTTAGCCCTTTTCGGGCTAGGGCTAGTAATTGCTGAGTCTGTCTTGGCGGCTCGAAGTAAATACCATAGATCGAAGCACTTGCATCAGCACCGGCACCGACACGTTCATCCAGACTCGAAGCATCATCTGCCACGTTGATGATAGTGATGTCATCAGCATCGGTATCAAAACTGACGAACATGGGAGCAAGAATCGAGTCTTTTGGCACACTCTAATGCTTCCATGATGCTGACACCGGGTTTGACATGCAATTGTATTATTATTATTATTGTGATTAGATTTTCTCCTTTTGACAATGGATTATTATAAATAATTGATTCTCATGCAGGAGGTCTTACACAAATTTAATTTTTTCCCAACAAAATTGGTCGGATTAGATGAGCGAATAACATGATTCAACATGTTTGCTGCACCCCGTATATAAATAAACATATAGCTACGAGTGGCAGTGAGTGGAACACTTTACTCTCCCTAACGTCGTTAATCGTTAATCTACCATCCAATAATTTTTCAGATTCCGATTCCCCGCACATAATACGTATTCATTAGTAAATTATCTGCTAATAGTGGCATTACTCCGGACAAATCGACCGGAATCGGGGCCGTGAATTATAGGCCTTTATCGGACCGTCGCCCTTCTGTTGCGACTTTCATTGAATTGAATGAAAACCCTTGGATTTAGCTGTACAACAGACCGGAGGACTTCCGGGGGCCGTTTCAAGTCACGAATCTCCCACTCTCGACCGCGTAAGGTTGTTTACGTGGTTCCCAACGAACAGTCAATCTGTCTTCGATAGATCGCTTCAGGTAATTAGTTTATTGATCGTCGGCTTGTATTTATTTTTTAGAGTCTTCGCTCCTTCGCCTTCACTGTCGAAGCATTAAACTTCCTGGTCACTACTCTTAAACATATTATAACGAATTAGGAACACTTATGCAGTTCAGTTGTAGTTTGGAAGCGGATGAAAGCTGATCCAATGTGCACGGAACCTAAATGAGACGTTGCAATTGTCACGGTTTTTGTTTCTTCCTTAACATCCCAAGAGTATAGTCTCAGAATGGATATGTATCGTTTCTTTTGCAACCACCCGCGTATGAGTTCAAACATGGAAGTTACTTTTGAAATAAAAATGAAACCTGTTTTTTGAAACGTATATGAATAGTATCTGAAACATTTATTGAGAGACGGTTCAAAGGAAACTGAGCATAGAAGATATGGGATTATATAGGATTATAGGAAACGTTTATGACGGCTGACATTTAACGTTTCATAAAAGTCTCTGCATTGTTTCAGAGACAAGGCAGCAAATTCGACCATTGTTTCACTAAGGCTTCTCATGAAACATGTTTCCAATGTAACGTGTCTGGAACAGTACCTACTTATGGAACAGAATTTCAACTGAAACGTTTATGAGGGCGGACATTTAACGTTTCATAAACGTCTCTGCATTGTTGCAGAGACAACACCACCAAACGTTTCAATCTATCGTGTCTTCGTTTCGGCAACGTTACAAATACAGTTCTTTGCACAGTGGGGAAGTACCATATAGAGTAAGGATTAAGAAAGAGAGTTAGAAAACAGACTGAGAAGTGATTATGACAAGTGAAGTAAAAGAGTATATTGGTTGTGTTAGTATAGTATCTGTGTGTAAATAAGAGAACAGCTGATTATTTAGATTTGGAAACTATTGTTAAAGAATTAGACTTTTAATTTGGTATTAATAAAGCGTAAGACTGTAACAATATTATGGTCTCATTTGATCCAAACTTGATTATGGGATAATCGGCTACTCATTCATCTTCCAAGTCTTCATCATAGCAAAATCACACAAACGATTGAAGACAGGTGCTTTCTCTATACTCCAGAAGAAAAAAACTTCTGTCACTAAATTATTTATGCCGGCAAAACGTATCCTCAAATCCTAAGAACTTCAATTACTATATCTAATACTCTCTAATAACAGTTTAAAACCCTCTTTGACTTGTGAAAATCTAAAAACCTTGACATGACTAATAGAACAAGTAGTATCTCAGTATTCTCACCTGCACCCTGGCCTCGCTGAGTCCTAGCCGCTGGCTGAGCTCCTCCCGCATGAAGGCGTCGGGGTAGTGCGTTTCGTCGAAGAGCCTCTCCAGCTCGTTAAGTTGCTCGAGGGTGAAATTTGTGCGTGATCGCCGCTGTTTTGTCGTGCTTTTCACCGAGACAGTCAGCAAGGAGGTCTGCGACGTCCCTCCCGACGATTGCCGCGTGTCCGGCACAGGCACTTCCTCCCTCAGGTGCTTCTCCTGCTCCGATTCCGATATACCTTCAAAAAAATACTTCTCTCATTCAGGCATTCTTATCTAGGCCACTACTCTGATTTAGTGATGAGCAAAAGCAAGTCCAAGATTTTGATCTCGGTGTTGGTTTTTCTGCAAGTCGAGACTAAGACTGCAAGAGTAAGGACTACTCTGATGGTTAACAAGCGCTGTTACTAATCACAACAATATTTCCTTAAATTTATAGGAAGCAGGTAGTTGGGTTGGGATATTTTATAATAAATAAGTCAGACCTACACGGGCCAAATATTATCTCACATTGATTCTAGTACTGACCATCAAGGACAAGGACAAAGGTGTTTTTTTTCGCTAGATTTTGGTGCATTCGTAAGTGTGTGCCGTGCATTCTTGCAAATAAAATATAAGAAGTATGATACAATGATAATAAGTAGTAAAGATTCAGTAGTCCAAAAATATTTCTCTACTGAATTGAATAAAACTTAAAATAACGTCATAACTTACGGACAATTTTTGAGCAGTTTTTCCGTTATTAATTACAAACCTCAAATCCCAATTCAAGATTGGGTGATGATGTGAGTAACAGGTTTTGGGGACAAGATAACTTTCGAAAAAGCTCGTGAGTGTTTCTACCAGTTTCTACCAGAATTTGTGCACGTCGCCAGCTAGAGTAGCTATCAGTTTTAGCTGAAGTATGTAGGTATATAGGGTGATTCATGACTAATGCGACATAGTTCTTTTTTTGTCAACAAATAAAGATAAGAAATTTAAATTTTTCAGTTTTCTTAGATTTGATTTCACATTCTTTAAAAGCATAAAATTGTGCCCCACTTTACCCGTTTAACAGACTGTATCTGTCAAAATAAGAAAGTTCCCATATTGGGAGATAGATTTCGGGAACCCTGCTTAGGCCTATTAAGGCTTTCCGTTCTTTCCTGTTTTTTCGACCTTCACTGTATAAAAGCCTTCGAGTGGCCCAATCTTGGTAAGTTTTGGCAGTGAGGACTTCCGTGAATATTCCGTGATATGCCAACTGCTGGTTTTGATACCATAAATTCTGATTCTCAACATTTCGTAGCCAGAAAGAGTAGCAAAGTCGTTTTTTCTATATCCAGCTTAGCCAGGAATCCAGATCAGAGTTACTTCGTTACTCTTATTGCTAGAGCAGTCAAGGTAAGTCGACACTTTCAGACCAAATTGGACTTGCAGTGGCTGGTGGTCTTCTGACAGAATCACCCCTTTTAGTGGAACTGCAGAAAAATCTACAAATGAGAGGAAATTTCACATATCTGCATGGGCAACAAGAGTGCATGAATGCAAAGATCAAAAATATTTTAAGAAATTGATGCAAAGTTTTAATTGAGCTGATGAAGTTTGATCGACATATCAAGCAATCGTGTATAATTTGATTTTGGAAAGGTGGCTTACGTTGACACAGTGACAAATTAACACAGCAGGTCCGAAATTGAACCGGATATAGAATTAAAGAGCCAGCTTCCAGGCATTCACCCACAAAACCGCTGTATCATTTCAAAACACCACAAGACATAATTGCTGATATGAGTGGTACAGTTGAAATCAGTATGGCAGAAATCGATAGTAATCCGATAAAGAAGAACGAAGTTGTTCTCATAACATTGTCATTGTTCCATTCCGACAAGTTAAACTCCATCATTCCCCTACCCCGATCCCCCATTGATTTTATTCCCATCCTTAACAGAATAAGGTTTTCTCCAACAAAATTGGATATAAAATCTAAATTAGAGTGATGTTAAGTCGCGCAGATTTGATTGGATAAAAACATAAAACAGTTATTATAGCAATTGAAATCATTATGATAGACTCCACCCTGTTCCTGTTTACTATGAAGCAAACTTTAGCTTCCCCCTTCCGGTGTTGTCAGACTTACACCCCAGGCAGAGGCGCACGGAGCTTATTCCCTTACATCCAGGATTTTAATTTTCTAAATTGAAGACAGAACGTTATTTCATTACCTTAATTTTTTACGTTTAATGATTGCTATTGAGAAGAGCAACGGGATTATATTTCTTGAATGTTAATAGCTTAATAGCCTTTAAATTTGAGTTGTAGGAATATTTTTTAGTAAAATTTTTATTTAATTAAATGTTTAATATATTTATTGGTTGCTGAACGCATATATTAGGTACTCTGAACGCACCCAAAATTTCACGACTTCTTTGGTGTGTTCTTATAACTTCGCACAGAGAAATCCGATTATAGGTACCAAATACTTTGGCTCTTAAAAAAAACATCCGGATCTTAAAGATGAAACATTTCTCAATTCTCCCATCATGACGACTTCTATATAAAACTCCCTATCTTGGGGTACCATAATATGGTATGGGAGAGGGTTTCTGGAACCCTAGTTTTTTTTTTGGTGAAGGCCATAACTTTGAAATGACTTGATTGACATATTTCCGTGTAATACTTAAGTCACTACCAGTAGTAAATGTAACGAGTAAATGTAATCTTGGGGAACCTGTTTTTTGGGCCTTAATTACTTCTAGCCAGATGCATAAACGGGCGAAATATTCGGTTCCTAATCATATAGTCCAGACCAGGTAAGATACTAATAGAAGTTCTAATAATGTTCGTTTTAGCCCTGGCTGCAAGAGACATTTGAATAGGAAGAGGAGTTAACAGGAACTTTAATGGCCTGCTTCTTATTTGTTAGGACTGACCATTTAGTCCTAACAAAAAAAATCGAAATTTATTACGAAGCTTAACACATTTTGACCCTCAAAAACTCAAAAAACGTACAAAGCTACTCCATAGAAGAGAAATTTCTGATCATAACAGGTACATATGACGAATAGATGCTTTTATCTGAAAGCTTGTGGTAAACATTTGGTGAAAAGCGCCTGCACCTACAATCTAATTTATCTACTCTCTTGAGAATCAAAACCGTGTTATAATTTTTTATTACAACACGGTCTTATAAGGTATCAGAGTCAAAAGTAGTGGCTAAGGTAGAACAAGTTAATGTCATGAGAGAAAAGGTATAAAATTCTCAAACCTGTTATTATCGAAATGAGTGGCACACGCAATATTATGTGTTTCTTTAATAATTTCCAATAAATTGCATCACAGTTCCTGAAATTTATCAAAATTCCAAACAAATCATAATTATTAGTAATTCAATAATGTTTTTAATTTCTTCTTCTTCTATTTTTATGGCTTGCATGGACACCCTTGTGCATACAGCCATCAGCTTTAAGTGTTTCTCTGATTTGGCCAGATTTTGCTATCCTGGCGATTTCTAGTGCTTGTAATTAACTTGAAGAGAGTTTAGAATTTGGACTCTCTCTCTGGGGCAACAGCAGACCATCAACACACCCGAAAGTTGCCTCTGGACAGATCCCAGGATAGAGGAGGCAAAATTTCTACAAAGAGATCAGGTGCAGTTTCAAAAACTTGGATAAAACCATAGATGCCTTAAAATTAAGATGGAACAAGATTGTTACCACATTCATTTGGGGTAGGTATGCCACATGAAATCAAATGTCCATAAATGTCGAAATTATCTAATTTGCTAATTGGGCATTCTAAAAATAACAATTTGAAGTTTCTTGGTAACTAAGATATTCGATTACAAAACATCGGGAAGGACTATAGGTATAGAACGCAATTATGTAAAATGCCATTTTGAAACATCGAATAGGCACTTCTTGTGGTTCAGAAATTCGCCGCTTTACTCCTTATTAGTTCAGTGCGTCATATTATTGGTTTGAATAACGGATAATGTATTGTGTCCGCACTGTCCGCCATATCCAAACACTTTCTTGCAGTTCGCAGATTGAAAAAGTGTAATCTGTTTACTTAATCTTTTAGATAATTAGGTTGGGAAAGAGATTATTTTCAATATCAAATATTAAATGAGTGGGAGTAAAACTGAAATGGAAAAATATAGCCGCCTCAAAAAATAGCACAAACTAAAATTGCAATTGAAAATAGGAAAATACTTTACCCAGAAGTCAAGAGAAAGATTTTCTTATTCACCTATTCAAATTACTTAGTAAATCTGAAATGAAAAGTTAGGTAGTAAAGTTAGGTGAGTGGGAGTAGATAAAGTAATGTACAATACCTCGAGTTGAAAGACAATTTGGCACTTGCGGAACGGAAAATGTCACTTTTAGCTCTTGTTATGTAATTTACAATTTTTTTGAGATAAAATTTTGTTCTAAAGTGATGGAAAAAAGTGTTAAATGTAAAAATATCAATACAATAATTGGAGGTATAAGAGCAATTCTCATAATAAGTAAGAAAATTGATGCCACGGCCCTGGTGCAGGAACAAATAAGTGAATGCGGAGCCAGCGCCGTTGCAAGAATCAGAGTCAGCATCGACCTCTCCATATCTTCGCTGCCCTGCCAAACGAACTGTAAATAAAACAAATTCCCAATCTTGTTATGGCCCTCACTGCTGTGGAAAAAACTCATTTATATCAATTATGCTAACCATTTATAATGCGGTTTTGTACAGACATACTGCAGCATCAAGTATGTGCTCCATGGTGGATGATGATTTATTATTGTTAGAAGACAATAATTAGGTGTCTTTATATAAATTAACCACAAATGCATGCATGTAATAATTTAGATTTATTCATACTCAAAAAGATCATCAAAGTTATTATTGTCCCGTCTTCCCTATTTTATTTAATATAGCTGCCTGCTGCATTTATAATCTGATTACTTTGCAAAACTGGTGGTTTGAGGCGACCAAATATTCACTCCTCCTTCCGGGCGGGTGAATACAGCTTATTCTATTATTCCCATATAAAAGCTCATGAAATATTTTTGCATGTGTTCATTTTACTTATTTTTTATTACAAAAAAATTAAAAAAGAACGGCGGTGTAACTAAAAAATTGGTCGAGTAACTCTATGAAGTTTGGTGCTTTTTTTGAACGGGTGAAAGGTTTTTCATGTCGATTTTTTCAAAACGGTTTTTTGACTCGTTCAATAACTTGAGGCATCTCTCGGGTCACTTTTTCAGGTCCCGCCATAGAATATGTCTATGAGAATATATCGTTTATGACAAAAAGTGACTAATTCGTCCAAAAAAATCTAATTTCGATGAAAGATAAATTCTCGCAGGACTTTTTGAGAAAATTGGAGCCGGTGGTGGGGATCTTAGAGACAAAATTGCGGAAATCCGGAAATTTCAGCCATTTAATTATATGTCCAGGAAACGGATTAGGAATCCTCCGAGTTTGTTGCCCACGAAGACATCAGATCTTCACTCTGATCTCAGATAAATTCCTATTTGCCCAATTATGCAACATCTTAAAAAATACCCCAACGAAGAACTCTTTTTCTTAACAGGAGATTTTAATGTAAAAATTGGTCAAAAGCTCGACGACAATTGCCAATTTTTCGGAAATAATTTTCGCTGCGATTTTGTTAAAAAGATTTTGTCAGACGATAGAAAGTGCGAGAACATTTTTTGACAGGCTTATCAACGTTGAGCGTTCTTTTTCCATGCCATGCTGTAGAATTTAATTAACAAACGATTATAGCGAAATCTATAACAATCGGTAAGTCTCCAAAAGTGAAAGCGATTTTATCATGAGACTTAGCGTCATGATCAGTAAATTGTGAGACTAAAAGTGAACAAAGTCTATAAAAGCTATTTGCATGATGACTAAACCTATCTTGTATATTTCTTCAATGTCTTTCTACTTATTATAGGTGAGCGAAATGAAACAAAAAGTTGCTAACTTTAGGAGAAAATTGATAGCATAATATTTATTCTGTTCAACTTTTGAAAACTTCTTAGGCCTTTCTCGCTGAATATTTTATAACCTTTCTCATCAGCACTTCGAAAATATGCCTTTTCAAATATCCAAAGCGAATAAGATCAAATTCACGCCTACCTACCTGTTCCTGTTCTAAAACCTGAAATCGATCTCTTATCCTGTATCAAGGTTTGTATAAGTATACCTACGGGAATTAACTGAAACATTTCACGGGGGATTTAGGCGAGAAGAATCAACCTTAGAAACTTCCGTAAGTAAGTATTTGTTACTAAGCAACAACTTTATACTTGAAGATGCTCACATAATTAGATACTCGTAATTACTGAATTAACACAAGCTCTCCTTAGAGTTCTCTCGTCTAATAAAGATAAAATGAGCGTTGAATGCGCCTCAAATTGGAATTATTTAAAGACAGAAAGGAAAGGCTTAATGAAGTGTTATGAACGACTTATGCATTCTCAAACTCGCCGGAGTACTTATTTTAATTATTCAACGACTTTATATCCAAAATACCTTTTGAAGAGGCGAGGAAAGCGTTCTTATAAATCTAAATACACCTATAGTGGTTTGAATTAAAATCTGACAGCATCTTATTAATCAATAAACAATTTCCGCCTCAAAAAGACGACTTCGATTCATTCTTCCAGAATCTTGGTCCCAAATTCATCTCAGGGGGTCACTACAATAAAAAAAAATCATATTTATCTACAAGCAGAGGAAATCCCAGACTTCCTCAGACAACTAATGGTGTCTCAAGTCTCTATTATACAGACATTGAGCCAAATCTGTAATGCAATAAGAACATTCTACAAGAAATCTTAAATCTTACAGATAGTTGAAAAGAGGAGAGCTAGGAAAAAATGGTAAAACAGTCGTACAACGCAGCAGACAGAAACTTATATAACCGGCTAGGTAATAAAATAAGCTTTTTCTAAAGACTACATTCTTAGCCTCAATCGTTACGTTACGACAACTCAATTTGGCGATCAATAAAGACGAAACAAAAAGCAACACAAGCAAACCCGCCAATTCGCAAACTATAAACTATCTCCTACCTGGGTCTTGGGGACGAAGTAATAAAGAAAGGGCTGGTGAACCAAAGAAAATCTGCTGTCAGGAGCTCATTTCTGTTGTCCTCCCACCCGTCTCTTCTAGGGAGAAGGACCTTATAAGCAGAGCGGGTCATGATTGTCTTAGGTATTATGTCCGAGCAGAGCATACCCAGTAGACTGTGATTTTCTATGTCATCCAGCAACTTGGTTTGCTCCATAAGTTATAAGTCTTTATGGCAGAATTCTATATGTATGTAGTCCAGCTGGCCTCTCTCTTCAGAGAGGTGGTAAGTCCAGTAGGATCTCCATAGCCGCCGACGGTGTGGTATTAATAGATCGTCAGATCGTCAGACAATAAGCTTCAAGCTTGTCTCTGCAGGCTAGAGAGTTTAATTTGGCCATGGCATGCTGGCCTTTTGACCACCAAGCGGTACTGCCATATGCAATCAAAGGTCTGACGACCGTTACGTAAAGCCAGTACATTTGTTTGGGTGAGATTCCTCATCTTTTGCCTCAGATCCTTTTACACGTCCATATAAGGAGAGCTTTTTCCAGATGTACGTTCCAAGTTAGCTTTTCCAAAAGAAATAGAACAAGCACCCATTGGACTCATATAGAAATACTTTCGGGAGATGGGACCGATGAGATAATTATCCAAAGGGGTACAATAAGCGCAAACTTCAGTGCAAAAGGGCTTTGAACCTATACCCTAGAATAAGTAATAATAAGTAAGTTTTTTATCCAGTTTGACTTCTAGGTACTTGCGGCTTCCTCTGCAAATGGAATGGTTTCTCCCAGAAGAGTTGGAGGCGTTAAACCGTTCAACTCTTCTGGAAAATGGTACTATGACAGTTATGCGAGGGTTGTCACAAGCTTATAGAATTTAATGTGTAATTCTGATTTACTCAGAGGAGGCGTCAAATTCTGGCAAAATTTTTCTAATTGCAGCACAATGAAATAGTTTGATCGTCAAAGAACACCGCAATTAAACAGCTTTCTCTAGCAAGAAAAGAAAACTAATTTAAAGGGAAAGTAAAACTGAGATCTAAAAGAAAGCTAAACGGAAACAGGCGACCCTACACGGAGAAGATAAAGATCAGTGACATTAATAAATTATTGCGGGGAAGTGGTTTTAATGCCTCCAGGAAATCAATCCTCCAAGAGGATTGAGAGAGTGTGTGTGTGTGTGTAAAAGAAGTGCGAAGGACGTTTCATTACAGTCTCACTTCTGGACAGTAAGTTAGCTGCGATAATCAACCAACCAACCAATAATGTAATAAATATCCGTAACGTCGGATTGTCGAAACGTTCAGTAACCAGCAGCAGCAGTATAGATATTACTAATTTCAATCAGGAAAAAGCTTTTGCCAACTGATTAAAGCAATTACTTGGGTGGGTTATTAAAGGGCAATCGGCAGATCGACGGCAGCGTCCCCGAGGACCGCATCAATGCGCAGATTTTCATTTTATTTACAGATAAGGCAGACATTGACTCTACTTCCTCCCTGTATATAATTCTGTACTTTGCACAGTGATTAAAGTAATGGAATTAAATTAATCAGACCCTATTTCGTTATAACTTTATTGCCTTTGGGAGGTGGGGCATTAAATTCAAATGTTGTCGGGACTAATTGTCCTCGGGGGATGTTTTACCGTCACCCCCTCGTACCTACCCTCTACACCCTCTGTCTAGTTCAGGTTCACCAAACGCTGGAGATGCATGCCCGAGTTCACACCTTCCTTCCACGGTAGTCAAGTCATGCTATTATGCTACGCACTGCCGCACGCCACCATTCCACAGAACTCTCACTCATCTTAGATTGGATATACACCGTACGTACGTCTTTTTTGTGCTGCTAACTTTATTGTTCTCGATTACATAGTTGATTAATTTAACAGGGTTTATAACCTCAGACGTTTAAACCCTAAGTTTTATGCTAAAATAATATTTTCCGTTAGCTAATAATAGGGGAACGACCTCACCTCCGAGACTGAAAAAACAAAGATGGCGCCAGAGAAAATAAGTAAAATAATAATACCCAGTAATTAATTAATTGATAATTTAATCCAGATTTTTATTCACAAATCAGCTACCATTAAACTGGGGTACATATATAAACAAAAATGGAAGGTATAGAGGTATACATTTTGATCATCTAATGGAATATATACTATATATACTCTAAGGTAAAGCGAGACCTAATACGTAAATTACAATGTACTGCTCCTACAGGACTCTTCTTAATTTCATTCCCGTTATTACAAGCCTAGCACGGGTGTAAATGCAGACAGATGTCCCGTGGGGGTCGACCCTTTGCTCACAGGCATGATTCATCTCTCTCTTTCTTGCTCGATTGTTACCAATATCTCATATATAAAACATGTACAGACAAGAATCCTGATTTAATTCAAACATGGGACTTTTGTGTAGCTGTGTCATTTAACTTGCGATCTGGACCTATTATTAACTGGGGGGCTGGGGTCCCCCAAATTAAAAAAATTAAGCCCAAATTTTACACAAGAGCCAAATTTCTACAGATATTTTCAATCGCTTTAACCATCAGAAAATGACCCAACTTGATTTTTTAAATAGAATGAAGGAGAGAATTTAATGAATCAGCGACCGCCAGTACGGCTTCCGCAAACAGAGATCAACTGGAGACCTCCTCACCTAAGTCACCGAGCAATCGATCACCATTGGGGAGTAATTTTTGTAGGAGTAAGATATCCACAAGGAGTGGTCTGGTATTGCACTTGAGCAAAATCGGCCGAGCAGTTTCAATATGGCGGCCATTAGAATTTTCGGAAAATTTGCTATATTTTTAGACCCATGTATGAGCAAGATGGAAAAAAACTTTGAAACCAAATCAACAGGATTGGAAGAAATTTACTCGAAATTTGAATTAAAGCAATAAAATTTGCATTACTTTAATTAATAAGCCAGTGGCGTGGGTAGGAAAAGGGTAAAAATTGATAAACTTCTCTAACAATTTATGAGCACATTTTTGAAGGAATTAAACTGAAATTTTCACAGCGGATAACAATAGCCTTTGACCCTTAAAAATTTCAAGAAGGAAAAAAGAAAAATGGCGGAGATATTCGATATTTTTTCTTATTTCCCATAAATTTTAAAAACGCTCGTGTAGCTTCATCTTTCAAGATTAATGAACAAAATTTTTTACTCTTGTGAAACGTAGGGATGACGTAAAAAATATTTTCCGAAAGTTGCGTTACTTCTACAGGGTGTCCCTCCAAATTAAAAAGAAAAAACGTCCATGAGGCACGGTTTCTGGTAGCAGTTTTCAATCTAGGGGGCTGAAATTTTTGTGAGAGTAAGATGTCTACAAGGAGTAGTCTGGTATTGCACTTGAGCAAAATCGGCCGAGCCGTTCCAAAATGGCGGCCTTTTCCATTTTAGAAAAAATGGCTAGATTTTGAACCCCTATACAAGCAAGTGAGAAAAAAAACTCTTAAAACAAATTACCACGATAGAAGAAAATTATTTGAAATTTAAGTTAATGCAATAAAATTTGCATTATTTCTATTAATAAATCAGTGGCGTGGGTAGGAAAAGGGTAAAAATGGTTAAATTTCTATAATCGTTTATGAGCACATTTTTGAAGGAATAGAACTGAAATTTTTACAGTAGACAACTTTACTAATAACCGTTAACTCTTAAAAATTTCAAAAAGCAAATAAAAAAAATGGCGGAGATATTCGAATATTTTTACATGATGTTTATTCGTGTAAAATTTTAAATTTGCAGTTTTCAAAACTCCCCTGTAACTTTTTTCGAATTTATTAAAGGTAGTGTAAAGAATAGTATTTTTAAGTAAAGCTAGCCAGTGGCGGGCATAGGAAAAGGGACTGAATTGTTAAATTTTGCAAATTTTTTTGTTTTGATAAATTTAAAAATCAATTTAAAGGCAGTTTTCAAACGAAATGAAATGAAATTTTCACAGTAAACAACCACGTTATAACGACCTGATTATGGAAAATTTCAGAAAGCCAATTTAAAAAGCGGTGAAAATATTCAGAATTGAATCAACGCATAAAAATTTATGCGGTTGATGACCAAGAAGGTTTTTTATTTTAAGCAAAAATAAGCGGATCACAAAAATAACATTGAAAGGATGAATATGATATAAAAGAATAATTTTGTGCAAGTTTCGAAATTTTTGAAAACTCGTAAATACTCAGTTCAACAAATTTTTGAAAAAAAAACTTTTTTCTAAAAGGTTCAAAATTCATCATACTCTCTCATCATATATATCGTACGGACTACATGGGTGAAAAATGAAATATCAAACAGCTTTTTCCTGCGATATTTTCCAAAATATTGAAAACTAATGTCATATTTTGTAATGTTTTGCCAAGAAATGTAAAATTTCATAGTTGTAAAAGAAAAGGTGACAGGTGGTGCGCGTGTCGTTTGACATCTTCGAAATTTTTTTCCCATATGATGCGTACTTACCTAATTTATTATGTGTCACACTGTAATGCCGATGAGCTCAGAAGAGATCAGAATCTCTGATGACGACTAAGCCTAGACTCTATCTAGCACAAAGAAAAAAATATAAGAAACACTTCCTCCAGCTAAATTAACTAATACCTCTACTTTTTTCAGCACATTTCAGATTATTTTCACATAGGAGATGAAAGCACTCTCAGACTCAGCTATAGGGTAAATTTCTTGCATCTTTAACACGACCTAAGACACATTCTGATAAATGTGAAAAATAAGTAAACGATAAATTATACAAATGAATTGCAGCGTCAGCATTCCAGCATTAAATGAAACAAAATTAATATCTGTAATTAATTTAGTTGTCTTGGCGATGAGTGGTTTGGGATATGAATTTACGGCACTTCGTCGGGAAATCCTCGAGCAAGGGCGCAGCAGTAAAGAAAACGAGGATGGGGGATGAGAAAAGGAAACTATAAATCCAAATTATTATTTCGCCTTTACAGATTGAAATTTAAATATGAAATACATCGCACTTCGCTATAACGTGGATTGTCATCTTTATTTTCGGAAGACTGCGAAAGTATCTCGTGAATAGAATTAAATCTCCAATTGCAATGTGTTTTCTTGTTCTTCTTGTGCAAGTTTTCTTCTCTTATCACCGCATTACTTTCTCCAACATCAATGGTTACCTAACGCCTTCCACAATAATGACAACTAGTGCATCTAAATTCCGCATATACCAGTTTTCTCTTTCATAACGTGTTGTATACATTTGGGCTGGTTCTAGAGAGTTACGTTGTGTACCAAGGAGTTGTGCATTCCCTTGCAATGCAACCTCTGATTTTACTTGAACACCAATTAATTCAATTGCATTTAGCTCACAATGTTAGGATGGCAAGCGATGCACAATAATCCCATGTCCCAGGGCTTTAGTTCATCATCTAAGGCATATTTTATGAAGCATGAAGCATGGTTTGTGACAGTGGAATAGGTCCAGTAATTGGGCTTCTGTCTTTACTTAATGTTGGTAACCGACGAATTACTTTACCACTTTGGCAGAATTGAAGCTCTCCCGTTTTCTTGAGTTCTAAGTTCTAACACTTTTCGCGCAAACGTTGGTATGAAGACGAGCAAATATTGTGTGATGGGGTACCCTACGTCCTGGGTACAATTCACCATACAATCGTCTTTGCAGACCATTTCCGTTACTTCGACCATAGACGAAATGCATGTCTGACAATTCCGCATTTGTAAAATTTTCCATTATTTTTGGTAAAAGGAAACTTATCACCCTCTGAAGTTTGTCGCACTTATTTACTAACACTCTGTATATACAGAGTATCCGATAAGTATCTCCTAATTTCTCGGGAGGTTAAAATAAACCTCTATGTCTGTTGTAAACAAAATTTTCCCAAAGTACAACGATTTACTTTTTTGACTTTAACTTTTGAACCGACCTGTATAAATCGATGAAATTTTTGTATTTTATAGAGGCCGTAAAGAGCCATTAAGCCGTATCAGAGTGGATGTTTGACGTTATCAGGGAAGCACTATTTTTCTCCAACAATATTTCAAACCATCTATTGATTCACGATGTTACAACCTAATTTTGCGAGTCCTGCTTGTCCGTTCAGGGCCTTCTAGCCTGTGTGTATAACAACTTATCAGTCATAGTGTAATATGTGATTTTCAATGATAATTTAGTCTTATCAGTAGCCGACCACATGTTTAGTGGAGGTGAATTTTAACTAGTTTTTAAATGTATTTAACTCAATTTATATAATGACCTTTTATATTACAAAGGGGATGTTTAACCCCTGCTAGAGTTTCATGTAAGTATTTTGTTGGTTCCTTTTTCTTTGATTTAATATTGATTGTTTTCTTATCCGTCATTGTAGTGCCTGATGAAGAAAAGTATAATAAAACTTTCGAAAGCTCGCAAATAGAAACCATTTTTTGATTATTATTGCAACCCTGATGACTGCGTTCCCAATACAACCAATACTGTGGTATCATTTAAGGTCGCAGTTTAACCTAATAGTAGCCTCCGTTAGGGTCCCTCTATATACATTGCATTTCCCCGTTTCAGTATAAATAATTGCGCCCATACCGCCGGCAGGCTAAAATTTTCGTAAGAAACCTTGTTAAGTACTTGCGAAAATTTCAACTTCTGAAATGGCTTTGAAATTTTATTTAAAAAATATATGTAAATGAATAGGTAGCATAAAATTCAGAACAAAGAAAAAAATCAAAAAATGGTTTACCAATATCCATATACATAGATCAGCACCCCCTGGAAATTGTGAACCACATAAACAGTAGCCAACGTCCAACTACGTTATTCAAAGATAAATTAGGCATTTTATGAGCGGGATACAAAAATCAATTTTTCTAAATCTTCTCTTATTTCTTTTATGCACCTGTGGCCTTCATCGCCCCCTAGATCGCTGCAGCACCCACCAGGGGGCACTTTGGGAATCACTGATACAGATTGATGATTGCGTATAGTGAATCTATTTCTAATTAAATAGTTGGTATCATAACATAAAGAAATTTACTAATTTGAATTGGTGTGTTTTGCGTTATAAAAACGATCTATATAAGAAATAACTAAATTTTTAGTCAGAACAGGTCCTGGACGGTTTTTCCCGAAAATTCCCTATCACCTGTGTACTGAGAATTGCTGCCAACGAACTATGCTGGCGCTACCTGCTTAGCGCCGGCGGCCAGGCCGCGACATGAAAGTCTAGCGCGAAGCGCCCGGTAAAACGAAAGCGAGTCCAGTCGCAAAACAAATGCAGACAACATTCTAGCTTACGAGACGGTATGGACTACCAAGATCAGGATAATCAAGCTGGAATATTTTATTCTTTGAATAATGTTGTTTTAGTTATTTCTGAGTCTATCCAGGGGAATCCCAGAACGCGCTATGCGGTCCTGGGACCAATCAGTCCCGGGAGCCATCTGGCGGAAAAAACCTTGGTTAGCGGGCTGCTAAACCTTGTCAAAGGAACGGAGCTCTTCTAATCAAGGAGAATCTAAATGTGAGAAATACAATAAGCCCGCTGGCTTCAGTGTTTGGGACCTAATAAACCATCTCTCACATTTAGTTAAAATACCAAATACCAAATACCATCCAGGGGAATAATTAGAGATTAGAGTCTTTGGAAAACTAACCTTTAAATACATATAGTGAGTGTTTGATGAAAATAATTAATCCGAATAAGTTATATCGAAAAACGGGCACATTTCAGCCAATAACCACAAAAAAGGGACCCGCGAAACGGCCAACAAAATAATCCGACATTTATTTCTCAAGAATCACTATTTTCTTCAATGGCATAGAAATATGGAGGGATTCAAATTTCAAACTCATAAAAAAAGTTGCCTTAACTAGACCACTAATTTTTTCTACAAAAAAAATGTTGGCCCAAAAATATTGTTATAATTTATTTTAATGGACCCCTTATATCAAATAATTTGAACAAACATATTTCAATACTTTAAAAGATATTGATTTTTTATATTTTTTTAATTGTCGATTTGATATCTCGAAAACGTGTCTCGTTCTCGAGAAAAATCTTAGTAAAGAAGAAAACTCTTTTATTCTGAAATGTCTATAGTTTGGAGAAGTTATGAACATAAAAAATTGGAAAACCTGGATACGATTACACACAAAAAAATTTAATTTTGGAGTTTGAAACATTAATTTGGATGAAACTCGATATTTTAAATTTAATACCAAAACGTAAGTGTGTAGAAAAGCATAGATAGAAAAAATTTTAATGGAATTTATTTGTTAAGGCAATGGAAAGGCGATATATCAGAAAAAGAGGAATAGTCTAAACTCTGGATTCATCTTGAGAAATAAGAAAACCTATATGCGTGTGAGACGTCCGGGATCGGGTATTGGCTAATAGACAAGTAAATCGAAACTTTTTTCTTCTTTGCGTGTGACTATAAATAGAGAAATTTTGTGCGTGAAGTTACCAGACTTTCAAAACGAATTTTTTAACCAGAATTTTCAGATGGTCTTTTATTTCATGCAGGGATCTTAAAAAGTCAAAGAAATAGGGAAAATGTTGAATGAAAACATAAATTCTTTTTCATCAAACAATCACGTCTAGATATATTTTCAAAAATGGGTAAATGGCTCATCTTTTTCAGGCGGAATATTTTACATGGACTCGCAAGATGGAAATAAAAGGATCAAAGTTACATACGTCACTTTTTCAATGTTGCAGTTAACGCAGTACAAACTTAGTTACAAACTGGACACCTAAATAGAGTAAAGGAATAATGACAAATACAAACAGGGCCTGTTTGCGAGGAGTTGAATATTTTTATCCGGCAAACAAGCAACCCTAAAATAAATCTAATCTGGTAACTTTGATTTAGTTAGCCTTAGTGTGCTGGTTTAGCCTTGTTTGAAAAGACAATCAACTCGCCAACTAAAGAGAGAACTGACAAGGCACCCTTCGCTTTTTTTACCGCCTTGATGATTTTCCTACTGCGAATTGTTTGCACCCCCTCACTTAATTAATTACATTTTCTTAATTAAAGTACCGTAATCGTATCTCAGGAAGGATTTACCTTGCATTACTGCTCAAACGTTAATATATAAATTATTTACGGGGATTCTATCAAAAAGAAATTCTAAATAATGACCAGACTGTTGTTTTAGGTTTTCTTTTAAAAAATAATGCAGAATAAACATATATGATCCGAACTCGCATGGCGATTTTTATTTATTAAAGAACCATTCGAGAATGTTTTTTGTACGTTTTGCGATCGTCTAGATTCAGGAAATTTTCTGGTACAGGAATCCTCAATTAACCCCAATTAACCTCTTCCGAAAATCATCCTTTCTTATGATGGACACTGCTGGTTTGAACAACCTCGCATCTTAGTCTCAGGAATCTTATCGTGTCCTTGTTTGTTATTTGCAGTCCGTCGGCTGCATTAACCAACCATCATCATGCAGTGTCTCCAAATGAAAATTTAAAAGGGTAGATCTTCTAAATCTTCTAGATAAGTCTTCAAAACATTTAGTTCAAGCAGATCGCCAGTCGTTGCAACAACCACCGCAATAAACTATTAATAGCATGGGCCCAAGTTAGTATTGAACCTTTTGGTACTTCCCCTAGCTTAAAAAAATAATGAGCAATGCTACGATATCTTACTCTTACTCAGACAGCTGGAGCTATTGCAAATCTTGAATAAAATTGGTCTTTAGCTGCTGTTGCGAGAGAATTATTGCATCTTCAATATAAAGAGGAGTTGAACAGGTTTCTTGGTGAATTTAATGCGTCAAAATCATTTTCCAGCTGCTATAAAAGCTTAGGAAGAAACCAATTTTCTGGTTTAAGAAGCTATATGGTTTAAGAAATTCCGTTGCTGCAAGAAGACATTGTTTACAGAAGACAACTAAAAAAAAATTCCTGAATACAAAAAACGAATTTTTGAGTTTTGTGGTGTTTTTATTACCTACAGAAAAACTTTTCACTCTTGCTATAAATATGGCAAAGTTGCAACTCTAAGCATAAACGATCCATTAATCGGGTAACAAATTATGGACGATCTTCTGTCAACCTTTGAATATGGATTAGGGACCAGGAATATGTTGGAAAAAGATGATCGCTTCACGACAGGCAGAGACGTTATTCTAGAAAACATTATGTTACAATCGCTACCAGAAAGTTCGTGAGTACGATTGAGGGTATTCACTGAAGAAACTGTGAATCGTGGTTGAAAAAATCAGCATTTTTACCATCGCTGGCGGAAGCAAAAGTGTTCATTCCTCGGTAAGAAATGGTCTTCTTGCGACATCAGAGGAATTTATTTAACCGGCTGATTGAACAAGAAAATTTATTTATTCCAAGCTGTAAATTATTTAGCCTTATCGCTCAAATAATGGAATTATTGAGTAACTTTTTTATCTAGTTAGGGATATCGTATATATAGAAACTTGTATGGTTATTATAAGTAGGTATCTATATAGAAAAAATATTATGAAATCTAAATTGCTTTTTGTATAATACAGTGCCCGCCAAAAAGTTCGCACAACATGGAAATTTTTTTACTTTCCACCTTTTTATAGATTTGTGCTTTTTGAAAATGACAAAAAGCATATTTTCAAATTTAAGAGAGTTTTGAGGGTAACTTGTGCCACAATCCTTAATATTCATCAAATGTGTTGTCATCAGCTATAAAATAAATAAATTTTTTTACACAGGTGGTCAAAAAGTGATATACCTAGCTTATTGAAATTTCATCTTTTTGCTGATCTTTTTCGGTATTATTTTCAATTTGAAGTATTTTAATTGCAAAATTGATTTAAATTGTTTATCGGATAAGTATTAATTGATAATTGGAAACATTAACAGGAGTAATAGAAACTAATACCGTGAGCTAAATTTAGGAATTTAATAAAATTTCCGTCAAATTTTTCTATGCTTCTGGTGCAAAGAGCTTTCAACACGAAAAAAGATTCCTGCAAGTTCAAGTTTCTTTTCAATTTCACAAGAAATTAACAAATATTCAGTTTTATCTCAATTATTATTGAGCTTCAAAAATGTTTATATTTGAATTATATCTCTTATTATTTCCAAAAGAGAGTTTTATCAAAATAAGGTGGAGTAATATTGTTGCCTGTTGTAGGGGCATTAAATTAAAAGGAAATATTTTTGTGACCTAATCAAATTTAAATGTAAACTTATGTTCATTTTTTTCTTAAATATAAAAAAAATATCAATAAAGTCGAAAATTTTCCTCCTGGAAACTACTCTGGTTAGTTTTCCAATCGTTTATGCCGACTAAAATAAAAATATTTCAAATCCATAATTATACTGAGAAGAAAATGAGCAAAAAGTTGAAATTCAAAGTTTTCTTTTTGGCCACCTGTATCAAAAAAATCATTTTTTTCATCATAGACATCAGTATACATTTGGTGAATATAATGTCTATAACGAATGTTGCCCAAATTTCTCTTAAAACCCTTTCTGTTTTCGAAATACCATGTTCTTTTTTTGTAATTTTGAAATTTAGATCAACGAAATTTTCTCTGGAACTGAAATTCACACCATGGATGCTCAAATTTAATCTTTTGAAAAGCAGTGACGGTTCGTGGCTTTGCCGCAAAAGGTCAAGTCAGCTCGGAAATTCGATTTTTGAAAAAGCCCGGCCAGCTTGATTGTTTTTCCAATTATGTCCGGTTTAGACAAGATTCAGTCAGCTCGATTTTTTTTGCATGGTCTGGTTTTGAGTCAATTTTTGAACTGATAGGAACTTGTAAAAAAATTCAAGCTGGCCGGATTTTATAAGAGAAATAAATAAGAGAAAATTTTAACAAGATTTTTCTAATCATTGAAATTTAGAAATTGAGAAATACGTGAAGTGGCACTTCGCACTCACACCCACACTGTTGAAAAGCACAAACTCATGACAAAAAAATGACAAACGAAAAATGTTCCCGCGTATGGTGCGTGAACGTTTTAGGGGACACTGTAGATAAATATAAATATAAAAATACCTAATATACAGGGTGTCCTGTGGCACGACATAAGTACATGGTGTGTATTCCTTAGGCCATTTCAAGTCTATAAAATACATTTTATACTCATGTTGCATTTATAAAAAAACTCAATATTACAGGAATTGTTTTTCCGCAAACAAATCTTAGTCGGCCAACTAATTATTATAATTTTAACTGATTGTGTCAATTTCTTCTTCTTCTTCTGGATATTTGTTGCACTATTTGTGTTGATTTAACGGTTTTATGTTCCATTTAATAT
The DNA here is from genome assembly GCA_910589415.1 of Malachius bipustulatus. NCBI lineage: Eukaryota > Metazoa > Arthropoda > Insecta > Coleoptera > Melyridae > Malachius > Malachius bipustulatus. Next base: position 32,557,013 of record OU342639.1, on the reverse strand, counting down.
TGCTTAAGATATTCGGATATTCACTTTATTATTGGGTAATCTAAGAAGTAAATATTGAATCCTTTGATCTCAAATAAAAAAACGATAATAAAAAATATACAGGGTGGCAAAATTAACATTTGAAAATTAATTTTTCTCAATAAATTGAATAAAGATCGTGAATGTATAAACGTAATAATTTGATATAATTCTCCTAAAATTCATCCAGTATTTTTGCCAAGAAAAAATAAAGCCATTCTAAAATTTGACTTCAAAATTTTTTTTATGAGAAATTATGAAAAGTATTTTAAAATCATTGCGATTTTTATAGAAACAATATGCCCAATATCTGCATCATATTCTTCATTTGAAGATGTATCTAGTATGTACCTCTAAATACAGGATGAAAGTAAATAATCTACCATCATTAGTTGTACCTAATAAGGTTATGTTTTTATTTTCAGAATTACAGACCTATATAAGCTATAAGTGAGCAAAGTTAGAAAGAATTTGATGCTTACTAAGAATCTGAAAAAAATATGAAAACTTCAGCCATTGCTGAAATATTCTGAAAAAAAAAACTGAAAATACGAGATTTCTTATTTTTGACATCGTTTTTATTGTATAGTTTATCAAAATTTCTTTTGTATAGGTTTAGGTACATAAATCGTCATTGATATTTCAAAAATTTTCAAAGCTACTAGACCCTATACAGGGTGTTTGGTATAAGAACCGACACAGAACAGGGGCGTGTAGGAGAACCCAAAATATGATGATTTAACGCAACTTATATCTTTATACCATGCATAACTTGCACCCCTGAGAAGTTATAGGGGTTGAAAGTGGGGTTTCAAATTTCAAAATAAATTAATATCTCATGCAGTTGTACCTGAACTTAGGAAAACCAAATTTTCTACCTGCACGTTGTGAAAACCAAGAGCATTATTTCACAGCCAGTATAGAGTTAAATTGTAGCATTTTGAAGGGTGGATGCATCATTAAAATGTAACAAAATTTAATTTTAAAACTCTTTTTTGTCTTATTATTTTTCAAAAAACTGTGTCGTTTTCAACAAAAACCCGAATACCTAAAGACGCGTATTGGAGCGATGTTATTTAAAATTACGGAAAATTCAAAAGTTGGCTTTGAAATAATTTATTTTTTAAGAATAATTTAATAATAAAACAAACAATTCAAACAATTAACAGAAGAAAAAATGCACCGATCACTTTAGAAACTGTTCAAAAGAATCACCGTTTTCCCGCAGTCGAAAATTGAAGTTTCCTCTAGCCAATACCTGCTCATTGTTTCCAATTTGTGTGCATTTATTCGTAATGCGATTCAAAAACTCTGTTCACCTCTTCCGATCCATTTATTTGGATACTGCTAGTTTAAAAAGTCTCCAACAATAATACTAAAATGAGGCGGTGCTCCATCATGCATAAACCAATGTTCCAGTCTTAGTTAAGTAAATTCGGGAGAGTGTTTTGAAGAAATTTTAGATAATTTTCGCCATTAAGTCGATTCGGTAAAATAACTGGACCAATTAAATACTTACTGATCAATTACACCGATCCAAACATTTATTTTAAACTCGCGTTGGAAAGGGTTTACATCGAAATACTCATAGCACGAAAGTTAGGTACCTAAATTTGTAATTCCTCGGCGGATGAAACAAGCTTCATCAGTAAAGATAATTTTCTTTTGAAAATTAATCTCTTGCATGATGCAAAATAAACTGACAGAAATTCACTCGTTTAACCAAATCTTCCGGTAACAATTCTTGCACTTTTTTATATGGTATTATGGGTGTAGTAGATTAGTGCCCTCATTGCAACACTTGCCTGTTTCTCGAGCCCGTCTTTCAATATCGGAAAATGTTTCCCTAATTATCACACGATTAGGAAATCTTCTCCGATATTCTTCAACACTTCTTCTGCGGTTTCCTTACAGAAACGTAACATTAACAGCATGTCAACTTGTTCTGTGAAAGAAAACTCATTCATTTTCAAAACAACCAACCAGCAAACAGTATAATTACTCAAATTAAATGAGTTTTCTTCTTGATCGTCAAGTTTGACGTTTAATGTCGAATTTTACGTGATTTTAATCATCGCTGCAATACGATCTGGTTTTTGTTGGAAACGACAAAGTTTTTTGAAAAACAATAAGATACAAAATAGTTTTAAAATTAAATTCACCACAAAATAAAGTAATAATTTCTTAAATCGAGCAACGGGTTGAAAAATTCGGTTAAAATGATTCCTCAACCCTTATCAACCCTTTAAAATGCTACAATTTAACTCTACTTTCTTTCAATTAGTGCTCTTATTATTGGTACACTCACAACGTCTATCAAATTTGGTTTTCCCAAGTTCAGGTATAACTGAGAAATTAATTAATTTCGAAATTTGAAACCCGAAATTCAAGGCCTATAACTTTTCAGGGGTGCAAGTTCTCCTACACGCCCCTACTCTGTATCGTTTCTTATATACACCAAACACCCTGTAGAGTGTTCATTTTCATCCATCAAGTCAACTTTTTTTCTTCTTATAATGGGAATTATCAAGGGAACCAAAAATCTCTGTATAAAACTAAAAAAATTCAAAATTTTATTCTTCTGAATTCGAAAAAAAGGGAAATGTTTGTCTTAGAATGACGTCAGTATCATGTCATATCTATTGCTTGCCTTATGGTTCTTATTCGGTGTATACTTATGAATTAGAAAATTGCCCCTTATGGGGGGGTAATTTTGGGAACCCTGTTATAAAGCTTTATAAAATTAACGTTAAATAAACAAAATAAAGTAAGTGCGGTATAGTTGGACCAGCGGGATAGACGGACCACGGGGTGTATTTGCAAAAATGTTAAATATATCTTGCCAACTGTCCTCACTCGACGAAAGGCAAACCACATAGTAATTGAGTTTAACACTACATACAAAATTTTCGTTGTGTTTTATTGCGTGATAAATAATCAATTGCAGGTGTAGTGCGGGCAATCACTGATCCATCTGTCCCATGCATAATTTTGCTGGGATATAGATGGACCACTTATTTTAGAGTGAGAAATAGCCGAATAACATTATTACTTACGAAAAAAATACAATTTATATTGAAAATATAAATTTTATTAATTTTGAGTAAGTATACGGAAAGTATCGCCGCTAAAATATCTGTCGGTCGGTCTGTTGTTCTGTGACTTTTCTAGGAAACACTCTACAGTCGCCAGTTTTCATCTGGGAAAGATGAAATTTGGCTCGATTGAAGCGGCGCACGGTCCCACGATGCCTATTGAAAATGAGCGGGATCCGTTCTCGGGAAGTGTCATTTTTTCGGGAATTTCGGGATTTTTCGGGAATCTGCTAGGAAACACTCTAAGTATCTGAAAGTTGTACCGATCGGGATGAAACTCGGTAGGGACGATGCTCGGGACCCCCAAATACGACCTATTGAAAATGGGCCGGATCGGAGGATTTTAAGGCTCCCGTTCAGGGCCGTATTTTTTTAAAAACGTCCCGACATAAGGATTTGTTTCTCAGTAACGGTACATAGCGAGAAGATTCCGTTTGCACGGTTACTTGGGGAAAGTATAGACGTACAATCTTTGTAGAGATCGTTTTTCGAAAAAAAAATTGAGCGAGCGGAAAATTAAAAATAAGTAAAAAATTGTAATGTTGCTTCACTTTCTGCGCATGAATTCGAATTTTTTTTCGAAATTTCTCAAATCGATCGGAAAAACGACACTGCAGTGTGTTAGAGTCGTTCATTGCCTACAAAAAAGATAATGTTGAAATTTCACGTGAAAAGTCGACAAAAGCGACTTATTCAAAAAACAAAAAGTCTGTTGCTTTTTATAAACACAAAAAAAAAAAAATTTCTCAGAAACGGTGCATCCTAGCGAAATATTTAATCAGAGCTTTTTTGAGGAGCACACCGATTGCTACTTTTTTTATTTGAAACATTTTCCCGGAAAATTCTCCGTTTGTGAGCGGCAATCGTCTTTTTAAAATGCGATTGAGAAGATGCTACTTTTAAACGCGAGTTTTGAAATTTTTCTCGAAATGTTTTTGACCGATCAAAAAGATAACAAAACAGTATGATAGAGACATTCTTTGTCTAAAAAAAAGGTAGATACGGTTTTTCACGTCAAAGGTCGGCAAAAACGACTTATTCGAAAAAAACTCCATTGCGGATTTTTTTTTCAAAATCATTTAAAAATTATTTTCTCGGAAACGGTGCATCCTAGCGAAATATTCAATCAGAGCTTTTTTGAGGAGCACACCGAGTACTACTTTTTTTATTTGAAACATTTTCTCGGAAAATTTGCGGTTTTCTCGTTATTTCAAGAAAAATACAAAATTTTAGCTAAAACGTCAATTAAGCCGAAATGGCTATAAAATTTTGTACGCGGTCCAGAAAATCTAAAAGCTTGAACACTTAACAACCGAAATGCATATAAATAGTTTTTTCAAAAAGCGCCAAATAAAAAAGTTATTAAAGAAAATTCGGACCGGTGTCTGATTTAAAAATAATTTTCCTAGTTGTGACGTCACAGGTAAATTAATTAATTTCAGATGTCAGATTTGGTTAAAAATTGGTGTTTTTTTTCTCTTCATACCACACTTATCCGGTCATTGCCGGGTTATGTAGTGGATATTTTAGGATTGTCTATGCTTATAGATCACGTTTCTACCGAAATTTAATTCGGAAATTCAATTTTAACGGAGATCTGATAGTTTTTATGAGAGGTTGTTTTCGACAATTTTTAAGCATTTTCAAGTGGGTGCACGCGTACCCGCACAGTTTTATCATCAGTTTCAGCTCAGATTTCGCGATCGAATCCCAGCAAAACCTCTTTTCACTTTTTTTTTAATTTTTAATTTTTTTAATTTTTTTTTTTTTGACAGATATGTAGAAAATATTTTGTTTGTTTTTTATTTAATAAACAGAAAATGCGCCGTCCATTTTGAAAGCTGTCAAAAAAAAATTCACGCTTCACGCCGCAAGTAGGCGAACTTTCAGCGTGACTTCAACTTGAAATTCGACATGTTTCACAGCTGTCACATTTGAAATTTGACAGCCGTCAGATTTGACATTTGACAGCTGTCAAAATTTTTCGCGCTTCGCGCTCAACCGTATAGCCGAACTTCCCGCATGACCTGAACTTAAGATTTGACATATTTGACAACCGACGTGTTTGACAGCTGTCAGATTTGACATTTGACAGCTGTCAAAATTTATCGCGCTTCGCGCTCCGTATAGCCGAACTTCCCACATGACCTGAACTTAGGATTTGACATATTTGACAACTGACGTGTTTGACAGCAGTCAGATTTGACATTTGACAGCTGTCAAAAATTTTTCGCGCTTCGCGCTTCGTATAGTCGAACTTTCCGCAAGACCTTAACTTAAGATTTGATATATTTTATCACTGACATATTTGACAGCTGTCAGATTTGACATTTGACAGCTGTCAAAAATTTTCGCTCCGCGTATAATAGCCGAACATTCCGCATGTGCTGAACTCATAATTTGAATAAATGCCGGTCAGATTTGATATTTGACAGCTGTCAGTGTTGTAGCTTAGAGTCTCTTCGTCACGTCAAAATAAAAACAGCCATCTTGATTTTTCGAATCATTAAATATTATATCCCTAGGTCGCGTTTACGTTTTTTCTGCATAATTAGATATTCGAACGCCATTTTCTCCGAAATTAAGAGAGTAAGCGAGAAACGGTCTTCGGTTCGAGAGTCTTTACGATTCAAAGGTACCGTTCTTAAATTTTTAACCGTTTTAATTTTTTTTGATTTTTGAAGAAGGGGTAAGTAATTCTTCTTCATTTTCAGAAAAAAACTTGCTCGGCCATTTTCTCCGGAACGGTGGGTGCGTCGAATCGACGATTGCTTTTCGTCGATAGGTTATCTCCTCTGCAACCGAAAAGTTAAAATGCGATCACGAAATCTTCCAAAATGGCCGCTACAGGCGCTTTTGAAAAATGCCCAATTTTTTTTTCAAAATCAACTTTGACAGCTTATAAATAACAAACTATTGGGTCAATTACGACGATATTTTGCAGTCGCCTAGCACCACTTTTCGCCTACACGACGTTACCTTTGCGATCTTCTTACGATAATCGAGGCCGAAGTTACAATAAAAAATATCCGAAATGCACATTTTCTCTTTGAAAACTTCGCCGATTTTCATGCAAAATTCGAAAAATTAGCAAAGATTGGGAAACTTTTTTCTTCGCAATTTCCGGGTACAGAGAGACTCGGGGATGACTTGCGCTTGGTAGTTGAAGAATTCTTTTGTCACAATTTCCATTTTTTTTCGCTCAAGTTTCAAAAATGGCGACGCTACAACGGATCGAAAATGGCCGAGTTTTTTGATGAAATTTCAAAGTTTAAGTTCGCAGAAATTGACTTTCCGGTAAGAGTTCAAATGTCGTGGGTTCAAAGGGTCTCTCCGATCACCCTCCACTCAAACTAACACGAAAGTAACTTTTACGTGTATCTAACTTCCACGCGAATTTTCGTAAGTTCACATATTGGTCCTTCAGGAGCAATATAGAAAAAATAGTAAAAAAAAAGGAGGTGACAGGCGTTAACTTTGACAGGGAATCTAATGCTTTCAGGGCCGTACTGATATAGAAAAACTGCAATTAAAAAAACAACTGATGACAAATTTCAACTTTGACTGGGATCTACTGACACTACGGGCCGAAGGCCCGCCATGGAGGGCCGAAGGCCCGACGCCGCCGGCAGGCCAAGATTTTCGTAAGGAAAATCTTGTTTTGTGACAAATTATATAGTTTACCTTCCTTCATTTGATTTGCAGAGCTAGCCGAGTTTATATCATAGACGCAAAACAGCAAAAGGAGGAGAATGGACAAGGGAATAAAAAAAAAATAGCGGCAAAAAAGAAACAACAATTTTCTCGAGCACATAAAAAAATGTTATTTATGTTGCCTTAGTTTCGCATTTTTGTTTCGTTTGTTTTTTATTTTACTTTATGTTCTCATAATAATTATGTTTTTGCTACTTGAGAACCTGTTTTTAAGGTATGGGTACAAGTGGTCCATCTAATAACCCAAAAATCTAATTTTGAGTTTTTTCAGTATAATTTTTTTTAGGCTGATATATTTAAGTTTTTTATCATCAAATTACACACGTTCTTATAATAAATATACTACATCAAATTTTCAGACTTTTGCTAATAATTTTGAACGAATGCATGGAATGGCGATTTATAAAAGTGGTCCAACTATACCATACTTAGTCAATAGCTAGACAAATAAATTAGTTGTCATATTATTATAATCTATTTTCTGAGTTTTTTTTTTTACTAATACTGAGTTTTTGAAAAAATATGTAAAAGGTATTCTTGACTTGAAATAGCCTAAGAAGGGTCGAGTCATATATATAATGATACGAATTAAAAAAAAAACACAAATATTATTATACAAACTACCTATCTATCTACTTAGGTAATAAAGCAATAATGTTGGCATGCATGCATGGATTAAGTTATGACTTCGGCTTCCACTGTCTTATTAAAATGCTTACCTAGCGCGTTTTTATATCCATATTTGTCACAAAGCTCATAATACTTAATTGTTTGTTGAATAAGTAGATAATTATACCTAAATTTCACCACAAAACTTACATAATTTTTGATTATCAGATCGACATGATGAAGTTCCTTCAGACTTTGCGACGTCTTCTTTGTTCGAATTTAGTGTCTCTATGCAAGATTTAGAGTCCTCCAAGTCTATGGAAAGAGAAGAAGAACAATAGCTGTTCTTCGATGAGGGAGTTTTCACATCAATATTATTTTCATACCAATTATCTAAGTTTCTCTCACCACTTTCGTCTTTAGCGACCACTTCATTTTCACTTATTACTGTAACTGCAACACTATCGCGTACGATATTATTGTTCAGTCTCAAGTCCATTCCAAGGGACGAAGCCGACTTCTTGAGATCCGATATCAGCCAGTTCTTGGGACGATTGTTGAACCTGTCGCAGTACTCCTCATTGCGGGAACGAGGGTATTGCTGGAAGTCTTCTTCCAGCTTAATCTCGTCGGATGAGGAAACCGTCAGTTTGACGGAACTGGATGTCAGATTTAGGCATCCCTCATCGTCGGCACTGTTTGAATCGTTATTGATATTGAATGATTTTGACACGAACTTGGCGAGATTTTCCATGGCGGTGGAAATCATACGGTGGATGTTATTATCTGAATACTACTGGAAATCACCATTTGAAATCGAGGGATGCGTTGCTATAGCAACTACCGGCGTCCACACCGGAGTTGTGGTTGGTTGTAACTCCGCCCTTAATTATATTTTCTGTTCACCCTATTGGCCTGGACTGGAATAGGGGTTGGTCGTTACCCTAAAAGCCTTTTCCCTTAATTTATTGCTATACCTAAGTCATTTGCTTACTTCCTAAGTAGCTGAGATTTTTTACCACTTGTTTTTCCCCTTGCTATTATTATGTAAATTTACGATAATGACAGTTTTCGTCCATAAAACTCAATATTTGAGTACATCATATAAAATTATTATGGTCATGTGTTTTGCTTCATTTGCATATTACTTTGGATATTATTTATAAGTTGTTGCTTTAGTTAGATAAATGCTACTATTATCTGATCATCGGCGATCCTGGCTGGCATTATTTCCTAAATAAATATTCTTTCAGACAACTCCAAAGTTTATTTTCAACTCCGATCAATACGGAAGTAATAAGTGTAGATGGTTTCTCATCAAAAGTCATGTAAATCAATTGAATTAACTTTAATGAGGTAATCAACCTATTCTTAATAATTTGCATTATTTTTGGATCTATACAGAAACCATTATCAAAAAAAAGTTATTGAGTATTAGAGTACAAGAAATTAAAATTAATAAATTCCTATAGTCCTAGGTGGCCAGGCAGCAGAGTATAACGTCAATAATAAAACGTCTTTTTCTGGTGTTTATTAAGTGAAATTTAATGGCGAATTTATCAGCGTGTAAGAATGACGTCATGAGGACAATCGATGAAATGTCACAGATTAAAGACATAATTTAGTGACGTAGTACGTAGTAGCAGGAATAAATTCTCAAGTTAACTTGCTTCGAATCGGCATAGGGATAAAAAAAACGAATTTCTTATATCAAATTTGATAAGCGTGTAGTATACAGGGTGTGCTTCATTTTTTACCAGTGTCATTTTACCAGTGACTTTTCTCATAAAATATTTTTCAGAAAGTCATAACAACGGAGGTAGAATGAAAATCGAATTCTAGGAATGACTTTAGAGCTATGCTTGAGCGATGTTGTTCAAATTTAGTACATATAGTTCTGAGATAGGGGCCTATTGTTTACTGGTAATAACTTTTTCCAAAACTGTCCAGTGGCATAGATAAGTGGGTTGTGGCCCCCCATTTATCCACCCCATCTTCTACGCCTCTGGATATTTTTTACAGATGATTATATTTTTAGATTATACAGTGTGTCCAATATGTAAGTGGCATTACATGGGGATCTTGGAAACGGTAAGAGATACAGGCTCGGTTAAATTAGAGAAAAGCTGCACAATTTAATGCTTGATAAAAATATGATTTTTTCTTTGAATATTTCCAGTCGTTGCTGAAATATCCTGAAAAAACTGAAAAATCAAAATTTCTTATTTTAGCCATATCTTTTTTATTATTGGGAAGTAATGAATTATTTTTTGTAGGCTTACATAAGCCGTTATGAGCTATCCATTTGACATTAGAAAAATTTTCAAAGCCGACTAGATCTCAGAGTTTTCATAGCCAACTTTTGTTTTTCTTATGGCCGTCATACTGGTTTTTTATGTCGTTCGGTATCAAATAAATCAAGGAAACCAAATATTAAATACATTCAAAAAATTTTTTTTCAAAAATTTTATTCTTTTTTCGAAAAAAAAATTTTTTTCATACCGAATATCATAATTATGAAAAGTAAAAAACCATAGAGCAAATAATATGACTTCATATTAATGTAATTGCGGGTGAAAAAAATTTTTTGGTTTTTTTCCGAAAAAAGAATAACACAATTTTTGAAAATTTTTTTTGAATGTTATTAATTTTTGGTTTCCTTGATTTATTTTATACCTAACGACATGAAAAACCAGTATGACGGCCATAAGAAAAACAAAAGTTGGCTATGAAAACTTTGGGATCTAGTCGGCTTTGAAAATTTTTCTAATGTCAGATAGCAGATAGCTTTTGATGACTTATGTAAGCCTACAAAAAATAATTCTTTATTTCCCAATAATAAAAAAGATATGGCTAAAATAAGAAATTTTGATTTTTCAGTTTTTTCAGGATATTTCAGCAACGACTGGAAATATTCAAAGAAAAAATTCAAATTTACATTATTAAGCATTAAGTTGTGCAACTTTTCTCTAATTTAACCGACCCTGTATCTCTTGCCGTTTCCAAGATCCCCATCATGTACTGCCACTTACACTGGACACACTGTATACGTTCTAATTTGAAAAAAAACTTTCAAAATGTGTTCAAAATTTAAAAAATTTTCAAAGCCGACTAAATCCTATATTATAGAGATTTCATATCCAACTTTTGTTTTTTTTTATGTAAGCCATAGGTATTGTTTTTTCATGTCATTCGCAATTAAAAAAATCAAAGAAATCAAAAATGAATAACATTCAAAAACATTTTTTTTTAAATCGTAAATTTATACCATAGGAAAATTAAAAACCCACAACGCAATTAATTGTAATTACAACTTCATATTGACGTACTTAATGCGGTGGCTGAATTGAAAAATCTCGATTTTTCAGTTTTTTCGGCATATTTCAACAACTCCTGAAGCTTTTCCAAAAATTTTTTTTTAGATTCTTAATAAGCATACAATTGTGGAGCTTTTCTCTAATTTAACCGACCTCCTATATATCTCTTACCGTCTCCAATATCTCAATGTTATTCCTTCCTTATCTTGGACACACCGTATACAGGGTGTTTCATTTTATACCTGTGGCATTTTAGGAGGTGATAGAGTTAGAGAATCACAAAATAAGTGAACTTTCCTCAAAAAATATTCTTCAGAAAGGCATAAAAACGGAAGTAGAAGTCTTCAGTTCATTTGTGTTTGTTTTCCAGATATAATTAAGAAGAATAAAAATTATTAGGTACAGTTTGCAAACACAGAAAAATTTTCAACATTTAAAATTTATGTTTTTAACCCTTACTTTGTACAATCTTTGCATAACTGATGGATGATTAATAAAACACTAATGTTTAAAAAAATTCTACTCTACAGGGTGTTTACTGTAAGGTTGGCCAAACTTCACATATTAGGCTGATTCTTAAGACTAAAATAAACAAAATTTTCCCATTAACGTGTGTCCGGAAATGCACCGTTTTTGAGATACGTACAGGGTGTCGAAAAAATATTATTTTTCCAGTTTTTTGATGGAATCTCGGGAACCGTATGAGATAAAATGTTCAGCTCCTATACACACTATGTGCTCACTGATCCCCATATTTTCCTCGTAAAATAAAGGTTTAAAAAAATTCAGTGGCGTAGATTTAGGGTATTTTGAGGGTTTCGATCCCCTAATTTCTACGCCACTGGAATAAATGCGATTTTAAGCAGCGCCTTTGAACCGTCCATGTTTTCTACATCAAAAAGGTACTCTTGGTTAACGGCTCTAGAATGAATGGTTTCCGAGAAAAATTGCATTTTATGCGAGAAAACATCACTTTTTTAACGATTTTTCAACAGCATTTTGTAACTCTCTCATAAAATGACATTTTTCTCGGAAACGGTTCACTTTAGAGCCGTTAACCAAGAGTACCTTGTTGGTATAGAAAACACGGGCGGTTCAATGGCGCTGCTTAAAATCGCATTTATTCCTGTGACGCAGAAATTCAGGGGTCGAAACTCTCAAAATACCATAAATCTACGCCACTGAATTTTTTTAAAACCTTTATTTTACGGCGATAATAAGGGGATCAGTGAGCACATAGTGTATATAAGAGCTGAACATTTTATCTCATACGGTTTCCGAGATACCATCAAAAAACTGGAAAAATAATATTTTTTCGACACCCTGTATCTCAAAAACGGTGCATTTCCGGACACACGTTAATGAGAAAATTTTGTTTATTTTAGTCTGAAGAATCAGCCTATGTGAAGTTTGGCCAACCTTGCAGTAAACACCCGGTATAATGTCGGATATTATAAACTTTACACGCGTTTTGCTTCTTTAAAAGTAACATCTTCAGACGTATGTAAATAAAATTATTGATATAGTAAAATAGCAACAGTATGGTAACCTAAGCGATCATAAAACAAGTATATACAATAATTTCTTCAGAATCTTCTTAGTTGTTGATATCAAGAAGAAAATCAAGTAGTGGAGAACGACACGACGTGTCTAGCTGTTCATTTATTACTGCATGTGTATTGTTGATTATGTAAATGTCTGTGGATCTCTAGAGATTCGAGAAAATTTAATTTAAAATAATGATCACAATGATGAAGTAATTCAATTTTGTTATTTGCTGTTAGAGTGTTATTGTTTTCTATTAAGTGTTTTGCAAAATTTGATCTTTGATCTAATAAGTTGTAAAAGTTTAGGTGTTCGTTGTATCTAATTTCTAGGTTTCTACAAGTTTATCCTATATAAACTGAATTACAATGAGAGCAGTTTAATCGAGAAATTCCAGGTTTTTGTAATTTAGATAACTTTTCTTTTGCATCCAGCAAGGAGTCATTTATCCGTCACTTCTAAAGTCATAATGACGTTGGAGATGACCAAAAAATCACGTCGCAGTGATCGCGACTCATCTGCTGCCTGGGGACGTAATTATTACGTCACTAAAGAAAAGACGTCATATCGACGTTGCTCTGCTACCTATTAGGTTATGCTATATAAAAAACACACACGCATGTATATAATTACATTTAATTGAAGATATTATTTGTTACAAAGTCATCAGGTATTTATGGGGGTAAAATAGTTTTCAGGGGTATTCTGGTAAAATATCCATTCACTATGTTGACACAGATGTCACCTAAAATCTGCGAAACTGATGGCTGCATTTCGGCGTTGACTGACTCCCAATTTTCATTCAAAAGTTTATTCATTTCAGCTCCTATAACAAAAGTAATAAATCGTTCACTAAAATATAAAAAATTAAATACAACGTACAAAAAGTACAAAGTACAAATTACATTGACAAAGTGCACTAAAAATTTTACATTTTTGATATTTAGGTTTTCAAAATAATCAAAAAAAAAGTAAAATTCATCTAATAGAGAACTCTCAGAATTAGAATATAGGCAATGTACAATTTATTTGGCATATATGACATTTAAAATGACGTCTTGGGTCTGGCGTAACCAAAATCAATTAAAGTCAATCAATTGAGTAGGTACTGTCAAAATTAAATTTTGACTTGTTGCATTATAATAAAATAAATTATATACGTAGCACTGTTTGACATTTAATTACGTAGCAGTAGTAGATGTTGAAATAAACTTACCTAAAGTCTACTATTATAAGAGCTAATTATTGTCTTGGGTGTAGAAAAACAAAATTAATGCTTACCTAAGGCTTCATTTCCATTAAAAAGATTTTGTAACGTATACTCAGACTTCTGTATTGAATATTTAACGTTAGGATTAGCAATTTTCACATATTCTTCTCCATTTTTATTGAATTTTTCAAGATCAAAATCAACAGTGAAGTTACCCCCAACTGAAAATATTTATAGAAATTAGTAATTTTATTAATTACTTAAAGTGGTAATACAATTACTCAGTTTAATTTCTGCATCTCCTTGACCCTTGATTGGAAGTACCATAATTTTACCGTCAATCTCATATTTGCCTTTATATATAGATAACGGAGCGAATGAATTGATTGACCCTTTCATATTTTCCATATCAATGCTTAAAATATAATAAAAAAATTAGACACACGCCTCTAGTAATGTGAATTTTTTTTATCAGACAATACTAACTAACTTGGGAAAACTAACGAAAGTCACAAAATCTTAAAAATAATAATGTTAATAAAAAAATATGCTAGCCCGAACATTATGAGGAGAAATTATAGTTTTACTGTCTTACTCGAGGTCGTTAACTTGAGTTTCTGGCATCCCATAAATTTCAAGATTACGAAAAGTGATTTTAAGGTTTTCTGACTGGAGCACAACTTCAGGAACAACCAGTGGGTTTAAGTTCAAAATTCCATATTTTTTGTCTCCTGCAAAAAAATACATGTAAAAAAAAATACATTGGTAGTCCATCACTTATGTACACCTCCGAAATAGGGTGTTGTGTATTTTGGGAGCAGTGTGGTTGTAGGTACTATACTATTGTAATAATATTGAATTATACACAAATTAACTTTATTCGATCCTTAGCACTAATATACAGGGTTATGCAAATTTCATGGTGCCAGTATTGGGATATCCTAAACCATAAGAAATACAGGGTTGCTTAAATTAGAGAAAAGTTGCGCTATTTTGTGGCCATCTCGAATCCGTCAAAACATGCAAGATATCTGTGACCGTTCCTGAAATATCCTGAAAAAACTGAAAAATCGAGAAATCTTATTTTTGCCATATCTTTCTTGCCATTGGAAATTAATAAATAATTTTTCGTAGGCTTACATAAGCCGTTATGAGCTATTCATCTGCGACGTTTCAAAAATTTTCAAAGCCGACTAGGATCCATGAGTTTTCACAGTCAACTTTCGTTTTTCTTATGGCCGCCATATTATTTTTTTATGTCGTTCGATAAGAAAAAAAATAATGTAAACCAAAAATTAATAAATTTTAGAAAAAAAAATTGCAAAATTTTTATTCTTCTTTTTTCAAAGAAAAACAGAAAGTTTCTAACTGAAATAGGTCAATATGAAGTCATACTGCTTGCCTTATAGTTTGTTAATTTCTCTATGATAATATTCGATCTAAAAAGTTGTATTTTTTTAGAAAAAAAAGAACAAAAATTTTTGAAATTTATTTTTTGAAGTTTATTAGTTTTTGGTTTCCATTATTTTTTTCTTATCGAACGACATAAAAAAATAATATGGCGGCCATAAGAAAAACGAAAGTTGGCTATGAAAACTCTGGGATCTAGTCGGCTTTGAAATTTTTTGAAACGTCAGATGAATAGATTTTAACGGCTTATGTAAGCCTACGAAAAATTATTTATTAATTTCCAATGGCAAGAAAGATATGGCAAAAATAAGATTTCTCGATTTTTCAGTTTTTTCAGGATATTTCGGGAACGGTCACAGATATCTTGCATGTTTTGACGGATTCGAGATGGCCATAAAATAGCGCAACTTTTCTCTAATTTAAGCAACCCTGTATCTCTTATGGTTTAGGATATCCCAATACTGGCACCATGAAATTTGCATAACCCTGTATACAGTTGTATGTAAAAAGATTATAAAAG
Organism: Malachius bipustulatus; assembly: GCA_910589415.1. NCBI lineage: Eukaryota > Metazoa > Arthropoda > Insecta > Coleoptera > Melyridae > Malachius > Malachius bipustulatus. The sequence continues at coordinate 32,541,575 of OU342639.1, read as the reverse complement.
CTTGAAGTAATATTTATCGTTGGTGAATGTACTGTAGTTCAGACCAATGTGTAATGTAATGTAATGCTAATGCTGCAGTGGCTGCAGTGTATAATACAGGACTCTCACTCTCAGCCAAGAGCCGGTAGTTTACAGTGTTGTCGCTATGTAATATATTTCCCTAATATGGAAGACATAACATAGGGGTTGATTTTACAGATAAAAAATTGAAACTGAGGATTTGTGTATTTTTTTCGTTCGATAATTTTTTTTTCATTCGAGCATCAGCGATAAAAAAGTGTAATTTAGTAATTTAAAAGTGGCAAAAAAAAATCGAGTTCTCTTTCATACATCGGTAGAAATCAATTAATAAAATCAAAATCGCTGAAAGGAAATATCAAAAAACTAATTACAAGGCTTTTAATTAAATAAAATATGGTTAGGTATATAGAAATTACAGGTAGACGATCGATTTATGGTGTGTAATAAAGTGATCAATATAATCTGAAAACGGTAGGTAGGTACAATAAATTCTTGCGGGTACATGGAGTAAATAGTAATGTAGTGTAAATTCACAGGGGGTGTGCCATTAAAAGCTAGGACACAATGGAGAATAATTTACCTACTCATCAGTTTACTCAAGAATCTATGACACCTACCCTTTTCAGATTATATTGTTCACTTTATTGCACACCATAAATCAATCATTCTACCTGTCATTTCCATATTTTCTGTATTTTCTTTAATATGATTAGATTTTTGATATTTCTTTTCAGCGATTTTGATTTTATTAATCGATTTCTACGGATGTATGGAAGAAAACTAGATTTTTGTTCGCTACTTTATCACTAAATTGGAGTGTTTTATCGCTGCACCTGAAAAGTTATTTATTTGAAAAAGTTGTTTTCGTGATGAATTCTATACACGGTGATTCAGGTTTTATCTTTTGTTAACTCCAGGGAACGATAGAGAATCGAAAAATAATAGGAATATTCGTGAAATGCTTCGTTAAGAAAATACAGAGTGTTGAAGTTTTAAGAAAAAATTCGAATTTTTGAAATATAAAAAAATTGGCTGATTGAAATAATTTGATATTTTGAACAGTAGTTGTGCTAATTGAAGTACATGATTTGACACTTCCGATGAAAAATTCTTCAATCCAGTGGCGGAGATCTGGGCTTGTTCTTACCTTTTTTAATAAATAATTTGCACGCCACTGACTTTAATGCAAATTTGTCATTTTTGTTAGATACCTGATGTTGTTTAGAGAAGAAAAGTCATCGTACGTTTTTGTCGTAGGACGCACTGTTTCCGAGATACTTCACAATATAGAAACCCGTACGAGGTAATTTTTTTTTTATTAAAAATGCACATGCACACGCATTGCAGGGAAATCCCTATGACGCTCTGGGAGTGGTGCATGAGCGGAGATGTCGATTCACGTTGGCCTTGAGTCGCTGTAGTAAAAATATCATAAAAATCAATGCTATTGAGTTTTTCCTGAAATCAATAATTTTTGTGATCGTTATTGAACCGTATTGCATTACAAAAAGCTTACATGTGTGCCTACATTGTGGAATATCTTGAAAACAGTGTGTCCTACAACAAAAACGTAAGATGACTTTTCTCCCCTAAACAAAACAACGTATCTATACCATAAATAACCAATTTGCATTAAAGTCAGTGGCGTAGACATTATTTAATAACAAAGATAACAAAACACCCTGCCACTGGAGTGAAGAATTTTCCATCGAAAATACGAATTTTTTCTTAAAACTTTAACACCCTGTATTTTCTTAACGAAGCATTTCCCGAATACCAGTGTGTCCAGTGTAAGTGGCAGTACATGATGGGGATCTTGGAAACGGCAAGAGATGCAGGGTCGGTTAAATTAGAGAAAAGTTGCACAATTTGATGCTTAATAAGAATTTGATATATTTTGTTAATATTTCCAGTCGTTGCTGAAATAATCCTGAAAAAACTAAAAATCAAAATTTCTTATTTTAGCCATATCTTTTTTACAATTATCTTTTAACAATTAATCGCTTGTGAGGAAAAACGCCAAGCGGAAAACAAATTCTGTTACAAAATAAATTTTTCAAGTGAATTTTTTTTAGTTAATTACCATCACAATGACCGAAGGAAAAGTTATAAAAGTAATCAAAATATTTTTTCTTCTCAGCCCGATGATAACCTACTACAAACATAAATATTATAGGTATTACAGAGGCAAGCGATTGGCTAAATGCGTTGATGAGTCCGGTTTATCGTTAAGCTGTCTGCGCGAATTCGTTCACAATAAAAAATTCATAGTTCAATATAACTACCAAACATACGACAAAAATTAATTTTTTAAAAATATTCTTAATTTTTGGCTCCAATTTCTTCACTGCATGTGTAAAGAAATTTTCAAAAATTAAAAAGTTGCTCGCTGACTGAAAATATCAATACTGTTTTGTGGAAATTTTAAATTACCTTTTAATTTCACAATCAAATATAAAAATCCTTGAAACAAGTTTACCGCCAAAAGAAGCGCCTATGTATGCTCTTCTATAAAAAAAAACAAAATTCGTCGATAGCTCAATTAGTTTGCTCAATTAGTTTAAAGATATGACAATTTACATTTTTAAAAAGCCATTTTGTTTGAATCATCAATTTTTGCAATTTTACCTGCAAAAAAAAAGTCGAAAATGTACATTTCCTGTAGGGAGTAGTCTATTATTATATTGTCTAAGAGTCTAGGCGGATCCACATCAATACAAATTTTCGTTGTGCGTTGTTTTTGACACAAATTTGCTCGTGTGCGGCGGAATATTCATATATGTGGACTGTGCGCCGCAAATAAATTCACGCAAACATTTTTGCAACGAACGACGCACACGATCCGATGAGCTGTCGGTTTTCAACCAACTTCAAAGGGATTTGCTCCGCACAGTGATATTGATGTGGACGTGAATCAGTACTTGTGTAATTTTTTACTAGATATTTTGGCTACTTTGTTGAGTACATATTTTGTAAATTAGGCAATAGGCAATAGTATCTAAACACCACATGTTTTAGATATTTCGTTCCATGAATGTTTTTTTTTTTAATTTTATTGTAATCACGGTGTTTAGGATTCCATAGCAGCTCAAGTTCAGAATATTCTTGAATGAGATGCACAGAATCTTCATTGCTCCAGTCCATTTTTTATTTTATAGGCACCTTCTTTTTTATAACGCCTATATTTACACTGATCGCAATGATCGCATATAGATGTAATAATTTAAAAGTGAGTGAAGCGAATGTTATTATTTCAAATATGGATCCGCATTCCAAAGGTGGATTCGGGCGCACAACGAACAAGATATAAAAATTACGTGGTAAAATATTTCATCAGATTTAAATTTATGGCGAAATTCTTAATTTGTATTGATGTGGATCCACCTTAATACACAATATGTATAAGTGGCAGCTATGTATACGCCGAAAAAAAACACATTTTCTTTCCCTTTCGCTCCACTATTATAGTATGATTCAAGGCAGCGGCCTGGCATTCTATGCTACTGTGACGTCAGACGTCCGGTACAGAATGATGGACCCCAGACAGACAGAGAACAAAAGTAACAACGAGTACAATGAATGATTCTATATTGCGAGCATGCGTTGGGGAATCACAGAGTGTAGAGTGTAGTTACCAACCGGAAATTACAATGCTGAATATTAATATTATATGTTATAATAATGAATTTAAATTATAATAATGGAGGTGTCCTATTTTTCCTTATATTATAAAGTAAATATGAAAAATTTTAAATTAAATTTTAAGCTGTTATTATTACGTGAATATAATAAGTTGCTGATTCGATTGGTAGTTCGGTATGCCATCTACTGGGTGGGGTGGGTGCATTTGATTCGTTGAACTGCGATGTGCGATGTAGTGGTAAGAAGCTGCTGAGCAGAAGGATAATAGTAATAGTTATTCTGTGGTTGAAACAATCATTTTTAATAGCTACTTAGTTCCAGATAGGACATCTTGCTGAAAATAACAATCGTAAGTATACCTACGTATAATACTGCTTATTATTATTGCTTCAGCTACTTTCGGTAATCCTATAGAAGTAGAAGTGGTACATCAGATTAAGGTAGACAGAGGTTAGGCATTTTTTCCCTTACGCTTACGGCTTAATAATGCTCTCATGGTCTATTGCACGTGGTCCCACCCGAAAGCATGAAAGCCTTACACTTTGAAAGTCTTTGTCTGGATGACGATTTTGTAATTAAGGCGATCTTCTGCCAAATGGTACTTCTTAGCCATGTTTTTAGTCTTCTCTGAGGGTGCCAAAGGATCGCTCTACTGTACCTACAGCCTACAGGTCGTGCATTGGTAAAGCGATCAAAATTTTCAATGCTTTTTCCGTTTCGGGAAAGAAGGAATTTGTTTCTTTTAGGACATCAACAACTGTTAGATTTGTTAAATTAATACTATCGTGCCACAATTGCTGCCAAAGTTCCATTTCATTCTTTATGTTTGGTAAATCATAAAACTGGGCAGTAGATTCACAAGTTTGCTTTCAGATTTTCAGTTGTCATCTTTTGCATCTATGCAACTTAGATAATGCGAATGATGGCGTGTTTTCTTCAGCAAAACATTAAACCTTGTTAGATCGGGAGATCGGGCTGGCCGGGCCCATTATGAAGTTGTCATGCATTCAGCCATTGTCTGGCATTTCGGGCATAATTAGCTGGTGCCCCATCACATCATGCTGATACCACATCATGTTTCTCAAATTCAACGGTACATCTTCCAATAGATCACCGAGATTGTTTTCGAGAAAGTTCACGTAACCATTCGCATTAAGGCGATTGGGGAGTTCTTTTATCTCCTATTATTCCAGCCCATAAATTCACCGAAAATCTACACTGGAAGCTTGTCCATCGTACTAATCGCGGATCTTCGTCGGCCCAAAAATGGGTGTTATGCATATTAAATGCTCCATCCTTAGTGAACGTAGCTTCATCACTCCATATAGGATGTTAGGTAGAAAAATTTCATCATTTAAAACCCATTGGCAGAATTTTACTCTCGGCAAGAGGTCACGTGGCTCTAATCTTGCACCCGTTGGTAATGATATGGTTGAATTCCCTGCATCCTAACCATTCTTCCTATCTACAATAATTAATGTTTCATTACTTTTACATATCCTACCTCCCTTAAATTTTTCATTACTGTTGATATTTGTGTTAATGTGGATATCGTTCTTATGCTTATTTGTGGGTCATTTTCGAAATGGTTCAAAGCATTTTCAACTGCATGATTCCTGTGATGAGGTCTTCCCTGCGAGCACATCTAAAATTGCCATTTTCCGTTAAACTTTGATGTATGCGGGTGAACTTATTTGATGTGTAGGAGCTCTTCGGTTTGAAAATCGTTGTCGGTATTCATATGCTCAGCCGCCAGAGCAGGACCATTGCAGAATCCATACACGAAGTGCATGTCAGCCAGCTCTTGGTTTATGTACAGTACTCAATAAATTTTCTTTTTCTTCTACTTAATTAGCGTGAAACACAATTTTCAAACAACCTGTCACTTATAACATCCCGTGATCCATGGCCTACGTTGAATATTTTTCTCTAGTTGTGTTCCATTATGAATTTTGATGCCATGTAAGGTAATTTTTTAATCGATTTTAAGCGAAAACGGTGCATGTTATTGAAATTCAACAAGAGGACCTTTTTTGTGTAAAAAAACTTCAACATTTCATAATCTGATATCAAATTCTGCACGAGATACGTACAAAAAAAGTTAGGGTGGTCTTAACTTCACTCTTCACCTATCTGCCCCCCCCCCCCCCTTATGGAAATTTTAAAATTGTTGTAATTTTATCTTATTGTCCATGAAAAGTTTGATAAATTCCCAAAATTTCACTTTTCTATCGTGAACGGGTTCGGATATTTTAAATAAAAACCACCTTCATGGGCTCCCCTTTCGGGGGCTGCAGCCCCCTTAGGAAGCATTTCTAGACATATTGTTTTATGAACTTTTTTTCATATTTTTGAAAATAGAATCTGCTGTTTCAGTGTTGTACGCTAATTAAGGGACACCTGTATAAAGTAATTTTAAAGAAGGTGAAGCTAAAAATTAAAGTAATAGCTGGAAAAATAGTTCAAATTAATTCAATTATTTGTCCTAAATTCTAAAAGATATTGATTTGTGTACTTATGAAAAAAATAATGTAATTATTAGTTGTCTTACTAAAATTGTAATAATTAATGAAATTATTAGAGTATGATCATGAAAAAAAGCTAGTTGTTCTATTAAAGCAGGGGAGGCTCTATCTTGAAATAATAGGGTCTTTCATGTTACTATTTCTAAAAAAAGCTGTAACTTTATATTTTGAAGTCTAAATAATTCAATGCACTAATCTGCCATATTAGAAATTTCTTAAAATTGGTAATTCAGAATAAGTATGTTCTGCAGGAGGGTAAAGTTGGAATCATTCAATTGTTGATGAAAAATGAAGAGGTGAAATATTTTTACGGTTTGCAATTATTCTTATACAAAGTATACAGGGTGATTCAGGTTTTACCTACTTAACGCTAGGGAACGATAGAGAATCGAAAAATAATATGAGTTTGCTTCATGAACTATATTCGTGAAATACTTCGTTAAGAAAATGCAGGGTGTTAAAGTTTTAAGAAAAAATTCGTATTTTCGAGTTTCGATGAAAAAGTCTTCAATCCAGTGGCGGAGATCTGGGCTTGTAGATACCTCATGTCGTTTGATGAAGAAAAGTCGTCGTACGTTTTTGTCGTAGGACGCACTGTTTCCGAGATACTTCACAATGTAGGAACCCGTACGAGGTAAAATATCATAAAAATCAATGCTATCGAGTTTTTCCAGAAGTTAATAATTTTTATGATCGTTATTGAACCGTATTGCATTATAAAGAGCTTACATGAGTGCCAACTTTGTGGAATATGTATCTTGAAAACAGTGCGTCCTACAACAAAAACGTAAGATGACTTTTCTCCTCTAAACAAAACAAGGTATCCATCATAAATAACCAATTTGCATTAAAGTCAGTGGCGTAGACATTATTTAATAACAAAGGCAACAAAACACCCTGCCACTGGAGTGAAGAATTTTTCATCAAAATTCGAAAATACGAATTTTTTCTTAAAACTTTAACACCCTGTATTTTCTTAACGAAGAATTTCACGAATATAGTTCATGAAGCAAACTCATGTTATTTTTCGATTCTCTATCGTTCCCTAGGGTTAAGTAGGTAAAACCTGAATCACTCTGTGTACAGAGTGTCCCATAATATATGGGCAATCTCCCGGATTTGGGTAAATTTCGTAAAAATAAATGAAAAAATAGCTATAAAATTAATTCCTCAGAGACACCCGTACAAAGATATTAGCTTCAAGATTTCATTTCATGCAGATTTAATTCTAACTGATTTTCTGCGTATTCAGCGTTTTTGTAACTCATTTTAAAATCAGTTAGAACTGAATCTGCATGAAATGAAATCTTTGACACTAGTCGACGTGTATTTAATTAAGTTATTGTTTTGTTTCCTGCTCAATTTACTGTCAAAGGTCAGCCATTTTGTTAAAATTTACTTGAAATTCAGAAAGTTCCTGCGACGCATCACCTATTAGAAGGACGACGTTTATCTCGATAACGGTTCGCTCTATCGAAAGAGATAAGGATACATTTTTTATGTAAAAAATGTCAAATGAAAAGAAAATTAACCTTAAAAAATTGTAAAATTATTATTTTAATTGTTTTCTTTCAAGTGAATGAGGGGGTTATGCCATCCCGAGGTCTATGTATGTGCTACCAAAGATTAAGAAACACTATTCTAAACAGTCCAAAATAATACAAAATAAAACCAAAAATTATCAAAATCGGTCAAGAAATAAAAAAGTTATTGCAAAAAATTGATTTTCAACCCTCAACTTCAACAGCTAATATCTTTGTAGGGGTGTCTCTGAGGAATTAATTTTATAGATATTTTTTCATTTATTTTTACGAAATTTACCCAAATCCGGGAGATTGCCCACATATTTTGGGACACCTGTATGTATACTACTTATATTAACTATTAAAGTATCACAAAAATCCCTTTCACTATTCAAGAACACATAATAAATATATAATAATAAAAACGGGATAATATTGTTGTTCCTTTATTGTTTATTTTTTATTTCCAAGTCCATGGTCCAGCTAATAATTGAGATCAAAAGAAAGATGCAGGAGATGAAATATAATAATAGATACAATAATTTGTTGTTTCCCTAATAACCTACTGCATCTATTCAAACTTGAAGCAGGAATACATAAATTATAATCAATGAGGTTTGAAGGTTTCAAATTCCAAAGAAAGCAATAAAAAATAATCTTTTGAATGTTTTCATAAATAATAATAATAATTATTGTCGGAGGTTTATGGTACCCTTCACCCTCCTATATAATATTGGTGATTTTTGTATGACACCAAACATTTATTGTATAAAATAAATACTTTCTATACTATTTTTAATTTTTTTTTGATTCTAATCATTGATTAATATAAAAAAAATCACTTGATTTAAATGACGAACCCTGGTTGTGATATATTGTAAATTTTTGTTCTTTGAAATTTCCAGGTAGTTAATTATGGACAAAAAGGTGATGGCGGCAGCTGATTACAAAAAGGTGGAGATCAACGGCAAGAATCCCGTGTCGGTCTTGAACGAGATACGTCCTGGCCTGGAGTACAATGTAGTGGAGCATGACGGGCCGTTGCACGCTCCTTCGTTCACCATCTCGGTGGAGGTCGACGGACAGAACTACTTTGGTACCGGCGGATCGAAGAAGTTGGCAAAATTTAAGGCCGCTGAAGAGGCTCTCAAATCGTTCAAACCATTTTCAAAGGTGGACATGATCATTGCCGTACCAACGTCCCTCGAGAAGAGCCCTACTGTGATATTAAATGAGAGGTGCCCGAACGCCGTCTACGAGTGCACAAGAGATCAGAGCGACAATGCCAGCTTCAAGGCCACCTTTACAGTGGGAAATGACAAATTTGTAGGGACAGGTTCCAATAAGAAGTCTGCCAAACATGCGGCTGCCTCGATTGCCCTGGCGAAGCTGATGAGCAACCCGCCTAGTTCGATCAAGAAGAGTAACGAGTCGTTGGAAGATCAAGAGAGGGCCGACTTGACAGGAAGAATGGTCTCTGAAAAGTTCTCGTCGTTACTGATCAAGAAGAGTAACGAGTTGTTGGAAGATCAAGAGAGGGCCGACTTGATAGGAAGGATGGTCTCTGAAAAGTTCTCGTCGTTGATGGAGAACGACCTGATGGACGTCAACAGGAAAGTGCTGGCCGGCATCGTGATGTCGAGGGGTCCCTCGAACGATGACCTGGAACTGATCTGTGTTTCTACGGGGACCAAATGCGTGAACGGAGAGTGCATCAGCTTAAAGGGGTCGTCTGTCAATGATATGCATGCCGAAATCGTGGCCAGACGTTGTCTGGTCAGTTATTTGTACGATCAGTTGGAACTGCTACTTGATGAGGAGAATGCATCCAGTTCAGTATTTGCACCGAAAGAAGGCGGGGGCTACAAGTTAAAGGAAGGAATCGATTTCCATCTCTACATCAACATGGCTCCTTGCGGCGATGCCCGTTTATTCAGTCCACATGAGGAACGGCACCCGAACAGACTTTTGGGGGGTCTTTTGCGTATGAAGATAGAGGCCGACGAGGACACAGTCCCCATCAAGTCCTCCGTGAACATTCAGACTTCGTATGGAATAAAGCAGGGAGAAAGACTGCTTACAATGTCATGTTCGGATAAGATTTGTAGGTGGAATGTATTGGGCATCCAAGGCGCACTTCTGTCACATTTCATCGATCCAATTTATATATCCACCATCGTTTTGGGAAGCCTCCTCAAAGAATTTCCAATGTATAGAGCCATTTGTGGAAGAATCGAGAACAACTTACAAGGATTGCCTCCTCCGTTCATGCTGAACCGACCGAAGATATGCGTGGTCACCTTGTCGGAGAACGAGCAGCCGTTAGAGGCGGCCCGTTTCACGATCAACTGGATCACGGGCAAAGACCCGGTCGAGGTCATCGACACTTACAGCGGCAAGCCGGACACAGGCGTGTCGCAGGTCTGCAAGAAGGCTCTCGCCGGTAAATTCGCCGCTCTGGTCGGGAGATTGTCTAGTTTGACGGGCGTGGAGAAGAACGTGCCGGTCTCTTACCATGATGCAAAGACAGCCGTTCGAAATTACCAGGCTGCCAAAAAAAGTTTCTATGAAGCGTTTGTCGAGGCCGGATTAGGGCTTTGGATTCACAAACCTATTGAGCAAGATTTGTTCGAGTTGCAGGATGAAGAGTGAATAATTCTACTTCAGTACCTACTGCAGTATTTTTTTATATTATTAGCTTAGTCAGGAATGTTTATTTTATTTTATTTTGTATTAATAATGTATTAATGTTAAGAATGTATTAATAATTTGATTTTGTCTACTTAGAGTATTTTTTCAGTTTTATTTTAATCGTAAGGATTGATATGTTGTTTTTTTTAATTTTGTTTCTCAATAAAAATTAAAATGTATGTGTGTGTGTGTATGTACCTACTACTTTTTTTTTTAAACAAGTACATAATATTCCCAAACTTCAGATACTCATTATTACTATTATTGTGTATTGTTTTAATGAAAAAAATACATTATTGAGGACGACATCACTTTTCGAAAATCACCCAAACTCATCAAATGTCCACCGATCATGACCCCCAGATTACGAAAAAGTGGTTTTCCAAAATTCACCTGCCCACGATATACGATATTCCAAAATCGGGTGTGTTTAAGATATCATGGCTGTAATGATTAAGTAAATAGTTCGATTTTTTTATCCACCAGTTTTTTAATGACTCCATAAGTGGAGGGGGACCGTCAAATCTTTGTTTATTCAAAAGTCGATTATTTCATGTTAACCTCAACGGAATTTAACAAGGTTAGTCTCGTTACAAAGAATTTTCCTTTGTCAATTACATCTTACGAATTTTTCATTTTCTTACCATCGCAACCGCTAGAGGGCTTTATCTGACATGCAACGTACAATGGCTTTTCTTCTCTAAACAACATGAGGTATCTAACAAAAATAACAAATTTGCATTAAAGTCAGTGGCGTGCAAATTATTTATTAAAAAAGGTAAGAACAAGCCCAGATCTCCGCCACTATATCAACTTCCAATTATTTATCTTGAATGGTTCAAATAATAAAAGGGGGGGGGGGTACACTAAAGATCCCATACTATATAATGACAAAATTCAATTTTATTCAAAAATTAGGTAGGTAATAAAGATGTAGATAAAGTTTTTAAAAGGAAGGGAATGTATCCTTTAGTATAACTTACCTTTGGTTATAATAGGTATAGCTTTCCGGGCGCTATCAATTCTGCATTGCTTCAAATTTGGGTCAGACAGGTGACATGCTGTTATATAGTCGGCTAAAAAATAAATGTAAATCTCAAATAATTTATAATTAAGACTAGTATGGAACTACTAAAAGTACACAGGTATGTACATAAATTGTTGTCGTTAACTAAATGATTGCATAACCTGTAAAACAATAATAGTGAGTGTTGTGTAATGAGAATAAGAACGGTGATTTAAATATTTCATTACAACATTGTTTTATGAATCACAGAATAGAAATGAAAGTATCGCTAGAAAGGAACAAGTGCTCATGAAATAAATCGTGGAACATAACTATTGGGAATTAAATTTATACAAACTTTTTCGTACAGTGTGTAACCTTGCTTGGGGAAAAAAGGGGCTTAACAAAAATTTTGAGAAATTTGTGTAAGATCTTTCAAATCGAATTTAAGAGAAAATAATATTAATGATTAATAATAAAATTAATGACAAATATTTTCTGTAAAATGATGCACACCAGAATAGTGATCTTGGTGACACTTTACAGATACTTGAATAAGGTATGTGGTTATTGTAACGCTATCTATTGGTAATAAGTTGAATGAAACACTTGGGCTAGAAAACTCAATTTAAGAGAGTTCGTGGCTTGGCTTGCATTTATTTTTCCCCAAGGGCTTCAGTTATGAACATTTATTTAGCAGGCGATTAAAAATTTTCGATTGGAATCAAAATTTGGGATCCAACCAATTGATCGTCTCTTACAAATCTACAACAAAATTGGACAACTTTTGCATTTAAATATGAACAATCTAACTATTCTTGCCATTCAGATGAAAACTTCAAATTATATGGACAAATTTTTGAAAGATTTTAAAAATCAAAGATAAATTTAATACACCCGAATAGAGGAACTAATGATGAATTACAAATATATGATAAGCAATAATGAAGAACTCACGCAGAGATAAAGTATCACCAAGTGCAAGAACTGTAACAGCACACACGATTATTTTGAACATAGCTGGAACTGCGAAACAACTTAATGGAAAGAATCCTTGATACTGAAAAATACAATATTAAAGCCATATTTATATTAATGTAAGGATTAATAGCTTACACTTTTTTTTATCATCAATTATCGTCATTGACATTGAATCAAACCTGTAATAAATTAGTAGGTAGGTACCCAAATATAATAAAACCTGAAAAAATTGTAGCATTGTTAGTTTTAAAATTTTTGATTCATTACTGATCCACAAGATCGAAGTAAGGTACCTACCAAATTAACAAACAAATATTACTCATAATCGTAAGTGGTAATAAGTTCACTCAGTATCTTCTGAAAGTAAAACAGCTACTTAAAAGAGGATATTATTATACTCATCGAATGCTTCATTAAAGTATACACTCTTTTTTTGGTAAAAATTGTTAAGCATAGAAACAGTGGGTAAAATCAATAGCAGTTGAAAGGCTAAAAACAACAAAAATACATACCTAATAATGATTTGGGCCAAAAAGATTAAAATTTCTGAATAGATTTTTCAAATGGTAGTCTAAAAATTTATTATTTATTAATTATTATTATGTATTTTTGTTGTTTTTAGTCTTTCAACTTGCTGTTGATTTTTTATTTTACCTCACTATCCTATGGTTTACAATTTTTACAAAAAACTTATAGATTCTGATCTAAAATTCTATAGCCCCGAAGAACTAAAAATTAAATTTGAATATTTAATATTTCGCTTTATTTGAAAGTTATTCATCCATTTCAAATTCTTGTTAGTATCATTGACTGCATGTGGACATTGAATGATGCCGGTTACTGTTATTCAGAAGAAGAAGAAGAAGAAGAAGAAGGGTAAACTATTTTCTGTTTCCAAATACCCTCCGGGAGTTTTTATTATTATTATTGGAATGTCCAATTTTGATTTTATGCTATCTGCAACCCGTTGATGTTTCGCCCGAGTTCACCATTGATGACATAAATAATGATTATTTGCTAATATTAAAATAATAATTTACTTTAGGTATTCATTAAGTAACCGCTTGACTTTTTTCTTCATCTCTAAAGCATTAACAAACTGTTAACTACCTAAGAACATGCAAACAATTGCGTATCATTATTAGGTATGTGTAATAAAAGGAGTATAAAACTAATTACCTATAATCATAATTAAATTCACCGTAATCATTTACGCGAACTTTGTATCTCCCGCATCAATAACTAACTTAAAAAAAAAATAGATAATACAATCAAAGGTAGATTAGGTAGGTACTCATAATTATAATCAAATTAAAATGTCCCAAAAATTTTCACCATATTTTATCCTGCAACATTGCAGGAAAATTTGATCTATTTCATTGCCTTATTTCACTGATGTAAATGCCTATACTTCTTGTATAATTAATTCAATTCTCACTCATTGTGATTATGATTGCTTGATATTTAATTCTATTTTTTACTTTTTTTTAGATTACCTGCTGCTTGGTAAGGTATGACGTCACCAGACCATCACCCTATAAATAGTAGCGCTGTCCCAGCTGTTCAGTCATGTCCACACATGTCCAGCTGTCTACACGTAACAGCTGATGATGTCTACCGCAGCTGTAGACGAAACGTTCAGAGCAAATCTCCATGGACCACGGCACAACAGCCCGGAATCAATTACGATTTCATTATCAAACTTGCTTTCAATCAAACGAACTAGGTTTCTTGTTGTCTCAGCGAACCGATTGCGAAAGACAACTAAACGATCCACGCACTGTGTAACTGGGCCTTAAGGTGTACCACCACCAGCTTTAATTGAATTTCAATATCACACCAAAGCAGACACTAACAATTGGAGATTTTGAAATTGACACATTATAGAATTTTACCTCTAAATAAAATTTTAAAAATCTGAGTGCGTATTGCATGTTCGTGAGGTATTTATATTTCACTAACAAAACAGGAGACAACTTGATGCTTGATGTAATGTAAAAATAAATTATAAATACACAGGATATCTCGATTTGAATGTTATTTTTTGGGGTTCAGTCAGGCTTATTTAAAAAGTAATTATTTAACATAATTTTAATTTTTTTAAATCAAAAGTATGCTTTGGAAATTTTCTAAAAACCAATTTTCCTGCTCAATAAAGTGGCTTTTATGTAGTAAATATGACGAAAAATTGTTTAAAAAATTTGTTTAGAATCAACATTTAGGTCTCTATACCAAACCTCAAATTCATTTTTTAATTTCTTTTGTTTAATGTACAAATTCAAGAATTAAAAAAAAAACATACAGGCTGTTCTTAAATACTAGGTACATACAAAAGGATCTTTGTAAATATTTTATACCTAAAAGTTCATGTAAACATAGGCCCACAACCACTTCGTTACCGATCTACAGGGTGTTGAAATTTAAAAAAAAAAAAAATTTCTTAATATAGCAGGTTACACTGTGTAGGGTTTACATCATTTGACGTGACAAATGGTTGTGAGAATATTCGGGGACATTTTTTACCTGAATTTATCCCATTTCACCCCCTGAAGTTTTTTGCGACACACCGCAGGTGATTTCTAGAATACGACACCCATTCTCAAGAAAAAAAAAACAATTTCCTCGAATTCGTTCGACGAAATTTAAATTTTAAAAAAGGTAAGATAGGCTATGGCTTTATTTTTTTATAATTCCTCGATCTTGATTGAAATCAGTTCAACACCCTGTAGATTGGTAACAAAGCGATTGCAGACCTTACACTTATATAAATTTTAGACATAAAATAAGCCAAAGAATCACCCCCTTTCGTATGCACCCGGTATTTAGAAACATCTGTATAAAAAATAATTAAAAATTACAGTTGGCTCATGATTTTTAAATCTGGTATAGAGGCTTAAATGTTTATTTTAAATAACTTTTTGTCGTATTTGCCATACAAAAGGCACTTTACTAACAGGAAAATATTTTTTCTTTATTTACAAGACATACCTACTTAATTTGCTTTAAAGAAAAATAAAATTATGTTAGAAACTAGTCTTCAACCAAGCAGGACTGAACACAAAAAAGGAGAATTCAAATCGACAATTATGACAGGGCAATAACTGTGAGTATAAAATTGAATTTTTATTGCCCTGTCATCAACATATATGACCACTCAGATTAGTACGTGACGACTTAATTTTACAAGTTTTTTAAGGTTAAAAAAAATCCTTATTTTTGTTTGTATTATTTGTTATATTTATTATATATATTTGTTATTTGTTCAGCTATCATAGACCCCTGCTGGGCTTCATGTTGGACATTCGAAACCTCCTACTTCTAGGATGTTGTTGTTTATTTATCATTATA
This sequence comes from Malachius bipustulatus, assembly GCA_910589415.1. Classification (NCBI taxonomy): domain Eukaryota; kingdom Metazoa; phylum Arthropoda; class Insecta; order Coleoptera; family Melyridae; genus Malachius; species Malachius bipustulatus. The sequence goes on along the minus strand of OU342639.1, from coordinate 32,525,838 downwards.
AGTCTAATTATAATATTTTAATGTTCAACTCTTACCTGGTTGCAATCTATTTTTCTATTTATGTACATTTTTAATCCGTCAAAAGTATTAACACTTTTAAAATTATGTACTGTAATTAATTAGTAAAGATCTTACATTTAGGACATTATTGTAAAGAAACACCTACTTTTTTCGAACTAGAATGACCGGATATTATACAGTATGATTAACAAACATGCTAAAAAATTTACGAAGAATTCTTTACATTCGATATAAGTAATATCTCTCCATCGGAAAGAGCGTTAAAGAGCAGAGAGAAGGACTAGAGGGGACGCAATGAGTTGTAGGGCATATTATTATGTAACATTTTTACATAAATTTTAAATTCATGTTTGTAATAATCAATGTCCCACATTTTGTAAAATGAAGAAAGTGTATGAACATTTACATCTTCAACCACAAGATGATAGATCTTATTTTTCCAACAACTTACTTATAAAACATTAACCACTGAGGTCTAATTCAGTTTGTGCTATTACATATAGGTACTTATAATAAAAAATATATATATAAAACAATAAAAAAATATAACAACTAAATTTGTAAATAAAATATTAAATTTCACACATTCATCACTTCAACATAATATTATACAGTCATTAATCAAGACGACTGTTTACAGAGATTCACACTTACAACTTACACTTATAAACACATACACATGATTTACATATATTTTTACAATTCTAACTTTCAGGTTCAAATGACATGAACATAAATTATAAGTAATTAATAAGCTCAGTAGTAAGTCTATTTTTAAGTCAGGTGAATGAAAATTCTCCAACTTTGGTAAGTACGAATAATTTAGAATTCTTGGAAATTGAAATTTCATGTAAATCTATTCTTGCCATTTAAACTTGAAAATGTGAAATATCAATTTTAGATACCTAAATAAAATATATCAGCCAAAAGTACAAAAAATTATCACATTTAATTAATTCACATACGTCACATAAGAAATTAAGTAGACTCATCACTGCTAGAAGTTTCTTGCATTGCTAAGAACCAGCTTTCGCGACCTGGATTCACTGTCAAAATTCTGTAAATTAGATTCCAATTAGAAACATTATTAAAGAAAACAAACAAAAAAAAAAAAAAAACAGCCAACCATTTTACTTACCTAGGTTTTCTTGTATTTGTGGGCAGAGTCAACGAAGTACGATAATAAGGCAATTCTTCACCTTGCTCCAAAGGTCGTCTCTGAAGGGTCATTGTTTCATTAACTACATCAGCCTCCTCGTCGTTCATACTTGTTAAGCCAGATGACTTGCAATTTTCACATTCACTCCTAAAATCAAATTTTTTTTAAACTATGACCATCACAATTGCTGCATGTTAAATTAGGTAGGTAACAAATTTTCAAAATCTATTGTACCGTTCTATTTGAATAAAATATCAATACGAGATCTAACCATAAAATGTATAATTCGTAGAGAATCTTGTAAGGAAGCGAATAAGACTCAAAGCGTGTTGTACATGCATATTTTAATCTTATAAAATCTGGCTGCATTTAAAAGTCCAGACATTTACTAATAGGCAGTGCCGGATGAGTAAGCCAGCACGGAGCTGTAGCAAATATTATCCTTTAGTTTAGAGAGAGGGACTCCACATCTTTGAACTACTAAAGGCTTATCTCTTTTATTTTTGACTTAGTTAAAAAAGATATCTGAAAAAGTTGGCCGAAGAATAAATTAAAAAAATAACAAAGAAAAAGTGATCAACTACCAATTTTTAACAGCACTGTTAAAAATTACACACTCAGTAAAATTCTACTCTTAAATTAATTAAAAAGTACCTAATAAAAAAAAAACGCAAAAGAGAAACTCACCTATAATACTAAAGCAAATTCCAAAAATTGAGTGTTAATTTGTCTTCTTATATTGAACACAACACTTGCATAATCTCCACTACCACTAATAATAAGGTCCTCTAGCTGGTTACTGGGCAGGCGTAGAATATTTTACAAATTATTTTCAGAAGAAAAAGAAACCGATTTATGAAGTGGGAATAGTTACTACTAGGCAGTTCTCAGCTACTACACAAAAATCATAAACTGATCAATTTTGTTTCTGAGTTCTTATTAATTAATGCTCATGATTGTATAATTACACAATAATACCTCATGCGTCTGTGTTTGTGCTGCTCTCATGAGGGAAATAAACTTAAAAAAATATCATAAACTTTATCTTTTGCTAAAATCTGAAAAAATAATTCTAACAAAATTTTACATGCTATCTAAACATGTTTTATTATCAGCGCGGGCCCTGTAGGATTTGCTACTTCTGCTCAATACATGGCTAATCCGACACTGCTAATATTTCTATTAAACGAGTTATCTTGTATATCAAAGTATGCGCTTTTTCCTGATACCAGAAAGTATTATATTACATTTCCGGAATATATTGTTTGAAAATTTAGAGTTCTATGGAGAAATTTGAAGAAAAACAGATACATACCTATAATCATCATCATCTTGAGAAATGTTTAGCGAATGATATGAAACGTAGCTCTTCTCATCATGTCTTGGATTTGGGTGCTTAAACTGAGATTCATCAATTCTAATATCGCAACTAGGTGACTGAAAAGATGCAGCTGATGAGGAAGGCAGATCACTTTTCCCACAATTGTCAGCTAGGACTGATTTCATTATGCTAACTGGATAATTGTAATTTTTTAAGTACTTTGGCAAACTATTATGACTATTTTCTGGATCAGTTCTATTATCGTAGATTGTTTCAAGATTTGGTATAGTTGGTTCCCTCAAGTTCTTTGGTAATGTGTGATGGTGGGTGGTATTCTGGCACTCCTTTGTTCTCATAATGGACCTAATTTCATTACTGGATTTGTCCAACTCTCTTAGTAAGTTCTCCGACAATTGCTCTGTCATATTGATCAAATCTTTGTTGGGTATTGTTCGGTGTCTTGTGTTTATATTTACATATTGCATGTTTTCTTTGGAAGCATTTAAACGTTTCAACCTTTCAGTATTTTTATAACTATCTATAATCACTTGGCAAGTTTTCGTAGGTACATTCTCGTACTTCGTTTGCTTATGCAAACTCCTATTTCCACTAGAACTTTGTTTTCTGGGCTCCGATGCTGCTTGATTTTCGTGTTTCACATTGACAATATTTTCAAACGATTTTGATTTGCTGTTATTTGCACTGCTGTGTGGCACACTTCGCCTGGAAGATTCTTGCAGTGAATATCCACTTCTTGAAAGTCCTCCGGTATTTATATTTATCACATTGACAGTGCTTTTGCTATGATTCAGTTGAACATTAGACGTAATCAACGGGATGTTGACATACTCTCTGGTTTCATGGTCTCTTGATGAATTTTCCTCAACAGTACTCTCCCTTGTAAGCAAAGCACAAGAATTCTGCTGTTGATGACTACCACTACCAGGACCTTGTGTCAGATGAGAAGAATATGAGGTTGCTGCTGGAGGTGCTGCAGAAGACTGTGAAACTCGTATTTGGTTATTTATAGTTTCATTTTCTGCCTGCGCAGAACGCACAGCTTCTTCATATGGAGGGGGAGCTTCACCGCGAGGGAAATAGTTGCCCGGCGGTTTCCACAAAGAGTAATGTGCACCTGATTCTTCGTAATGAAATTCTAGCTCGTGGCTCCCCGAACCTAAATATCTGAAACAATAAATTTGTCACATGAGCACAAATACGATGTCAATCATGCTTTTTGCTTTAAATAAATTACCCCAGGCTTCCTGGCAGATATCCTAGACTTCCGGCAATATAACCAATGCTGTTTAAACTTCTCTGATCATCACTGATTTGTCTGTTTTGGCATCGGAGTCTAATTTTTCTTCTTCGAAGTCGATGGAATAAAAAAAACAGCAAGGACAGAGACAGGACAGCTGTCACAGCACTCGCTATTAATCTTAAAGCTAAATCATATGTGTTTTTGTAGCTGTCGTTTGTCAGAATGTCATCCAAACATTTGAATTCACAGCAAGAGTTTCCCACTTGGAAAGATTTACAGTTCTAAAATCAAAAGCAGGAACTTGAATAATTATCAATACATTTTATAGTGCATAGATCAGGGTGTTGAATCAACCACTACTAGATATAGATAACGAATAAATAGCTCGAGAAAAAATGTTTATGCGAATTGCTGAAGTTCATTACTTGAAGACTGGCCTGAGAAGGACTTGTATCTCATTCATATGAGAGTTATTGTAGGCAACCATTGAATTCCACAGATTTTACAGAATTCACGACATAGAACTTTATTATGACCGATAGCATATCTACAGAGGGTCGACCGAACTAGAAGAAACTAGAAGAAAAACACAAAAAAAAATATCCAAGCTCGTAACAATGTTGCTACCACTAAAGGCACTAGCATCGCAGTTCACATAAAGGAAAGTGAAATTTCATACATTCATTCTCATAAAATTTACTAGCATGCAGCATGTCAGGAAGGTCATAAATATAGCCCCTTGTCAGTGAAATCTGGAAGTTCTGTGTGTGGAACATCAGCATAATCACGGAAGCAATTGCACATAAAATTACCACAATGCTACAAAACTTAAATTCAATCATGTCACATACCTGTGGGGGGGAGCATAAGACAGATTTACACCATTTAGGACTTCCCTTATCACATATGCACAGTGTGCATGCATTAGGCCCTGGTACGTAGTGTAAACCTTGAGACACAACTTGTGAATGTATATCAATGCAATGTCCATTTATTCCTGCAAAGTAAATGTACAAAATAAAATGTATGTCACCTGAATTTCAAGAGAGGTTATATGCTATCACCAACATCAAAACAACATTCCGATCAAGGTGAACTGACCTAATAATCTTAAATGGATTATTAATACAAGCCAGAATACATATTGGGTCATTGTACAATATTAATTTATAAAATGAAAGGTAAATTTCCAAATATTTCAAACATCCATGGAAAGTAGTTAAAACTCAAAAGTGAACTGACTGAAACTGAATGACACTGACAGAGACAGGACGATTTTCAATTTTATTTTGATTATTGATTATTTTTGTAGGCCACTCATTTATCTCAGGGACAGGGACTTGCAGAAAGTGCAGAAACGTCAGAATTAATTAAAGATAAGAGCACTTATTTAATTTTACTCTTTCCTCTCTGGAAAAGAATGTTACATGGAAAAAATATAGATAATGCGACAGTTCAGCTAAAGGAAGAATAGTTGATAGGTTTTTATTATTTATTATTATGTAATATGTACATTGTACCTTTATATCTTGATTTACATAAGAAGAATTAGTGCATGCATAAGAATACTGTCTAAATACACTGGATGAGGTGAGGCTAGAAAAAGTCTTACAAACCTTGAAGAAGAAGAAGTTTACTTTATTTCAGTTATGTCATTTAGTGACATTGGCAATGACAAATAATATAATGTCACATTTATTATAAATGTCATAAAATAAAAGGCTTGCTGCTTTCTAACGACAACTGCAGCAAGCGGATGTAACAGCAGGGTGCACATGCGCGTTAACGTTACATTATTTAAACAAAAGTCCAGATGAAGATGTTTGTTCCTTGAAATGAATTTTAAGAGAACATTCCTGGTGACATCTGCAAATTGTTTATGCAGTTTTCTGGCTAAATACTTAATTAATATAAAAACAAATAAGTGCTCTTCAACAACGTTCACCTTTATTTAAATAACATAGGTAGTTCAGAAAGATCACCTAAATTAATTTTTTTTTTTATTTAAATTTTTTTCAAGTTTATTATATTTAAACATTATTTATATTCAAAATATAATTTTTTTTTAATACTTATTATTAAAAATAGTATTCATAATTTGATCTGCCAGCATGCGGGTGATGACTTTTTGTTTGGACAATTTGGCAAATATCTCTCCATCTTTCCCAATAAAACGGGACCCTTTGACGAAGACTCACTTCAGTGCTTATATTGTATTTGATGGTGAAGTAATATTAATTAGTTTATTACTCTTGGATGCTACTTATTATAACGTAATGATGATTGCTGAGCTGAATTGCAGGTTAAATAAAAACCCAGTACAAGATATGACAATTAATGACAGTGCAAATTTCGCAGAAAGGTGAACTTGTTTCAATTCCGTTCCCTGATATAGCGACATGACATGACGTCACTTCTACTAGTAAGAAAGACTACCCGTAATTCACGAGTGCGTAATATTCATCGAGTAGTTGAAATTGTACTACTAATACGAGCAATAAAGTATTTTGGATAGAAAGTAATTATGTAATATGTAATTATTATTTTTTTTTCTAGTAACAAAAATACGAGTAAAGTACTCTAGTATACATGGCCAGCTCTGGAAATAGGTACTAGCGCTAGCTACAACACGCGTTGTTCAAATCAGTACAATTGTACTAAAACCGATACATCCGGCATTGTATCAGTACAACACGCATTTTTCAGTACAACAGCAGGGGGGTTTCTGACACTCGCAGCAAGAAGTCTCGCAAAAACGCAAGCGTGCTCTAATAAACTCGAGCATGTAATATGTAGTAAAAATTCATCAAACACATGACGTCATGCTGGTGGTGGAATTAATTTAAGGCAAAGCAAGATTGTGCAAGTACGACGAAGTATAACAGGATCCTGGATTTATTATGTTAGCATTCAGAACCTAAAAAAGTTGAAGCGGGAACTGGCTTAATAACAAGTCACGGGAGGCCAGTTTGACCGGGTGCAAACCTAGAAAAAAAAAGAAGAAACTCCAGTTTGTTGTTTTTGTTTGCTAAAAACCTATTATAATATTATTATAATAATAAATATTATAATATTCCTTATTTATTTCATCTCGGTCTTGGTATTTTTACAATAGTTTAGACTTTGGATTGCCGCAAAGTTGAAATATTTATAAAGAAAGATATAATTTTGATGTTGATGCTTTTGTTGATTGTTTATTGGTTTCCTTTTACAATATTATGTGTGATAGATAACCCAAAAGTTTTACGTGCATAGAGTTATATAGTAGAGAATTCGGCTACTGGAAATAAAATGGAGAAAATGCGTAACTAATGCAGCCTCTATTTGATTATTTATAGTGTGGTGCAGTAAATGGGTTCAGAGGCATGGAAGATTCGTATCCTTGGAAGCGTGAATGGTGTTTTAAAGACCCCTAATTAAGTTTTCAATAATGATTTTTAACATTTTGTTGATCATTTTTGGCCATCTGTGTTCTTGCATTGCCCCAACCACTGATGACAGTAGTATTCAAAGTATAGCAAGAAACTTTGGTTTGGAACTGGAAATAATAAAAGATGAAGAACTGGGAGCTGTTTTTGCTGAGGTATGCTGAAGTTTTTATAGTATCTTCAATTCTAACCAAAAAATATCACAATACCTAATAGAATCTCCATAAAAATTCCTCTACCTTACAAAAACACCAACCGATCTCTTTTAGCTTATAGATCTCTAACTTTGCTGGTGCTGGTGTTTTATTCACACACAATTGATTTTTTTAAGCGAAGTTTTAATAGTAATTTAGTTTATTTATTGCACACAAGAGTAATAATAATTTTATAGCTCAGGGATCTGAAGGAAGATCCTGATTCTGCACTTGTCCTGCTCGACTCTTTACAGTGTTGCCAAACATCAAAATTTGGGTTTATTGTTTAAGTTACGACATTTCGTAACACTACAACGGTTCGAGCCCTATGAACCACTGGTAGTGGAGAACGCTCGGGAGAACGAATCGAATGCAGGATCAGAATCAACCGCCAGGTCTTCGTACCACAAAATTACCAATTGAATTTTTATTTTTTTTTTCAGAAATTTTATGAGAAATTCCAATATTTTCATTCAAAAGTTGACTCCAGCAAGATAGTGAAAAATATGGCTACTAATCTAGAATGGAAAATTAATAATACATTTTCTGCTTTACTGCATACAAAAAATGCTGTGGAACATTTATATAATTCTGGAAATATAACAAACATTAAGTCTTCGCTTATACCTTGTTTTAAAAACGAAAATGAAAACGAGCTTCCTGTGAAAGACTTCAAGACTGCTAGAATTATTGATAGCGATATTTGTAAGTATTGTTTATTTATTTTACGCATTATATTAGGGGGGGATTTTTAAATTTGTTGTCAACTCATTCATTTATTTCAGTATTTGAAAAATTGACTTCCAATATGTGGAATATGAAAAATTTAATAATAAGGCGGTTTTTAATATTATCATCGGACTTGGAGGATTCTGTTGTTTCTCCTTTTTCACACTGCAACCAATATGAACAAGTATCTCTATGGAGAAATTACATGAGCAGATACAAATATAGAGCAAGGAATGTTATCATACTCATTGACAATGGAAATTTCAAGAATCAGCAGCAAATGATTCTTACAAAAGCGATTGGTAAGTACAGTCCATTCATTGTATTTATGCAAAAGGTCTCTAATATATAATATTTGCAATTCATCGGTGATTTCAAAAATAACTTTTTCTCTTTTCAGCGAAAGAAATGTTGGTAAACTTGAAAGAAGAAGACAGAATTGCTGTTATTGCTGTGTCATCAAAGCTGAAATTTCCCCATCATTATCAAAACTGCAGTTATTCAGAAAATCCAGTAGCTCCTTCAATCTCTGACATTACTAATATGGTTACTGCAAACAACAAAGTCAAGGAAGCGTATATTAACTTTGTTGATTCAATTAGTGCAGTTAAAGGTAAGACATTATTAATTTTTTCTGTAGTTGCTCTGAAGTTGCTCATATTAATTTTTTTTCAGAAAAAACAAATGTTACACTCGGATTTGAACAAGTTTTTAAGCTAATTGAACTTAGTGAAGTAAAAAAGGACGATGTGATGGTTTTTTATATAACTTCTGGAGTGTTGTCTTCATTTGAAGCTGAATCGTTATTACAAATAATATCTGGATTCAACGGTTCATTTTCTGTTGTCGTTAATATTTGCTTTGCATTTAAAGGTAAGAATTTTTTCTCTTTGTACAAGTCCCTATGCTGGTATGTATTATTATTATTATTATTATTATTTATTTTTTTAGATTTGGAGCCAAATGAATCACAGATACAGATTTTTCAAGAAATTACCAACCCAAATTACCAGAAGTACAACATGAGCAAGACAGGATTACACAAGAAAGGCTTATTAATGTTAATAAATTCCACTAGTGATGTTGGATTTGTTGTAACGCAAGTGTACAAACAGTTTTCAAACAAATTTGACTTGGAAAAACACATAAGCTTGCCTGCTTTAGATAATTTTTCCAAAGGTTGGTAATATATTTTTTTAATTTCAGTTTGTTAACTTGTTTTTAAATTTAAATGCTAATGAAGTTAAATTTGTTATTATTTGGAACTGTAAACGTGTAAACAATTCATTCCCTAATTTTGATTTAAAATATGTAAAAAATGTAAAAAAGACGTGTATGATGGAAAATTGTGATATGTTTTATAGTGTTTTAGTTTTGTTTCTTGAATGGTAATTATTAATGTTATTTAATGTTTATGGAAATTGGAATCTCATCACCCCACATGATAGATTATGGTTGGCAGAAGTCAAAACTTTGCATTCTTTACAATATTTAACTTAAAAAAGTAAAAAAGGTCCATGTAAAGAATGAATTCTTTACCGGTAAAGAATAGAGGTTATATCACTGTTTAGAACTAAATTGATTGTTTATTTTTGTGAATCATAAAAACCGAGGTTAGAAGAGAAGTGTGTCGTGATCGCTTTTTGACTTGTGACATAGCAGCTGCTCAAATCCTGCACATTCAAAGTTATACAGAGAGACCCGAATAGGGTCTTCCATCCTGTATACTATTTTTCAAAACATGTTGCCAGCCAATTATTAAATATATACAGGGTGAATCTTTAGCAGCGCATTTCCTCAATGGTACATTGTAAGGGGCAATTAGTGGTGCCTAGGAAAAATTCTTACTCAAAAATTGACAGAGGTATAAGGTGATTGAGTTGAGTTGAGTTATTACAACATTTCTAATGCATGTTTTACAGAAAGTTGAAAAAAATCGTTAATAGTTCTTACTTATCTCATGTTGGCAATTTTATTTTTTAAAATTTTCAAAAATGCATTTGGCAATGATGCCCTTGCAATTATTGGAACTTTAAATCAATAATTGGCTTTTCTGTGACAATGGAGTTATTAAGTAACTGTCAGTGTCAAAATTGAATTTAATTTTCATTTCAAAAATTGAATTATTTCATAAAAAGAATAAAAGTTTGAGTTATTATTGTGTTTCAACTTAATAGTCAATCTTACATTTATTTAGAAGTATTATACTTTTACACCTATGAATTGTTGTCAGTTGCATAAATAGATACTATAACAATGGAGTAAATAAATACCTACAAGTATGGCATAATATCTTTTTATTTACTTACTTGACTCTGTTGCCAGATGGTTGGTAATTTACTAAGGACTATAATAATGAGCTATAACTCTAAAAAAGAGAGTCATAATTTTTTCATCTAATAATAATACATCTAATAATTATTGTTTAATTATATTTTATTTCAGAATTGACAATTTCTTTGTCTCTTGGATGCTTTCTTGGTGAAACTTTCGGTTTACTTGGTGTAGATCTTGATTTTTCAAATTTGGCAGAAGATATAGTTTATTTCCGAAATCCAATAAGTAAAACCTACACTTTTCTTTTAGATGTATTTGGTACGGTTTCTTGTTTCTTCTTTTATCATTCTCTACAATTATATATGTTTTAGGTCGCACTTTGATGCATCCTGTGTTTCCCAGGCCTGTGCACTTGAAAAACCAATTGCATTTCGTCGATATTAAGTATTTGGAGAATGCAACAGATTTTGATACGGCACGAACTAAAATTTTGTCAGAACCTCGAGGAATGGTTGCCTTAAATCACTCTGAACAAATTGTAAGAAATTTCTTGTGTGTGTGTTTTTTTTTTTTTATAATGTTTAATTCATTTTAATTTCACAGGTAAAGTATACATGGCAACGAGTTTTGGATTGGTATATAATTTGCATTGTGAGTAGAGATTCATTTTACATACCAAGAAAACTGTACAAATCTTCATGGTTACCAGAAGTAAAGAACTATAATTTGTTCTACCATCATTTAGAAAAGAGCGAGGGTGGTAATTTTTGTCAGCATTTCGGCGATTTAGCCACCTTAGGTAAGTTGTTGTTGTAAATGCAATTTAAAAAATTTGTTATAAATAATAAAAATTTTAGATGCCAGTTCATTATACCTGGCTGCATCGTGTTTCAAACCACCGTCAACCATCATGAAACTGTTGAAGGATAAATTACTGATACAAGAATTCATGCTGTACTTGAAAAACGAGTCAAATACCAACAATCCGGGATTGAAAGAACACATCAAGGACGACGTAGCAGCTCTAGCTCACATCATCGAGTATCTACGAAATCAACATTTGTCCGGCTCGAACTTAAAGTACATCCTTCGGAGATATGTGGCAACATTTAATGGTGTCTTGCAAGTATTCCCGGGTATGACGTTTCCTTCCGGTTACGATCCCACTCGGCGTTATTGGTATCTGAAAGCGAAGCAGTTTGAGGGTAAAGTGATTCTTACTCCCCCATATTTGGATAATAGTGGCGGAGGGTATATCTCAACTGTTGCTTATTCAAGCTTAAATATTGTTTTGGCAATGGATGTGACCTTCGGTTATGTTTTGAAATTGTTGTTAGGACAAATGGTTTTTTGTAGCAATTCCAATATTACTTGTTTTATAATGGACGATCGGGGCTACCTAGTGTACCATCCTAATCTTATTGATACTTCTGGGGTAGGCCCGATTGAACAATTGCATATTGTCCATAAAGAATCATTGGTTGCTAATGATTTATTAAATCATCAGCACTTTATTAAGAAGAATTTGTGCGTTGATTATCCTGATGGGAAAGTTGAGAGGTATTACCAATTGAATACCAGTTTTACTGATGTTTTGTTTAATTACGTGCCTGGAGAGCATTGTGTCCATTATAAAATAACTAGTATTTCGAACACGAATTTATTTATTGGTATCGTGAATGCATCTTGTGAAGTTGTTAGTACATTTTGCCCTTGTAGTGTGGTAGACCGTTTGTGTTTAAACTGTAATCGAATGGAGCAAAAGGAATGTGAATGTCCTTGTGAGTGTCCCTTGAATCTTAATTCGTGCCATAATCAGACCTTCAATAATAGCCAACTTTGCCAATGGAGACCTGAAAGTTATCCGGTTAATTCGATTAAGTTGAATACTCCAAAAGAAAAACCATGTTTTCCTATCAGTTGTGAAATTCACACAACATTTTCTAGTTGTTTGGGTGTTATTGACTGTGAATGGTGTAAGTTCGATTTAAATGGTAATCCCTTACAGCCACCGTTTTGTTCTAAAATGTCTAATTGTTTCAACGGTGTCTTAGGATCACCGTCACCTTATAAATCTAGTGTTACGGACTCTTCCGTCCCGACTGGGTCGACCTATTTCCATATAGGTCCAGTCTTGGGTTTTATCCTGGCTTTGTGTATTTTAGCAATTTTGTTGTTTATTTGTTATCGTTCATATTCTGCGTCCCATATTGATAGGGTTTATCTATCATCTATTCAAGACAATCATCTTAGAATGAGCGATTTAAATGTCAGTGATAATTATCACAATTTAAACAGTCATAGGGATAAGTTATTACAGGATGAGAAGCCAAATCCTGTATCTCCGTACTGTGTAACGAGTAGTTACAGAAAAGCTATTCCGGCCGCTGATTCAGACCACGGATACTCTACTATGACTCCCCATGATGAGTCAGAGCAGTTATCTTTGGCTCCTTTGGATATCGATCAAGAAGATGATTTCATTTCTGACAACACTTCTGTTAGCACTACTGCATTTGGCAAGCACATCAATAGGCCGAAAAAGACAGATTGTGCAGAAGTCCAGAAGCCATTCACTCAGATATTAAATAGGAATTGCATTGTTGTTCCTGTTACTGTTCATAGGAATATGGAAATCACATGACCCAAATTTTGCAATTGATTTTCTTTCCTTTTGCTCTCCTCTAGTTACCTTGAAAGTGTTCTTTAACGAACTTTATTCCTTAATGAAAACTTACATGTTCCTCGAACTAGTTGATAAAATGGCTAATTTTAAACTTTATCCCTTTTCAAATTTAAAATTATGAAACAATCAGATTTATTTATGAGTTCCCTGACATTATTTATGTGATGGCTGTATTACAGAGTTGCAATATTAATGTTTATAAATTATAAGTGTTAGTAGTTTTCTGGATAGTGAATGTTCTAGCGCTGCAAGATAATTTTTTTTTGGTGGGAATTAATTATTTTTCCTATTATTATTATTATTATTAGAGGTGTGTGAACCCTGAATTTTTCGAACTTAACTTCGAACTTAGTTCAAACTTTGCCTAACTCTTAAGTTCAATTTTCAGTTGACCTTGATTGAACTTCAGGTGAATTCTTGAAAAAAAAAACTAAACAAAAAACCTTTTCTAGAGTTGATTTTAAAATTTTCATATACTATAACATCATTCGAGTATAAAACGAAATATTTAAAAACATAAGATTGCCCTTTCAAGCATAATAATTCAACTTAAACTGACTTTTTAACATTTCTCACTTCAAGTTTAATTTTTCTGGAGCTCTGGTTGATCACTTATTTAATTCCTTGTAACTGTCAACCGTCATTGTTTCTACAAATGTCAAATCTTCTTCTTTTTGGAGAAGTTGCTCTTGGTGTTACTGCAAGACTTGTAATTCCTGGAAGTAGTATGAAAGCTGTCACGATTAGTTTAAATCGGTTCGATTCGAACTCGAACAGTTTAGTTTGAGTTCAGTTCGAAGTTTCAAAGCTTGGCACACAATTAAGAATAAATATTTTTTGGGCTATAACGGTTCAGGGTTAGACTAGACAAGACTGTCTATCAAATTGAGGTTGTTTAAAATTTAATAATTGTTAAGCGGTACCTGACCGTCTTCCTCTCATTTTATTCACATGAAACTCATATCTCCATCCTATTTTCATATAAATTTGTTAGATAATCAGATTTTATAATTTTACTCACGAAAAGGGATATCTGTTTGTGTAATAGATTCTTGGTTTAAGCAAGACCAATACTTTTAGGTAGGTTTTGCTCTTACCGATAACTTAAATAATTTATTAAGACTTCAACTGGTCTGCCTGTTACATTTTTATCATCCGTCTGTGTAAATAAATACATTTTCATAGTAAATATTATACAGGGTGATTCAGGTTCAATGAAGTTGGGTTATTAAAAATATTCATTAAATGCCTAAATGTTGCTTTATAAAAAAAAATACATCACAATTAAATTTTGAAAATTTTTTTTGATCGATTGGTACTGAATCACCCTGTAGCCCTGTAGATATATTTAAATCGTATAAAGTCCTGTATGATTCTTCTCGCTTGCAATAGCTTGAATACTTTTAAATGTTTGCTTCGGTCGACCAATATTGTACTTAGTTTATATAGATTTACTGTGTGAGGTATTTGTGAAGAACTAAACACCATGGTTTATGTATTGTAATTAATTTGTATAACATACTTAATTTTTTGAACAATTATTATTATATTAGTTATTAATTCGTGTTTTTAGGTAATTTTTTAAAAATTGTACTGCTTTAAAAAAAAGAAAGCGCATCGGAGATTTAGAGGTTGCTAATATAAGGAATAATTTATTGGTGTCTAAACATCATCTGTCATAATAATAATGTTTTTTGTAGAAAAATCTCCCAGTATGTGTAAAATTCAAATCTAAACCATAGTCCATCATGAATTATATCAATCAACATTTTTGTCCTAAAACTATCTGTGTCTTCTTCTTCTTCCACTTTGAAATTAATCCAGGTGAAAAATATTAAATGTGCATGTGCTTTATCTGTACCAACTGTAATATAATAATTATAACTTACTGCTACTACTCTACAATTTTTGTTGTACTCGACATATTTTGACACACCGTTTTTGATCAATGTTTATGTTTACTTGCATATTTTTATTTAATGGAAAACTTGCTAGAGTGTATTCGTCTGAAAAGCTCTGTATTAGATTTTTTTCTCACTACAATTCACAAAACATTTCGTTGAAGTTGAACAATAAGTTTTTTTTTAAGATAAAACATTGGTGTTAACAATGTAGTTAAGATATAGTCGCTCCACTCTGGTAATTTCTGGCATCGAAATCTAGCTCATATAGCCACACACAAATTTTTAATTATATAAATTACTTTATAGACAAAAACAACGCAAGGCATGAGTGGGATTCAAACCCACGCAGTGACAATGCCAACGGATTAGTAGACTGCTCTTCTAACCTGCTGATATGTTAATTTACTATTCTATTGATAGGTTTATTTTACACAGAAAACGTTGATTGAATACAAAATAAATACATTAAACTCTGCTTTTTGACAGTTGCGCTGGATGCAAACGTTTTCCATTAAATATTACGTTATTACAGTATTAATGTTTCAGTATTTTATTTCAGTACTTCTTTGTTTAAATAAGACTGATTTTATATTTTTTACATTCTAGTGATACTTTGTATTTATACTTATTAGCCTTAACTAAAAAAGTTTATTGTACCTGCATGTTAATAACATGGTTATTAAACACTGAATGTGAGGTGGCATTTTATTTTACATGATTTTAAAATTAAATAAACGACTCTTGCTATAAATAGTACCAAACTGATTATTTAAAGCTCAGTCTTTTAAGAGTTTGTCCTATGTATAATTTTAAGGCTACTTTGCTGTGAAGTGTATAAAACAAATTAAAATCTCAAAAACTATATTGAAAATCGACAAACACATGTAATTTTTTTCTCTTTGTAGGTAGAAGGCAATCTTTTATATTTTTGAGAGGGCAACTTGAAAGAAATTTGATTAGTTCTCAATCGACTAGTTCTCAACAATAATTATCATGTTACCACAAAAAATTGTATACTTCAAGCTAGTTTAGGTGGCAGCTGAATGCAACAGTTCAAGAAGTGTGAAAATTAATGAAAGAAATTTGTTTAGAATAATTTCGAAAGTTTCTTGATATACAGGGTGTATCTAAATAACACCAAAAAAATTTAAGAGCTGATTCTTTGGTCAAAAATAAACAAAAAATTTCGTATAAACGTGTGTCTAGAAATGCACCCTTTTTGAGATACAGGGTGTCAAAAAAAGATTATTTCACCAGTTTTTTGAAGATATTTGGGGAACCGTTTGAGATATGAAACTCACCTTTTGTAAATGTCATATCATTGATATTTATAGCTACTTTTTTAATACTGAGTTTTTTCATGTGTCATTATAGCGGATATCTCAGAAATGAGCGAAGTTTTTTTGCCCTTAATTTTTCGACAGTTGTCTTGAAACATTCAAAGCGAGTTTTTCATCGTAAGTGCCCGTTTTTCTCGAAAATGGCTCACGTTAGCAGTTATAACCAAGAGTATCTTATTGTGTAGAAAACATTGACGGTTAAAAGTGTGCTTTTAAAATATCAATTTGCCCAGTGTCGTAGATATTAGGGGTAAAAAAATCCCCCCAACCCTAAAAATCTCCGGCACTGGCATACTTAAAAAAGGTAGTTAGCATTAAAATAGTTGCTAATATCAATGATAAGATCTGTACAAAAGCTGAATTCTGTGTCTTATACTGTTCCCGAGACATCTTCAAAAAACTCGAAAAACAATCTTTTTTTGACACCCTGTATCTCAAAAAGGGTGCATATACAGACACACGTTAATAGGAAATTTTTTGTTTATTTTTTATCAAAGAATCCTCCCCTAAATTTTTTCGGTGTTATTTAGATACACCTTGTATATTTATATTCCCAGTCTTGGTTAGTAAATTGTTTCCCAGTTCAGTTGGTTCTTCTTCATTAGTTGTCAAAGCTCCAATTTTCTTTAATCTCAGTCTTTCTAGGCTAGACAAATGTTTTTTCTTTCCTAAAAAAAAGTTTGATAAAGCAACAAAAATCTAAAAAAAAAAAATGAAACAGAAAAAGTTTACCATTGTAACACTGAATTGCTTTTGATACTGATTCTTTTGGTTTCAGATACTTACTTCACTTCAATATTTGCTTATAAGTTTCAATTTCATTGAATCCTTCAGATTCTGAATCACTGGAATCAGCTAAACTTTTTTCAACTGTGCTTATATGGTAAATCATATTTTGTGGATGTTTGCTTCTCTTTTCGCCAGTCTATCTAGCCAATTATCTCGAATTTCATTTTCCTTGTTCCACATAAAGTGACCGTGCTTGTCGAAGTGCCCTTCTTCCATTTCTTCATGCATGTTGAAAGTGGTAAATCGCACACCTTCATCTTGAGGTGCAGCTACATCTTCAACTCAACACAAAAAAATTTATCATATTATTTTTTATACAAGTACCCATTATAGTGACTGCAAGTTCAAGTTTATACAGGTGTCTCTGATAACTGTAGTCGAACTTTTGATGTCACATTCATCCGTCATCGGCCAAGTGAGGTGTGCCCCTATTTCCATCACTGGACGAGGTAGGTATACTTTTGATGCAGAGGTCTCAAAAGATGACCAGTGATTAGTCACTAATCCTGTTAATGTGACCCAATCAATATGACTTAAAGTTTGACAACATTTTTCCGAGACTCCTGTGAACAGCAAAGGCTCCTGCTAGTACCTTCAATATCATCTTCCTCCATATGGCTATCATCATCAAAATCCTCTTCATCAGAATCCAAAGTGTGTTTCTTAAACGTTTTGGTCCATTGTAGTTTGATCAATTTATGATTAACGTAGAGGTAGAAGTAGATGAGGAAAACATTAAATCCTCTATGAAGTCATTGCTGGCCAGTTTTCTTTTTTCCCATTTTTTAATGTAAATTTTGGGGCTTTGGAATTCCTTGAGAAAACTAATTGTTAGATAACA
Organism: Malachius bipustulatus; assembly: GCA_910589415.1. Classification (NCBI taxonomy): domain Eukaryota; kingdom Metazoa; phylum Arthropoda; class Insecta; order Coleoptera; family Melyridae; genus Malachius; species Malachius bipustulatus. Next base: position 32,507,888 of record OU342639.1, on the reverse strand, counting down.
TAATTTTATGATTTATAATAAAATAACATAACAATAAACATTCCTTTTTTTTACCAGAAATAAAAAACACAAGTAACACAATTTTATTTCAAAAAAGGTATCTATCTATTCAAGGTTAGGTTAATAAAAAGAACCATTCCTAATATGACAAGACAATGACAGCGAAAAACTGGACGTAACTCTATAGGGTGCGTTCCTAAATTACACTTTTTATACATTCTTCTCTACATGACGAATACCTCTAGTGCAAGACTCTCAAGTGGAGCTGTGCCGTTTATACGTGTGCAAATTCATTCATAAAATCGTAAATTCGTAAAACAGTCAAACTAACACTGATGGAAATTTCATCACTAGACTGGCTGTGTGCGCAAGAATGATTAGGCCAATATTAAAGTATAAGCAGAAGAAGGTCTGGACGGTCTCTCTCTGAAGAGAGAATGCAAAGTACCAACCTAAATTCATTCATAAACGGCGGCAACTTTAAATAGAAGAATAAATTAATAATGGGAACAAATGGACATATAAAAATTTATGTGAAAATTCATTCGTAAATCGCGCCAATTTTGAATAGAAGAAAGTAATAATGGGAATAAATAGACGCACAATAGTTTAATACAAATCATCTTTTATTTTAAATTTATTTTATTTATTTAAAATAGATGGAATGGTTGGATATTATATTTAAAAACAATCAAACTTACAACGATGGAAATTTCATCACTAGACTGGCTGTGTGCGCAAGAATGATTAGGCCAATATTAAAGTATAAGCAGAAGAAGGTCTGGACGGTCTCTCTCTGAAGAGAGAATGCAAAGTACCAACCTAAATTCATTCATAAACGGCGGCAACTTTAAATAGAAAAATAAATTAATAATGGGAACAAATGGACACATAAAAATTTTATACAAACTCACCTTGATATTTTAAATAGATGGATGGTTGGATACCAATTTAAATATACTTCTTATTGTTTTTTTTTAAATTTTGGGGAATGAAGGGTTATTAACGGTAAAGAAATATATTGTGTTAGTGCCTGTTTTCACTGTGCAGTAGCGCCAACTGTTTCTGTGTTTCGTTTATAGCGATGATCATAGTTTTGATATTTTTCAAGTTGCTAAACATTCGCTCAAAGGAGGCGTTTGAAAAGGACCAGATTAAAAAAATATTAATAAAAAAAATCGAAAACTTCAGACTAAAATATTTATTTATTATTTATTATTTATTATTTATTATTTATATACTTATTATTTTAGTAGAATTTTTTACTATTGAAAATAAATTAATTATTTTTTGTTGGTCTACATAAGTCGTCATGGAGCTATATCCATTTGACATTTAGAAAATTTTCGTTTGACTGGATAGGTATCAGGGTTTTCATAGTCAATTTGTGTTTTTCCTATGGCCACCACATGTTGTTTTCATATGTTATAAAAAAATCAAAGCCACCAAAGATCTCTCAATTTATAGTCTAATTTATCAACTTAAGCTAAAGTAAACTCTGCCGTCGTATCACACAATTTTAGATCTTAGAATATAAGAAGGCAATTTAATTATTGCAAGATAATATTTAAATATCGATATTTCACAAATCTCACTTCTAGATGGAATGTCTTTCATCAACTGGGACCAAAATTTGAGGTTGAGAATATTTTAGGTTGAGCGTTGATCATTAACTCGCCGGCTTTTCTCTTTTCTGGCTCAGCTTCCGGAAAATAAGCAAAGTTTGGCGTAGGTACTTACAGAATTTTTCGGTGGGAAACCGGCGTCTGCATTAAGTTACCTTCTACCTCCTCTCTTGAGCCGATTCGTAAATTGTAATCACTTTTTCTAGAACTGGGCAGCTTGCTTCTCCCGAAAGGGACAGGAATCGTCTCAGGAAGATGGTGGTGTAGCAGGCATTTGTTTTTATTATTACTCGTGCCCATTTCAATAACGAAAGACCAGGTACATAGATATTTATTTATTTATTTATTTATTTATTTATTTAATACTCCCATCAACAAGCCAATGGCTTATATCGGATGGGGAAAAGTACACAAATTAATATAAACTTACTACAATATGAAATAAGAAATGTAATTAAGAGTTTACAATATTAAAAAAAAAGCAGAACGACTACTTGTGACTACTCGAACACCAGCTGGTGAGGCAGGCTACATCAGGTCAATGTGGTAAGTTAAAAGAAAAAGAAACAACAAAAAAAAAAGAAATAAATAAAAGTAAAGGCAACCTAAGGACTAGAAGAACTAGACGCCGCCAGTAAAAATCGTCTAAGTTGAAGTTCGCTACACGAAAACAGATCAAGGTTTCCATCAACCCTATTAGCAATGTCACACATGCGATTTAAAGGAGAAAACAAAAGAGTATTTGTCCTTGCGGTTTGAACTCGCAGAAGTTGTTGTTGCCTAAGTGTAACTTGGGGAGTATGGAAAGAAATCTGGGAAAGAATATCAGGAGAGTCAATGCGTCCATTCAATAAACCCCAAAGGAAACGCACAGCGGTGTACGTACGTCTCGCTTCAAGACTGTTGAAGTTAAACTCAGCAAGAAGTTTAGAGTGCGGGAAGCCTACAGGAGGATAAGTACCTGTGAATTTAAAATGAAGAAACTTCAAGAAACGTCGGTGTACTCTCTCCAGATCACTAACTTGACATCTATATACAGGCGACCAGATAATCGAACCGTATTCCAGCTTGGGTAGAATGAAAGCACGAAATAGAGTTGCGAGGGTAGTAACATTTCTAAAATCCCAAGTATTACGAATAATGTAACCTAGTGCCCTAAACGCAGAGGAGCAAGTATTTTCAATATGTCTATTGAAAGAGAGTTTGGGAGTAAATATTATACCAAGGTCTTTGAATTCAGAGATCCTCTGGAGAGAGTGGTCCCCAATTGAGTATGACGCTTGGAGCATATTACACTTAAGGCTGTAGGACATAATATAGCACTTAGAAGTGTTTAATGGTAATTGGTTATTACTGCACCATGTGTTGAGACGGTCAAGGGAGCGCTGGAGCCGCTGGCAATCTTCAAGCGACTTCACTTCACAGTAAATTTTTAAATCGTCTGCATAGAGAAGATGATTGACCTCAAGACCATCGACGATGTCATTAATAAATAAATTGAAGAATAGCGGACCTAATTTAGAGCCTTGAAAAACACCCGACTCGACCGAATAATCGGGAGAGTTAGTGCCGTAATACGAAACATACTGAGATCGGTCGGATAAATAATTTGTGAAAAAGTTAACAAGGGCATCAGAAAAACCGAAATTTGAAAGTTTTAAAAGAAGTAAGTCATGGTTTACTCTATCGAAGGCCCTAGAAAAATCCATATATGCTACATCAACCTGGGAACGACAGTCGATAATCTCTGAGACGTATTGGGAGAAAGTAAACAGGTTGGTAATAGTGGACCGACCTTTCATGAAACCGTGCTGAGCCGAAGAGATAAGAAATCTAACGTGCGGGTATAACACTCTGTATAGAAGTTCCTCGAAAGCCTTCCCAAAGTTGGGTGCTATACAAATTTGCCTGTAGTTGCAGATCTCAGTTTTGTCGCCTTTTTTGAAGACGGGTATCACCTTGGAACGTTTCCATCGAGTCGGATACCTTCCAGAAGCAATTGAAAGGTTCAAAATTTTGGTGAGGGGGTAGGAGAATATTGAAGCACAGTCACGTAGGAGAAAAGAGGGAATGCCATCTGGACCGGTAGTTTTAGAGTTTTTGAAAGCTTTCAGAACACGGCATACTTCAGACTCGGTAAAAGATGACACGGTAAGCGTAGGAACATTTGATGTCGAGAATGTATTCACATACGTTTTTTTGTTCACAGCTACCGGCGGGGAATGATCGAAGAAGTCGCGGAAGGACATGAGAATATTGGGAAGACCAGTTACAGAGCTACCATTGCATTTCATAGGATCTGGAGGACCGGGAGGACCTCGACGATTATTGACAAACGACCAAAATTTTTTTGGATCACTAACTAAGTGTTCTTCAGTCTGGGAAATGAAGTTCTGATACGAATGTGCAATATCACGCTTAAGTGATGACCTCAGGTGTTTGAATTCTCTATGTGCGTTACAGTTACCGAACCTTTTAAAAGAACGATGAAGAACGGCTTTCCTTTTTAAGTCAGTTATAATTGAATCTGTAAACCAAGGTGGATATCTATACTTAGGAGCAGGTTTTGTTTTGGGGACGAATAATTCAAATGCATTAAACAGTGCTGAATAAAACAGATCACAGGCCGCGTCTACATCCGTACAAGCATCAAGTATCGAGCTCCAACCAACACCAGAGAGATGTTCATACAAGCCCTGAAAATTTGCCAGTTTAAAATTGAACGAAGGGACAGAAGACTTTGTGTTCTTAGTGTTGGTAGGTAAATCTACCGAGTCAGATGGGAAATGAATTTCTAGAGCAGGATGGTGATTATCCTCCCTAACCAGAGGATCCTCAGCTCTAAGGGAATCAAGAGGGAAATCCGAGAGAACGAGGTCCAGAATACAATTGTTGAAGTTCTTCACAGAGTTAAGCTGAACAAGATTTAGTGCTTCAAATGTTTGATATAAATGTCTAGCGTTGGAATCAGTTGCACAACCTGAAGAGGTTTGAATAGTAGCCAGCCTAGGACAATTGAAATCGCCTAATATTATTACGCGGTTATTGGTGTAAAGGGCCTCAAGATCGATGAGATAGTCACAGAAGGACAGATACTCATGCGAAGATAAACTAGGTGGAATGTACACAGATAATATGAGGGTGGGGCTACGAGAAAATTTAACAGAAACACACACAATATCAATAGATGGAACACACAGCTCACGTGCTAAAGGCACACGGGTTGAATGAAATTTTGTATTTACCGCAATCAGAACCCCACCTCCGCGAGAAACCCCTAACGCTGAAAGATTCCTATCTTTACGGTAGACATTATATCTGGAAGTGTCCACAAAAGCGTCATCCTGGGTGTCAGAAACAAGCCATGTCTCACTCAAGACAATGAAATCATATTCAGTCACAATGGTGTTATTGAAAAAGGATAAAAACTTATTGTTCAGGCTTCTGACATTCTGGTAATATCCATTTACTCGAGTTGAGCACCTCACTGAACCAAATAGATTGTCTGGATTAGGTTCAGAGGAAACGCGATTACAAGATAATTGCTATGAATCACCCAGTATATCCCCCCTCAATAACTGTAACTTCCTCCTATAGACCTCGCACTCGTGATCCCAAGCAGCATGTGTAACACTGATTCCAGGTACAATTTTACTAAAGTTGATGCAGTTAATACATTGTAAGACAGTGGATGTGCAACTCTTTACGGCATGACTACCAGCACATCTAGGACAAATTATCTCACTCCTACATTTTTTAGAAACGTGGTGGAAACTGCAACAGTTGTAACAACGGATAAGGTCAATAGCGTCAAAAACCGGACAGGAATCGAATCCAACCACCACCCTACCAGCATGAAGAACTCTCTTATAGGTAGAAACATCCACCTGAATGACAGCCTGATAAACTTGAGCCCTATTCCTCACTGGTGTTAGAGAGACAAGATCGACTTTACAATCATTGTTAAACAAGGTATTGTTTTGGGATGTTAGATACCGCAACAAAGACTCCGAGTCGAGCTTCTCAGACAGGCCCACAACCCTGACCCGAGGGTTCAGTCTAGCAGCTTCATTGACATCATATCTATCAGACAGCTTTTCCTTAGTTACCTTCTTCAATCTATCAGCATGTTCAGCAGAGGAGCAATCAACAACCACCGCCCCACCAGAGACATGCCTCACCCCGACTATGCCCACATCTGAAGCCACCGGATCAATAGACTTTAACAGATCCATCTTCGTAGAGGAGTTTTTTTGCTTCGGGTCTTTTGGTTTTATGACGACTGGAATCTTCTTTGTTGTAGCTTCGCTATAGGACAAAGGTGGACGCTGTATCCCCGTGCTAGCGCATGATATGGTCGACGAACCAGATCCATGTGTAGAAGCAAGCATTTTTCTCAACTCCTGGTTCTCAGATTTAATAAGCTTCATCTCTTCCAACAGCTTTTCATTGACCTCGCATTGAGTTCGCAAAGTCGACTGTATTGAAAAAAGTTCGTTTTTGACATCATTGAATTGTGTGGAGAATGTCGTTTCAATTCGTTTCAAATAGAGCAAAACATCAGCGGAAGGAACAGTACCATCATCCCGTCTTTGACTCGAGTGGGGAGAATTCTGTCTGGAATCTCCAGCACAGGTCAGGCAAAACCAGGGAGACTTAGTGTCCCGGAGTGACCGATAAGTGGCCTGATCCACATTAGCACACAGAATGTGAAATGCATGCTCGCACCTGGAACACTCAAGAACTTCGTCAAATCGGGGGGAGTATTTACCATTACACACCTTGCAGGTCCACATGTTGCGAAATGCTTGAGGGTGCACCCAGACATACGTCGTCGATGTATCATGTGTTGCCAGTTAAAATAACTTGCGAGCGAGAGTGTCCAGGTATTAAAATGAATTATTTATCAATTAATATAATGAACAAAAAATAAGATAACTAACAAAACTACACCAAGTGGATATAGGCGAATAAATAAGATGTTGTAATTACTCAACCATGTGAACGACCACGGATTCAACTGGATAATTCTAGGGTATAGACACCAGTCAATACACAGGGCAAAAATCGCCAAAAACAACCACCCACATCACTCGTAAATGCAGTATAAACACCAGCAATTTATCACCACAGTCACTCTATTCGCTGCGAATCAAGGTCGAAAATTTATTTGGGTGACGATCGGATATTATTATTTAAAAAACAGTAACTGTCTATGTTTAAGATAGTTCGAACTGCTTTATAATTAAAGAGGCATTTATGGTAGTTACCGTCGTAGAATCCGGAGAGTTCACAAGTGTAGAAAAGGAAAGTCCGAAATGGCCGATGTCGCGATTTTTATAGTTGGCACATTTATTGAACGCAGATTTTCGCTTTCTTCTATGTAGCGTTAAAGATAGTTCGGGCTCACTAGATAAAGCGCGGGCAGATAAGATAAAAGATAAAAGGTAAATGGTAGTTAGGTGCCTAAAAAGGTAAGGTAAAAAAAAATAACTCGATGTTCTAAGTACGGTCGCTGGAAAAGAGAGGTCGCTAGCTGTTCAATCTGTTGTTATTATTATTATTGTAAATAACGAACGTGGAATCTAGCTGCGTCAATTGCTTTAACGGCGTTAGGTCGTCACAGTTGCTTTGAAAATATAACATTCCGATTTTCACTTGTTTATAAGTCATGAATTATAATTTAAACTACAACTGTAAAAACCATTTTTATTCTGTGTCTAAAAAAAATTGTCTACATTAAAAACAATAGACAATGTTGTCATTACTGAGCCAAGGAATACCATGCATAAAAAATGTTACGTCGTAAGAACATATAAGATTAAATTAAAAAATTGATCTGTTTTTTTTATTTTTCAAAAATATTGACACTTTCTGTTTTATCGAATTTATTGCTTACTAATCACACGCACTCTGTATAGGTTGCCATATTATTATGTGGAAGTATCAAGCCACGCATCGTAAGCAACCAGTGGCGGCGTTAAAGAGATAATTTAATATTGAATTAATAAAAAAGTAACACGACCCTATTCATACATTTTCTTTTCTACTGAAAATGTCTCTTAATTTATTTTATCGGGGTTTTGAAATTTTTTTCAAAATAAACAGCCCAGGCAGCAGAGTTACGTTATAATGACAACAGTTGTTAGTGATTTTTGGTCCCCGACGTCATCTTACCAAAAAATCACGTGATTATTATCGTCATTTTTCTGATTTTCGTTCAATGATTCACGTCAATGATTTTCAATCATTTAACGTGATTTAGACGTGATGTTTATGACGTCGCTTTAACGTCGTTTTTTCGTCATTTTCAGACAAACTGAATTTTTGAATCTGACTCTATGGAGAAATAAAATTTAATGTATTCTTCTCCCTCTTGTTTGTAGGTACAAGTGTTCCTATCATTTTCTCATCGGACTTAGTCGCGTAAGTGTTGCAACGTCGCGAGAGCTAGCACTAGCTAACGCCAAATCAACCCAAACGGTATTTCTTTGTTGTTTGGACTTGTTTTTTTCTTAGGAGTGCTGTCTAATAGTCAAATACCCTAGTTCTTGTCCAAGGGTGTAACGTTTATAACATGAGCAGTCTAATCAATTTTTTTTTCTATTTATTTATTACTTAACTAGAAACTACGTAGGTACCTAAGCTGCAATATACACAAGGTTTGTTCATAATCATGTATTATGTTTATAGATAGATTTGCGAATGTTTATTTATTTTCTTAGAAAATATGCAGCAGAGTCACGTAATAATGACGTCATTAATTAGTAATTTTTGGTTCCCGAGGTCGTATTACCAAAAAATCACGTGATTGTTGTCGTCATTTCTCAGATTTATACGTGATTTAGATGTGATGTTTAGGAGGTCGGTCTAACGTCGGTTTTTCGTCATTTTTCGGATAAACTGAATATTCGAATCTGACGCTACAATAAGTTCTGACATACTATAAATTATTTTTGGTCATTATTTACATCCGCGGCTCCTACAGTTTCACTATGGCACCTATATAGGGGTGGAGGACATACCTATAGTAACACCAGGAAGGTATTAATTTGCTGGGCAAATGAAAGATAAGCGAACAAAACGGCATCAAAAGAAGGTCTTCCTGAGTGCGGGCCTGTTTAGAACAGCGAATATCATAATAAACATGCAAGGTCAGAGTGTCGAGAGGACGGCGGAAACTCGTAAACAACACCAGAGCCGGTCTGGTAACAGACGCAACATACACGGCATGCAAACGTAGTCGGAATATAATAGCGAGCGATGTCGCGTATTTTTGGAGTATAAATGCAAAATAAATGCAAATTTGAAAATAAAAATTGTGCTACCGTTATTCTCGAAGATATTCCTTGCCTTGAAAGTGAAAAAAAAAATAGAAATTCGACCGTAGTGCCAAAGAGGCCTTAGTGGTGACCTTGATATTAGTTTGCCCTGGCTGTTTTTAGCTTCTTACCCACCCAGCACCCCTATTTCGCTCCTCGGTCCCGAAAAAATTGATGAAACTTGGGAGCCGCGGATGTAAATAATTACCTTATTTTTATATAAAAAAATCATTTTTAATGCCTTTTTCTTGCTTGTATAAAGTGTCCCTATCAATTTCTCATCGGACTTAGTCTTGTAAGTGTTGCAACGTCCCGCTAGCAAGCTAAACCAACCCAACCGGTATTCTTTTGTTGTTTTTTCTTATTTAGGAGAGCAGTGTGTGCTATCTGGTCTACTCGTCTACTAGTTCTACTACCCTCTAGTCTCTAGTTGATCTAGTTCTTGTCCAAGGGTGTATGTAACGTTATAATAACATCTCCGATAACTATAAACTGTCTAATAGAATCGCAAATCTAAACTCTTCTTTATGGGGCCCATAATACTACAAGCTCAACTAAAGCTCATTACTACGAGAATAAAGTGAAAGTCGTGGAATAAAAACAATTTTTATTTGAAATTGTTTTTTGGTGCATACTTTCGCACTGACTATAATAGTTCGTGTACAATTATTATTGTACATACTCTTTACAAAACGAAAATTGAAGTATTGTGAAGAAGATGAGGTCACTTGGTCAGTGCGATCGTTCGTATGAGACTACAAGATGAGAAATAAGAATGCCTTATAACTGTAGCTTTATTAGCCTTTAGTCCGGGTCCGACTTTCCTTCCACTTTCCGCCTTCCTCGTCTTCAGCTCCGGAGAGCCGGCCGGACTCCGGACTCCGGCGCTCCGCTCCGGCTGAACGAACGGTTATTAGTTGGTCGCGCAGACAGAGCGCAGAGCTGCGTGGCTAGAGACCCCCAGTCCCCAGTTTCTACTTTGCGTTGTGCCTTGCTTTCTGCTTTGTGTTTAGTTCTGTTCTGTTGCGGACCCGCACACGAGTTCTCTTCTTTCGTCTAGCAGTCATCATAGAACGCAGATCGCTTCTTGGCGGCCTCGGCTACTCATTACATTTACCTCTACAAACTCACTGCCGTTCGTTCCTCTTTGATTTACAACAACCGATCGACAAAGTTGAATGCCCCCGTGTATACTTTGCTTTTTTCTACGGTTCGTATTTTATTCCCCGGATATTGTTAATATTTATAAGTTTTGTTTGTTCGGGTTTTTGTGCAAGTAAAAACTTTCACGAAAGTTGTTTTGTGTTTCTCCGGGTCAAGGAAAACTTTGACTTCATCTAGTTGGTAAGTAAAGTCTCATCCTGTATTCATTTTTTTAATCATAATAGGTATTCTGACAACTTTACTATCTACAAAGTTAAAGTTACGTTTATTTGTGTGTGGTTTTTTGATTTATGGATGCACGTAGCACGTGTGTTTCTTCTAATTGGTCCAATACATTTCGACGAATGTCATTCCGTTATTTCTTCACCTGTCAGTTCAAAATCTTCATTCACGCAATATGTATGTCATATTTGACACTTGTGTACATGTGATGCGAATAAATATGGGATCGAGTAACTGTTGTCATTCTCTTATTAGTAGATCATTGATGTCTTTTGTTAATTTTGATTTTTGAATTTGTCTTCTTTTTTTTTTCATTTAAACCACTGATGGATGGATTCAATTAATAAATAAAAATTTAGGCCTCTCTAATTAATGAAATGTAAAAAACTCAATTATTGATTTAATCAAATTAAAATAATTAAGTGTGTTATTTGCCGTTAAACAATATAATTGCAGGCACCATGCAAACCGCAGACATAGCAACCCTTATTATGAAACTCTCTATGTCTGTAGCAGGTCTTCAACTTATAAACCGTTGCGAAACTTGGAAACTGCTCAGAGTTGCTCTAGTAGAGAAACTCCGGTAAATAAAGAGCCAAATTGCTCGTTAATCTGTTTGACTTCAGGTCTAAGAAGTTTCTTTTTGTTTAACCTTTGAGCAGTTAATTACCAAAATCTCTCGAGGAAAAGAAAAAAAAAACAGCATATATACAATAGTATACATAACAAAACATGGCATATTTTGTAAAATTAAAAACCAATAAAATGCGTCAAAAAAATATTTTTATTGTTCTCCCCCATTTGACGACATATTTTCCAGAAGAAATAACGCTCTTTTGCACAAGCACAATCAATACATGGCAACGTTGATATTTTGTAGAAAATTGAACAAAATAACGAACTCCCAAGACTTCCAAGTCTAAGTTACAAACCAACTAAAAATGATGTCAAAATAGTAGTGGTCCCAGATTGGAGCCCTGCGGTACTCCCGAGGAAGAGCTAAAACCATCATAACCATCACCCAGATAGCTACGACGACGAGACATTTATGCGCTTTGACTTTTGATAAGTAGGTGTAGATCACGTCTACCTGTTTCCTGCTGTCTATAATGCCGTTGAAATGTGATGTGTGATATGCATTAAATAATTGCCATAACGGTTGAGATGCTTTCAAAAAAAAATTCTCCGGGCGCAGTTATTTGTTTGATTGGAGGAATAATGGGAACATGCACCGGAATTTGGAATACTAAACCAGGAAGCTCCTGGAAAAAAAAACTTCTGGCAACGATGAATGAATCCCCAATCACAGCAAGGAGCTTATAGGTAGTCACCATAACAGCCGAAAGCCTGGGGTGTATCCTATGGCGCAAGTCGAATCCACCGTACTCATTATTTTATCTTCATTTCACTAGTTTTTTTTTTGTATGGGAAAACGATGAGAAGAAGGTTTTTTCATCAAGAATAAGAGTATTCTGCAGAAATTGATATCATGCTATGTCTGATGAAATGAAGATACCAAAAGAAACATTTTCGAGTTATCGAAAGTTGAACGTTTCATAGAACGAAGCGGACTAATTAAAGAGTAACAAAGCAAATTAGATGAACCGTTTTTGCACCACCTTCTGCTTTTAGTTCATCTCGACGCAATTTAATTGATTTCTTGAGTAATGTTTTCCATACGAATGGATATCATAGACGTATATTCCGCCCAGTAGCTTGGAAGTTTCTTCCAGATATTTTAATCAGTCCGAGGATGGTATCTAAAGACGGGAGAAAGACTACATTGAAAAAAAATTGCAAAGTTGGTAAATTTGTAATGAAATTTTTTGTCGATGTACAACACAAATAACGATGAAAGGAAATACTATGGAAAGTTTGGTTTTCTGTGCAATTTGTAATCAAACGTTCTCGCTGGGAAATTGAATTTGCTAGATTTACAGAGAAACTTCAGTTACATTTAGTTGTTGCGTACGAGGATGCTTAATTAATTATTAAATCTAAATAGAATTTGTTTAACATGGGCTGTAAATATTACTGTTCTGTTTGAATTGACTCTCGAAATCCTCTACAAACTGAGGGAAACTGTGTGTTATGTTACACGAACTCAAAACTAAAGCTGAAACGAGTAGCTGAGTTGAAATACCTACTTTTTGTTCGTATAGATATCAGATGAGGAACAACTACTTCATCGTATCGATGCTGCCAGACGTAATAATTAAATATTTGGAGAGAGTAGAAAGTTTGGACTTTCAAAAATCAAGTCGCCATATAGTCACCACTAAAAAACTTATTACCACGTGAAGAACTTGCCAAAGAAAGTATTCCATCCCATTCACAAAATAACGTTTGCCCTCTGTCTACAAACCATCCCCTGCAAGACAACTGCGAATCTTCTTGCCTCAACGCTTTCTGACAGAAACTTCCAGGTCATCATGGGTATAATGACGTGAGCAAGCAGATGAAACTTAACAATGATCTCCCTAATAAGGGCTCAGCTCTACCCCTACTATTCCATTTATATAATAACCGATATGCCAGGAACTGCGTCGTGAAAATTTTGGATTCTGGCAATTCAACAAGAGAAGAAGTCATAGACTCAACCAAACTATGCGCACGAAGATAGGGACGTTTAGAGCTGGGCAACCCTTAGTGTAAGCATCTAGGTATCCCATCTCTTATTAAGACGTGGAAGAAGGAATGGATATCTTAACAATGGCCAGATCTCCATGAACCTTGCAAAATCTGGTCTACACTCATGCAACGGCCAACGGTCACCTAGAAGCGAAAATAACGAACATTCTGTTTCAATTTTACAAGTTTCTTCTTAGAAGTTATGAATAATAATATGACGTAAAGTACGCGTATACCTAAAACCCCAACTTGGCTTAAAGATGAAAGTCAATGAATTGGAGAGAAAACAAATTGAGAGTCTGAAATTCCGCAGGGACTAACCTTAGCATCCCCGATAATTTGAAATGGACTGGATCCGGAAATTTGAAGGCCCCCCCTTCAGGGCCCTACTTTTTTTTTTGCAACGTCCCACCTATAGAATTTTTTCTCGGTAACGGTACATCGTGGAGAGATTCTGTTGGCACAGTTACCTAGGAAAAGGATACGTACAAACTTTAAGAAATGACAAAACAGTGCGATAGAGACGTTGACTACCTACCTACAAAAAAATACATATAATTTTTTACCACCAAAGCTATTTGTATCTTCGTGTATTTTCTACATGTATATGACAAGTATAATTTTTTTTTTAATTATTGTGGATTTTAGAATATTGGCGGAAGTTCTCATATTTGTGGAAATCTACTGATCACAGGGTCGTGTAGCGTCATAGAAAAATGGTAACACGAAAAATTTTAACTTTGAGGGGAATCTACTACAAATACAAATACAAATACAAAATATATTTATTCCTTAGGCCAACATACACTGGATAGAACACGTCATAAAGTAATAAAACAATAAAACTGGCCTGTACAACAATGACAGGCTTTTTTTTAACATAAATAACAGGCAAAGAACAAAACAGTCCAATGACAAACAAACACAATGAATCACTTCTTAAACGTAACAGCACAATATTCATGAAACTCAGTCAGTGTATAAAAGCAATTTGTAGTCAGCATTTCTTTTATCTTTTTTTTGAAGGTGTTAAAATTTGTAGTATTTTTTAGATCTCTGGGTAAGAGATTATAAAAGTGTGCCCCAGCATAGCATGAAGACTTTTTATAAAAAGTGTGTGAAAATTTATTGACATGAATGTCATTTTTTCGGCGCGTGTTATGGTCATGGAGGTCTCTATTAAGACACAAGTTGCTCTTATTTTCATGAGTAAAACACAACAATTTAAACAAATAGATACCTGTAAATGTTAGAATTTTATGCTGACGAAAGATTGGTCGGCAGGAGTCAAGCGGTCCGAGACAGAAAATAAGTCTCAAGATCCTTTTTTGGATGATAAATACTCGTCGGGAGTCCGCAGCCTGTCCCCAATTTATCACGTTATATGAGATGAGAGAGTATGCCGCCGAGTAATAAAAGGACAGTAAGCATTCTTTCGAAAGACTATTCCTGAGATTCACGAGCGCATAACAACAAGAACTCAGTTTTGAGCATACGAAATCAACGTGCGAATTCCAACCCAAAGACTGATCAATATGCACACCCAAGAATTTCGTTTTTTCTTCCCGCCTGATGACATAATTTCCGAAATCTATGTTCTGTAAAATAGGTTTCTTTAAGTCCGATTTAAATTCTACAATGACAGTTTTATCAGAATTCAACATTAAATTATTCTTTCTGCACCACCAGGAGAACTGATCAAGAACATTTACAATCTTCAAGGATAGGCTGTGTACATCCGTGTCCGCGACTATCACGGAAGCATCATCAGCGTACATAAAGAGCAGTCCGTCTGTCACATAGCGCGGCAGATCATTCACGTAAATAAGGAACAGTAACGGACCCAATACGCTTCCCTGCGGTGTTCCCAGGTCGCAGTTCTGAAGGTCAGAAACAGCAGATCCTATCCTAACAATGAATTTTCTGTTAATCAAATACGAATATATCCAATCGTTAAGTTTACCTCGCACACCGAGGTTGTAAATTTTACTGCAGAGAAACTTTGGATCAACCGTGTCGAAGGCGCGTGACAGATCGAAGAAAATTCCAACCGTATGCACCCCCTTATCAATCAACTCGTATATCCTCCGTGTGAAGTCCGTCACAGCAGTCTCCGTAGATAAGCCTCGCCTAAAGCCATGTTGACAACTGTCCAGAAGGCCATTCTCGTCCAAAAATTGAAAAAGTCTATTACTCACAGCCTTCTCCAAAATTTTAGAGAAGACACTGAGCAACGCCACAGGCCGATAATTACCCACGTCACATCTATCCAACTTTTTATATATCGGTACAATGCACGCAGTCTTCAATGACTGCGGGAACTCACCATCTTGAATTGATTTATTAATTAAATTCGAAAGGACCCCACAGAGCTCATCGCCACATTCCTTCAGCAAAGACATGGGAAACTCATCGATTCCAGTACTTCTTTTGTTTTTAAAATCGAACAAGATATTTCTCACCTCACTTTCAGTAACAGGGACAAAGAACATAGTTACGCTGCTCATTGCAGACGTAGTGCATCCAACTGAAAGACTACCACCAAAATGACTCCTTAGGTTTTCCCCGACAATATCTCTGAAATAACAAGCGAACAGATTTGCTGCCTCGATAGGTTTAGTAACAACAGAATCACCGTATTTTATCACTATTTTTTTGGACTTTTTTTCTCTATCTTTATTTAAACCTGAACTAATGAGCTGCCACATTGTCCTAGTTTTGTTTGCAGAGGAGTTGATTATGTTGGAGTAATAATCATTTTTTTCTATCTTTATTTGAAACCGAATTTGTCTCTTTTTGCTCCTGTACAGTTCATCCAGCTCCCCATAGTCTAAGAGTCGTTTACGGAGCCAATTAAGGTTCTTTAGATCACGGAGACGAGCTCTTAATTCGGCACTGAAGGCATACCTCCGAGTACATCTCCCACAACTCGTTGTGTGTCTCTTCCGCTTTGGAAAAGAGGTATTAAACTGTTGACCGAATCTTCCCAAAAAAAAATCGAAAATCTCATCAACGGTATTCCTTTCAAGAAGCTGCGTGTTATTGAGAAGAGCAAAATCCTCAGAAATTATTGCTCTCTTGAACTCCTGAACCACACCGCCAGGAAAACATCTCCTCTCGATAATTGGATCAGGCTGACCGTGTATTAGTCCACTCGACCCCTGCCACCACTCCAGATAAAGTGCATTATGGTCAGCAATACAATGGTCTTTATTATCACTTATATAATCACTAAAGTTAACAATTATATAATCTATACAGCTAACAGAAATACCGGATAACGTTTTGACAATCCTTGTAGGTTTTTTGTTAACAGACAATAAACCAAAAGAACTCAATAAATCAGAAAAAACCCTCATTCTAGGTGTATTCTTTAGAGAGTCAATGTTCATATCACCTGCAACTATAATTCTCCTGTACTTAGAACTAACTAGATTTAATACAGCAGTAAGCTTGTCAATAAACAAAGGCATATCATCATGACACGTATTTGAGCTCCTGTAAATGACAATTATACAGGTGGACCTCCGGAATTCTATAGCACAACATTCAAAATAAAATTCGCATGCCAGTCTGTTAATATATTTCAATTCAACACACTCACCATACAGTTCGTCCCTCACAAAGATCACTGTTCCCCCATGCACATGATCGACTCTTGAAAAGCAAGTCGCCACCTGATATCCACTTATACCAGTAAAATCAATCTCCGACCCTGTACTACTGAAACTCCGGGCCGAAGGCCCGACGCCGCCGGCAGGCCAAGGTCTCGGAAGAGTCCTTGTTAATACTATGATCAGTTACTGGTATTTATGGGTTCGGATTTAAGTACCTACCTAAGTTAATCACTTTGTAAAGTATAGTAAGAATGTAGAAATTACCATATCTGATTGATTGACTCTGCTGAATATGCAGTCCAAGGTCTTAACGGAATCCACTTAGGGATGCAAAAAACACAAGTCATTAAATTAACTATACTTCGTAGCATCTATCTTCGAATAATGCCGTATACATTTCGATTTATATAGAAAGATACTTCTATTAAAGTACCCTGGGTACCTATACTTTACTTGACAAAAAAAACTTAATAATACTTGCTAATGTTACTTCTTTTAATTAATTTACTTTTAATGTCATTAAGTTTTGACGAATTCATTTGAATATTTTAAGAATTGAATTATAACGACTCAAAAAACTTAAGAAATTATGCCAGTCCAGCTATATGAAGATCCACACTTATGTTCAAGATAATCAATCTCATTGATTACAGAAAATCGATTATATAGATCCACCTTCTAATTCTAATCCACCTTAGAATTCAATCCACCCAATTCTAGGAATTGGGCAAACATGTTTTTCGTATACCTACCTTTTAACAGACGCGGTTCAACAAGGTCTAGAACTCGCCCCAGAAGAAGTCCCCAAGAAGGGGCTAGGAAAAACTCTAAAGTGTCCGAAGTTGCAGCGATCAAGATGAAATATTTCAAGAAGATGCTATCTTTAACGGTACATGGCGAGTAAATTTTTTTGAAGAAATGTTTTAGACAGGACGAAAAAGTGACAGAATAGAGTAATAAAGTCATTTATTGCCTACAAAAAATGTATAGTAGATAGATGTAAATAGATTATTTTCATTATGGCCTCCGAGTGCTCTTGCATTTAGCCAGCTACTATGCGCATGACTTGACTCAGGAAAATCAGTTTTAGGTTTTATTATTTATATATGCACATTTTGACCGGGGTGTCAAAATGATTGGTGAATACGCGCTTGGTTGGGTTGGATATTTCGATCAAGTGCGAAGATGTGGTGAATCGGGTTAAAGAGTTTGGGCAAATTTTTATGTTTTTTCTTACAAGTTTAGGAAGGTTTGGGAAGGAATAGCTATCCTTAGACCAATATTTTCGTAAGAAATATCTTGTTATTTTATGTAAATGCTCGTTCAAAGAGGTAATTCTAATTCAGGTTTCCCGTTAATTAGTGTTTTCCTGAACGAACTCAACTTCCTTCCGGCTCAATTAAACCCTTCTCAGCTCATGCGCTCGTAGAATGTGGATAGAAACAATGATTTACATGAATTATTTATATTTTGAAAGGATTTATGAATTTCGTGATACTATAAGAAATTCTGCTCTGCACACAAACATGGCGATTTTTTCTACAAGAAGTGACTGCTGACCTTAAAATTTCAACTGCCTGTCAGCATTTGCATCACACCTATTATTTTGTAACGCGGTGTCTAGTCTCTAGTTTCATTTTTATCCACCTTTGATTTCCAACACCGGAACCAAAATGAGGTGGGTGTTACATCTGCGACCATGTTTACTATTAACCGGTTTTACTAACAACGGCAATAGACATTTATCATGCTATTTAAATGCAGATTGCTTAATTTTATTCTTTACGCTGAACCATGATGGTTTAAAAGTGTAAAAGACACCAGCCACTATCATAGCTAGCAGCATTGGCAGTCATATACCTACTTACCTGGATTTAATTTTCTCTATTGATGGACATAATTCTAAATATATTACAACTCTTGTTATGTAAAATACTATTTCTTCTCAGAGGTAGTATTGGTAAATAATTTGACTTTTTGATGAACAGCAGGTTATGATCAAATTTAGTGTAGTAACGTTTTGAGAGTTGGTGAATTCAGTGGCGTTGGCGTGCCAAAGATTTTTTCTAAACAATTGTTATTCGTAAAACTAGTTAGCCTTGGATTTTGTAGAAACGAGGCGCCTTTTGCTCCAAAATTACAGTTCATCAAGTTCTACCATTAAATTTTTTTTGTCAAAATCGCACAATGATACCACAGGAGGGTGACTCAAGAAAAAATGGGTCACACTGTGTATAAAATTTAGTTTTTCTATTTTCATACTTCTGGTGTACCTATCTTTGTTTTTATTATTTTCAAAACGGACCAAATTCCCAGAAACCGCATTGTTGCCATTAGATTACAGGTCGTAATTTCAAAATCATCAATTTGAAATTTTGATGGCGATTATTTTGTCGCTGAGCAAGGGCTTACTCTCCAGCTTATCTTACTCCCATAATAACATTCCAAACTATATTGACTCATGCGCGAACCGGCGCTCTTTAGTTCTGTCGCCATCGAGAACCTTAGTTCATTCTAGAGCCGGTCCCATGAAGTTTGGTTGATTCATTTCAACTCTTTATAACCCCGACGAATGTTCCATATTATACGACTGCATTTCAAAATCCAAGAAGACAGAATTTAGTAAAAACAATAAGACCTCCAGTTCCAAACAAATCCAGAATAATTCTTAATGCTTCATGCTCAAGTACCGCGTCATTGATCACCAACAATCATAAGGACCTATTATTATAGAATAAAAAATAAACTACATATGTGACATTAGGTGGTGGAAATAAATTTTTCTTACGATCACTATACAAAGTACCACGTTGCGCATTGTTATTTGTATAAAAAGTAGCGATTAATAGTCCAAAATTTATAAAATAGACAACATTCGATGACAACAATAGTGATGGGTAAAACAGTCGCTTTTGAAACAGTATCTACTTTTACAATTAAATCACATATAAGATAAGATACATTATTTGCTGATTTATATAGTATGAGTATATTATTTACTAGTACACTCAAGACATATAGTTTAACCGAATTGGGCGGGCAGGTGTTATAAAATTAAAAAATCAGCTCAATCAGGGAAATAGTAGGGTACCTGTATTACCGACAATGATGCTTACTAGGCGTTAGTGTCGGTAATACAGGTATCCTAGGGAAATTGATACCTAACGCGCAACTCTATTATATTATAGGTAAAACACATATCAGACAATTTTCACTCACTCGCAATCAGCTGAACCACTGACCCGTCAATTATACTGAAACATTCGATCTCTCTCTATAATATATAGTATACAGTTATTCCGATTCTGATGTAGAAAATACACCACCGTCTAGGTAATTGAATAAAAAATGTCTTGTTATGCTGGTAGGAAAAGTATAGTATAAAACACATGCACAAAAGCAATTTCTCACTCATGTGAAATGCGGTCCTCGACTTTCACACTCGTGAGAAATATGCTACTTTGTACATTTGTTTCTCAATATACCTACTATTGTTAACCAAAATATGTAAAAAAATAAATTTGGCACATATTTTTTAATTTGATGATTATAATGTGTTTTTTTTTTTTACTTTATTACTTAAGTAGACTTTAAATCGAGCTTTAAATTTTAAGTTTGGTACCCACAAAAAAAATCTAATGGAGATATTGGCAATTAACCGAGTCACCCATCCCATAATAGACTTGGACTTGGAGTAGGTAAGAGCAAAGATCAAAGATCTAAAAAAATATGAAATAATGTTTATGTGGTGAATTTCTGTTAGGCTTTTCAATGTAGAAACAATAGGCGGACGGACGGACCTCGAGGCTTAAGGTGGTAATAAAGTACTTATTATTTTCTAAGCCAAACGGGACAATGACAACGGCGCAAATGAATATAGTCTCACAAGAGCAGATGCTCGTGGTAAACCTTCATACGGCTCGAACCACCTGTTGTGTGTTAGTCAGAACAGGTCCGTAATCCGTTTTGTTTAATTTAATAATCCTTGGGAACGTTTACGAAGGCGGTCTCTTTCGATTTGCACCATGAAACACTCTCGTAATCACATCAACAACGCTTCTCTTATCAATGGAACAACTGGACTCTGAAACCGTTCTTCCGCACTTCCTCGTTCACCCGCCTGACGACCAAAAAATGGAATAAAATATCAATGAAAATGAATGAAATAAAAAATGCACGGTGGGTTCGGTTTGCGCCATAGGATGCACCCCAGGCAGCCAAAACGCATGCCAACAACTTGCCCCCCGGTGAAGGTAGGAGAAGGCCTACTATCCACAATTTGACAAAAGGTGAACGACATATATTGCAAAACAATATGCCTTTCGTTGATGAAAATATAAATGTTTTGCCTTGGCTTTCGAAAAGTCATGACTTTACCTGATTTTTTTGTCTCAAAACGATACGTTCTTGTTATAGCATCGTCCTTGCATGGGACGGGAAAAATTTATCCTCCAAACC
Source organism: Malachius bipustulatus (assembly GCA_910589415.1). Classification (NCBI taxonomy): domain Eukaryota; kingdom Metazoa; phylum Arthropoda; class Insecta; order Coleoptera; family Melyridae; genus Malachius; species Malachius bipustulatus. Next base: position 32,486,849 of record OU342639.1, on the reverse strand, counting down.
TTGGATCGTCGCTACGGTTTATACCTCCCCGCATTTTTCTTACCGTCTACATCCAACCGCACCATCCCCGGAACGTAAAAAATTCGGGCACATCTTTCTTCGTCGAATACCGCCGACCCCCACCGTACTCGAATATATAAAGAAAAAATGCTTACATTTTTCGCCATTTTTGAAATTGATTTTTTGAAAAATTTTCAATAGCTCCTTTGAAAATTTATCATAAAAAGGACACAGAAAATAGCAATTTTCACCGATTTTCTACCTAGGCCACTGATAAAAGTAATTACAAAATATGCCTTTTTTTGTCAAAAATGTATAACCTGTGAATTTGATCTTTTTTTGTTAAGTTTTCCATACAGTGTGTTTCGCATAAGAACCGATACAAGGCAGGGGAGTGTAGGGGATCCCAAAATATGATGATTCAACGGAACTTATCTCTATAATACGAAGTTGCATGTCTGAGAAGTTATAGCCCTTGAAATTGGGATTCCAAATTTTCAAAAAAATTTAATATGTCAGTTATTCTTGAAGTTGGAAAAACCAAATGTGGTACACGTTGTGAGTCTACCAAGAGCATTTATCGACAGTAAGTAGAGTTAAATTGTGTAATTTTAAAGGATTGATAAGGGATGATGCACCCTTGAAATGACACATAATTTTTACTTTATTTTATGGGGAATTTAATTCTGACTTTTATTTCTCTTATTATTTTTCAAAAAACTTTGTCGTTTTCCACAAAACCCTGAATAAACAAAAAAAAAATGCAGTTGTGTTATTTAAAATCATCGAAAATTCAAGGTAACAAGAGAAAAAATTAGAAAAGTAATTTTCAAAAATCTTTGTCTTTTCAACTGTTTTTCCTGATCGTCAAGGTCGACATTTAGGTAATTGACAATCCAATTTTTGAATATTCCATGATTTTGCATAACATAACGCAATACTTTTTTTTAGTTTTCTGGGGTTTTGTTGAAAACGGCAAAGTTTTTTGAAAAATAATAAGAGAAATAAAAGTTTTTGAATTAAATTCCCCATGAAACAAAGTAATAATTTCTTAAATCGTCCAACAGGTTAAAAAATTCTGTAACATTTTAAGGGTGCATCACCCCCAATTAACCCTTTAAAATAAATGCAGCAATCTAACTCTACCTACTGTCAATGAATGGTCTCTTGGTACACTCACAACGCGTACCAAATTTGGTTTTTCCAAGTTCAAGTATAACTGAGATATTGATTTTTTTCGAAATTTTAAACGTCTAATATAACTTCTCAGACATGCAAATTAGTATAGCGATAAAGTTGCCTTAAATCACTATATTTTGGGGTCCCCTATACACACCCCAGCTTTGTGACGGTTCTTATGCCAAACACCCTGTATACAGGGGTTTTTGGTGACCTATTGTTTTTCATATCTTAAGTTTAAAAAAAATATCGCATTCAAATAAAAAAAAATTAAAATTTTATACTTGCATGATGAAACAAAGTGTTTAAATGTTTTTCAAAAATTTCCAAAAGTGAAAAACGTTTTGAAAATTTATATTCTGAATGTGATAGATTTTTGGTTTCTTCGCTTTTTTATAAAAAATGATACGAAAATCAATATGGTCGTCATAAAAAAGATACCCAAAATCTAGAGTTGACATTGACACTTGACAGTAGACACAATAAGGTATGTGCAAAATGTCTCCAGCTATTATACAGAGAGAGAGTTATCTATAGAAGAAAAAAATCCCTTAAAATCCAAATTGCAAAAATAGTAATTTTAACCCAACAAATAGTAAATGAAAATAAATGAAAATCAAAATTAGTGTGTCTGATTTATGACATCCAATCAGTCAATAAAACTCAAGAGGTACAATAAAATCAGTAAATAATGACAATAAATCTTTGTTGATATTTAAGTTCAAGCACTTTTCTTTGAGCCGGACAGGGCCGCATTATGAGGCAATAAATTTTATTGCCCCACTTGAGTTTTATTGACTGCTTTAAAGTCACAGCGGGTTTTGATTTTTATTTTATTTCCCTACTGGTTTATATTTTAAACTATTTTCGTAATTTTCATTTTATGAATTTTACTTTACCATACTTTACCTAAACCAAAAAATGATGTCATAATATTTACATTAATTAACGAGGTCGTATCTTAATAACCCATTTTTCTCCTGGTGTTTTTACTATAAGCGATGCTAAAAAAGAATTGTAATTTTTGTATAGACGACCGCATTCATGGCGAGACTGGGATTCGAACCCAGTCGGCGGCAGTCGTAACAATTTAGTAACATGCACGCTATTTTGATAATGTTTGATTTTATTTACTTCTTTGAGAAGATGTAGCAAAAACGTAATTAAAAATCTGTCACATAAAAAAATGATTCTTAATCGGCAATTACTAATTACTATAAGTACCTTTTCTACAAAGGAGCAGAATTGATTTCCGCAGCAATATCAGACCAATATTTTGATATAAGGGGCTTTTTAAAATCGTTGATTACCTGACAGATTTTTAATTACCTACGTCTGTGCAACCGGTCCCAATTATTTTTACCTACTTTAGCGAAAAGCGAAGAATTCTTAATAAGAATACAGCCTTACTTATTCAGCCACAACATAAATAAACCGTAAAACTTGTCATTGTAGTATGCAATTATGTAAAATAAGAAAATTTTGTCCTTTCTTGACGTGGCGACGAGCCACCTTATTTTATACCTGTAATCGTTTCTGTTTCTATAGCCGTGGGGGTGGAGTAAATTGCCCGTTGTCAGGTGTATTTTTTATTATGGCACATAATACGCCTTCAGAGGCATGTACTGTATATTAAGCCGATCATTTCGAATCACCGCGCAGCTATGAAAATGAACATTATGCCTATTTTATTTCGTTTTATGAGAGGAATTAAATTGTCTAGTTTATTTTCAAGCTGCAGGCGTTCTATGTCGCTAGATTAAGTTTATTGTGTCCTTGGAATTATTCAAGAAAGTTAAGAAAGTAATCTAGAGTGTAGCTATATCAAGATTCAAACTGATTATTTCTGTTTTTTTTTTTTTTTTTGAAATGCTTAATCACACAGATGCATAATGAATTGAACGCACTCTGGAGCTTGGGGGCTCTACCAGGAGTGAAAATTTCTTGAGAAATTGTTTCTCTGCGATTTTAATAAAAATTTCGGCAGAAATTGTGAGAAGATGAAATTTGCTAGAGGACCAGACTTTCTGAAGATATGACCGTTCAAAGTACAAAGAAACTACGTCCCATTCTAAGATATCGATCTTTCAAGAATATTTCAAGCTAAAGTACCTATTCAAATTTTTCGAAAAAAAATTCTCTTCGATTTGAATAAAAAAATACATCCCCCCTTCCCGTCAGACGATAGAAAGTGCGAGAAGTTCCAAACTGTATGCAGTCTTCTGTAGCTCTTCCCGTTTTCAAGATCAAGATAAAAATGATTCTCCGGGTAGAGATTTTGGAATTGTCGATTTTTTAAAATTCAAAAAAACTTGAAAATTTGCTAGAGGACGTGTCACGATGCCAATTCCGAAACTGGAATCCGTTTTATCCTGCGAATTCGCGTTCTCGAGATATGATCGTTTAAAGTTGAAAATTGGGCTATTTTTTTAGCTTTTCAAAATTATTGATCTCGTTTTGTGAGAGAACTAAGACTCCACGGTCCAACTGGATTGTTTAACCGATTCGTATGGCAGTAGTTGACTGTGCTCACACCGAGGCTCACACAAAATTACGTCCTATTTCGAAGACATCGATTTTTCATGAAAATTTCAGAAAAAGGTGTGTAAATTTATCAAAATTTTTTTTCTCTTCGATGTTAATAAAAATTTCCCGTCACACGATGGAAAGTGCGAGAAGTTCGGAACTGTCAGCAGTTTTTATGTAGCTTCCCCGTTTTCGAGATACAGGAGGAAGATCATTTTCCGGTGGTTTTTGGAATTGTTGAATTTTGAAAATTGGCTAGAGAACGTGCAAGACGATGGCAATTGCGAAACTGAAAATCACTTTATCCTGCGAGATAAAATTTCTCGAGATATGACCGATTCAAAGTTGAAAATTTGCGATTTTTGGTATAGCTTTTCAAAATTATTGTTCTCGTTATTGTGAGAAAACCGAAAAGTTTACTGTCCAACTCGGTTGTTTAAACCGACTCGTATGGCAGTCGACTATGCTCACAGAAAATTACGTCACATTCTGAAGACGTTTTTTTTTTCAAAATCAAATTTTTCGGAAAAAAATGCTTAAATTTTAATAAAAACCCCCGTCAGACAATAGAAAGTGCGAGAACTGTAATCGGTTCTTCTGTAGCTCTCCTCGTATTCGAGAAACATGATGAGAGTTATATAGTTTTTAAGCGAAGGTGATTTTCTCAAAACGATTTTTTTTTGACCTGTTCAATAACTTGAAGCGTCTCTCGGTTACTTTTTCAGGTCCGTCGTCCAATGCTATAATAACAGACGACGTCCCGGGCACGAGATTATTGTTTAAGACAAAAGGGATTTTCTCATACGGCCATCAAATTGAGGCATTTTGCGCGTTATTTTTCCACATCCTGGCGTCGAATGCTATTTAAGAGACGTTGCCCCGGGGATGAGTAAAAATCGAAGTGTGGGGGTGTCGGGAGAATATCAGAGAGATCTTATATCGTGCATATAGTTCTATCATCGCCCCAATTTTATTCGAAAAATGACTCAAAAACCGTTTTGAGTAGAAACGAACGGGCTGAAATAAACTGGGGCGGTGTGTATCAATAAATAAGCGACAAGGAACTTCTTAGTTATAACGGGATATATCTCGTCTTAGAGAGAATTTTATTTGAGCGAATCGTCGTATCAGCTCTAATTAAATAGCAATTTTAAGTCGCAAATGGTTTGTCTCGGTCGTCTGATTCATTTGCCAGGGACTAGCAGCGAAGTTCCTTAATTGTCTTCGAGAACTGGCGACGCCTTCGGAAAACCGGATGGTTGACTCCCGGTCTTTAAATCCGATGTTGCGTGTAAGATGCTGGCGTCCCGTCGAGAAACAGATCTACATTGACTAGGCTAATTTGAGACACCACCGCTTATTACGCTACGACTCTGGACTTAATTGTATTTCGTATTCAACCCCATTATTGCAAACTACTAATTCCCCTTAAATCTGAATTTAAAGTAACGTCACTGATGTTGGGATTCCATCTCCCTAAATCTGTTTAATTGGATATTATTAAGGAAAAGCGTTTTTCATTTGATTACTTATAAAAATCCCTAATATCTTTGAAAGTAATATTTTATCTCAACTTCTACATGAAAATACCAAACTTAAGTTAACTTAGATTAGGAGCATCCCGACATCTGCTGAGCTAAATTGCCTCCTCCGACGACGGAACGCAAGGGTCACCCCCAATTTTCTTATACCGTGCACTGTGTTTTTAGTCACTATCAGTGATGTGCCTTTACGCGTAAACAATTCATTCTCTACGTTACCTAGGTACTTATATTCAGTTCTTGATTTTTATTCATTCAATCAATAAAAAATGACTGATTATTAATGAGTAATAATTAAATACATAAACTATTAACTGCACAAGCAATAATAAGCATAAATTTGCATTGTTTACGTTATTACACGTTGTTTACGTTGTTTACATTATTTACCTTCAAAAAAATTCATGTAAAGAATGAATTGTTTGGGGAATATTCATAAACTGAAATTCAATGTGAAGTTCGCTATATGTTTAATAATAGCAACGTTTCTCATCATCTTTGATGCTGATATTAGTTTCGGCTGGAACGGATAGCTCAACTCAATAACATCTCCCTGATGTTGAAATTCAGTGGGCTAATATCTGGGTTGGGGTTGTTCAGAGAAACATATTATTCAAACGTGGACGGGGTACGCATAATTCTAATAAAGGAAGCATCTATTGTTTACTGGTTACGCCACTTATTTTATATGGAGAGCACATGGAAGGACAGGTTATTCATCCATATCATAAACAAACTTGAAATGTAAATAAGGGACTCAGAAAGCGGCTTTCGTTCGCCGGTCGGGAGTCGGGACGCCGGAGAGTTCGGCCCCTTAATGGTTCTGTTTTCTCCTACTTACTGATATGCTAAGTTCCAAAATTGACAATAGAGGGAGCGGCTGTAAATTATCATAAAGAATGTAAAAGCTTTGATACTAAAGAGTCCTGGTACTAGTACTAGTACTATTTAGTAAGTGAATTAAACCTTCAACCCAGTTTGTTTATAAAGATTTTTGAAAAAAAGCTAACGACCAGCTTTTGTAAAACACTTATTATTTATTCACAAGAGTATGGACTTTTCTGAATAATACGATCTGCTTTCCAGCTTACCACGGACCTTTTATAACCTAACAGTGATATCATAAAATAGTTTTTCGATTTTTCCAAACGGGGTTTGCCACTGGATTTACTATCTCTCAAAACCAAAACGATACTATACACTAAATTTTATGGAGACCTGTCATCAATTAAGGACTTTCTAGATAAATTAAAGTTTTAATAATAGGTAATATCGATTATTTTAGGAAAAAACTCGTCACGCCACTGTATTCACCATCTCTCAAAACGGCACTATACTAAATTTCAAACCGTCGAGCATTAACGATTTTATAGGCATATCAAAATTTCAAAAATTCATAATAGCGATTAATTTAAAAAATCTGGGCACGCCCCTGGGTTCACCATCTCTCATAACGGCACTTGAGTACATTTTATCGAAACCTGTCAAGTTTTAACGATTCTATAGCCAAATTACATGGCAGGTTTCGATAAAATTTAGTCAAGTGCCGTTTTGAGAGATTGCGTGAATCCAGTGGCGTGTCCAAATTTTTTATATAAAAAAACCGCTCTTAAAAATTCCCGAAATTGTAATTTGGTTATAAAGTCGTTAAAACTTGAAAGGTTTCGATGAAATTTATTGAATTGCCGTTTTCAGAGATTGCGTTACTCCAGTGGCGTGTCCAGATTTTTTTGTTAACCTGCTAAAATAAATTCTCGAAATTATTATTTAGCTATAAACTCTTTAATTTTTGTCAATTTTTGAAATTTTATACAGTGCCGTTTTGAGTAGGGATGTCGTACCTACCCGGTCGGAAACGAAACCCGGGTACCTGACGGGTACCCGAAAAAAAAATTAAAACTACCGGGTGTTGAATCGACCACCGGTAATTTTTAAATTACGGTAAAAAACGGCATTTTTGCAAATTCCAGCTTCCCTGGTTATTTTATACAGCAAAAGTATAAGAGACATTAAATTGAAGAGAATCGAAAATTACACAAAATGGGTTGCATCAACCAAGCTTAAACTGGAATGATAAAAAAATTCCAATTAAAAAATAAACTTGAGCATAGTGGATTCGAATGGGGTACGCAGCGGTCAGCGGTCATTATTTCTATTTTATGAGACTGCAGTTTGAATAAGGAGTGAACACTTGACGCTTAAAACGCGAACGGATTAGGTATACATTTCATTTTACATTTTATGATCATTCTTTTCAGCGATTTAGTTCCGTTTATACATAGTTTTTTTACGTACTTGAGTGAGACTTTTATTAGGTACCTAGCAGTTGGTAGATTAATTAATAATTTTCATCCACTTCATTCCTGATAAATAGGTATTTCAGGATTTTTCATATTATTATTATTCGCTCTGCCTGGTGAAAATAGGTACATACCGGATTACCGGAAGAAATTTTATTTTAATCGTTTTACGAGGTTGCCCATCCTTCAAAAGCAGATTTTTACGTCAGGTCGAGAGTTCTGAAAACCTGTTTGTCCTGCATGTGGGCATGTGTTTCTAGTGATTCCCTATATTGAATGAATGATAATAAATGAAGTTCATCAAGTTAATTACTTATTCAAGTAGAGCCACATTAAGTTTTAAATAATTGTTTTGTATTCAAACGAAAGGAGATAGCGATTGATTTGAAATTGAAACTTCACATTTTGTAATTGAAAAGGTATTTGAAACCAGGGCGGGATAACCTTAAATTCAAATCAAACATTCAGGGCGGGAGTCCAAACAGTCATTCATGACAGACAAGTTCACATTTCAAACGTCAAAGAGGTTCTTCTTTTTCAAAACCATTCAGTCTGAGGGCCACATTACTGAATTTACTGCGCATGACGCCGAACCTCCATTTTTAAGAGGTTAGATAGGTTACATCACAGTTTCTTTACCGTCGACCAGGATGCAGGTTTTTAGGTAAGTTAATTTGGTGCCTCGACCAGGACGTAAAAGGCGACTATGATACACTACAGATTTTATCGGGTACCCGGTTCTTGAAAATCGGACCCGAATTGGATATCACCCGGGTCTACCCGGGTGCCCGCTGACATCCCTAGTTTTGAGAGGTGGCGAATCCAGTGGCGTACCCGGATTTTCTAAATTAATCGCTAATATAAATTCTTTAAATTATAATTTGGCTATAAAATTGTTAATATGTACTTGACAGATTTGGGTAAAAATTAGTAAAGTGACGTTTTGCAGTATTGCGAATTCATTAAAAAATCATCAAAGTGAAGTATTGAAATCTTACCACTAAACGCGGATCTAGTGGTCTTTTTTTAGTAGAAATGAGACGTTTTTGCTCCAAAAATACGGTTCATCAATCTCTGTCGTAAAAAAATCTGTTCACAATCGCACAATGAATTACAGGGTGCCTTAAGAAAAAATGGCCCACAGGCCACATCGTACATAAACATTTTTAATAATGAATGACATGATTACTAATTGAGAGAGCACTCAAGAAGATCCCGCTGCTTTGAGAAAGAAGAGCAAAAGTGACAGAGCAAAAACTAAGAACGTGAGATTATAAAATGAAACAGAGCAAATTTTTAATATTCCCCCCAACTGTTTTTTAGCTGTTATTTCATATTTTTCTTTTAGGGAGCTCGTCCCGAGTTTATTACATCCGTCGAGACTCGAGATATGTTACGACGGACACAGAGACCTTTATAAAGCGAGTTAATTGGCAACAATCTCTCCCAGATAAAGAGATTTTCTTCTCCCAGAATGTTGGCATCCTGGATGCCTTGCAGGAGGCTCCTTTCAAGTTTTCTTTCAAATTTACGATGAAATATAATGTAATATACAGTGGGTCAAAGGCAGTTTATTGAACCGAGTTTTCCGGGAAATTTTTACCTATGAATTTTTTAATATTAAAAAGAAATATTATTCTTTGAGATGAACTGTTTCTATTTGATTTCGGTTTTGGATTAAGAGATGAAAAACGATTAATTAAGTACTCTATTTTATTTTAGATACTGAGGCTATAGGTAGGTACCTACTTAATTAATTTTTTTTGATAATAGATAATTATTATTCTCAAGTCTTCACGTGTAGTATTATAGTATGGATACAATTAATTACGTAAAATTAGGTAAGACTCTCTTATTGTAACTGCAACAGGAAAGCGTCGGCAGAAAGGATTGCAGGCCCGGGAGCGAAACCGAGAAGACGCGGATATCGAGGACGCGAAAAGCTCACCTGTAAAATTTACCTTACCTAAATTCTATTTTTTATATTTTCCCGTGCCTTTATCTTTTTAAAAAAGAAGTACAACTGCTTCTAGCAATTTTCAACAAAATTTTAGTCTGAAACAAAAAATCAAAGAGTGTTTAGGTTCGTTCGTGAAACTACTTTTCAAACTGACTACATTTAACTGCGCGGCCATTGCGATTCTTTTCACGAACAAGAAAGAATTTTCCTCAACATCCAGTTATTATTAAACAAGAGTGTTTCGGGTTGATAATTACCTTCCGGCAGTGACCAACCTCAACATCTAACGTTGCGGGGCGTTTTAAATTTGACAAAACTCGTATAACTCCGTTCCGGCAACGCTATCTCCAATCATTCACTTCATCTCGTAATAAGTAATAAAGAAACAACCGATTGCTGTTCAACTACTGGTTCATCCTTTAAGTCGACTTAATTTGGGAAGGTGCCTGAAAAGAACGTACTCCAGAAGCGTCTACTGTACGTAAAGTTTCATGTTGATTCCCAAAGAGATTAAATTAATGCCGCCCTCCAGAATCCAGTTTACAAGTTTTGAGTTGATTCGTATAATTATTGATAATAATTTTCTCTCACGCTACCCCCACAAGCTTCTCTACTTCTTCATCAGTCGGATGGCGTCGGTGTGGGTGGCTATACCTTCTTTGATTCCTTATCGGGTAGAAAAATTACTTTTTCTAGTGTTTTTAATATTTTTTTATGGTTTCTACAGGATGAATTTTCAGTAATACCAGTTCTATTTTTGTGTTTTTTATTGGATCAACTGGAAGTTGAATTATTTTTTTTTTCTGCAATTAAGTGAAAAAAGAAAACTAAATTCAAGATCGTCCAACTCAAATTATTAAATTTATCTTTCGTGTTTGACGTGAGAATTTTCCTAAACACTAGGTACATTTTTAACGAGTATATAATTCGCTGCGAGCATTGTTAGTTGCTTTGCATGCGGCGATACTTCAAAGGTCATACTGACTGATACTGCATAATGCCCGCTTGAAGTTTTTAAAGGCAAATTGAAGCGTGCAAGTAATAACAGTACGGGATGTTTCTTGGCCTTGGAGTACTCGTCTATATTGAATCTTCAAATAATTGAAGTATGGAGAGCAATTATTACTCTTTTTGCTTCTTCGTATGTAAGGATACGGCGCTCATCCTTCTTTGTTAACTCCCAACTAACGAAGAAGTGATGCAACTTACTACTTACGGATGACGTGGAAATAAGTCTAATAAGTAAAGTACTTCTGTTTCTTCTCCTTTTGCTCTACTTACGTTTACTTAGTCGGCCTCGTCTGTGTATTATTCATCCAATCAACTTTCAGACAGGAAACTTCTATTGGAGATGTTCCAAGTTCCAACTGTGCTAACTTCATTATTTTAATGACATTTTACAGGGTGTTTGTAAAAAATGGAACGGTATATATACAAGAAGACAGTGGCAACTTAATTTGCTTACAAACTAGATTTATTATTACAACCTGAATCCACATACCTACCTATCTATCTCGCGCATCAACGTATCAGGAAGTGCAATTAAAAAAAAAGCACTGAATTAACATAACATAAACTTAAAAGCCTACGTACATACATCTAGTTGCTTATCTTAATAAAACTAGTTACACCGTAATAGTAATTTGATTTATTTTCAATCCCCGAGGAAACATTCTACTTTGTCAATAAAAAAAATGGTATGCATAAAACAGTCAATAACTGACTGAAATAAAAAATATCAGTTATAGTTGAATTCCTTACCGTTATCGTTGATACATTGTTGAGGAATGCCAGGAAACTAATAATTGTTGTAATCTATCTTCTCTTGATTTTAACTCTTTTGCAGCATTGATTTTTGTTATTTTTTTTTATTCTAATAGTTTTAAAATATGTTAATTATTAAAATGTTAATTATACAATTATAATAATAAAATTAAACATTTTAAGACTATTGGAATAAAAAAAAATAACAAAAATCAATGCTGCAAAAGAGTTACAATCAAGGGAAGAGAGATTACAACAATTATTAGTTTCGTGGCATTCCTCAACAATGTATCAACGATAACGGTAAGGAATTCAACTATAACTGATATTTTTGATTTCGGTCAGTTATTGACTGTTTTATGAATATTTTTTTTTATCGACAAAGTAGAATGTTGTTTTATAGAAGGGCAGAAAATAATATTTGACTTTTGAAATGGTTTAATAATAATACTTAGATTCAGACCACAAATTATTGTCATTGATGAGGCATTAAGATCTGACTAGATTATTCTACGGTTATAACAGTGAGGGTAGGTAAAAAGGATCGGGTTCTCAGATTAATTCTTTAATATTCAGCCGCCCAAAGGCCGTAGCCTGCATTGGTGTATAATTTAAAAAGTGGAGATTCGCCTGGTTACGTCCCATTTAGATTATATTATAATAGGTGTGGGATAAAAGGAACCATATAAATTAAACCTTTACCGAAAATGATATAAACGGGGCTTAACTGTTCCTCATTATCTTTTGTATTTAATTCTAGGTTGCGGTATTTAAAGAGAGAGGAGAGACGAATCATGAAAGATAGATCAGATGGGTATCGCTTTTCTGGTTATCAACTTGTGTACATAAAAATTAGGTCGGTATAAACTCCAGGAATTCAGGCAAAAATATATTAATATACCACGCGCGTTTATAACATGGACTAAAACTTATGAAATAATTTCTGAGTTTCATAGTTGAAATCAGATTTACTCTCTACACACCTTACCATTATCAATTGTACGAGTCCCACACGTTTAGCTATTAACAATAATTTTATACTTTTTTATTCGTGTTGTAAACGTTCGATCATAAATAGTCGTGAAACTCCTGAAGTATGTAGATAATTCTGAATCCTCTGAAATTTGAATCAATCAACCTTCAAATGAAATTAAATTATAAGGAAATAGATAACTTCGAGTCATCTGTCGCGGAAATGTTTTTAGAAACACTTGTACCGCAGACAGACAGTAGAGAAATAGACAAACAAGGAAGCGAGTTAGTATTGCTGTTTCAGGACAATCTGGATATTAATTTAATAACATGAAATCAATTGTAAAGAGTGCCTTTAATTTATTCCAAGAAAAGACCATCAATTAGTATGTAAAAAGGAAAATGAGATGAACTAATTAGAATAGTGGGAGTTACGGCTTGAATTTTTCTTGCACATGGAGATGCACAGTGAACATGTTCAAAACGACGCGATAACGAAAAACGAAAAACGCTTTTTCTTCTCGGAATCGCTTTGAGCTACGTTTAAAGTTTCATGTCTCCAACTGTTTGGGAAATCAGTTTGAAATCGATTGCAAGATTTGAACGGCAGACAGACAGCACTGACTTTTGCTTTCTTTCTTGCTTTGCTTTCTCCGGTCAGCTCCATTTTTCCTAGGTCCGGTCAGCTCGAAAAGTCAAGCTTTTTTCCCAAGCCTGTTAATAGGGGACCTATGAAAGCGAGCCTTGACAAAAAAACTGAGGAACCTCTGAGGCGCCATTGTTTTTTTATATCTTTCTGTCAGAACTGTCGATCAGCGCTACTGTATTTTTTTGTAAGGTTTGTTTTGACAAGGTCAGCTCGGAATCGTTCATTTTTTTTTACAAGGTTCCACGTTTAATTTTAAATCCCCCTTTTATTTTTACTTTCCTTTCGCAAGCCCTTTCTGTTGCGTGTAGACCACTGTCACATCCGTTCGGTTGTATAATCACAACACCTGTACCTGGACCGGGAGCAAGCAACAAGGGCTGAAAGAGAAATGATACGTATACGTTGAAGAATCCTGCAACCTAACAGGACGCAATGCAATGAGAGTGTCTAGACTCGGCTTTTTCGCGTCGAGCGCAGTTTTATTAATCCGAATTTTGCTGTTATAATTGATTGTATCGCAGTGAACCCGTAAAAAAATGTAGGAATGGTAACCAACGAGAAACCTTTATTAGATCTTGTTTCGCCAAATAAATCGCCGGGATATTTTAGGTGGGCAGGAGGTGAGTGATACGATTATAATTGGTAGGTACCAATTATTTTGTTTCATCCATTCTACTACGAGTGTAGGTAGGTAGTCTAGTCCTCGTCTGGAGATGGCTAGATGGCTCGATGGCGTGAACGACCTTTTATTCTGATAATTTAGCACCGCCGATAAAAAGCGAACTATCATAGCGTAGATGGTAAATACTTGGATCTTTCAATAGTTACTGTAGTAGAGGTCGAGGTAGACTGTTATGTTCATATTATAAAAATAAATTACTAGTTAGCTTTTATTCTTGTGAGAGCAGAGCTGTCATAACTCTCAAGGTATGTACAATTAGAGACCATTTTCCGTTGTTATATTTACATGCTATATTCTCTACGGTGATGGTGAGGAGGAAACGCTCATCTTCTAACAATTAACTACATTATGTTTATGCAGTTGTTCTATATGATGCGAATTTTCACACAATAAACAACTGTATAGAATCAGAATCACCGGTTAAAAGAAGAAGAATGTGTTTTTGTTCTCAAATAAAATCCTCTTTAAATTACTATCGCGTACATTTCTAGACGATTCTTTCTCTAAGTTCCTAATTCTCATCATCTTATTGGAACAAATAAATTAATTCGTCACAACTACCACTGCATGGGTTCGAATCCCAGTGCTGCCATGGATGTAACCGCTGAATTTTTTTTTTACCTTTGTTTCGTTATCATTTTAAATCCTGCCGCCTTTCCTTTTTCCTTATTTTACTCCCTTCCCCTGGGTTGACATTCGTGCATCAAAAACGTCCCAACTCATCTAACATGGGACAGAGAAAAAAGTTCGTTCGTTAAAGCAGCCGGGTTAAAAAATTCGTAGCAGCTAAGTGATCGTGAAAAAATAGTGAAAATATCATCCCTTCGTAAGCTTCACGTTTTGTCGTTTATACGTACCTCCTTCGCCCGTCAGAAGTATCAAAGGGAAAAATACACACCCTATACTTACACGTTTTTGATCTTCTAGCTCTAGCCGATCCGTAACATTTTGGTCCTTCGAGCCCGATCTAGACATTATGTTCCTGCGAGCTTTTAGGAGACTGACTCACCCATCAAGCTCCAGCTAATTGCCGAATTTTGACATACAGATTCATTCCAGGTTATTGTATGCGGTCAATAAGGAAGGATTCTTCAAAATTCAACTTCTTGGGGTAGAAAGATACTCTCAACAATTAAATCAATTTTCTCGAAAACTGTTAATGTTGACAAACTTTGCAACAATTTTCTTATTTTGCCAGATACAGAGTCGGTTAAACGGGCAAAGTTGGGCAAAGTTTTATGATTATTAAGAATCGGGAACTGATTTTTTGAAATATTCAGCCACAACTGAAATTGAAAAAACTGAAAAATTGAAATTTCGTACTTTAGCCATATCTTTGTTATTGTTAAAAATTAATTGATGATTTTTCGTAGGTACCTACGTAAGTCGTCAAAAGCTATCCATTTGATTGATTGATGATCGGTTTCTTCATGTCATTCGGCATTAAAAGAATCATGGAAACCAAAAATCTATCGCATTAAAAATAATTCAAAAATTTATTCTTTTTTCGAAAAAAAAGACAACTTTTCATACCGAATAAAATATAAAAATTAAAACAACTTCATATTAACGTACGTCTTTGGGTGAATTTTTATTTTTTTTCTAAAAAAGAATAAATTTTTGAATTTTTTCTGGGATCTAGTCGGCTTTGAAAATTTTTGAAACGTCATATGAATAGTTTTTGACGACTAAAAAAGAAATCTCAATTTTTCAGTTTTTTCAGTATATTTCAGTAATGGCTGAATTTAAAAAAAATTAGTTCCCTATTCTTAATAAGCATCAAATTTTGCTCAACTTTGCCCGTTCAACCAAATCTGTATCTGGCAAATTAAGAAAGTTGCCCGTATTGGGAGATAGATTTTGAGAGATTTTTGGGTGGATCATTTTTTAATTTGTATTTTCGTGAGGCTACTCATATCCCCAAACAAGCATTTTTGTGATAGCTCGGTAAGTGTGAACGTTTGAGCTTCACTCAGTAGATCGTGGTTCGAGTCCTGCTCAGAGAGCTTTTTTATTTTTAATTTTTTATTTCTTTATGATTTCGTACGTTTTTCGTTTCAAAAAATTTAAGTCTGAAATCTTCTACAATCCTCTACAAAGAAAGCTGAATTTTTGCTTGGCACCCTTTCTTTTTCTCTAAAACTGTTAGTTGTTTTGACAAAAAGACGCAACACTTGTGCTTTTTTCTCTCTTTAGGTAAAAATTATACTTGAGCAGGCAACTTGAAGAAAAAATTTTGATTAGATAATTGTTTGGTTTGTATTTTCGAAACTTCTCAAGTCATATCTCCGTACAATTTTCACAAATTCAGTTACAGCAAGGTGTGTAGCAGCGGTTGGTGTGTCACTCATAAGATCGTGGTTCGAATCCCAGCCAGGGAGTCACTCTTTTATTAATTAAATTTTTATTCGGATTAAGGATCATGTTCAAGCTGGCATTCTGTCAACTTTAATACAAATACCTGCAACAGTCAAAATTAACACCAAAAAACCTCCATAATATCATAAATCATAATTTTAAAACCCCTCTTTTTTGCAAGGGGGTTTGAATTATACCAAACCTTAGTTTTATTTACAATTTTCCAAATATTTTTTATTTATTTTTGAATTTAGAGTTCCAAGTTATTTATATATTTCGTCCATTTATTATTTACTCAAAAAATCAAATATCATAAGATATGTGAACATCTTTTTCTGCCATCTTCAGGCTATACGAGTCTCTGTCCTTCATCGATCGAACTAATGCTATCAAATTACGACCAGAAACTCTGCTTGTGTTCTGCTAGATCAGGTCTTTGCATAAAGTAATTTTAATAAATTAGAGCGATGCGTTTTTTTAAATTTTTTTTAATTTAATTTTGTACCTATGTAGAATAAATTTATTGATCATCACGCATAGGTATAATAATACTGAAGAGCTTTATATCTTCCATTAATCGTTTATCAGTTATGGTTCCCTAGGGTATTACATCGTTCTCATAAAATGACAAGGATTACATTTTATTATCTTTCTATTAATTAACGTTAATAAGACGTTAATAAGAAAAATGAAAACGACAATATGAGGCAAATCCCACACAATCTGCTTACACGCTCCGGATTCCAATAGATCTACATATTCTATTCCTATTCTCCTTATTCCTATTCTTTTATTTGACCTCAGCATGAATAAATAAACAATTTTTCCATTTAATTACTTACATCGGAAAAAAAATTTCTATTCAGTCTGTTTCTAACGAGGTTTCTAAGGAATCATCTTTTACAGTGTTCAGGATTGTCACTGCCTGATTAAAGAACAGTTTCATAAATCCATAGATCCATAAATTCTGTTTTTCTCCAGTTCCAATACCTGGGATTTCCGCCCTGATTGAGATTACCAAAGAGAGAAAATAGAAATTACCACTGAAAAACGAAAAAAGTGCTTTTTTGGAAACAACTTTCTGAAAAGAAGTAAAATTTACAACAATTTATTTGCCCTTCATACTTTTCAGATTTTGCAGCGCTTCAACTTATAGTAGAGAACTATAGATAATACTTAGTCTTGTTGAGGTTGTTTACCACTTCTTTTGAGTGGGCACAAAAAGTAAAGAACCCCCTTATTATTTTCGGTACTGCGGCCAGCCAACAATGTTGTTCGTGAACAGGAGTTGTTAATTAGATTTGGGAGCCAGGAAAATTGTAAATTAGGTATCATAACATAAAAAAAATCACCAACAGACATTAGCTAGTTATTCTAGAAATAAACTTTACCTCTATACCGGTAATAAAACAGCAATGTAGATTTCCCGTCAGAATCAGTAGTTTCATGCGAATCCGAATCCCAGCTAATTCGGTGACAGGTTTAAGGCTCTGGGTCTGTAAAGCCCTAATTGTTATCGTCATGTCTGGACTGCCGGGACAATGTTAATTAAATATAGATTAGTCCGAAAGGACTACTCATCTGGAGAGCCCTATACCCCCTACCTGTGTCTGAAATTATCTTGTTAGGGCTTATCAATAGATACTTCTATGAAAACTAAATAGTCCCCGCTGAATTATACAGAAATGTTTCTGGCCCCAATTAGTTGAGCGGATACATAAAAGTTTGTTCAAAAATACATTCTATTGTTTCAGTACTCAGGGGCTTTATTGGCTCTTTGACAGCTGCAAAATTTTTTATAAATAATAATTGTAATAAGTGATTCCCCTAATTTTATGATATCAAAAATTATTCTACTATCCTTTACAATATCCCTATAACTTACTTTTATTGACAACCGTCATAATTTTGAATACTCTTAGACGTTATTTCTATGGATCGAAACATTCTACCATTACAAGAAACATTCTTGTAATAGTGTTAATATTTTGATTGGTACTTTGCCGATCTATGAACTATGTATGTAAGGGTCTCGGCCAATTAAACAGCCAACGACATCCTAATCGGACCTCGGACAGGGGCCCCCATACCTCATAGGCGGGTAGCTTCCTAACCGGACCCCGTTACCATGTGTACCACTACTAGTAAATCGCTCGCTTTGGATGAAATTGCAAGGCCCCGGCCTTGCTGGCCTAACTTAGTTGCTCCAACACGGTTATGAAAATCCTCGTTGTAAAATCTACGGGTGTAAAGTCTTGCAAAAAATTGTCGATGTTCGTTCAGTGGAGATTCTAAAAGTTCCTGCAAATGATGTTGTAAAAAAGGGATATTATTTCCTTTCGCTAACAACCTAACATTTATTTTTTGTTGCTCACGCATCATTTTATCGCTAAGAAACGGAGCTATTACAAGCAGTAGGTACGTTGTTTACCAGAACAATCTGACACTTCGTTATACGCAGGGGAATCAGGGGATCGACCCCATATGCGAACGATCATGATAAGGCTAAAAATCAATCAGGGAGGTTTTCTGGTCCACCTGTTTCGCAAGAGGGTTATTATTGATACTCCAATAACCTCGGCTCTTGTTTCTCTGAGTCATATCCTATTTGTATGTTAATTATACCAATGCCGAATTAAAGTTAATATAAGCTCTAAGCTCTATTAAATGATAATTATTATAAAAAAAACTAAAAAAAAAAACACAACATAATGTCTAATTCCACTTAGAAATATGGGCGCTTCCTGGTGGGTTTTAAATGTTAGGCACAATCTCTTTTATTTCATTTAAATTTTATTTAAGTCTTCCCTTCTTTAGATTAGACATTTTATTTTTCAGCACAATTTTTCCATATTAAATATCATTTGATCTGGTTCTGAACGGTTTGTTCCCTCGTTTCAGTCAAATTGAGTTACATTATTAAATTCAAATCAGTTTTATGTGGTTTTCAAAAAGTTAAAAGAGTTGCAAATATGGAAGTTATGAAGTAAAAGAGAGGGTAGCAACTGACGGGACACCGGCTGTCGAGTCACGCAACTGGGGTTGGGGTGCAAAACATTTAATTTTGCTTGTCATTGTGATTTTCTGCCCTTTCAACTCAACTATCACTGATTTATAATCCCACTTGCTACTTTGCTGGCAGAATTCCTCTTTTACTTCAACATTTGCATCGACTCGGGTTTCAGTCGCGTCAATCAATCAACAAGCTCTGGATTATTAATTTCACGAATTCCCTGAAAAATGCAGCCTTTCTTCAACTTATTCCTTTATGTTTTGATGGTTTTCATTTTATTGAATTAAACAATTCTGTCAACTTATTTTCAGAAAATTTTGCTAATAGTTGTGGCGGGAAAATGAGCTCAACAGAAATGAGTCTCTGATTTGGCGCCATTGAAAAATCACCATCATTTCTGCTACAATCCAGATCTAGATCATCTTTTTTTTTCCATGAGCGTTTTTTCTGCTTTCCCTGCGTTGCAAGGCAACATAAGTTGTCTAGTTTTATGGAATTATACTATACACTAGAGATTAGAATTGTTTCACCTTAAAAAAAAAAACAATAGCTCACCTTGATGATTGATTTTGTCTTATAGAATTAAACGAAGTATCAGTATAGTGATCTATTTATAATAATATATCATCGAGATCAATCATTATATACCTCCTGCAGTTTTGATAGATATTCCTATGAAGATTGAGACCATACATAAATCAGTTATGAGGTTCTCGTCTCTAAACAATACCACAAAAACGGATTAAAGTATATGAACAATTTTTATATTGATGCGAACGCTGGCTAACTGTGGGAAACCTGACGGACCTGAAATGAGAGTAAACCAACCGAAAACCGGACCGGAAAGGGTATCAAGACAATAATTTTATGCTCTACGTGAGAGTAATAACACTAATAATAACTGCAGGCAGAAATCTGAGGTAATTTATCATAAGCTGTGCACGATCAACGGATAATTTTGATGGTCTTGAAACTACTTACTTAGGCTTAATCAAATTATGTCTTAAAATAATAATTTTCATGTTTGCATTCTGGTTAATTTTCACTTGTTGAAGAAGAAACATTCTTGGGCATATCCAAGAATCACCCCGAATACTGCACTATACCAAACTTGTTACCTCCGGCGCAGGCGTACCATTTTCTCTTTAAAGATCTCTCACGAACACCACTGGCCGAAATAAAATATAATTGGCTCATCTGATGTAGATAATATCTACGTCGTTCATCCACCATCATTCATGCTAATCGATCGCCTATTTTATTTTCGCAAGTATCATTTTGCATTATTATATATGCGGGTTTCCCGGAGACTCGAACCCAGGACGTTGGACTCCAGGGTCACAAAAACAACTAATCAATAAACCAAAAAAATACCATTCTGCTTTGTTGAGTTTTTCAACATCAAATGAAGTGCTGTAAGGCAATATGATATATTATGTCATAAATATATTTTCATAAAAGTCTCGTAATATACGGGAGCAAATCATGTAAATCCTGTTGTGATTGGGATGTGGGTTGTTTATAAACATTATTTGGTTTCAAAACGTCCATTCATTTCTCCCTTTCTCTAAATTAATGGCTTTAATAAAGTCTTCATTTTTAGCCAAAAATGTTTCGTCGTAAATAAACGTCTTTTTAGGACAGAATAACCCTGCATGATTTGGCAGGAGCTGATG
Organism: Malachius bipustulatus; assembly: GCA_910589415.1. Classification (NCBI taxonomy): domain Eukaryota; kingdom Metazoa; phylum Arthropoda; class Insecta; order Coleoptera; family Melyridae; genus Malachius; species Malachius bipustulatus. The sequence goes on along the minus strand of OU342639.1, from coordinate 32,466,229 downwards.
AGTTTCTTTTTCAAAAACAAAAGGAGCAAAACTTATATAATAAAAGATATATTTAAACTCGGAAAATAAAAAAAGTGGCACCGTGGGCGGGACTCGAACCTGGATCTAAGTGAAAGTCAAATGTCCATCAGTACGCCTACCGATCTATTAGTTTAGTAATGACCTTTTATCATCCAGGCATCCCATTCTGAAAAAACTATTTCTGAAAATGTAACTTCGATAATATTTAAAACATTGTCTTTCTTTCAGGTGCAAGCTGTCCACTCATGGAGTGTTTCTGTTCAAAGCCGATTTCAGTTCACTGCAAAATAATTTTACTGGATGAGCAAGAATTGATTCATGAATTACAGGTATGTACACGATGTTACATTGCAACAGGGAAGAATTTATTTGGTTTGTTTTAAAATGTTGAATTTTCGATCCTATTGAACGTTTTATGAGCAAGAGTATTTGGAGTATTCAGAAAGACAGAAAAAAATAGAAAAATTTATACTCCTTCCATAGATCTTACTCCTACAAATATCAGCTTTCCAAATTCCAAGCTCAATAAAAAATTCCAGGGTAGACATTCTGAGGAGCTAAGCTAAAACTCATCCAGTCCGGGATATAATATAAATCGGGAATTCTTTAATTTAGAATTCTCAATTGAAAATGCCAATAGAATAGACGGTACCTAATTAGATAAAAATTAGTTCCTGAAACAATAGATACGCTGAACGTACTGTGTCTTCATTATCTGGCAACTTCCCACTGCAGCGAGTCCCAATCATTGTTGCGAGGAAAGGGGTTAATTGGATATTCTGTCTTAAACTTTTCATTCTTCTCTTCTATTTTCCTTAATGTATAATATATTTAATAGATCAATTTAATTGGATAAAGAAGTTTCTCTTTGCACTTCTATGAGGATTTGTGTGAATATTCTCATCAGACAAAAACCTTCTTGCGCATCAATCGCATTAATAGTGAAGATGTAATTTTTGTGATTTAGACAGCGCCGTTTGTTTATTATTAGTGTGATAATAATTTGAAAACTAATACCATTAAATTAATAAATAAATAAAAAATAAAAACAGGCCAGTCTACAATAATTAGAGAACAAAAGGTGTGTAAAGTATAACCTTAAACAATAATCAATAAATAAACGAATCGTCAACAAAAACACTTAAACTCTTTCTAAAACTGCTGCTGAATGTTCAACAGTGCAACAATCCCCAGCCTCCAAACTCTCCAGAGCTGATAGAATCTCACTGTTGAAATGTTGAGTAAAGTTAATTTTTCACTAGAAAAGTTCACATTAAAGCTCACTACCGCATACTAGCACAATTTATCGCTATGCCAGTAACAACTAACAATAAATAAAACTAATAAAACTTATTACTCATCAAGCAGTCGTCTTCGATGCATCTCCGGTCCAGTTAGAGGAGCCCTTATGTCTAACATGATTAAGGTTCAAATTATCTTCTTATTTTTTTTAATAAAGTTTAATAAAAGGTTGTTTATATCTTGACTGACGAGTCTGCGTACTGGTGACAATAATAATTCTCGTAACTTCGTTCTTGATTTAACCTAGGCCTATCTAATTATTATTCTTAATTTTAGTCTCAATTTAGTTTAATAGTTTTTTTCCATCTTATTTTGACATGAATTCAAAAAATGCAATTTTTTCGAAAATTCAAATGGCCGCCATTTTGAAAGGGCTCATCCGATTTTTCTCAAATGCAACATTAGACCACACCATAAAATTTCAGTACTCTAGATAGCAAACTGCGACTTGAAATGAGGCTACATGAACGTTTTTTTCGAAATTTGAAAGGACTTTTTTTCAAATTATCATTTATGGAACTTATTCAAAGAAAATTAAAAGTCCCACTTAAGTTGTACAAGATTTCAATACTTCTCGTAAAAATTTTGAAAGATAAAAGCTACAGGGGCGTGTTGAAAATCAAAAATTGAAATTTTAGAGAAAAAACCTAAAATTTTTGAATATCTTATTCGCTGTCTGAAATTTTTTCTCGGTCGATGATTATAAGTATAAGTATAGTTGTCAATTTAAATTTTTTTAGATCGATTGCTTTAAAAATGTGCTAATAAATGGGTCTAGAAAATTAGCTATTTTCCCCCTTTTCCAACTTTTATTAGAGCTATAAGTAGAATTAGTAGAATACTTTCAAAAAACCGCAGAATACAGTTACAGGGAGAACTTTTAAGAAAATTTACACACGGTGTTATAAGTGGCGTTTTTAGGTTAGAAAAAAATTTCGTAAGAGAATCCGTTTTCAAAAATTTCTACAAATGTTTTACGATTATATTGGACTACTGACAACATTGTAATGAAATTTTGTTTGAATATGTTTTGGAAGCTGACATCCCATGATTTTGTTTTTATTACCTGACTCTTATGATAGAGGGCGCTAGTTACACACATCTCGTGTCAACTAGTTTCAAACACTTTTTTGAGGTTAGATTTTCTAATCCAAACATTTCGTGTTAATTTTCTAATCAAAATTAGTTTTCGGATTATTTTGATTTTTTTGGTTTCTTCATTCGACTTCTTTCTAAGTCGACTTCTTTGTACTAAAGTTTAAAACTCTACTTACTTCCAGTATGCTATTATTGGTATTTGATTTTTTTATAATTATTAAGTTTGTTGAATTTTGAAATATGTATCGTTGAGTTTATTAGAAGGAGATGATGCGGTTTATATTTATATTCAAGAGACATTAAACTATTATCCAAATTTTATAATGTAATTAACCCCTCCCCCTCTCTCGTCGATCTAACTAACTTAAGAGTGTTTGTGTTGAGATTTAAACCCATAGAATTCTCCTCGAAATACGACCAACCCAGGGCCCTTTAAAGGCAACTTTGAACTCTTATTCCGGCACAACGGACAGAACTGAAACAATATATCTTCTCCAAGCTAAACCTCGGATACTAACCCCACTGAGAATTGTGAAATTTATCCGGGCAGCACAATACCAATCGTCCGACGCTTATTTTATTGCGTTGAAAATCTTTTAGGCGATACAGAGGAGATTTTCTATTATTTGACCAGGTAAAATCTATTTTTAAATATAAAGGGTGGTTGAGTTTTAACGCTGAATATTTTCACGCACAAATACTCACCACAGAAATGAATAGGGGTGTCAAAGTTTTTTTCATAAATTTTTTACTTCTTGTTCACCAAGCCAAGTCCAAACAAAAAACTATTTTTGGAAATTTTTTTGTTTTTAAAACTATCCCGGTAATTTCCCGAGACACTCCTCAAAAACCACATACATCCACGAAAAAGACTGGGAGGAAAAGCGTCAACTGGCATCCCATAACTTCCCTTTCCTTTATCTTTTAAAGTGGGGAGAGAGTCACGGTAGCGTAAAAATTTGGCTCCCAACTTGATCTCCTTTTTCTCACCACCCACGCAGTTGGGCCCGCTAGTTCATATTTTTCTCTCAACAGTTTCACTATTCATGATCGTGCCTGAATGGATTGTAACAAATAAAAATATTATTTCATTGCCAGCAGTGAACCAAGATGGTTTTATTCGCTTTGTTACCTGTATTTGTATGGATATATGGTAATGGAAAAGCTCGTCCGTTTTTCAGATATGGATAAATATTTTTGCGCATATTCGAGTGTAAAGTATGCAAATTCATTGGTCTATAATATGACGGGATACCAAACTAGTGATATTCGAAATCTTTGTTTGAAAAATTCCATCAGTGAGTTGCTAATTTCCAAATATTATTTCAGGAACGATTCAATGAACATGCCAACATTCACAACGTCGATAAGCATAATAATTCTATTACACCGGCAGTCAATGCTCTACAACCATTCGGGTTGGAAATTTATACAGGCAGTAATAATGACCAAAAATTTCATTTATGGGATACAAACGTGTGGGTAAAGTTCGATGCAATGTCAATGCATCATTTTGCATCTCTATGCACGAAGACAATGAATTATTGTAAACCTATAAATCAGTTAGTTTATTTATACGCGTAATACCCCTGCCTACGAACTCCTATAATATTATTTACGTGCAGTAGGTAATAAGCCAAGCCTATTAAGTGCATATAAAAAATCCAATAGCATAAACAGCTACTATGGACGTGTGTCGATTGCTAACATTGACTTCGTTGTTATTGTTAACAATACAATGTATGTGCGCGTATGACCGATGCATAACATGAATATTATTATTATTTATACATATACCAAGCCGCCGAGAAGTGAATACTAACTTCAATGACGTAATTGAGCACAGTGCTTACTAAATACAAGAAAAGAGACTAAGTGACTTTCGTATTTTTCGTTATAATATTTACTCACTATACCATATTTGCATTGTTAAATACACCGGTTAAATATAGAAACCAAAAGCCAGGCCACAGCAGGACGATTAAGTACTGATTCACACCATTGGCCCAATTATTCCGGTTCAGCGTATCTCCGTATCCCTCCGTCTATCCCACTGTAGATTTACAAAACAACTTCTACAACCAGTATTTTGGAGTATTTTCTTCCAGCTCGACATAGAGAACTGTTAAACTGATACCCTGGTGGGGAATCTCACGAAGCCCTAATGTAAATTAAATTTTCTCCCTCCTCCAATAGATTTCGTGAGTGCGAACCGCTTCCGTTATTAATTCCCGTCGTATTTTATCCCGATTGACCGCTAAATCGGAAAATCTACTCCACCAATTTATTAATACCCAAATCTTAATCAGGAGATTCAGTAGTTCCACATAAACAATCTTATAAACGTATTGGACAGATATCATGCATTCACGAATCAAATTCCATGAAGCGAGATGTTTGATCCAAGCTACGCAGGAAACACAAAATGAGATGAAGTTGGTCGGAAAGGATGTGAGGCGATGAGGGATTTTATAAAACGATCCCCAAAACACCAAGAGCCTATTCTCCCACCCAATCTGCTTAACTCGGCATTAAGATAAATAATTATCGTTATTAGCTTGTTCAGCCACCGGATCGGATTACATTGCTTGAACGTACAGATAAGACAAGCGGGGAGTAGGGGGTTGTTTTATTGCCTTACAGCTTCGTCTCCGTCTGTTTTCATGCTCCTATTTCATGCATCGCCAAATCATCCTCGTCTGTTAAGCCTGTCAGAGAGCAGCAGCACACAGACCTGTGATATCTCGGTTAAACACACAGGATGGATCAACAAATTCGCTAACGTGCCCTCACGATTCGCCTCTTTATAACTCATTTAATCTTTACGGAATTTGTAATCTTCCTTCTGGATACGAGAAAACTGGTACGGAGCTAAAAAGCTGATGTTTACTGGGTTCGCTGCGGATGAACATAATAATATTAAGAGAATCAATAATAACATTTTGGAGTTATATAGATATCTGGTGATATAATTGAATTCACCGAATATGAATGTATTTGTTTCAGGTTCAGATATTAATTAGGCAATTTTAATGGGAAATTATCAATTTCAGCTGCAAACTTTGCCATATCTGTCAAACCTCACTGCATGGTTACTGATTTGGGAATTTTCGCGAGTGAGCTCCTCCATAAATTTCACTAGCGACTTCTTTCTTGTTAAGTATAGCAAAACAAAATTAAACTAGAACCCCATTAAAAAAAGAAAACTGAGATATCCAGCAAATAATTTATGCAAAACCTTACCTCTGTGTTAGCTGGTACCTGCTCTCATCGACGCAGAGGATGACAAATAATTAATTTAGATTATTTAGATTTATAACTTACATTTGTTGGAATTAAAATTGAAACTATTAAAAAAAAAGAAAAAAAAAATCTACCGAGTCTATTTTCCCCAAACAAAATTCTCTAGCGTACCTGAATTTATTAGCATTATCCGCTCGAACTACGGATTTTATACCAACTGGCAGCATCTACAGATGTAGGGCCCGGATGCTTTCCTCGATTAGTCTCTGGCCGCTCAAGGACAGGGAATAAATTAATAATTAACGGGGAAACGATTTGGCGAGGTTTCAATTCAGCCTAGGTTGCTCCCTAAACATCCAGCAACCTATAAGTTCTTCCTGATTAAGCTACTGACCCCAAAGGAGGTGCAGAATGACAAATTCCGTATCCAATATCCATACAAAGAGCGAGGGGGATAGGTTGGAATGAGAAGCGCGTGTGTCCTCTGAACGTCTGCGGGTTCAGTGTTTGTGTGTCATCTCATCTCATCATTATGGAGCTAAACATGGAAATACCACAAGTAATAGGACGGTAACCGTGAATAAGAGCGTCGAGTTACCTTGACTCCATCCTGGTAACTGGAACTGGAACTGGAGTCTTCTCTCCGGTAATCCTGGAAATTCTAAACTCTCACATTGCTTTGAAGCGCAGATATAGGAGGGCTGCAGTACCCTTTATATTCCGCTTTCACCTTTTTCCACCCTAACACTATCAAAAAATCTCGCTGAACCGAATAAGAAAGTCATCTTTCAAGTAAAATATGAATTATATCTTCCGACCGAACGATTGAATATTAGAAAAATCATTCATGCAAATTTAACATCGATGCTTATAATATCATAAGCTAAGTCGAGCGAATTCCATAACAATTCAGTTAACAAATCGGTAAAATGAGATAACTTCATAACTTCGGATGTCGGAACATCAAAGTCCTTCATGATACTCGTAGCGCGTTCCTGACGCTGAGGAATGAAGTGAGAGCAGGAAAGGGTAAACTGGCTGGAATGGTGGATTATATAGAAGGGTGAGAAGGAGAAGGAGAGGCCTTCTTGGGGGTATAATTAATTACTGAAGAATTCTGTTGATTTTTTAATATTGTAATGAAGCCCGAAAATCTAACTTCATTATAATAAGAATTTTAGGCCTTTCCCATATATTTCGGCCAATAAATAATAATTTAATTGATTCCATATCTATTTCAACTTAACTGTTAACAATTTTAAAGGGTGTTCGAAAAGGAATCCGTTTGGAGTAGGCCCTGACATCAAAGTCTGTATTAACTTCACCATTAGAACTGACAGGTAACTATAGATAGGGTCTATTCTAATTCCAGTTGTCAAAGCATTCAAGATTCAATGATTATAAATCTGTACTGTTCAAATGTATTGTTGATCTCGATGAGCTTCTCCTTGTAACAATGGTCGTTACAAAGTGGCCCCACGTTGGGCGCCAGAAGAAAACCAGAAGATCAATAACGAGTTTAATAATATAGCGGGTGGCATTGCTTGCTTTCTATCTTAAACATCATTTCATCCCCTTTCTTCCTTTGCAGCGTAGAGTAACCCATTTAAGGCGTTAAAGTTTATTTACGCAAACCTTAACATTGTAGTGTAACCTACCTGTTTAAATGAACATCCTGCGTCATGTGCATCAATCTGTAATGTGGCCCCGGATTAAAATGTTCCAAATCGAAGGCCAAACTGAATTATTTAAAAAAGAAGAAGAACCTCTTTAACGTTTGAAATGTCAACTGGTGTGTCATGAATGTCTCTATTGAATTCCCCCCCCCATGAATTTGAGGTTATCCCGCCCCGAAGTCTTAGAGATTATTTGAACTGATTGAAAATCTCCCGCCCTGGAATCTTTAAAACAAAATAGCCGAGGTGATTCTAGTCTAGTTTTAATCTCGTATACCTTCTATGTTGTGTTCGTTGTGAACTTACCTTGTTCGTTCGTAGCAAACACAACGAAAAAACTTGAACTAGCCATTTATTGAGAGAAAGGTTATATTAATAAAAGACAGAATTTTCCGCCTATCAAATGAAATCAATCGTTTTATTATCCTATCTATTCTTTACCCCTGTTCCCTAGCCGGGTTCGGTGCAACTGATTGAGTCAGAGAAAAAAAGAACCCTGGTAAAGAAAAAAAACTCTGACTCCTATAAAATATTTTGCCTACTGGAGCTCATATAAATTCAATATTTAAGGGCCGAAGAGGCTAACCGAAAGCAAAAACGTAATACAAAATCGTTTTCAATATTATCAAAAAGCATTGCGCGCGCAGTGAGGCGACACGATTCACTTAAATTAATTTAATATTTGCACAAAACTGGATTAAAATTGAATGCCTTACTAGGTATGTGATGTATTAACATACGTACGTTTTGTCAATGCGGACTATTGATCCTCTATTGTGAGGCTTCTGCCATCTACATTAATGCCCGTTAAGGGAAAATTGCCTTTTGTGCGTTGTTTGTTCATGGCACAGCTTTTCAACCGTATCATGTAGCCTAGCTTACTGTCTTTTAGGTAGGTTAGGTAGGTACATTAAATTAATTATTTTTCGCGATGTAACGCACCAGTGAAAGTTGTGTAAGACAATTTTTTTTCATTAAATTAATTACCTCCTCACTAATGACTTAATGAATGCGAGAATACTTGATATGATAAAGGAGTGCTTATAAATTAAAAGAATGACACTGAAGTTTGTTTTTCATTTACTCACATGTAACTAGGACTAACCTGATTATAGGATGGCAGGATTGCTATGTAATAAGCTCCATGAAGATTTGTAACAGCAAATCTTTCCCATCCCCCGAAATACACACCATCAGTTGGTAAAAACTTCCACCATCCCCGACCAAGACAAACGGCAGATTATGAACACCGAAGCCAAGACACCCAGATTATATGGACTTCCAAAGATACACAAACCTAACGTGCCTCTTCGCCCCATGGTGAGTGCCATTGGTTCCCCGACATATTCTCTGGCCAAATAACTAACCAACCTGCTGCAGCCACATGTCGTTTCTACAGAATCCTATAGTCGGGTCACTTCATAGAAAAACTTGAATCTTTCATTCCGGTGACATTCTCGGTGACCATATCGGAATGGTGACTACTATAAACAACTGGATGGGCAGCCTCATGAGTCCTGTACGTTTGTTTCCAACTTCTATATGGAATTCTTTCAAGTAGCGGTCTTAAACTCCGCTACCATGTCAGTACCACTACGTAGATGACGCCTCCGTCATTTGGCAGCATGGAGGTATTTCTTCGAGTATTTACCCCAGCATTCAATTCACAATGGAAACAGAAATAGATGGAAAACTACCATTTCTGTATGTCCTCGTTAACAGGAATGAAAATGGCACCTTGGGGCACAGCGTCTTGCGAAAATCAACACACACAGATCGGTTTTTAGTTTTTACACAAGAACCTCAACCATCGTCCAGACCAAAAATTTGCTTCCCCACCTAGATAATGCTCTGCAGGTGTATGGCTACCTAGCTCAAGAAATCAAGATAGCGTTACGACCTAGAACCCAACATCTCACAATACCCAGCGAACAACCACCAAGAATTTTGGGAGCTGATGCTTTTCTCCTTTCTCCCACCACGGCGTCAAAACCATCTTTAAACCGGCTAGCAACTAAAATTTATAAACATCCAAATAATTTCAACTCCAGGAGGAAGGAATGAAACTGCGAGGAATGACAAATGACTCAGGAATCTATGACATCATCGGAAATACCTGGCGTTGCTATAGTGGAAATAGCTAGTGGTGAGGGTATGACGTTATAAACAGGAGCGCTCTTCCAGCCGTCCAGTCTGTTATCAGTGAACACAAGGAATGGAAGCATCGCTGTTTGGAGCAAAACTCCATTAACCACGGCCAAACAGCCGAAATATTCAGGATTTCTCTATCTTCTCCTCAATTTTTATGATGACTCAGCCAATCAGATAAATGAAACCTTCCCGAAATTTCTAGTGACATGACAGGAATGACACATTGCCCGACCAGTGTGTAAGAGAGTAACTGACAGTTCTACTAAACACCAGAATTCTTCTTCATTCTGCGCATGTTCGAGATCGCGTGGAGTCATCCGTGAAACTACCAGATATTTCTAGAATCCACGGCCTTCGGATATATAAATCCGCACTGCTTCATGCTCTGGTCACAAATATAAAAGATCCCTACCATCAAATAATTGGGATTATATGTACTACGATAATGGTTTAAATTTTTTAACTTTCATTCGTTATTATCTTATTATAGGTACAGTAGCTTGACAGTCTCTGCAGTCTTTTAATAGATGAAGAAGTGCCCTGTTATTTGTGGGTATTTTTGAGCCCCTCGATGCTGTTAAATGAATCCAAAAGGGAATGAAACGTCATGCTTGCCTGGCGCTGAGCTTGCAGCTTTTGCTGTTCGTTCTACCATGAGTTAGTCCTTAGTTCATCTTCGAAGAACCGCGAGCAGTCACCAGTATTTTCCTACAGAGCATCCATTGTATATGCATTTGCTTTTGGATTATATCAAGCGAGCACAGCAAACTTGAAGGGCCGCTTTTACTTGCGGCTTTCCTATATACATATCCCTGCCTGCATCACTCTTTGTTTATTCCCGGTCCCGGGGAGCGGCGAATGTTTTATGCATGCGGCCGTATTCTTACGCAACACCGAGGCCACGACAGGATCTTAACTTTACACAATGAGGCAAACATTTTATATCGTTAATATAATTTATTCTATAAATGTCAAACATCGTTAGCTGTTGGCTGTTGGCTGTTGTACCGCCATCAAAGGTCGACTATGATTTGCTGGAAGAGATGAAGACCTGCTCGTTCAGTCCTTTGAACAATTTCTGCTCAGTATAACGAGGCTGCAATATAACTTATTAGCCTCATAAGTAAATTAAGATAGACGTTTGCTGTTTGCACAACAGTAAACTCTCTTTGAGTTCTGCATTAAATATTATTTTTTTGGTCAAGCTAAGTAATGAGACAGAATAAGAGCACAGAAATGTGCTTTTAATTTCATTTCAAGACTTATGTTTTTCGTTGCCAGATAAAAGCGAGAAGGTAGTTGATGATTTAAGGGACTGTCGAGGAGGCTTCAATTAGCTCTTCGCGTTTGCTTGAATTTGCGATAGGGCGGTCCGTCACCCGAGTTCCACTTATGACATTGAACTCGAATAACAATGGGGATTCTTCTCACTGGTTTACTCAGTTTGCTTCAGATTAACACCTCACATATTTTAAACCTGTCAATGTCATTTCTATGAGGCTTCTTTGCCGGCGTATGAGCTATCCGATCATTGCCGTGTTATTTAGTTGGTCAAAGGCCGTGTTATATCGGAGAAAGGAGAATTGGTTTAAGCGAGAGGTAATGATATCAGCAACCTGCATAAGACAGAGAGAGAAAATAGAGAGGCGAATAGAGCAAGGCAAAATTGAAAAGTGAGGTTATTTGTCGTATGTAGTTCAGGGAATTATCTGAAATTTATCGGAATTTTACCTAAGAACGGAGTAAGTCTGATAATCAGACCACGTAGAAAGATTCCTTCCTAAGACGCTGTTGTAGTATCATCGTTGCTTTAATTAATCGCTTGCCATGGTCGCTTTTGAACACTTTCAAGTATACAAGAAGAAAGAAAATCTTAAAACCAATAAACCAAATAACCAGGAAAGGAACAAATCTGATCTATTGATTAATTAAAAAAAGCTTTTAAAACGTAATTTAAGTAGGGTTTGAAAAAAAAATATTAGGCAACTCCGCTAATAAACATTGGCTTTGAAGCACACTTTATTGAAGAAAAAATAAAAAAAATCCACCAAATTTGCCTTCTTACCGTCCATCGAGCTTTTTGTTTTTATTTACCTCCTAGTGCTCTGGAATAATGGAAGAAAGAAACAGAAGGGGGCTGAATACAATGTCCCTTCCTACCTATCTAATAATATGTGAGTGCGTGTGGCATGACAGCGTTATTGGAATTTATGCTAAGAGCCTGTATTCCTCTCATGTTCCTGGTTTATTACTCGTATTTTCAATGTTATCTCGCGAAAGGGTTGCTCATTAATAAGGGACTTCCCCTATTTACATCTACGGCGAATGCGACCAAATGTTACTACAATAATTATCCCAATTTATAAAGGGTGTTTCAGTTTTTCGTCGACATAGAGCTACTAGGTCTAAACGCGTAGTAAAAAACGCGTTTTAAATTCGATATGTGGGTAAGCACCGCTGAAGGTTACACTTTTGATCAAGCTACATAGAAAATTGTTGAAAAAGGTATAAATAATCCGGTTAAATGAGAAAAAGATGCGAAGTAGCTAAGCTTTGTGATTTTTTTTTAATTAATTAATTATCAAATCGAATAAATTAATAATTTTTTTTTAAAGCTACGAAAACATTTTTTATCACAAGTTCCGGACATGTTTTGTAACACTAACACTAACACGAGCTGTGTAGATATTTACAAAATGACTTATTCATCTTCCTACATTTTAATAGCGTCTACAAGAGGCGTTTTTCTTGTAGTCTTAAATCTAAGAGACACGACAGGACGAAGTGTAGCTAATTGGAATTTTATGGTTATTTTCAGGTGAGAACTGTTCCATTCAAACCTATAAACAATCGAGCAAGAACATCCGTCCACGTAACGTGTAGGTATACCTACATATTATAAGTGAGTTTTAGTTATAGAACTTTTTGGTTGATTGTACTCACCTCCCTCCATCTGTTGTAATTAATCTAAATGTATTCAATTATTTATCAAAGTCTCTCTCTCTCTCTCTCTCTCTCTCTCTCTGTCTGTGTCTCTCTCGAAAACACGATATGTGTAACAAAACGATTTTCTTCATTGATGATGATGACGTGTTACAACTTATAACAAACTTCTGCAAAACGTCTATAAGATGTTCAAAGCATTTCAAAAGTCTTTACAACCTCTTCATCTGGTAGGTGATTGTTCTTACCACCTTTTTTTGACCGTTAGATGGAATTTAAAAACCTTTTTATTGGCACATTATTACGAGATTCATTGAAGTCTCTGGTACCCGTTGACTCAATTTTCTGAGCTCTAGCCCCCTTGTTCTAGCAAAAATGGCAAAAAAGGAAACAATTATTGTCTTGTAACCGAAAAGTATTTTTACTTTTTTTTTGTTGTGGCAAGTTCACATACAACGTCCTCAACTCACGGTACAAACGTTTATTTGAAATGCTGCAAGGCAATTTCTCAGGTGTCTTGAGAAAGAGGCACATCCCCCGTTGCTAAGTAAAGGCACCTATGCGACGTTGACATTTCACATCTCACGTTTTATTACCTTTGTAATGCTCTTTGCATACCAACAAGAATGGTCATAATGGGCCAAAATGAAGCAGAACATATTGTTGCTCTGGTTAACGATGACCGTAGACACCTGAGAAATTGCCTCGCAACGGTGCAAAAGAAGGTTTTGGGAAAATTTTGGTAAATAAAAGAGTTGATCCACTTAGGACTTCAACAGTGCAAATAATTAATTTTAGACCATCTCATGTGAAACCTGACCTGGTTTCATGCAACAACTGTTTCTTCACCATTCTTGCAGGGGATAAAAAAAAGGTTGTAGGAGATCTAACAGGGGAAGTCATCGGGTACCAGAGACACCTAATGTACAGTGGTACGAACAACCCCCTACCAAATGAAGAGGTTGCAAAAGAGTTTGGAAACGGTTTGAGCAATCCACACTTGGATGACCGTTTTTTTGATGAGAAAAATCGCTTTGCCTCAATTTGAGCGATCTCCTGTGGACGTTTTTGTGATTCTCAAGAAGAAACTGTCTCTCAACAAGCGTGTTGCCCAATTAAACGATAATGTTTAATTATATTTAATTAACTTAGACTTTCCGGCAGTGACCGACCTCAATATTGAACGTCGTGTGTCGATTTAAATTTAACAAGATTCGCATAACTCCATTCCAGCAACGCTATCTCTAATCATTCACTTCATCTCTTAATCAATAATAGAGAAACAATTTATTGCTGTTCAACTGCAGGTTCATTCTTTTGGTCGCCTTAATTTAGGAAGGTACCTGAAAAGAACGTACTCCAGAAGCGTCTACTGTACGTAAAGTTTCATTTTGATTCCCGAAGAGCTTAAATTAATGCCGACCTCCAGAATCCAGTTTACAAGTTTTGAGTTTGTTGGTAAGAAGACGAATTAATGAAAGTGAAAAAGTGTTTTCATGTTGGTAAAAATCGACCAAGTGGTGGAAAAAACAGTTTTTTTCGATTTTTTTTCTGGGACAGTGAAATAATTTCGCTCGAACAGGAATTGAATCATGACATATCCATATCCCTCAACTGAAATTGATTTTATCCTGAGGTAATAGCAGACGAAATTGAAGAATCCATTCCTTTGTCCATTTTTCAGCGCAATAAACATAATGCAAATATGGAAAACAATGCTTTCGCATTGTCAAATCATAAACATGGTACAGAAGACATTGTTGTCGGTTGAATTTACTGGATTCGATATATGCTACTCCTACTCCCACATAACCGCTATTAGGCGTGTATCTGCCGGGACATAAACCAGATTTAATAATAAACAGAAAGTTAACGGCCACTAAAATGGTAGCTACATAAATCTCTTATGGACATAGCTCTTTTTGCGTCTCTCTTATTATATTTGGCCATAAATTTTGCAGGACAAAATCAGTAAATAAACTGATGGCAGGGAAGACGGAGCTTCCATCATGTTTTTCACAATAATCGAAATTATATAGTGTTGCTTATCATCTTATCAAATTGTTCAGTTAATCGAATTTATTGTTCGATAAAAAAACCAGTCAGGAACAGCAGTGATACTATAAAAAATATGCGTCCCATACAATTATGATTCAGGCAACTGGGAAAACACAGCGCGATTAATTTCCCAGAGGGAGTAAACCCTTGACTAAAAATCTGGAAGCCCTGGTGAACCGCCGATAAACCCCTTGCTCGCAAAAAATATGTCCCAAGTTATGAGCTTTTTAATTAAATATAGATTTATCTACGTGTTAGATTTTTCTCTAGATATGGACTGGTGGTAGATGTGTAGGCCTGAACTGAGGTGGTTTGGAAACGGCTTAGGCGGTTCCCGTCAGATTAGCGAAGTTGAGCAACGCCAGATATGGACAATGACGGCATAGACACACCAAACACTAACACCAACACCAACACCACGTGCTGGTGCTGGTGCTGGTGCTGTTGACGTACCTTGAAATGCAAATTATGTGTTATACCTACAAAAGTCTGTGATTCAAGAGATTAGTACACACTATACACAAAGCCAACTTACCAGAGTGGAACGACTCTGTCTTAACTCTGGTCTTATCTAAAATTGCGACAGAAAACCCTCTTAAAAAATGACATTGTTGACATGTTAAGTCTTTCATAAAATTGGAGCGAACATGGTATGGCGTATCAATTAGTCATGAATTAAAACGATATTATCGAGCAGTTTTTGATGGATGACGATTAATCACAAGTTTCTTACGAGATCTTGGCCTGCCGGCGGCGTTTCAGTAGATTTCAAAGTTAAAGCCTCTTCATTTTGTGTTATTTTTTTTATATCGCGTTATTTTTGCGAATGAGCAGTTGAATGATGGACAAAGAGGTTGCCCCCCACCCCCAGGGGGGACACAAAAAAGTAAAATAGAAAGTAAAACCCCCCCCCCCCCCCTCCTGTGAATAACCCATCATCCCATATGCTCCAATCGAGAATTTTTTCAAAAACATGACAACGCATTTTTATAGCCAGTTTTTTTTAAATAAAAAAATCTCGTACTCTCGAACTGCCGGGAAGCGCCCTTACCCACTCGCCAAGCTATTATAGTTTGTCCAGCGAGTGTTTGTCCGGTGTGATGCCACACTGATCCTATCTAAGCAATTTCATTTCATACCACTTGAGTCGCACAATTATTTCCAAGTCGAACCAAATGTGGTATCAGGATCACAGTTCGCGTCAGTGGCGTGTGTTGAGGAATAATGAATATCCTTCAAAATTTAGACGAATTTCACGATTTATTAATTTTTAAATAAGTGTAATTTTGCGGATAAAAGTGTCAACATATGGGAGACGAATTGAAGCCAACACTTCAAATTATATGTTGAAGGGAAAAAAATTGAAAAATATTTCACGATGTAAAAAAGACAGGAAGATAAAAATAGGGAATGCGGAAATAGAAAAGTCTCAATGACCTGCCGAAGGTTTTTTTTATCGAAATTATGCGAAAAATGATAGGTGAGCGCCAATTTTTTTTGCCGCTCACCTAATTTGTTTTTTCGAAAAACGATCTCCACAAAGTTTGTACGTATATTCTTTGGTAACTGTGTCAACAGAATCTCTTCCCTATGTACCGTTACCGAGAAAAAATCCTATAGGTGGGACGTTGCAAAAAAGTTGTACGGTCCTGAACGGAGGCCTTAAAATTCTCGAATCCGGACCCATTAGCAATAGATCGAATTTGATCAACTCGATCTGTGCAACTTTCAGACACTTTTTAAATTAGTGAAGTTTCGACCAGCGAGGAATTTTTTTATTTTTCGATAAAAGTGCCAACGTATGGCAGACGAATTGAAGCCAACATGTCAAATTATATGTTGTAGGGAAAAAAAAGAAAAAAAAAATTCACGATGTAGAAAATACAGGAAGATACAAATGGGGAACGCGGAAAAAACGTAAGAGAAGGCTCAATGACTTGTCGAAGTTTTTCTCAATTTTGACAGGTCTACCAACGTTTAAGGTAAAAAACAATATCTACCTTTTTTGTAGGTAATAAACGTCTCTATCACACTGTTTTGTTATTTTTTCGATCGGTCAAAAAAAAAAAGGTGGAAAAATTGAAATTACGCGGAAAATGATCGTATTTGGGGTTACAAGTTATTCAAAGTTACAAAATGGAACCGGAACCAACATAATTTTGTAAGAACAATCAAGCACCAAGTGAGATTTTTGTAAAATTTATACCTACCATGATGCAAAGTGCATACTTGATTGAGGCGAGGGCGTCCTATGAACGGCAGGCTTGTAGCAGTTGTAGCTCCTGGTGGGTGGTAAGGTGGGTTAATGGCTCGACAGCTAATGGGGAAATAAATCATTTACTCCGGCTTGGGAGGCAACGAAAAATAGTTTCAGCCAGGTTTTTACTTATGTAGTTAATAAAATTAATTTGACAAGTAACAAGAGCACAATATGCTCTTGTCAACTTCACGAAGAACTGCAAAAATGTCCATGTCTATAACAGCTCCAGAGCTAGCATGTAACTGGAGCTTGAGAGGAGGTCTTTCATCGTTAGCTAGTTGTCTACAATGGAATGGAGCAGCCCAGAAATTGTATTCGCTAAAAACCAGATTATGATTGTTCCTGCACATAGCCCTCTCGTAGTCAGGCTTTAGCAGTTAAAGAGTCCTCGTGGTGAGTGCTCGAGTGTTACGGTTAATCATGCCTTCGCCAAACATTACTTCGCTTGCTTTCTGTAACCAACCAACCAACCATGATATATCGCTATATCCACGTTATATTGATTTTTCCGAAGCCGCCGAGAAACCACTATCAAGGAGGAATAAATATAATAGGCCTCTTCAAATGTCACGCCGAATCCGTAATGCCCTTTCTACCCTCTGATTATTTATTTGAATTTCAGATGGATGGGGTCGAAGGTTTTATTGTTTTGCACTTACTTGAGAGGTTTAGAGAACGGAGTATCGCGGGGGATCTGTTACTGAAGTACTTGGAATTTATAGCAGGTTATAGGGCAATATTTTCTCGAGGGAAAAACTCGGGAGAAACAGATTACTATAGCGCATTCGATTGACCATCGTTTGACCACCCAATAATAATTTCATTTGACCGCCTTTTGTTTTTGTGTAATTGCGAACAGAAAATTCCCGGCTACCTTCACAAAATTTCCGAATTGAGTAGAGACGTTTAAATGCTCTTTCGTTTAACTATTCTTTGACTACGTTTAATCAGCCAAAAATTTCGTTTGATCACGTCCAGAAAAAAAAAATATTAATTTCCGTTCCGGCTAACTTCACAATGGTCGAAACACTCCCGTGCAGTTGGCTCCCGAATTATATGAAACCACTAAATTTTTCAGAGTTCTGGTGTGATAAGTAGCAGCAAACTCGGAGTTCTAGAGTTCCTGTATGTTTTCGCAAATAGTGTTGCGATTTTTTTGCAAAATTGTGGTGAAATCGCCGAAAGCGAGTTCTGATTAGAGTTCTGCGTAACCCTCGAAGAATTCTAGAAAAAAAATTATCTTCCATTTTGCCGAAAACTCAATTGCGAGAATGATTGCCTATTATAGGTGTAACCTAAACAAAAGATAAAAACTCGCCACAAATAAGTTATGGTTAGAGTTCTGGGTAGCCCCCGAAGAGTGAAAAGTCCTCTTTCACTTAACATAGGACTACATACTCCATATAGTTTATTTGTTATTAATAAAAAAGTTGTTTCTGTTTTATCGCATCAGAAATCTTTTCTGAGGAAAGTGGGGACAGCGTGAAATTATCCCCCAAAACGTATTTTTGCTTTTAAGAGAACTATTCTAGTTCTACTCAGAACTCTGAAAAATTTACTGGTTTCATATAATTCGGGGGCCAACTTCACGGGAGGGTTTCGACCACCGAAAACGAACCGTTTAGCTTCCAGAGAGAATTGTGAAGTTAGCCGGTCGGAAATAAAAAAAAAAATTCTGGACGTGGTCAAACGAAAGTATCGGGTGATCAAACCTGGTCAAACGATGGTCAATCGAATGCGCTATAGCAATCTGGTTTTCCCGAGTTTTTCCGGTTCACTTCACGAAGCTCAATATTTCGTGCTTGAACAATATGAAGTTCTCTTTACTTCATTACAACTATATGATATGCAAATGTTTCCTCGGACTAATAAACCACAACAATTAGTAGGTAAGATAAAAAAAAAACGACCATCTTTTACCTCTGTTAATCACTCGGCCGTACGTGTGATTGCGGTAGATAAATAACCGGGTCTTAGAGACGTATAACTTCTTCATATATGTAAAATTCCATTTGAGTGAGAAAATGTGAAAAAATTTGACTTGAACTGAATTACTTGTTTACGTTGAGTCGTTGAGTATAATCAGGCCCGAGGGTTTTAAAATTTTAAGGCATGTCTGCACGCTATGCGCGCTTCCACTAGAGTTGGTGAAGTAGCAGTGAACGTAACGTAACTAATGTAAAGTAATCGTTACTGATCGTGACTCTGATCATTTTCCATTATCAGGTTGTCTTCAGTTATGAATTTGGAATTTTGGCAGTTTAGAATTAGATCGATACCATAATACAAGCGATTTATTTTACTTATTAGCCTGGAATAAGTAAAATCGAATGAAAACGAAAGGTCTTGCAGAAGATACCTTACCTGCAGAAGCCATGACTCGACTTGCAAACCGAGACCAAGAGCCAAGACCATATTTGCGAGACTTGTAACAGAGCAAAGGAGCAAACAAGTTCATAGATCAATTTTAACTGTTTTCCCAAATTTTGGGCAAGCAATTTGGATAATACTTAAAAATATTAGCCACTCAATAACACTCAATAATGAGGTTTGGGTAAAAAACTCAATCATAGGTTAGGGTTTTTTGGGGACGAAATTGTGTCCCTCTTTCCATCCGTTTTTTTCTCGTGATGTTGGTGCGTAATTGACAACAGAATATCTAGAACGGTTTGAGCCATCACCATTTTGATAGCGTGCTGGTAAAATGAAATGAGGCACTCTCAAATTATTCTTACCGAAGGGAATTATACCCTGCGTAACCCTGCACTAGCTCACTCCTCTTCTCTCTGTATATTTATTCCATTATTGTACGCATGATTGGCATGCAGTTCGGTTTGCTGAGAGCATGCTTAATTAATGCCTTCCTTTATAAATATGGCGAGTTCCTACCGGATTTGGGAATATGATGGGAATATTCATTGAAAAATTGATACCTACTGAATTACGATACTGTCTGTAGTAGCTGTCTACAGAAAGATGTCTATAGAATTTAGAAATTAAGAAGCGTATCTTAATGATAGGGTGAAAGGTTTATTCATTATAAGTATGAAATATTAGGATAATAGGAGCATGGAGAACATGTACTTACGATTTATCTAGATGCTGCATTGCACAAGTATTTAATTGAATCTTCAGACGGTTTAAAACGCGTCCCGCCAGATTCCGAGATCAATTCTCTTTAGTTCTTATAGTAAGCGTAGTGCTTGTCACTCAACCAGCACAAATATAACTTACAGCAGTAACTTCTAAATCTAAATAATCAGCTGTCCTCTTATTTCCACACAGATATTACACCATTTTTACACAAATATTCACAATTCACTTATTGTCACTTTACTCTATGTCATATTCCTTCCTCTGGTATTCTGGTATTTAGTAGAACTGTCACATTTTCCGGCAATGTGCCATTCCTGTCATGTAACTAGAATTGTCGCGAAAGTCTCACTTCCATGAATTGCTGAATCATCATCGAAAATTTAACAAACAAGAAATATGAAACTAAAATTTTTGCGAGTGGTCTCGTTATAATATAATGCGCATGTATTCTAAAAAATGTAAATAAAGGGATTGTTAAGTTGAATCAAAGTTTCTAAAGATAGGGATAACTCTGATTAGAAATTCTTACAGTTGGAAAAAGAAACAAGTTCGAATATTTATAAGAAAAATCTTTTACTCACCCAGGTTGATTACTGGTTCAGGAAAGATATTGAAGATAGATAAAGTTTATAATATTCTCTACTCTTGCGTTTATTCGCAGTTTCAACACTACTTGCTAAATTTTGCATTATGGATTTTATTTTGGCGAATCAGGGAACGGAATTTCAAAATATACCCCCCCGGATTACGCTCTTCCATGATTTGTAACTACTAGTAGGTCTATTCGACAAGAGATGGCGTTGCTTGTATAATTCTTTGATTTAAATTAAAAAATATGCCTATCTCGGATATTTCTGGATAGAAAATAGGAAATTGCCGGGAAATCTTTAACAGTAGCTGATTCACTTGTCATACCTAGTTAATATTTCTTGAATCTAATATCGTTGATAATATTCTGGAGTTAATTACTCCCAGTATGAACTCGTCTCTAAATAATGCGCAGTTAGTAAACAAATAAGTGGATGTAATGTAGATGAGCGGTTAGGTCATGTTTGGGAATCGGGGAGAATCGCAAACATTACTTCATGTCGTTTAACCTTAGTGAACGCGTTCAATTCATCATTAGTTTGAAAGGGTACGGCTATTGGATGGGAGTTTTTGTTCATATAGATTTGAATGTTAAGTCCTATCAATGACCCAGCGTACCGGGAATTTTCTCTTCCTATACTAAAATCCATTTTATAGTCAATAAAGGTTAGAGCAGGGAGTATTTGCTGATACTTTCCCCTTTCCCCTAAACTTGTGGTTAAAAGGAAGAATTTCCTTTTTGATCTCATGAGCTTAGTTTGCATATTAATTGGATATAATATCTTTTTAATATGAAGTGCATATTAAAAATGAAGTGATGTCAGTGATCTGTCCATATAAAAAAAGCAAACATATTGGGAGTTATAATTTGATAACCGACCCCAACTGGCAGACTGCAATTAAATAACTTAATTTCCATAAAAAAAGACCGAGAAGACGTGGTACGGTTCGCCCAAGAATCTACTTATCAAGAATCTGAAACAAAAATCGAAATTTCGTGTTTTAACCTTTTTTTTTTTGTTATTGAAAATTTCAAATTTTTTTCTGATTTCTTTTTTTGAGAGTCAGATTAAAAAGGTCTTGTCAGCAAAAAAATATCTAGTATTTAGACAAGGTCCGGTTAGCTCGATTTTTTTTCAACTCGGATTAAACAATTTGTTTTAATACTTTTTTGAAAATCCGGTTAAAAAATTTTCACATAAAACTCCAGTTAGACAATTTTTTCTGCATTTTTGCAATTCCGGCTAGAAAGGGTTCGGCTAGCTAGAAAAAAGATTCTGGTAAACTTTCTTTTTGAATGCGGGGGTAAGGTAAGTTCCTGTTAGTTCGAGAAAAATTTTTTGCAAGCCAAGCTAGACAATAAAGTCCGGGGCAGCTCGAAATGATTTTTTCTCTTTAACTCCTGTTAGACAATTTTTTCTACAAATTTTTTTTTTGCAATTCCGGTTAGAAAGGCTTCGGACAGCTAAAAAAAAGTTCTGGTAAACTTCCTTTTGGAAGTCTGGTGAGACAAGGAATGGTTAGCTTGAAAAAAATTTATTTTGGTTATAAAGGGTACTTACTTTAGTTTCCCTCCAACAGGCTTGTAATGCTCATGGAAATTTGATTTGAGTAGGCTTTTTCGATTAACAGTTAGAGAAAGGTTTTATGTTTATGAGTTTTGTTCTGATAATTCCAGCGTGAAAATTTTAAAAGCTCCTGGAAGGTTCTAACTAGTTGCATGCATTTAATAAGAAACCTCCTCATTATATGGTTACGAACAAACGATAATGACTTGTTTTTCTTTTAAGTCAAAAACTGTTCATAACATTTATCCGGATTTGTCTTAATGTGAAACGGCATAACAGAATAATTAGTTTCTCCCTCCTTCTTTGCGTTTTTTCTGACTTTTTCTTGAGAGGCTGAGGCTACACAGATGGAAAAATAACACAAATTGCTTTGAACGTTATTATATAAAGAAAGATTATTTATATCCAAACCCCGGGGCAAAGCAGTCAGTCTCATTGTCTAGATGGATACAAAAATAATAATTTCCTTTTTAAATCACTGGTTTGAGCTGGTTGTTCTTTGCCTTCATCTCTCACCATGAATAAATAGCCCATCTCTGAGGAGGAATATTCTGATGATATCTCATTGGCGTGCGCTACATAACTTGCATGTAAATGTAAGATTAATTTTTTGACTGGAACCAATAATAGAAGTAGCAAAAATAAATAAAATCATTTACCTGATAATCGACATTATGACAAAAAAAATATAAATGTAGCAATTTTAGCTGTCGTTTTTTATTTTTATAAGAAAACGTTATTTAGAACAACAACGGGTCACAAAACATAACCTTGCTTTTCAATTGTTTTCATTGTTTACCTATTCTTTACATTGTTTACATTATTTTGTATTGTTTACATTGTTTACGTTAAACGTAGAGAATGTACGCGTAAAGACACATCACATCACTGTGACACTGTGCATTATTAATTGGCACGATGACACATTTTTTTGGCATTTTTGGCATGGTACGAGTATGTTGTGCCTGCTAGAGAACATTTAAAACAAAAAAAATAATAATAAAGTGGACCTGTCTGAGCTTTTTGCCGAAAACTCAATAATTACGAGTTATTGTTTTAATTTAACACCGAAAATTAGTGTTGTTTCATATACGCTGAAGCACTAAATGTGTTAGCCTCGAGTGTTACATCAATCATAACATCCAACCAGAGGCTCCCTAATCTGTCTTCCCGCAGCACAGGTTACGTCAGTAGCGTGCGAAGAAGTCAAAGTTGTGTTCCCACAACTTTGTTATTAAAATGAAACGTTTCAAATATCTTCAGAAACTTGTGCCCGTAAGCCTCAATTAATTTAAATTTGTTGGAAAAATATCTTTTATTGCGATGGTCTTGTAACGCCGGATGTACCGTTGAAAGGTTGTATATTAAGTAAATTCAGACTCAATTAATTATTTATTTTTGATTTATTCAATTTATTTACAATGGAGGTGAACAAAAAAGTATTATTATTATTTCTGTGCCTTGAGAGTCCATATATTACTAAAATATTTGGCTTGTTCGCAGGAAAATGTCCAGACGAGAGAAATGTATAAAAGTCCAATAAAGCCGGCGTCTTTTGTTAAGTTTTCATTTAAGTACTATCTGTTCAAGATAATAAGAGGAGTTATTTATGAATCACGTCAATACACGCATCCATATAAGAGGAGTGTTCTGATGAGATATTATAACGAGGGGGGTGGTAAGCTCCAAGTTATTCGGTCGGATGATCCACGTTCAGAGATCCATAATAATAATTGCAGACTCGTAGAAATTAATTACAGAGGGGATGTTTATTAAATAGAATGATGCCCAACATATCTTTGTAAAAAGTTCTTCATTATGATTAACGAAATACAGAGTGTTTTTATTTTTTATATTTTATTTATTATATTGAATCATTTTTTTATACAGGGTGTTTCATTAATCAGTGCAGAAAATTCAACTGGAGATTCCTTGCTGAATTTTAAGGGGGGCTTGTCATGAAAAAATTATTAAAAAAAAAAGATTTTTTTCTGAAATGACTTGAAATAAAAAAAAAACAGACTGGTAGGTATTCGAATACTATACTACCAGGAAGCCTCCATAATTACATAATTTCATCCACCCTTGTTCTCTGCAAGGGTGTGAATCATACTACCCCTAAAAGTTTTTTTTCCAAATTTTTTCCTAATTATTTTTTTTTTTTTATCTTTAAATTCACACTTTGGAGGGCCAGTTCAATTGAAAAAAATTGTCTCTTAAAAATTTCACGGAAACTCAATACTTTTCCACTAAAGAAATAAAATAAGGGCATGTAACTGGTGCCCATTTTGAGCACTGTCTTAAACAAAATATTTTTAATTTACTTAAATATGTTTTGTTTATTGTTTATCTTTTTTGTATTATTGAATGTTTATTTATATAAACATTTTACATATTTTGCATATTTACATATTTTTATAAAGAAATCACAATGTTATAATTTATGTAAGTCCGCTTATTTTATTTCTTTAGTGGAAAAGTATTGGGTTTCCGTGAAATTTTTAAGAGACAATTTTTTTTTCAATTGAACTGGCCCTCCAAAGTGTGAATTTAAAGATAAAAAAAAATTTATTAGGAAAAAAGTTCTGGAAAAAAAACTTTTAGGGGTAGTATGATTCACATCCTTGCAGAGAACAAGGGTGGATAAAATTATGTAATTATGGGGGTTTCCTGGTAGTAGTGTTCGAATACCTAGCCATCTTTTTTTTTATTTCAAGTCATTTCAGAAAAAAATAGGGGAGACTTTAAGAAAAATTTTTTTTATGACAAACCCCCCTTAAAATTTAGCACTTTTGAATTTTCTGCACTGATTAATGAAACACCCTGCATACACTAAAGGTACAACGCTGCAAGGCAAATCATCATTGGACACCTTAGTGACGTTTCCATTTTTATTGAACTATTAAAATAAGTTGTAGGTGGCTTATACCTTATTTTCAAAATTTCAAAAAAATCAATGCATAAATAAAAATATTTTCTTTATGCAGTGGCAAGCAAACTACACAGTTATCGAACATCGATGGTCAATGGAAACAGACGACATAAAAGTATGAGAGGAGAGAAATGAGACTTTTTACGTTTTTCAAGTAATGAAATATATTTTTAAATCAGGCGGATACATCCTGCACGGCTAGTCTATAGTTTTCAAAGGCATCTCCAATCCAGTCCAAAGACGCTTCGGTGCAGTTTCCCATTTTCAAAGTACGTTTGCAAAAGTAATTTTAGAAATTTCACATCTAAACGGTTGAAACCACATCCAGTCTAGATGTCATAATGTAACAAGATATAAAGAGATCACGACGTCCACTCTCTGCTTATTAGTCAAAGAGCAAAAATATATAGCTCCAGATATAGATCATAAAACTCACAACTCCCACGGCAGATGAACTCTGTATTACATTCAAGCCGGTAATTGGATACATCCAATTAGTCTTAATTTGAAATCAAACATCGTTCAATATTCGCGAATGTGTTTCGGAGTTCGTCCGTTATGTTACCAAATCGGAGCCTCTGGCACAGCTGCTGATGAAATTATTATTTCATAATTACTTAACTACACTACTCTATCACACTAATGGAGCTACAGACAATTTTGAACACCCTCATGGCACTTCCGCACTTGAATGGTTTTACTGATCGCATGCATTTTGCAAATAAATGCATGCACGCATTTTAATCAACCGAGAGCTTAGTGAGAACTTTCTATTAGTTAATGGATTCTTTACTATATTTATTTACATGAATATACAGGGTGATCAGTTTAGGGAACGGAGTGGCCATATCTCAGGAACTCAGGTTGGTCCTAGAGCCTCAAAATAATAATTCTTCCAGAAATAAGTGACCAAGATAAATTCGTGGAAAATTTTTTCAAAATGGCTACACTCCCGGAAACACCGGAAGTGGACACCTACTTCGTTATTTTAAGGCGGATACCCCGGCGTTTCTCAGTTGGGCGAAATTACCTGATTGACCGTTCGTCACGACGGGGGTCGCCTTATAATCCTACAGCTCAATTGGGCGAAGGAATTTCTACATACCGTTGAGTTATTTGCATTCTCTTGTATGGCTACGTTGCCAGATTTTACAGAAATTCCGATTTTCTATACAATAAAATTAATTTACATTTCAATATTCACATGCGATTTTGAACGTTCAGATGTTGAAATGTAAATTAATTTTATTGTTTTACGTAAATCAAGAAAATCACATGGGAAAAAATGCGAATTTTCCTATAAAAATCAACATTCAAATGCGATTTTCTTCTAAACGATAAGGTTTGGCGACTTTTATCAAGAGTACCTACCATTTTTTTTAGAAAATGAGTTGATTAATCGACTCGATATTGTGTGAAACCTAAGAATCCCATGATCTACGCCAATGAATCAACGTCATGGGTAATTTTAGTATTCCAATTTTTGCCCCATAAAACCATAACGTCATACCAAATTTCATAAAAATCGCTCGTGCGGTTAAGTTCTTAAGATCAAATAACGATTTTTAAATTGACACTTTGACATCTCGTAGTGGCTAAACCGGGCAACTTTGCACAAAGATAAGTTGGCTTTAATCGACTTACTTTCATCCGAGGAACACGTGGTAGAACGTTGTAAAGACCTTTTAGAGACACCCTGTATATCGTGAAATTACGTCGTTCAATGCCTGTGGGACCAACTGTAAAAGCCAACCTTATTTTTTCTTCTAGGAACATTCCGTTTAATGATACGCCACTGTCATATGGGACACTCTGTATAGTCCAAAATAATTTTAAATTATGGCCATTGTGATCCTGTACTTGAATCTGCAAAAAGTTTTTTGAAAAAGTCCATCGTTTGGCCTACAGAGACCGCTTCGAATGAGCTAAGATACCCGACATATATATGGCCGCTCCGCACCCTTAACTGATCATCACCCAGTATGGACGTTTCTTTTTTTTTACCGGCGCAGCCTGGAAGAAAGAAATTCCATAAGAATTGTAGTAGCGGTTACTGAATTCTTCAATATCGTCATGGGATCTCAAATTTGTCACCAATGGTCAACAATAACTGCCCAGTATGGAAAAAAGAAGAACTTCGTGATGATAAGAATTCATGACCCTGCAGCGCTCTTTGAACAGACAGGTGCTGAGGGGCCAAGTTTCATATATTTACAATTTTCGCCAAAGAGTCACCTTCTTTGCAGGGGTTTTGGAAGAGTTTTACTATAGCAAATAAGGTATAAATTGGTGAGAAATTGTAATCTTTCAATTGCAATAAAAACGACCACGATCGGGCCGGACATCCTGAGACTCTACCCCTAAAAAATTCACATCCAACAACGATGATCTCATTTTATTCGAAATCGACTTACTCTGACGATCAGACATGCAGCAAGTATAGAAAATCATAACTCGATAAACTATCCCGGCCGGCAAGCCGGAATGACCTACAACAGGGAAAGCCGTCCAATGTATTTTTTTGTTCTTTTTTTTTGTTCATTTCATAACAGTTTTATTAGTTTCCACAATAATGGAGGGTGGTTAAGCTTATTATGAACTATTTTATTAAACATACCTAATTTATAAATGCGTAGGTAGAGGGGTTATATTATGTATATGTATATGTATGTTATATTCGTTATAGGAATAATCCACTTTGGACGTTAGGGCAGGGTAAAATCTAGGCTATAAGGCGAGAAAAAGGAATGTGGAGAGGATATATAATAAGTACTACCATTCGATATTTCAATGTGAGAATGGAATAAGATTCGCTCCATTTTCGGCGCTCATATTCTACAAATGTGATAACGAAACGAGTGGAAGTTCCCCTCGGGAAAGTTCAAATGGGCTTATAATGCCCAGATAGTGCCGGAAAGCCGAGGATTGATTTGTTTATTTACATTTCGTAGCTTTTTATGGGCTTAGTTACTTTTCTTCCGACGATGCGAACACTTCACCACTCGGCTTCCTAAATAAAATATCGAAGTTGAATGGGCATCGTTTTCTATCGGTCAACCGTCGCTGTTATCTTCCTCCCTCAGAAGTAAAAACTCTCCCTTAATCTTTATCTATGTTATGTTTCCATCCTGCTGTATAGTTCTTGAAAAGTGCGAGCTTCTATTTTTAGATGAAAAGGAGAAAAGGATATAACAGCGATAGGCCAGTCTACATTACGAAAGATCTTCCACGTCGTCGTGTAGATGATGGATTCTCCCTCCCCCCCCTCTCTTCCCATCGTTCAATACAATAAAACGACCGGTCTCTTCGATTACCGTTGCTTGCACTCTAGAAATATGCTGTATTATTACGTATTGCTTCGATGCGGTATTGAAATGGTTAAAAAAAAAAAAAACAATGAGTGAATGATTATGACGTAATGCGTGCCTCTTACTATGTAGATACCCGAATGAAAGAAAGAACGATTATTATAAAAATACTAAAAAAAAGGTAAACATGTTAGAGACTGGCCTAAGATATAATAAGCCAGAAGTTAGCATTGTAGATGCGTTTGAGGAATACATCAGATAAGAGATAAACTTAGAACTGCAAAATGAAAGGGCCATTTAATGGAAGAGAAAGCGAACTGATGTTTACAGATGAAGAGATAGTAAGTATTTCAAAATGAGAGTTGCTGAAAAGATTGCAGAAGTTCCATTACATAGAGACTAACTATACATGTTAGTAACTTCAATGTTATACAGGGTGTTTCACCGGAAAATGAAAGGTGTGCTTCCCTACCCCGTCCCAAGAAAAAAGTTCCTATATTAACATGGATCCGCAGATGTACCGTTTTCAAGATACAGGGTGTCAAAAAAAATTTTTTCAGTTTCTTGATGATGTCTTAGGAACAGTTGGAGATATAAAATTGAAGTCACATTAAACCTTTTGACCAAGAGCACCATTTTCATGTAGAACGTAGAATGTACTTTCCTAATGCCAATTTTCCCAGTGTCGTAGAAATTAGGGGTGAAAAAATTTCAAGCAACTCCGAAATCTCCGCCACTTTATATGAAACTTTATTTAAGTAGCACTCAAAAAGTCAATGATATCAATCGTAAGATGTGTACAAAAATTCAGTTTCATATCTCAAATATATAATGTCAGATGGGTATCTCTTGCCGACTTGTGTAAGCCTACAGAAAATTGTTTATTAATCTCCAATAATAAAAAAGATATGGCAAAAATAAGAAATTTTTCAAGATATTTCAGGGACGGTCCAGATATATTGTTTCTCTAATTTAACAGACCCTGTATCTCTTATACCCATGGTTAGCCTCGAAAAACAGACACCCTGTAGATAGAATATGTTAAGTGAGAGAGATTTTTCTCAAAAACATTTGTTTTTCGAGATTTCTCAATTTTTTGTTTAAAAATTATATGTATAAGTACAGCTATAAGTACATCTTAACTAGGCCACAGCTTTTTTTTTCTGGAAATTTTATTTGACCCCAAAATATTAATCATTTATTTCCAAAATTAATAAAACGAAAATATTTAAAATGACGAAAAAGCTTCACTTTCGCTACTATTTTAATAGTGACAAGAAAAATTTCGGATTATTTCGTTGGTCGTTTCACGGATTAAATTTTAAATGTATATAAATAATAAAACAAAAACGCTCAAATGTTGTCTGGATTTGTATTGCGACTGGACTCGCCTTCGTTCCGCGGGCGAGGCGCTTCACCTAACCCCGGACTGGCCCGGCCGGCACCTTGAAGCCGACGCTGAAGTGCTGGCGCTAACATAGTTCGTTAGCTGCGATTCTCAGTTCACAGCTGGTGGAGAATTTTCGGGACGAAAATCGTTTCTGACAGAAAATTACGAGATGTGGGTTTATTAGAATCCTTCAATGGTTGTAAGTTCTCGACGTCCTTTTCATTCCTTTCTCAATTATTTGTTATTTATTTTAAGTCGATATTTATTATATTAGTTGCTGTTTTATTGATTTTTTTAATGCATGCCATATAATTTATTTACTTAATTTTATTCAAGTAGACTGGATAGTTGTAGATAAAGTATAGACTTCCACTCGCTCGTAATTGTTCTTAATTATCAAGTCAGATGTTGTAACATCACTGGTCAGGTCAGAGGTTCATCGTTCTAGTGCTACAATTTTAATCTTCGTGGATACTGTAACGACCTAACGGTATTAAAGCAATTAGCGCAAGTAGATTTCACTTTCCTTTCTTTTCCAGCGACCGTACTTAGAATATCGAGTTCTATTTTCGATTCCATAATCAGTAGATCCCGCGTAACGCGCGGATAACGACCTAAAACGTGTGTATATGTCTAGAGAAGGGTCATGCGTAAAGAAAAGATCTCATTATGAGAAAGAAAGATGGAGAGGAAAGTGACGTATATATTTCTGATAGTTCAATTAAAATCACCTGAGGCGAGAGGGAACGGTTATTTGCTGGAGATGACATAATGGAGACAGGACGTATAGGACAGCACCGAGAACAACGAGAGCCGCTTAAGAACCTCTTATTGTGTACCGATATCTTATCTCTCTCTTACCTAGATACCTTATGGATATCTTTTCTTTACTTTCTCGCACCCCCTCCCCCCATAAAATACCATTCCATTATTTGTATTCAATATTATTAATAAATAAAAAAATATATTTATAGCTACTTTTTGTATAAAAATTAAAAATAAACTTTGTTAACTCCGCGTCAAAGAGCCTAAAAATATTAACGACGCGATTCGATCCTGAAAGGGGCTAAATTAATGCGGCTCGATGCCGCGATGGTAATGACGAATCGCCACGGTGACAGGATCAAAATTTAGGGAAGGACCAGGCTATAATTGCCAATGATTGACAGGAACACAATTAATTAATAATTATCGAAATTACTGACCTTGTGTCTTGTCCGACTAAAGGGGCACTTGTTTTAATTTGCGAGATGTTGTAACTATTATTATTGTTCACTTTGCTCCACTATACCCACGATTGTTCCACTACTTTATACCGCTTCCTTATTTAATTAAAGAACTAGGTATCCCGTTCCCGTAACACCAGCATCGACGAGTCTGGTACGAACGGCACTATGTCGGGCTCTTTCCTCTCTCGATGTTAAACCTCGACTCTTCTCTCTATGTGTGGTCCTGTCCGGTCAGGTGTCCTTCTCCTTCGTCCCGATGTGTAAAGGGATAGGAAGGGGTAGGAAACGGTGGTGTCTTAGAGAATACGAATCGATTATTCACCAAGGACGTAACATACCGCCCACCAAAATTACCGGAGGAATTTTCCGCTATCAGAAAATTGAACCAAAAGCGAAACTAACGAAAACGAAACTAACGACAATAACAAAAACGAAACGAAACGAAACGACAAGTCAGGGACGAAATTCCCTGAGTCCGTTACTGGTTAGGTAACGGGCAAAGTTTGACCAGAGGTCGTTTACAAAGACCTCTGGTCGTACGAACCGAGGCAACCCTGGCGACACCATCCGCACCAGGGTGCAGAGAAACAATTCTTCCTAGAGCCCATTTCAAAGGAGACAACAATTCATCCTTTATCAACACCAACGAACCGATATCCGTTGACTCAAACAAATGGGTTTTCGACCATTTACTCCTCTGGTGGAAATTATGAAGATATTCAGCCCTCCAACGTGTCCAAAAATCACGTTGCATCCGTTGCACCAATTGCCAACGAGAAAGACGAGAAATCTTCAGATGTGACAAGTTCACATCCGGCACCGACGACAGAGGTTCCAAGGTCAGAAAATGACCAGGGGTCAACGCGGATAGATCGTTGGGGTCGCTACTAATGGGGCAAAGGGGGCGCGAATTCAAGACGGCCTCGATCTGAACGATGAAGGTGTTCAGCTCCTCATAAGTCAAAATTTGACCACCAATAACACGGGCCATGTGTGTTTTGACGGACTTAACACCGCTCTCCCACAGTCCACCGAAGTGTGGAGCTGAGGGTGGATTGAAGTGCCATCGAATACCTTCCCCTTCTGCGGCGATTTTCAAATTTGAGTTGAGCTCCTTGTTAGCTCCGACGAAATTGGTTCCACAGTCACTGTAGATGTCACTACAGCGACCGCGGCGAGCGACAAACCTCCTAAGAGCTGCCAGGAAAGTCTCTGACGATAAATCAGAAGCGATTTCGAGATGAATCGCGCGAGTCGCGAAACATACGAACAAACATAAATAGGCTTTAGAAGTTTTGACACCCCTATACCTCGACAAGACAATAGGAAAGGGTCCCCCATAATCGACCCCGACACAACTAAAAGGCTTCAATTGGGAGACACGAGCGACAGGTAAATTCCCCATGGGAGGCTCCAACGAGAGGGGACGAGTGCGAAAGCAACGATTGCATTTCGACAAATAACTACGAATGACCCTACGAGCAGACAGGATCCAAAAATTTTGTTGAAGGAGATAATGAGTAGTGTTCACTCCTGGGTGCAAATTACCTCGATGTATCTGATCAATCAAAAGTTCAACCAACCTATGCCTTCCTGGCAACAATGCGGGATATTTAGCGTCGAATGCTAAACCCGAATGCAACAGTCGACCCCCGACTCGCAAAATACCGAAATCATCAATAAAGGGCGACAATGACTGCAAGTACTTGGCACATGGTTTACCAGAGCGAATTTTCTCCAATTCCGAAGAGAAGACCGAAGATTGAACAATTCTAACAATGTGCATGAGAGCAGCATGCAACTCAGAGACACTCAATGCACCAGTGGTCCTATTGACAGCACGACAATTGTTAGTGAAACGAAAACAACGAGCGATAATACCCTGAATTTTCCTCAAAGAAGAAAATCTTTTCAACAAAACATCGACATCCGAAATCTCTATCGTAGCGAACAAAACAATATTCCTTTTCTCCAGTTCAACATCAGAAGTGGGAGCAATGGGAAAGAGTGCTGGCCAAGATTCCAGCGGCAATCTGAGGAATTCAGGCCCCGCCCACCATGCGGAAGCCCCGACTAACTCCTCTGGTAACAAGCCCCGAGACGCGACGTCCGCTGGGTTGTCACCTGAACGTACATGATTCCAACAATCCGGAGGAATTCGATCCTGAATGTGGACGACACGATTCGAAACAAAAGTCTTCCACCGATGTGGAGACGACTTGATCCAGGATAGAGCGACCGAAGAGTCACTCCAAGCGAAAACCTTATCAACAACAATGGATTGAGGACCTTGTTCAAGGACGAACGAAACGAGATCTGATAGTAAGACTGCGGCACACAATTCCAGCCGTGGAACGGAGAGTGGTTTGAGCGGAGCAACACGAGACTTGGCAGTAACGAAACGAACCTGCACATTGCCATCGGCGTCCTCGAAACGATAATACACCACACCCGCATAACCTGCAGTCGACGCATCACAAAATGCGTGCAGTTGACACGACACGAAAGATCCTTCGGGAACCAAGCACCTAGGGATTGTCAACTTGGATAAAACATGAAGAGTGGACTTATATCGATTCCACTTTTCGACAACATCAGCTGGTGGATCTTCATCCCAATCCAGCCCGAGATACCACAAATGTTGAATGACTCGTTTTGCCATAAAGGTCAATGGGCACAAGAAACCCAACGGGTCATAGATCTTAGCGACTTCTGAGAGAATGCTTCTCTTAGTACAAGGTGAATCTATGGACTTAACCATGAACGAAAACGAATCAGTAGCCGATTGCCACTGAAGGCCAAGAATTTTCACCGAAAAGTCCGATTCCGAATCAAAGTTGGATGACTGCTGTTGACAATGTTCAACCGGCAGATCCTGAAGCAATTGTGGATTGTTAGCAGACCATTTCCGCAACTCAAATTGTCCCAATTGCAATAGCGAAATGAGCTGATTTCTCAACTCCAAGGTTTCCTCGATTTGATTTGCCCCAATGGCAAAATCATCGACATAAAGCCCGAGACGAATGGCTTTCGAAGCGAGAGGAAACTTCTCAGAATTTTCTTGAGCTAATTGTAACAAGCACCTAATGGCCAAATATGGCGAGGACGAAACACCATAAGTTACAGTGTTCAATTTGTAACTTCGAATAGGATCCTTTTCTGAAAAACGCCAACGAATTAATTGATACTGTCGATGTGAATCTCCAACTAAAATTTGCCGATACATCTGCCTAATGTCACAAGTGAACACGAATTTGTTCTCTCGAAAACGAAGCAAAACACTAGTGATGTCATTTTGCAACTTCGGACCAATCAACAAGGTATCATTTAACGAAAGATTGTTCGATGCCTTGGCCGAGGCGTCGAACACGACACGAATTTTCGACGATACTGGGGCGAGCGAAGACACATCAGAAGACATCGAAACACCAGGGTCTTTAAAAACGCAATGATGCGGAATGTAATAAGAGTTTGCAGATTCCGACTCCAATGGCACCAACGACATGTGCCCAGCCTCCAAATAATCTTTCATAAACTCTACATACATGTCTCTAATGTGAGGCAACCTCGACAATCGTCTCTCCAAAGCGAGCAAACGACGATCTGCGACATTCAACGAATCATTAAAGATAGGCAACTCTTTGCTATCCTTAAATGGCAACAATACCCCAAAACGACCTGATTCTTCTCGATAATGAGACTCAACGAACAACGACTCAGCCTCTTGTTCCTCATTAGAGCAAACCTCAACTGAAGGCACCTCCTCAACTCTCCAAAATGCCTTAAGAGTCTCTTCAAGGGTCGAATCTACCGACGCAAAACAAGCTTGAACCTCGCCCGCAACCTTCGACGAAATGGTTCCCAAAAGAACCCAACCAAACGTCGTGTTCATTGCGGCTGGACAGTTATCACTGCCCGACAAATAACCACCATGAACAATATTGGGAAAGATGTCAGCTCCTAGCAAAACATCGACAGAACCAGGCGTGTACCAATTAGGATCCGCTAACTTCAAATTATCAAGCGCCTTCGATGGCGAAATGTCAACACTGGGAAGTTTTCCACAAATATTGGGCAAGACCAAAGTACTTACTTTAAAAGTAGGTGATGGTACCCCAACGGGACGAATAATGCAATCAGATGATCCCTGGGCCGATCCCAAGGTCACGTGACCCAAACAAGAAATAGGTGTTGATGATCGATTCAAGTGCAAGCCCAAACGCTTGCGGCACCGATCAGTAATAAAAGACGACTGACTGCCAGAGTCAATTAAAGAACGAACCACTTGATAGTTGCCCCACTTGTCTTGAACTTCAATACATGCGGTTGCTAAAAGAACCGTAGTATTGCTACGAGAACGAGAACGAACATCCTGAAAGGATGGGAGAGAAGACATGGCAACCGTGGATGCGACTGGAGGCGGCTCAACTCGATGAGAAGCTGCTCCATCCGAATTACTAAGTTTAACGAAATGTAATAAAGAGTGGTGCCGACCTGCACACTCCTTACACGAATGAGAAGAGGGGCACTGCTTCACCAAGTGTGAAGGGCCAAAACAATTTAGGCACAAGCGCGCTGCCTTCACAGCCTCAAAACGCTTGCGCGGGTCCAACTTCAAAAAAGAACGACAATTCGAGATCGGGTGTTCTCCATTACAATGGAAGCACGACTGCTTCGATGAAGACGCACTCGACGTTGACAAAAATGCATGTGAATTCCTCGATTCCACTTTTCCACCAGACTTGACGCTACTCCGCTTACCAACGACTGCAGACGGAGATAGGTCATTCCCCAAAGATGATTCTAATGCACGACACTGTGACGACAAAAACTTGTGCAAATCCTGATATGATGGAAACTCTTCAGATGCAAATTGGAGTTCGAAACGCTTTCGAGTAGCGTTATCCAATTTCTGTAGCAACCAGTTGAACAAAGTGAAATCCCAGAGAGAGACGCCTGAGACCTGACCCAAAGCTGTAATATTTTCTGAAAAGGTATTCAACAATTCACGAAGCGATTGTGAGGAATCAGAATCCGTTATTTTGGGAGCATTACAAATCGCCTGCCAATAACACGTCGCAAGTACTCGCTCATTCTGATACCTTTGGACAAGAGTATCGAAAGCTATCACATAATTGTCATCTGTCAGTGGTAAATGTTTGACAAGGGTAAGAGGTTCCTTTGACAAAGTCGAAACTAAATACTGGAACTTCTCAATTGGAGCTAACGAATCATTCGAATGAATCAAAGTCCTAAACAAATCATAATAAACCGACCACATCCTCAACGAACCATCAAAAGTAGGTATACCGATACGAGGCAATTTCACATGTGAACTTGCAGAGGGGGGTAGCGCGGGAGCACCAGACTGTCGACTATTTAACGATTCACTCGAACCATGACGTGATTTCACCACCGTATCCTGAGTCGATTCCAACGACAATTGAACCGCTCTAATCTGAAAATAAACCGAATCAACTTCGATAAGTAGTCCCGAGTATGATTTCCAAATCTCCGATGACACATCTACGACCAAAGCACTCTTATCTGCCGACTCAACCGTAATCAGGATATTTCTATCAACCTCCTGCACCTGATTGTACAAATCTGAAGCGCTGTCGCATGCAGCCAGGACAATAAAACGCGACTTTTCATCAATGGGTGCTGAAACTACTGTCAGAATCGAGTTCAAACGAGTCAAAAACTTCGAAACAGAAGCGTTTGCTCCGACCAAAGTGTTGGACATTTTGCTAAAGAGTATCAACAAAACACTAAAGCAATAAACGAATAAGGGTTATTTTTTACACCTGTAAAAAATACAACGACAACGAAATACGAACAATAACTAAAAATAAGTACCTAACCAAGTGAAGGTTACTTATTTAAAAACGAGTTGAAAATAAATTGACTTTGAAATTCACCAAAAAACAATACTTGAGATACCGAGTGTACCCAGTAGGTATACCGTGAATACAAAAATCAATATTTTCCCTGTAACAACGAAAAAGGGTTATTCGTTAAAAACCTGTAAAAATACAACAACAACGAACGATGAGCAATACCAAAAATAAGTACCTAACCAAGTGAAAGTTACTTATTTAATATCGAGTTGAAAATAAATTATTGAATTCGAATTCACCAAAAAACAATACTTAAGATACCGAGTGTACCCAGTATACCGTGAATGCAAAAATCAATATTCTGCCCTGCGAATTCAGAGAGAAAATATTTCAACTATTACAGAGGTTTTTAAAACGAACACCTGCAACGAACGAAGAAGTGGAGTGAGGTGAGAATGGAGTAAAATTAGTGGAATGGGTGAAAATGCCGTCTGGCGTCCTTTGGATCGACTATTTCGAATCCTTTGACCTACAAACAGGCTACCTTAACACAGTGAGTGAGAAACTAATTTCAAACAAATGATGCAACCAATTAATGAACTATATTTCCACGAGCTTTCCTATCCGGCTCGAAGGACCAAAAAAATGTTAACTCCGCGTCAAAGAGCCTAAAAATATTAACGACGCGATTCGATCCTGAAAGGGGCTAAATTAATGCGGCTCGATGCCGCGATGGTAATGACGAATCGCCACGGTGACAGGATCAAAATTTAGGGAAGGACCAGGCTATAATTGCCAATGATTGACAGGAACACAATTAATTAATAATTATCGAAATTACTGACCTTGTGTCTTGTCCGACTAAAGGGGCACTTGTTTTAATTTGCGAGATGTTGTAACTATTATTATTGTTCACTTTGCTCCACTATACCCACGATTGTTCCACTACTTTATACCGCTTCCTTATTTAATTAAAGAACTAGGTATCCCGTTCCCGTAACACCAGCATCGACGAGTCTGGTACGAACGGCACTATGTCGGGCTCTTTCCTCTCTCGATGTTAAACCTCGACTCTTCTCTCTATGTGTGGTCCTGTCCGGTCAGGTGTCCTTCTCCTTCGTCCCGATGTGTAAAGGGATAGGAAGGGGTAGGAAACGGTGGTGTCTTAGAGAATACGAATCGATTATTCACCAAGGACGTAACAAACTTAATTGAGTAACTATTTAACGATGTTCACCGAAAAGTGTATTTTTAATTATTAATTAAAATTTTGCTGAACAACGAGATCCGATATATAATGTTGTATATGTATTAGGTATATGATCCAAGTTGATGTTCTCGGTTGTATATTAAGGTAGGAGGTAGGTACAACATACTTATGAGTGTGTATTTTCATTTAGGCTGCCTGTAATATACACTCCAATATGTAATGCATTTAGCTTGAAGCAATTTTGGAATGCCGAATTACTCACCCTCGTTCGGTGCTTAGCGTGTAAAAGGTTCTCATGGCAAAGGAAGGTATGGGCTTAACTAGAGGTATACTTCAAACAACTGAATAATATTCGCTTTGTTTGTTGGGCACCTGTGAATTCCACACCGGCAGATAGTCGACACCCTGCAGGGCTCTTGGGTCGCCTTAATTCTACTCGTATGTGTAATTTCTGTGTCGATTTCTGTATCGTCTTTAACATTGTGTCGTTACCTTATATAGACAATATATAAATAATATTTTAATTGATTTTCCTTTGAAACGTTCTTCTATAAAGTAAATTTAGACTCGATTTATTTTATTTATTAAAAAAAATAGTTATTTTCTACACTGCATACTAGTCTAATTATTTATTTACACTCAAAATTTAACACTAATATTTATTACATAAATATTTTGTCCAAATCAACGTCTCAAAACCGTCAACATAATTAAATTGAGATTTTCAGGATCTTTCGATTTATTAGGTATTTAATGCGGAAATTAAAACTGAAGTATAACCCTGAGAATATAAGTATGTATACAATGTAGGTACATTATTATGTACCTATATATATTGCACGGTGGACCTATTAAAGGTTTTTATATTTACTTTTATGAAGGCGTTGCAACTGATTTATCTGTGCTGTTTATATTATCTCTTATTTTTCTGGTACTGAAGACGATAAAACAACGAAACTTATTAATTGAATAAATCAACTATAAACCCTGTGGCGATAATGAAAGAATCGAATTATGGCCACGCTTATTATACGTGCAGGATCTCTTCAACTGTTTACTGTTTTCACGAAGGTAGGTATTCCATCCGCAGGTACCGCCATATAGCTTACCATCATCATCATATCCTTCGGGCGTCTCTCAGTCGGCAATAATTGGCCTCCAACGAAACACTTATTTCATAATTAACCACTAGCATGCAACGTTTTATATTATATTCCTCCTACATTATATTATAGTATAGTATAGTGGCTGAGACGCGGACTACCTACCATTTATTTGCCGTATCTGTGGGTTATGGATGTGGGCCTTCTAAACATTCAATCATTGACTGGGTATTATTCTAGTCTAGATTTTGTTGCCGACGTTTCTATATACATAATCGATGCCCGTAAAGAGTAATTGTCCAATTCTACCAAAACTTTATGATTTGAAATACTTACCTAGTGGAAATAACTTTCTAATGATATTACCAATACAAACCAAGCTGGGATTCAAACAGTATTTATTCACTTCAATAATGATGCCTCTTTCTAATCTAATTCTGCTTACTCGAACTCAATTGCAAGATTTGTACCGTAGTCAGACAATAAAGCGAGTTAATAATGCATTGTCATTCAGTTCCGAGATAAATTAAAAGTTTCAAGTCTCTAACTCTTCGGGAAGTTAGTTTAAAATCGATTGTAAAATTTGAACCGCAGACAGGACTGAAAGCGAGTTGATATAAACGTGGTAATTTTTTTTCTTTAGAATACACTTTATTTATTTTTCCATTTTATAATATCATCTCTGTCATGTTAATAAGGGCGTTATTCTAATCTCAGTATGAATATTAATTTGGAACACTAGCGCCCCTCGCACGTTAGGCATGATTAGGGTGCGTTTCGATAGATAACTCTTCAATTCCCTATGTGCTATTTCTCCCTATTTCCTCTCGCTTAAACATAATAACATGAGTTTTCATACATTTACTCTAAGTAAATTGAGCGTGTGAGGGGGCTCCAGTCAATATTTTAATTAACTATGATTCACGATGAATGATGAATGCCACTTCGCAATATGAAGAAATGAACGTTATGAGATCGTATAGTTCCTCATCCTTAAGTATTATAAGCAGAAACGGTCATTTATTAAAGGAGATCTTCATACTGCATATACTATTTTTTTTTTAAGAAAGGGACCGAGTCAAAAAGTGGAGTGTTTTTTTTTTTGAAAACCCCTAATTTTATTTTTGTAAAAAATATGATGTTTCAGTAATATTTTTATTTGATTCCAGGATTCCTGTACCGGTCAAGCGATATTGGACGTGGTCACACGTCACCTGAATTTGTTAGAAACAGCCTATTTTGGATTACGTTACTTAGATCAAAATGG
The DNA here is from genome assembly GCA_910589415.1 of Malachius bipustulatus. Classification (NCBI taxonomy): domain Eukaryota; kingdom Metazoa; phylum Arthropoda; class Insecta; order Coleoptera; family Melyridae; genus Malachius; species Malachius bipustulatus. Next base: position 32,425,946 of record OU342639.1, on the reverse strand, counting down.
ACAAACAGTAAGTGTATTTTTTTGTTTCTATCGCAGTAACAGTTAGTTGTCAATTTTTTGGCCCATCATCCAGTATCAACTGCCTTTGTAGCAGTTTTCGCGACTCAACTCTTTTTTATCTTTCGTTTATTATTTTCTCTCTCTCTCTCCCCCTTTCTCGTCCGTTCATGCATGAAAGCTCGTTACCAAGAAGTGTAAATCGATCTTTTCGCAGTGTTATCTGAAGAATCTCAAGGGTGCCGTAATTTTTTTAATTACATCAATTCTCTCCTTCCGTGTCCGTCGCTAAGTTACTTTGTATCTCTAATGCCGTAGAATGTTTTACCAATTTTTACGGCGTCAGAGCAACAAGGACAAAAACTGAGTATCATGCGATATTTGGGCAAGCGATCGCCATTAATTTGAATTATGAATTTATAACTTTCAGCACTGGCTCAATCCCGCCAAGAAGTTATGTAAGCAGATTAAAGGGCCGGATCCCCACACCTTCTACTTCGGGGTGAAGTTTTACGCCGTGGATCCATGCAAATTGCTAGAAGAAATTACTCGGTAAGTTTCCTGAAAATCATCAAAATGTTCACTTTGTTCGCGCAATAGGAACCTGCTCGTTCTTTTATTATATCTGACTTGGATTAATCTTTCGCAGCCGTTCGGGTTATCTTTATACTCTAAAATTTGATTTTAGACGTGCAGTTTTATTTTATTTTTTTGCACTAGCAGTGGTTTGAATAAAAAAGTTATTAATTGCAAATTGTAACGTTATTTTTTTTAAGGCTTAGTAGAAAGACGCGCATTTCTCATAGTACCGGTCTTTCAGGAACTGCAGCAAGCAAAAGTTCTATTATACAATATAGCGATAATTAACGAATTAACAAAACGCCGGCAAGTCCATCACGCTCCCTATTGCCATATGACGAACCAAAAAAGGCAAATCCGGTTAAAACAACAAGTGTCTAGGTGGTCCATTCGATCGGTCGGAGGCGGCGCAAATTCAATATTCAATAAAGACGATACTTCCAAAACGCTTAGTGTGAAACTATTATACAATATGGATATACAAATAGTATTTGAAAATAATTCCTCAATTAAAAAAAAAGGAAAATGTGATTTATTGGTCACCCCTAACGTCATTATGACTTTAGAAATGACGGTAGGATGACGTGATTATGTCACGTGATTCTTAGACGTCGTACGGACGCACCGGTTGGGCTGGTTGTTGATTTGGCTAGCTAGCTCTTGCTCTCGCGACGTTGCACAGCGCCAGATTAAAATATTCAGTTTGTCTGAAAATGACGAAAAAACGACGTTAGACTGACGTCATAAATATCACGCCATAATAACGTATAAATCTGAGAAATGGCGACAATAATCACGTGATTTTTTGGTAATATGGTGTCGGGGACCAAAAATGACGTCATTATAACGTGACTCTGCTGCCTGGATCGGTAACCGTAAAAAACTTCATAAGAGCATATAAAGGTGGCTGAAGCTCAATAAGTACTTTCCATGCTGACCATATTGTAATACTGGACGTTTCCAGGAATACTGTTTTCATTCTTCGCTCCCCTTAATAAAATATTTATTTATTTGGATTAATTTAAAACAAGTAAATGCAGTTTTGATTTTTTATTTGATCTCATGCAAGCGCAGCTGTCAAAAATTCTCATTCGACTCTGATATTTTTTCTATTTTTCTATTTTTTTTTAATTTACACATACCTACCTCAAAATCAAGCAGATGTTTTTCTTTTTTTTGTAATAAAACAATCCAGAGCCCGTTAAAAGATATCATAAAAACCATCTGCAGCAGATTTCAAATCACCATCATTATTAAGATTAAATAATACCAAAGACACATCACTTAGACACCGATAAATCCGGAGTAATCACCCAATTTTAAATTGTAGGAACGGTGATTAGTGTTGCCATAAACCCTTTTTTCTTGTAAAAGACCCCAATCAACAAGTGCCGCGCGGTCTTCATCAACAGCACAATCTAATGAACGGCAATCCGAAGAACATAAATTCCTCTTAGGTATATGATTTTACCGTTATAAAATGCGAAAAAATAAAAAACTATCGAGATTAGCTGTTTCTTCTAGATCTAGACAGTTCTCGACATGATTGATAGTGTCAAGTGACATATCTTTCTTGATTTTTCTAGAATTTCTTCCTCTCTGTCATAAATAGTCAGACGGTCTAGTAATAGTTGACCCCAATTCCTGTAACCACCCCATTTTTTCACATCAGTTTATCTTGGACGCCATATTGGTGCCATCATACTCCTTTATAGGAAAGTTGACAAATACAAAATAACTTGCATAGCCTTAAAGTGAGCCTTTGCACATAACTGTTGTGTAATGAGAATTAAAGAAAGATTATTAGTAAATCATTTGTTCCTATAATATTATGCTATCGGGAGTAGATAAAGTATAGTACAATATCCTAAGTTGAAAAACAATTTCGCACTTGCGGAAAATGTCACTTTCAATTCTTGTTATGTAGGTAATATCTATACTATTGAAATGATGACAGCACGATGTATAATAATAATAATTAATTAGTGCAACTTCTTTCTTATTAAATGAAGTAAACACGATGTTTTCTGTTTAAATCCTTATTTCAGTCAATTAATCTACATTACCTTTAATTGGAATAACATAAAAGAAGACTTACCTTGTATATACCTATACCTATAGGAAGTTCGTCGTCTCAGTTGTGTGAGTTATACGATACCTACTCCATCCAATTAGATTATACATAAGTTTCCATTCGCGCCGTCGTGGCTTTGTTCAGAAGATTGCAAAAGGTGAATCATTAATAAATTAATATTTATTCTTATTGCCATCTACCTACCTCCTGCCCTCCGCATTATTATTACGCTGTTTGAGTTGCATTTAGAAAATTGGATTGTTCAGGAAGGGTGCCCGGAATGGACTCTAATTGGACAATTATATTTCATATAATTAGAACGAACTTCCTACAGGTACAGCGAATAAGGTAGGTAAGTCGTCTGTTCTTTAAATTATATTTCGTATTACTGTATCACATTGCCAAGCCGACGAAAATACATTTCCTGGATAACTTTCAAAATTTTAAATAATCATCATAACCAATCTCAAATAAGTAAAATGGCCCATACAAATATGAATTACATTTTTTGTTATAATTTGTAGTATTTACCTTTTAATTTGATTTTTCTTTACAGCTGCTAAATTTAACGTCGTTTTATTTATCAAACAGCAGGCTAATATTTATTACCTTCCCGGTGACGCTAAAATTGCCCCCATCGTGTTGGTAAGAGCGGAACGCTTCCTGAAATAAGTACATTTTATAGAAGCGTCAATCAGAATACTTGATGAGTTATTTAACTGTGTTTTACATGTTTCTTTACTTATTTCACAAATTCATGCATAAAGTCACAAAAGTAGAAAGAGCCAGGTCAATGTTTACTCGATGGCTTCGGTAAAAATCATTAATCGATAATCAGATCGAAGCTTGATTGACCGTTAATTTCCGAATATTATGGAAGTTGAACAAACGAGAAATCAATTAAAAGAAATAAGTCAGCGTCTAAAATATATGTGTGGGTTGGGGTGGTACACCCCAAGCGACTAGGCCACCGAGGGCCCTTTTCGCCGTACCCGAACCATGGTGAAACTCCTACTCGAACCTCCCCGACCTTTTAATAAAGGCCAGAAGGTTGTTGTATGAGAGGAGTTTCATTTCTTCCTCTTGTAGCTCCTCAGACCCAAAGATGTCGAGCCTGAGGTTGCTGTATACCTCGCATACGCCCACATAATGGTGGGAGTCCTCTTCATCCATTCCGCATTTAGGGCAGACCGGGTCCCGAGTGACCCCCATCACTTGCAGGTGTCTGTTCAGACTGCTGTGACCGGTGAGAACCCCGACTAGTAGTCTGAGTTCCTTCCGGTTCATTCTGGACATGCTGGTCCATCTGTTTCCGATCGGACCGGCCAGAAACAGCCTGACCTGTCTGCAGCCTGGTGCTGTTTCCCAGTGGTTCTCTAAACCCTTGAGAGTCCATTCTTTTATAGATTCTTTGAGAAGATTTTTGGTCAGACCCAGGACGGGCTCCGGCCCACAAAAGGTTTCCCTGGTCCCGAGCTTCGCGTAGTGATCTGCTAGCTCATTACCTGGTACACCTGAGTGTGCGGGAACCCACACGATATGCACCGATTTTCTGTCCGCCAGTCTGTTCAGCGCCTCGACACACTCCTGGACCAGCGGGGAGCTGGTTCCGTGTGTGCCCAGCGCTTTCGCGGCGGCCTGACTATCCGTGCATATGTATATCGTCAGTTCCCCGGCTTCTGTTATCTGCTCCAGTCTAGCTGCTTGCAGGATGGCATAAGTCTCCGCCTGGAAGACGGTTGCGGTGGACCCAAGAGGAAAGGATCTTCCCAGTTTCCGTCCAGTCAGGTAGAGCCCCGCTCCTATGTAGCCATTTTTGTTCCTGGAGCCGTCTGTGAAACAAACTAGTCCTCCTGGTTCGAAGGCTACCTCCCTTTTTTCCCACTTTCCTTTTCAGGAATTTGCAGGGTAAATGTCTTGTTTTCTCTGTTATTCCTTGTTTTTGAGGTAGACATAAGGTTTGAGATTGGTATCTCCATCTCGGCAACCTTGGCTATCTCTGTGTGTCCTTTGTATCCTCCGCCTTTCCATATTCCCGAATCTCGCATTCTTAGGTGGGCCGCCATGGCCTCCCCTTTTATCCAAATGGGAAGCGGTGGCAGCTCCAGAATGACATTCAGGGCTGCTGACGGGGTGGTTCTCATTGCACCTGTTATTAACAAACTGGCGAGCCGTTGGAGTTTGGCTAGCCTGTTTGTGACGGTATTGCTTGTGGTTGTTTTCCACCAGACCACCGAACCATAGCTGATTCTTGGTCTGATGATAGCCGTGTATAACCAGTGCATTATCTTCGGTTTTAGCCCCCACACCTTGCCTATTGTCCCTCTTAGCTGCCATAGAGATGCCACAGTTTTTGTGACTATTCTGTCAATCTGTGATCGCAGACCACGCTTAGGAATTGGCCGGTTACTAGAACCAGCCCGTCGTCAGCGTATGCCTGTGCATACAGTCCGTCATCTGTCAGGCGCTTTAGGAGGCCGTCCATGATCAGGCACCACAGGTGAGGTGATAGGCAGCTGCCTTGGGGGCATCCACCACTCACCGCAATGCCCACTCGAACTTCTCCCGCACCCGACGACACCTGCCTGCTTTCGATCGCTGAAGCAATCCAGTTTATCAGGACCGGGGGGGGGGGGGGGGGTTACCTCTGGATTGCAGCTCTGTGCATATGGTTTTTGTTCTTGCCTTGTCAAAAGCGCCTTCCACATCAAAGAAAATGGCCAAGGCCCAGTTCCCGTGATGCAGCGCTTTTTCAATTTCTCTAGTCGTCTAGTCAAAGTATATGAAAGATTAAATGACCGTTTTTTTTTCTGGCTAAATGCACAAGTATTCGAAGGCCATTACCAAAACGAAGAAGAAGAACTGACCGTTTGAATAGTAGTACTGCTGGTGGGGAAAATAAATTGTATATCGAGGACATCATACGGAGCTGGTAAATAGACAGCATTCCCTTTCCCTCCCCCTCCACCCTTATAGAATATGAAATTGAATATGTTGATGTTCTTTATCATTTATATTGCAGTGTAAAGTTACGTCCTAAAAGTTAACAGAAACTGTATGCTTTGCAACACTCAACACTCAAGTCGAGGTGTAGGTTTACTGCGATTTAATATATTTTTTTTTCATAAAAGCACTTCTCATGTAAAAGAGGTCATTATAACTGACATAAGGGTCGCGGTCTCAAATTGGCAACATTACAGTCTTTTGATTTATTCCCGACAGAGCTGTCAAATGGGGTAAAAGATTGGTGGCGCGATGCTTCGTCTCAATGCTAACTATATATGCAATGCTCGTGATATATTATACATGAGGAACGTAGCAAAGAGACGGCATTTGGGATCCATGTCATGTCCCTGGCAGGAAATTGGAAAGTTTTGCAGATATTACTACAAATTGAAAGCATCTACGATAGAAGCAAATACACAGGGTGCTGAAAGCATCCCATGATATGTGGCTGTTAAATCTGAAAACTATAATAATTTATATTTATAATGAGAAAACTGACACCGAGACTCGTCAAGGAATAATGGCAATAATCGAAAATGTAATACTATGCTGTTTCTACTCTTTTATATATAAAAAAAAACAAATTTTAATCAAAATATTTTTTTTTTACTGTTTGGAACACTACTTATTCTAATACCGAGTACCGACTGCGCATGCGTGAATTCGCATGAAGATACGGACGGGATGTTGTTAAAGTTTTTTGTTTTTAATCGGTTGTAGGAATATTAACATATCATTACTTTGTCGATATTTTTGAAGTTTGGCAGTGTTATTTGTAGTAGTAAGGGGCTCTTTTCGCCACAAGAAGAAGAATTATTAAGTCCTGAGGGATGCCCTTACCAATATTATTGCTAAGAAAAATGTACGTCACTTACTTTTTTTTTAATTTTGAATTTGATATTTTTTCGTATTCAGCAGCTAATAGTACAACTTTTTTGTCTCTTGAGTTTTCTTCGTATCTTGATTAGTTTTTGATAAAAATAAATTAAATCCACTTAATTGCATATCTCTGGACCACACAAGAAAAATTAAAAACATTTCTTGACATTTAAACTAACGTATTTTCCCCAATTTTTCTTGCGCATGGTTGGTCCAGGGATATGCAATCTTCTCGCGGAGGCGCGTTTATTCGTATTCCAACTAGGTTTTGCCATGCCAGAACTTCTAGCTCTCCTATTGGCTGCTTACAAGTTTTAAAGTTTAAAAGTTTTAGGACTAGACTAGGAACTTATTAGGACTACTAGGATGAGTACTAGAGGAAGAGGACTAGAACTAGAAGGGAAGGGAAAGACCAACACATGGACGACACGTCTCGAACGCTTATGAACGATTCCGATACGCTTTTCGATCGTAAATTTGACTTTCACCAATCAAAACGCGGCATTTGTATACATTGGCAAAACTTGATTGGGATATAAATAAACGCCGCGGAGGCTTTGATTCTTCCTGACGTTTTATATTCCAAGGATATATAGGTATGTACTGTATTTCCCCTGTATTTCCGTTATATCTAACTGAAATTTGATCTAAACCCAACCGACTACATCTTCGCAAAGAAGGCGAATTTTCGATATTTTACTGCGCGTTAAATATCAATAAAGTTACTGGAAAGAGTTGTTCTAAATTGTACTCTGACTTCAGATACCGAATTTTGTGACAAAACTCGCATTTAAATTTTTTCGATCAAAGTCGACTAAATCCCAGAGTTTTCATAGACAACTTTTGTTTTTCTTATGGCCGCCATATTGTATTTTATGTCGTTCGGTATGAAAAAAAATTCAAAAAATTTTGTTCGTTTTTTTTCATTAGAAAAAAGACAACTTTTTAGACCGAATATCATAGAGAAATTAAAAACCATAAGGCAAGCAGTATGACTTCAAATTGACGTATTTCAGCGATTTTTTTTTGTTTTCCTTCGAAAAAAGAAGAATGAAAATTTTTGAAATTTATTATTTGAAGTTTTTGGTTTCCATTATTTTAAATTATTCGTTATTATTATCCATTATTCGTTGCTGAAATATCCTGAAAAAACTGAAAAATTGAGATTTCTAATTTTAGCCATATCTTCTTCACTATTGAAAATAAGTAAATAATTTTAAATAAGTCGTCATGAGCTATCCATTTGACATTAAAAAAAAATTTCAAAGCCAACTAGATCCCAAAGTTTTCATAGCCAACTTTCGGTTTTCTTATGGCCGCCATATTGTTTTTCTATGTCATTCGGTATGAAAAAAATAATGGAAACCAAAAACTAATAAACTTCAAAAAATTAATTTCAAAATTTTTTATTCTTTTCCCTTAAAAAAAAGACAACTTTTTAGATAGAATATCATAGAGAAATTAACAACCATAAGGCAAGCAGTATGACTTCAAATTGACGTCGATTTTTTTTTTTGTTTTCTTCGAAAAAAGAAGAATAAAAATTTTGGAATTTTTTTTCGAAGTTTATTAATTTTTGGTTTCCTTGATTTTTTTAATATCGAACGACATAAAAAAAAATATGGCGGCCATAAGAAAAACGAAAGTCAACTATGAAAACTCTGGGATTTAGTTGGCTTTGAAAATTTTTGAAACGTCAGATGGGTAGTTCTTGGTGACTTACGTAAGCCTACAAAAAATTATTTATTAATTTCCAATAATAAGAAAGTAATGGCAAAAATAAGAAATCTCTATTTTTCAGTTTTTTCAGGATATTTCAGGAACGACTGGAAATATTCAAAGAAAAAATCAGATTCTTAATAATCATCAAATTGCGCATCTTTTTCTTTAATTTAACCGACCCTGCATGTTAGGCGTTTACGAGATAGCAATATAGAGAAGGATATCTGATGCAGCCTGTATATATATGTATACCCCATTCAAGTTATTGAAAGATCTAAATTCACCCCTAAGATTAAATAAAAGTATCGTATTAATAAGAAATCGCGCTTTGAACATTGGATTATCTCTGATCTAAATCCTCCTTCAGCAAGAAATGGATGCATTTCATAAAAAACGAGATACATAGAATAATTCTTCATGCAGTAGAACGTATTTATATTCAAATTTTCAATTTACACAAGTAGAGGTTTGGTATATTTTATAAGAAGGATTTACCCCTCAACGTCTAGTGAATGATTCTCAGTGCACTTGGTCCCAGTAAGGACTTATACTTGAGCCAGCCAGCAAATCGCCTTATTTATACCATTGAAAATTTCTTGATATCTGATCACATGATAGAAACGTGAAATAAGAAATAAGAGTTCTCTTCACTCGGATGCTTAAAATGCCCGTATCTGCTTTCTGCTTGTTACCACGTTTATAATATATAAAATATATAATATATAAAACTTCAAAAGAATTCTTAATATGGGGGAATTACATATTTTATTAAATCCAGTGTAACGCTTCAGCTTTATCCATCTCAGAATACACTTTATTTAAATCTTAAATCGGAAATATATCATTTTCCCGTTCAAGTTCGTCGTGTTTCGGGTAGGTATTTAGAAAAAAAACAAAATTATATAATGATCCCACCTGCAACGTTAATTTCACCGACAGACATTCATAAAAAAAAATTTTCATAAAGCCCCGAAAAAATTATTAGTTATAAGAAGGAAGGAAGAAGATTTTTTTTTGAAAATATCAAACTCATTTCTATGATTCATCTATGATTATTGTTTCAGATACCAATTTTTCCTTCAAGTTAAACAAGACATCCTTCAAGGCAGGTTACCAGTTCTATTTGAGCTAGCTGCTGAGCTTGGAGCATACGTGTTACAGTGTAAGTACTTTTTCTACAACAAATTTTCATACACAATAAAGAGTACCTGATCTGCACCTGCTGTACTCTTAAATAGGATAAAGAACAACTCTATAAAAAAGTGATATTATTTATAACTTAGTTTAAGTTATAACACGAGTTTTTTCTTACAGCTGAACTGGGTGATTATGACCCAAGGAGGCATAGCCCAGGCTATGTATCAGAGTTCCGTTTCTTATCAAACCAAACCCTAGAATTAGAAACTAGAATAGCAGAATTACATAGGACATTGGTGTGAGTATCCCTATTTATCGCTCACCTTATCGTCTTATTATTTCGCTTCACTGTTCACATTTTTCATACTGCCGATCCCAGAATCTCTAGAAACATTAAATGTCATTAGGGCCTTCGTGGAGACTTTTTTGTGCAAAAAATATAGGGTAAAAAAAATATATGTTGTATAATTTTCAGTGGCCAGTTACCATCCGTAGCAGAATATAATTACCTAGATAAAGTGAAATGGTTGGAAATGTATGGTGTAGATCTTCATCCTGTACTGGTAAGTTGTGTTTTATTTTCATTTCCTAGTGAAAGATGAGTTTATCCACCCAAACCTGAAGTTTCTACTCAACACTACCTCCTGTTTAGTCCTACTTACCGTGAGTTTGATGATTTTCAGACGATCCTAAACTCTATATAGAATCCTAATGTAGTAAACTAAGTTTAGTTCGTCGTTACTTAGTCGTATGTTTAAGTTGAAAGGAATGACTTAGTTAAAATAAATTAAGCTTTTATATTTTATATTACATGAGTTCTGTCATATACCTATATTTTTTTCTTAGACTGAAAAATTAATATGTCCACCCCTGACATAGACCTTTAAAAGATAAAAATTGAAACTTTGAGGATTCGTGTAATTTAATATAGGGCCATAAAATGTTAAAGTCAGATTAATGATTTTTTTCGGTCATAATAGCGTTAAAAACTGTAAAGTGGCAAAAAAATCAATTTTTCTACAAGTAATCAATATAATCTTAAAAGGGTAGTTACCATAAATTCTTGAGTAAACTGAGTAAATAGTAGTGTAGTGCAGTCACAGGGGTATGCATTTAGCATTTAAGAAGTCCATAAAACTCAATAGATGCAACAAAATTGATGTATCTCATAATGAGGTCCTGTCAATTTTTAGACAATTTTATTATCTCTCATGTGTTTTATGGACTGCTTACAAAAATCACAGCCCAACATTAGTTTTTTTTTTTTGTAAGTGCTCAGATGAAAAAAATCAGGAAGTTGTTGTTTCTTTCAGGGCGAAGATAATGTCGAGTATTTCTTAGGCTTAACACCCAGTGGAATTATGGTGTTAAGAAATAAAAACACTGTAGGAAACTACTATTGGCCTAGAATTACGAAAATTTATTTTAAAGGGCGATATTTTATGTTACGAGTGACTGACAAAAACGTAAGTGTACGAATTAAATTGTTGAAAGTGTTTTAATGAATTTGGGGGCACTGTTGCAGAACGACGAGAGTACGTACGGATTTGAGACACCCTCAAAGCCAGCGTGTAAACATTTATGGAAATGCTGTGTGGAGCATCATGCCTTTTTTAGACTGGTACAGGTTTCCCCAACAGCACCTGATATATTTGCTCTAGGCTCCCGGTTCAGGTATAGGTAATATTATCAAAAAAGAAAATTTTATATCATTTCTTATCTAAATAGATTTTTTGCTATAGTGGGAGAACTGAGAAGCAAGCTGTTTGTGACGCTCAGATGAAAATTCGTACTCCTCCAAGCTTCTCCCGTACACCGTCGAGAAGGTACCAAAGGCGCATTGTTGAAGGCTGTGTTGCTGATCGTAAGTAAATTTCTCTTATTCTTAGAGTATGGAAGTAGTCCACTTATTCCTCCTATTCTTACAAAGAGGTCAACAAAATTGTATTGTCCCCTGCTGGTTCTACTTGATTCAAGGTCTCAGTTTGATTTTATAAGAACTTTTGTCCCAGGTCTTGAAAACTCACCTGTGATAAGCAAAAATACAAATCACTGACTCTCCAATTTAAATTTCTTTCAGCGTCTCCGTTAGATGTAGCATGTGATATTCAGCAGTACCCACCGAGTGAAATAAAACACATATCTGTACCTCAGCCCGCACAAAAGTAAGTAAAAAATAATTTCTTTACCATCTACTCAATTGAGAATTGAATCCTACAATAATTCCAAGAGATTCCGCGCTGTGGACCGTTGTCTAGTAGAACTTTCTCCTAAGTGATGTCTCCCGAAATTGTAGACATAAAATTCAGGGTGAGGGAAACGGCAAGGATTCTCTTGTGATTTACGATATGAAAATGTGAAAAGGTGTAGAGTAGGGATATTAAATCGTCTGTTTCATTCAAATTACTTTTGTTCCATATATACAGGGTCACCATTTTCAAGACTGGCCATAGAAATAATGAATTGAAAGCAACAAATTTTGCAGATTGCTGGTTCTCTCAATATTACTTTAGATTCTCTCACTCAACTCAACCCAATAAAATTCTTCTCTCAATCCAGTCTCGGTTTGTATTTTGCCGAATTGCATTCACCCTCCTTCACTAAACCATTAAATTATCAACAATGTGATAATTGGAATCCAGAAATCAATAAATTTCTTGTTTTCAATGCATCATCCCTTTGACCAAGCTTAGATCTAGTGGTGACTGGTGATGGTGACTCTGTAAAATACATAATATGTTATATTCATTTAAACATCCAACAGTTACGACAGACCATACGCATGTTCCTCGGTGGTCCCAATGGAGGTGAAGAAGATCGACTCACCTCGAAGCACAAGAAGTGCCCCCTGGTCTCAGCCCCATTCCAAAGGTCTCTACAATAGTTCAATACCTCCTAGTCCGAGATCTGTGCGTTCTGCAGGTCCTAGATATAGGTCTTCGTCTGTAGACAGCCAAAGTTCTAATGATTCTCGTTCTTGTAAAAGGTAAGTAGGTGCCATAAATTTTGGAAAGTGCCAGAAAAGAATAAATCGAAAATTTCAGAAGAAAACATCGAAGTCGTATCACTTCAGATAATGAAAGTGAGTTGTCCAAGAGTTCCAGTAGATGTCACAGGAAACACCGATGTCACAGGTCGAAAGGAAATCGGAAAGATTCTGGTTCCGAGCACGATTCTCACACTCATGATAGAAGGTCTGGTCATCGAGTCAAGTAAGTGTGTGAAACAATTTCTTTCCCACCTTTTAGTCAGTAACTTCAATTATTATTGTTCAACCACAGACGCACAGATAGTACCTATGAACTAGTCGACTCGACTCACCAATGGGAAGAAGTCCAACGCAAACTCTCTACCACTGACGGCAATGCTAATTCGGTCCAACAAGCATCTGTGGTCAGCAGTCGACGTTCTTCTTCTGGTCCTCTTCACTCCTCCCGTGGAGGTGGTGGAGGATCGGAGGCCGGGGAATCGGAAGCAAGTTGCCGGAACGGTAAGCATCGTCGTCATCGTAAGCATCGCTCCCGTTCTCGTTCGCCGTCAGAAGCAAAAAGCTGGATCAGTGACGAACTCAAGCGGCACCTTGAATTCGATCTAATTGATACCACAGGCATGAGTGAGAGCCAACTGAGAGAAATACCATATACCATCGTACAGAGCAACGTGTCCAAGCAAGTTAAAGTTAAACACAATTCGCATTGGAACAAGAGGTGAGTGGAACTAAACAGTAGGCTCAAAAAATTGATGCAATGTTGCATTTTAGTGATTATCTGCAAAATGACAAACCATCAAGTAGTCCTCCACCACCGTATTCACCACAAATAACGGACGTGGCAAGAATGCGAGGGCTCAGACATAATACCAATCAGTCTCAAGTCGATATACACGATTCCAGTCACAATAATAGTTCTATGTTACCTAGGTAAACAGGATATTGCCTAAATTACTTATTCTAGATTTCATCATGTCACATTTCAGGATGTTAGACTCTCTGAACATATCAGAGTTTTCTAACAGCAGTCAATCTCAGCATTCAATGAATGCGAAAATTGGATCTTCGGCTGTATATAGTAACCCTAATACCATGTTAGGGGGCCTTAATAATGGTATACAAGACTTCTCAGATTATCCCAGGATAAGTCACGAACACAGCGATTCTGGCTTGGGACCAGACCAAGAATGTAATTATGGCAGCGAAAAGTAAGTTTCTTTAGTTTTATATTTACCCTGAATTTATTTATGATAGTCACACAAGTCAATTTTTACGACGATTGATAGTCACGGCATTTCGAGATCACTCCAGAAATCAAGATCAAGGGATCATTTTCAGGATTTTTTTAACAGGTTGACTGCCGAAGACCGCTCCGATTGAAGAGTTGATTTACCTTTTTACCTCGGAATCAGAGCACTAGCGATTTACTTATTGAAACCTACACAGACAAGTGGTTAGTGGTTAGTGATATAAAAAGTCAGAGGGGCTCTTCGAAAATCAGTTTTCTGTAGCTGAAAGCGAGGTCAGGTAGACCATAGCATTGGAGTTGTGGCCGAAGCGTAACAGCATTTGGGATCTGCATTTTTTATAATAGATAGTCAGGCCGCCGCAAAAGCGCTGGGCACACACGGAACCAGCTCCCCACTGGTCCAGGAGTGTGTCGAGGCGCTGAACAGACTGGCGGACAGAAAATCGGTGCATATCGTGTGGGTTCCCGCACACTCAGGTGTACCAGGTAATGAGCTAGCAGATCAATACGCGAAGCTCGGGACCAGGGAAACCTTTTGTGGGCCGGAGCCCGTCCTGGGTCTGACCAAAAATCTTCTCAAAGAATCTATAAAAGAATGGACTCGCAAGGGTCTAGAGAACCACTGGGAAACAGCACCAGGCTGCAGACAGGCCAGGCTGTTTTTGGCCGGTCCGATCGAAAACAGATGGACCAGCATGTCCAGAATGAGCCGGAAGGAACTCAGACTACTAGTCGGGGTTCTCACCGGTCACAGCAGTCTGAACAGACACCTGCAAGTGATGGGGGTCACTCGGGACCCGGTCTGCCCTAAATGCGGAATGGATGACGAGGACTCCCACCATTATGTGGGCGTATGCGAGGTATACAGCAACCTCAGGCTCAACATCTTTGGGTCTGAGGAGCTACAAGAGGAAGAAATGAAGCTCCTCTCATACAACAACCTTCTGGCCTTTATTAAAAGGTCGGGGAGGTTCGAGTAGGAGTTTCACCATGGTTCGGGTAAGGCGAAAAGGGCCCTCGGTGGCCTAGTCGCTTGGGGTGTACCACCCCTACCCACCATACTACTACTGTGGCCGAAGCGTAACAGCATTTGGGATCTGCATTTTTTCTCGAAGGTGTCTCCCTTGTTTTGGTCTGTTTTGTTTACCGTCGTTTGATTTGATATTTCTTCCATAATCGTGTATGGATCTCTCCCCGACCCCGAGTGGAGGTCTTCTTTCCGGCGCTGTTTTGCTTTTCAGAAAAATTGTTTCCTGATTGGATCAGCGTAGCAGTGCCGGAGCCTTTCATCGGAGTTGGTTTGATTTCCACAGTTTTATCCGTTATCAAGATTACCCAGCTTCGAATCGCCTTTACTTCATCTTGCAAATTGAGCTATCCTAATCTTGTCGAACCAGGGCTTTGAAAAGAAAATTTTCACAGAGCCGGCCAGGAGACTGTTTTTTTTTTCGTCCACCTTCCTCGGATGTTGCCATTTTTCGAACCATCGAGTTAGGTTGTGTAGATCAATTTAGAGGGCTCTTCTCACCAGTTGGGGTCTTACGCTGGAGAGGTAGATCGCCGTGTCGTCTACGAATTGGGCTATTTCGTATCGTTGGGGCTTGGGGAGGTTTCCTGTGAAGAACTGAAGATGTTGTAGAGGGTAGGGGGCGATTACCGAGCCTTGGGGGACTCCGGCTACTATTTTCATTGTCGTGGATTTAGTGTCTTCGATTTTGGTGTAGTACTTTCTATCGGGTCTCTTAAAATTATCAAATTATCAATAGGAGACGCCAACCTTTCCGATCATTTTTTTTTAGGATACCATAACGACAAAAAAATAAAAAAAGCATATTGACACGTTTTGTAGAGTTCAGAAATGTTTTTTCGGTAGTCAACCTGATAGGGGAGGGGATTCGCTAATTGTAACAGTCACTAGCCTCTAATTGGCCTCGAATTATTTTTGGGAAAAACAAATAACCGTGTTATGGCTTACCGTAATTTTTACAGGTCCAGCGATAGTGCGAAAGCAACTGCGATTAGTAATAAATCTGGAGAAGAGACAGCCAATATGTACCAACCTGTGAGTAGACATAAAGCGAACATGGCTTACAATCCACATCAGTTCTATTACTCACATACAAATCACAACAAAACAAGAACCAAGCCAGCCAATAAGACTGTACATAAACAAGATCCTAATGGTAGAACTGGGGTTAGTTCTTCTTTCATACTTTTTATATGTGTACATATTTTTTTATTATACATACCTACAAACTTGGTTCTAATTACTGGTTAAGTGTTAATAACTATTGATATTGCAGGCAGTCCTCAATTTTACGACATGTTCGGTTTCTTAAAAAAAGTTGTTTAAACTAAAACTGTGATATCAGTTGGGACCAGAAGTAGGTAACATGAAAAATTTAAATTTCCTTTTTGGCGAATCCATATAGATGTTGGAAATATGTATTTAAGGATGGAGAAGGACTGCATCTACAAAAAATTTGAATATTATGTAGAGAACACTCAAATTTACCATAAAGGCTTACCCAAGGAAAATTTCAGGTGTCATAAAACTGAATCCACGGAAACATCATAAAAGAAGGATCGTCGTAAACTGAGGATTGTCTGTACTTTCTATTTTGGCTTAACTTACCGGACTAGTTTATGATGAGACATAAATTTAAGTTAGCTTAGTTTATCTTCTTTTAGTTTTACTAATATCTGAGAAAATCAGAATCAAAATGATTTTCTAACAACCCTTAAATATAATTATAATTTTTTCTTCCTCTTTATTAGATAATACAAGGTGTTTCTAAATGGAGTACCATAAATTGGAGGACTTGTAGATAAAGTTAAAAAAATACGAAAATGTAGGAAAATTTTTTTTCGAAAAGGCTTTATTGATGAGATACAGGGTGTTAAAGAGTCGACCGACAGACCACTCTTTTGTTAATATTTGTTGAAACAATAACCCAACTGAGACGATTTTTTGTGTGTAACAACAAGTTATAAAGAACAATAATCAGACAAATTTTCGGTTTATTTCAATAAGCCAGTGGCGTAGAAACAGGGGTCGTTTGACACTTTTCACTCTTTAAAAAAGTAAGGGCTAGGTTTTTTGATGTCTTATTACTTTTTTCTGAATCAACGGTCTTTTTACAATAAAAAAGCCATACTTGTTTAATTTGCCCAGAGGCGTCCGTTTTTGAGATATTTGCAATTTTGTGTCAAAAAAAAAAAAAAAAAATACATTTGAACGATTATCAAATCAACCAAAAATAATGTTTTCGTTGGAGCAGCGTTTAAATGCATGTGTACGTGCAAACGGAGGACACTTCGAGCAATATTAGATAATCATTAGGTAATTTTATGTTAGGTATGTTTTGTTCAATTACTTATGTTTTGTTATGTGTTGAATAGTTTTCTTAACAATAAATATTATTTAATTTTCACTTCGGATATGAAATGTCAAACTGACAAGTAAGTCCAAAAATTAGTTTATTTAAATTTCAAAGCTACCTTCACAATTTTAATAAATGAAATTTTTTAATTGCAAAAAAAACAATTGCAAATATCTCAAAAACGGACGCCTCTGGGCAAATTAAACAAGTATGGCTTTTTTATTGTAAAAAGACCGTTGATTGAGAAAAAAGTAATAAGACATCAAAAAACCTAGCCCTTACTTTTTTAAAGAGTGAAAAGTGTCAAACGACCCCTGTTCCTACGCCACTGGCTTATTGAAATAAACCGAAAATTTGTCTGATTATTGCTCTTTATAACTTGTTGTTACACACAAAAAATTGTCTCAGTTGGGTTATTGTTTCAACAAATATTAACAAAAGAGTGGTCTGTCGGTCGACTCTTTAACACCCTGTATCTCATCAATAAAGCCTTTTCGAAAAAAAATTTTTCTACATTTTCGTATTTTTTTAACTTTATCTACAAGTCCTCCAATTTATGGTACTCCATTTAGAAACACCTTGTATAACGTAACAATGCAGCTTGATAAAGATCTTTCATTTAGTAGTAAAAATGTTTTTTGGCGAGGAATTTATGTGTACTATCCTAGAAGAAGAAGAGGGGCATAACCATGAACAAAATACATACAGTAGGACCACAAGTCTCTACCCTCTTTCTTTGGATTTAATTCCCAATCCCAGTAATCCTGACCACGGCACCACAAGTAGGTGAAATTACTTGAAACAAAAACTGAAACCTAAAGTAGCTTCCCTTAATCATGCTGCAAAATGGTGGAGGGTTATGCAGAGTAATTCGAAATTTGTACATTTTCCCATAATAGGGGATGGAAAAATTATAAATTTTATTTTAAAATCGCTGTTTTAGAAACGCCCTGTATATTAACGCTGAACTATTTTGAGCTGCTTATTTAGCATAAAAGAAAGTTTTAATAATAAACTCATATTCATCATAACGAAAAAGTTTTCATTATTCATGCAAACAGTATGGTTTCAGGGTTAAATTTAGTGAATTTATTTATTTTTTTCTGTTAGCCCATCGTCGTTTTAATTAAAGGTAAGTTTTTTTAATTAGAATTAATAAGACATCAGGAATCTAACGTAAACTTAGTGCAAGGAAATAGGATGACTAATCTGAAAGCTCCACAGATAAATATATCTGAACAACAGAAATCTCCTGTCGGGTAAAAGTAATAGGAACTTTGGTAGGAATATCATAGGAATATCTTGGTTTTAAAACCTGTGGTTCTAAAAGTGGTTGCAGGGTTTACCCCAATAAGCCTTTGATCATGCCATCTTCCGACCTGTCATCCTTTGGGAAGCTCTTGTTCGCGATCTGTAGAATAACTAACAAATCTACAATTTTTTCCTCGAGTACATGTCATTAATGACTCTGTCAATCCAATTCAAAATACATCCCTGGTACCTTGACCACTTCTGGTTTCAGCTATGAAATCAATTTTCTCTTTTATTCTTCTTGTTTCTCGTTGTCTTTCTTAGTCTTTCTATTTTTTCTCGTTGACTTTTTGCTTGTCTTTTCTGTTTCTCTACTTTAAATAAATAAATCCAATAAATGCATAAATAATTTCCACAAACTCATTTTTCTGATCCAAACGATTAATCAGTTTTTATTAAGCCTTGATCAAAGTTTCAATTTTCATAATCCCACCTCTGACACCAACTATTTAAAAAAATTTCAATTTAATTAACTAATTATTATAATCACAGTCTCTATTTGCAAGTTACTACTTTCACTAATTACTACTTAAAAACACCTCTTCATAGCTGCGATGAAACCATACTGTTTCAAGACCCTTGTGAAGTCACTTTTTTAAGTCAGAAATTACTTTTTTATGATTTTTTCTTTAATAATCATAGATCCATTCATGCTACTAGACTAATTAACCGCTATTTTATAATATAATTATCATTATATTAACACTTAACCATTATTAATTAATAACTGAATAATAAATAATCATCATCAATAAAAATAACTGAGATAGGAATGCCCAATAATATCGGGTGAAATCTCATTTCACCTGGTGCACCTTTAAGCAAGCTCTGTTGTTTTTCCAGCTCTGTAAAGACACGTCTAACCTCTCTTACAATGCATACAGCACTTGCTCCATATCGGTGAAAAACCGCCAGGCAAACACGAGAAGCTCACTGACAAGGAAGGGTTCTAAACTGAGTAGTGCTTCCTATAACCTCTGCTTAACTGATAACAATCCTTCTCTGCGGGGTTCTGTCAGGTCTGTTGCCAGTAGTCCCCCGATCAGTAAGTCGAGCACAGGGTCCGGACCGCTTAGGGTCCAGTATTCAGGATCTAGCATTGCTACACTTAAATCACAGCACCTATCTGATATCGATGATAACTACTCTTATAGGGCAGACAGAAATAGAAATTATTTCGTAAGTATTTTAATGTACATAACTTTAGCTGTACTATTTTTCGTTCTGTTTGTTATTCTATCACAACATACTGTTTTTTTTTTCTTAGCTTTTATTTATTTTGTTTTTGTTATCTCTTTACATCAAAAATTTTGAAACTAAGCATGAAACGTGTATCACTGGATATTATTTGAAAATTGCATCAAACTAATTATAACAAGCAGGTGGTTACCAAAAACTTATACCGTAATATTTTTTTCACACGAGGCACACTACATAAAAATAACAACGAGGAATATTAAGTGTAAATATTTTTGTTAAAAAAAAGAATGTGGTAAAACTTTTAGAGGGTTTCAACTGATTCATGTAAAGTGTCCCTCAATAATGGAGTCACTAGATTACAGATTATAATTTTAAAGCCATCAAACTGAAATTTTTACATTTCAGCTATGTGGGTGAATCCCCCAATAACTTTGCATCAGTTTCAGTAAAAAAATTTGATTGTATATGCGAGCCTATAACTTCCTTCATATGGTGTAAAAAATTGTTATGGTATAATGGGTACCTACCTTTATTTTTTTATCTTAAAGTATTAAAAAAAATTATCGATTTTACAACTATATAAATATATGTGTATATGTGATGCAGAGAGAACAGAAATACTCAAGACGTAGTTATAGTAGTAGAAGTACTCTATCAAACCATCTAAACACTCCATCTCGCTCAGTCAGCTTGGAATATATATTAAGTCCGCTTATAAGGAGTTCTTATCAGTAAGTAGTTGTTGATAAATTACTCAACACATCACAAGTCAATTTTTTTGTTAATCTTCGTATCATTTATAGTCCCCCCTTTTATCCATCCAATTTGTAGATAGCTTTTATAGAGAGACTATCTGAAAATTGCATTCCCTAAATATAAATTTTTTTAGTGAAACCAAAGTGTATTTTGAGTACAAACTGACTATAAAATATTACTTTGATGTGTTAAGTAATATGTCACCAATCTTCTAGTTCAAATATAAATTATTTATTGCTTTGTGGATGCTATTGTCACACTCAAATGGTTTAGGTACTAAAACTTACTGAATGGAAGAATTCACTATCCTTTCATTAATGATGACAATAATTGCCGTTTACAAAAAAAAAAAACATTTATACTCAACAAGAGCAGTTGTCACATTTATCTTTGGGATATGAATTCTTCTCTACTTTCTTCATTAACCCAAGGCTACAAGTTCTCGAGCTTTTCTTATGTTTGAATGGTACGATCGAAAAAATTTCTACTCCTAGTTGATCAATCACTGATGACGTGTCGCATTTTAAATTTAAAGTTAACCAGGCCAAAGGTTTTTGTAACTGCGTCTAGCCCTACGTTGTGACAAAAAAAAACTACAACCTGCTAATTAGAAGAGTGAATTGAAAATAAATCTAGCTCATTAGGCGACATTTAAATAATCACTCCTCAGAAATATAAATTTTTTCGACCACTGCATATTTTGTTTTTAATAACAAACACAATAAAAGTTGAATTAACACGACAGTGCGATCGCCAACCTTATAATTAAGACGGTACTATGTTTAATGATGATTATGCATAATGCTTTCATTAACTAAATTAACTAATTCCTACTAATCTATAATAAGAAAAGCAAAATCTAACAAAGTAGAAATTAAAATAGTCAACCAATCACAGAGACTAACAGAACACTCTCACTGAAAGTAAACATTTTCCATCTATCGTCAGGAAATACTTATTACCTGACCTGACTTAGCCTGATCCCAATTTTATAACACGCACAAAAATTACGGTTTTTATTCATGTATTGTATACTTGAGAATGTTTTTAGCATGTTGTATGTTCCTTGTTTGAATGTCCGTTAACAAAAATATATTTATCAAAAACGTAACAGTTTTTCTCTTTTCCTTAGATATCAAATGAAATAAATGTCTCAGGTCGTAAGGAAGCTGAACAGAGCGGTGAAGGCAAGAGCGAGAACAGGAGGAAGGATTTTTCCGAAATGAGCACGGAATTATGATTTAAATTAAAATAAATGATCATATAGCTGTGTCAACTATTTGTACCCAATTCCAAATACTTACATAAACAACTATACATTTTTATACATAATTAATATATCGTTGTGTATCTATTGTATACGTACTTATTTATAGGAATAAATTTATACATAATTTATTACATTATTTATACCTTATTATTGTAGTTGTTTATGAAAATTTATTATAATAAATTATCTGTGTCATTCTGTGTGTTTTATTTTCTGTAAATTATGCCGTAGCTTTTAAGTCCTGTTTTCCTGATAGCGTCAAAATCCACGTTTTTAGGGCTAAATTTCGCCCCTGAGCGAGGCTGTGGTGAAATTTTGACTTATTGAAAGCACCTTCTAAGGTGGCTCAAAACCCAGCCTTCCTTAGTGTTAGTAAAAATTCCTTCCCACTCTTAGTCAAAATCGTCTTTTTCATGTTTGCAGTTTGCGATGTTTCAAATTTCATCTTACTATATTTTTTATCTAATTGTTAGGTTTTTGGAGGCGAATTTCACTCCCAAACGAGGCTGTTCAGCGATTTTGACTGATGTGAATCCTTCCGATCCTTGGCCAAAGACCACTTTATCATCTTGAAAGGTAAACTTTACCCCCAAGTGAGGCTTGTGTCAAATCTCTGCCTTGTTGGCCAAAATACACTTGGGGATGTAATTGGATCCCAAGTGAGACTTTTGACTGGTAAGTGATTTTTATTAGGGTGTTTCAGAACTAAGCCTTCCAATGAAGTTTGGTTAAAATCCAACTTTTCATCTTGAGGGCGAAATTCTAGCCACAATTGCTACCGAGAAGATATTTTAACTGACATGCAACATGACACCAACCTTGAACCTTAACGGCATCCCTGACAAATCATACAATAAGGGGATTCCCCGCAGTCGCAAGCATTTTTTTGTTATCTTGCAAGTCAAACAAAAAAATCGTTTCCAGAGAAATATTTTCTTTAAAGATTACCAAAACAGGGTACCATCCCCTCCATTTTTCTATGAGAACTTAAATCTAGTGTGTGCCAATAAAAGGAAATTTCCCAGCTGTGTTGATAAGGTAGAACAGTGTAATAAATTCAATAATCAATATGAGACCATAAATAATGTATATGCTTTATTAAAATTGTCACAGCGAATTAAACATAATAATTGCAAGCATCAACAAGCGACCATTAACAATAATTTAAGTGCAAAATTGGCAAGCCTTCCCATTCTTAAATTTAGATCTACCTAATTCGGGTTTGACTGGTGAACTTTTGTTTTGGCATCTTGATAAGAAGTAGTCTTTGCCCATATATTGGAATTCCATTCAGGGAAATGCTCCTTGAACACAGCGTCTTCTTCTCCTTGATTTAGGACAGTGAGTGGCGTTTCGCTGCGGTGATGTTTTTCTAAATATTTCTGAAAATAAATAAATGTCATTAAGTAATAAACTCTTTGACTCTGCAATTGAAATTTAAAATTCACCTCAGCCACGGACTTTGCTCCTTGTTTTTCTTGTGCGCTGGCTCCTTTACCAACCCATACATACAACCGGCTACCGATATCCAACAGCATGATATCGTCTTCGCTAAGATCCTCCTGATCGTAATTGACAATTTCTTCAACGCAGAAACGGTCAGTTCCTGGCCGAATTTGCGCGTGGAAAAGCCTGGCCTCGAAACCGTGGTGCTCGTCCTGACTTCCGGCTTTCACCAGACGCTTATGAGGGAAGGCAGATACCACTTTCCACGTCTTGAAGTACTGGGTGAAGGAAGTGGGCTCGGCACCTTCAACAACTCTCTGTACCTGCGTCCATTTGGGGTACTTCTTGCTTTCTACGAAGTGTTGGGCTCTGTTCATGGATTCAGCTTTTTCTTTCTGCGTGCATTGCTTTCCAACCCACACGAAAACATTGGAATCGACAGTGTCCAGAATGAAACAGTCTTTGGGATCCAGCAGTGTTTGCTGAAGTGGTTTCTGTGCAACACGTTCAACTTTGATATTGCCTGATGCATCTGATACACGGTAGAGACTAACAATCCGTTCTTCGTGTGCTTCGAAGAACTTATCATCTCCACCGGCTGTTTCTGCTGGAACGGCTTCCTTTGAACCACCTCCTAGAGCTGCGAAATATTCTTCAAAATCACTTGGTGGACTGTATTCATCTGGAAAAAATAGGCAGGTGATATTTTCATATTAAATAAACAAAAACACATCGAGGTAATCTCTCTTTTTGACGGATATCCTTCCTGTTTGGGCAGAGCGAAGCATCTGATGTTATAAATGAAAAGCGTTTCTAATTACATCGACCATGATGGGATTTCTGACATAATAAGAACAAAAAAATCTCAACTCTTTGACAAAATTTTTGACTACATCACAAGTAGTAAGGGGAGTAGAAATAGAAAACTTACCAACTATAATAACTTTGGATTTTCCACCATGGTCTTGATCTCTGATCTGATTTGCTGCTGAAATGGCCTTCAGACGTTCCATTCTCTTACTCTTCTCGCCAATGTAAACGTAGATTACCTTTCCGCTATCCAGAATGAAGCAGTCACCATTGTTCATGGATTTAATGGAGACATCCACTTGCTTCACACGGATATTTCTTGAGCCTTTCACCTGAGAAAAATTGGTTATCATTGAAGCAAGGGATATGTTAGAGTAACAATTAAGCCAAGAGGATCATAGGTAACTGTAGCATTTCAGACATACTTACATGGAAAAGTCTCTTTTCGAATGCATCTCGATCCACATGGGCGAAGCCTGATTTGATTCCTCCAGGAAGATATCGCACGCCATTCTTGAAGTACGATAGGAAGAGCTGGGATTCGTGGTCTTGAACTTCGCGATACTGAACGGGGGAACCACCTAAATGTTCGTCCAGTTGTACTGCAAATATTGCCGCAGCACCAGCCTCATCCTATAAATATCAACTGTCAATTAATTAAATTTTTTTATGAAATCATCGAAGGTTATTTCCAGGTCCCATTGATTGATTATTATTCAAAGAACTGATGACCTACATTTAACCTTGCATTCAAGAGGAAAAAATAATACTGAAACGAGTATTTGGAGCATTTAATCCATTTTTAGCTTAATGAAAGAAAACTTTTCATAAATTAGAAAAAACAAGGTTCGTCTTGTGCGTGCAGGAATCCATTAAGCATAATTAGATTGGCGAATAGTTTATGAGAACAGCACTTTTGGCAGCACAAACGGAACATAAATGGAATTGGTCGAGTATAGTGACGTGAAACAACTTCAGTTTCATTGAAGCTTAAGTTTCAATGCAACTGAGACCAGACTTGTGACATCCATAAGTACTAAGTAGTCGTTTTCACGTCCCAAATGACGTGTTTTTAGGCCAATATGACGTTTTCAATTTGGTAGTTTTTACGTCGTTTTTTGACGTGATTTTTACGTGAATAAATGACGTCTTTGATCTGTGATTACGACGTCATTTTTACGTCACTAAATTCGACGTTGAAAAGAACAAAAAATGACGTCATATTGACGTTGCTCTGCTACCTGGGGGCTCTTTTTGATCAAGTCTATCTGCCGGCACCCTCAGATTTTACGAACCTTTCCGAAATTTGCCGATTTTTTCCTGATCTTGTCATTTCTAAGAATAAGAGAAATAGTTCTCTGGAAATATCGATTTGAGGCTACTTCTTTTTGTACTTTCACACAAATCTTATAAATTATATGGAAAGTATCTGATTGCTATTATACACGAAAAAGCTAAATAAATTAATTCCAAAAGTGTATAGAAGCGAAAATATCTAAAAATTATTACTACTGGAAACTCAAACCGTCCTTGATCTGTTTACGTGTGAATCGAATAATTTATTATTAGAGTTTTACGATTTTGCAATAAAAGGTGAGTAAATATTGTAAAATTAAACCGTCACGGTCATCCAATTTTTTAACAAAGATACAATTAATTTAGAAAATAGCCAAGATGGGTATAGCTTGAAGGAATATTAAAGGTCACATTCAGGGATGTGCTGCTATAATTTACCTCTATTCTTTAACAGAACATATAACATATTCTATTATTTACATTCTTTACGTCTTCTTCACATTATTTACGTATTCTTTACGTATTATTTACGTCAAACGTAAGGAATAAATTCTTTACACTTGAAGGCGCATTACTGGGTCTCATACCACTTCTGGGTCTGGGTCACAGAACAACTAACAATGTTCTGTACCTACTGATGTTTAACTGGAACAAACATCGAACTAAAGTCATTGGATCAAAAAAATAGAACAAGATTGTTATCTGGGGTTAACATCACAGTCGACATTGCCAGTCTAGATGAGGTCATGATTCGAAAGTAAGAAATGGTAAACAGCATATCCGAATCAATTATGGGGGCTTTGTGATTGAGTCCATCACTGCTTATAGTGATGCGGGCTATTAGATAAGGAAAAGGTTCAAATGAGCTCAGTGAAATATTTATAACTAAAAAGAATTTTGTAAATAAATTATTTAATTTCACATTTGTGGTTTGTGACCAATCTGACTACACTGTTGACACTTAAGGGTGGGTAATACTAATACAGCAATCTTGTTCGAGATTGGTAATTTGAGAAAGAAGTAATTTGTACCAAAAAATTTAACAGATGTCTGATTGATGATTAAACTTCCAGCTCGCTATTTAAGGGATAAGAAATGAGCTTTAATAAGATACCTACAGCTGTTCCAGGATGTACAGATCTTAAAATAAGGATAAAATATAAATAAATTTAAATTCTATAAATATTGGATGACTTTTTTGTCAAGGCTGCAGAAAAGTGGACTTGAATCTTGAATGTTAAATGTGTGCAAACATACACCTGGTGCTGGCTGAATTAAATCACCATTTAAAAACTGATTTGGCAGGCTCGGCAATAAAAGTCATTCTTTTTTATCAACACACAGTTCTTGGCTTTTGGCTCCATACCATGTATTGTTCAAAAACGAAAAGAGCGCTGCTGAGTTATTTTACTGATAAAAATAAATAATGGAATTCTGTTCTTTACGTTTGTGGAGATGTTCTCTCCACTTACATTTGATAAATAGTCCAGGCGCTTTGCCAGCTTTATATTTCGGTTACACAACTATTATATAAAATGAATTCTACAAATAAAGTTATACATGTAGGAAACATTTATATCGCAATCAGGTATCTATTTTGGTAAAATTCCCTATACGTCAATATGAAGCTTATAAATTGAAACTCACCTGAGTAGTTTCGGCCCCCAACCAAAAGTGGAGATCCCAGTAGAAGTTTCCTTTATACTCCTTGGTCTGCAATAAATTAAATTATCAAAAAATCTCTTAATAATGATTTTTATCTCCAACAAAAAAATCGAGATCTAAGAATGCTGGCAAAATAGCTGGTAAAAGCTAAAGGCCATAATCACTGAAGAAGAAGAATTATAGAAAGAAATATTCATAGATACTCACATGTAAAACAATGTATGAATCCCCGGAATAGAATTTTCCATACTGACTTTTTTCATAAGAAACAGGTTTGAAGTCCTGAAACAAACACATAATTAAACTTAATAAAAAAGATCTAAACTTCAGTTTTGAGAGCTGACAGGTTTGACATTTGACAGCTGTCAAAATTTTTCAAAACAGATCTCTGTCAAACTGCAGATCTCTGTATTCACCAATGTCAACATTGATTTCATCCTACCTTTTCAAACTTTTGGAAATTATATTTTGACTCAAACTGTTACCTTGAAAGATAAGTAAATCATTGAATGGTTTTCTTGAAGTTATATCTAAGGTAGCAGGATTTTTATATCGCATTGCAGAGTTCGTTTCAGGTCATGTAGACACGGAGAACGCAATAAATTTATGTTATATTTTTAATGCGCGCCTGTTATTGCACCGTAGAAAGACCCGAACTCGGCTCTACCGCGTAAATCATTTCCTGGAGCCTCCCGTTTTAGAAGGCGGATATCTCTGATGGCGCTGTCACCTTTCACTACATTATTACAAAATAGAAATCTGGGGAAAAAGTCAGGTATAAATAGTCCCAATAAAACATTAAA
Source organism: Malachius bipustulatus (assembly GCA_910589415.1). Classification (NCBI taxonomy): domain Eukaryota; kingdom Metazoa; phylum Arthropoda; class Insecta; order Coleoptera; family Melyridae; genus Malachius; species Malachius bipustulatus. The sequence continues at coordinate 32,398,374 of OU342639.1, read as the reverse complement.
AGACATGTCATGACGCTTCAACAAAGTTACATCTACATTAGATGAGAGGATAGAAAATCATGCACAACAGTCCATTCTACTACCGTCTTAATTCAAAAGGGCGTATCTGCAAAAATATAGAAGTTAAGAAAGCTGACTTTTAAGATTTTCATTTATGCTGTAACGCATTTAAGGCATAAAGCTAATTTACGCGTACCTTACATCGAAAATAGAATTGTTTTCTCGATCTGAAATTCCTAGCGACCTTTTTCTTAAAATCCTTTAATCGGTGTAAAATAGGCATCACCTAAAAGGTGCGTCGTACGCACGAAAAGCGTCGACGTGGAAGTAACGATTCGAGGACCAATGATTTGGTAGTCCTTATTAGGCAATATCGACGACAAGTCTCGGTATTGGTCCAAGAGGGAACACGTGATCTACGACGCGCATCTGGAAGAGAAAAAAGTCTGCAGAGAGGAACAGCCGCCTGTATATTGCTAAAATACGACTTTGATCGATGATTATTATAATTATTTTTAAGAACACAGCTACTGTCTATGTTTGAGGTTTATTAATTCATTTTAACTAAGGAGACGATGCACTTTAAGGTAATCATCACCGTAAAATCTGGAAAGTTTACAGGTGTCGTCGATAGACGCTTCCAAAATGGCCGGTGTCGCGATTATTGCTATTCGCACATTAATTAAAACACGTATGTTCGTTTTCTGCTATATACTTTATATATATACTTTTCTGCTATATACTTGTCGTTTGATAAGAAAAAAATAATGTAAACCAAAAATTAATAAATTTTAGAAAAAAAAAATTGGAAAATTTTTATTCTTCTTTTTTCAAAGAAAAACAGATAGTTCTTAACTGAAATAGGCCAATATGAAGTCATACTGCTTGCCTTATAGGTTGTTAATTTCTCTATGATATTCGATCGAACAAAAATTTTTGAAAGTTATTTTTTGAAGTTTATTAGTTTTTGGTTTCCATTATTTTTTTCTTATCGAACGACATAAAAAAATAATATGGCGGCCATAAGAAAAACGAAAGTTGACTATGAAAACTCTGGGATCTAGTCGGCTGTGAAAATTTTTGAAACGTCAGATAAATAGCTTATAACGGCTTATGTAAGGCTACAAAAAATTATTCATTAATCTCCAATAATAAAAAAGATATTCCAAAAATAAGATTTCTCGATTTTTCAGTTTTTTTCAGGATATTTCAGGAACGGTCACAGATATCTTGCATGTTTTGACGGATTCGAGATGGCCATAAAATAGCGCAACTTTTCTCTAATTTAACCGACCCTGTATCTCTTACGGTTTACGAGATCCTAATGATGGGTAGTACAAAAATTTCCCACCCTGTATAATCCACTCAGACGTATGTGGCCCAATTCATCCTTCTATTCATCCTTCTACAATCGATGACAAGAGTTATCTTGTAATCGTGATTATAATATACGCACTACACAGTGACCTATTTAATGAGACATAAAAATGAAGTGTTGACCCACTTTAAAGAGTATATTATGGCTAAAGCGCTTGCTCTGTTATTTGATTTACGTGTCGTAAATGGTATTGTGACAATGGAAGAGAGTATCTTTCAAATAAATTCACAGAATTTTGTAAACGAAAGGGTATAACATATTATCACTAACCTTACACTGAATTAAATTTGGTAGCTGAAAGGATGAATGGGACCATCATTGTAGAGAAAGCTGTATACCTAATACTAATAACTGCCCACTTAAATAAACATTTCGGAGGTGAAGAGCTCTATTGACAGCTACATTTAAAATAAATCGAACCTCTACTAGAGGACTTGACAATTTCATGCCGCATGGTAAATTTAAGCAAAAATCATAAACCTAAAGGCTGTTTTTTTGTTGGCTATAATGTTTATAAGATTTATGATCAAAATAAAAAAAATTATTTTTGTCATAGTTCGTGCATGAGGTAATATGGTGATGAATCTTTGATGAAATTGAGGAATTACCTAAAATAAGGCAATCCAAAAACAAGAAACTAACAAAAACTTGTGTGGAACCTTATGATCCTTTTTGTCTAAAATAAGGCAATCCAAAAACAAGAAACTTACAAAAACTTGTGTGGAACCTTATGATTCTTTTTGTCTAAAATAAGGAAATCCAGAAACAAGAAACTTTGCTAAAACTATATCCCAATAAAATTCATCAAATATATTTGCTAAAACTTGTGTGCGAACACCTTATAAGTATTTTAATGATTGGTAAAAAAAACACAATCTGCTCTAAGCTTAAAGGAAGTGAGGAATTGAAATTGAACAATCATAATAACAAAAGTCGAAAACCTCATTCCACTCCTAAAATAAACTTTGATACACAAAAGGGAGGCAATCTATTGTAGAACCTCTCAATCAACTAAAGTACTCAAATCCAGAAAAACTGGATCAGAAAGTGGACGCATCCGATACAGAACTAAATGATTGCATGATTTTTACCGGTATGACTGCCATAACTGGTAAACTACCGAATTGTTTCCAAGATTTGCAAGGTCGCGTTGATCAACGTGAGTGGGAGCTGGCTGTATAAGATGAACTCCATTTCGCTCCACACTAATAAAACTTTGACATAGTCAAAACTTCTAAATGCAAATGTTGTAAAGTGCAAAGGGGTTTACTGTAAAACAAGATGCAGATAGCAATTTAACCAAGTATAAAACTCGTCTTGTTGCGAAAGGTTATAGTCAAAACTATTTATTAGACTATGAGAATTTTTCACTTTATTTATATGCTTATATGCAAGTGCCAGAAGGTATTAAAGCCAGAGATGGTGATGTCTGTAAATTAATAAATCTCTATGGTTTAAAACAGGCTTCATGCTGCTGCTATGAAGCGTTCAACTTCTTTTTAAATACAAGGGTTTTCAAGCTTATCCGGTTGATAACTGTCTGTATTTCCTGAATCAAGGTTTGATTAATAAAAAAATATCTCGTTCTGTATGTGGATGATCTTGTAATAATATAACAAAAGATGAGATAGCACTTGAAAGTTTAAAGGAAGTGTTTCCAAATGGTAGACATGAAAGAAATAAAATTATTTCTAGGAATTAAAAAGAAACGAAGACAAGGTCAATCAATCGGATATTTGAAAAATGTCTTAAAATGTGAGTGGAAACCGGTCACGACTCCCCTATCTGTTCAAGTAGATTATAAAAGTTTGACATCAAATGAAGATGGGAAGCACCATGTAAAATGTACCTAATATAGGATAGCTATATACATGTATTAATTTAATGCTTTGTACGCGACCGGATATATGTACTGCACTTAACATCTGAAGCAGATACCAATGTAAGAATAATACTAATAATAACTTTATTTTCCAACAGGTGGTTAAACAATAATCATAACTCTAGAATTATGGAAGTGTAACATGTTTTACGATATGTCAAAGGGACATTAAATTTTAAGTTAGTCTATGTTAAAAATGTCAATCATGGCTGTACCGATAGGTTTTGCTGATGCAGACTGGTCAGGCAATGATGATGATCCTAAAAAGTACGACGGGGTATTTGCTCCTAGCAAGGAATACAACCTGGAATTCCAGGAAACAAAATAGTGTGGCTGTCTCAGCAACGCAGGCGAAATACATGGCCATATTTGAGGCTGATCGAGAAGCTAAATGGCTCCGATCTCTTGGCTAATAGTATCATTATCATAGTATCAAATGAAAAGACCAATAAGTATTTATGAGGATCATACAGAGGATGCATAAGCATCGCTCATAATCCCACAAGTCATCGAAAGGCTTACACATTGATGTAAAATACCATTTTACCCGTTAACAGATTCAAAAGGGTGTAAGAAAATTATTGTATATTCTAACAGATGATCTGCTGATGATTCACAAAATTTAAGTTAGATTTAGATAATGATAAATAAAATTATTAAAATGCACTAAGTCTAAAACCAATATGAACAGAATGGTGTGTCTAGGTTTTTTAATGGGGGTTTTTCCCTAGACTGGCTGGAAAAGCGAATGCTTCACCATGATGATGTCAACAACTCATCCTTATATTCTACAAACCATTCTACCCCCCGATAATAATGAATTAAGAAACTTCTAAAATACGACATATTGTATAAATTATATCCTTCTAATTTTAATGTAATAATTCATACGATCATACGAAATGTAATTTCTATGTGAATAATGTAAATATATCTAAAAAAAGGGCTTTGACTCTGATGGGGCTGCAATTCCATTTTAGAGTGGGAGTGAGGAAATTAAGCGGTCATCCAACTCATTTCCGATCATGCTAAAATGGGATTTCAGTGAATGCTCTTTATAAGACTATATAGGACAGGATGTGATGTAAGGAAGGAACTACTTATGTAAGGTGGAACTTCTGTTTTAGAAATATTATCTTGATTCATTCTTCAGCTAGTCGCCTTAGCGAGAACACTGACTTGTTAAAGTATAAATAAATAAAATCATATTGCCGCGGTCTTTGTTTTAGTACACCCATACCTGTAATTCCAATAGAAACAAAATTAAATTAATTTTTGAGGGAAAAATTTTTGAAAAAAAAAATGGAAAAAAAATTTAAAAAAATTTTCAAGAAATTTGGAAAAAAATTTAAAAATAAATTTGGAAAAAAAATTAGGGAAAAAATTTTGGAAAAAAAATTTGATGAAAAAATTTTGAAAAAAAATTTTGATGAAAAAAAATTTTAAAAATCAATTTTGAAAAAAAATTTTGAAAAACATTTTGAAAATCAATTTTTGAGGAAAAAAATTTTGAAAAAAAAATGGAAAGAATTTTTGAAAAAAAATAAAAAAAAAATTAAAAATAAATTTTGAAAAAAAGTTTAAAAAAGTTTTCAAGAAATTTGGAATAAAAAAATTAAAAAATTTTGGAAAAAAATATGAAAAAAAAAATTTAATAAAAAATTTTGAATAAAAACTGGGCTGACAAACAAAAATCCGGAGCTAACCTGGCCTACTGAAAATTTAATTTTCAGAGCTAACCTGGGCTGACCTGGGCTGACAAACAAAAATTCGGAGCTAACCTGGCCTTACTGAAAATTTAATTTTCAGAGCTAACCTGGGCTGACCTGGGCTAACCTGGGCTGACAACAAAAATCCGGAGCTAACCTGGCCATACTGAAAATTTAATTTTCAGAGCTTTTTAAAAAAAACTATAAGACAAAATGTTTGAAAAAAAAATTTGAGGAAAAAATTAAAAAAATAAATATTTTGAAAAAAAATTGAAGAAAAAAATTTGAAATTAAAATTTTGGAGGAAAAAATGGAAAAAAAATTTGAAAAAATAAATTTTGAAAAAAAATTTATAATCAATTTTGAAAAAAAAAATTGAATAAAAAACTGAAAAAATTTAGGGAAAAAATTTTGAAAAAAAATTTGAAAAAAAATTTTGATGAAAAAAATTCTTTTTGAAACAAAAATCCGGAGCTAACCTGGGCTGACCTGGGCTAACCTGGGCTGACAAACAAAAATCCGGAGCTAACCTGGCCCTACTGAAAATTTAATTTTCAGAGCTTTTGAAAACAAAACTATACGACAAAAATTTTGAAAATTAAAAATCAATTTTTGAGGGAAAAATTTTTGAAAAAAAATTGAAAATCAATTTTTGAGGAAAAAATTAAAAAAAAATGGAAAGAATTAAAAAAAAAAATTTAAAAATTTTTTGAAAAAATAAATTTTGAAAAAAAATAAAAGAAATTTTCAAAAAATGTGGAATAAAAAATTTTAAAATAAATTTTGAAAAAAAAATTTAGGGAAAAAATTTTGAAAAAAAATTTTGATGAAAAAATTTTGAAAAAAAATTACGATGAAAAATTTTTTTAAAAATTTTGGAAAAAATATGAAAAAAAAAATTTAATAAAAAATTTTGAATAAAAACTGGGCTGACAAACAAAAATCCGGAGCTAACCTGGCCTTACTGAAAATTTAATTTTCAGAGCTAACCTGGGCTGACAAACAAGAATCCGGAGCTAACCTGGCCTTACTGAAAATTTAATTTTCAGAGCTAACCTGGGCTGACAAACAAAAATCCGGAGCTAACCTGGGCCTTACTGAAAATTTGATTTTCAGAGCTAACCTGGGCTAACCTGGGCTGACAAACAAAAATTCGGAGCTAACCTGGCCTTACTGAAAATTTAATTTTCAGAGCTAACCTGGGCTAACCTGGGCTGACAAAACAAAAATTCGGAGCTAACCTGGCCTTACTGATAATTTAATTTTCAGAGCTAACCTAGGCTGACCTGGGCTAGCCTGGGCTGACATACAAAAATCCGGAGCTAACCTAGCCTTACTGATAATTAAATTTTCAGAGCTACCCTGGGCTGACCTGGGCTGACAAACAAAAATCCGGAGCTAACCTGGCTCTACTGAAAATTTAATTTTTGAAAAAAAAACTATACGACAAAAATTTTGAAAATCAATTTTTGAGGAAAAAATTTTGGAAACAAATTTAAATTAATTTTTGAGGGAAAAATTTTTGAAAAAAAATGGAAGAAAATTTTTTTTAAATAAATTTTGAAAAAAAAATTTGAAAAAAAAATTTGATGGAAAAAATTTTTAAAAATCAATTTTGAAAAAAAAAATTTGAAAAAAATTTTGAAAATCAATTTTTGAGAAAAAAATTTTTGAAAAAAAATTTAATATCAATTTTTGAGGAAAAAATTTTTAAGAATTTTTGAAAAAAAAATAAAATAAAAATTTTGAAAAAATAAATTTTGAAAAAAAGCTTAAAAAAATTTTCAAGAAATTTGGAATAAAAAAATTTAAAAATAAATTTGGAAAAAAAGACAGAAAAAATTTTGAAAAAAAAATTTGATGAAAAAATTTTGAAAAAAACTGGGCTGACAAACAAAAATCCGGAGCTAACCTGGCCTACTGAAAATTTAATTTTCAGAGCTAACCTGTGCTGACCTGGGCTAACCTGGGCTGACCTGGGCTGACAAACAAAAATCCGGAGCTAACCTGGCCATACTGAAAATTTAATTTTCAGAGCTTTTAAAAAAAAACTATAAGACAAAAAGTTTGAAAAAAAAATTTGAGGAAAAATTAAAAAAAAACTTTTGAAAAAAAAAATTGAAGAAAAAAATTTGAAATTAAAATTTTGGAGGAAAAAATGAAAAAAAATGAGGAAATTAAGCGGTCATCCAACTCATTTCCGATCATGCTAAAATGGGATTTCAGTGAATGCTCTTTATAAGACTATATAGGACAGGATGTGATGTAAGGAAGGAACTACTTATGTAAGGTGGAACTTCTGTTTTAGAAATATTATCTTGATTCATTCTTCACTTCTTCAGCTAGTCTAGTCTCCACAGCGAGAACACTGAATTGTTAAATGTATAAATAAAATCATATTGCCGCGGTCTTTGTTTTAGTACACCCATACCTGTAATTCCAATAGAGACAATTCAGGCTTATTAATTAACGCGATTAGACAAGAGAAGGTAATTTAGGTATTTAGGTACCTAAAGGGATAAAGATATAAGATATTCCTATTTAATAGAGAAATTCACGGATACGCAGTCAGCTCTTCTTGGATGAGTCCTGCTCATATATCCGTTTATGAGTGAAATTTTCTCGCGCTAATTACTTTAATGCGGATAGGTCGTTACAAGTGTTCACAAGGTGGAAACTTTAGGGTTCCCATTAGCAACATCAGTAGAAAAAGGGATTACGATAGCCGGGAAGCGTGACAACGCAGAATACAAGGAAGTTATTCAGATTAAATTTGAATGAAAGATATAAACATGATTACAGATAAAACTGAATGAATGGTAAATTTCTAATTTTTCTAAGATGTATTTTTTTGATCGCAGGTCATCAAATCAAGCTTGGATTAAATAATGAATCGGTATAATACTGCTATGCTCTTTTCTAATTTAGGAACAAAACAAAGGCTAATAAAATAACTTACACCAACATAACTCAGATAATAACAGATGAACAGATGATTTTTCTAGGAGTTCCACCGAAATGTCTAATGTGGTTTTAAGATTAACTGCTGGCATGTTGTATTAAAAGCTATTTTATATACTTTCGCCGTTGAAATGCATTCGGTTTACTTTCAATTTCAACACTTCAAGTTGTAAAAATATCGCTTCTATTTTTAATTCCTCGGTACTCAAATAATGTTTCAGGAGATTAATGAATATTATGACAAACCGTGTATGACAATAACCATCTGGCATTACTTTTATTATTGATTGAATATAAACATAAAACATATGAACTAATTAGGTTTGTTGAGAACATTAAAGAAAATTGTTTCATTAATTTATTGTTTCATCACTCACGTGTCCTGGAAATAAATCGATAAATCGATATATCGATTAATATAATAATAGCATTTAATTAGAGGAAAAATCCTATTTTAATCCGTAGAGACAAGTCAAGTAGATGAGCTTAGTCAATTTCATTAAGGGGGGGAAGTTCTTAAAAAACATTTTCCAGAAGTCTCCGAATACAATCGACGAGGCAGCTCGTGGGCGATTTATATCTAAATCGAGCGAAATTTTCAGAAAAATCATATTTTTGGCAAATCTTTACCAAGGAAAATTTTATAAAAAATGTTTCTTCTCGGTTTTTCTTTAATTCTCTATAATAACATTCTCTAAATTTCTAAAACTGTCTCGGGCAGCCTGCATTTATAAATATAGCCAATTTTCAGAAAAATCGAGCTGAAACTTTTTTTGGAGAATTTTTTTACCGAGGCGTCCAATCGAAATAGTGATGTAAAACTATTTATAGGTATCACAGAAATTCTCTATGCCCGTCTTATTCTTAGAAAGATTTTCTTCATGCTGCATGTATTTATTTTAGGACCCACACAAGTATGAAGCATAATCATGAAACCAGCATCAGTAACTGTTGGAACATGATTTATTACTCCTAAATCTAAGATAAAAGACAGGGATCATGAATCATCAATGATGACTATCGTAAAGACGTAAAGAGAAGGTTTATGAGCTGGTATGCTTTTCAGCAATTGATAAAGATATCAGCTTTGCCAAAATAACCTCTTAAAATAAACTTAATATTTTTTTAAGAAAAAGTCTGAGATTAAGCATGCATTTTTCATGAACAATAATATGTAGAAAGTTTCAAAACACCCAAAAATCAGGGAGGAAAACCCCTATACCAAAGCTTCCGTGGCTTACCGAGGTTGGGAGGGATGAAGTACGAGGCTATACAGGGCTCTGCAACTGAACAGGTATCACCTGTTTTCAGAAATCTCGCTTATGGACAAAAAGTATTCAAAAATGAAAGAAATTTGGGATAACTAACAACTTTCTTAAGTGCAAATATGTCTTATAGGGTCAACTGACCAGTGAATGAACGGATAAGAGAAACCGTCACTTCAACTGCCTTGTTTGCAATTAAAATGATAGAAAATATTTTTTATTATAACATGGTAGATTAGTTTGATTATCTGACTTTATATTAAAAATTAAACATGTTAGATAAAGTTAATTTTTCTATTTTTTAACTTAAATTTCATGACCAGATGTCGAAAATCCCAGTGAATGAACAAGCTGACCCAATGAATGAAAGTAAAAAAACCCAGTAAATGAACGCAAAATATAGGTGGTATATAGTATAAATTACCTTACTTTATTTTAATTTTTTTTCAATTTAAAAAAAAAGAGAATAGGTATAATTTAATTTAGCATTTTTTTAAATCGTAATATTATTATACTTCAATATTCGATATAAACATTGGTAATTACCATCAAAATTGGCATAGGTAATACTTTAGACATAGAAAGATTGAGTATTATAATTTATCAGTTGCGCCAATAGGTATAACCACTGGATATAACACTGAAAAAAAAAGATGAGGAAGAGCTGTTCTCAGGATTATCTAATAAAAAGTAATTTTTTGAGGAATTTTGAATTTCCGATGTAAATGGTATATCTATATCTATATTCTAGTGAATGAACGCTAGTAAATGAACATAATCATACAGTAAGAGAGTCGTGTTCATTCACTGGATTTGCAGTATTTATACACAATATATTAGCCAAGGAAGTTTCATACCAAAACAAAGGTATCTTAAGAATCATTTTAGCGAAAACCTGCATAACAGCTCAAAACCCAGTAAATGAACATACTGTTCATTCATTGGATTTTTTGAAATTTTCAAACCAGTATTTGAACAGGCCAAAAAATACGAATATGTAAAGTATAACAACATTATTTGTATGTAAATCGATCATTCTTAGTCTGTATAGTAATTGAAAACTCTTAAAATGACAAAATTTGTTATTGTTTGAGTATTAAGCTGTCATATAGTTGAGCTGAGTTCATATTTTCCTAAAGAAAAAATGGCGCCTTTGCTCGACTGCTTGTCACTAACTACAACTTCTTGTCAGTTCTTATACAATAGGTACCAATCCATTTAATGAAACCAATAAGTCATTTTCATTGAGGACATGCGCGCCACGTATTATTTATAGAGATAAATATATTTTAATACAATCTATCCTTATTTTTGATCAAAAAGTAGTTATTTGTTCATTCACTGGTTAGTGTTCATTTACTGGTCGGTTGACCCTACATACCATGTAAGTACCTATATTACGTGTACTGAATCGAGCTGTTGCTTCTAAATAAATGATTTTCAACTCATTCAGCTTAGATTGGGTCGTGAGTCCTTAAGATTTGAATCAATGTACTTTAGTAATTAATTCCCTATATGATGACTTTTTCCAAGATATTAATCAAATTATGTTGTGATTAATTGGAGAATAATAAATATTTACCCCTAAACCTGAAAATAGGTGCTGTTTGGGGGTAGAATGAACAATAATTATAATTAAACAATGTAATGAAATCAATCAATTACAGCATCAGAGCTGATAGGCTGGCCAACACTACCTCCCTGTAATAGAACATGAATCCTTAAAATTAAACATAAAATAAACGACCGATACAATATTATGCTTCGTTGACGGCTGGCACTGCTCGCAAATGGTATGGTAATTGCTCGGGTAAGCGGCTCTAGAGGTAAATTAGAGAGATCTAACCTGTACTAAAGGTAGTTGTTGGTCCTTTCCTTGATGAGGTTGAATGAAAATACTAGAATATCGATAGCGGAAAGGCGCTTCTTGTCTGGTTGACGACGCCGGCGGGTAACTTCAATAGCCAAAAGAAAAACTGCCAGGTGGTAGGTGTCGAAGTAACTTTACGTCACTATCACCGACGTGTAGATCACGCACAGGCACAACACAGATACGCGAGTACACAAAATTACACAATAACAGTAAGTACCTACTTTAAAATTAAAGATAGGTAGGTGTTCTACACCCCACAACAACTATTAAAAGGAATACGGGTGCGAGTCTCGTATTCCAAGATCTCGACGGTAATTAGTAATTATTAATTTTAAAAGGCGGAATATAACACCTGTTAAAAGCGGCGTGCTTATTTAATTTTGAAAAAGGAATTAGGTATTTAATTTACCTACAATTTACGTATTCAAACTCGACAATATTAAATTTCCGGGACGGACCAGGTCTAGCCTGAATTGTGTCTCGTTCCGTACTGCCTATTTTCCAACCTTTCTTGGGTGGTCTCACCACTGGCGAGTTCCCTGCTACCCTCTCTTTTCCCAAGACACCCTGACAACGTTGCCGTGTCCGGTCAACGGGGTCGATTATTTGGCGAAAATAACATACCTAGTATGAATTCTGAAATACTACATACGTTTGGTAAATCCCCGGTTCCGACCATGTTGTATTTTTTTTATTATTTTTTTTCGAATTCCTCGACGTCGAATTAGTAAATACGGAAGTTTAATAATTTCACGAAGAGTCATTTATAACGTTATAGGTGTATGCAATTCGGTGAAAAAAGTTAATTAGTAGACATTTTCGAGGCCGGCTAATGCTAATCTTATGGCACTCGCCGGAGCTAAAAGGATAAACATGGTCGCCGAGGCGGCTAACCAATCAGAAAGATGACCGCGTATGGCCAGACTCTTATATATATCGAGAAACTCTAGTGCATACCTAGGTATATACCCACATACCTACGTGCATTTCTAAAAAAACTATTTTTTTAAATTGTCATATCTTTGTTATTAAAAGACCAATCAGGATAATTTTTTTTCACGCATTTAGGTAAGTTAATTGTCGATGCGATTGTTCTTCTAATTTTCTCAATCATACATAAAGTACATGGAAAATAACTTGAAAAGCATTAATTTTTAGATTTTTAATTAAAATAAAAGTGTAAGCTAATTTTCGACTAGCGTGGAAATTTTTTTTCTCGTTAAAATTACCTATCAACATAATCGAGACACAATGAAGACTTCAAATTATATGTTAAAAAAAAAAAACTTGAAAAAAAAGTGCACGATGAAGAAAATGCAGGGAGATACAAATGGCCGAGCGGGAAACAGCCGGAATGACCTGTCGAAGTTTTTCCCGATTTTTACAGTTTTTACAACGGTTAAGAAAAAAAACTATATCTATCTTTTAAGTAGGTAAAGAACGTCTCTATCAAAGAGTTTTATTATTTTTTCGAAAATATTTCGAAAAAAACCGAAAGCATCCATTAAAGAGTACCATTTTTTCAATTGTTTTTTTTAAGAAACGATTGCCGCCCCTCTAACCGGGAGTTTTTCGGGAAAATGTTTCAAATAAAAAAGATAGCATTTGAATAACTATTCAAAAAAGGTCTGATTTGATTTTTCGCTAGGATGCTTGGTTTTCAAAAAAAAATTTTTTGTAATTTTTAGAAAAAAGAACAATTTTTTTGTTTTTTTGAATAAGACGCTTTTAGCGACCTTTCACAAAAAAATCGTCATTATCTTTTCAGTAGGCAATAAACAGCTCATCTCACTGTTTTGTTGTTTTTTCCATCGGTCAAATAAATTTTGAAAAAAATTCGAAACAATAAAAAATCATGCGAAAACTTTTTTTTTGAGGACCGATTACCGCTCACTAAATTATTTTTTCGAAAAACGATCTCTACAAAGTTTGTACGTCTATGCTTTCCCTAAGTAATTGTACTAGCAGAATCTCTCAGCGATGTACCGTTACCGAGAAAAAGTTCTATATGTCAGACGCTGCAAAAAAAAGTACGGCCCTGAACAGGGGCCTTAAAATTCACGGATCCGGCCCATTTTCAATAGGTCGTATTTGGGCGTCCCGAGCTTCGTCCCTGTTAAATTTCAACTCGATCGGTGCAACTTTCAGACACTTAGAGTGTTTTCTAGGTCGTTCCCGAAAAAAAACGAAATTCCCGAAAAAAATACACTTCCCGGTAACAGATCCCGCTCGTCTTAAACAGGCATCGTGGGACCGTGCGTCTCTTCAATAGAGCCAAATTTCAACTTTCTACGACGAAAAATGGCGGCTCTAGAGTGTTTCCTAGCAAGATAAACAAATGATTGTCGTTTCTGACGTCACAGGACAGGGCCACTAGCGCCATAGCCACTACTCTGTTATCTGTTCTCGCAAGTGAGCACTCAGCATATTATAGACTCCGTGATTCTCGTCATATCTTCTCTTTGCTGTCAATTGTCATTTGCCTGTTCTGTCTTTAATCTGACAGTAGTCTGTCTGATCACTTGTCTCTCTCACGTACCTATATCTGTACTATCTCCGTCTCTGTTACTTTGTGTAATGTAAGTCCAATATGAAATTTAAATGTTTCGTTTATTTTTTAAATAATATTCGTTTAATTGAAGGGATTATTGCTAGAACGTGATAAACCACAACACATTATTAACCGAAATTTTTGGTGGCTTGTCACATTCTAATTGCAGAAGTTGGCGCTGTAGTATCAATGCTAGAACTGGATTTTAAAGCTAGTGGCTTCATCTTTATGAATATTTTTTAACTAATTTTTATGTGGCTAGTTACACTATTGCATGATTAAAAAACAGCGAAATCTCATTTTTGTAACAAGTGTGGCTTGTCACGTTCTGGCAATAAGCCCTTCAATTAATGGAATGATTACCGAGACCTTCCTTAAGTACCTACACGAATCCCTGGAATTACTTTTTGCTGTTACCGAAATTAACAGGTGAGTTATTTAATTAGCATGTTATTTAAGCAAGAAAAATGTGCTTTTTATGTCAAATTTTCATGAAAATAACTTGCACCGCGATTAGAATAATTATTTTCATTAGGTACTAGAAAGCAAAAGAAGTGGTGGGGCTTTCTATATGTTGTCCTATCCCTCGTGGGTATACAACTGAGCGCTTCCAGCTTCCATCTTCAATTTTCACTTAGCACTTAGCTTAACTCCACCCAGCGTCGGCCATCGTTGCCCACACCACACAATTCATTACATCTGTTTCAGGTTTAAATTGAGTAAAAGTCGATTATCAAAATTGTCCATAATATGTATTTAAGGGTAAGTAACACATTTAAGTAACACATACATCACTCTAATTTTGTCGGAGTAAGATATCTCCTTGCAGTAAGTACCTAAGTGCTATTCTGCCGTTTTAGTTGAAAAGGGCGTATCTGCAGTTTTACCTGTTTTCAGCTTAAAAGTGCATTTCATACTGTTCATTCCAATCTAACTAATTTTTAAATCAGCTTGGCCGTATCTACACAAATAATGCGGTAAAATAGCGAAATAGGATGGGCGTATATGAAATTCTGCAGGAGATTTTAGTTGAAAAAGTCGTATGTGGTATTTTTAGTGTAATAAGGCATATCTGTGTTAAATTAAGTACACATGCGCCCCTTTGAACTAAAAAATCCACTTGACAACATGCAGTTATGCAACTTCATACATGATTCGGTCACATACAACCTCGCTTATTGAGTATTTCTTTAGCAGATTTTTGGTTTTCCTAAATTTATTTAGATCGAATGACATAAAAGATAATATGGCAGCTATGACAAGAACAAAAGTTGACTAAAGGAACTCTTGGATCTAGTCGTCTTTGGAATCTTTTTATGTAAAATAGATAGCACTTAAAAAGCACTGTGTTTAATAATATGTGGATAATCTCCCATATTTGGGTAGATTTTGTAAAAACAATTTGAAAAATAACTATAAACATTTTTCGCTGAGGCACCCCTATCTCTTGAATTTGGGGGATGAAAATCAATTGTTTGCAATAACTTTTTTATTAGTTGATCGATTTTGATAAATTGTGGTTTAATTTTTTATTATTTTGAACTATTTAAATAAGTGTTTTCTAATCTTTGTTAGCACTTCACTTACTCATACATAGACCTCGGGGTTAAACTTCCAGTAATTCACGTGAAAGAAAAAATATAAAGATAGGTATAGCTACCTACCTAGTAATCTTACAAATTATTATTAAGATAATAATAATAAATTTACTTGTTATTTGATATTTCGTCAAATTTAATCAAATTTGAAAAACTTCTTGCATCTTTCACTTATTGAAAATAAATTAATCAAATCGTTGACTGTATGGAAAAAAAAATTTATAGCTCTTGTTCAAATTATTTTTACAAAAATCCAGCCAAATACGGAAGATTACCCATATATTATGGGACATATTATGTATATAATATCCTTTGTTTGTCGTTGTTCATAACAAGACAGTCAATATAATTATTATCAAATTAAATCTGTAGATCAGTTCATGTAGATATGCCTTTTTCAGTTATCCATCTTCTTAAATTTTTTAGAATAATGGGCGTAACTATCAAATATCAGCTTTAAACTGTTTTGTCAGATTTTGTATCTACACTATTAAAAAACTTGCAATAAAGTATTGGCATGCCATGAAAATCAATTTGTTGCCTCAAACGTTAAGGATGGCATATTGAGAAATCTTAAATTTCAATTTTCTCAAAACTGTATTTTTGCAGATACGCCCTAATCAATTAAAACGGCAGTATTGCATTTAAGCAGAATGGCGGCATTTTCTGTATGAGGAAACCAAACTTTTCACCCAAATTAACACGATTCGAAGAAAATTAATTGAAATTTGAGTGAATGCACAATAAAATTAGCATTATTTCTATTAATAAGCCAGTGTCGAACCCACCTAGGGGCTAATTTATGCTCACCTTAATTGTCAAGAGGGCCGAGCGGTTTGCCAATGACAAGAAAATCAACAAGAAAAATTAAAACTCATAGTTATGGCACATGGGTTCGGGAGCTGCGTGAATTGAGCTCTCTTAAATATTAAGTTTTGTCTCACTTAAGGGGGAAGCTGGAATGAAACCCGACAACTTACAATAAACAGATATATTAACATACGTGAATATACAAAATTTGAAAATGATAATGACGTGGGTAGGAAAAGGGTAAAAAAATGGCTAAATTTCTCTTACAATTTATGAGCACATTTTTGAAGGAATCGGACTGAAATTTTTTTCAGTAGACAACTATACTAATAACATTTAACCCTTAAAAATTTCAAGAAGTAAATAAGAAAAATAGAGGAGATATTAATATTTTTTTCATATGATGTTAATTTCTCTAAAATTTTTAAAAACGCTCCTGTAGCTCCATCTTTCAAGATTAGCGAAAGAAATTTTTTACTCTTGTAAAACTTTGGAATGACAAAAAATTTCCAAAAGTCACGTAACTTCTACAGGGTGTCCTTTCAAAATTCCAGAAATCCGGTTCTTGCTGTTATCATTTCAGAGGTCGCAGTTTTCAATCTAGGGGGCTGAAATTTTTGTGGGAGTAAGATACCTATCTACAAGAAGTGGTCTGCTATTGAATTTGAGCAAAATCGGTCTGACCGTTCTAAAATTGCGGCATTTTGAATTTTAGGGAAAAATACTATTTTTTGAACCCCTGTATAAACATGCTAGAAAAAAACTTTTCACCCAAATTAATGATATTGGAAGAAAATTATTTGAAATTTGAGTTAATGCAACAAAATTTGCATTATTTTTATTCGTAAGCCAGTGGCGTACGTGGGTAGGGAAAGGGTATAAAAATTGTTAAATTTCTCTAACCGCTCTGCTATGAACCTATTTTTGAAGAAATTGAACTGAAATTTTTCCAGTAGACAACTATACTAATAGCCTTTAACCCTTGAAAATTTCAAGAAGCATATAAGAGAAATGGGGGAGATATTCGAATTTTTGGTAATTATTTACATCCGCGGCTCCTAAGTTTCATCAATTTTTCGGGACCGAGGAGCGAAATAGGGGTGCTGGGTGGGTAAGACGCTAAAAACAGACATTGCAAACTTATATCAAGGTCACAACTAAGGCCTCTTTGACACTACGGTCGAATTTCTATTTTTTTCTTCACTTTCAGGGCAAGGGAAATCTTCGAGATTAACAGTAGCACGAGTTTTATTTTGAATTTTGCATTTATTTTGCATTTATATTCCAAAAATCATTGCATCAATCCCTGTGGACTGGACACGATATGTGAAAGCGGATATCGGGCCAGTACGTCTCTGACACGCTTCGAGCGTTTGGCTTTATCGTGAAGTGGCCAGAAGTGGTTATTTCCGTAATCTGTTCGATGCCTCTTGTCAGGACCGCACTCCCTCCGCACTCTCAAAACCGTTTTTTACGCCGTTTTGTGGCTTTCCCTTTCATTTGCAAAGCAAATGAATACCTTCCTGGTGTTACTATAGGTATGTTCTCCACCCCTATATAGGTGCCATAGTGAAACTGTAGGAGCCGCGGATGTAAATAATGACCGAATTTTTTTTACATGATGATGTTTATTCCTTTAAAATTTCAAATTTTTGGTTTTCAAAACTCCCCTGAAACTTTTTTCGAATTTATTGAAAGTAGTGTAAAAATAGCAGTTTTTAAGTAAAGTTAGCCAGTGGCGGCATATGACAAGGGACAAAATTGTTAAATTTGTTTAAATTTTTTTTTGTTTTGTTAAATTTAAAAATCCATTCTAAGGCACGTTTTCAAACGAATTGAAATGAAATTTTCACAGTAAACCACTACGCTAATATGACCTGACCATGGACAATTACAGAAAGCGTACCTAATATTTAAAAAGCGGTGAAAAAAATTCATAATTGAATTGTATAAAAATGTGATTGATGCGCAAGAAGGTTTTTTGTTGTACTTCTTTTAGCTTCATCCCTCGCTTCATCCCCATACCTATCCAAACCTATCACCCTAATTTCTCTCCATGATTCAATCGAGAGTTGTTGCTTCACTAATATTAACAAAAGTATTTATTATCATGCTCCAAAGCTCAGATGAAGCCAGTGCGTTATGTTGCCCTTCATCGTCAACATTCCAAGTAATACTATTAGTCTCTTGTGGGGTTCTTAAAACCTTGGAACTTGTGACTTTTGGCAACATCTCTGGTAACCGATTTATCTCAAAGAGTTTAATATCAAAGAGTCCGAGTTCTACTAGTCGGGGAGTTAGCGACAAAAAGGGCAATAGTTTTGGAAATAAGGCTTACTGTATTTTGGCCATAGAAAGTTACTGCACGCCAGGTGTTGGGACATAAAACATCCTTTAATGACAAAAATGTCAATGCAATAATTGACAACAATACTAAACAAGCAGACATAGGTACCAACAATTCTTGCTTTCCGACCTCCGAAAGACGAACCTTTCCTGAAAAGTTTTGTTACATCTGTCAAATGTTCATTGTCTTTTATTGTTAGATCATTTACAATTATTGTGAATTTTTGCATTGGTATAGTTTTTGCCATTAAGCAATGAATTTGAAGGGAATTTTCAGATATTTATGTCTCTTTATGTCCCAACACTTGGCGTGGCTTTCTATGGCCAAAATGTAGTCTGATCTGAAAGTATTAGCCTTTCCAAAACTCTTTACACTTTTTTGACGCTATAATAATAAAATAATAAGACCTCAATAATCAGTTTTGGAGATATCATTGTGAAATGTAGAGATCCAGGCGTAGAACTAGGTTGTAGCACCTTGAATTTATCATAATCAGCTATCTACCCAAAGTTCCTATTACCAGCCTTCCCATCCCACTCACTTTTCCTCTCAACCTTACCACTGTAGTTATTAACAAAAAAATTTTTTTTAGGAAATCAAATATAAATAACATCTGAGCTCACTCACCATACATGGACCCCGAGATGGAGCCATTACAATTCATATTCGATCCGAAGGAGAACAAAATTGTTCGCGTATATAATTCAAATTCACAGCAAAGTGAACCCTCAAAGTCCTGTGATCTCAAGTCGGAGATATTAAAGAGAGTATCCGCGATTACTTTGGAAAGCATGGAACGTGAACATAGACTGCAAGAAATACAATTACGGCACGAGCTAGACACTAACCAGGACTTCAGCTTTCTTAAATCAGACCATTTGTTCTGGACCGATATGAAAAGATTCACGACGAGCTGCAAGAAGAGAAAACGTACTGTTAATGAAAGTACGAAAAGGAGGGCAAATTCTAGTTCTAGTAGTCAACCTGAAAATGAATCGTCTGTCAAAAATCACCCGAACAAAGAATCAGGTAGCAATTTATCAATCAAAAAAGAAGAAGTAACCAACACTGTTACTGACATTGCACCTGTAAGTAAAAAAAGAAGGGGTAGCCCACCTAAAAATGAACCCAAAAGGAATGCTCTTCCAGATTTAGATGAGGTTCCAGAAACTTCCGAAAATTCTGTTTCAACCCCTCCGGTTACAAAACGAAGAGGAAGACCACCGAAAACACCAAAAAGTATGAATTCACTGCCTGATTTAGAAGCGAGCTTAGAAGTACCCACAATATCACAGCTGGTTGGTATGAGTAATGGTGGCGATGAGACTTCTGAAAATACGTCAAGAAGCGATATTTTCCGTCCCGGTCCAAGTGGAAGTTCTGTATCAAGCCCTGCAGCTACAAAACAAAGAGGAAGCCTTCCGGAAATGCCAAAAGTTATTAATGCGCTTCCAGATTTAGAAGCGATTTTAGAAGTACCCACAATGTCAGAGCTGTTTGGTACAAGTAGTGACGATGAGACTTCTGAAAATACATCAAGAAACAATATTTTCAGTCCCGATCCAGGTGAAAGTTCTGTATCAACCCCTGCGGTTACAAAACGAAGAGGAAGACCACCGAAAACGCCAAAAAGTATGGATTCACTTCCTGATTTAGAAGCTAGTTTGGAAGTACCCACAATATCACAGCTTGATAGTATAAGTAATGGTGGTAACGAGACTTCTCAAATTCCTGAAACTTCAGATGCATTCCCTCAAGAAATTGATAAGCCGGTTCTCCCAATACGCCGCGGTAGGCCTCCTAGCTTCAAAAATGCATCAAAAAGCAGTCCAAGTCCCAGTATTACTTCCCAGTATCAAAATGGTTTGGATAAACCAAGCGACGAAACTGTAAAAGTTCCAAAGAAACGAGGACCTAAGAAAAAATGCGATATGATTAATACCCAGGTTGAAGAATCGTTGAATGAAATCAAACGGGACCCGGAAGTTATGGAAGAGTCCAGGGACGATCAAAAGAGAGTGGTGAATTATCAAAGTTTGTGCAATCCGGATGAAAATGGAGATGATGGAACTCGTGGAAAAGCGAAAGTTTTGGAATCCAGTTTTGGTTCCACTTGCAGCCCGGATGTCGAAGTGACAAGAAATAGCGAAGCTGTAAGTGAATCTAATGATTATGATTACGAAACGTGCCTAAGATATTTTGAACAAACATTTTGGTAGTCTATTTTTTATCAAATTTGAGTTTTTCTGATATCATCTCCAGTAGTGGTGTCGATATTCCCTTAAGTTTTATATCCCTTTATCCAGAGAGAAATATTGATTTTTGTATTAAAATATCTTAAATAAAAAAGACACATCTAACATTAATCTTTTCGAATTTATTTTTAATCACTTTTCGAAAATCACCCATACTCACCGATCATGACCTCCAGATCACGAAAAAGTAGTTTTCCAAAATTCACCCACCCACGATATACAGTTATGAATTTGAACAACATTGAAATAATAAATGAATTGACGTCTCTTTATCGACAAATCAATCGAAACTAGAGATGGGCTAGCTGGGTAATCAGAGGAACCGTATAATCAATAACACTTACAGTCAGTAATCGTGACTATATACGCGTTACTTTTCTAGACCAAATCGATTCAATCAGGAATAATAATACTAATAATTGAAAACTGGATAGAATAATGAATGATCATAATTATTGGAAAAATAGAAAAAATTATATTTAATTTTTAGGACTCTCATAAGCAATAAAAGAATTCGAAGTTTGCAGAAAATAATAAATAAAGATACCTACATTTAATTTTAAAAATGCGTTATTAAAAAATTCTTTGAAGTGTTTTTGATTTGATGGTAAGTTAATATGAGTTTTTTCATTAAATGCCTTATAAGAATCAATTTCTTAGAAAAAAACGATATTTAAACGAGAAAATTAATTGAATACGTTCCTGGGCCAATAATTCCATTAAGTTGACTTCCAAAGAGCGATAACTGAGTTTTTATCGATCGCGACACATCAAAGGGGATCTCATATATCATTTGTTTGGACCAGTCTATTATAATATTAAAATGATGCGGTTTTAATCCAGTTTTTTTAAAAACACGTGATTCGGGAAAATATATTTTTACAACTTGATATATTGCCAACATACATTAAAAGTGAATATTTTTAAAGTTACAGATAATGAATGTGTTTTTATTTATAATATTTTCAGAAAACTGCCCATAAAAATTAAATCGGATTAAATAGTTAAGATCGTTTAAGCCTACAAAAACAATAAACATATAAATATTATACAGAGTGAATCAAATTATAGCTACATCATTGGGATCTCGGAAACTAGAAGAGATACGGACTCGGTTAAATTGAGACAAGCTGCTAGTGCTAAATGCTTAATTTATCTAAACTGGACAGTTTGTTTATCTCTGATGATCAGGAATTATTTCACCCAAATGCTGGTGATGGTGGCGTAATAGACCCTCCCATTTGCATAACGTAAACCCAAGTGTGTCGGTGCTTAGGTACTTATTTGAGTCACGGCCGGCTACTATTATTATTAGTGTTCATTTTTCATTTATACGATGAAAGACCGGGTACGTAGATACATATAGGTCCGCGGACATAAGCACTCAAGCACGAAACGTGAGGACGCGGGTGCGTATTTACGACTCGACCGCTGATTATTATAATTATTATTAAACACAGCTACCGTAATTGGATAAAAAGTTTTTGATTTTTTCTTCACAAAAATATTGATTTTTTTTCTTAAATATTATTAATTTTTGGTTCGCATGATCCTTTTTTTATACCGAACGATATAAAAAAGTAATATGGCGGTCATAGGAAAAACAAAAGTTGGCTATGAAAACTGTGGGATCTAGTCGGCTTTGAAAATTTTGTAATGCTAAATAATGACTTATGTAAACCTACAAAAAATAATTTATTATTTTGCAATAATAAAATAAGAAAATTTGATTTTTCTGTTTTTTTTTCAGGATATTTCAGCAACGACTGAAAAATTTACTTATTTTTTTACAGATTCTTATTTAGGCATAAAATAACGCAACTTTGCCCCAATTAAACCGACTCCGTACCTCTTCTAGTTTCCGAGATTCCATAATGATGTAGCTTGAATTTGACTCACCCTGTATAATAATAATAATAATAAAATTAATTATTTTATATCAAAATATAAATAAACAAATAGAGGATTTTTTAATACCTACCGCTACTCTGGCAAAATCAAACAAACTATTAAAATAAGATTTTAAATTGTATGAAAAAAAATTCTCACCTCAATTCTCCATATCTCTAGCCCAGCAGTTTTTCCAGCGGTTGCAAAAACGGTATTAGCCATTTTTCACTTCAACCAATGTTAGATGCAGCTGGTTAGTATACTGTGAACAAATAACACACTTACAGACTTGGTGTAATTTTGATCAACACGGGATATTATTTTTAGCCACTCCAACTTGAAAAATAATTAATAACGTTCCGTGTGTGGGATATAGATAAAAACTGTAATCATCATGCGAAAACAAACTCTAATTATTAATTTTAACAGAACGTTCACGTTCAGATAATGTTACCCTCCTAATTCACCGGAATTACTTATCTGGAGTGGTTTATTGGTTTTATTACGCAATGATGTAGCATATTATCGTAAATGAAGGAAATTGCAATCAGTTCCAGTTTAAGTGAGATACCTGTAACTAATTTATATTTTTTTTTATTTGGAGGCCACTGTAATTAACTCCATGGATGTCAGAGAATGCTCAAGCAGGTTATCAAATAACATCGATGGTCGATGGTAGTGGATTGAATAAACGAGAGACACATTGTTCCGTCATCTGTCATCATCTTTCCTTACGCAATTTATCCTTTGCTTGCACGACCCTTGCTGCCCATCCCTATAAAATTATGGTTTTCGCGGCAAAAGGACATACTCATATGCGTGATGCGAGTGGTGAGAATGGACCTTTCAACATTCACCACCAACACCAGTACGAATCGAGAGTCAAGGACGAGGCAAGTCAACCCAGCACCCTTCGTCAGTTGCTGTGGAAATCGTCGCCACTCCCGCATCCGTAAATTCGTCATTATCGTGTCCTATTAAAAAGGCCGATCGCATTTCGTGGTTGTGGTACAAAACTCATAATTAACATCCTTCGAGCAGGATTGGTTCCCCATTAAGGGAATCATTCACACATCTTTGTTCATTATAAATGAACGCTTAATAAGGGTTGCTGGTTGCTGCTATTTATCTAGAAAATTTATTAGAAATTACGGCCAGTACCGATGAAATGCATCCTTACTTCTTTTATCCAACTTTATTAATTAACTTCAATTCCGGCCATTATTCCAGCCCATACTTCTGCAATAGTTTTAGTTTTATATTCGCACCCAACTTCTGTAAATTTTTGTTTTATTTCATTGACAATAAGTGACAACTGGCAGACCTCCAGCTTCCTTATTAATTAGTCTCTTGTCGTTGAAACGGACGAACTTTGATCCATCCATCAGCGAGAGAGACCACCCGTTATTAGTTGTAACCTCAGGCAAGTAATTAAAAAAAAATATTAGCGAGTATTTGTTCAAACCTACGCAGTCCTATTTTGAACCCTCGTCGGAAACCGGGAGCCGGGAACAGAAGAATCAGAACTCCAATTATAATTTCTTTCTACGATTGTGATGAATGAGTCAGTCTATTAATTATTATGAATTTGGTAATTTCCATGAAATTATTAAATACAGTTTTTACATTTTGCAAAAATTTTCGAAACAATAAGAGAAAATGAAAAATTGAAAAAGATTTAAAAAGGCGCTGGTTCTTTAAAATTTGTAAAATCTACTACTCTTGTACGTTCTATCATTGAAAATTAGTTTACACATTTTCCATATTTTTTTTTTAATTTGACATGAAGTGTAGTGTTACATAATACCGTCAATTACTTTTTAATTTTATTGTTCATTCAACCGTGGTAAGATTCATTATGAAATACATTAGCATAAAAAAGTTTTCTTTATCTTTTCAAATCAATAGGAGATAGATGAGATCTGACTCAGCAATAATTCGTGAAATCGTACTTTCCAATATTACAAAAAATCAAATTATGAGTTTTCGGTATTTTCCAGGTATTTCAGATTTTCGAAAGCGTATTTTTGACAGTTAAAATGGCAGTAGTAAAACTCAAAAAAGATATCAATATAATTTGTTTATGATTAAATGCAGACAGAAATTTGGTTTTAGGGAATAACGGATTAACTTTTTCAAAATGGCGTCTTAGGTGCGATAGTCAACTTTTTTAATGACAACTGTATAGTTTTTTTTTTCATGTAGATTGTTATTCGGTATTAAAATAATCAAAGAAATCAATTAAATTCAATTACATAAAATTATTCTTCTCTTTCTGATTTTTTTCCACCAAATGACGTTTATATGGCGTCAAAACGTACTCATTAATTTGAAGGGGATGTTTTGCATAAAAGAAAGCCTCTCTTAATTAATTAAATACGTTACTAAACCTCAGTCAATTTTGAGATAAAAAATGGCTTTGCTAAGAAAATACTGAAATTAAAGAAAACATTTTTTATTTTTATTTTACTAGGCAATTTAGGATCCTATTCCTTCAAGGTTTTTTTACCTCAAAATTGACTGAAGAATAATATCCTAAAGTTTGGCAATGATCCCCGATTTTATATTTTTTCGAATTTATTAAAAGTAGTGTAAAAAATAGCATTTCTCAAGAATGAGATGAAAAACAATATTTTCTGCTTTGTTTATCTACCAAATAAGTGAAAAATATTAAATTGTCAAAATGTTCTTAATGAAGCCTTAAATCGTGCTTTCCAATAATACAAAAAAATCAAATTATTAGTTTTCGGTATTTTCCGGATACTACTTCAAAATTTTCTGGTTAATTGAAAGTGTATTTTTGACAATTTAAATGGCAGTAGCAGTACACAGGGATCTTGGAAACGATAATAAGAGATACGAAATCGGTTAAATTAGAGATATAAGTGGCCGGATAATGGCCAAAAAGCTCAAAAAGCCTGAAATTTTTCTTTTTGATATTAATATAATTCGTTTATGAAGATATTTTACAAAAATTTGGTTTTGAATCATAATAGATTAGCTTTTTCAAAAAAGCGTCAATTTTTTATCTCAACCGTATCGGTTTTTCATGAAGATTGATATAATGACGTCAAAATGATTATCTTACGCTGTTTTGTGACATTCTGTGAAAATAATATTTTTAATTTTTTGTCGAATTGATTTTTTTACTGCCGAATGAGATGAAAAAACAATAAGGCCGCCATAATAAGGAAAAATTGACTATCGCAGCTTGCGAAAAAATTAATTTAGATAAAAACTATTGACGCGCGGCTTTAAAAAAAAAAACTATCTCTTTTTAGGCCTCAAGACCAAGTTTCAGTAAAATATCGTCACAAACAAATTATTTTCGATAAAAAATAAAAATTTCGACATTATGAGTTTTTTGAGGTTAATTCAAAAATTTGCAGCGATTTTTCATTGAGTACTAAAAATGGTTGATATTATGGTAAGTAATAATAAAGGTGACAATAATTTGAAGAGAGTAGCTTATTGTAGTATGCCATATTGAACTCGAACGGGCATTCTTATGACTGTTGACTTAGAATTTACTATTCAGATTATTGGTCACTTTTATTACAACCATACATCAATCATACTACCTGTCATTTCCATATTTTATGTATTCTATTTAATTAAAGCCTAGTAATTAGTTTTTGATATTTATTTTCAGCGATTTTGATTTTATTAATCGATTTCTGCCAAATTATTGAAGAAAAATCAATTTTTTTTGCTACTTTTACCACCAAATCACAGTTTTTTTACCGCTGGTGCTCGAACTAAAAAATAAAAATTAATTAGGTAATCTGATTATGCCACTCTCTATGGTCATCCTGAAAGTTTCAATTTTTTATCTTCAAAATTAACCTTCATCTTGTAAGTATATAGACATAAAGTGATGGAAACCCTATATATACCTAATAGCCCTCTAGATAGTTCTATCTAACCCTCTATGTAAATAAATCGAGGGTAGAAGATTTTAGGAGACCTATATTAATCTAGAGGTCAGGATATTCAGGATCGATGCTCATTTGATGGTCGAGGTGACCTCAATATTGTATTTTTCCCTTTCAAGGGATATTAAATAATAATGATAAAATGATAAAATATTAAAATTAAGTACCTGATTTATGTTTAGATTGTAATATTAAGAAATATTTGATAGCGCCAGCGGTATAACATTAACCACTGCAAAAATAAATAATTGATAATTAGGTACATCTCAGGAACCTGAAATAATAAGCATTAAACGAAAATTTTGTCTCAAATTGAAATTAAAAGTCTCGAAATAGACTTCGTATATTAATTCTATTAGAAAATAATAGTCGAATTATAATCTCCATTCTATGATTAATTAATTAAGTTTAGTAACAATTTTTTTTATAAAAATATGAACCGTGAGAATATTTAGTCTTTATACCTACCTACATATATAGGCACGATTAGGTATAGGTACGCTGAATAACTGAACGTTTATCCATAAGGAAATTGTCAGGCTTTATTTCAATGAGTTACCATGGATACCTGCTTCACTGTTTACCATAGCAATTATTAATTGCAATAAAAACTAAAAGAAAAATTTTTTTTTTAGCTGTCTGACTAATTAATCTAGAAAAACCGGTATCTATAACATATGATCGGGAAACCGAAACTGTAACAACAAAACGCGATAAAAATGAAAATATTAGATAGAAAGATAGGTACCTATTATAATAATATGTTAGTGAAAATAATTACCTACCTGTTATAAAAAAACAAGGCCGGCGCTGTAATTAATCACAAAATAGCTTAGAACTCTGATGACTGGTACGTAAAAACCGAACACCGCAGCACAGAATTGGCCCGTCGTTTCTATCTCAGACGATAAAACTTGAATAAATATACTCGTAGTAGGAAACTCAGCGCCGGCAAAGCTAAAGCTAAAGCGAGTCGCCCCGAGTTGGGTTATATACTTTAGGTACATAACACAATCATATAGGTATTATAACAGCTAGTTTAGTCACAGTGATCGTGATCGTGACTCGTGATCGGCCAGGCAAGGCAGGAAGGAGGCAATTCAAGTTTCAAGTAATTCGAGCATTTAACCCAAGTCAAGTTATAAGCCACGCTTCGGCCAGCTTTTTTTTTTCGTTATTTACGGTGTTATTCAAAAATATTTGATTTGCTATAAAATTATCGTAAACTGAAAAAAAAAAACGTAACTGAAACGCCACAACCAGCCACGCTTTCTTCCAATTTCGAAAAATAATTTTTGCTGAAATATTCTTTAATAAAAATTCTACGCTTTCGATCACGAACTTAACAAACTGAAAAAGTCCTTTTTACTGAATTTCGCTCAAAAAATCATCATGATGACCCAGCCACGGGCTTAATAATCTAAAAAAATCATTTAAGCTGAAATTTTGTAAAAAAAAGTACGACATTTTACAATAACGACCAGCCACACTTTCGGTCACGACTTAAGAAACTAAAAAAATAATTTTTGCTGTAATTTTGCTCAAAAAAGTCAAGAAAATTCGTAATATTGGCCAGACGCGCTTTCGGCCACGAACTTATGAAACTGAAAAAAAAATACTGGCAGAAATCTTGCCGAAAGAAGCCCGAAATATTAAAATAATGGCCAACCTTGCTTTCGGCCACGATTTAATGAATTGAAAAATGTAATTTTTGCTGGAATTTTGCCCAAAAAAGTCCCAAAAGTTCATAATAAGTGCCAGCCACGTTTACGGCCACGACTTAATAAACTGAAAAATGTAATTTTTGCTGTAATTTTGCTCAAAAAAGTTCAAAAATGGCCATGGACTTAAAAAACTGAAAAAAAGTACCTACTGATGGCAAAAAGCTTTCCGAAAGTAAGCCCGAAATTTTAAAATAATGGCGAACCTCGCTTTCGGTCATGCAAGACTTAATAAACTGAAAAATGAAATTTTTGCTGTAATTTTGCTCAAAAAAGTAAAAAAAATATAATAATGGCCAGCCACGGACTTGAGAAACTGAAAAAAAAATACTGACAGAAATCTTGACGAAAGAAGCCCGAAATTTTAACATTGGCCAACCTCACTTTCGGGTACGACTATAAATTGAAAAATGTAATTTTCGCTGTAATTTTGCTCAAATAGTCCGACAATTTATAATAATGACCAGTCACGCTTTTGGCCACGGACCTCAGAAACTGAAAAAAAAATTCTGACAGAAATCTTGCTGAAAGAAGCCCAAAATTTTATAACAATGGCAAGCCACGCTTTCGGCCACGACTTAGTACACTGAAAAATATCATTTTAGCTGTGATTTTTCTCAAAAATTCAAAAAATTCATAATAATGGCCAGCCACGCTTTCGGCCACGGACTTTATAAACTGAAAAAACAAACTTTTTTACAGAAAATTTCCTGAAAAAGGTCCGAAATGTTATGATAAGTAGTTATACTAAGAGTACTAAGGAGTACTAAGACTATTCTGCAGCAACACAATACCTACGTTTATTTCTGACCACCACGCACTTCATGCTACGCTTCGACTTCCGGACTCGGCCGGTGCCCACGGAAGCGGCAATAATCCCGTGGTGAGATGGAAGAGGGACATAAATGACCCCCTGCTCCTCGCTCAGTTTCAAAACGAGCTGCTAAACGTTGACTGGCAGGATCTTCTGGATGCCCCCGATACCAATTCCAAATACTCCTGCTTCGCTAACACTCTCTCTTATTATTTTGACTGGTATTTTCCTCTCAGAAAATCACGAATTCGTGATTCTGGGCTTACCAGACCTCGATGGCTTACCCCAGAAATACGTCAACTTTATGACAGAATAAATTTCCTAAATGAACTGAAAAATACATCCAACGAGCAGTTCAAGTGCCAGTTAGCCAGCCTTAAGCGAAAGTTCGGGTATTTGGTGAGACGCGAGACCAGACGTCGCAATGACATATATATCAGCGAATCCGAAAATCCAATTAAATCTGGATGGTCTCTCATAAACAAACATTGTCAGTCGGCAAGCAAGTCTCGGAAGATCGAGAAACTTAATTGTCAAAACTCAGTCAAGACGGATCCTGGAGAAATTGCTGAGATACTCAACAGCGTATTTCTTTCAAACAACTCTCCCACCGTCAGCCACACTCACGGATCCACTGTGCCTGTTGTCGTCTCTTCGTCATCTTTCATGTTGTACCCTACATCAACTGGCGAAATTATAAGGCTAGCATCCAGATTTAAAAACAAAAAGTCGTCAGGTCTAGACGAGATTCCTTCCTTCATTGCGAAGTATTGTATATCTGAACTTGCGCAACCCTTATCGGAAATTTATAACAACTCCTTTGAGACCGGCGTATTCCCCGATAAACTCAAGACAGCCGTGGTTAAACCCATTTACAAGAAGGGCGACGTCAAAGACCCAGACAACTACAGACCAATCAGCTTACTATCCGTGTTTGATAAAATTCTCGAATCCCTCGTCTCCTCGCGTCTTCTTGACTTCTTAAATAAGACCGAGACTCTTTCCCGCTCCCAACATGGTTTCCTGAGGAACAGATCAACTGAGACGGCTCTAATACAACTTACTGAGTACATCTCTGAGGGCATGGAGGAGGGCATGCGAACGGCTGGATGGCTTCTGGACCTTTCCAAGGCTTTCGATAGTGTGTGCCACGAATGCCTGCTTCGGAAGCTGGAGAGCATTGGTGTTCGCGGATTGCCCCTAAAGTGGTTTACCAGCTACTTACGGGAAAGAACCCAGGCGGTACAGCTCCCTGCGTCTGATGGTCGATTTGTGAGATCCCACTTTGCTCCAATCTTCTCAGGAGTACCCCAGGGTAGCGTACTCGGCCCGCTTCTTTTCCTTATTTTCATTAACGATTTGGGCTCCTCAATTTCTTCCCCCACCTCTCTATGTGTTAATTATGCAGACGATACAACCATCCTCATCAGGTTGAAAACAAACGACCTCACTGAAATAATAAAATCAACTAAACTTCCATTGGAAGCAGCATCTTTATGGCTTAGAGAAAATAAACTTAGACTGAATTTAACAAAAACCGAGTTGATTGACTTCCATTCTTGCCGTTCTCGCCTTCCTCCTTTACCGCCCATCCCAACCGTTAGTACTGAGATCTCTCCTACGCGGGTTGTGAAATTGTTGGGCTTTTACATCGATCAAAACTTGAACTGGCTGACTCACACTGACCACTTGTGCCGACGCCTTGCTAGCTCCTGCTTCCTTCTGAAACAACTCCAACATACTGTGTCTCATGACGTTCTTCTCTCCGCATACTACGGACATTTTTACAGTCACATCTCTTATGGCCTGGCCGTATGGGGCGGATCACAGAGTTCTTTACGCAGAGTTTTTCTTCTGCAGAAGAGAGCTATCAGGATACTGGCAGGCTTGTCCATAGATCAGTCCTGTAGGGGTCACTTCAGGCGTCTCGGTCTCCTCACGTTGCCTGCTGTTTATGTCTTCTCTCTTCTCAAACTGATTTACAAACATCAAGCCAAACTTGATCGTTTCCGATTCACACACCATTATCAGACCAGGCTTAATCTTTTCAAACTACCAACTCACCATCTCACTTCCACCGAAAGGACATTCACGTACACGGCCATAAAATTTCTTAATCACTTCAGGATAGACCCCGCAACCTTTGGATTCTCTCAGTTCAAGGCACATCTCCGAAGTTATCTCACAGACCTGGAACCCTATTCTACCATGGATATTCTGTCTTCTTCTCCCCCCCCTCCACACCCTTATTGATTCATTAACCTAGCACCTTGTCACTAGGATATGTATAATTTGTAAACGACAATGTAGTGTATACAATGACTAGCATTGGATTCTGGAAATTTTCCTTTATTTGTTCTTCTCAATTTTCTCTGATGCATTTGTGATTGTGATCAATGTGTTATAATGCCAATCGCTTGCGTATGACCTTTTGATTACGCAGGCGAATTTATGTGTACTACTGCGGTTTGTTCTTTGTTTGTGAATTATTATCATCGCTTACAACGCTATTGTACTAATCAATGATTGTTGAATTTAATGGTACAATAAAGAGATTTATTATTATTATTATCAACAAAAAAAAGATTCCCATTCAAGCCATCAATAACGAAAAAAATTTTTTGCTGGACATTAAACAAATCTCCTCTTCCTGACCGAAAGTGTGGCTGGCCGAACCGTGGCTAACTTGACTTGGGTCTTGGGTGCATTACTAACTGTCCTGACTTGAACTCGAGAGCATTGCTATTGCTAGATCAGTCAATCAATAAGTCAAGTCAAATAAAACGAGTGAAAAGGTATTGAAGATGTAATTTTTGTGATTTAGACAGCGCCGTTTGTTTATTATTAGTGTGATAATAATTTGAAAACTGATACCATTAAATTAATAAAAAGAAAAAGAAAAACAAGTCAGTCTACAATAATTAGAGAACAAATAAATATAAATAGGTACCTACCTAGGTAGTAATGCCTTCTTGGTAGCCTCTCTCTGGAGCTTTGACATCACCTTGCTGAAGATACGTAAATCACTGTTCAATGTCATTGCTGAAGTTACCCGACTCAAGACATCTTGCTCATTTAGCCGTTGATCGTAGCCTTGCCAAGGTTTCCGCGCCAAGGCACGCTATGGTCACCAGGACCCACCTCGGTCCTCCCGATCTCAAGGTCGCTCGCGGGCGGTCGGCAGGATCCTCTCGATCCTTCACGCCCGGAACGAAGTCAGGCCACACTGGCATCCACTCTGACCTACACATGCAGGTCACTCAGGCCACACGGGCCGCTCTAAGGTCTTCTCTCAGGTCTACACATGCAGACCACACAGGCATCACTTGCTTTCGGCCACCTAGCCGCTCTCAGACCTTCTCTCAGGGAGTCAAGCTAACACATGCACAGGTCACACAGGCCCACCAGAACTCTACGATCAACGCTCATTTCTACTTAACGCTTCAGCAATTTAGACATCTTCAGCACTAATTAACCTTTGTCTCTCAACAAGTACTTATCATGATTCTGTCTTTCACTGATTTGAACTCTATGCCTATTCATGATTTATTAATGACTTTTTGACCTTTTGACTCTAACTAGATCTCTTGATGAGATCATTATCTTCTAATTCTTAAGACAGGCTACTAATAATTATAATTTTTTTATCAATTAATAATCGTGATTGCTTAAATCTTTATTGCTATCCTAGCTCTATTTATCTTAGGAATAGGACACTTAGTGAGTACATCAACTCACCTGTTATCTCTTATAAAAGCACGCCAGAATGCACAAAAATCAAACAAGAACCAACACAATACCAATTCTCACTCGGCGACGTTCAAAGCACAACTGCATTCAGGAGCCCTTCATAGTTGAAATTTGTTGCAATCAAGTACAATCTCACTTTTTGTGGAAATCTTAAAAAAAAAGGTTTTAAAAAGTTTCAAAACACATCAAGAATCCTACGTTGTGTTATATTTTGATGTAACACTGATTCGCATTAACTCCTAGAAGAGAAGGAAGATCTAGACAGATCTGAACATCCTTATTGGAGAACGGAAGAGATGACTTCTTTTTATCCATGCATACATACATGAATCCTTGGATTCTTACTCCATCTCGCTCAAAACAGTCTTTAATAAACTATTTCTAGCTCACAGATTAAATATTTTGTAGATAAATGAAGTAAAGGTGGTGCTTCATTAGCGGACAATGTTACGATTGTTTCCATGTCGTTATCGATCAAACGCTCGCAATGTTGTTGACTGACCTAGCGTGCTTGCATCTCGATTATTAGACGTTTATTTCATGAATAGATTCGAAAACCAGCAGAAAAATTCAATCCTCAGCTCGAAATATACAAAAGGAAGATATGGACGATGAAATAAACAGAGATGAGCAGATTTATCTGGATCAATTTGCTCAAAGATGTCCGGTTACGCCAATGACACGGTTTTTGGAAGCAGATATTCTGAAGAAAGTGCGAGCAGGAAAATTGGAAAAAATTCACCAGGACGTCTTGAATAAAATTGTCAAAGAGGTGAGGTACCTTACTACTTTTTGGGATCTAAATCTAGGAAAAGAAAGTCAAAAAGTTTTTGTTATGTAATTTTTTTATAATGCAATAGAATATAATTAATTACCGAGGGAGCTCTCGC
Source organism: Malachius bipustulatus (assembly GCA_910589415.1). Lineage (NCBI taxonomy): Eukaryota > Metazoa > Arthropoda > Insecta > Coleoptera > Melyridae > Malachius > Malachius bipustulatus. The sequence goes on along the minus strand of OU342639.1, from coordinate 32,364,745 downwards.
TGAAAAAGTGTACAATTATTTCCACTAGTTCCACTTTTTTTCCCAATTCCTTCATTCATTACTTTCACTGTTTATGTTTTCTTTCACTATTTACATCATGTTTACATTATTTCCACTATTTCCACGCATTATTTCCAATGTTCCCACGTTATATCCACATTTTCACTTATTGTAAGATATTTCCAGTTATTTGCATCATAATGTACAAAAAAAAAAAAATTCCACGAGTAACACCCCCCGAAGGAGAGTTCACTCGATGAAAAAGTGTTCAGTTAGTTACACGTTTGATAGGTACTTAATTAATATCTTCTCTTTTTATACTTTTTCAATATTATTTCCCAAATTTCCACATTATATCCACTCTTTCCTCATTATTTCCCTGATGCCCACATTAATATATTTCGCATTCCTGCTTCCACATATTTCCAATTTTTTTCCATCACAGGGTACAATTATTTCCACTAGTAAACACCCTCGTTAATTACATAACAAAAAAATAGTTTAATTCGTAAAAATTACAATAAAAATGTGGTTGAGCTAGAAAAAAGTTCCACAGAGTTTTCCGAAAGAAGAATGAAGAAGTTAAAATAAAAATCTCCTTTATTGCGGACAGAACAACATCGACATTCCATGGAGCTTATTACTCCCATTGCGAAAATAACTTTCAACTATAGCAGTTTTTCGCTCTTACGTGAGCGCTTTAATTAATTTGATCAATATAAACAAATAAATAAACTTCAGTTATTTGTTTTTGTTAATTAACCTTTCCTTTGAAAAAAGAACAGCCTTCAGTAAATCAATAATGCTGAAATGTCCCTAACGTCATATTGTTTACCTACATTACATCAATTTCATTGCGCTTGGACTTGAGTTGGGTTGGGAGAACATAATTAGGTAGCAGTGACAATTCCTATGTCCTCGTTACTTTTAGAAACCCATGGTGAGAAACGCTGTTTACGACTCTTTGATGCGTATACATACAGTGTGTGTCACAGGCATGGTACACCCCCTTTTTTTTCTTTATTTTTGGAGATAATTTTTTGAAATTTGGTACGTCGCATATTCTCGATAGAGCGTACTTTTTAGCAGAAAATTGAGTTTTTTCCCACATCCGGTTTTTCCGGAAATGTTACCAACTTTTTATTTTTAAATGGGACACCCTATATATTATTATATTTTTGGATTCTATACATTTGTACAAATCCAACAATACCACATAAGTACCATTTTAAATGTCAAATTTGTTTTTATTTTACTTTTTATTTCTCAATTATAATAGTGTGCCATGACTATTTCGTTTTACTCCAATTGGATCATCTAATGCTAGAAAAATCGAATTTTTGTTCAAAGTACTAAATTAAGTGATTCATGGATAAATTATGCGCACCGGAATGATTTTCTGAGGTTGATTCATTTTTTTCAAATGGTACCATATTGGTACCGAGATACCATCTGCTAGTACTCTTAATAAGGAACGTTTTGGTGTACCCATTTTGCATCTGTGACGAACACAACTGAAGTCATGGCACACTATAATTGAGAAATAAAAAATTAAATAAAAACAAATTTGACATTTAAAATGGTTCTTATGTGGTATTGTTGGATTCGTATAAATGTATAGAATCCAAAAATATAATAATATATAGGGTGTCCCATTTAAAAATAAAAAGTTGGTAACATTTCCGGAAAAACCGGATGTGGGAAAAAATTCCATTTTCTGCTAAAAAGTGCGCTCTATCGAGAATATTCGACGTACCAAATTTCAAAAAATTATCTCCAAAAAAAAAGAAAAAAAAGGGTGTACGCATGCCTGTGACACACACTGTATATTGAATAATTCAGAATTACGATTTGCAGATAAGAACCGGCAGTAAAATTACAGTTATTTTGAAATACCGGTTAACTTTTTACTTTTGAAAATAAAAACCCAACTTTTTGACTTTTTCACTTTTTAATTATTCAAAATTTAATGTTTAAATTTTATTTTAAGGTGCAAGAGTACTTTATTATAGTAACCCATCAAGCTGGTGTGAATCTCAAAACCAAGTCATCAGACAATGACAGATTTCGCTACAAAATAGCACCATATAAATATCTGGGTAGAAGTAAAAATTACAAGAATTATTTACAGAGGAGGAAAAATTTAGAGAAGTCATGGTTTCTCTATTGGCCATTAGTGAGAGTCGTTTTGAATGATTGTATGACAAAACTACCGAATACACTCATACCAGCAGAATTCCCAGCGACTGGTTTACTAAGTTTTCAAGAACTTAAGGCAAAATTTGATAAATACGTTGACCAATCCTCTAGCAGTCTTAGAGATTTTTACACCCACATATCATGTCTTGTATATAATGAAAATGCTACAACCCTTACGTTATGTAATCTTTATAAAATTTGTTCTGGTTTATTTTCAGTGCACGTGAGTAAGTGTATTGAAAACAGTCTCAATGATATCTTAGAAAAGACCAAGCCAGAAAATATGACTCCGTATCTTTTGATTAATTTATATTTCAACGAAAGGCCTGTCATCGAACCAACATTGGAGGACTTGATATTACTGTTCAAAAATTACTCGTTACGAATAATCGAGATCGGTTCCCATTTTTCAGATTTCAAGGGTAAATCACTTCGAAGTCACCGGTCGAAAAATATTTATTTATGCCTCACCGAAGAATTTGTTACAAGATGTCTGGAAAGTATTACAAGAAATATTGAAACCAGTTACGCGTCCATTTTAGAATACGTGCAAAAACTCGATTTGCAGTTTCAACCAATATACGAAGCCGTTTCATCTCGAAGAAGCGAACAATTCTTCGATGTTAAATTTGATGAAGGCTACGATAAAATTCAATTCTTCAAATCGTACCTCTCCAAGATGTATTACATCTCTTACAACGAATACCTTCCAATTGGCAAATTGGTTTCGAACTCTTACATTACTTTTATTAGTGACGGATTAAAATTTATAATAGACAGTATTTTTGAAAAATTAGCTTCGAGCCATGAATATGAAATTAGCGACGTTAATGCCACTTTCAGCTTAATTGCATATAGAGCCAAAAAGATACCAAAGACCACAGAAGAGTTAATGGAGATAGGGAAGTACTTAAATTTCGTTCGAGATAACTTGTTCAATGATCTAACTGAAAGAGTTTATGAAGCGCTAGCTGTCTTGGTGAAGCTTATCACTTTAGGAGTTTTAACAAAAACGCACTTAGATCTTAATACTGCTAGTATTCATTGGATCGATGTTATTCCAGACCTTTTGTCAAGCCATGCGCTCAATTTCGATCAGATGAAATTTGAGGCTGAAGATAATCTCCAAAAAATAATAGAAGAAGTCACTGATGACATTAAGAATGTCTATCCGCTGGTAGGGAAATTAGACGACATGGACTCAGTAGACTCGTGCAGTTTTTATTTATACAGTCTAGGATCTCTTATGATTATGATTGGAGAAATCAGTAAGAAAATACAATGGATAAACCAAGAAGAAGTGTTGCTGAGCTTCCCAAAATCTGTCTTTACTGAATACAAAGAACTAGAAGGATATGTCTTCAACTTTTACCATTTATTAAATTTATGTTTAACAGTCCAACGAAGTTTAACTGTTTGGAAAAATGGTCAGTTCGAATTTTTATGCTACAAAGCAATAAACACGAAACTTGAACGGTATGAAAAGGAGCTAACAGCAATCCAAAAATCTTACCGGAATGATATAAGACGTGCCCAAGAAGAAAATTCAGTTATCAAGTTCAAAGGTACAGTAGATGATCCTGATATCTTAAACTTACCAGCCCCCTTAAAACTTTGCGCTAAATGTCTACATGAGCTGAGCGATTTCAAATCTTTCATGAACATAACTAAAATCATGTGCAATCCAACTTTAAAATCAAGACATTGGAAAGAAATGTCACAAATAGCCGGTTATAATTTGGAACCCAATGCCGGGACCACTTTAGGCAGACTAATAGAAAGAGATTACGGTGCCACTGTTGATTTGTATGAAATAATCAGCATCAGTGCTTCTAAAGAGGATGAACTTTTACAAAAATTAGAAGCCATGAAAATGCAATGGTCAAGAATAAATTTCACCATTTCTGTCGATCCAGTTAATAAATCAAAAATTCTAGTACACTCAGAAGAGATCCTAGAAGTTATAGATGATCATCTAATCAACGTGCTCAACATGAGAAGTGCAGTTTTTCTTAAACCTTATGAAAATCTTGTCACCGAGTTCCATAACAAACTTCATAAAATCAGTCAAACTGTGGAGGAGTATTTTTTGGTCAAATCCTCTATAACACATTTCTATGGTTTATTCAAAGAAGCGACCGTTGCAGTGAAAATGGAGGAAGGTGCGAAACTCTTTTACGAAACATTTGATACGCTGGGGTGTTATCTTGATGAAATAGAACAAAACCCAAACGTTATGACTCAAGCTGGATATGGAGACTTTTTACATATCCTTCAATCATGTAAAAGGAATCTAGAGGTAGTGGATAAAAATGTGTGCCGATATATTGACATTACAAGAAAGTATTTCCCCAGATTTTATTTCCTCTCCAACAATGAAATAACAGCAATCCTCTCAGAATCAGAAAAACCGCGCAATATTGAGCCGTATTTAAGCAACTTGTTCCCTTCAGTTACGAAAATGGAGGTTAACGAGTGCGTAATAAGTTCCATCGAAAGTGATGAAGGTGAAAATATCAACTTAAAAATTAGTGTTGACACTGACAAGGCCAAAGGATGCGTGGAAATTTGGTTAAAATTACTTGAGGAGAGCATTTGTACCACAATCAAACATTTGATAACGGATTTCTTCCACAATGAAGACGAAATTTCCATAGATAGTATCAAAACCTGGCCGGGACAAATCTACCTTACCGTCTCAAGGATAAAGTGGACTGGTCAAGTGCACAACTCCATTAAGCGCAAGACAATAGAGAATTGTTATCAGATCGATGTGTCCTATTTCAAAATTCTTGAATCATTTAGGAAATCCTTTACATTAATAAATCTTGTAAAGCTGAAATTGAACACTTTAATCATCGACGCTTTGCATAGAGTGACAGTGAGTGAAGAATTGCTTATCAAGAATATTCAAGATGAAGATGAATTCCCCTGGCTAGCGCAATTAAGGTACTACTTAATAGAAAACGAATGTCAAGTCCATTGTTTATACACGTCCATCAAATATGGAAACGAATATATAAACAATTCTGGGAAACTAATCGTGACTCCTCTAACTGACCGTTGCTATAGAACTCTTTTAAGTGCTTATCACATGAATTTATACGGTTCGCCCATTGGACCTGCTGGAACTGGCAAAACTGAAACAGTAAAAGACCTTGCAAAAACACTGGGCATTTTATGTATCGTTTTCAGTTGCTGCGATTCTTTGGACTTTAAAATAATTGCCAGATTTTTAAAAGGAATCGCATCCTGTGGTTGTTGGTTGACTTACGATGAATTCAATAGAATTAATGTCAAAGTCATGTCCGTAATCTCACAAATGATTTTAAATTTACAACTTCAAATAAGAACTCAAAGCGAAGTTGTAAATATCGACGACGATGTGATCAGTCTAAGAAGAACTTGCTTCATATGCATCACTATGAACCCTGGTTATCCGGGGAGGTCAAGGTTACCAGAAAATTTAAGGTTATTATTCAGGAACGTTGCAATGATGGTTCCGGATTCTTTAATAATAGCAGAGGTTTCACTTACCGTGTCTGGCTACCAAGATTCTAAGAAATTGGCTCTAAAACTGGTAACAGCGTTCAGGTTTATGTCAGAGAGGCTTTCAATTCAAAACTATTACGACTTTGGAATACGAAGCCTAAAGACGGTACTCCAAGAATGCGATTCAAGGTCTTGTTCTTCCGAAGATCAGTCAATTGTGCTTGCAATCTTAAAATTATATTCCCCGATGCTGTTACATCAAGATAAGTTGATAACAGATTCGATACTAGAAGATCTCTTCGGGAGCATACAGTTCAAAGAAAATACCGAAGAAAATTTAGAAGAAATATCTTCAAAATTTTTGAAAAACATTTATATTGAACCGACAACCGAAATTCTTCAAAAAATCAAGGAAACCTACCACACGCTTCATGTTCGACATGGCCTTATAGTTGTAGGCCAGCCATTTTCAGGGAAGACAACAATTTTAAAAGCGATCCGCAATATTCATCAGAGTCGCTGCAGTAGAAGTTCATTCCAAGTGATAAATCCCAAGTCGATGACCATCGAACAACTCTACGGCAATTATGACCTAAATAAAGAGCTATGGACAGATGGAGTGATATCTAAGTATTTTAGAGATTACCAAAGCAGTGTCAATAGCTACAATTTGATTATATTCGACGGCCCTATCGATTCTGTATGGGTGGAGAACCTCAATAGTTTTCTAGACGATAACAGGAAGCTTTGTCTTAGTTCTGGAGAGGTCATATTTGGTTCCAAAGACTTAAGGCTCATCTTTGAAGTTTCGGATCTGTTACAAGCTTCACCTGCTACGGTAAGTAACGCTAACTCATGAAGGCAAGGTAGAACTCAAGATCACACTCTCACCTTCTCCTAGCGTTTCTCCCCTCCCATCCAGCCATCAAATTCTCATCACTCTCTCACATCAACCGTGTTATCACCCCATCATTACTGACATGATAGTCTGGGTGTCATGTACTCTCATATGAGATTTCCTGAGTTTGTTTGCTTAAACGAACATTTCTTAACATCTGACAACATTCAAAAGATCAAAATCGATCATTACAACCTTTCCTCCCCCTACTGCATACAGGCAGATTACGGGGGCTCGGCTGTCTATGGCAGGTCCGACATTCCAGTGTAGGAATGTCCAGAACCTCTCGTGTGTGAAATTTCAGCATCCGAGACCAAACTTCTTTTAGCTCTCAAATTTTATAGGCATCATTAAAAAGAGTACCTATCTTGACAAAGATATGCAAAATAACACAAAGATTAAAAGTCAAAGAACAGTAAAACTAACTCAATGTAAATTAAAAATGAAAAAGGACACAAGGGTGTTTGGTTTCTTTGTATTTATTTATCTTCAATGATGAAACTTCATTGGTCAAAATCAAAATTCAAAGAAAATCGAAAATACCTTCTCTTGTAGTATTCTAACCTGATGATCTGTAGGTGATTCATACAAAATATATGTCTTTTCTAGGTGTCAAGATGTGGAATTACTTTTATGAAAGAAAATGGTGAATTTTGGAAAAGTCTGCTTTCATCAATTATACATTCTTGTAAATCCGAATGGATTAATGATTGGCGTGGCCATATAACTCATTTATTTGAATGGATTATTCCTCCTCTACTCAACTTTAAGAAATCTTTGAAACAAGTTTACAAACTAAACGCCATCAATTCAGTCCAGAACTCAATAAAACTGGTGATTTTATACATGGATGATGTCTGGCAAGATACCAGCAGAAAGGAGGAAGATCATAAAAATCTCCGAGCCTGGATTCAAGCATCATTTATTCAATCCATCTCATGGGGTGTGGGTTCAAACTTGACCGTCGACTCACAGCACAAATTTGACGAATACTTGAAATTGATCTGGAAAAATCAAATAGTAGAGCACACTTGTCCCTCTGTGGTGGAAAAACTCGAAATTGGTTTACCTCAAGAGACGGTAATTTTAGATTTTTGTTATATTTACAAAGGTAAGGGGACCTGGAAATTGTGGTCAGAAATGATCAAAGCAGAAAAAGTTGAAGAGTATCCTTTTACGTATCAAACTATGGTACCTACCATTGACACCGTCAGATACTCGTTACTCCTCAAACTCCATATCAGGAACAAAATACCTTTATTACTTCTTGGTGAAACAGGAACTGGAAAAACGATAACAGCTCAAGATTTCCTCATCAATCGCTTGGATAAGGGAGCTTATCAAGGTGAGTTCATTTCGTTAAGAAAATCTGATACTGCTAAGAAGATCCAGGATTTAATTATGTCCAAGTTGAATAAAAAAAAATTAGGCTACTATGGTCCACCAGATGGTAAAATCTCTACCATATTCATCGATGATTTGAATGCTTTAAAAGTGGATGAATACAATGCGCAACCCGTTTTTGAACTTCTTCGTCAATATTTAGACCACAACGTATGGTATGACTTCAAGTCGAATACCCCGATAAGACTAAGCGATCTAGCCTTAATTGCTGCAGCTACCTTGAGAGAAAATCAAGTTTTATGTGCAAGGTTTATAAGACACTTCTCGGTTTTCTGTATAAACCCTTTTTCTAATGACGTCACTCATAAAATTTTGAGTAGCCTACTCGGGTATATATGGAAAAAGAATGCTTTTCCAGCTGATATAATTAGTACCGTGAAAATAATTATTTCGTCGACGTTGACTGTTTATAATTTCTTGAAGGACACTTTTAAGCCTACGTCGAAGAATGATTTGTACATTTTCAACATCTACGACTTGAATAAATTTATAAATGGATTTAGTTTGTTGAAAAAAGAAACCGCTGATACCAACAAGAAAGTTTTCCCCAAGCTTTGGGTGCATGAGATGTTAAGAGTGTTTGGAGACAGAATAATTTCTAAAAATGACAAGAAAATGTTCAAAGAAAATGTTAAGAACGCTGTGGTGAATTGTTTCGAAGAAGAATTTGAACTCCTTTTTGATAATCTACCAAAATCTGGCGACGATGATAGTTGCGAAGAGATTCAGTTGGATTATTTATTATTTGGCGTGTACGACGAACTTAAACCGAACGTTGAAAATTTAAAATATGAAGAAAAATCCTTATCGATCTTAAAAGAGTTATGTATTTGTACTTTGAAAGACTACAAACATAATGTTGACTTAGTTTTATTCGATTATTTAATATTACACGTTTCGAAAATATGTCGAGTTTTATCTCTAAAATGTGGCAATTCCGTTCTGATAGGTTTAAGCGGCTCAGGTAGAAAAACTGCATCAATCCTGGCTGCTCAACTATTACAAAAACAAATATTCCAGCCTAACATAGATAAATGCGATTACTCAAAAACCGACTGGAACCAGGATATTAAAACCATCCTTTTTCATGCTGGAGCGGCCAATAAGCAAACCGTTTTTCTTTTAGATGAAGAGGATATACGAAGAGAACTATTCTTAAGTGATTTAGATCATCTCTTAACGTCCTATAGCTTAGAAAGCTTCTTCGAAGCAGAAGAAAAACAAAAAATTTTAGAGACTTCAAGACTGAACGCTCAAGGTGGTAACAGAAACATCGACATCAACGCATCGTCAGTGTTCTTATTCTTCAATAAATGTTGCAAGGCAAATCTACACGTTCTACTTTGCCTCAGCTCAATTATTTATCAAACAGGCGTCTTGCATAGACACCAATCGTTTCTGAAAAGCTGCGACAAAATCTTTTTCGAAAACTGGACGGAAAATGCTTTGCAATGTGTAGCTGAGACGTGGCTCAAGGACATCGAGCTTGTGAATGAAACCAAAGAGAAAGTTATAGCAGCATGTCAGTACATCCATAGAAGTAGCAGCGACTTATGCAATCAATTTTACCAACAATACAGGTTACGCAATTATATCACCTCTACATCGTACATGGAAATGATAAAATCTTACCGAAGAATTATGAAATTGAAACAAACAGATCTCCTTAAACTAAAACGACGCTACAACTTCGGCTTGGAAAAATTACTATTCGCTTCAGGTCAAATTTTAAAAATGCAAAAATCTCTCGCCGAATACCAACCTCAATTAGAAGAAATGACCAACAAAGCTCAAGATATGACTGAGCAAATCGCCCGTGAAACTATCGAAGTGGAAAAGGCATCAGAACTAGTACGAATTGATGAAAAGATAGCCAACGAACAATCAGTGGCAGCCCAAGAATTAAAACTAGACTGCGAGGCCGATCTCGCCCAAGCTATACCCATCCTGGAAGACGCCATTTCTGCCTTGAACACCCTTAAACCAACAGACATTACTTTAGTCAAATCCATGAAAAATCCCCCCGATGCAATTAAATTAGTAATGGCCGCTATCTGCGTTATAAAAGATGTGAAACCTGACAGAATGCCAGACCCCTCATCTGGTCGGAAAATAATCGACTACTGGGGTCCGAGTAAGAGAATCCTCGGTGATATGAACTTCTTGCAGACCCTTAAAGAGTTCGATAAAGACCACATCAAACCAGAAATAATGGTGAAGATAAGAAAAGATTATTTACAGCATAAAGATTTTGTACCTCACGTTGTAGCGAAAGCATCCAGTGCCGCTGAAGGTCTCTGCAAGTGGATCATTGCAATTGATAAATACGATGAAGTCGCTAAAGAAGTCGCGCCGAAAAAAGGAAAACTAGAAAAAGCGGAGCGAGAGTATGCGGAAACATTAGCAGTTCTTAACGAAAAGAAGGAAGAAGTGGTTAGGATTGAAGAGAAACTAGCCAAACTGAAAGCTTTATTAAGTGAAGCACAGAAGAAGCAAGAAATTTTACAGAAAGAAGTAGACTTTTGTAATAGGCGGCTGAAAAGGGCTCAAAAGTTGATTGGGGGACTAGGGGGGGAGAAACAAAGATGGTCAGATATTTGCACGAATTTACAAGAACATTACGATAATTTAGCTGGCGATATTCTTATATCGTGTAGCTTGGTCAATTACTTATCATGCTTTACATGGGAATATAGGCAAAGCGCGTTGCAAAATTTTGTTGAATACATGTTGCAACAAGGTGTTCCCACATCGGAGCAATTTGATTTTATACAAATATTAGGATCGGAGGGTAAAATTCAAAATTGGAATATGAAGCGGCTGCCGGTCAACAGTTTTTTCATTCAAAACGCTATAATATATGACTACTCCTATCGCTATTCCCTGTTTATAGATCCACACTACTTAGCTACACGTTGGATTCTTAAAATGGAGGAAAAAAATCATTTAAAAATAATCAAACCTAACGTACCTCTCACTATAAACGATATTGAAAACTGCATGAGTACAGGTACCCCAGTTCTATTGGAAGGAATTACTAACTACGTTAATCCAGTCCTGAATAAACTGTTGCTGGAAAGAAAAACAAGCGAAGTAAGTCACTTATCCGTTGAAGATATGCAGAAGGAAAAAAGTAAATATTTCCGTCTCTACATTACTTGTTACCAGAAAGACATGCAACCAGAACCCGAACTGACTACAAGGCTATGCGTTATTAATTTCACATTAAACTCAGATTTCTTAAAAGATTACCTATTAGATTCGATGTTGGAAATCGAGAAACCAACACTAAAAAATGAGAAAAGAAGACTGATGATTCAACACGAAGAAAACCGACTGCAGTTGAAAACAATTGAAGAAAAAATCCTTACAACACTTTCGGATTCGAAAGCTGACATTCTTGAAGACGAAAATTCCCTGAAGATTCTCGATGACGCCCAAAAGAATTCCAACGAAATTAGAGCAAGGCAGCAGAAGATTATCTGTGATGAGAAAGTAATTGAAGAAATTAAATCAAATTATGTAAAGGTAGCGGAACATTTAGTGGTACTTTTTGCATCGATTTCGGAGTTATGCAAAATCAACATAATGTACCAGTTTTCTTTAGAGTGGTTTATGGATATTTTCAAGAGAAGTATGTTAACTACTCAGGTTTCATCTAATATGCTGCAAAGGAGCTTATTTCTTAAACAACAAGTTACTCTCAATATTTACAGAAACGTCTCTAAGGGGTTATATGTTAAAGATCGCCTAATATTTGCCTTCCTATTATGTACAAAAGTTCAAATTTATGAAGACAAAATAAGTGAAAATGACGTCAACTTTCTCTCAAGAATTATTGAGACACATTTCACCAATGAATTAGAGGGCATAAAAACGAATGCTAGAGCTTTGAGTGAGTTAAATAAAACATTTGAAGATTTCCACAACAGCTTGGAGAATGATCCAGAACTTTATGCCAAGTTACCGCAACTCAAATGGTTTTCCAACTTAAATATGTTCCATCAATTATTAGTTCTCACCATTTTAAAACCAGACACGCTTTCTATAACCGTCGCTAATTACATTTCAAAAGAACTAGGCGAAGATTATGTGTCACCAATCAGATTCGATATTGCGTCTACTTATCAGGAGTCCTATTGCTTGAGTCCTATAATATTTCTCCTCTCCTCAGTAACGGATCCAATTGATACTCTTTACAGTTTCGCTGAGTTAAAAATGGTAGTGCATAAGCTTCACATAATTTCTCTGGGACAATTACAGAATCAGCGTGCCAAATTGCTGGTTCGAAAGGGCTTAGAAGAGGGTCTCTGGATTTGTTTGCAGAACTGCCACCTGGCGCCAGAAATAATGTCCGAAATCGAACAAATGATTGAAGGAATGAAAGTTAGTAGCACCAACGAAAATTTCCGGTTATGGTTGACGACTCATTCTTCTAAAGATTTCCCTCTGCGTTTACTCCAGAAAAGCGTGAAGTTAGTTAATGAAACTCTTGACGGATTGAAAGAAAATATGCTCAGGACTTATAAGAGACAACCGGTTTCGAGCGCTTCATTTTATTCAGGTTGTCCAGGAAAAGTTGAAGTGTTCACAAGATTACTCTACAGTGTCAGCTTTTTCCATGCAGTAATCGAAGAGCGAATAAAATTTGGTCCGATCGGGTGGAACATCCGTTACGAGTTTAAAGAAATTGATTTCTCTATCGCTGCTAAACATCTCCAAATATTCGTTAATAAATATAAATCACCCTTTGAAGCTTTAACGTACATAATCGGTGAATGCGATTACGGTGGTAGAGTTAGTGATGACTGGGATCAAAGGCTTTTTAACACCCTCATTTTTGATCATATAAATAAAGATGTAGCTCAAAATAGGAGACATATTTTTTGTCAAAATAACCACAAGTATACACTTCCGGTAAAAAATGAGTATGACGATCACATGAAACATATCATGGAATTACCTGATCATGATTCGCCGGAAGTGTTCGGGTTGCATGAAAACGTAAACCAAATGAGACGTATCTATGAATCGAAATTGCTGTTTAATCAAATTAACAAAATTACTAGCAATATTAATATATGCGAGAACGATCCTGTTGATACTTTAGTGAGCGACATCATGAGGAAATTACCACAAGAAGTTGGACCTAACTATGAGAATTTGATTGAGGGGGATCCTTTTCACGTAAATATTAAGAGAGAAATGACCAGCTACCATAATCTCCTACTAGTGATGAAAACAACTTTGGAGAATATTGAAAAGTTCTTAAAAGGTGAATCGATAAACAATGACGAGAATGAACTTATATTAGGTTTCTTGAAGGACAACAAAATACCTCCTCAATGGTTGAGAGTGTCTTACCCATCAATTCAGTCATTGAGTGTTTTTCTAACCGATTTCAATTATAAATATCATTCCATTAATACCTGGTCGCGAATCTGTATTGGTGAAAGAATATTTTTCCCTGCCTTATTTTACCCACTTGCTCTACTAGCAACTTTCCAACAAATATTTGCTAAAGAAAATAATTATCACTTAGAAGACACTATGATTGAATTTCTGGTCGAAAGTCATAAAATTTCAAGCGATCGTGAATATGGTATGAAATTATATGGCTTATTCTTAGAAGGAGCAATTTGGAACGTGGAAAATAATTCTTTAGATGAACAAGTTTCTTGCATGCTACGGTGCAGTCTTCCAAATGTTATTCTCAGAGTGTTGAAACTTGAAGATCATTCTAAATCAGGGAAGTACGAAGTTCCCGTTTATAGAACATCTGAACGAAAAGGAGTTATTTCCACAAGCGGGCATTCATCTAACTACATTTTCCGAATGTTTCTGCCCAGTGCTAAACCATCAGTGCATTGGATTAAACGTGGGGTAGCTATTGTTTGCCAAACAGAACTGAGTTATCTTCATCTATCAAGATAAGATTTATTCTCTCTTTATTTTTCTTATTGTTAACTTACATTTTGTTGAATTTATAAACAAATAACCTTGTGTAAATATATATCGAAAATAGCTATGTTTTTTTTCATTTATTTTAATAAGGCTGTGAGAATAAAACAAGAATAAAACATGCCCAAAAGTGGTAACAGCTTTAAGTCTAGCAAAACTGGTCTAATGCTGACAATAGCTAAACAAACCAAACACTAGCCAAAACTGGCAACATCTCATTAGCAAATAAATCAAATTCAAAATTGACAACGAATATCATATTCTATAATAATTAGACTTGCCCAAACTGGCAACACCTCCTACGTCAGAGGATCTGACAATCTATAAACAATCAAAGTAACACACTAATATGTCTCCTAAATTAATCAGAAAGCCATTAAGTTATAACACATTAGTGACTTTAAAGTCTATCTACGACAATTTTAACGTCAAATAATAATAATAATAATAATAAATACCTAAATAATAATACCTAAAACGTTAATTTAGAAAGAGAGGAAAAGAGACGCGCGAGAAGTGACGAATGGAAGAAATGAGAGATGACATGAGGGTGCCTGATCCATGCAAAGCGTGGTCGGGACGGCGGCAAGCCTCACCTGTATCTTACTTCAATTTTTTATCTGTTACTTTTTTACCTTAGCTACATACCTAGAAACTAAAGTGTTTCTAAAAAATTATCTTAACAACTTTCGAGTTCGAAACCGAAGGGGCACCAGCGGCTACCTCCGTTTCGAGAATTAGGTCTCTAATAACAAACAAGATTCTCACGAAATAGCGGCCATATTGCCATTGTTACATCATGATATCTAAATCAACAAACTAATTATTGTAAAAATCACATTTTTGTAATAAATAATTGAATAAATATTTGTTAAATTTTATTGAGTTTTTTTATAATAAAGACGATCAACAGTTAAGTTTGTAACAAAAGAGCAACGCCAGCCAAAGTCCATTTCCCCGGCTTGTCTTTCGTTTTCAAATTAAAAGTCCACACGTATGTTGGACCTCTAGTTCTCGTCTTATAGACAGGACACTCGTACATGTTCCTCAAGTCTTGTTTATCTTGGGTTATGGCTCTGACATTTATCACCGGCATAGCAGGAAACAGTTCCTTCAATCTGGAGTCCATTATAATCCCAGCCTGGACGTCCCATCTTGCTCCCTCCATGTGAAGTCCGTGAATGTACGCGCCATCTCTTGGTGCGCTTCTAAAAAAGAGCCTCACATTTTCTACACAATTTATACATCAGCAAGGTTGTTTAGAAATATAATGTTTAGTTGTGTTATCGTGCGTACTTACAAGAATTCTTCTTTCTGCTTTTTCGTTACATCGCATTGCAAGCACATTTTATCCAAGGGCAATTCATTTCTTCTTGCAGTGCTTTGCATAATAGCAGTTAAGAGGGACTGCGGATTGAAGAAACCTCCAAGCCAGACAGATGCAGGTAACTATAAAAAAAGGGTTAAGTTCATCAATTTATGTTTAACAAAACTTCAACCTTAACAAAAATCAATATTCTCTCTGAAGATGACATCAACAAGCAAACAATCAAAATTAATGTTACACTCACGACAAAGTCAGTGGACCATGTTTCAAGTTCTCGGATCCTAAGTAGCAAATCGACAAACCAAGAAGTCAAACCAAGTAAAGAAGGGTAAGCTCTTTTCGCCCAAACCGGTGGAACTTGGTCCAAAAACAAAGCGTTCTCGAGATCCTCCATGTCGGATGTAATAGTTAACTCTCCCTTCAATCCCAATTCTAGTTCTTTTAAAGATCTCTTTATTTCGCTGCTTAAATAGTTCATTCTTTCGCATTCCTGAAACGCTACTATTACGTAAGGAGTTCTCTCTTCCACTTTACCCATAATTTCAGTCATGTTAAAGTCTTCTGGTAGCTTTTCCATCATCTCGTCTACCATTTGCTTCACCTGCAAAAGGGAAAATGAGTTGTTACAAACAATTTACAGCTAGAAAATTGAAAGAGACATCCCTTATCTTCTCTAGTGATTGTAGCTCCACCAGATGACGCGGCATCTCTAGGCTGCATTTCAAATACTGTCTTAAATAAGTTATCTGAGGTTGTTGTAAGAAAGCCTATTTCTGCATTAGGGTGAAGACCGTATAAATATGGGGATTCTTGAGGCATCATTTCATCAATGTAGTTGTGGTAACCAACGTAGTCAGTATTAGGTGGCGCAGCAAAACCAGGTGCTAACAGTAATTCGCCATCAATCTAGAAGAATATAATGTTAAAAGAGTTCTACAATACAAATTAAATCTCCTATCTAACCAAACTAAAGTATCTTGATCCTGGTCACGGCACCAAATCTATAATTTAACAACCTATATCCAAATTACCCCAGCGTTAACTCATCGTTATAAATCGTTAATTGTAAGCACACCCAAATGTGTCTGGTGCATGGATGAAATAGCAAATAGCAACTGCAGATAGACGACGAAAAACAATAATTGAAATAAATAATGATTAATTTTCAAAATCCCCAAATGAATTAATTATCCCAAGATCAATTTAAATGAAAACCACCCCCAATCCAATCCCATAGTTTAGTTAACCAGCCTTACGCTTACGGAGTTTCACAACAGAGTGAATCTAACATGTGTGTGGCGCTCATGACAGTGAAAAAATTGACGTATGAGCGCTGAAATGTATAGGGTTGGTTTTTAAACAGTTTTGACTCTAAGCAGGTTTCCATTTTACCATGCGCAGTTGGTATACAAAGAGACAAAGAGAGAGAGAACCGATCCCTAATAATATTTAATACTAACCAAATCTGGTTGCAAAAATTCTTCCAGGTAAGTAATGCAAAGACGTCTATCCCAGTCATCAGTAATATGTCCGCCGTACATAATTTCGCCGAACAAGTACCGCAGATCCTCCCACGGGACTTTAGAATTTGCCTCTAAATAATTATAAAGCACAAAAACACTAATCGTTAAGTCTCCTACGTTGAAGGGGTAAACTTTATTCCAGCCCAGAGGTCCAAATTTCCTCCTCTCTGCAACCACCGCATGAAAATAGCACAATGAAAAAAGTATGACTTTAAACTCGGCTTCTTTCCCACACTGTTCCAATGTTTCTTGATTGAAATTTGTTAGAGCTTTGTGTAGATTGGCCTGCATACCCGTTGGTGGTTCGTTTGTTATTTTTATAGATGATTCCAAGATACCCTGCAATATACAAAGAAATATTTGTTTTCAATAATACCGTGAGTTACCAAATTAACCTGTGGGATGATATGAGCAGCAGCAGTAGCCGCTGGCTCGGCGCTCATGAACAATCTGTATTGCTCATGTGAACCTTCTGCGTATTTCTCTAAATTTTTCTCCAAATTAGGCAACCATTTTTTCACTAAATGAATATTTTGCAGCACTACCCAATGCCCTTCCTTAGCAGCCACTTTCATAGCTTTTTCTGCTACAACTTCTTGACCTTGTCCTAAAGATACGTTGTGAAAATTTTGCTTTTCTGTTGAAAATCCAATTTTTTCTCCTAATTCTTCCACATCTTTCAATGGGTTCACTCCTGGTGATAGTATAAAGAAGATCGGAGTCGATTGACTTGTTTCTTCGAACGATTTAGCAAATTCCAATGTCTTGTTTTCCACGTACTTGGCACTAAGTTTTTCCTCGATGAAAGCCCTGAAATTATCACGGTTAATAATGTAAATTGTGAATAGGAAAATAATTACATCATCGCGTAAATCATTCTATCGGGTCTTAAAGCTCGCATCATGCAAAGCCTTTGCAAGGCAGTTTTACTCTTCCATTCCTGCGGAAACTTTTCTCTCTCGGGACATTCACATTCGACAAGTTTCTTCCATCGTTTCGGAGAATTCTCTATATCTCGATCTAAGTTTCTGAACTCATCTTTTGTGGAAAGACTGCATATACCTCCCCAGCTGGTATTAGATAAGAATTCCACCGGACTCGTCACATGTGGTTTAATCGGGAAACGTAATAGGAAATCTAGGTCTGCAGATGAGATTTCTTCGTTCATCAATAGTATCTGCAAAAAATTCTTCATTGCAGAATTGCAGAAAATAATATTTTTATATTCATATCACTCTGAGTTTTGATACGGTATTCCTGATTAGTGGATGATTAATTTACCCCATCTTACCTGAAAGGTCATTTGTGATGCGAAAATTAATTTATCGCATTCAAAGAGACCTCTTGTGGTGTATTGAAACACTGAAAACGATATCATATCAATTAAATTGTTTACTCTGGCAGGAACAGTGTCAGCGATTTCAGCTTTTGCGATTGCCTTCTGGAACACCACACTGAAAGCCTGTAAAAAAGTGTGTAAATACTAAAACAATCAACCTGATCAAAATACCTTCAAAGAGAACTGGTAGATTGGATTGATTGCGTTTAAGTCATTAAGTATGAAATAGAGTAAGCTAGCTCTTGATGCAGCTCTTCTGTAATGTTCCCTTGCTTTGTCTATTTGGATGGACGTTATTTTGGCTTCCGCTACTTTTATTTCGATTTCCGCTGCAGTACGTTTGGTGGTTTCCAAATTTTCCACAAGTGTTGTATCACCCAGTAAGTTTCCTCCAGCCAACGACAAACGTGACAACAGATCATCTTCCAACGATTTCAACATAATCTTGAAGTCGTTTTGCTGTTTTGTGAGTTCTGCCTATGAAGTGTCAAAGAAAGTATAATTGTTGATCACAATTTAGTCTGGTTTACCTTCAACTCTTCCAAATCTGGTCGTTCAGCTTTGACAACCTCGGCCAAAAGTTGATCTTCGAGACCATCACGAGTCACAGTGAAATTAATCAAACTAGCTTGTGCTTGCATTTCAGGTTTGTAATGAGGATTAGCTAGTTTGGTGTGTAATATTAATCTGAAGCTTGAATGGTATTCTATTTCTTTATCTCCTATTTTGATGGCCCTGACATTGCGAAATAAAAAAATATTATGTCTTGGTAACTTCCGTTCCGAAATCGGCGAAACTACTATGACAATTCGAGAATCCACCTCCCTGAATAATTGAATTTAACTTACTTTCCTTTTTTGATAAGATTCCTTCCAAGAAGTGTATCTAAAACAGGATCTAGAGATTCTTCAATATTTTCTACGAGCACGGTCGCACCCTGCGTAATGGATTTTTCTACAACATCTAAGAACCCTTTCTGACCCAAACGAATTACCTTAAGGTCGTCTCCGTATTTTTGTTTAATCCACTTGATTCCCTGCAACTGAAAGACAAAACGTTCTTTCATGTATATTTCAAAAAATGGAACGCCTTACTTGAGGATCGATCATTAGTGGCCATCTGTCAGAGTTAGTAAGAATCGTAGCATTTTCAGTTGACATTCTGTCACTAGGTAATCCTTCATTTTGCCATTTAGCAATTTGCGTATCGTCGGTTAATAAAGACAACGGATCAAGTTCAGCGGTTATTGCTATCGGTGGCTGAAATAGGAGAAAATTATTTTTATTGCACCATAATAAGTAACAGTTAACTGAGGTGCAGAATAGGTGACAAAAAAGACCAGGAGCCACAGATGTCTATTTTGTTTGAAAGACTTCTTGAGCCTTTTTAATGATAAACATACCTCCAAAGTTTTGACGAAGGGTAACCACATTTTGTGTAGCAAATCCAATCGATATTGTTTGGTGAAGCAGCCGACATAGGAAATAAAAGCGGTGACCAATAATATATCGCCTGGCATCATAGTACCTTGTCTTAAAAAACTGAAAATAATTATTGTCAGTAAACGTTTTCTTTTATATTTAATCACGTCGTAGGTACTCATTAACAGCTTCTGCCCATCTCACGTTTTCACTGGCGAGTCCTCCGACCAATCGATTTGCCAATTTAATGGTGTCGTTTGTTGCGTCTGCTTCTTGCTGACATTTTAATTTCTCTTGGGTGGCTTTTTCGAAATCAGCCGTCAATTTTGCTAGTTGTTCTTCCAATGACTGTGGACAAAGGAAGTTTTATGACCAAGCGTTTACTATATGGTAGACCAATATGGCACTTACCGCTACTTTCAATTTAATTGAAGCTAACTTATCTTGTGCAGCGGCAAGTTCGCCATTAGCAGCAGCTAGAGCCTTTCGTTTCGGTTCCACATCACAATACACTTCATAAAATTTAATAATATTTATAACCCAAGCGCATAAACCAGCAGCAGCAGCTGATTTGGAGCGCACAAAATCAGGTTCGAACTCTGTGTCTTTCAAGTAAGGCTCAATAGCTTTGATGATTTCTGGATGAATATTTTCTTTATCGTAGTTTATTAATTGATCTAGGAAAGCGTCGACTTTTGCCATTACAATCTGTAACGAAGGTACTTTGAGATTTCAAAATATTTACTGATAGATAAAATACATACCTTTGCTGATTTCCAACTTCTATCTTTTGGTATTTTACCATCAGGGGCTAATAGCACCATTACTGCTGCAGTTACATTAGTGACAGCTCCTGGAGGAGACCCAAACGATTTTAGCTCAGTCAGATTGGATTTATTCAAAGTATTAAGCGCTTCTTGAGCTGCCAGTAGAGCCGGCTCAGCTTTTATTAAATCTTCTTCGCAGTCCTGTTGCTTCTTGGCAACCTCTTCCGCGATCAACGCTACTTTTTCCTCTTCCTCATCCGCCAAGTTCTTCTCAATCGATACTTTCTCCGTTTCCACCCCTACGATTTCTATCAGCCTGTCAGCAGCGTCATTTTTTTCTTGAAGCTCTATTTCTTGTATGGCCAACTTCTTTTTTAGCTCGTCGACTTGTGATGACGTGCTTTTTAATTTGTCCAAGCCATTTTCGAGACGTTCTATTTTTGATCGCAACTCGTCGGTTTTTTGATGTAATAGTTTCGCATATAAATTAATTTGTTCTAAATATGATTTTGGCGTGGTGTAATTATAACGCCTCTCATTTTGAAGGAATAATTTTGAAGCTATATTCACTGATGTGTGTACATATGCCATAAATCTGGCAGCAGAATCACGTAACGCTTCCTGCAATAAAGAGTTAACTAGTTTTTTTTTTACAATTTACTTGTCAGGGAGGTCAATGAAACAGCCAACAGGTCGTAACAATCGGCAGCCACCGTTGATTCTTTTTCTTTACCGTGGTTCGCTTTCTCTGATCTGATTATTTTTCTCACTCTAACACTTTTCTCTTAAAAACTGGCTAGCTCAAGTATTTTGGTAGCGTTTGCTGCGAACGAACAAGGTAAGGTTACAACGAACAAAACATAGAAGGTCCTAGAGGTCCAAACACTAGACGATCACGGTCACAACCACACAGGGTAAGTAATGTCGGCCATTTTGTTGAAATAAGGGCGGGATAACCTTAAATTCAAAGAGCTAGACTTCATGGCTGGAATTCAACAAGACAAGGAGGTTCTTTTCAAATCTATCAGGTAAAGGGGGACACCTTACAGATTAGAAACGCAAGACGCAGGATCTTTATTAAAAGGTAGAGGACACTACAAATTTGTTCCCAGAACACTTAAGGTGTCTTGGTTTTGATAGCTATGACGTATACTTACCGGTAATACTTCAACTTCTTGCAAGAATCTCATAGCAACTGAAACTAAGGCTTCTTGAGACCATTCGTGAAACCAGTTGATTTGTGTACAATTTATGATAGCGGGGAATTTCCTGGAACGCACTCTTAAAGTGTTTCCAACTGGTGAGAAACACAGCACCACCTATATAGGAAAAATTACAAAGTTGATTGCAATTTGGCTGAAGAACAGATTACCTTCAGTTGTCTTCTAACTCTGTCAATAAAAAACTTCCAACAGTTCTCTCGTGTATCCAACACACCGGCACCTTTTACTTCGTTCCTCACTCCAGCAATTATGTTCTCGATTTCGTCATCAGGGAACATATCTGGAACCTCGCCCGAAGCCAACATGTCATTAATAAGCACGAGGAATTGTTCATTTGGCACCTATAGAGATGAAATTGTTTTAGTCACTATAATAGTTACTTTAGACCATTTAACTTACTTGAGCGTCGGTCATTAAGAACATAATGCCTACGTTTTTTAGTCCGGTTTTTGAATACAGTGACGCTAACTCTGTCTTTAAATCACCTACCGAATAGCCTTTCTTTAGCTGTATTTGGAATACCTCTAGTGATGATATGAAAGCCGCCAATCGTGACAAGGATTGTTTTCCGCTTCCTCCAACTCCAACTAGCAAAGCGCTGCCTCGGGGCGATTCCAATATTCGATTTATTCTATCAAAAATGTTAAGTATGGGTTAATACGTCACTACTTACAATTATTAAACTACAAATAATAAAGCATCGACTGTGATCACTCAAAAGCATCACTCTAGAGCCTCCATTTCGTCGTAGGTAGAAAGTTGAGATTTGAAATTTTTTTCTTCAAAATATAATTTGAAGCCTTGGCTCCAATTCGTCCCGCGTATGTTGGTACTTTTATATATATATATATATACATATATTATATATGAAAAAAAATTATTTGTGATAGAATATGATAGCAGAATACAATATATTCGTGACTGCTTCTTGTGCTAAAAAAAAGCAATTCCTCACCGACAAACATGCATCATCGCATCCTCAAACAGAACGAGATTCATTGCAGCTACCAAATCGTTGTAACTGGACATGGCTTCTGTGAGGAGCTGATTTAGCTTGTGCCATTTTGTAATCGGCATATATTTAGGCTCACCAATTCCACTAGCAAAGTGACAATAAAGATTTGGTTTATCAAACGCCGCCGAATCGTCAAGTTCCTTTTAAGAAATGCGTTACTGGACTATTCACAATCACTTAACATCATTTTTATTCAACCTACCTCAAAATTTTTCTTGAAAATATCGATCTGAAGTTTGGTGAAAGCATCGATGTCCTTATCTTCTATCAATTTGTCTCCATAAACTCTCTGACATTCATGTAACCATAATCTGACTAAGTCTATGGGCTGACTTAAACAATCATTTGCGCTAAATAATAAACCCTGGGAAGAAATACTTTTTTTGGAAACTTGACTTGACATGACCATCAAACATTTACCTGAAAAACGTTGGATAGTTCTCTCAAATTGAAAATGTAATGAAATTTTATAGCCGTTGGAAGAAATATCTGCGAGACCTTGTGATGAAGGGCGACAGACGCTCTAACAATGCTTTCAGCTAATTTCACAACGAGTGGTGAAAATTTATGTTCGGGATCAGAGAGATGCTGGTTTAAAATGGAATTATAAATATACATAAGAGCTTCACTTCCTGGAAAACTAATCGCGAAAGTATAAAAGTGTCGTTGGAGTCTTGGGTTTATTGTAAAACTGCCAGCCGTTGGATTCATACACGATACATATTGACAATTGTGTATGTCTTTCAAACTCAGCTTGTTCCTGTCATACCTGGAAAACATATAAGCAATTGTAGATTTTATTAAAAGAAAATACCAATCGGTGATTTCCATGTTTGGGAAATAAATTTGGAAATTTTGCATTTCTCTTTCACCTTCAACTGATGATCTTGGAAATATAACATTGAAGAGCATAGAAACTTCAACAGCAACTACCCAGGGTTGCTGTTCAAATCTGAAACCTTGACCTTAGGATACGGTCCAACTATATCTACTCTAAAGGTTTGTAACGTCTTTTCTTTACAAGCTTCTTTGCGTCATGCTTTTCATATTTAACGAAGCCCTATTCGTTTTATAAACCTCGAACCAAGTGGATTATTCCGTTTTACAGACGACTCATAGGAATGAGAGAATTGGGAAGACCACTTCCCCTGGGATCAACCTCAAAGGTCTTTTAACCAGAAGGTCTACGCCGTCCTGTAAGCTGCAAGTAGCTAAAATGGAAGAAGTACTAGAGGCCATGGAGCGGACATTTATGCAGTAACCGATATAGTCAGGCTAATAAACCGAGGCGCCAGAGAGATAGTTGTCAAAAAAAGCTATTAATTAAGGAATGGATCCAAAAAGGTTGTGGGAGGCAACACCAATATAAAATTTAAATCATCAGCTGAAGGTAAATAATACAAAAATAAGACAAATTAGATAATTCATAAAACTAGAGATAATGACTCCAAGTCTAAAGAATACCAATGATTATAGTCGAGATGCTGTCTGATCATAGTATGCGGTTGAACAGTTCCATATTCGTCTACCTCGGGCATGTTCATATCATCTATAAAATAAATCAACGTTTTGCTCCCAGGGGGACCATAATTTCTTCCAGCCTTTTTCTCAAGAGGCTTCTCCAGAATTTTCTGCAACATTTCGGATGTAGTGTAAAAATTGAAGGGCACGTTGGTAACTGTATAGCTTTCCGGTAACGAAGATAATTTTTCGCTGATCAAGACAGTTTTACCGCAGCCGGCATTCCCGACTAACATTACAGGGTGACGTTTATCCATTAACAAGTTCAAGAAATAGCGAATTCTTATTGATTCTGCTGTATGGACCAAGACTGCCTGAAATGTATCATTGATCACTTTACAAGTTTACATGTTTTGTAGATAAACGTTTCTAATATCTTTGAAAAACAACACCTGTAAGGGAACATCGGGATCAAGTTCGAATCGTCCAAGACAATCGGTCCAAGGTGCAAATTGTTTGGTTTCGGGATCAATATAAAAATCAAAAACTGTGCCTCCACTTGGAAATTTAACCGTCTTGAATTCATTTGTCCACCATTTTGTAAACTCCACCCTATAATCTGTTGTCTGCAAAACATAATTTTCTTTGATGCTCGGCAATGCAGCGAAAACCGTCATGGATGTACCTGTTCTTGAAATAGCGCAGATCCAAATGCCCAAACACAGCAGAATATGAAGTATAGTTCATACCACTCCTTGGGACAATCTGGCGGTGTGTTCGCTGGAATCAGCAAACAATCAAGCAGATGACACAACATTTCTATGTGAGTTGTTTCGACGATCGGTGTGATCTTCTTAAACCTCACTCGAACGTTTTCCAAGCAACTGGGTATATATTTGTCGAAGAGCATGATCAAATTTGATTTCTCAGCTACATTAGTGCGTGTCTCCATCCAACTTGTCACAAATCTGAAATTATATTAATTACTAATACCCGTAAAATCTGTTTCAAAAAATGCATCCTCCAATTAATTAAAAAAAAACACTTAGAAGTTAGGCCAGAAAGGCGTGAGAAATCGATGAGATGAGCTGAGATAGATGCACTCATCCAATTTATTTCGGCGAGCTTAATATATAGGGTGTCTGTGATCCCTAGTGAGGAGATTAAAAGCATTTTAACTTACGGATTCCATCCCAAATCCTGAGGATTAATGTATAGAATTCCAGCCCTCGATACAGTAGCCGGGGTAGCAGTTCTTAAATTGGATATCTCGAACAGTAGTCTCATGCCATGAGTTAAGGCTATTCTTTCGTTGCTTGCCAAAGTGAGAACTTTATTGTCATCCATGACAGTGTTCAAGGACTCAATCCACATGGGGTCGATGTCGCCATCCAGGACGATCCATTTCGGATTGTCGCCAGGTAGATTTGCTTGCTCTCTCATTAAAACCGACAGCAATCCGTCCTTCCATTCCCTTGTTGCTGGGTTTATGATACCGAATAGTTCATCATTTGTGACGGCTTTAGGGTTTAGGTCGTTGTAGACCGGTTTCCTCTTGATGTTTAAGTATGTGCGGAATAAAGTTTTCCATACTTGCGTTTTTCCGGTTCCGGCATTGCCCACGATGAATACGGAATGGCGAACTTCTAGGAGTTCTTCCAACTGAACCACCTGAAAAAAAATCATGAAAATTAATTTAAAAGTGGATAGTCTCACCTTCAGAATGAAATTATCTTCCGGTTGAAGTTTGAGGTCGATAGCCGCTTGTTTGACAGTTCTTTCAAACTCGACATCCCTCTTTCTGGGGACTTCCAATGCAGGGAATAGATCTCCAATCAAACCCATGAAAACGGGAGTGTCATCGGTAACAATTTTAGGGACATTGAAATCTCTCAAAGCTCTCATAAGAACTTCTTCTTCTGGTCTGCCTGGATCGCCTCTCTATAAAAAAATGCTTTTTATAATCTGACAGGAGCTATTTTAATTTATCGAAGATCACCTTTAATGATCCTGCTACAACCAACACAGATTTGATGGCTCGAAGTCCCCAGTCATAATGGTCTTGCTTTGATAGTAACTCCTTGCATAGAGTGTAGAGTGTAATAAATTTTCGAGCGAGTATTTTAGCTTCTTGGAAACCTTCCGCGACTAACATTATTTCACATATCAACTCGAAATCGGGCACTACCATTGCGCAAGGTCTGCAAAACAAATTGATAAGCTGCTATTGTCAGGGTCAAACATGAAATATTTTGCCATCAATCTTACCTACCTGAATAAAGCTTTCAAGTTTTCCGGTAATTCAGTCCTACCAGCGTATCCTGGATTCATCGTGATGAAAATTCCTACACTCGGCACAAGACAAATGTCATCGCCCATGAAATCAAACTGTTCCCTTTTATTTTTAATAGCATCCAGTACAGACTTCACCTGGACAGCAACGACTGAAAGTACTTCCACGGATATTCTGTTGAATTCATCAAAGCAGCCCCAAGCTCCAGTTTGAGCTAGACCTTTATAAATATTTCCACATGACTGAAATCAGACATTAAGTTAGATGATAATTTTTGTACCAGTTGGCATTGTCACTTTAGATGTCATTTGGTCAGTCGTTCATGTCAATATCTAATTGCTCTGGAGATTTTTGCGCTTTGACTTCAGCCACCGTAGGAGATACTTGCAGTTCCGTTGCGAAAACCAATCAAAGGCTGGGTTTTTATTTCTTGGAAGTACTTCCACGTGTTATTTCTTTCATAATATTTTACATTTTGCATATAATTAATTATTGCCGAATTTCACGTCTGTCTAAAATAAGCCAAATAGGTACCTACAGGTTTCCTAATCAATCTTTTTAAATTAAATAACAAAATTAATTGACGCATGCACTTTCATAAATAAGGGTTGGAATTTTTATCACATTTTTACATCCAATTGTTCGTTTTTACCTTCAGTTTATTCCACTGATATATTTACATTGAATTAAACCTCTAAATTTCTCAGATATAACCATAAATTTTGGGGATTAGATAACAACTACGCGAAAAATATTTTACCTTATAATCCATTTGCTCAGAACAATTGAACACGTACACCGAGATACCAAGTGCACGTCCCAAGTCTTTCGTAGTTTCAGTCTTACCAGTACCGGCAGGTCCTGCTGGACCTCCGCCCATAATTAAATGCAAAGACTGCAATCAATAATTCGACTATTAGAGATACAGAAATCTGATAGCTCCAAGTAAACTAGCCTGGGTTAAAGTAATGTAACATCTATCCGTCAGTGGCGTAATTACCAATCTAGGTGTGTTGCCTAGATACTCGTAGCTGTATCTAAACTGTGCATCACATATGTTCGCATAACAATGCTTATCTTGTTCGCACCATCGATGTCTCAACTGCGACACCCAGGGAAAGGCTAATGCGGACTCTACTTTCATTTGGATCAGTTTCCCGACGACATCTCTGGAATGTACGTCGATGGTGCATATGGTCATGATCTTCTGTCTGTCTTGTTTGGAAAGGTCTCCCAGTAAGAGAGAAATCAAAGTGCTCAGTTGCTGGACTTGTTTCTTGTAATAGTCCCTGATTGCGTTGTCATAACCCTCCTCTAATCTCGAAAAGGCTATGTTTACTTCTGTTGTCCACCAGATTTGAGTCCCGCATAAAGATACTTGTGCTGGAAAGTCGAACAACCACTGATCTCTCAGCTTTTCTTCGTAGGACTGCACACCTTCGCCGATGTAATATCTTATTGTGGTTCTCATTGAAGCTTGGATACGGTTTAACCATACCTCCACCTGTAACAAAAATGTTGTTCGAGATGTAGCTACAATGAAAATAAAATGTGTGCACGTACAGCACCGTCGCAGTTTGTGTCGCTGTGAAATTTCACATATTCTCCATCCTTCGCGTACATCCCTTTAATTGAACTGTCTAATGCACCTTCAGCATCTTTCCCAAAATTTAGTCTCGCTACAGAATCAAACAATTTAGTTAAATGTTTTGCTACTAATTCCGGTTGGTTGCCATTGGATAAAATATCCAGTAAGTCTGCTGATGAAACGAAGTAAAATCTCGGGAATGCCAGTCGTTTCGTTTCTAAATAAACAGCCAAAGCTTTTTCACATAAGATTAATTGCTCTTGCAATTTCTCCAACGTCTGAAGTAACCCTGCCCGATTAGTCGTTTCTATCACATTCGTCACTTTTGACATATCCGTCATGAGCTCCTTGAAATCTTTATCGATTGAGTCGAATCTTTCAGAGTCTTCCGGCAATTGTTTTCGAATGTCTTCCGAACTCATGAATATTGACTCCAAATGGGTCCAAGTTCTTTGTACCTCGAACCAGACAGTAATTACTGAATCTGCTAAACTTAATCTTGCTTGCCATGCTGATACTTCTTCAAGAAAATGGGCTATGAATTTCGATGTGATTAAATTTTGAATTTGTACTTGATTTTCTTCAAGAGTTTCTATGAGTTCCTCACTGGCTCTTAATAGGGTGCAGCCAGTTCTGCTGTGAGTGTCTTGCTCAAATTTCATTGAAGACCACGTCGTATTTAAATCTTTCAACACTTTCTCCATTGACATTTCTTTAACAGCTTTATCGACAATATTCTTCACTTCATCCTCGCATTCATGAAGATTTAGTCCCAGAAGATCTGCCAAGGTGGTACTGTGGTCCATAACAATTTTGGTCTGAAAAATTTATCGTATATAATTATTTGCATGGGTGTATACCTCAATTATTGTTTCTAAATATAGTGGAAGAAAACAAGTACCTACTAAAATATTTAACAAGAAAAAAAAAAAGAATATTTCCAAACTATGTATTTAAATAAATAAATTAAAAGCTTTTATCTACAGCCTTATTTTTTTAAAACATGCTCTCGCTAATGAAAAATTCTTCGTGAAGTGTTATAATAATTCTAAGTTATATTTTCTATAGCTTTTCAAAATTTTTGGTCTCGTTTTTGTGAGAAAACTGAGGACTTTAAAAATTCGCCGTCACACGACAGGAAGTGCGAGAAGTTGAAAACTGTAATCGGGTCCTTTGTAACAGTCCCCGTTTTCGAGATATAGGAAAAAAATCATTTTCCGGGTGAAGAGGTTCATTTTGTCGATTTTTTCAAAACGATTCTTTGACACGCTCAAGCGTCTTGAGGCGTCTTTTTTATAACACTAGATTATTGTTTATTACAAAAATCTACAAATCAGCTAGAAAAATAATAATTTAAACGAAAAAAAAATTCTTAGGTGAAGCTATGAAAATCTGCTCGAGGACTATTTTTTTTAAATTCCTATAAGGTAGCTAAATTTTACTTCTTTTCCGAATGTGAAAGTGATAATTTTGCATGCAGCTTAGGTATATCCATCGGCTATACTCACAGTAAATTCTTTAGGCAAATCAGCTAAATTCTGGAACAGAGGTGCAACAGAGAACGTTTGATAACATGTTATGTACAATGAAGAAAGAATGAGTATCTGTACTAATACATTATATAAACTAATATGTACAAATATATACAGATTCTATACAAATGTACGTAATGTAGGTAAGTAGTACCATATATACATTTCTTGAGTGTTGTAGCCCATGTTACAGATTTACTAGTCATTCACCACATATAAGCTTACTTTTTTTGTAAATTTCTGTACATTGGCCAAATTTGTAAATAAATAATTAAACAAATCCAGTGATAGTGGTACGAGAACATTGATACCTTGAGACATTCGGGAGTGGTAAAAATTTTGTCAATGGTTTTACAAAAATTTTCAAAATAATGAAATTTTCATATTTTTTACAGGTATGTCGATTTCAAAAATTACAAATCATGGATTTTTTTAGAGATTCATCATACATGACTTGTTTTTTGGAAAGATTTTTGAAGACAATTGGAAACGGGAGCAGTTTCTTATGTGGTGGACAAAATTATGTTTAGATTACTTCATTCGATCTGTATGACGTCATAATGAGAAAGTTATCAAAATAAATAAAATTCATATTTATCTTATGTTTTAACGATAAGGTTTTTAAAGAAAAAATAATTTGGCAAAAATGTACAGAGTAAAATCTAAACATAATTCTGAAACAGAGCTACAAAACGTAATTAAATTATTTCATAGAGGTCTATTTCACTTAATTTGGTAAGGCCCGTTAAGCTTAGAATTTACCTTTGTGGAATTCATTAGCTGATCCCAGTGACGTTCCCTTATGGCTGGATTTTGTAATTCACCCACAGCTTTCAAAGAAGTTAAAGTGTTTTTAACAGTTGCCTCCAGACCAGTATATGAGTCCCAAGAACGCATATCCTTATCCAGCATCCTAATTTCCTTGGCGAACTTTTTACATTCTATGTCCATATTTTCAACATCGATTTTCCTCCAAGGTGTCGTCTTCCAGTCGTCAACGGACGCGTATACAATGTGCTTGTAGTCCCATAATTGCTGAAAGAATTATTTTGTTAATCTCATCACGATCAGTTAGACAAATTGGAAGCTTTCATAAGCCTATTTAATGGCGACATTCCCTGAGCCCAGGAAAAATACCTTCCCTGCGACATTTATTGCTGTCAAGAAAAACTGGTTACAAGAATTGGCGCCCAACGTAAATTAAACGCTTCTTCGTCACGTCATATTCAGCGAAGAACGATGCCCGACACAGAAACCACAGGCGCTGAGGGACTGAACTGGATCTACCTACTCAGCAAAGACGAAGCCGAATGGAAGCGACGCGTCGCGAGTTGACTGCCACAGACACTTTGCACGAAATCCGGGCGCGATCAGTCAGTCAAGCCAGAACAGCCAGATAAAACAGAAAATGATCGAATCGCCGCTCTGTAAGCCGAAATAGCCATCCTAAAACTGGGCTTGCGCACTGAGAAAAGAGAATCGCCCGTACCCGAGATTCGCGACCACGTAAGCCAACCGTCGCAGGCAGAAGTCAATGACCACGTCCGAAAATGGAACACAAAATTCGACAAAAAGGAGGAAAGGCGCTCCCAGAGCTGCTGAAAGGGGAGTCGCTTCTGTCGTTCAGGAACACCAGGGACGACTGGGATAACTGGACCAAATTTGAGACAGACTTCAGGAACACATTTTTCCCTTACGAATACTCACTAGCGTTGGAGGAGGAGATCAGAAGCAGGAAGCAGAAGCCCAAAGAGTTAACAGGGACCACATAACTGCAATTTGGACCCTCATACGGGGAGACGGATCGATGTCCCCCAGCCAAGAACTCGAGATGATAATCAGGAACGTGTTGCCGGAAGACCGGATACACCTCCACCTGCACAAAATTTTGAGAACCGCGAAAGGGGTGGATGCAAACCCGACGGAAGCTCGAACCGTTAGCCTCGGCAAATCCCGCATCAGCCAAGCAGCCAGGATAGGACAAACGAAGTCTGCTACAGATGCGGCCAGAAAGGCCATTTTCGAGGAGACTGTTCCAACAGCCTTAAGAAAGTTTGGAAGCAAATGCGGCAAGGAAGGGGTCCTGGCAATATCGTGCTGCATGAAGCATCAAGGAAACAAGGTGGCTGTGAGTGAGTAAAGCCCACGCAGCCCACATCCAGAACAGAACAGGGAAAAATAGAACAGAATAATGCACCAGATTTGCTGCTCTCAAGATGGTTCCTGTCATCAAAAGATGTTGACCAGCTTCCTCGCAGGGATGAGCTATTTTGCCACAGTCTATCGTGAAGATTTCATCATTTACATCAGGAAACAGCACCGCTTCTTGAAGAATTTTCACCTCTTCCAACGATCATGACCATCTAATGAGAAACATTGAGGCGAGTACCCGCTGGTAGAACCAGCGAAGTTTCCCGGTAGGCAATTCTCATAGTTCTCTTCTCTATCAAGGCGCTTTTTAATCTTAGTGGAAATAGGCATTCGGGGTTATTTAGAAAGGTAACCAATATAAGTGAACTGCCCAAGATACAGCTCCTTTTTATCCACCAGACAGATGACAGCGGCATAAATGTCGCCACCATAACAAAATCGTCGGTTAAGAAAAATCAAATTGAACACTTCTGAATAAGAACTCATTACCACATTATTCTACGTTGCATGCATGCATATGATAGTTAAGTCAAGTTTCAGTACCTTCAGCATTCGTAATTCCTTCCTGCACTGTTTCAAGGCTTTAAAATCTGGCACAACAACTTCAAATAGCGATCCAGATTCTTGTATATTACTCATTATTTGCTCAAACCGTTTAATGTCATGATTTACTCTATCCATCATTTCGTAAGGATTTTCACAACTGTACTGAAAGAAAGTATACTTTTTAAAGGTTTCTCGATAGTAAATGATTTTCGTTTCGAAATCTGCAATTTTTTTTCTAATACATGCGACTTCTGCTGCTTGTAACGGCGCAACTTGTTGTTTAACAGTAACGGATATCTTTTTGGTGTTGTTCCATTGCTCTGGTAGTTCCTGGAGATATACGTTGACCTCTTCAGGAATATCTTGGTCGTAAAATTTGAGGAGCTCTATCGTTTCTTTCAATGGTTCAAACATCTGATCTGTCGCACTTTGACGTTCTTTAACGTGAAGCAGGTATCCCATTACGTTTACTAATGGCTCGTAATCCCCTTCATTGACAGTTTGTTGTAATCCTTCATCGGCGTTTCTGATAAACTGTGCTAAATCTGATAAACTACTGGTCACGGTGTTGACTAAATGCTCTTTGAACATGCTACCCCATCGGCAAATGATGTTCAATAACGCTTGTTTGAATGGTCTGATATCGACTCTGAACCATGAATTGAAAACTTTTTCAGTTTCCATTTTCTCCACCTTAGTGTGCAAGTTTTCGAAACAATCGATTTGTTCTCTGAACGATTCCATATTTGGTGGATTCGCCTTAGGAGCAGCAGGATCATTCATTTGAACCAAATCCATCTCTTCGCCAGTTATTTGTCGACCAAATAACAAAAATTGTTGCAAATAGAGAGCCCTATCATCCAGCCATAAATATGAATATACTTGGAAATTATCGCAAAATTCGTAAGCTTCTTCTATCACTCTGTCTACTCGATTTAAAATATCCGTCTTCATGTCTGTAATATCTTGATTATTGGCAACTTCATCTTCATAAGAGGCTGTAACTGTCAATGAAAATCTCTTGACTCCAGAAGGGATTTTCAAGATATCCGAAATCAGCCCCATTATAAGATTTTTGAAGCTGTCTTCGTCTGTACTATTCATTGATGGGGTGTAAATAATGTGAGGTTCCAGGAGCTTTAACTGGGCTTCGAATAATGGTGCTAAATTATTAACTGGATCCATGTGCTCATTTATATAACCTAAACTGAAAGAAAAAATATTGTAGCGACGATAAATAGATATTCGAATGAATAACTTTGGTTTAATTTATTTACCTGCATCCAACTGTTTGGTATAAGTAATTAACCACAATTTTATCGACGAAATTAACATAATTAATCCACTTTGAACTATTTTGGTTATCGATAATAATACCAAATAATTCCATATTTTTTTCTAGAAGATTAGATATTTTAGACGCTGCTTCGGCAATTTCTAAGCTTCTTTGAGTTCTGCGTTCACCTTTCTCATCTAAATTTAGACAGGTATCTTTTTTGCCGTCTTTTCGTTCAAAGAGAGGTTGACGAGCAAATGGTATCAATATATTCTTGATTTCTTGTAAATTTTCTTGGCACTCGTTGAGATTCTTCTGGACCCTTTCCACTAGATCGTGTAATTTTATCATATACGGCCACAAATCTAGAAATAAAATTATTTGAGAACGGGAGAACACATACAACTTTATTTATTTATTCAATTATTCAACTTCCATCAGCTGGCCTAGGTGATAACCCGAGGGAGAGCTGGCTGGGGGAGCGGGAGTAGTTGAAGTTCACTTTCTAAAACGAATCAAGCGAGATCTAATAAAAGTCAATAGAAACCTAAGTTTCGTCTTTAATTGCGATTTCCCAGAATTTGTACAAAATTTTATTTTGTAATATTTTTTTGAAATTTTACCACTAAATAGGCCTTGGGTATTGTAGGATAAGGCGCTTTGTTCTACAAAGGTGCAGCTCATCAAGCTCTACTATTTAAAATAAAATCTTGTAAAATGGCCTGTAAATGGCAACACAGATTTACCTTCCGAATTCCAATTCAGTTCTTCTTGTCCTCTGACTATTAATTTATCTATGTCCTTAACTTCGTTTGCGATTAAAGCTAATTCTACATCTTTGGCTGTACGTCTAATTTTATTATACCAGGACACAGTGGTCTCCAGACTGGATACATACTTTCGAAACACATCATTTTTTTTATATAATTCCAGAGTTATTTCGGGAATTTCATCTAGTCTCGTTTGTTTCAAGTAATGAACTTCTCGTAATATAGAAGAAATCTGTAACAATTTATCAATTATAATTATATCAGTAAAGACTTTGGTCTGCACAGAGATTCACTTTGACCAAAAGAATCCACAACATTGTAAGGTTGTTGTGTCTTTATTGGTCTCATTTTGCTACCACAAGTTTGGGGGAATAAGACGACTGAGTCATAGCCCTTTATGCTTTCCTGAAGCACTCCTTCAACCAAAGTATCGAGTTGGGGAGGTTTCTACAATGGTCCCCCTGAGGCTGATTAATGGTGGACCTTGGTGACAATTTCTTGGACAAATAAATGGTAATACAGTAGATAACTTACTTCAGGGTGGAAGTTCATATACAGGTCTTTAGTTTTCATATTTCTTCCTAAAAGGCACTTATTTAAATTACGTTCGATTCTTTCTGGGGCAGCTTTCACCCAATTCCAAAATAATTTGTCTCTAAATTTTGTCATTTCGTCCACCATCATTTCATATTTTGTTATTATTGCTTTAGCTCTTGGACTTTGGTTTATTCTGAAATCAAATTGAAAAAAAAATTATTGTCGAGCGTCATAATTCCAAAATGTTTCTCTTACTTACGGATGTTGTAAGGCTTTGAAGCTTAATATAGGAGCTGTTATACGGGAACATATATTATCGATGCAATTCAGGGAACCAGCTACTTTGGGCTTGTACTTATATATCACAAAGTGACTGTTACTTTCTTTGAATTCGGAAAATAAACTCTGAAAAATATTTATTATTGCTTACACCTTTCTTAATTTTTCGCTTTCCATTCACGAAATATTCGAGATACTAATAACTTCTAGAGACCCTGAAAGGCTATTCCAAATGATAATTTTAATGGTGTAAAATTACGAACCCTCAAGGGATCAAATTATTAACCACATGAACTGTATTAAATTGAATCGTGTTTAAGCAAGAACGGTAATTTTTGTTAAAAAACCTACCTCTGTATAATATAAATTATATTTTATTATATTATAACCTTACCTTTGTTATTTCAACTTCATTTTCCAGCATATCTAAAATTTTATCG
This sequence comes from Malachius bipustulatus, assembly GCA_910589415.1. NCBI lineage: Eukaryota > Metazoa > Arthropoda > Insecta > Coleoptera > Melyridae > Malachius > Malachius bipustulatus. The sequence continues at coordinate 32,329,303 of OU342639.1, read as the reverse complement.
TACCTATTTGTGAATTGTTCTTTAATTAACGGTCTCTCTAAAATTGTTCCAACAATGCTAATCAGCTGAAAAAAACACACTATTATAAAAAAAAAATGGTTCAAACAATACTTCAAAACAAAAAGCGGCGGGTGCGGGTGTCTTCTTTTGCACTGAAATTAAATTCTGAATTGAAAAAAATATCGATCAGAAAAAATTTATATTTTTTTTATTTTGAAGCAATGGTGAAGTAAATAATTTTTTCACATTTATGTAACTATACCTTAAAGACGCTGTCAAGATTGCAACAATCTTCGAATGCTTGACAAAGAATGGCCGCTAATTTCATATCCATGTCAAAAATTTTCTTCTTGAAATTATCGTAATCGGATATAAAAGACGTGTCATCGGGATCTAAGACGTCGTAAGACTTTCCAGAAAATATTGACACACATTGTTGAAACTCTCCAAAAACATTCATCATTCTGATACTAAGATTTCTTCCTTTAATGCCGCCTATTTCAATTTTTTCTAATTTATTAAATTCAAGCACAGTATCAAAAAACCACTGAATGGTTTGCAATCGATGCACAAACGCATTAAACCGTTCGAATATCAAGTTTGGGTGGAAATTCCATAATTGTGGTTCTTCGTCTTTGTAAAATCTTGACAGGTTGTTCTTGTAAATGGTAAATATTTTGGTGAAATGTCTCAATATTGTCAAGCATTGACTCACGCGAATCATTGCCTCATCTAAGTCGCTATGGAATAAAGTAGTCGGGTCGAGAAACTTTTTTGCCTATAGGAACAAAATTAAGATTTTTTGTTCAAAAAAAAAAAAAAAAAAATTTACTCACTTCTTGAATTAGAAGGTTGCATATTTGTTTCAGTAGAACGATTAACTTTACTTGATCATAGTATGATGAATTTGACCATATTAAACATAGAATATGCATTAAAGGAGCTAATAACGTGGCACACTCATTGAAGTCGGTTTCTTCCAGTATTTCTATGTGTTTCTTCAGAGGCATAAGATACGAATAGATGTCTTTAGCTTCAGCTAGAGAAATAACCACATTTTTGAAAAGGTGTTTAAAACAACCGAAGTAAGCACTGTTGGTTTTCTCCAATATTACCGCCATGCTGCGTACGCGGGGATTTCTGAGCTGTTCATAGATATATTGCAAGTCGCTCAGGCGCAAACTCCAAAATTGAAGTTCTGTAAAGTACTATAAATAATGCCTTTTTTATCTTAAATATAAATATACTTACCGGCAGACGGTACTGGATTTGCGGAAGCGAGACTCTTCTCTGAAGAATCATTTATTAACACACCGTTGATCTGAGATGACCATTTGATCACCACACCTTCGATCGCGCTTTTCATGTACAGGTCGCATATCTCTCCATTGCTTTCTATCAATTGCTTTTCCACATCTTGTACTTTCTCTACACCAATGGGCATTGGCAGGACTGTTTGCCCGTTTACCTGACCTTTCACCTGGTAAACCGTGCTTTTTAGACTATGGACATGTTTCCGAATATCTTTTGCAATTACGGAAGGCCACTCTTCATGGTTCAATGGATTAGATAGAAGAGGTACCAGAACCTAGAAGTTGAGTGTTAACTGAAGGCTAGTCTGTGCTATTTTCTTTATATAATCATCATTAACGTCATTTGAATCGATTTTTATTAATTAAACTTAATTAATTAGTAAATAGATTAATAAATAAAAAAGGAGTTTCTCCTTTATATTTTTTCTCCATGGAGATTTTCATTTTGTTTTTTTTTTTATTTCATCAAACATTTATTTACCATTCGTACGAGATAGTTAAGAACTTCAGGATCCAAATTCATTAGGAACTATAATTAATTATTGCTTACCAATTACCAAAAATTAACATAATTTATTTGCTTTTTTAAATTGCTAATGCATGCCGATAACCTCGATCCAGGGCTATTCAGTGATTCTTAGAAACCACCCTCTCGTAATTTTCTTTCATAAGCGGATCACTGGACGATTTTAGTTTAAGTAACGAAAACTCAGCTGTGAGCCAAGAATCGCAGTCAACGGACTATATTACTCTAGCGCTTCTCGCCTGTTGAACGAAAGCGAGTCCAGTCGCAACACAAATGCAGAAAACATTATTTACTTTTCTACAAACGTTTACTGACTTTTTTACCCGTTCAGTTATAAAAATACCTTACAACTAAATATAACAACATCTAAACTATCAAAAAACATCGAAAAAACATCAAAAAATTGAAGAGAGGTGAATAAATAAATCATACTTACTTCATCAACAAGGGAAGCCAATTGATCGATAATTTTATAAGACAAATCGCCAGCTATAACTGATTTCGATGGAGTCTTTGATACCGGTTCAAACATTTTCTTAATAAAGTAGACACCTTGAAAGTCATGTAAGTTTAAAGTAATTATTAATCAAATTAGGTAATTAATTAAGTCTTTACGAATACGTGCCACATATTCCTTAGACCAAAAAACCTAAGCCGGTTTCAATAAACTTATTTTAATTAGTATTTCTTTTTTTTTATTATACAGGGTATTTGATAACTGGACAGCCAAAATCGAACGTTATGTAGAAAATCGTATTTCAAACACTATAAAGACAGAATAACTTTTTTCAAGATCAGGCCTCATTTTTGAGGAATCTCCAAAAATGGAAATCTAAGGCCGCAATAAAAATGTTTAATTTAGTAACTGAGCAACATTTTTGGAAATATTTCCTAAACGAGACCTTAACTTGAAAAAAGTTATTCTCTCTTTTATGCCTAAAATACGATTTTATACATGGCTGTCCGGTTTTATCAAACACCCTGTTTACTTAAAACGGTTTATGATATTTTGCTAATTTTTTTTTTTTATAAATTAGACATCGATTTTTTCATGAAAATTTCGAACTATTTCTCTAGTGAAAGAGTTACCTTTACTTTTGAGTTGAGGTAAAGGAAAACCATTAGATGCCACTAACTGTGCTGAAGGTGTCAAAACAACAACAAGCATAATGGGCATTGGTCTTTCCAAAAACTTCATGACCACAGCTTTATTTTCTTCATTTGCCATCATCCTTGTCCATTTTTCCGGTTTTAATTTCAATGTCTTCTGTACATACATCCCCAAATAATCCATACGATGATCTACCGCAGTACTTTGATCACTTTCCATTTTAAAATGTTCAATCAATACTTTTACTTATAGTTGTTTGCAATGAAGATGTTGAGGAAGAGTTGATTCATTCACCTAAATATAAATTACTATACTCATTTAACACGCGTATTACTAGAGTAAATTGATTAAATATTAATCCCGTGTTTAGTTAATCACGATTTTAAAATTACCTTTAGGTACCACACATGTGACAAAAAAAAAAGAATTCTGCAAGTGGTAACGAGTCAATCCACGAAGAAACTACCAAAAGATAAATTTGTTTCTACGCTAGCATCAGAATATATCATGTTCAGATAAATATTGTTACGGGGATAAAATTTAAACCTTGACAACAATGCGATTAATCATAGAAATATTAAAATATTGAAATATTTTTAAAGGCATCATCTCTCTGGCATAATAAAATGAACTGAAATGAGTCAGATAATCGCATTTTTTCTAGAATAAAATTTTTGCTAATTAGGAAAATTAATTTTTTACATTACCTCTACTATCTTTCTACTAACGCACTTTAAAAATTTTTATTAAAACTTGGAAAACATATAAAGAGCTACCGCCAAAATTGTAAGCAACTTAACAATGTGACTTTTCACGAAAATGATTTCACGGTTTTAACGATGTTAATCTAAATCACAGATATGAAAATCAGGCCTAGATATATATCATGACGGAATTGCATAGTTGCGTGGTCCCGTCGCCACAAGTCGTACCATGAACGAGCTTGACTCTTCCTTGGCTCAGATTTGCCTGATGACAATATTAAATATGAAAAAAACCTTCCTTCATGCGCTTCAATCGCAGAAATTGTGTATTTTTATGCGTTGATACAATTTTAAATATTTTCGGTCATTTTAAAAATTAACTTTCTGAAATTTTCCATGATCAGGTCATATTAGCGTATGTAGTAGTTTACTGTGAAAATTTCATTTCATTTCGGTAGAAAACGTGCCATAAAATGAATATTGCAATTTAGAAATTTTGCTCCTTTCCCTATGCACGCCACTGCTAAGTAATTTAAAAAAAAATTCTTTACACTGTCTAAAAATTCAAAAAAAAGTTACAAAAAAGTGAAATTTTAGGGAAATAAACATCATAATTATAAAAAAATGGATTATCTCCGTCATAGATAAAGGTTATTAGTATTGTTGTCCTACTGTAAAAATTTCTGTTCAGTTTTTACCCTTTTCCTACCCCCGCCACTGCCTTTTATTAATAAAAATAATGCAAATTTTATTGCATTAACCGAAATTGCAAATATTTTTCTTGCAATCTTGTTAATTTGGTCAAAAAGTTTTTTATCTATCTTGCTTATAAAGGGGTTCAAAAAATAGTCAATTTTTATAAAATATAAATGACCGCCATTTTGAAAGTAACACGACTTTAGGAATTTTTAACGAAAATTCAACGTCATTCCAATGTTCTACAAATGTAAAAAAATTCGTTCACTTATCTTGAAAGATGAAGCTACAGGAGCAGTTTTTAAAACTCTTGTGATTTTTCGTAAAAAAAAAATCCTAAAGTAGCAGGTCAGTCGTATAACCGATATGGCAGTGGCGTTCGGTCCATTCGACGCTTACATATTTCGCAGAAATCTACTGGCACTGGGGATCCTTGTGCTCTTAATTATGCGTATATCTCGTGTGGAATTTCCCATTCGGGTGAAGCCATTTACCTCGGGCCCAGCGCCCACAAAACAACAAAAATGCTTTAATAAATTTAATTTTTAACTCGCGAGTTTCCAGTAACTGATGATTGGGTTTGCATTATTCATTCACATAAGCTGTCGTATTTTTTTGTTTTATTATTCTGCTAAATGGCCTAAAGTCTGGAAGGCAATTTTATTTAAAAAAAATCGCGAAATGAAAACTATTTTTGCTTAAACGTGGATTAGGCCTACTCTGGGACAACACGTTAAAAAAAACCTACACCTATACCTCCCGGGGTGGTGTGGATATTAGTGCCAAATTGACCTCTCGAGAGCACTGTTGCCGGTCGTTGCGATTTTTCGTTATTATAAGGACATTTTTAGGCCACAATAATTTTCCATTTTATTTTAGTGCATGGTCTTAAACTATTCGAGTTAGGATGAAGATTTCTTAAGTCCATAATGTACTAGCATAGGTAATATATTCATAATTTTTTTTTAATACAAGAAATTAAAAAATATACGTCCACGACATTATAGGCAGGTGAATTTTGGAAAACCACTTTTTCGTGATCTGGGAGTCATGATCGATGGACATTTGATCGAGTTTGGGTGATTTTTTCAAAATGGTGTCCTCAATTAGGTACCTCAATATTATAGTTGTATGAATGCAGAATTTATATTCAAATCGCCATCAGTGTAACCATCACGCAATTTGAATTTAGGGCTCGATTTGCATGCAGACTTTATTGAAGTTTTCAACTTGAGAAGGTAAGTGGAACTCCAGAAAATGATTTTCTTGTTAATGAAATAAAGTCAAATGAACTTGATTTATAAGCAATCACATTTTTTATTAGATCCCTATTGCTGGTTGCACGAAAGATTCCTGGATTATTCATTAAATAACTTTTCAGTTTTTTAAAAGTTACTTATTGGCAGACAAAAGCGGGACACACCGAGTGATTTTTTGAAAAGGTATCAGGGCGAATACCTCGTTATTGTAAAGGCTGTAAAGACAGTATCTAGTGTGATTTTGTATCATATAAAAAGTTATATATGTAGATGTTCATAATAGAGTAATATTTAAAAGGAATATATAAGTAGTGGTCGTCAAAGGAACTATACGATTTATTAAATCAATAAAAATTAGACTTACAATTAATAACTAATCAATCAAGATAACAATCGATCATATATATGAATAATAAAGTGTTATTGTTCAACTGCGTTTGAAACCCTTCACCCTTACATGTTATCAAATGGCGATCCTTGACTAAGGCAGCAATCCTACACTCCTTCCGAGTTTATTACATTGTAATATAAGTCAACCATCAAAAATTACCGAGACACTTAGATTGCATCACCGACCCCCTCGCCCCTTGTTCATCTTGTAGCAGGTATATAGATATATAATATTTGATGAATTTTATTGGGATTTAGGTTCTAATTTAAATTTGCCACTAAAGATTCTTTACAGAACAAATTAGAAAACTTTCGTACAGCATGCGAGGAGAAGACTGAAGACATGGACGGTACCGTTTCGTCCTTATTATGGACTCATCAGCATATCATATCAGTCAGCTCTAACCACACATGCTATACGAAATTTGGAAGTTATATCTATTCTAACTGGTGTTTTCGTTTTGTAGTGACTTTTAATTTTTAATGAGCAAGTAGGCAACCAGAGAAACGTGCGTGTCTTTTATATAGTATTATCCTCGCTATAACCGTAGAGTTGTCATGGATTTATGAACTTTTACACTACTAATGCAGACCATCACGGTATATAGATATGGAAAATCTAAAAGTATAAATTAGAGACATCAGATTTTTCACAAAGACATATGCAGCCTCGTCCCAAGTAGTCAAAATAAGTGAAGAGACAAAAAGTGTTCACGGAAAACCAGCAGCACTCGTTTCCAATCCACTTGTATTGTAGAGTTAATGCCTTTGGGGGGGGGGGGGGGGGGGCGGAAGTCTAGAGTGCTTTGACAATTAATGGAGTTCTATGCTCCTTGTCGGAATAAAAAATGGAAAAGTACAAACAATAAGTATTTTTAATTAAAGATAGTGATAGTATTATATACCTTACCATCAGCAATGATAGATGGCGTTAAGCTCTGTAGGTCACTATATTTCCGTTAATTGAAAAGGTAAGATTTTCAATTATTTTCTTCAACCGGAAATCATTTCGTTGTGTCTGTTTGATAATATAGCGGACTGATGAGTCTTAAGGAAGGTCGATGAAGAGAATTTATTATTATCCCTTTAATAAATAAGACACAGACGGTTGTTTTGTTACTTAATTAATATGTAGGTATTACTGATGATTACGGTCGCTATAGATATGACATTAAGTATTGTGTATAGGTGACTGTTTTTCCGTAAAAGGAAGAATTTTGACAGCCTATTATAGTGTAAGATAACGTTTAAAAAACACACCGCGAATTCGTTCTACATTCCTGTTCGGTGGAAATTATCCTGGAACAAACTAATAGATGCGCGCATCGCGTGCAGAAATGTCGTATCCGTATCGTGATATGTCACATTAACTAATATTGCAATCATATTGCTATTTTATTTGTGCCTCAACAAAACAGTTCTAAATAGGGAGGGGTCTAAAATACTTTTCTGGTTACGGTTAGTTACATACAGGTATTAGTTGAAATCATATATCATCAGAAATCATAATTACGTCCATGAAGTCAGAACTGCCATTTTGTATTTTCCAATTGAATTTTTCAAAATCATCAGTATAGGCGGGTTTTTGGTAACTGGATACATTCCTTTGGTGATCTGATAAAACAAGAGGTAAGGAGTAAATTAACACCAATATGCACTATACAAAACTCAATTTTTTTTACGATATTTTTTTTTTATATTTTTGCTTTTTTAAAATTTTTTAATTTTTTTTTCACACGATTGAATTAATTCCGGATATTTTTTATTCCAAACGGAAGACATTGGTGTTATAAACGTATTCCAGAAAAAAAAAAAAAAGTTGAAGTACATTTTTTGAAAATTACATTTGAAGACCTCAATTTTGTCAAAAGACATCAATTTTTTAAGAAAAATTGAAAATCGATATATGTATCTCAAAATCTATTGAGTTTTGTATAGTGCATGTTTATGGTTATTTACTCCTTATCTCTTGTTTTATCAGATCATCAAAGGAATGTATCCAGTATACTATCCAGTTACCAATAATCCTGTATGAATAAATTTTTTTCCCATTATTCCTATACGAACAGTTGGGCTCAATGAATTACAAACGTATACGTACCTGGAACGGTGACGCTCGTGCTCTGTAGTAGCGAGATCTGTGTCAGGGGCAAACGAAAGAGAGATAGCCTGCGTTACGGTAACCTCTTTCTGTTCTACTCATCTAGAAGGAATTTGGTGTTTGTACTTGCAGGTGATTAAATTTTCTTTCAAGTGAAAATTAAATAGCTTAGGGTTTATTTTCTGAAAAAGAAACAAAAACCTTGAATCTTAACTGGTTATACTTGGTGTGGCGTTGGTTGGTTTTTATTTATATCTCGTGTGTTCATTAAAAAAAGGAAGAAATTGTGTTGCTGCACGTGGTTGTTTTGAAGTCGCATGATTTTTAGTTTTAATTTGTTATAATAAATAAATAATAACAATGGTGATTTATTGTGTTGCCTATGGCTGCAAAAACGAGCAAGATAAACGGAAAATATCTTTTCATGGGTAAGTAGGTATACCTACTTCAGTTAAAAATATTTATATGTAAGTATTTAGATTTTTAGCGTTTAACCTATTGCATGACTTAATTATTGGGTTTACCCATATATCTAAGTTTATTTATTTAGTTTTTAATTTATTTATTTATATGTATAATGGGTGTATAGTTGGACCAGAGATATACAGGGTGGGCCATCGAAAAGGTAACAAGCCTAAATAATTTGAAAAGTGAAGATAATGTATGCAAAAAACGCCAAAACAGGTCGATTTTTTTATCGAGGGGGACATATTTTCGTGACAAATTTAACTACCCAAGTTCACCCCCTTGGCAGGGGTAGCTACCCCTTTGCTTATCATCATATAGGGACCACATACATCAGCCACACACACTTTAAATTATATTATAGTATATGTGCCTTTAAAATCTTCGATCGCTTCTTTTACTTTTCACAGACTTTAGTCTTATTAGTCTTAATATTATTAAGCGTTTTCCCAAACTTAGCAACTATGGCCAAAGATTTTTTATCAACGCCAGCGGCTTCAGCTCATGTTGAAAGGAAGTTTTCCAGAGCTGCTCTAACTGTTACAGAACTCTGTAACAGATTAAGTGCACAACTCTGTTAGAACTATACTTTTAATTTTTGTCTTTTAAGAAATAAGTGTTTGTTTATTTATTTATTTTTATTGAAAATGTAGGTACTTTGTACTTATTTTTTAATCTGCGTACTTGTGCAAGAAATATTTTACGTTTTTTTAAAGCAAAAGTGTTCGTTTTTATACTAATTATTGTTAAATGCAATTTTGTACTTTTTTATTAGTATGATTTGATAAGATGAAAAATAATGATGAATCAAGTAGTATTAAAAAAGCTTGATTTTTCAAGTACTTGAAAGAAATATAAATGCTTGATTTATATTCGACTTAGCCGTAATTTAGCTTTAATTTTAACCCTGACGTCGATGCTCATACGTCATAATAATGACATTTGTCATTATAAGAGACAATTATTATGATGTGTAAATAATTAAATTAAATTAATAATAGCCAATTATTCAAAATAAATGTTCAGAAGAATATTCATTATTAATAGGTATAATTATTATTGTTTTTCATAAATGATGCGGAAATATAATGTCAACTTGTCAATTAAGAACATGCTGTATAAACCTTAATATGTACGTATTTGTATAAACACCAAATTAATGTGCTAATGTAAAAACTAAATTACTTTTAAAATTGCGGCTAAACTACTGCAAAATTAAAGTTGTATAAACCCAGCTTAAGATTTGGTAGTGTAAATCGATAAAGTTGTTGCTGTAACTAAATAAATTATCTGGAGGAAATACCTCCAGACTTTAGTTCTCTCAAGAAAAATATTTCTCTTAGTGTAGTTTTACATTTAATTGATCCTGTAAAGAACAACATTCATTATTTGAACCCTATGCTGCAAATTAATATATTAATTACTTATATTCAACATTAATTATTAATGTTTGTAAGCTGATAAGTATATTATTATATTGGTTACACAAAAAATGTTTATTTCGACTTCCCGCAAAATTTACTTTTAGCACTTACAACGTTGTTGCAGCATAGGGTTCAATTGTACAAAGTTTTATAAAATTTGAATAAAAATTAATGCATTTCAATTTTTATTTTATTTCAAAACGTGCTAAACTGTGCAAATAAACCGACCAAGTTGTGTCAGAAAAAATATAATTCAACTTATTTTGTATAAAGAAGGCAAAATTCTGATGCACTGAAAACTTGAAAAAAAAAGCAATGAGGTAAGTACCTAGGTACCTATTGCAAATTTCAGCTCATTCTGAAACATAATTATTTAATTAAGAATTATTTTTTTATTATATCAATTTCTTTCTTAAATTGTCTATTTATATTTATTTTATCGTTTTACACAATTTATTCATACATAACGTCAGAATTCCTTCCAAATAAAATATTCAAAAGTTAAAAAGGCTAATATTTCGCGTGTCTTCCATAAAATCATAATGTGATAGAAAGAGACAGGTTACCGTACACAGTGCGGGTTGCCTATGCCAATGGATTTGCCTCACATGTCCCCCACTACGGGCCCGTTCCAGGTACGTATACGTTTGTAATTCATTGGTTGGGCTATACGGATGAGCGCGAAGCGCGAAAAATTTTGACAGCTGTCAGATTTGACATTTGACAGCTGTCAAATTTCAAATCTGGCAGCTGTCACATATGTCGAATTTAAAGTTGAAGTCATGCTGAAAGTTCGGCTATTTGCGCCGTGAAGCGTGAATTTTTTTTCAGCTCCTTAAACTGACAGCGCATTTTTTTTATTAAAAAAAAACAAAATTATCTACATATCTGTCAAAAAAAATTAGAAAAAATTAAAAATTAAAAAAAAAAAGTAAAAGTAGGTATTGCGGGGATTCGAACGCGAAATCTAAGCTGAAACTAATTAAAAAACTATGCGAGCACCGGTCCGAATTTTCCTTAATAACTTTTGTATTTGGCGCTTTTTGAAAAAACTATTTATATGCATTTCTATTGTGAAGAGGTCCGGCTTGTAAATTTTTTGCACCACGTACAAAACTTGATAGCCATTGTCGGTTTAATTGACGTTTTAGCTGAAATTTGGTCTTTTTTTTAAATAACGAGAAAACCGCAAATTTTCCGGAAAAATGTTTCAAATAAAAAAAGTAGCACTCGGTGTGCTCCTCAAAAAAGCTCTGATTGAATATTTCGCTAGGACGCACCGTTTACGAGAAAAAGTTTTTTAAATGATTTTGAAAAAAAAAACATGATGAAGTTTTTTTCAAATAATAATTTTGCCGACCTTTGGCGTGAAAAAACATATCTACCTCTTTTTTAGACAACGAATGCGTCTCTGTCACACTGTTTTGTTACTTTTTTGATCGATTAAAAACATTTCGAGAAAAATTTAAAAACTCGCGTTTAAAAGTCGCATCTTTTCAATCGTTTTTTAAAGAGACGATTGCCGCTCACAAACGGCGAATTTTCGGGGAAAATGTTTCAAATAAAAAAAGTAGCATTTAAAAAACTACTCAAAAAAGCTCTGATTTGATTTTTCACTAGGATGCACCATTTCTGAAAAAAAAATTTTTTGGTGTTTAGAAAAAACAACAGAATTTTTTGTTTTTTGAATAAGTCGCTTTTGTCGACTTTTCACGTGAAATTTCAACATCATCTTTTTTGTAGGCAATGAACGACTCTAGCACCCTGTTTTGTTGTTTTTCCGATCGATTTGAGAAATTTCGAAAAAAATTCGAAAGCATGCGCAGGAAGTGAAGCAAAATTTCAAATTTTTACCTATTTTTAATTTTCCGCTCGCTCAATTTTTTTTTCGAAAAACGATCTTTATAAAGTTTGCACGTCTATGCATTTCCTAAGTAACTATGCAAACAGAATCTCTCCACAATGTACCGTTACCGAGAAAAAAATCCTATAGGTGGGACGTTGCAAGAAAAAGTACAGCCATGAACGGGGGTCTTAAAATTCTTGGATCCGGCCCATTTTCAATAGGTCTTATTTGGGGGTCCCAAGGTAGGTACGTCCCTACCAAGTTTCATCCCGATCGGTACAACTTTCAGACACTTGGAGTGTTTCCTAGCCGATTCCCGAAAAATCCCGAAATTCCCGAAAAAATTACACTTCCCGGGAACGGATCCCGCTCATTTTCAATAGGCATCGTGGGACCGTGACCCGCTTTAATCGAGCCAAATTTCAACTTTTCCAAGATGAAAATTGGCGGCTGTAGAGTGTTTCCTAAAAAACGCACAGACCGACAGACCGGGTGACAGAAATTTTAGCGGCAACACTTTCCGTATACTTACGAAAAATTTCTAAAATTTAGATTTTCAATCTAATCCATGCACAAACTGTCAATTGTAGGTATATGAACAAAATCAATTAGTCAGCATTTCATCCGCTTTGATAAGACATTGGCGTTCCGATGTTGTTTTATTCACACATCAGTCGTCACGTGACTTTTTTTATAACTGTCAAATTTGACATTTTTTGCGAATAATTACAAAATATGGCATTAGTTTTCAAAATTTTGTAAAATGTCACAGAAAAAGGTTTTTTGAAAAATGAAGCTATGATACTTTCCAAAATTTTAAAAACTAATGTCATATTTTGTAATTTTTGCCAAAAAAATGTCAAATTTGACAGTTATAAATTAAACGTGACAACTGGTGCGCCTGTATAATCATATTTGAGCCTTTAAAATTTTTATTTGTAAAAAAAATATGTGGATATCAGTATTACATTATGGTAAATATTTATCAAGTAGAATCACCCCCTTAATTCTTTGCGCATAATTTCCGGACACCTGTATATGTTATCTACTTATCAAACGTTTCCATCACTTTAATTGTTTCTAATCTTAAGTGTGTGGAGAGGTGATGGCATCACTGATTAATCAATCGGTAATAAAAAAAAACATTTTCATGAATATGTATATTGTGAACACTGATGTGATGCCATCAGATGACTCGTTCAAGAGGCATAAGTCAGATTAACACTGAAAGAAAGAAGATCATTCCTGAACACACCCAAAGACTAATGTTTATTCTGCAAGCTGTGCATGAGATCGACTTATCGTATGGAACTGGTTTTGAGGCTTCAGTTGCTATAAGAATACTTGGATAAAAAATAGCTTTAGCTTAGAATTTTATTAAAATATTAAAAAACAGAACATTAAAGAAATATAATTATTTAAAATTTTTAACAATCAAGGCAAGCACACCAATAATAAAAAATTTAATAATGCATCAACAAATACTGGAATTAAAATCACTTACTCAACTAGTCTTAATTTCATAGTAAAGGCAACATTTATGTATTGTATTTCAGTCTATTCAGTATCGTCTTTAACCCTTCTTTAAATGGCAATTATAAAATATATCAAGTACATCTATTTTAATAAAATATAATATTAATTCTAGCGTTTTGTGCTTACAGTAATCACTAATAGCAACTTTATTGTCAAATTTACTTATTTTGTGTATTTATTTCAATGGGCATGTAAGATGTGAGACATTCCAATACTTTCGGCCAGATTTCATCAGAAGTTTTTCCTTCGAAATCCTTCAAAATTTGTTGTTTGCGATAGAAGTCTATAACAGGGCGCGTCATTTGTTCATATTGCTTCAAACGTTTCAAAACAACTTCAGGACGATCATCTTCTCTCTGAATTAAATCCTCTCCAGTTAAATCGTCTTTCCCCTGTAATAAATCATAATGTAAGTATAACCCAGCATTTTTATAATGGCATACTTACAGGAATTTTGGGAGCATTGAAGTCTTCATTATAAACACGTCCAGAAGGTAAGTGAATCCATCTTCCTTTAACTCGCTGGATAATCACATCGAAAGGAACAACCAAATTAATTGCCAAGTGAAGTTTCTGTACTTTCCATAATTCTTGCGCTTGTGTTATAGTTCTGGGAAAACCTAAAAAGAAGATGTTTTAAGCCAGACAGCATAACTAGAGATTCAGTTAACTAGGCAGGTCTTCCTCATTATCTTATTTTTTGTTGATAAACTATGATAAACTTATCAAGCAAAAGTATTGTTACAACAGAAGTCTCTAATATTAAAGAAAGTTTTAATGGTTTTTAATCCGAGAAGAGGTGATAAATTGTACTCTAATAGTCATTTAATTAATAAGTTTCTTGAATTTTATTTCACATTGAAGGCTTGTATGGAACAATTATTAGAACTACTGAAACATTGCATTTCAGCTGTTCCAAAAGTGACGCACGCGTACTTGAATGTTGAAAAACCTGACCGATTTTGGAAAATACACTTCCAGCTCCTGACGGCAGTGACAGTGTCCTTTGCAGTTCTTGGCAATCTTAGATCCAATAAGTATACGAAATTTAATAAAACCTATAATACCATCTGGAAGGTCAAAACATAGTCATAAAAATTGGTCAGAGCAAAATACTTATAAGCAATATAATGAAAGCTATTTTTCATAAATCCTGATCATTAGACCTTGGAATAATTGGTTTATTAAAATTCAGCAACATTTTTCATTTATTTTATATTTGTCCTTCTTATGCCTAGTCTAACTATTTTCGGTACATCTGATTTATTAAATTATTGTTGGAAATAATTATTAAGCAGCAGAAGTAGGCTTTGGTGTCTGTGCCTCTGGCAGCCATGCATGCTAAGACAGTGGATATTATTAGCAGCAGTTATGCACTAGTTAGAATTTAAAATGCCAACTGAAACATCTCAAAAACAAAAACATCCATAAATCAGGGAAAACCGTCAACGACAAACGAAATTAGTAACTACCGTACAGAACTGGTAATGGCTCGTCCTAAAATTTTAATGAAGCTTAAAGTCATAATATAAGTACCTCCTCAAAAAATCTTTATTTGGATGCTTTTCTGTAGGTAGCTAATATCTTACGCTAATGAGTGCATTTGTACAGGTTTGCCTTGTCTTCTATTGGTACAGGATAAAATCTGAAAAGTTTATTTAAAAAAATATTTTATTGATCTTTTTTCTAAGCCTCGCTAAGCTGTGTCTGATTTTTTTAACAATTTGTGGTCTTCTATTCCATGAAGCTTGAAGCTTGTACAATGTACTGTTAATTAAAAATATTAAAATGGTAGTTTTTTTAATAATTATCGAATTGACAATTGAATTGAGTCTTGTGGTTTAGCAAACTCGGGGATTTAAATTTTACTAACTGAATATCAGGAAACAAAAAGGCCTCATTTGTTGAAACAAATAATTGAAAATATACAGCATTAACAAAATTACCATCTAATAACCATGACTGTGATTTTGACTTGTTGATTTCGTCGATAACAAATTTTACCATTACAGAATCGGGAACCAATTTTCCATCATCGATATAATTCTTCGCTTCCAGACCAATAGCTAAAAATAAAACAATTAATTATTATGGATCCTAAGACATTTAGTGACAATTTTTGTCATGGGATAAGTATACTCTGCTACTTATACTGTCTCCGGGGATAAGTAAGTAACTACTGGACCCTGGAGATATGTAATGCAGTAAAACAAATGGTATGCAGAAAGGTTTTCTATATAAAACAGGTTCAATAAACGATTTTTTTTATGCTGGAAATATTTCAAGCTTAAATTCTTACCAGTTTTATTTTGAATGTTCAATCTCAGTCTATCACCACTTGAAATATGTTCCAAATTGAATTTTTTCACAATTCTTGAAGATATTGTGCCTTTACCAGAAGCAGGAGCCCCCAATATTAGCGCTCTAAAAACTACAGATGACATAATTATAGCTATGCTGAGTTTATGAGATTAAGAATCAATGATATAATCAATACGGTATGTGCTGATGATCATTAAGATCCACAACACTATTAATTATTGAACCTTGGAACTGGCAATGATAGGAACAATAATAGTAGTACTTAGTTAGTTAATACTTTTGTATTTGTACTTTCATTTTTGTTTTGAAATTTAACTTCCTGCTGTGTACCTAATGATTATAATGTCAAAAGTGAATAACATCCAGGCCGGTTTTCATTGATAAAAGTTCAGATGATAATAAATAAATCCTCCCAAACATTCTTTGATAAAATTTATAATTTAGCGAATTTTTAAATTTAAATAAACATTCTCGAAATTTTGTTGGTTGGGGTTATGGTTATGAATATGATTTTAGTTTTAGTTTTTGTTTTTGTTCGATAGCACGATAATTTTAACCTATTACGATTTCATTTAAAAAATTCATTACACTTTGACATTTTATGTGACGGGACTTACGTCAAATAATATGCGCCTGGCTTAGCTCAGGTCCTCAGGTTGATCCGGTATGCCTAAATGCAGAAACCCCTCAGTACCCAGAAATATTCTTCTTCCCTCACTCGGAAACAGCAACAGCAGGTTAGGTTAGGTTCCCGGTTCCCTGTTTATCTAGAGTTTATGTTGTCTTGACATTATTCATATTATGTATTCTTACCTTGGGACTGTGAATCTTTTAAAACTGACCCTGAGGATGGGTTAACACCCGAAACCGGCCAACAAGATATTTTAAACGTTTTGTACGAAAATTCTCGATTTTTCTGTTTCCGCCACTTGGATTTGTATTCACTTTCAGCCATTGCCATTAGGCTACACTTCATAGAAAGAATAAGTAGGTAAGAATAAGAACCTGCAATAAATAAGTCGATCACCTTTGCTAAGTACAACTGATTGACATCTGTTAATTGCTTTAGGATCCCTGATGAATTATGTCAAATAACTAAATAGGTATATTCAAATATTGCAGTCTCTTGAATAATAATGCAATAAAAAACAATAAATCGGGCCGCAGTGGAAGGGTGTCATTTTTGTGTTAACTTGGGAGGGTGGGAGCAGCTAGGAGTTGTCTCGCACATTATGGTTTATGGTACTTGCATTTGAAACATCCTATAGAATTTTATTTGTACATATTAACAAATTATTAAAACTTATTTTTTTGCCCAGTCGTTGAAGCTTTTGTTAAATAAATGTTGACTGCGGGTGATAGCGCCCCAAAGCAACTGCTCTCCTGTATGTATTGCTTTACGGATAATTCGGCCCTGCTGAGTACAGAGTTATGCCAGATAATAATTTTAGTTCTAGAAACATTTTTTTATCCCAGTTCACTTGGAACAGCTGTTCCAAATATACGATCGCTTGGAGATCATAGCCATTCACACAAACACATAAAGATTATAAAAACAAAGCATGTACTTTATGAAAATTTACTTGAAAATTTTAGCAAACACAAAACGAATTAATAGATTAATCAAGGGAGTTAACTTCACTTTACCCTCAACAATTCCATAGAATAAGAAACATAAGAACAAGTCTACAATCTACAATTTTAACTTAATAATAAATAATTCATAAATATGAAAAAAAACTCAACAACAATTAAATACTTTTTGTATTCACATCAGTTTTGTGTGAAATAAATAATTCTTAATCTAACTTCGGTCCTTTTTCGATACTCTTCAACTCCAGGGAGTTGTCTTCTTTAATTAACTTCACTTTCCCCGCTTTCTTAAGAACTGCAATAATTATTTAAATTTAATTTCTCCAACTATTTAGTAAACTTTAAATAATAATAGCGTAACTGTAACTAAGAAGTAGAATAGTAATATTCACCAAGGAGATCCTGAAAAGCTCTGGCAACGTTCAGCCGATTGACAGGCTTCAAGCAAACGTCGCTGATTTCAATCGCTCTGTCCTGATTCCAGTTACTGACGCATTCGACGATGTTACGTCTCCTGTAACAGTAGAGTAAGTATTATGCCGAGTAAGGATACAACATATAAAGGTATTGATAGTCTAACGGTTAAAGGCGTCGTCCTGTTCATAAGAAAGGCAACCCTGTGAGATCTTTATTTTTCGTCCCATTTGAATAATTCAAAAACCCTGTTCAGAGGCTCAAAGCTGGCTACTGACTGATAATAATTGAAAATGTCATTCAATTGAACGCAATACTTTGGTGATATGATTGTCAGTTGTTTTTCTCTAAACGACAACTTTTTCCTGATTGTAATAAGAAGTCAACTAGAGCTCAATCGAGCAAAAAATTAATAACTTTTTGAAATAGCTTCAAAATTAGATATAAACAGCCTTTACAAAATTCAAATACTCACCTAATGTCAGTAATTTTCTTGTCATCATCGTAGTTAATCTCTGTCATCCTGAAAAATTTAAACACATACGGTAAACATCAATGTGACAGCAAATAATTTACTACATTATTATTACGCAGTTGCACTTACTGGGGGGCTTTCCTTAAGCGCGGTTGTGAGGGAATTACATTTTCAGGTCCAATCTCCTCTCCGATAGGAACGATTGCGGTCACTATTTCCTGTTCTTGTAACTCTTCCACATCTTTCTGTGCAACCACTACATCTGTAGATTTGTCATCCATTATTCTATAAAAAAAAAATAATTAAATTTAATATGATACAAAATTACGTAAATTGCCACTTACAAACGCCTGCGTTTTTGTAGTGGCTCTCCATTGACTGCAATAGTGTGTGCGATCGTTTGTTGACTGTAATTTAAAAAAAAAAAATAATAATAATAAGTCACAATGTCGAAGAAAAAACATTGTGTCAAAGGATGAACACTCACAGTGCAGGCAAAATAGACGGTGCGACCAAGGGCGTGGATGCTGCAACCGGCAGTTTCCCACCCAAACTGGTTGAAGTTTTCGGGACAGCAGGAGGCTCCATAATCGGATGTACTCCGAGGTCACCAGACAAGGGAGTTCTGGTTAGTGACGGGGTGGTTCCCTGATGCACAGGGAAACTCGCCGAGTTCGTGGGCTCAGATGATTCATTTCCTTGTATGTCGTGAGACTGCTGAGCTGCCATCTCTATGGTTGGGTAACTCTCCCATAGAGTTGCTAACCGGTAGTCGGTCGATTGCTCCTCGTTGATCGATGGTAGGTAAGGTGTGTACGTACGCAGAACGACTTCCTGCGGGTAAAACAGAATTACCATTTGCCGAACTTTCAAGAAAAAATGCGCTCACCGGAAAAAGATCGATGTAGACGATGTAACGAGATTTTTTAATCAGCCTGCTCAAACGAAACTTCTTAAATATCAAAAACCGTTTTTGGTCTTCTTCGACGGTCTGAAATTTTATTTATCGATTAGTTATAATTATTATTAATACTATCACAAAATCGCTAAAGAATCGAGCTGCTTACTTGTGCCCATCGGACTGCCTTGCGTTTCTTGATAGTTGGTTGCATTGGAGTTGCTGCGTCAGACTGCACTGTTTGAACTGGTGCAACTTCGGTCAAAGCTTGAGCAGCTGTCGAAACATCCTGTTGTTGTGCTGGTTAAATTAAAATTTATAAGTTACTAATTCTACTATAATAGAGCTCTCTGCTCAATAAATATCGACTTATTTAAGAGCTTCAACAGCATAGTATAGTCTAGAACCTGCCAAAACATACTGGAACATTTAAAAAATATTCAGGACAATCTAGAACAAGCTAGTACATTCTGAAACAATTCAGAGCATTTTTGAACTTTCTCAACTATTCTCGAGAATTCTGTAACATTCTGACTATTCTAGAACATTCTATAATAGTACAGAATGATTTTCAAAACATTTTTCAAAACTTCGAAATATTTTCCATCATTCTAAAACATTCTCCCAACCATTTTTCATTCTCAAACATTTTTAAATGTTCCTCAAACATCCCTTATCTGACACAGTTATTATATCTTACCAACAGATGCATTGATCTGCTCTTGCGCCAATGCCTCCTCCTGCGGCGGTACTTCCTGCTCCTGTTCGACTATTGGGGCAGATGTTTCGGGGCCGTCTTTGGTGGCGTGTACTTGTGCCACCGTAACCACTAGCGTAGGACTGCCCGTAGTACTAGTAGATGAATCCGAGTCCCACGGAAGTTTCTTTGTTCGCTTGGCAGGTTCCTAAATTATTACATACGTTACTCAAATGGTACTTTTGCAAGGTTGGCCTTGCATTACCTGCGGTGGTGGTGGGTTATCGACTTGATGGGTCGTTTCATCAAGTTCCATTAGCTTTGGTCCAGCGGGAGCCTGCTCGTCAACCTCATTCCAGTTTCTATCGATGAACATAGAAATCCAAAAATGAGTTAATCGGTAAGAATAATGTAATCGTCACTCGGCTCGAAACGATCGGCCACTTCACTGAATCCGGGTGTTTGAATGCGGAAGAGAAAGAGGAAGGACGTCAGAAGGCGCTTATTGAGTGTTATTGTTTTGCAGATGAAGTAAGATTAATAAGAGGTAGGCCATGCAATAATAATCGATAATAATATCTTGTGAGCAAATTAAAATGTAATCTAAAATAGGCAGGCTTTGTCTGAGATTGAATGACTGTAAAATTTCTGATTTGCAGTTATTCAGTCTCAGGCATGTTATACATTTTTATCCAAAGCTTGGAATTGTGTACATTTGCTCGCTCAATGCTCGCATGATATAATTACCGTGACAGAAAATAGAACGTAATAAAGTGGAGAAATTTAGCTTGAGGGGATTCGAGAGTGCAATAGTTACGACCTGTTTTGGCAAGGCTAACCGGACGGAATGGGAACAACAAGGACCCGGATCTATATACAATCGATGTTGGCTAACGATGCACGGGTAACAAATTTATCGGGGGATCACGACTGTTTCTCCTTCCTGTTCCTCTCACGGGGCTGACATTAGTATGACAAGATAACTAACAGCTCAAGCTGCAACTGGATCTCCATCTCTCCTGGGTGGACCCGATCTCCGAAAAACGTCTCAATATATTCTTGCTGAAAAATAGAACGGGTCATCTTGAAAATGGGGGCGAGTAATGATGACGTTTGCTTACGTTAAGAGGCTGCTCCCTGCCGATCTCGTCTCGGATAGTGATCTCATCGGCACGAGCCATCCCGACGGTGAGAACGTCCTCCAGATTCCCCGGTACCTGGAGCTCATCATCCAGGATGCGCCCCTCATCCTTCGCTTCTCTTCTCAGCACTGCCTCCAGTTCGGCGCGTTGCTTCTTGCCGCTCTTGACACGCGTCACCGGCGTCGGGGGCGTCGGAAACTGACCTGACAGGTCCAGGGCCAACGGCATCCTAAATGAACAAAGTTTTCGTAATTAGGTATGCGCAATAAGAGACACTAATACTTACTCAATCACTAGCGGTCTGGTTATTTTAGTCATCATCACGAACAGTTCGTCTGCACAATGAAACAATAAAATTAGAAAAAAACAGTTGAATAATAATTCGTCTAGAACGACTCTACCTACCTTGAAACTGGATGACTTGCTGCCGATAAATTTTTATAATCCCGTCGGTGAGCACCGCAGTGAGTCTCAGTGAGAAACGGTGTCTTGGAGTGCTCGCCTCTGAGGTGAAGTAAGTCATCACTTCATCGCTGAAATAAGATTTTGGTAAAAGCGATTGTTATTAAATGGAGTGGTCAGAATCGTGTTACCATAGCGTGTTGATATTGGTTTCTTTGATTTGGTTTTTGTCCAGATACTTTACACCCCGAGTGCCTGCGATCCAGGCCATTTTAAACCTGCCATTGTTCTGCGACCCCAAAATCCTCAAATCGAAGAACATCTTCTTTTTCTTCAACAGAAAACAATTATAGTTAGGTAGGTACTCAGTACAACGCAGGAATGCAACAGGAATAAATTTTGTGTTGATATAAAACAACAGGGGGCCGATTATATTCAATTCAAACTGACTTACCTCAGATTCACTTTCGTTATTAATCGATTATTATTAATAATAATACCTGCCGGAACTAGAACCTGTATAAATTTAGCACTTAGGTATAGTAAATTCACCAACAAATAGACCTAAACTCAACAAACACATAATGGAAAGAAAAGCCGATCACTGATAGCGTCCTTTCTCGATTCAGATATGACCGTTGCTTTGTTTAGCGCCAAATCATCAAAACACTGTAACGGTTTTTCGTTAAAACCAGTAGACAATGCAATTTCAAAAATTGATAATAATAAAAAAATAATTTATCCCTATTTGTCGTTTTTGAATTCAAATCGTCCTGTTTGGAATGTTTGGACCAATCAAGAGTTATCAGTTGTCGCTTGTCAAATGTCACTTCAGTTTCCCGTAAAAGTATAATTGGCACTCAAAATCATTGAAGTCTAAACATTTTAATAAACGCGCAGATAGTGTGACGTCACGGTTCCAAATAAACAAACCATTCACGTGGCCATTGTTGTCAGTTGTGATTTAGTTGAAGTTTTTAAGTTCACGTGGTCCTGAAGTTTGACTTATTGAGGTTGTTTTCGTTTTCATACATTGGCCTGCGATAAGAAATCAAAAATCAATAACATTAAAAAAATTGGACTACAAAAAAAAGAAAGTTATAGCATATTTCCCAATTTACAAGGTGGTATATTTGCTCCAGCAATAATTCAAACCGTTCATTTGCGCTGATGGGTTTATGGCATTAAACATAAATGCAGTATAAGCACGTAACAGAGAACAGAGATTATTAATTGATTATCTGTAAATCTACTTTCTGTCTTTGCAGTTTCTGTAATTCTAAATATTTCTGCGATAACTTAACTGTACGTCAACTGTCCTCCGAGTAAGTGCAGTGTAGTGTATTCCAACTCGAATCGAATTCGCTATTATTACATTATTAGTCAATAGTCACTGTACTGTCAAACTGTCTCGTCTCCGACTTTTTTATTGAGAAAATAGTCTAGTGTCTAGTGTATTTGTTATTATTAATATTAATTAATTAATTAAATCTACTTTGCTTTAGTTTACTTGAGTTTAGATTGACAAGCCTGACCTGACCTGACTCTATACTGTGGCCAAGCACTGCAAGCGTTCAAAGACATGCATGGGTTTAACTGACGGCAATAATTATTATTCTCCGGTTCAACATCAGCAGGGGAAGAAAATGCTCATCAAAACGGAAGCCTCAGATGAGGATGATCAGTTTATGGAGTCCGAGCAGGAGGACTTCTTGCTATTCAACTCCACGAAGTTGAAGTGTGAAGATGAACAAAATGGTTGCGAGTCGTCTTACTCGTCTTCTGCATTAAATAATTTTGAGAACCCATTTGCGGCACCTTTTCCTATAAAACAAGAACCCCAAGACCCATCGACGTCGGCCTTGAAAGAAGAGATTGACATCGAGGACCACAAACCGGACTGGGAGCAGCTGACCGGGAGTCGTGCTGGCGTTGGAGTTTTTAAGGATGGACCCGATCGGTGTGAGTCATCTGTTCAAGAAAGTGAAACACGTCAGACACGATCTTCTGAAAATACGAGCGAAGTAGCAGCAAAAATTTTTTGTGCTCATTGCGCTTACAAAACAAATAGAAGGTGTAATTACATCCGGCATTATAATTATAAACACCAACAGTATTCACAAGTGTACAAATGCAGTGAATGTTCATATGAAACAATATATAAAGGTAATTTGACCAGACATTGTAAATATCATCACGAAAAAAAAACAGAAGTATACAAATGCCAGGAGTGTTCGTTTGAAACAAAATATAAAAGTGATTTAACTCGACATTTTGAAATTCGGCATAATGAACAAGCTCAAGTATACAAATGCCAGGAATGTTCACATAAAACAAAAACTAAAAGTAATTTGACCCTACATTATAAACGTAAACATTCAACAGAACCAGAAATGTACAAATGCCAGGAATGTTCTTATAAAACAAAATATAAAAGTGTTTTTACCTTCCATTACAAAATTAAGCATGCAATGGATGTAGAAGTATATAAATGCAACGAGTGTTCATATGAAACAACATATAAAAGTCATTTGACCAGACATTTTAAATGTAAACATGCAACAGATGCAGAAGTATACAAATGCGAGGAATGTTCCTATGAAACTAGGATTAAAGGCCATTTGACCTCTCATTATAAATATAGTCATGCAGAAAAAGCACCACAAGTGTACAAATGTGCTGTATGTTCTTTTGAAACTAAAGGTAGAGATTATTTGACCCGACATTATAAACGTAAACATTCAAAAGGACCAGCAGAAATGTTCAAGTGTCGAGAATGTTCTTTTAAAACAAAATATAAAAGTGCTTTGACTCGACACTATAAACGTAAACATGAAAAAGATCCTGAAGTTTATAAATGTGCCGAATGTCAGTATGAAACTAAAATTAAAAGTGACCTTGTCCGACATTTTAAGTCCGTTCACTAGGCCAGAAGGAGGTAATGAGTGCCAAAATGAAAATGTGAAAAGTGTTCTTACATACTACTCTTACAGATATACCTAGACTAGAACCAATAATTTTATGTAGTGATTTAAGATTTAATATAATACATACAATTCTTTAAATTTTGATCATTTTATAGAGAAAAGCTCTTCATTACCTGCTAATTATGTACATAAGTCAGAGTCATATGGAAAGCTTTTTATTTTCCAATTTGGAAAAAAAGTATTATTTTTTCATAAAAAGTTGTGCTTCGTCTAAAACTTGAAACGAAATTTTCAGTCAGACAAAAAATGAAATTTTTGTCAAAAAACACGAATATTGCCAGTCTTACTCTTCATCCTCATCGTTCACTCGTCCTTTTCTGGACGTTTATTGGACTTATTCCACTCTTGTCTATTTTGTGCCCTTTGGAACCAGTCGTTACCTGCTGCCACTTTAATGTCGTCAAGCTATCGTCTCTACGGCCGGCCTTTGCTCCTTATTGTCTCTCTCGGTTGCCATTGGGTGACTCTGATTGTCCATCTGTCTCAACTTTGTCTTGCGACATATGCTCCACCCATTGCCATTTTAACTGGGCTATACGTTGGATGATGTCGGTGACTTTAGTTCTTTCACTGATTACCTCGTTCCTAACTTTGTCTCTCAAGGAAATGCCGAGGATCTCGCGTTTCATCGCTCTCTGCATAACTCTCAGACGGTTGGATCTCTTTTTTGTCAGGCTCTCATGAGTTTGTTTTTCAGCTTGGTTAGTCTTGCTCGCCCGTTTGAGAGTTTAGATCGGAGCACTGCTTTCATATTGGAGTTGTTCTCAATTGTAGTTTGGATTTCCTTGGCCCTGTATTTGCTTCTGTTCCGCTTAACACTCATCGCTTCCACTTCCCATGAGTCTTCTATGAGCTAGCAACCCTCTAGTGCTTGTACTTAGTCTTTATCCTCTTCGAAGCTTTGCCCTTGAGCAAATTTTCTTTGTGACCGTTTGGATGCTAGTTTTAATTCTCGGAGTTAACTGGTCCATGTTCATTTCTGTTACGGCTTCTGTGGATTCAAGATGCTTCTTAATTTCGTGCCGGTATTCTTGATTTTCTTCTTGACTTCTTTGAAATAATAAAAAATTGTTTATTTTCAATAATGAAATTTATATTACACATATTCATAACATTTATTGAAAAATTGACGATCAAAATTAAAAAAAATTCAATAAAATTCTCAAAAGCTCTCAACTTTTACTTTGTAGGATTTCTGCGCAGGTCGACGATAAATAAAATACTAATTCTACTGTATTATATGTATGGGGTGTTTCAAAACATGTGTCGAGAAAAAAAGTTCCTATTAACATGGGTCCGCAAACCCACCGTTTTCAAAATTACAAAAAAAAAGTTTCAGTTTTTTGACGATATCTCGGGAATTGTTTGAGATACAAAACTGAACTTTTCTACGCATCATGCCATTATTATTTACTTTTCGAGCTCTAATTTTTTTTTTCATATGGAAGCACTGGAAATTTCAAGGTGGCTTGAATTTTTTTTTTCTTCAATATTTTAATAAAATTCAAAACCTATAGCCAGCCACAATAGATTTCCTTCGGTCGCAGTGGAGGTGTCACAATGGCCCACTCATGAGAAATCTAATCTAACTTATAGCCACTCTGAGTTATTTTCTCCTAAACTTTGGACTCGCATCCTTATATTTTTCTATTCAAGTATCCTTATAGCAACTGAAACTGATGCCTTAAAAACAAAACCAGTTTATGGTAAGTCGGTCTCATGCACAGCCTATAGAATAAACATTAGTCTTTGGGTGTCTCCAGAATTGATTTCTTTTTTTTTTAATGTTACAAGTTTGTAATACCCACCTGCCTTATGCCTCTTGACGAGTCGTTTGTCTGTACCCTTTGGGAATTTTTTTTTAACCCGTCATTGTTCGCTAGGGGAATTTTACAACCAGTGGTCGCTAGTGAGCATTTCGCTCGCATGTAGAATCATCAATTAGCAAATGTGCAATAAAAAGCACTATGAATTACAATACAGGGTATTTGGTGATCGGACATTTAAAATTAAATTTACAAAACCGCATTAGAAGCATAAAAAAGAATTTCCAGATCAGACTTTTTTTTTGCCTGAGTATTTCCTAAACGGAGCCCTACCTAGAAAAAGTTATTCTTTTTTATGTTTATGATGCGATGTTTGTGAAATTTTATTTTGACTGTCCGAAAACCCTGCATTAGCAATATTTGTTGTAGGTATTTTAAAATAAGGAGGAATAATGTTAACTTGCCAATAATGTAATTTTTTTTTGTTAGATAACTAAAGGATTTTTTTACATTAGCATTAGATAACACAAACTGAATTGACTCTGAACTAAACCAACAGCTAAATGCTCCTTATAATACCATAAAAACAACAAATAACTCCAGATAAAGAAACTACAGCAACCCTTGCAAATGGTTAGCATACCTAAACATAAAAAGCAGTTGTCTGCTAATTTTTAACCTACATCCTCTGATTTTTTTTTTTTTGACAACTGTTGCACCCTGACCAAATGTGTTGATCTGAAATCAAAATTGTGCCTGTAACTTTCAGGTCTTCTAGAATGTAGGTAAGTATTGTTCAGAACTTTTGGCAATCTTCTATTCATAAGTAGGTACATATTATAATACCTGTATAATTTTGGACTTTCTTGACAAGCTGGCAACAACGCCTAGCTATTGCACCACCCAAGCAGGAGTGAGGGGTGAATCGAGAATCGAGACTCTGGGAAAACAGCACCAGCACCGGGTGCATCGAGACTACCTACTTGTTACTCAAAGAGTAAAGACGCGACTTCAACTGTCGCGATTCACATTAATTATTGTTGTTGTATGTTTCTGGTTTTATTACCATTAATTAGAAGTTATATTGTTGTTTTGTAATCAGTGTGAGAAGTGTAATTTCAGTTGTATTATTTCCAATCAGTAAATAATTACTACCTATGCTACAGTTCATTTCATCTTAGGTCCGCCCTAAACTTGGGCATCCTAAAAGCACGTAAATTGCGGCGTTATCATTTTTTTCTTTTAAATAAAAGTGGTTTCGCTACAAGGCGGTTCGCTAGCCTGATCGCTATAGTGATCCTTTGAGCTGAATCGCTACAATACCTACCTACAATAATAAGATTTTGGATCTCAATAATATACATGGGTTGCTCATTATTAGTGCGGCAAAGTAGCTTTTATACTAGAATTCTATATAATTCTGAAAACACTCATACACCGCTCCACCAAGTAAGATTTGCCCTACTTTCTAAAAACATTTTTGTTATACACAGGGTGCTCCTTTTACAAAATCACAACATCAACTTTCTTATTTCAAATAAGAGGGTACTTAGTGACTTGCCTGGCCTAGTGGTTCTCCGCTGGCTCACGAAGCCATAGATCGCGGGTTCGAAACTCACCTCGGCCCGCTTTACTTTTCAGATTCATTTTTGAATGTCTGTGAAAAGTAAAACAAGCGATCGAAGGTTTTAAAGGCTAATATTTAACCCTTAGTTGGTAACATACTTTTTTTCACTTTATAAGTAACATCCGTCTCTCAGTCGGTGATCATATTACAGTTCCAGCATTATAGGTAACATCCGTCGCTCAGTCGGAATAGGTATTATAATAATATGTATAATTACATATTTATTCGAATGTATTCTAGTAAACACAAATATATTTTATTAAAACAAGACTTATTTCATTTTTATACATTTTTTTATATATTATACCTTTTCATTCACCATACTTTCGACCAACAGCCGACTGAGAGATGGACTGAAATATATCGTTCTGAGTAACACCCGTCTCACAGACGTATTTTCGCGAAGGCGGCTATGGACTTTTTGGCAACCAACTAGAACATACCTAATACGAATTTTTTGTACATTCATTCATTTGAATTCAGCGCAGCATCAAAACTTGGCATCCGCCTCAGAGTCGGATGTTACCAACTAAGGGTTAATAAAGATTGTCTGTGGCTGTATGAGTTCGTTCTCGAAGCCAAATTACCAGAGTGGAGCGACTATGTCTTACCTACACAGTTAAGACCGATGCTCCCTCTTTTATAAAAATAAAAAAAAAAGAGGGTACTTTTTTTTCAAGTTTTGGACGGAAATCTAATTTCTGAGTAAAATGACACTGTTGCCTTCACCAACTCTTCCAGTTTATGCGCTGTGTCAATTTATTTATTGACATAGCGCATTTATGTGAATTATTATTGTAAGATAAATTGATAGAAGTCGAATTAAGTATTGAAACCAAATAATAATTAACAATAACAATTATTATTATTTTTTATTGTTTATATTATATTAAAATAGCACGAAATGGATTTGGTAGGTATACCCAATAAGTAAATAACCCATCATATTCTAAATGTAAGAAGTAAGACCATTCCATTATTTTCCAATAAATAAAACATATTTTTATCAAACTAGAAATCTATTCATTAAATTTTTTGGAATAACAAAAACGGTTAAATTAAAACTAATAATTCTAGAAGAAACTAATTTTGATATTCCATTAACTGTATTAGCCAATAATAGGTCATGTCAATTAATTATTTCACAATAACAAGACACGAGCTGATGAAGCAGTCACAAGATAGGTTTATCTGTAGATAAGAGTTGTCTTTAGTCTTTTGCACTTAAATCAGCACTCTTATCGACGACTAGTCTTGAAGGAGGCCACTCAGGAGTTTCACTATCATAGTCGTCGGCTGCTAGGACGCCGACTCTTGTTCCTATTATGCTTTTTATGCTGGGTAACGTTCTTCCGAAATCTCCGGTCACAAATTCGTAAACGGAAAGATTCGGAGTAAAAGATACCTCCAAAATAAACAACCTGCTTTCACCTACAAAATAATATGTTTAAGCATTCAAACTGTGCTACCACGACACTAAAAAACTCACCTACGACAGGCTTTGCCAACATGGAACGTGCGAAACATTCCGACTTTTTTTGTTTGTCGAAATGCACCATCGATGCTAGCGGTCGCTTCTGTGATACTTTCAACGGTATTGATGTATTATTAATCTTACTTATTTGATCCAAAACGTTGACGTTGTCATCAACTATTAAAAGCAGCGTCAATTTTCTTATTGCATTTTTCGCCACTTCTGGCAATTCTTGCCTTATAACGCAGTTACAATAACTGAGATTCTTGAAGTCATATCCAAGCCTAAGTGTAGACCAAGCTTCGTTTAATTCGGTCTCTTTAATTTTCAAAAATCCTGGATCACATTTAGTCTTGCATGGGAGGATTTTTCAATTTGAAGTACACCGGACGGCCGTTTTCCAATATTCTAGCACACGGAAAACTTATTTGAAATGTAACGGCGGTGCAGTCAACTCTGAAAATGTACGAGATGAATAATGCATTATTATATTATTTCTTATTATTATTGTACATACCCGAAAACCCTTGCAATGATGTTTGCGATGGTTACCGAGCCGGAACGTACAATGTCATCGTCCTTGAGGGCGTCCTTGTTGTATTTTAACAATCTCGCCCCGAAATATAAATCCTGGTGAGAAATAACATGTGACGACAGTTTCAGTGGCGAGTTGGGTGGAAGTGGTGGTACATCAAAAGCCCTTCTAAGATCGTCGTACTGAAATTTCTCCAAAGTTTCAAATAAAAGTTTTCTCGTAATCACTCTATTGTGGAATCTTCGGATCTTCTTTGCTCGGTTCAAATAAGATCTTTCATCCAGTTGTATCCACTTTTATCAATTCCTGCAACAATTCAGACTATTGAGTAACTGAATATTTATCAACTGCAATAATTGTAATAACATCACTTACCCTCTCATCATCTTCATGTTCAAAAACAATGCCAAGATTCAACAAAGATTCCCTGTCGAATCTCTTATTTTCTAATCTCCAATAACCCCATGCACAGGATCCAAATGGCATTTCTCTTTGCACTTTTCTCAAGGGCAGGTTCAGCAGTATAATAAGATGCTAGCTCTTCCTCGTCATGTATCACTGCTGTTGTAGACCTTGTGACGTTATGCCAGAAGAGCGCAACGTCGCGACGCCGTTAGCGTCGAATAATAATAAATGAATTGACATTTATTAATATAAATTCGCAAATAATCAACTTGCAGGGAAACGAACGACATAAAAAGGTCAAATTATCAGAGTTTTTAGGTGTTTTTGAACAAATGGAGTAAACAAGATAAGGAAGCAGCTATGAATACACCTGCAGAAAAATCACACAGCAACAGACGGTTTCCACTGCCTGTTGAACCTACGCCAGTGAGTTGAGCTGGTCTAGGTATACACCTATCCTCTAACTAGGGAGTTGATTAATTAAAGGGGGCAATTTGGATTAAATTGTACAATTTGTGAATGAATGGGTGCTTGCTAATTTGTAAAGATTGTTTTCTCTTCGAGAAAGACGACTAACTGAATAGAATAATTACAGTAATACGGGGTTATAAATATTTTCTTTCTTTATTCGTTACCAGAGGCGTTGACTCTGGTAGATTATATTATAAATTAATCTTGTGTTCCAGAACAGAAAGCCACGAGGCGAACAAGGATGATTTCGTTTCGTTTTCCACGCCAGTTCCTATAGGCAGTATTGTAGGTACTTCATCCTCTGATATACCCCTGCGGCCGCCCGGCCGATCGCTCGGATCCTGCAATACAGCTATAGTAGCACGAATCGCCTCTCCGTCTGTACCGTCACCGGGCTTATCGCTAGACCTGCAATTCTTATGCCATGAAAAAGCGGTCGGCGCTATCGTTAGTGCTGGCGACCTTGAAATAATAAATCGATACGATTTTATTATTCGTAGAATTGATATTTTATATAATAATTATTATTATTGAGTAAAAATAAAAATTTGTAATTTGTTGTACCTTGGCTTATTAATACCTCCCTTCCTCACTATAAATCAGAAGGCAAATTAAAGCACCCGCAGACTGTCGGTTATTTCTAATAAATATTCCGACAGCTCCAATTAAAGGGGTGACAACCTTATCGCACATTTTACACAAAATCCAATTTCTAATAAGTGATTAATGATATCGACAGTGTTGGGAAAGATCATTTCTAAAAAGATCTAGATCAGATCAAAGATCATTTAAAAATTAGAGATCTAGATCAGATCATAGATCTCGATATTGAAAATGATCTAGATCAAAGATCAGATCATCAAATAAAAGATCTGAGTTTTAGATCACTAAATTAGATCATTTTTTTTTCAACATCAATTTCAAAGTTTTCATTATACCCCACAAATGTCGACTTCCACCTTCACATATTTTCAAGTGTTCTGTTAGCGCTTGGATTACTATCTCCATAGTGACGTCATGCGCAGCGCGGTCGAGTTTTCAGTCTCAGGCTGACATACCTTGTGTAGTTGTATGTTGTATCATGGTTTTATCTTTTATTTGTTTCATCAGTTATTTTTACAAAATAAGGCTAGGAATTTTTTCTTTGTTCACTGTGCACCATATACACACATGCCCTTAACCAAAAACGTGTAAGGGGCAGGAACTATACTGCAGTATTTCCATCGCAGTCCGGCTTTTGTATTTCACGCTTAATCAAGGTCGTCACGTTTCTCAAGTGTTTATTCTTTCATGCGATTCTCTGTCATTCTTTCTCACTCTCTTAGACAAAAACTAACATGCGATAGAAAAAGATGGGTATAGTGCACTAGTGCGTGTTGCCTAAAAATATCGCGTGGTACATTATTTAATCATTGCGACTCTTTTCCAGTAGGTTAATGTTCAATGATCGTAAACAGTTACGTGAGATTAAATGAAGTTGACACAGACACAGAATATGTATATGGCCTTCACATTATTTGTATATTTAGCCAGCTTTACTTCATTAAAGTTGCATTTTTATTGAAAAATCTTTATCAATAAAAAAGATCTAGTAAAAAGATCTAGAAAAAAGATCCTAGATCGAAAAAAACTGATCTAGATCAGATCATAGATCTTTCATGTCAAAAGAATCTAGATCAGATCATAGATCTCTATATATGATCTAGATCAGTGATCTAGATCGAAAGCTCTAGATCGGTCACAACACTGGATATCGATATCTTCGCAGTTCGCCATTGTTATGATATTTTGTATATTATGTAATTCTATTTTTTACTTGCATTAATAAAAGTAAAACCACATTTATTTAATAAAACGCAAACCAAACTCAAGTAACTCGACTACAAAGTACAAACAATTCAAACAAAAACAACAACAAACGACCACAAGCACAAGTTATTTTGAATTTTCTAGGCAAAAAAAAAACATTGATATTTTGAGGTTAACATCGACAGAAATGACAATGGCCATGGGACATGGCTATATTTGCAGAACTCCAAATTGTACTCAATCGAGTCACGTCGTTGTACTTTTTTAGAAATAGTACTGCTGTACTAGTTCAGGCCTGGCTAGTACTACTCTACTAGTCGAAAGAAAGCAGCTTGTTGTAGTGTAGGCAGTTCTTAGTTCTGTGATTTTGAATGAATTTTGAACATAATCAAGAATTTAGACACGCGCATGATGACAGAAATGAGAGCTCAAGATAAACTTGGCATCGCTCATTATTGGTAAAAAAAAAATTGCTAAAATCGTATTCACGTTTCACAAGCACCAGCAGGTTATTACTTATTATTGCGTGTAGTTCATCAAAATCATGACTTCTTGCCAATAAGTGCAACCCAGAATTGTCAAGTATTTATTCATGATTTTGTAAAATTAGAAGCACGACGCACTTTTTATGTCTCGTGAATTTTTTCCTTCTACTAATAATTGATTACCTAAGCACAATCAATTGCACATAATGTGTGCAAGATTTTGCCACATTTCCATTATATTATTTAGTAGGTATAGGCATGTAATTAGGTAAAGTAGCCCTTTGTTCGCTTTTTCTGGAATGGAGAACTAACAAATTCGGAACTATAAGTTTTTATTGTTGGATTACATCGCACGCACATATTGTACTGGGGCACGCTCAATAAAGCTCGCAAAAGAGCTTTGGTCGAATAAAACTAACGAACAGTTCTAAAAATCAACGGATAAAATTTAAAAATTTAAAAATCTTTATGAATCTGACAGTTAATTACATAACCTTACACTTTCAAATTATTATTTCCTTCTTTTTTCTCGTTTGAACTACGATCGCTCATAAAATAAAGCGCGTGACACTGTAAAATACTATAATCATTTTTGAGCGTTTATAATTTTTATTTGTAAAAAAATAAATTTTTGAATAAATATAAATATCAGTATTATTTTCCATCCTGTATGTTATTTTAACATCCATTAGTGCATTTCTCCTATCAAAAATATTAAGATACACTCCCTTTACAATCCGTAAGGTTATAGCCCCACATTCAAGGACTGTAGGATATACGCTAATTGGCTAATATGCTCTGATTGGCTGTAAAACTCTTATTTGAGGGGTTCGAGATTATATTTCTTGGGCATTTTATTAAATTGTTTCTGGGTTCGAGATTATTGATGTATGGTGGGGGAAATTATATTTAAGGCTAAATTTGATTCTCATTCAGTCATTCACTGATGCGATGCTCGATCTGCTAAAAATTAATTCGCAGAGATTAATAATTGTGTCTGCTTTACTTCTACTTGATCTACGAGTTTATACGACCTACATAATATTGATGTCTTCTGTAACTGTAAGTGATTTTTTTTTTATTTTTCACAATAAAAGTAACATTTTGAGAAAATCAGCTTTAAAATGCTAAAATGATAAAAAAACACTACACTCGGAATTATTTGTGTCTTAATTTTGACATTAGGTATTTCGCTCTTTCAAACAACCTGTTGAAAACGACGTAGCCGCCATATTGGTAGAACTGTCTTCGTTCGACTGCAGAAGTTTGGCGCTTTTATTTACAATGCCTATATTTGCGGGATTTATTATCAAATAATGAACTTTTTAAACTGTATAATAATTACCTTATTGACAATCAACGAATTTATTTTAACTAGAGTTATTTGCAACCGGTGTGAGCATAAATAGCCGATCTGATCAAGTCAATCGTAATAAATGCCCTGGTTAGTTCAGTGGTAGTACGTCCGACTCGAAAGCCAGTAGATTCGAGGTTCGATTCCCGGTGTGGGCCACGCAACGCAACTGGAGAAGAGCTTATATTATGACTATGAGATGATAGCGAAATTCAATATTAACGTGTAAAATAACTTTTATTTGATGAGATTTCAGATTAAATATTATTTATTAACCATTGTTTTTAAAAGACTTTATTCTAAAGAAAATACAAACGTAAAACGTACATGATCTACAATAATTATTATTCAGCAGTCATTATTATTTCTTAACTTAAATTATGTTCTCACAAAATACACTTGCTATAGTCTAGTGTATTTGTTCTTACTATTATTCATACTGTCTACGTCAAATTGAACTTCGCTAAATATAAACATCATTCTGTTCTGTGTGTTTCTGTATTCATTCACAGTTTTCAATAATACACCTAACCTTAAAATTTCCAGCTGTTTTTCTCAACTTCGTCTCCAAATTTCAAGGTTCGGTTTTACTTTTACAAAATACAACAATAAACTGAACTCAAGGATCACAAATTAAATTTTTCATATCTTTGTTACATACAGGGTGTTGATTTTCAAAGCGGGCCATAGGGGATTAGCATTGCGAAAGTGGTTTTTGAGGATTCCTGCTCGCCGTTTAAACTGACAGAAATGGTTTTGGTATCAAAATGAAGCTAAAATTATTGCGCATAACGCTTGACATCAGAAATTAATTTAATTTCACGTTGTTTTGTAAAATTCTTCAGTAAAAATTCAAGTAATTGTCAATGTTTAATCACAAAATAGCATGCCTTGCCTAAATAATAATGACGTTTCTACGTTTTGACAATCCAATAATAAAACTTTATAAGTCAGTAGGTAATAATAAAGTCTGGTTCTATTTAACCCTCCTGTAACTGGCTACACTGTAGCAGGTTTCCACCATAAAGAAAGACTCTTTCTTGGTTTGTGTAACCCATTTTTAAATAGAACCAGACTTTATTATTACCTACTGACTTGTAAAGTTTTATTATTGGATTGTCGAAACGTAGAAACGTCATTATTGTTTAGGCAAGGCATGCTATTTTGTGATTAAACATTAACAATTACTTGAATTTTTACTGAAGAATTTTACAAAACAACGTGAAATTAAATTAATTTCTGATGTCAAGCGTTATGCGCAATAATTTTAGCTTCATTTTGATACCAAAACCATTTCTGTCGGTTTAAACGGCGAGCAGGAATCCTCAAAAACCACTTTCGCAATGCTAATACCCTATGGCCCGCTTTGAAAATCAACACCCTGTATAATCAAATAAACATCACACTAGTTCTTCTTTTCTACCAATAACAGATCTTTAAACTTCTGGAATTTAACGTTTCCAAGCGGTTTTGTGAAAATATCTGCTATTTGATTTTCGGTTGCACAATATTTTATATTAATCAGTCCTTCATTGACCTTTTCATTAATAAAATGAAAGCGAACATCAATATGCTTACTATTACGCCGGTTGAACTGTCCATTTTTAATTGATGTTATTGCACTCTGATTATCGATTAATAGATCAATTTTTATATCACCTCCAGTAAGTTCGTCTATCATAGTCTTCAAAAACAAAACTTCTTTCACGCATTCTGCAGCTGCTATGTACTCTGATTCAGTGCTTGACAACGAAACTATTGGTTGCTTCCTTGAGCACCATGAGATAGGTCCGCCACAGAAAAATATTACATATCCAGTAGTACTTCGTCGACTTTCACTGTCACCAGCGAAATCCGCATCACAATAGGCTTTCAGATCTTTGCTCTTGGTATCGTATTTCAAACCTTCACTTTTTGTTGCGACTAGATATCGAAATATTCTCTTTACATTTACTAATTACTATATCTTGTTCAGTCGGATTTTCTAACTTTCTGCTAGGTACAGTAATTCACAGAATAGGATAAATCTGGTCTACATTTGTTAGTTAAATAAAGCAAACTTCCAATTGCTTCTCTATAAGGATATTTACCTTTTGTCGAGTTCGTCTTTGGGTTGCTTTCTTGTAAGGTAATTGGCGTTTTTACCGATTTTGCATTTTGCATTCTGAACTTTTCGAGTATTCTTTTTACATAATCTTCTTGATTCACGAATATTTTTCCGAGTTGTTTCTTGATTCGCATTCCTAGGAATATCTCTGGGTTTTCCTCAACTGTCATTTCAAGTTCAGTTTTAAGTCTTCGAATCAATTTATCTAGTCCCTTTTTACTTTCACTAATTATTAAACCATCATCCACATAAATGGCTAGATGAAGAGTCTTATTTTTATTCGTAATTCTCTTTTTTTTTCCAAAGAAATTTCTCTAACTTCTAAACTATGAGAGTTAGGTATAGGAGACCCTATAATAGGTTGAAGGAGGACTTCAATACCTAATTGATGACGTGATAATATACAGGGCATTGTATTTAAAATAAACGAAAAAAATCGATTCGAAATCTTCAAAGTTTGTAGCTGGCTTTTGAACACCCTGTATAAAAAATTAAACTTCCCAATAGATATTTAAACACCTTCATGTGTCACCTTGTCGGTGCATGATGCGATAATTTTTAATAATGAAAAACGAAATTGTTTTTATTAGTTTTCTGGACGGTTACATTTGAATTATTTTTCAGAAAAATTGACATAGCGCATAAACCGGGAGGGTTGGTGAAGGTAACATTATGTCATTTCACTCAGAAATTAGATCTCAATCCAAAACTTGAAAAAATAAATGTACTCTCGTATTTGAAATAAGAAAGTTGATGTTGTGATTTTATAAAAGGACCATATCCTGTATATTACAAAAATATTTTTAAAAAGTGGAGAAAATCGTACTTGGTGGAGCGGCATATGAGTTTTTTAGAATTCTAGTATAAAAGCTACTTTGCCGCACTAATGAGCAACCCTGTATATTTTTCACTTCTCTTGTCCAATTTCTTCAAATATCCCAGCTCTTTCGCATACGCTACACTGCCAAACAATAGTTGCATTCTCGGCAAATCTGGTTTTTCATTAGTCCACATCTCTATTGGTGTTTTATCTGTTGACAATGTCTCAGTAGGGCTACGATTTATTATATATGTTCCAACTCTTGCTGCCTCGCCCCAAAATTTCTTATCCAAATTGCTATCAAACAACAGTGACCTCGTTTTCTCTAGTAAAGTTCTGTTCAGCCTCTCCGCCTTGCCGTTTAATTGGGGGTTGTATGGTATAGTTTTGTCCATCACAATTCCCTTCTGTTTACAATATTTGATGAGGTTACCATTTATATATTCGCCACCATTGTCACATCTCAATTTTGGTACCTATTTTTGTTTGCTTCCATTTCAGATACATAATGTTTAATATAATCTGTGACTTCACTTTTATTTTCAAGTAAATAAATGACACAGTAATGGGTGTAATCATCCAGAACAGTTAGAATATACCTTTTTCCATCCCATGTTGTGGGCTCTACTGGACCACATAAGTCTGAATGAATTATTTCTAATGGCCTTTTAGCTCTCGTTCTTATTGACGAAAAAGGAAAACGTACTTGTTTTGCTTCTAAGCACGTCTTACAGTTTTTATCTAGATTATCGCACATACTTTCCTTAATATTCATACCTTTAGAAATATCAATTAATTTTTTCATATTTGGTATACATAGGTACTTAAATGTCCTAGTTTTTTATGCTATTCTTCTGCCTTTTGATCAGTTTCAGTGAGCAAGCTTTCATTTGGTTGTGTTTCAAAATTTATGACATAGAGACCATTTTCATGTTTTTCACCTGTCAGTATTGTTTCATTGTCTTTCATTACAAGCACTTTGTTTTTTGTAAATTTCACATCTCCTCCGCTGTTTGTTATAGCATTTACTGACAATAAATTCTTTGAGAGTTCGGGTACATATTATGTAACATTATTTAATACACATTTTTCTCCTATTATTTGTCCTTTTCCTTCGGCTGTCATTTTCTCATTCTTTTTAGCGACCAAGATCTCACTTTTTTCATTATTACAGGCCTTTTTAAAAGCCGGTAAAGTTTTGGTAGCCAGCATGTGTCAAAAATGCCACTTTCTTTTTGACTTGCAATCCCTTGCTAGATGATTAGGCTTTCCACAGTTGTAACATTTTCTTTCGATATTTTTACCTGAATTTCTGTATTTATCTCTTATCTCTTGTGTTTTAAAGGCCACACTTCCCATATTATCTGTTGTTTTCAATCTTATTTCTTCTGCAAGTAGACGACTGGTTAGATTGGTCAAAGTTCTTTCTGTTTTTGGACTCGATTCCCATGCAGTACAGAAATGCTTAAAATTCTCTGGTAATGTTGTCAAAATATTCGAAATCAGCATTTCGTCGTCTATAGTCTGATTCATTGCTTTAAGACGATACTGCAGATTTTCAAGTTTACTGATATGGCGGCTCATATCAGATCCTTTTTCATATGAGGAATTAAAAAACTCTTGCAATAAATTGCATTTTTGCTGTTCGGATTCCTTTTCGAATATCTTACAAAGCCTTTTTACATATCATGCGCTGTGTTGCATGTAAGAAGGTACATCATCAACTTTTTATCAATGCTCATTATCATCATTTTCTGTGCTCTGGCATCTTTTCTCTTCCAATCTGCTTTCTTCTCATCTTGAGTTAAATCATCCAGTTTTATTTCACCGTTTACAATTTCCCATTGAGCATCAGCTTTAAATATTATTTTTATCTGGAACTTCCAAATCTCGAAGGACTCGTTGTTAACTACACCTCGATTTATTACTAGATAGTCTGCCAAGGACATATTTGTTTATGCTATGTTGTAACATCGAACATTATAACACTAAAAATGACAGGTAGAATTTGAAGGTTATTAATGGAATCAAATGAAAACTCTTGACATTAGGAAGATTCAAAAACAATAAATTTAATAATCGATTACAACATTGCCCTGGCTTTGTTGTCAAGTTCTTTATTAAAAGTAACAGATTTTTTTCTGTTTACATCTGTCAGTTTTGAGACTTAATTTCTAATTTTATAAAATAAAATAAAAATTAACCAAAGTAATAGAGATTACCTTATTAGATCAAGCAAAATGCCAAAGTAGGTACCTATTTAAGTAAAGAAGCCAAACAGATGATGGCAAATATTTGGTTCAACATCCTTATTAGTCCTTCTGCAGTTGTAAGTTCTACATTATTACTTAAGATGCTACCTACTCAGATATGTACGTGACATGTTGACTTACCGGCAATCGTTAATTGAAGAATATGGAAATGATTAACTTCCTTCGCATATCTACTCTTTACGAGAAAAAGAATGAGAAGTGAAAGAACGAAATACAGGGTGTAGTATTATAACGTCCGCATAATATTAGCACCACGCGATTCTACATCTAAAACAGAACAAAAAAGTCCCTAACAGTTTTTACTTGATGTACACAGATTTTAAGATATGGACAATTTAATGTTCTTAAATTTTGCAACACTGGCGCTGGTATAAAAATTAAGATAACTTAGACGTGAAGTATTTCTGCATATTCAGCAGAACTGTATTGCATTTTGAAATGCTTTCTGTAAATGTTTTGACACACTTTTGACAGAATTCAAAAAACTCAATTTTGAAAACATGGCCAACACTTTTTTATTCAACAATTAAAACGCACAGTTGCAATATTGATTGGAACTCAGGAAATCAAATAATTCCTAGTTTTGAAATGTTAATTAAAACCAATTTTACAAAAAAAAATAAAAAATCTAAAATTTTGGATAATTTGGCCATTTTACTTCATACTTAAGAATTTTTTAATTAATAATATTAAGCAATATTTTTGAGCATTAAAAAACTTCAAATTTAAACTACAATGGCCGATAACTTCGTTATTTGAGGTCTATTAAAACTTTATGTTCTCTGAATTTAATCCTTTTATCTAACAATGATGCTGTTGTATGCAGACCTATTCTAATTTTCAAAATCAAATATTATTCGACATACATATTATAAGGTAAAAGTGGTAATACTTATTATTATTATAAGCATTTCATTACATATTCGGACACTATTACAATAGTACCTATTACCTAAATACCTATACACCTACTAAAAAAAAGGGTTTAGGTACAAACTGCGTAGGAATATTAAAGTAAAAGAAATAAGAAATAATTTATGGAATTGATTTGTTATGATTATGAATAATTTTTAAATTATCAACTGTCAAGTTTTGCATTAATTTAATTTGTATTTTTTGAGTACTACTTTCCAATAAAATGCGTTCTTTACAAAAGAGAAACGTCATAGTTTATTCGCATATCGACAGATCTATGCTACAATTATTATTTTATGTTTTGTGATTCAATGAATGAAGTATCTTCCGCACTAGAAGAAATTATTATTCAATCAAATATGGCTGCACAAAATCTGTTAGGTACCTTTTACCTCAAAAATCTAAAGAAATGCACATATTAAGTAATGTGTTACCTTTATGAACTGACGTGATGAAAAAAGCGTTAATAGCTTCAAAGAAACACTTACATAAGTTACGAATGCATTGGAAAGTTTTTTTTTTTGTAATAATAACTTTTCGTTCTAATTTAAGTCACTCGTAGATAAAATTTTGTATGCAACATATGCATAAAGTGCCTTTTTTTCACTTTTGGGATTGCCGCAAGTACCACTTTATGCACTTGTTGCATAAATAACTATTGTGTTTCTTGAAAAACGCAGACATCAATTATTATTCGAGGATTATTCCAGTTACCGTGAAGTTTGTTAAATTGTTGAAACTGTAAAATCCATCAAAATATCATGTTCCGGCCAAAGGAATAAGGATTTTCATGATAATTATTATCAGTCTGCAGTTTTCCCTTTGGAAAATGGTAGGTATTTATTATGGCCCCATTACATTACTTATACAATAATTATATATGTAAATCTTATAAAATCTAGAGCCAGAAATAAATGAAACACCGATATAATAAGGAGATTATATATTATTTAGGTATTCAATGTAATTCGACACCAGTCTTAAGACAGCAGGGACCGCTCGCTGAAGCCGACCCTTGATCCAGCGCAGACTGCCGGTCTCCCTGTCTAGGCTCCGCAGCACCCGACCAACCTATAATATAATAAAAATAATTCAATATTTAATTCTGACCACTTATCTGTCAGTAGTGTCAGTAAATAGGTCAAATCGTTGACATTGAATGGACGTCATAGTTCAAACAGATCAATTTTACGCAATAATAAAATCCTACACCCAACTTTAGCCAACGGAAAACAGATAGAACGCGGTTTACCCGGGCAAAGCCCGAAACGTGTACAATTCCAAATATATTTTGGGCTTTACCCAAGAGTCGCAGTTTACCCGGGTAAGCCTAGGTTTACTCGCTTATCTAACTTTACCCGTAGCATAATATATACTCTCGGCGCTAGCTCTTGGCGTTATGTTCAGGCCCGTAGGTCAGGTGTTGCCTGTGCCTGGTTCCTGGTGGGTACCTGGGTTACGGTTACCTTGAACATTTTTCGATGTCGTCACGTGTAACAATTGCACCTACCTAATATACGATATACATAAATAAAAATTGGTAAATATTTACATCCGCGGCTCCTAAGTTTCATCAATTTTTTCGGAACCGAGGGTGGGTAAGAAGCTAAAAACAGCCATTGCAAACTAATATTATCAAGGTCACAACTAAGGCCTCTTTGGCACTACGGTCGAATTTTTATATTTTTTCACTTTCAGGACAAGGAAAAATCTTCGAGATTAACAGTAGCACGGTTTTTATTTTGAATTTTGCATTTATATTCCAAAAATCATTGCATCAATCCCTGTGGACTGGACACGATATGTGAAAGCGGATATCGCGCCAGTCCGGTACTGTAAGCTTCCAAGCACTTGGAATTGTGTCGTGAAGTGGGTACATCCATTATTCGCGGTATCTAATCGACGCCTCTTGTCAGGACCGCACACTCTCACTGCACTCCCAAAACCGATTTTTAGTGGCGTTGTTTTTTGGCTAACCGTGTGTTTGCAAAGCAAATGATTGCCTTCCTGGTGTTACCATAGGTGTGTCCTCCATCCCTACATTAGAGGTGCCATAGTGAAACTGTAGGAGACGCGGATGTGAATAATGACCTAAAAATTACTTGAACCAGCTTCAATTTAGAGGAGTACCTGTATTATTTTAAATTAGGTATGTCGGTAGGTACCTATCAGGTTTTTGTAATGCAGGAAAAATATAAGTAAATAAATTCTTAAACAAACAAATGTAATAATGTGATATAAAATTACTTCTTATTAACAAATTAATGGGATTCCACACAAGGGGGAATCGAACAAAAAAAATTCTTCCTTCACGGGCCGGAACAGTCCACGTACTCCACGTCCAAGTAAGGTTAAATTGCCAAACTTTTGATTGAATAATTACGACAATTCCACTCATACGTTATTACACCCATTTGATTTATCAAATATCGCTGTTTGCTGTTTGCAGATATTTTGTATCGTATCGAGGAAGGAAGAGAGAATGCAAAGTGGATAAATTTATCGCTAAAACTGCTTGTTCATATGTTGCTATGGCAATGGCTCGATTCCCTTGGCGCTCTATTACTAAATGTCACAATTATTATTAATTTTATTATTTGGAAATTATTTTCTATGTAAGAAACAAAGTTTCCTTGCTCTACTGGGGTTTGAACCAGGGTGCCTTCGAACAACAGTCTAAGAGCTTATCCACTTGGCCACACGCCTGCTATAAACGAATGCCAGAAGTGCTGATATTAGCTACCTACCGTTTGCCATTTGATTTTTATTAGAAATATCAACAAAAAATACAAAAATTGTGTTTTTAACAATAATACTACTTTTGGTAGTGTTCACTGTTAAAAATAACGTTTAGTATAATACCTTCTTATTCGATGGAATTGTC
This sequence comes from Malachius bipustulatus, assembly GCA_910589415.1. Taxonomy (NCBI): domain Eukaryota; kingdom Metazoa; phylum Arthropoda; class Insecta; order Coleoptera; family Melyridae; genus Malachius; species Malachius bipustulatus. Next base: position 32,286,077 of record OU342639.1, on the reverse strand, counting down.
TCAACAAATACCAACTCGACCTTAGATGTAGCCGGATATTTTTATATGCAGTTGTTTTCTCATACTTACTTGCATGTAGGCAATTTAACTCCATCTGAGGAAAAATCAGAAGAAGAAAAATTTCAACAGCGGTCGTTAAATTTCCAATGCAAGTAAGTATTCGAGACCAAATGCATAAGAATATCCGGCTAAATCTAAGCTCTCGTGGTATTAGCCCCGATCAACTTGGCATAATCTGACCTTGGGATCGCAATGTGATCCCAATTTCTTTTTGTTGCTAGTTGAAAACCTCTAAGTAAAATTAGGTTTATTTTATCCAGAATCATTTGACTTGAATGATACACTTGCTTTGAAGTAAAATTTTTGGGAATAATGACTTAATTAGTCAATGTCTATTCATATGGATAACTGTTATGGTAAATTTTCCCGCTTGCGTGTGCGGTCTTCAAAGATCAAAGATTTTTTACTTTCAAAGCGAATATAGGGAAATTGTAGCCCTTGAAATAGGGTTTCAAATTTCGAAAAAAATCAATATCTCAGTCATTTGTACCCACTTAGAAAAACCAAGTCTAATTGGTACACGGTATGTGTGTACCAAGAGCATTCATTTACAGTAAGTAGAGTTAAATGCATTCAAAGGGTTGATAAGGGATGATATATGGGATTTTTTATATTTTTGACTTGTCAAAAAACTTATTATACAGGGTTGCTCATCATTATTAGTGCGGCAAAGTGACTCTTATACTAGAATTCTAAATAATTGTAAAAAAACTCATATGCCGTTCCACCAAGTACGATTTGCCTCACTTTTTAAAAATATTTTTGTAATATACAGGGTGGTCCTTTTATAAAATCACAACATCAACTTTCCTATTTCACATACGAGAGTACATTTATTTTTTCAAGTTTTGGATTGAGATCTAATTTCTGAGTGTAAAATGACATAATGTTACCTTCACCAACCCTCCCGGTTTATGCGCTATGTCAATTTTTCTGAAAAAAATTCAAATGTAGCCATCCAGAAAACTAATAAAATCAATTTCGTTTTTCATTATAAAAAATTATCGCATCATCTATTGGGAAGTTTAATTTTTTATACAGGGTGTTCAAAAGCCAGCTACAAACTTTGAAGATTTCGAATCGATTTTTCTTGTTTATTTTAAATTCAACGCCCTCTGTATATTATCATGCCGTCAATTAGGTATTGAAGTCCTCCTTCAACCTATTAGGGTTTCCTATGCCTAACTCTCATAGTTTAGAAGTTAGAGAAATTTCTTTGGAAGATAACTAAAATTGATAATCAACAACAAACAAAAACATCAAAATACTGAAAACATAATCTTACATTACCTTACAGATTACAAAAATTTATAATAAATGTTCAAACTGTCCACCATTCTGAGCACACACTTTTGAGGTCTTCTTCAAAATGCCCTTGTCACTTCAATTAACGTCTCAATTGTAACCCCATTAAACGATTCTTGTGTTTTCCATGTCGAGTCTTTTGGAGTAGTATCAGAGGCGTCTGATAGACAATATCATCAACACGTGCCCAAAAAGATATTATTAAACACAACACGTACTTACTGAATACTACCCTCCAAAATACCTCTTACATAGAAATTGGCGGCAGTACCTCTCTTGACGTAACACGAACTGTTCGATTACGTATTATTGTGCAATGCCGCGAATCTGGAAATTCCCGGCACGTTGTTAGTGCCTTTGGTCACTGCATTGTCACTGCCTTTTTCTATTTATTATATTGTTATTTTGCAGATTGTCCAAGCACGAGTTTTTGATTAATAATAATTATTGTCCTGTTGGAACACTTCCCAAAATGGAAGAAATTGTTGAGTTGAAGAAGTGTGAAGATGAACAAAACGATGCTGGTTGCCCTGCTGGGCCCTCTTCTCTTCCTATAAAACAAGAACCCCAAGACCCATCGACGTCGGCCGTGAAAGAAGAGATTGACGTCGAGGACCACAAACCGGGGTGGGAGCAGGGTAAGAATGGACCCCCCCGGTACGGACACCAACAGGACAATATGTACATATGCAGCGAATGCCAATACACAACCAAACATAAAACTGCTTTGACCCGACATTATAATTGTCGACACCCAAAAAAAACAGAAATAAAATCAGAAATATACAAATGCCAGGAATGTCCATTTAAAACAACATACAAACGTAATTTAGCCAAACACTGTAAATGTAAACATGCCACGGTAGTGGATGTGTTCAAGTGTCAGGAGTGTTCTTATGAAACACTATATAAAAGTGCTTTGATCTCACATTATAAATGTCAACATTCCGAAGAGGCCGAAATGTACAAATGTGAGGAATGCTCCTACGAAACAAGACATAAAAGTGCTTTGATCTCACATTATAAATGTAAACATTCCGAAGAGGCCGAAATGTACAAATGTGAGAAATGCTCATTCGAAACAAGAAATAAAAGTAATTTGACCGCACATTATAAATATAAACATTCCGAAGAGGGCGAAATGTACAAATGTGAGGAATGCTCCTACGAAACAAGAAATAAAAGTCATTTGACCGCACATTATAAATATAAACATTCCGAAGAGGGCGAAATGTACAAGTGTGACCAATGCTCATACGAAACAAGATATAAAAGTGCTTTGATCTCACATTATAAATATAAACATTCCGAAGAGGCCGAAATGTACAAATGTGAGCAATGCTCATACGAAACAAGAAATAAAAGTAATTTGGCCAAGCATTATAAATGTAAACATTCCGAAGAGGCCGAAATGTACAAATGTGAGCAATGCTCATACGAAACAAGAAATAAAAGTAATTTGACCGCACATTATAAATATAAACATTCCGAAGAGGGCGAAATGTACAAATGTGAGGAATGCTCCTACGAAACAAGAAATAAAAGTCATTTGACCGCACATTATAAATATAAACATTCCGAAGAGGGCGAAATGTACAAGTGTGACCAATGCTCATACGAAACAAGATATAAAAGTGCTTTGATCTCACATTATAAATATAAACATTCCGAAGAGGCCGAAATGTACAAATGTGAGCAATGCTCATACGAAACAAGAAATAAAAGTAATTTGGCCAAGCATTATAAATGTAAACATTCCGAAGAGGCCGAAATGTACAAATGTGAGCAATGCTCATACGAAACAAGAAATAAAAGTAATTTGACCGCACATTATAAATATAAACATTCCGAAGAGGGCGAAATGTACAAATGTGAGGAATGCTCCTACGAAACAAGAAATAAAAGTCATTTGACCGCACATTATAAATATAAACATTCCGAAGAGGGCGAAATGTACAAGTGTGACCAATGCTCATACGAAACAAGATATAAAAGTGCTTTGATCTCACATTATAAATATAAACATTCCGAAGAGGCCGAAATGTACAAATGTGAGCAATGCTCATACGAAACAAGAAATAAAAGTAATTTGGCCAAGCATTATAAATGTAAACATTCCGAAGAGGCCGAAATGTACAAATGTGAGAAATGCTCATATGAAACAAGATATAAATGTGCTTTGATCACACATTATAAATATAAACATTCCGAAGAGGGCGAAATGTACAAATGTGAGCAATGCTCATTCGAAACAAGAAATAAAAGTAATTTGACCGCACATTATAAATATAAACATTCCGAAGAGGGCGAAATGTACAAATGTGAGGAATGCTCCTACGAAACAAGAAATAAAAGTCATTTAACCTCACATTATAAATATAAACATTCCGAAGAGGCCGAAATGTACAAATGTGAGCAATGCTCATACGAAACAAGATATAAAAGGGCTTTGATCTCACATTATAAATGTAAACATTCCGAAGAGGCCGTTTACAAGTACAAGTGTGAGGAATGCTCATACGAAACAAGATATAAAGGTGTTTTGACGAGACATTATAAAAAATGTAAACATTCCAAAGAAGTGGAATAATTTCAAATGCTTGCTTATGTTAAATGAATGTTATTTCAAATGAATGTTTATTTGAAAGAAAATATAAAAGTTATTTACTAATAAATATTAAAAATGCAAACGTGCAAATAATGTTGTTTGGTATACAGGGTGTATTATAACGTCCGCATAATATTAGCACCACGCGATTCTACATCAAAAACAGAACATAAAGTTTTAATACCGTTTAGCTCTTAGACCTCAAATAACGAAGTTATCGACCATTTTAGTTTAAATTTGAAGTTTTTTAATACTCAAAAATATTGCTTAATATTATTAATTAAAAAAAAAAATGAGAGGTTTGTTCAAAAACATAATATTGCCAAAGAGTAAAGTATACATTTATTTTTGACGATATCAAAGACTATGTTAATTGAAAAAGTTGATCCGAATTGGGAACAACATTCAAAAATGCAATTTATCAAATATAAATTTCCGGAAAAAAATCGACTCATCAGTCATGTTTTAGTTTTTTCATGCTTTTTTTAATTTACTCAACAGATGTTGTAACTGCATATTTTAATATTGTTTTCAAATCTGATCAACTGTTTCCAATAACATTTATTATTATTATTTATTGATATTGTCAAAAATAAAGGTATGTATTTACTCTTTGGCAAGATTCGTGTTTTTTGATTAACCTCGTATACGACTGCAAAAATTTGATTTTTTTGTCTGATTGGCTCTTTCATTTTAAGGTGGATCCACATCAATACAAATTTTCGTTGTGTGTTGAAATTCAGCGAAAAATTTGCGTCATAAATTTAAATCTGATGAAATATTTTACCACGTAATTTTTATATCTTGTTCGTTGTGCGCGCGAATCCACTTGTGGGATGCGGATCGTCGATATTTGAAATAATAACATTCGCTAATGATTTTCTTATTTTTCTATCTATTAAACGATTGTAGTCATGGATTCATCAATCAATTTCCTTTTATGTCAAATCAGTTTCACTTTATGTCAATTGCTTTTCCTATTTACGTGCAATGACAGTATAATAAATACTGGAAAAGCATAGATTTGATAAAAAAGGAATCTTATTTGACAGAAGAAGAATTTCAATTGAAAAATCACGCACTGATGTTTGATAAATGGGAAAAGAATTTGACAAATTAGGAAAAGCAATTGACAAAAGAGGAAAATCAAAAGCAAAAGACTGTAAAATTAACAAAGTAGCCAAAATATCTAGTAAAAAATTACACAAGCACTGATTCACGTCCACATCAATATCACTGTGCGGAGCAAATCCCTTTGAAGTTGGTTGAAAACCGACAGTTCATCGGATCGTGTACGTCATTCGTTGCAAAAATGTTTGCGTGAATTTATTTGCGGAGCACAGTCCACATATATGAATATTCCGCCGCACACGAGCAAATTTGTGTCAAAAACAACGCACAACGAAAATTTGTATTGATGTGGATCCACCTTTAGGTTTCAGATCAAGTACAACTTTTTATGGATAATAAAAAAGTTTCCCATATGACTCCAACTTGCGTTAGACACACTGTATATATGTTTGTTTGTTTTTTTTTTAGTATTCCTATGTGTGCATATTTTTCTTGTAGGTACTTTGAAATAATAAAAAATTGTTCATTTTCAATAATGAAATTTATATTACACATACTCATAAAATTTATTGAAAAATTGACGATCAAAATAAAAAAATAAAAAAATGCAATAAAATTCTCACTGGTGTTGTAGCATTCGCTTTTCGTTTTTGATGAAGTTTTAGTCGATATTAAAGTATTCCTAAACATTTTATTTTATAAATTTAAAAGAACACCCTCTATCAAGTTATTGGTATAGTTGGACCTTCTTTTGGTTAATATGATCCGACCTGTATGGTCGTCGGGCTTCGCATCCAGCTAGCGGGAGATGAGCGAGAGGTAACGATATGTCAGTGCAGTTGCAGTTACTTCAGAGAGAGAAAAGACATCAAAAGTCAAAACTGTCGGTTTCTTCTCGATTATTTATTATTTTATTATTAGTAGTGAAGACACAGTTAAGACCTTTTTATTTTTATTTTTTTAAGAGTCAGATATTATGAGAACACGTTTTTTTTTCTATCGGAGTACAGATTGAATCGAACTTCTGCAGTTCTGTGTAGCAGTTTCAGAAAGAGGCAACCTAAAAATGTGTTCTATTTTTTTATCAGAAAACCTTGCATCGGTTGAAAAAAGTCAAGAGATCATATTTACTCAGAAATGAAAGAGGATTTGAAAATTAATTTTATTTTCATAAAAAAGCAGTGGCGTACTATTTTTTTTTTCAAAAATATTAAGTGTAACACGACTTGCATGAACGCCACTGCCACAATAACTAAAAGTTATACGTTGGCCCAACGTCGTTGGGAAATGCCTCTTGATGCATGGAAGGTGTACACAAATGTTCACGAAAATATCTTGATTCTTATCAAAGTTATTATTAAAAAACGATTTTTTCTTGGTTTAAATTTTTATACAGGGTGATGAATATTAACAGATTTTTCATCACCCTGTAGAAAAATCTAAACTACTTAATAGGATACCTTGTAAAAAGTTAAGATAGGGACATGTAAGCCGTTTTTAAATATCTTGGGCCGTTTTCAATGTGAGATGCTTTGAAAATTGAAAATTGCGATTTTCACTTGTTTATAACTCATAAACTACTCAACCTAAATTCCAATTGTGAAAACCACCTGTATTCGATTTTGCAAGGCAATTTAAAAATACAATAATATAAAGGGCGTCCCCTTTAAAATACCGAAGTAGGTGTCAACTTCCGGTATTTCCGGAAGTGCGACCATCTTGAAAATATTTTCATTGCATTTCGCATAGTCACTTATGTCTGGAAAATTTTAATTTTGAAACTGTAGGATCAATATTTCCCAAGATATGGCCGCTCTCCATTCTTAAATGCCCACCCGGTTACATAATGAAAATTCATTCATTGTTATTCTTGAAGTATTATTTTAACAATTTTAATACCTGAATTTTTTTTCTTTAATTAAAATTATGTACATAATAAAAATACGGCAACACTGTAAAGGTATCATGTCTAGTGCTAATGCGCATACGCCACGAGTGCTGTTTCACAAAGAGTGATGTTGCTATTCTATAGATCCACCTGTTTGCTCATCCGCAGTGATGCCGTATTTTTATTATGTACATAATTTTAATTCAAGAATAAAAATAAGGAAAATTGTGTACATAAGGAAAATTCATTCATTGTTATTTTTGAAGTGTTATTTTGTTCCTGAATTGAAGCTAATTACATAATTTTAATTTTAGAATAAAAAATGATGATTGAAAGACTTGTATACATTTTTAATTCGAAAGTAAAATTTAGGTAGGACATGTTTAATTTTTAATTTTTCTCTACCGCACCATTATCAATTTCTATTTGAATTTAAAATAACTTGAGTGTCAAATAATCATTATGATTGTAAAATAAAATAACCATCAACTGAATTGAAATAATTTTCACCGAGCTATACAAATATCAATTATATATTTTCCTTTTAAGGATTTTAAATCATTCAATTTAAATTAGGCTTTATCATAATTGTAATTCATTTTTATGAACACTAATTTCCCTGTGAATGATTGTTTCTTCAACATTTTTCGTTTGAGAATTTTTTTTGTGTTATTAAATAGCAAAACGGCGTGCCATATATGATAATATGTATATAAGAATATTATATGTTTCATGAGAGAATATAATTTTCTTATTTTCACATGATTCCATCAAGTATTATATAATCTTGATTAAATGATTCGTATATTCTTAATTCAAAACTAATAGTAGCCTGATACGAAAGATACATTAAACATTCTATTGAAGAAAATATTTATTCTTAAACCAAGAATTTGTTACATTTCACTATAACCCACAATGTTTGTATGTATTTGCAAAAACTAGATGATTTTACAGATATAAAAAAGTCTACTTTAATCGTTATCAATTAAAAAAAATTGCTTGAGATGTATTACTGGCTTGGAAAATTTAATAAGATTTTTCTTTTTCTTTTCCAAGATGCTGAAAAAAGCATTTGGCAACAACGGTTTTGATACCTTGACTACCTACATTGTTAGAAATTAGACGAAATTACCAAATACCAACTGTTATCGTGTTAAACGTTGCCAAATTTATTGTTAATATTTTGCTTATATCTATTAAAATATAGCTCTGGATTTTTTAAAATTGTTTCTTCCATACTTTACTGAGTGTCCCCTACAATGTACTGAAGAGTTTATCCGTCATTTTCTTAACACCCTGTATAGTACAAGAAACTATCATTTCACCTTCTAAGCACAGGGCTTCGATCCTCTAAAACAGTAATCATCAGAAATCAGTATCACATTAAGCTCGCGGAACGGATTCGTTTGGGCTCACCTGCAGTCATATACAGGGTGTCTCTGAAAGGTGCGGAAAAAAAGCTACCACAAATTCCTGAGGTCTAAATAAGCCGATCTAACCCAACTTATCTCTGTCCAAAAGTGGATGATTTCGGAGATACAGGGTGTCAAAAGTTCAATTTGGTTTCCGTTTTTCTTAAATAACTTTTTTAATAATTGGTATATTTTCACAATATTCGGCTGAAGGGGCTTTTGTGAGGTGAAAAATTGAAAACTGCAATCATTTTTATTGTAAAATTTAGAGGGCGCCACCTGCGGTACCTTGAACACATTCAAAACGAACTATCTTTTTTGGGCCACTCTGTATTTAACTTTTAAATAAAAATTCTTATTCTCCAACGTCTTTTCACAAAAAAAGGCATACGTGGTAAGAGTTGATTTGAGCAGCCGTTTCTGAGATATCTGGATTTAAGAAAATCACTACGTGCATGGCCAGGCCTAAGTAAGTAATTGTATTAATTGGACACAATTTGAAGCAAAGGCGTTGAATTAAAATAACTGTCACTGAAAACTACAAAAAAACGACTAGGTACATAATAATTGTAGATTTAACTTTATAGGTACTTAAGTTAAAACAGTCAATAAGAGATTTATCAACAAAAAAAATTTAGTTTAATTTAATAAAAAAATGCTTTTATCAAATGTTCAAAATGATTTCCATTTTCGTGTATACAAAGATTTATACGTTTTAAAAAATTAAATTGAACTCTTTGGAGCATTTCGTGATCATTTTTAAAAACGTCCATTCCGGTTTCAATACGTCTCCTTAATTAACCTTCTGTATTTACTATGGCCTAGAAGACACAAGGGTTTTCAAAGTTCCCCATAAAAAGTTATCCATCGGTGTCATAGCAGGCGATCGAGCTGGCCAACTTGTGGGTGCATCATTGGCTCTACCTATCCATCTATTTGGATACTGTTCGCTCAAATAATTACGTACATTTATCGAAAAATGTGGAGGAGCACCGTCATGCATAAACCACATTCATCTTTGAAGTTCCAAGGGCAGGGGATCAAACAAGTGTGGTAATTCGTTTTTCAGATGTTCCAAATAATTTTCGCCATTAAGTCGAGGTGGTAAAATGACAGGACCAATTATGAAAGTGTCTATGATTCCTGCCCACACATTGATCTTAAACTCATGCTGTTAATGGCTTACTTTTGATAAGTAATGGCTTACTTTAATCGCATGCGGTTTTTCTCCAGCATAGACATGTTAATTGTGCAAATTAGTTATGCCACTCCGCGTGAAACAGGCTTCATCTGTGAATAAAATTCCTTGTGTAAAGTTCCTATCATGATTCTTCTTGGAAATGAACCGGCAGAAAGCTAGACGTGGTTCATAATCATGGGGTAAAAGGTCTTATACCCGTTCAACATGAAATGGGTGCAGTAATTGTTCTCTGGTCACCCTGTTAACAGTATCTTTGCATACACCTAGCTCTAAGCGCAATCGTCTGGTGCTGAGTTTAGGATTTTCTTCAATCCTATTTAAAATATCTTCCTCAACCTCTGGAGTTCTTATCGTACGTGCACGACCTTAATTAATAGAAACAGGCGTAAACCTACCTTGTTTCACGAAGACGTCTTTCATTAAAGGTTTTATGGTTTGGTAAACGACGATTTGGAAATCGTTCACTGATAATCTGCAAGATTCTAAACCATTTCCTTGGCAATATCCAAAAACCAATAACATATCGTTCATTTCTTCATTAGTACACTGTACGGCCATTACTAAAGTAAATTTGTTTTTTTTAGATTCGATTTGACACCAATTACTTACTTGGTTTATAGTGACAGTGATCTCGTTGATGTAAATTCGTTAAGTGGGTCCCGTGGTGTAGTGGATAGAGCGTTCGTCCACCAGCCGGTAAACCTTGGTTCGAAACTCACCAGCAGCCGAAAAGTATTTGTTGTGCTACTCGAGCCAAAATCGGGATGCACCTTGTGGAAGGCAATGAAAAAGCACCGCATAGTACTCTGCCTCGTAATACTTCTCAAATAGTGCATTTCGGACTCTTCCGATAAAAAGGGTGGCCCCAAAAGAGTGAACTTCAACAGTACGCGCACCACAGGCATATGTGAGAGGTAGCTCACACCTAAAACCTGGTATGGCACTTTAAGTAAAATAATTTTAATTCAACGCCTTTGCTTCAAATTGTGTCCAATTAATACAATTACTTACTTAGGCCTGGCCATGCACGTAGTGATTTTCTTAAATCCAGATATCTCAGAAACGGCTGCTCAAATCAACTCTTACCACGTATGCCTTTTTTGGGAAAAGACGTTGGAGAATAAGAATTTTTATTTAAAAGTTAAATACAGAGTGGCCCAAAAAAGATAGTTCGTTTTGAATGTGTTCAAGGTACCGCAGGTGGCGCCCTCTAAATTTTACAATAAAAATGATTGCAGTTTTCAATTTTTCACCCCACAAAAGCCCCTTCAGCCGAATATTGTGAAAATATACCAATTATTAAAAAAGTTATTTAAGAAAAACGGAAACCAAATTGAACTTTTGACACCCTGTATCTCCGAAATCATCCACTTTTGGACAGAGATAAGTTGGGTTAGATCGGCTTATTTAGACCTCAGGAATTTGTGGTAGCTTTTTTTCCGCACCTTTCAGAGACACCCTGTATATTTCCTATAATTATCTAGTTTTTTTTGTGGAGTTCAGCTATTATTGGGATGCATCCAGTGCTACATCATCTTCAATATTTTTTACCCTGCTGGAAATAGGTTTCATTTATTAGTCTATTAATTGATTCTGAATTTCTTTTCTTACCTACTCCAGATAAGTTATCTTGCTGATAAGCGGATTGGAGCACAGGCAGCTTTTGTGAATTTTAAAAATAATTAATTAATTAACTTGAATATTCTCTGCAAGAGGTTGAACATTTCAAGTGGATTTAGATGCTGTTTTCCTTTAATAAACAAATGGGGCTTCACTGTAGTTATTAGTGGATATAAGGGAAATAGTGTCTGAAACAATAATCCTCCTGGTTGTGATTGATTGATTCATTTGGAGTGATTTCGTTTTAAATAACGGATTATATCCACTTCTGGAGTTGGCCTCCAGTCAGAGGTGCCTGTTAAGAACCCTGGAACCTACGCGAGGTAAGCTAGAGCACTGTAATTGAATAGAAAAGAAAGGAAGATTGAGATTTCATTATTTGATTCATTTCAGGGTTCTTTTTTATGTTAGTTAAGTTACGTTTTGCTAGCTGCGTATATCGCACTGCGTACGACGCACGCGTAACACGCTCAACACTGCTCTTGTATGGTTTAAATCAGACCGTTTCCCCACAGTGCGTGTTCCACAGCATTGGACGGTGTGCGCTCGCGTGAAACGTCGGCTGTGCCTCGAGAGCAGTCAATCACGCGACGCACTGCCAAAGTTATTGTTTTTTTTTTATTTTAATATTGAATATCAGACAAAGAACCTCAACCAATATTCTCTGCCGCTGAAGATGAACTGTTGTTTGAACTGGTGGCTGGATTACTCATAATATACAATGTAAAATTAAAAGACTACAAAAATAAGGGTTTAAAAGATACGAAATCGAACTAAATTCACTAGGTTCATCTTTTTTCAACAAAGTTCTTTATAACAAGGAATTATAAATACTTCTTCTCCATCGTAATGAGATCTAGAAGAAATCTTGGTAATTGTATACATCCGCGGCTCCTACGTTTCATCAATTTTTTCGGGACCGAGGAGCGAAATAGGGCTGTTGGGTGGGTAAGACGCTAAAAACAGCCATTGCAAACTAATATTAAGGTCACAGCTAAGGCCTCTTTGACACTACGGTGGAATTTCTATTTTTTTCTTCACTTTCAGGGCAAGGAAAATCTTCGAAATGAACAGTAGCATGGTTTTTATTTTGCATTTATATTCCAAAAATCGCAACATCAATCCCTGTGAACTGGACACGATATGTGAAAGCGGATATAGCGCTAAATACGTCTCTGCACGCTTCGAAGCGCTTGGCTATTGTTATGAAGTGGTTATTTCCTAAAGTCGAGGTGTTTAATCCGCGCCTCTCGTCAGGACCGTATTCTCTTCGCACTCTCAAAATCGGTTTTTAAAGCCGTTTTATGGCCTTCCCTTTCATTTGCAAAGCAAATGAATATCTTCCTGGTGTTACTATAGGTATGTTCTCCACGCCTATATAGGTGCCATAGTGAAACTGTAGGAGCCGCGGATGTATATAATGACCGAAATCTTTTTCTCATAACATTATTACCAAAATAAATAATACGTCTTACTTTGAATTGATTACCGCATGTTGGAAAACACTGTTCACGCAATCCACACTGCGCGAATCGCCCTGCGTGTACCGCAGGCGTTTTGCGCACGCATTTGACGCAGCTAGGAAAACGTAGCTTTACTGGATCTCATTTTCTATTACTGACCTATTTCATTGGTTTTACTGGCACTGAGTCTCAAGTTGTGTCCCGTCCCGTCCCATTACACGTCATCAGACTTCAGATTAGAGGTTTCAGAGATCCAGACTCAGATACTGGACGAATACCTACTGTCTTGTCCTGAACCCCCAAGGACGCCTTGCATCCAAGCTACGGTCATCGGTCCCGTCCAGCCGGACCTCCATACAGATAAGTGAAAGTGAACTATTTCATAACCTTATCGAGGTGCAATTCTCTATGTGAGAGAACAATAGAAGAGCCGACACTGTTACAATTATTTTGGATCCACCTAGACCTACAATGTGGGTGTTATAATTTCATGGGTTTGGGATGTAACCAATCTTGGTTATTGTTGGTTTATAAAACATAGGGTAGGTACCTACCTTTTTTGTGATAATACGTTACACCTTTCATACAGGGCTGTGTTTGAGGTTGGTTTAATATAATATAACGCCTCATTAAGTAACTGGACTTGTTCACTGCTTTCATCTTTCACCCTTATATCCTCAATTTACCACCCACCCAGTAGTCATAGATATAATAACAAACTTCTGCATAATATAACAATTGAAATTAAGAAACCTACAACTTTTCATTATAATATTTTACTCGATTTGATATTGATAATGATAAGATATATTAGTATTTTCACTATTTTCGAATTCGATAAACACGGAACCTAACCTGCAAACCTGATGTTCAGGTTCAGCGATTGAAGTATGAAAAGGATTTTTTTGGGTACCGAGGGGTTCCTGCATTTAGGCATACCGGATCCATCTGAGCTAGCCAGGCGCATGTGATTTGACGCCAGTCGTGTCACAAGAGTTGACGTTAATATATACACGTTAATATATATTATTGAGATGACAATAATATGCATGGATGGCCAATTTTCACGGCCAACTAAATCCTAAAGTTTTCATAGTAAACTTTGGTTTTTCCTATGGCCGCCATATTGTTTTTTTTATGTCGTTTGGAATTAAAAAATCACGGAAACCAAAAATCAATAACATTGAAAAATTAAAAAAAATTAATTATTTTTTCAAAAAAAAAAATCAAAGTTTTTTTGCACCGAATGACGTCGTATGATGTCGCAATAATATGACGTCACACATTGCTTGCCTTATGGTTATTTATGACTTTCGGTTATCAAACGGGTATTTTTTTAAAAGAAAAATTAAATTTTGAATTTTGTTTCGAATGTAATAGATTTTTGGTTTTCTTGATTTTTTAAATACCGAATGACATGAAAAAACAATATAATTTCTTTCATGAAATAAAAAAATCTCGATTTTCTGTTTTTTTCGGGATATTTCAACAGCATCTGTCTGAAGTTTTCATAAATTTTGTTTCAGATTCTTAATAAGCATGATTTTGTGCAAAATTTCCTCTAATAATTTATCTGACTCTTCTGTATATCGCTTATCGTTTCCGAGATCCCCATATGTACCTAGTTTTTTTTTTTTAATGGGACACTCATGTAATAACACTTTAAGCACAATAACAAAACTTAATATTTATAAAAATCTACCACCTAACATAATGTATAGATCTAGCATCTAGCACAAAGAAAAACACAAGCAAGAAGGAAAAAATAAATATAATTTGACATTTATTGTATAAACAACCTCGGAGCGATTAACGCTTTGGGTAAAAATCCAACCGCATGACGTCATTGCGCAGTAGTGATCAAAATAGTAAAAGCGACTGACATACCGTGTATAATAATATTAGCTTCGTTCGCGGATACAATCCTACGAAGGCGTGGAAGGGCCATGTAAAGTTTTATTTTTATAATAGACACTTGCTCTGTCTACTAGACACATCATGTGTCTATTAGACAGATCATCTGTCTAGTAGACACATCAATTGTCTACTAGACACAACAAGTGTCTATTAGACAGATCATCTGTCTAGTAGACACATCATCTGTCTAGTAGACACATCATCTGTCTACTAGACACAACAAGTGTCTATTAGACACATCATCTGTCTATTAGTGTTTTTTAAAATTCTTAATTAATTTGAAATTCAAATTAGTTCGGATAATTTGGGTAACCTGGCTTCAGGCCACCCAAGAATTAAAACTAACATTGTATAAAAAATATATATAATAATAAAGGTAGTACTTTTATAGTAAACTTCATTCTTTTTCCAGAAATCGAGAGATTCAATATTCATAAGTCGAGAGATTTATTTAAAAGCCCATTCCGATTAATTTTTAAAAATAAATTTTGCTATACTTGCGTAATAAGACTTAACAAGACTATAATAAACTTGTAAAAAAAGATAATGTTTTTAGGAAGAATTGGACACACTTGCTTTATGGGACATTTACCACATATGTCAAGGAATAGCATTTCCCCTTACCGGAAGGCCGCATTTGATATGTTCTACTTGCCAGAAGTATACGGAACCAAAACGTATTTACAATTACCTAATACCCGCTGAAGCAATTTATAAAGTTATAATAAAGTACATACATATATAAAAGTTATATGACTTATTATAATAAATATTAAATAATAGAACATTTTTTATTCCACATATTATTATTTATCTATACCTCTAACTGAGCTAGGTGACGTACGTAATACTAAGAAATACTTTACTTTTATATCAAATTACAATTTTATGGGCTAAAAAAGATCTAATTATAGTGCACTTGACTACAGCCTCAATTACAGCATACACAAAATTTTGAGCCATAAATGGTAAAGCGAAAAAATTGGACGAGCAAAAAGGATTTTATATCGACTCTGTTATTTTGCGTACTTTATGTGAAAATAAAAGATTTTATATACAGTGGGTATTATAAGGGCCCATTAAGTTAACGGGCAGATTTCTGTGGCCATTTCTGAAGAAGGTATCGAGTCTAAGTGGAATTTTTTCAAATTTATCTATTCTTGACACGAAATAAGTAATTACAAAAACGCCAATAAAAGTAATTTGATGTCAATATTAGCTTCAATAACGAGCACAGAAATCTGCCGTTAGCCTAATGACCCTTTATAATATTGGCTGTTAATCTTTTTTTTTAATGATAATCAATAGAAATAAAATGAAGGAAGAAGTTTGTTGAATTGTTGTTTGTTATAATATCAAAGTTCTTCGGTGTTAAATCCTTTGTAGCACACCAATTTTTCTACTCGACCTAGTCTTAATTGTTGTATTAAATGTATGATTACAGCTACAAGCTTTCTAGTCGACAAATGATGTGTCTACTAGACAGATGATCTGTCTATTAGACACATGATGTGTCTCTTAGACAGATGATTTGTCTCGTAGACAGATAAACTGTCTAATAGACAGATCATCTGTCTAGTAGACAGATAATATGTCTCGTAGACAGATCATCTGTCTAATAGACAGATCATCTGTCTAATAGACAGATCATCTGTCTAGTAGACAGAGCAAGTGTCTATTATAAAAATAAAACTTTACATGGCCCTTCCACGCCTTCGTACAATCCAGAACCGGTTCGGAATCAGTTTAGAACTATTCCGGATTGTCGTAGAGCGCATGCCTAAGTGCGAACTGGTTCAGGATTTTATTTCACCGCGAACGAAGCAGCCCAGGCAGCAAGGAATGTTCACTGAATGTTCCCTAAATGTTCACCGAACATTAAACATTGCTCTAATGTTAAACAGACTTTCCGAATATTCAGGCAACGTTCAGATTCTAATGTTCGTTTTCAGACCTTGAATAAACATTCATTGAACATTAGATACTGAACATTCAAAATGCAATGTTTAATTAACATTCATACAATGTTTAAGATGAAATGTTTATTGCACGCAATTACATACAGGTACACTGACATCAGGTAAATAACATATACCAAAAAAAATTGGAAAATCACATGCTGAAACGAAAATATTTGGCTTAAAAATTGATAAAAACCAGAATTATATTTTGTATAATTATTACAACGAGGTGTTGCGCGCGCAGCTCTCTTGTCTATTTCATTCCTAGTCCCAGTATTCTCTTGATCTCTTGTCTTATATGTCTTGTGTTCAATTCAATATGTCCGCTATTCTTGGCGTTTCATCTTGTTTTTCTAAACTATGAATATACCTATGTATAGGTATAAAAGTCACAATAAATTATCAGCAAGCTAAGCTAAGTATTTTATGCTTGTCTGGTCGGAGAGAGAAGGTGCAGAGAGTGATGCAAACTAATCTAGTTCTTCATCCCAGGTATTATAGGTAGGTAGGTATTATGATGTAGACAGGAAGAAGAAAAACAACACGGAAGAGCAAATGTGACCTTATAATAATAATAATAATTTATATTGTTCACTGATGGATTGATAAATGGAATACACCTACATAGTAAGTATTATTTTTTTCAGCTTTTCAGCTCCATATAGGTAATACAATTCTTAGTGATGATTAGTTTGATAAAAAAAAACAAACATTCACTCAACATTTAAAACTAATATTCATTGAATGTTTACGAATCTGTCGTTTTTCACATTGGCTGAATGTTCATTTTTGAATGTTCAGTAAACATTCATTTATAAATGTTCACTAAAGCTTAAATCTGAACATTCACTGAACATTTAAAACTAACCTTCATTGAATGTTTACGAATCTGTCGTTTCTAACATTGGCTGAATGTTCATTTTTAACATTCAGTGAATGTTCGATTGCTGCCTGGGAGGGACCGGATGAGAACTCCGAACTGTCAGATGACGAATGATTCCGTCTAACCCGCAGAGTAAGGACTGAGGCACTAAAAGTTCTTATTTTATGGTCAACAATTAATTCAAAATTTAACCTAGGTATATAATAAAGAATAAACGCTTTGGGCCTTTGTCACAGTATAGTTTATCTGTGTATTATGAAAAGATCTTTTGTGTAGCAGTACCTAACCACACAAACCTTTGCGATTGTTTTGTTTTACTGGTATCGGATACGGTAAATTATTTTTATAATGTTATTTATTTTTATTGTATTATACGTCAATAAATAATTATATTGGAATAAAAAAGTGCGAATCTGAAAGAGGTAAATACTTTGAATAATATCTACTTATTTTATTATACAAATCATCGACATCAGAGCAGAATTACGCATGAGCAGCGGAACCGAACTACTAGTTCCTGCAAAATCCCAGAACTGCTAGAATCGGTTCTGAACCGATAATGAACCGGTTCGATGAGTACCGCGAACGCAGAACTGTTAGTACTGGTTACTAAAAATTCAGAATTTATGCACCGCGAACGCCGTTTTTCTCACTGCGCATACGCAAGAGTTCTAAACCGGTTCAGAACTGTATCCGCGAACGAAGCTGATAAACCACAGAATAAAGAAACAATTCTTTATTCTGTCTGTGTCTTAAAGATCTAAAGTAAGCTCAAACTCTAATAAAACATTTTAAGCTGGAGTACGTCAGTCAAGTCAAGTGTACCTATACAATTTTCTTCATATTAAATATAATAATAATTATTATAATATTCATAATATAGTTGGTTAATTATAATTAATAATATCCCAAACTCATTAGTTCAGTTCTCTATTGTGGTACTTGTACTCGTAGTAGTCTTATTAGTACTCGGATTTGGCTAGTACTCCAGTACCTACTCAGCACTAGGCCAGCAGTCAGTATTCATTCACTGGTTCAGGCATTAATGTTTATATCTGTATTACTTATGCAATGAAAAACTTCCATTATTAACAATATGGATAATTAACATCTCGTTAATCTAACAAAAATTATGGTATGCTAGGTACTAGGTAATATAATTATTATAAGTTGTTTGAACAAGGTAAAATATATTTGATCCATAATACTGGCAGCATAACCTTAAAGAAAATGAAAATTCTATTTATTATTTTAGATTGACAACTTATTTATATTAATAGTATCATTGAATGTTCCTTCCTGTAACAAATCGAAGAAGAAAAAGGAAATGTATTCATAACCAAGACTGACCAAGTGTACCATTATTTATGTGTGAATTCAACTCTTGTGGTTCATCATTAGGTGGATTACTGACTCACTGATTTGCATTGCCTTCATTCACATACAGTGTTATGGTAGCAGTACACCTCATTCGGCCTGTAGTCAATTAATGAGCAACAAATTTTTAAGAAGATGCTGAAACCTTTTAATCTAGTCTAAATTAATATCTGGTCGTTCGTTATTGACGAAACTGTTTGAAAAAATGGCAAGTTCCTTCGATCCCTATGAAGAATCCAGGTGAGTTGTCAATTTTTGGAACAAAATTTGGGCACAATTATGTAACGAAATTGTGTTTTTTTACATATTGTCCAGTTCATTGCTAATTTAATTTTTTGAAAATAATAAAAGAAATCTGCCGGAAGTATAATAATATGTACAGTGATATTTAGTTCTTATGACAACGTTTAGAACTTTTGACTTTGGTGGCTACTCTAGCCTTAAATGTTTGCATTGTTGCCAGTGATGTA
Organism: Malachius bipustulatus; assembly: GCA_910589415.1. Taxonomy (NCBI): domain Eukaryota; kingdom Metazoa; phylum Arthropoda; class Insecta; order Coleoptera; family Melyridae; genus Malachius; species Malachius bipustulatus. The sequence goes on along the minus strand of OU342639.1, from coordinate 32,266,838 downwards.
CCATATCCCCAGCCAAAGCTCATCCTAATTTATTCTGTCATTATTCCGTATTATCTGAGGTTGCATCAAAAGTATCGGTACCTAATTATTTACATCCGTGGCCAATCACATTTCACTACAATTTTTACATTGTTATATTCCATTTCCATTGTAGTTCCTTTTTTTTGTGCAAATGGTCTTTAAATTCTAAAGGGAACATGGAGCGAATAGGGGTGCTGAGAGGGTAAAGCACGCACCGACGAATGATTTCTTTGTATCCCGATTCTTATTGAGGCCGATCCCAAACTAATAGGCTAAAATTTAAAAAAAGCGTCAAATAATCAATAGGTTATTTCAATGGTAATTACATAGCTATAGCAAAGCAAATATCTCCCTTATTACCAATTTCCACAGACTTCCACGATGATACTCCTAGAGAGACTCATACTATCTCTTGGTGTATATCGTATGGTATGTCTGAGTGCGACTGGCCACGGATGTCAACAATGACGAAAGTATCCTCTATTAAAGGAAGAAATCCCGTTTTAAATAGTTGTTCTTGTACATGTAAATATAACCATAAATATAAAAAAATCTGAAAGTTCTTGTGAGAAGTTTGTATAAAGCGTACAGAAAAAAATAGTTCTATATGATCTGAATTATCCATGGTGGGTGCCACCCACTCGCCCGCAATATTACCTTAGATAACCGAGACTCTGCTGTAATAATTTTTCTCTTTTTTGTGGGTCGATTTAACAAAACACTTTCAATAACACATTTTTCTCTTCAAGGAGGCACCGGCACCACCCTTAAGTGGACATCTTTGTAAAAATCAGAAAGTAAAAAAACTAAACTTATTGACATGTACTTTCAATTAAAAAACAATTTTATCACTAAACAATGTTGGTAGATTGTAGCAGTAATGAAATAATTATTTAGTTCACGTAATGCTATTTTGACTCCAGGAATTTGTGTTGAGCTTTCTTAAAATATTGTGGTGTGTTTCAGTTGGTATTTTGGGCCGATAGGGCGCAAAGAAGCAACTGGATTACTTTTATCTGAAAAGGAGGGAGGCGTATTTCTAGTGAGAGACAGTGCCAGCTGTGTTGGAGATTATGTATTATGCGTGAAGTAAGTTAGTTTTTTTGCAATATAGGTCCGTAGGTACAGGTATCCCCTGAAAAACTCCCAACGTCTAGAAATGTGCTTCTTGGGTATGTTTAAGCAAAAAAAATAGAGAACCTCTTTTTGCTTAAAATTACTCAAAGGTTTTCTTTTCCATTTATTGAATGAATATTTCCTTGTATGTGTTTCTGTTGTTCATTAAAATGCCAACACCTCTCTCATAAGTACCAGAGACTTCTGAGATACTCATGTCCTATGCCTGTGTGCTATTGGTGTAAAATAATTTATAATTATAGATTATGTAATCATAAGTTTTGACATGGTAATAATTCGTTTTAATTTGTCTTGCAGAGAGGATAGTAAAGTTAGTCATTATATAATAAATAAAATGCAACAAAGCGACCAGGTTGTGTACAGGATCGGTGACCAAGTATTTCAGGATCTGCCTAGTTTACTTTCTTTCTATAAACTCCACTATCTGGACACGACACCATTAATAAGGCCTGCGGTGCGGAAAATTGAAAAAGTTATTGCAAAGCACAATTTTGATGGACAGGTAAACCATTTTTTATTTATGTAATTTTAAGAGACTTATTGTGATGTTAGTGTTCTGTTTATGGTTTAATAAGAGTTGGATTTAATCAAGTTTGAACATCTAAAAGACTGGAGTAAAAATTTTGCAATCGATTTTAAATTCAATATGTGAAACATAGGTCAGAACCGGATGACAATGTAATATTCACTCGCTTTCTTTTTCTTGTCTGTTCTGTCTGTTTTCGGTACAAATCTTTCTAAAAACGTTTCAGCGACTCATGATCATAATCTCATAGATGTTTAAAGATGTACATTCTCTACTTCTACAAACCTTTCTGTTATCGATTGCATGTCCTCCACGTTTATGGTCTTAAATCTTACAAGTACACTTTTTTATACTGTTACAAATATTGTGGTTTATTAAAAAAAAATTAAATGATTAGTTTTGGATCGAATTAAGAGTAAATTCTGATTACATGTTTCATTTAAGGACCAAGATGATTTGTCATTCAAGAAAGGAGAAATTTTGACGATAATTTCTAAAGATGAAGAGCAATGGTGGACAGCAATGAATAGTGAAGGAAAAAAAGGTTCTATACCAGTACCTTATGTGCATAAGGTAAGTTTAATTTTATATCAAAATCTACCAATTTATTCTTCTTTGATCATGAACCATCAATGTATAGGATTATGAAACAAGTGTTGCAATAAATTATAAAGGTACTGATAATATATTAGGCTTTATAAATTTTTTACAGTATGTTGAGGAAAGTAATTCTCCGACTGAATCCATGAGACCCCCACCGCTTACAAATAATGTGAGTGAAGTACAGCAGCAAGCTGAAGCAGTCATAAAAAGAAACCAAATGCAGGTTAGTTTTAATGGTGTCCTGGAAATAATATAACAGCTGAATCTTTTAACATTTTAGGGAGGCTATTCTATAACTTTTTTTTTAGTAGATGCTAATTTAAAATTTTCAGTAATGTTCTAAATAAACAATTGTGCTTATATAAAATGTTTTATTTTCAGCGCAAACTTCCAGCAAAAGCTAAAGTGAAACAGTTACGAGTGCCAAACGCTTATGATAAAACAGCATTGAGGCTAGAAGTGGGCGACATTATAACTGTAACAAAGACTAACATAAATGGGCAATGGGAGGGCGAGCTGAATGGAAAAACAGGCTACTTTCCATTCACCCATGTGGAATTCATCGATGACAACAGTTAGTCTCTATAGAACGACAATTTTAACTCACGTAACTCATATACAGCGATACACTTCTATTTAACATCAATTCAGTACCAATGTTTGATTTTGCCACGAGTCACTGCTTCTTATCGACAATATTTTACCTATATCGCATATTTTAATTAGATAGATGAGGTGTTGAAAGTTTGACTATATTAGTTTTATCTAGAGGGTAAGATTACGAAGGAGATGTTTACTGAATTGAAAGTAAAAACAAAAGTGCTTAAGTAAACTTCAAAAAGAGAGAGACAAAAAACTTTGCTTAGGTATGAAACAAGTGAGTTGATTTTTTTGCTGGTTGTCCTCGAGAGTTATGCTCATGTAAGATTCAACAAACAAACAACGTTCCTAATGATTCAATTGAGATTGAATAATTATTATTTTTATGTATTTTTTGTTTTCCGTATTTTCATTTCATTTCCAAACAATTCATTTTTCAAAAATAAGAATAGTTATATTATTCGGTCTTTATGAACTTATGTTCAACCAATTTCTTTTTAAAAACTTATATAATCAAACAAATCACTTTTTTAGTTCCTGCTGGAATTCAATTATTTCAGATGCCTTCTACTGTTTAGTTTAATAATAATTATGTAAGCAAGAATGATGATAAAAAAATTGTTTCGTAGAAGGTCATATAGTAGTTTGTTAATTTTTTATTAAATTCAATCAAAGCATTGAGCTTGTCAGAGCTTACTTTAAGAAATACTTGTTCTGTAGAGTGGTCTTCAGCTTTTACCAAGCTATTTAGCCAGATTAAAGAAAAACCCTTTTATTATTATAAATTGAGAATATGAAGAATGATGGATAAGATTTCAATTACTTTCTATGTGATATATTGAAAATCTAATCTTTGTAGTACAACGAGGCTTCTTTATCTTTGCCAAAAATTACGAAACAGAGCTTTCGCTTTAGAATAAACAATCAACCATCCAGTATGGTCTTAATTTATTTGGTAATGGATGTTTAAAAAAAATTATTTAATGTGCTTTTAAAACTTTGTCAGTTTGTTATTTTTATATTTTTTAATTATCAGGTATATGCTGGTACCGTTTGTAACTTTTAAAGCCAATAATTGTGGAAAACTGCACTTTATAGCAACCAGCTTTAATTAAAGAATTTGGAAATCTGATTGATTATGATGTCAAAAAATGATTAAAATGGTTTTATATGCAGTTTTTTGCTTCTGCCATTTTTCTTATTTACCAGCTTATCCATTATCTTTTATACATTTTTAATCTGTATTTTACAATAATTTAGTTTGAATGAATTTTGAGAGTATTTACATGTTTTTTTATGTAACCAAAGAAAAATTTGCATTAACTTTTTAGCGAAAATGATGGTTGTGATAAATTTATATTTTTTTTTTAGTACCGTAAAACAGGGCCTTGATCCCACTTTTCAAAATCTTCTGCGCAGATATAATGAGATGTTGATGTGTGTCGACTTTCACGGCCGCTTCTATTGAAATCGTAATTGATTCTGGACTGTTGTGCCGTGGTCCATGGGGATTTGCTCCAAACGTTTCTTCCACTCCTCGTGTTAACTGATAACTAACTGCACGGATGGAAGCTCTCCTATTTATAGGGTGCTGGGCTGGTGTCTTCATACCCCCTTCACTGGCTATCTACCACAGCAACGACAGGTCTCTTCGATGATGTAATTGATTCGTGAGTCAGTCGATGACTAATTTGTGTCTGACGTAACGCCGGATACCAAATCCTTCGCAGTTTCATTCCTTCCTCCTTCCTGTTGAAATTATTTGGATGTTTGTAAATTTCAATTGCTTCACAATGTAAACTGGTGAAGTAGTGGACAGGACTATCGTCTTTTCATAGTACATAGTGTTGTCATCCTGAAGCTAACTTGTCTATGGCTGGCCCAGGCGACAGTTTTTCTTGTGTTTGATCACGCAGGTGTTGACACTGATGCGTTTGGCAGTTCCGATGTACCGTCAACAGATTCGTGTTGACGTCGTGGCGCTGCAGGAATATACCAATTCGATCGGTGGCATTCTTGATGTAAGGGAAAAATGCAACTCCCAAAACTCTTGGTGGTTGGACCATGGCACAACAGCCCGGAATCAATTACGATTTCAATAATGAGATGTTCTTTACAAAAGTAGATTTTTTTTTTATTTTTGTAAGATCCACGGATAACAATAATTTGTTTCCCACTCCCAGTGTACTGTAATGGTTTACCTTGGTCCTGCACTTGTTTTGATCTATAAGAAAATGTTTTTAATTCTATAAAATCATCCACCTGTCTCCTAGTTGATTTTTAATGTTTGACTTATTTTTTGTAACGTTTCACTTGAAATTTTGAGATAGTCGCAGGGGTATGAAACTATACCGATCGAAATGTAGATGACAGCACACATCACATTCAAGTGGCCCTGGAGTTTTAATTCGCCTTGTTTTACGGTGGTACAGTTTTAACTCTATTGATTGTAACAAACTTTTGACACCTGATATAATATATTTTTGAATTGAATATACGCATATTATGGACGAGACAATGTTGTGACTTAGTTAACATATAGCAAGATGTTGTAGATATATTAATAGAATATCGTAGCCATAAAGTAACGATTATATCAATGGATTTTGCAATTTTAATGTGCATGTTCTTAACAAAATTATTATCATAATTAATTATTTAATATTGTTTTTCTGTTATATCCAATGTAATGGCATTGTATTTTTCTTAATTACATATCAATATTTAAGTAAACTGATCTCCAATTTATTCTGTATATTTTACTATTTATAGCCCTACTGATATATTATATTTTTTAAATCAAGTATTCTCATTTTTGTTTCTGTTTTTTTGTAATCACTAGTAGTGTAGAAATAAAAAAATCTAAATTCTCTTAAATCATTTCTTGTATGATTTTTAACAATTAGGTATTCTTTGCTTATATATTCTCTTAATTTTATCTTCTCAATTTGTCACTATGTTATCCTGGTTTTTCTATATAATCTTTATTCAAGGCTTTTTTTTTAATATGTTCCGCCTCAACAATTCATACAGGCAATTAAAAAGTTCTCAGGTGTACCACTTTGTGGTTGATGGTTGATCTTATTCCCATAAACCCCATGGTCGATCCTTTTTATTGCTGTTAGAAGTCCTTCCAAGTGTATAAAATTGGATATGAGTCATTCTTTCATTGTGGATTATACAGCCAACCTAATATGTTTCTTTTTTAATTCCAGAATGAATTTACCTGAAGGTATTCTGAACTAGTTCTCTCACTAATTGATAGTAATATCTAGTGACGCAATATTACAATTATTACGATTATCTTTAGCACCCTTGAAGAAATTAATTACTGAGAAATACTAATAAAAAAATCATTTTACAAATAATCACTGCAGCCGATAACCTGATAATTTCAATAAGAAAGAGGAAAGAATGAAACTGCAGAGGAGTTCGCATAAACGCATATGAAAAAAACACCCTCCAAAAAAATAAGCGGTAAATAATCGACCCCCACCCCCAAAACATCAACTACCGTAGAAGAGAATTTCTGATTTTTTGTTAGGGTTTAGGGTGCCGATTTATTAGGCAAGCAAATTAGGAAATTAGTGCTCGTTTCGAAAGTATTGTGTAAAAACTTTTGAGCTTATTGATTTGATTTAGTGTTAGTAAGTGAAACTATTTTTTATAATTATATATTTATTTAGAAATATTATTTCACAAATAAATTTATTCATAATAGGTACATTAAAAACTCACACATTCACAAGGAAAATAATTACTAGGTTGATCATTATTTGGACAGCGAACATGTTTAATTGTTGCTTAGTTGAATTTATCTAAGTAAAGTCCCACAATGAGAGGGATCTTCGTCACTGTACAGAACAAAATCGATTGCATAAAAAAAAAAACAATTTTTTACACTTTGAAACATGTTCTTTTATCCAAATTATGAAATTTTGTTACACACCAAAATATGGTTTAGATATATTTTTTATTGTTTAGTGATTGTGATTGGTAAGAAAAATATTTTTGTATCAATATACATACAATAATCTTCAAATGACAAAGACAGTTCACCCGTCATTATCAAAGTGTCAGGTCGTTATCATTGAGGTGAACTGCCTTTACAATTGATTACGCTATACTTTGCGTTTTTGATATGTAAATGATTTAATCACAATACTTAGGCGCACTCTAGTAGCCTCATATTCAACTATATAGTCATCAGAAAAAGCTTAAAGATTCAAAATAAGCACCTTATTCTTATAACAATAAAATACTAATCAATAAAATGTATAGAAAAATCTCAAGAGATAAATATTCCCATAGAGCAAACGGTGTTGGTGTTGTTGATATTTCTTCCAAGGCCGTTGACCCTATGGTTGAGGATCAGCATTTTTTAGAGACAACATTTTGCACTCCAGGCCCTATAAGTGTGCAATTTTGCTGTCACGTACTAAAATATATCTACTTTCAGATTAAACTGAAATATTTTATTTACTCCTAAATATAAATATTTTATAAGATTCTCAACATTTGATTGTGATCATTTTGTATAGAGCATGAGGTTACAAATATGTGCAATTATCTATTCCACTTAGACTAGAATTTTAGTGCCGCAAAAATTGCAAGAATTCCTAATACTAATAAATGGTAGGTTCTGAAAAGTCACCTTAAAGTAAAAAATAAATAGGAAAATTGACAATGTAGATCAAGATAATTTTGTTTTGTTTGATTACGTTTAACTTTTGGTTAAATTCTAATCGACATAATGTGATCCTAAAATAGTTCTAATAATAAATATCTAATTTTGTAGGTGATTACTCTAACAATGTCTAGTATTGAATATTTTTTTTTACCAAAAGTGACTTTAGACTCTACATTTGCTACAGTATAAAGTGATAAAAAATATATTATACCTTTAAATAATCACAAGTACCTACATCTATTTCACAAAAGAGAAACGCGAGAAGTTTTCCCTTTTGCGCCCTCTTTTAAGTATATAATATATAAGTATCAGTAAATTAATAGCACACTTATATTGATCTTAGTTAAATCGTAATCCAAAATTTATTATTGGTGCTTGATATGTATCGATTCATAAGTCAGTGGTTTTTTGGCCATTTAAAAATATGGCACCGAGACAGGTAAGTGACTGGCATTAACTAACATAGGTAGGGTATCTAATGGAAACAGGGTACATCTCTTTTGTCGTAAAAGTTGTTGAGATAGTGTAATGAACATTTAGATATAAAGGATGTCCTATACGAGGTCGAAAGAATTCAGTCTAAAAATCCAGTATTTACTAATTTTTCTAAAAAGAACTTGACATCCCCCAGTTCTGAGTCTTTTATCCCTAAAGATTTCAGCATTCCCAGGTCACCGTTTTCCACTGCCATGAAAACTGAACGAAGATGTTCCAAATCTGATCTCATTAAATGCAGAGCTGCTCCAAAATCTTCTATGGTCTGCGATTCTGTAATCAGTCAACATTTACTTTTAATAGAAAGTACCTAGGTACCTAATCTATGGTTAATTATTTATTAATATGAAAATAATAAAAGTAAATATACTCTAGTGACCGCCAAAAAGTTGCATCATATGGGAAAAAAAAATTATTTTCGACTTGTCAGAAAAACTTAAAATCTCTGCTTGCTTGAAAACTTATTTTGTCGTAATCCAGAGATATAGAGTGATTATTACTTATCGAGAAAATATCTTTTTTCGAAATGGTGAAAATCATAAAAGTGCCATTTTTCTAAATCTAAGCAAGATTTGATTTTGGTACACTATGTAAATTTCAGCCTACTTTGATAGTTTCGTAACACAAAAACAGACACTTTTCGAATAATTTTTTTCAAAAAAGCATTTTCAATATTTTTTATATTTTCAAAATTTGACTTAGCTTTATTTCAAATTGCAATATTTTTTTAAATAAGCTTTCAACATCTGTGATTGTAATGGACCATGAAAATTGGTCATTATGACTGCACATTTTTTTACATTGGTCGAAAAGTGATATTTTGTGACAAATTTGACTTTTTTATTAAGGAGAAACAATCACTTGAATTATTCAATTTAATAAAACAATTAACAGAATTAAAAGTGAATTGCATCAAATATTTCAAAAAATCACTTTTGGCCAATATAAAGAAATCTGAAGTTATATGTAGTAAGTAACATTTTTCGTGGTCCATTACAATGACAGATCTTGAAAGTTTACATTCAAAAAATATTGCAATTTGAAATTAAACTAAGAGTAAGTCAAATTTTGAAAATATAAAAAAAAATTAAAAATGTTTTTTTGAAAACATTATTCATGAAGTAGACTGACATGGACATATTGTAAAAAAATCAAATGTAAATCTTACTTAGTTTTCGAAAAATATATTTTTTAAGATTTTCACTCGCCATTTCGAAAAAAAAGCTACTTTCTCGACAAGTAAAAATCACTGATTACGGCAAAATTAGTTTTCAAGAAAGCAGAGATTTTTTGTTCTTCAAAGTTTTTTCGACAAAAGTGAAAAATAAAAATTTTTCCATATGATGCCAATTTTTTGGCGGTCACTGTATAGTGTATAACATAAACTGATTGTGAACTGAAAAGGGTTCACACGTTACACACCTCGAGCCGAACGTTTGTGTCCATTTGGAATCCAAAAATTGAATATTTTTTGAATGACCGTTGATTTATTATAGAAAACAGAAACGTTTTCAAGTGAACATGAAAAAAAAATACTTGGATGATAATTAAAAAATTATGATAATGGCCCACCTACTGTGTAACTTGGTGACGTTTTATAAGTCACCAAAAAGTATATCCCCCAAAAAGTTGACGGCATTATTTTGCCTTTTAAAGCTGCTATTTTTCGAAAACTAGGCCAGATTTCGATTTGTTATTGTTTACGTTTCAATTTCGGCTTACTTAATAGTCTCAAAGCTTTTTAATAACTTTTACAAAAAAAAAATATATATATTTCAATTTTTGTATTTATGTATTTTCAAAATTAAGCTTCAATTTTTTTTAAAAACATCAAAGTTTTTTTATTGTAATGAAAAATGATAATTAAAACTATTCCTTTGCCATTTCTCTATAATAGGTATTCATCGCCCAAAATTTACGTTTTATGATGATATTGACATTTTTGATGAAGTTGCTTTTTATCTTAATTAGGGCATTTTCCATTAATCACTTTCTGACATAAGTTGAACCAATATGATTTCGCTATATGGACAATGGCCAAATGAAATTGCGGCTGTGAGATAGCATTAAGAGGATTTGTGTTCAAATATTTACTTATCTAAATAACTTTTACTTTAGAGTTTTAGAGCTACATTATAGAAAAATAGTCTTTTCCGGGTGTTGCATCTGCAGACCGTTCCTTAGAAAATCCCATGTAAATTTTAATAACCCATAAGTTATCTCCCCGATTCATTATAGAGAAAAATTGTATGAGACTTTTTTGAAGCCCCTTGTATGATGGACTCGCGTGCAAATTACGAATAATTTTCATGCAGCGAATTAAGAGATATTTTGCAAAACGTTTTCTAAAATTTATAAAACAAATCCATTTTGGAAAACGTTTTTTTCAAAATATCTCTTAATTCGCTGCATGGAAATTATTATTCGTAATTTGCACGCGAGTCCATCATACAAGGGGCTTCAAAAAAGTCTCATACAATTTTGCTCTAAAATGAATCCGGGAGATAATATTAGGGGGGTATTCACATTTTCATTGGATTTCCTGTCTGCGGATGCAACACCCGGTATAAAAAACATTTCTCCCTAAAAGTACTTTGCATCAAAAATGTTAATATTATCACAAAATATACTGGTTTTGAATTTGTAAAAAAAAAACAGCCATAGTTTGGCCTGCAGAAACTGGGAAATTTCAACTAAAAAAGAATTATTTTGGAAATTAGACCCAAAAATTTTGAAAAAAAATTCAATATTCATTTTTGAAAAAGTTATTCAAAATTTATATGTTTTTACTACGAGACTATCGAGTGAGCTGAAATTAACACGCTAAAAAAATCAAACCGAAATCTGGCTCAGTTTTCAAAAAATAGCAGTTTTATGATTTTCACAATTTCTAAAAATGCTATTATTTTCTCGATAAATAAAAATTAGGGGCAAAATAAATTTTCAAGCAACTCTAGATATTTTTTTCACTTGAAAAAAAATTTCCCATATTATCTGTTTTAGCGGTCGCTACATCTTCGCTAGCAAGAGTTTCTTCTTATTGTCAAAAAAAATGTCAAAACCTTTTTGTTCCCAAATTATGAAGACATTCCCTAATTAGGGGGACTCAATTTTATCGCAGGGGGGCTTCGTTTTATCACAGAGACCCTTACAAAATCTTTGAATCCGTGGAGTTAACTAAAGGTTATCTCCAAAATTTGACTCAGAAAGGATAAAACTCCGAGGCATATAAAGGCAAGAGGGGCCATTTTATTCAAGATATATTCTTACAGTAAAAGTTTACAGACAATTGTTGCGAAATTGTCAACAGTTGTCAAAAATAAAAAAAAGGTTGGAATGTTTCCAACTGCTCCGGGGAGATTGTTGCACTCATCCCTCGAAACGGTTTTGCAAATACGCACCACGCACGTATCTTTCTCAACTACGAGTAACCACAAAAAGGCAAGTTTTTGGTCCTTCTGTGATAATAATTTTTGCGTTTGTTAACCGATTGAAGAAAAATTTCATATCTTATTGTTCCGTCAATTGCCTTAAAAATCAACTCCCTCCGCGGTAAAAAAAAGACCTGCAGAAAGTGCGCCTCCCTGATGGAATCATTCATGGGAGGTTTAAAATTCAGACAAGAACTGGTTCAAAAGGTCAGCGAACATATTCTTGAACCTCTCCTGACTATTTTTAATTTATCTGTTGATCTCAAAAATCCTGAATATTCCTACTGCAGTTCGTCATTCAATTTCGGCTCAGATTTACGGTTTCATGGAGAAGTTTTCTCTCAAAAAAGACCTTAGAAGATAGAAGTATTCTTTTAGAAGTTTATGGATAAACATCAAAAGGTTTGGGACGAATATCTTTCACTCTTGTCTTGTTGGTTGATGGTATACCAATTTTTTTTTGCAGTTATAAGCGGCCTATGCCTTTATCGCCGTTCCCAAACCATGGTGGAACTCCTATACTCAAACCTTCCCGTCCTATTTTGATAAAGGCCAGAAGGTCTTTTCTTGTGCATAATACAAATTACAAGGTGTTTTTTGGATAGGAGTTTGGACTTCCCCGCTGCATGGTGTTTGGTACTTTGGTATGCTCAAAAGATGCTCTCATGAGTTACTGAGAAAAAGCAGTCCAGAAGTGAGCGTCAGAATAAAAACAGATACAATCTTCAGGCGAACTCATCTGGATTTAAATAATCAAACCAGGTTGTTCTGTATAATTTTTGAGGTAGGACTCTTATAATATCACAGATGTGGTTATAGAATCCAGCTCAGCCTCAAAACAAGATGAAAGCGGTACATCTGCGGACCGATTTCGGTACCGAAGTGGCGTTTTGTCTAATCACGATTGTCAAACTCAATGAGTGTTGGAAAGTGAAGACAGAAGCTATAACCGCATAGGTCGTTTGATTGACTTCTTAGAATCTCCGCAGATGAATCATCACCGTGCCAAAATTCTAGATCAGGCGGATGGCTAGTTCCAGAAAAACGAAACTTAACTAAATAAGAAATTACCGACTCGTGGAATGTTTTTTTTATCTGTCACCTTTCCCATATTTTTTTTCGAGAGATGTGATAGATTTTTTAGTTCTTCGATTTTTAAAAATCGAAGAGCTCAAAATTTTATGTTCTTCTTTACACGGGAAAAAATTTTTTTCTACCGGAATTTCATATAAAAACTAAAAACCACAAAGCAAGCAATATACAGGGTTCCCAAAATTTATCTCCCAATATGGGCAACTTTCTTATTTTTGCCAGATACAGGCTGGGTTAAACGGGCAAAGTTGGGCACAATTTGATCGGAAACTACATTTTTGAAAAATTCCGTATTTTTGGGATATCTTTTTTATTGTTGAAAATTAATTGATGATTTTTCGTAGGTCTACATAAGTCATCAAAGGCCATCCATGATTTGACATCAAAAATATTTTCGCAGCCGACTATAGATCTCAGAATTTTCATAGCCAACTTTCGTGTTTTTCTTACGGCCGCGCCATATTGGTTTTTAATGTCGTCCCGCATTAAAAAACTCACGGAAACCAAAAATTAATTACATAAAAAAAAATTCAAAAATTTTATTATTTAAAAAAAAAAATTTCACCTAAAAATGTAGTCGGCTTTAAAAATTTTTAAAATGTCAAATGAATACCACACTTGAAGACTTATTGTGTAACCCTACAAAAAATAATTTATTAATTTCCAATAATATCAAAGATATATGCCAAAAATAAGGAATTTCAATATTTAATAATTTTCAGTGTATTTTAGTTTAATGGCTGAATTTTTCAAAAATGTAGTTCCCGATTCTTAATAAGCATCAAATTATGCCCAACTTTGCCCGTTTAGCCGACTCTGTATCTGGCAAAATATGAAAGTTGCCCATATTGCGGGAGATAGATTTTGGGAATCGTGTACCTACATGACTTTCATTCAGCAAAAAAAAATTGTCGAGAAAATGAGAATTAAATGTTAAATTTTTTTTTTCGAATGTGATACTTATATTTTTTGGTTCCTTGATTTTTCTAATACAGAATGGTATGAAAAAACAATATGGCGGCCATAAGAAAAACAAGTCAGCTATGACAAAACTGCTCTGCTGGGATCCAGTCGGCTGTGAAATTTTTTGAAAAAATGTCATATAGCTCCTTGACGACGTATGTGAATCTACAAAACGTAATTCATTTACTTTCAATAATAAAAAAATGAATAAAATAATAAATCTCGATTTTTCAAATTTTTCTACTTTTTCAAAAATAGACAACTTTTCTGTAATTTAAATGTGCAATAAAATACTGGAGGACCTCTTGCCACAACCAAATAACCAGAATCCGAAAGTAGCATCGCTTTAAAGAAAAAAATTTCGGAAAACTGCATCGATTAAAAAATAAAATAAAATAAATAACGGCATACATTTCAAAAGATCTGAAAAAGTTGTGTAGCTACCTAAAACTTGAAATAAAATCTCAGGTAGCTACCAAAAATTATTATTTTTGTGTTATATACATACATATAATGGAAGTAACTAATAGAGTAAAAAGATATTTGGGAAGTTTTGCATGGTGAAATGGGAATAATTATTGAGACGTACAATTATAGTATATTAAGAAAATCCCATGCAACATCTAGAAATTAAAAAAAAAACGTTCCAGAAAAAATACACTTAGGACATAATTTTACCTGACAAAGCAATAGCGACTTTATCTACTCCTCCAAGTGGTTTCAACGCATCTCTTGCTTTGTTACCGAATAATTTCTCCAAATAATTCGGACCATGACTAGCCAGTAAAGATTTAAGAAAACTGCCAGTTTCTTCTACTGGTGGTCGTTTTGCTGCTGTGCATAAACGAGAATCTTCATCATAACCGTCGGGACAATCTGGAGCTCCATCGCAAAGATACTGAATCGAGATGCAGTTTCCATCTCCAGGACATTTGAACGGCTCGTACGGATGACAAGCATCCCCTATAGTCAAATTTAAACAAATCAGGATTCTGTGAAAGAAAAATTCGAAAGACGATAGAATGACTGCTTGGGAAAATTTTAGGAGGAGTTTAGAGAAAAAATCTTGTCTTGCAAAATGAGAGGTGCTTTAATTATTTCTAATTGGTGCGTATTAATCGAAAAACGTGCTTAGTAAGAAACAAAGTATGCTTTCAGCTGTGGAATTGTTTCTTTTTTAGATACCTACCGTTCCTTTTGGAACTGATGTGCCCATAGAGTCTACTGAGATCGATTGCCATGACGGCATGTGGAATGGCAGCACATACGGCCATTACCACGGTTATAAGTAGTAAGGGATGCGGTGAAATGGAAGGCAAAACAGCTCGATTCATGATGATGATCGGTGGATTTGGGAAATGTTTAGTTTTCTAGCACAACCGCAACCGATACAATTCGGTCGGGCTGGAAAGGACGGATGAACTCGCGATAGCGCTGTAGCGCACTTTTGTTTCCGACGCCTGGAGCTTTTACGTCATTCAGTCTATAAATGGAATTATTATACACCCCCACAAGGTAGTTCAATCTTCATTGGATGGAGTTTGCCGGGTTTCCACTACCCTGCTCCCTGTACTTTTGCGTGGGTTGGCTCCAAAAGTTTATGTCAACTTAATTAACAAATTTTTTTAGGAATAAAAGTGCAAAATGTTCACCAATTCTCTCGCTATTAAGGTTAATTATAATTAAACGATCGAAATTGCACTGTGTGTTAGTAAAGAATGTAGATATATTGTATACTGATGAGTCCTAAATAGGACGAAACACGTATCTACAATTTCCACTTCTTCGCAGCGCAGCATTACAATGAATGGACTAGGTGTAGTATTATTGTTTTGTAGTATTTCATTCATCTATTATTGCATATGTTTTCTTTCCTTTTTGTGAATACCCAGGCAGCAAGGAATGTTCACTGAATGTTCCCTAAATGTTCACCGAACATTAAACATTGCTCTAATGTTAAACAGACGTTCCGAATATTCAGGCAACGTTCAGATTCTAATGTTCGTTTTCAGACCTTGAATAAACATTCATTGAACATTAGATACTGAACATTCAAAATGCAATGTTTAATTAACATTCATACAATGTTTAAGATGAAATGTTTATTGCACGCAATTACATACAGGTACACTGACATCAGGTAAATAACATATACCAAAAAAAATTGGAAAATCACATGCTGAAACGAAAATATTTGGCTTAAAAATTGATAAAAACCAGAATTATATTATTATAATTATTCCAACGAGGTGTTGCGCGCGCAGCTCTCTTGTCTATTTCATTCCCAGTCCCAGTCTTCTTGATCTTGTGTTCAATTCAATATGTCCGTTATTCTTGGCATTTCATCTTGTTTTTCTAAACTATGAATATACCTATGTATATAGGTATAAAAGTCACAATAAATTATCAGCAAGCTAAGTATTTTATGCTTGTCTGGTCGGAGAGAGAAGGTGCAGAGAGTGATGCAAACTAATCTAATTCTTCATCCCAGGTATTATAGGTAGGTAGGTATTCAGGTATTATGATGTAGACAGGAAGAAGAAAAACAACACGGAAGAGCAAATGTGACCTTATAATAATAATAATAATTTATATTGTTCACTGATGGATTGATAAATGGAATACACCTACATAGTAAGTATTATTTTTTTCAGCTTTTCAGCTCCATAATAGGTAATACAATTCTTAGTGATGATCAGTTTGATTAAAAAAAAAACAAACATTCACTCAACATTTAAAACTAATATTCATTGAATGTTTACGAATCTGTCGTTTTTCACATTGGCTGAATGTTCATTTTTGAATGTTCAGTAAACATTCATTTATAAATGTTCACTAAAGCTTAAATCTGAACATTCACTGAACATTTAAAACTAATATTCATTGAATGTTTACGAATCTGTCGTTTCTAACATTGGCTGAATGTTCATTTTTAACATTCAGTGAATGTTCGATTGCTGCCTGGGTATGTACATACTTTAAAACACAACAACGGCTATTGCTTTAAATCTTTATTAGTCTGGAATATACACTTTCCTCCAGAAAAAAAAGTATACAATGCGGGACAAAGAGAGGGATTAATGGAGAGTTGAATAAGTTTAACTAAACAAAAATATTTTTGAAGAGCTGAAAATAATTTTCCAAAATGTTATTTCCTGGTGGTTTAACATTCATGGCAGTCCTTTTTCATTTGTCTAGACATTGCGCATAGGAAACGTGGCGCGTCATCCCTTTCAGGGAGTCACATGATTATGGAACGATCCAATAAAATTTCAATTTTGCTTAACCCCCGAGCGAACACTTACGCCTTTAATATCATCCTTTAATCGTTATGTCTTTGTTGTCCATTTTTTTTCACTGGTAGAATTTGTTGCAAAATTGCATCATTCCATAAATTAATGGAGAATTATTAGAGGGAATAGAGGAAACAGGCAGAGGTCTTCAATTATTCATCAGTTATCTAATGGATGCTTCCACCAGCTGATTTTTTTTTGTTTTTCTGCTCCAATTAAAATAATTAGATCTCGTGTTCTAGCCCGTGATTTTATTACGAGAGAAAAGTTACTTTTCTGTTCGCCTACTAGTACCATTACCTACCTACACCAGGTCTGCTTCAATACATAAGAGCACAGAATTCCAGAGGATACAAAGAAATTTAATACCTACATATTATAATAAGTATAGGTACGTGGGACGGGACTGGGAGTACTACATATAGAGGTATAATCGTAGGTTTATAGATACAAACTCCTGTAACAGTTTTTTATGGTGTAATTTCCATTCGCACATGCGCTTTTAGACAGTTCATGACCAAAGCCAAAGGGACTTATTCCAGTAACACTGACCTTTCGTTTTTTTTTTTCTCGCTGTCTTTGTCGTCTCACATATTTTATAGTAAAAATTGATAGGTATAGATTTTAACTCGAGAATAACATAATAATATTTGCTTCTATAGAGGAACCCTAAAAACGTAAAAATTGCTTTTCTGGTTTTCGCGTGATCCTTTCTCTAGGATTTTTTGGCCTCATCGTTTTTGAAATCATGTGAGCAGGAAACACTCATCTCACGAATCTACTATTATTGGGTGTGGCTCACGATCCCATCAGCATATATTGTTTTATTTATTTGACAATACTGTCAAAAATTAAGTTTTTTTGTCAGGTGTATCCAAACAAGTAAGCGCATTTTAATTTTTACAAACTGGTATGGGGTACGGTGCGATGCAAATTATACCTGGAAGACTTATCTGGTCGTTCGAGCGAAAATATTGAGCTTGTTCGGGCTGCTATCCAGGCAGTACCTATCGCAGAAACTTCCACATTTGAGCGGAATTTACAAATAATTTTCTACTTACGACTTGCATACATTATATGTAGTCATGCAGAATCCAAACTGTGACGTTCTACGTTCTCAGAATTCAAACTGTGACCAAATTGACGTTCAAAAGGCAATAATTGCAAAACATAATTTGTTAATGGGCAAAATTTGACAATAATGAGCGAGGAAGCAAAATTTTTGTCTTCCTGCAGGTCGTGTTAACGAGCAATATGCTCCGAACGGATCATTGGACCTTTTTTTTTTAAGATTCCAGGAACAAAATGAAGCATACACACGGTGTCGGACAATAATGATACGTGAATTTTTGCAACCACAGTTAGAATAAATAAAATGGAAAATTTCTGGTTCAGAGCTCGTGAACCGGTCGTACGGTTTTTTCCAGGCTGCTCTCAAAAAATGGAAATATTGAGTGACCCCCTCAATATCAATTATTTCCTATATATTTTTTATTGTGGGGTTATTTGATATTATTGATCGTCTAAGACTTATATTAGGCAAATATTCGTGAAGAAGTTGCTCAAATTTTAGTTGAAATTTACGCAAAAATAATGCTACACGTCAAAATAGAAATTATCTGACAATAAAATAAAAGCAAATCATGGCTGGCTCATCGTTTTCCATATAAATTATTTCACATGTTTTAATAAATAGTTTTCATTAAAAAATATATTTTTTTAAATTTCGCTCGGTATATTTTACAGCACACTACTATTATTGTTAAGCCTCCTCTTTTATATTTTTTTAGTTAGTGCTTAGCGTGCATGTGCTTTAGAGTTTATTTCACCATTGAGCGGAATGTAATATTTTGGAGTAATTTTTACGTTTTTCCAGTAGGTATACTTT
Organism: Malachius bipustulatus; assembly: GCA_910589415.1. Lineage (NCBI taxonomy): Eukaryota > Metazoa > Arthropoda > Insecta > Coleoptera > Melyridae > Malachius > Malachius bipustulatus. The sequence goes on along the minus strand of OU342639.1, from coordinate 32,248,099 downwards.
CAGGTAATTTTTTTGAAAACTCTAGCATTTTTTGAAATTTCTTACAAAAATTACCTAAATGAGAAAGTTTTCCTATTTTCAGTAAGGAAAAACTATTTTCCATTTTCACCCCAACGAAAGCTAATTTTGAACCCTTCCTTATACTAATACGGAGAGTACCTACCTACCTATACCACTTAATTATGGAGTAAAGTTCGTTTTTCAGAGAAAAAATATTTTTGAGAAAAAGCTCGGACTCGTTAACTTTGATTTTTTTATTTGGCATCTTTTCAGTCTCGATTTGAATTTTTACCCTTACCGATATTCCCCCCACCATTTTGGACATTTATAGCAACCTGGAATAAGTTTCACGCTCCACTTCCCACTACTCTGAAAAATCCTGACTATTAAGTTTTATCCCAAAAACGGTAAAAAATATTTCCAAAATCGGTGGGGGGTATCATTGCAAGGGTAAAAATTCAAATTGAGGCTGAAAAGATGGCAAATAAAAAATTAAAGTTGGGTTTTTTTGTGTGAGAGTTTTGTTCTCAAAAATATTTTTTCTCTGAATTAGGTATATGATTGAACGTTTTCTTTGATTTTCCATAAGTGTTAAAAGCACTTTAAAGCACTTTTAGAATTATTGAAGCCCAATTCCATTCTCTGTACAGTACCTCTATTGAATCCAATAATAAAAATGGCACTGACAATTTTTTTTTTTGGAATGAACACATATTTTGGATGCAACAGAGATAAAACGTACTGGACTTCAAAATACGAACATTGTAGTTTTGGCCGGAATCTTCAAAATGATCCTGGAGCTAGAGCCAAAATATAAATATTGTTTTTTCATATCATTCTGTATTAAAAAAAATCAAGGAATCCGATAATCTTGTAGTATTAAAAATTTTTCATAAGTTTGTTCTTTTTTTTTGGGAAAAGAAGAACATTCCTTTCACCTTCATTCAAAAGCCATAAGCAGGAAAGCAATATCACGTCATATTGACGTCATATATCGAGGCCATTCGATGAAATAAATTTCCTTCTTTTTTTTGAAAAAGAATAAAATTTTGATTTTTTTTTTTAGAATACGACATATTTTTCGTTTCCTTGATTTTTAAGTATAGTCTTATTAGTCTTCTTTTAAAATTTTTGAAAAGCTATATGCATTATTGATAGCTTTTGACGAGATATGTAAACCTACAAAAAATAATTTAATAGTAATTTTCAACAATAAAAAAAGGTATGGCTAAAATAAGAAATCTCATTTTTCAGTTTTTGTTCCAGATTCTTTTCTTCCGTTTCGACTTTGTATCTTTCACGGTTTCCAATTAAGATCCCCTTATACCACCTGTTTTATCTCGTAGATACTCTGTATACCTACAAAGGTATATTTGTTATATAGGTATGTTAATATCTGAGAAATTGGGTAAAAAAATCCTAGTAAAAAGGTAGAACTTTTCTTCTGTTTCAATGACATCTTTTGACTTATATAGCTGACATATAATGCATGACGTACTCATTTCCTCGTCCTCGCCCCCTCAACTTTATTCTTGAAGAATCTCAAATAGGATATTATGCTACCTGGTATATGGTAGGTACCTTATTTGGTCCATTTAAACAAAATGCGAGGGCGAGGTGACTCGAAATTCGGGAATTTTTTGTTATTGAAAAATAATTTCTAAATTATTAGCCATGGTATTATGGTACCTTTAAAAAAAACACCTGTTTTATACAGGATCGAATAAACTGGATATTAAAATTGCGGAAATATTAAAAATTGCGCCAACAATAGAAAAAATTGTCTCATTCAGCGATTGATGCGCGTGAAGGTTTTATTAGATTATAGATAACGTGCTTGTGCTGTAAAATAAGAATGTACTATACTCTTATTGATTCGATTTTTCAAATATTGTGGTACAGTGTTTATTGAAACATTGAATCGTACTGTGAGCGCCCTCTCTGAAGTGCTTTAAGCATTTAAAGAATTAAATAAAAAAGCTGAGATAGGAATCTACCAATTTACTCTATAAAAATCAAGGAAATTCCACCCAATCTAGAAAATCTTTGATAACGATCAAATAAAAATAAAAAGGCTGCAAATTGAACTCTAACAAAAGCTTGTTGAAAACCTACCAAGTGCATAATTATTGCATATTAATGTGCCAGGGACTGCTTAGGCTATTCGCAGACTTTCATCACTTTCCAGGCTACTGCCGATACTTCTGGATCTGATGGATACTTCCTATTATCTGATTAAAACGAAAATTTATAATTATTTAGAACGCAATAAAATGAGAGAATTCTTGCATAGAAATTGATCAAAGAAAGCAATTTTCATCTTCTGTAGATTGCAATAAAATGTTTGTAAACAACTGGCATTTAAAGCTAGTATACCTACCTACCTACCTATCGCTTTTACTAGCCGTTCATTCTCGAAAACTCGAAAGATAAGGAATAAATTATCTCCCTTAATTTTTAACTAGACAAACCGTTTATTTAAACACAAATAGAACAATAATTAATCAAAGTAAAAAGTCCCCACATGTTAAGTAGGAGGATTTACCTACCTAATAACAATAATAAGTGGAATTTCTGAACCTTTTTATTTGAGATATTTATTAACCGTTCTTCGTTACTAATCTCCTAGATATAAATAAACACAAAATATTGTTTATAATTAGGTATATTAGGTGAATATAAACCCTAGATCGAGGTAGCTAATTAATAATTTACAAACGATAAATGAATATGAAACCATTCCGGAATAATAATTTCAAATCTCCCACCAATTTCCTGCCAAGTCAATTCATATTATTATGTTGGCTGCACTGACACGTGATGGCGAATAGGACGTCGAGTTCGTTTCCCTACCAGTGGCAGCACACGCGGGGTCATTGAGTATAATTAAAATTATTGAATTCACGTTTTTAGAGACAAAATGGTTAAAAAGTAATACTTACATTAGAGTCCTCGTTAATTAGGGTACATCTACCTGTACAATTTCAAGTGATTAACGACTCCAGTCGTACGGTTCGAATTAATGCGTCCGAAACAATTCTATACGCCGGCACTGTTAAATCAAACTTCCAGTAGCTTCCAGAACCGCTCACTAGAAGCTCATCTTGATCTCGAATCTTTGAAAATTAAATATAGGTGTGCACTGAACGCGATCGACTTCCATTCATTCGACTTTCGAATACGATAAAGCAAGTGCTAAGTGCAAGTGCTAAGACTAAGAATACTTTATTGTGACGTGTGTGTCATTTCGAGAACTTATTTTTGATAATTATACGAAGCTCATTTATACGTAGTGCAGTAATAAATCTCATTGTGATTGTGACTTATTTTGTGGTTATTAAAAAGTATAGCAGAACACAACATCTCATCAGCAGGATATAATGGGGCGAGATTATTATAAAATCCTGGGCATAGCTAAAGGTTCGAGCGATGACGAAATCAAGAAAGCATACCGCAAGCTGGCCCTGAAGTACCATCCTGACAAAAACAAATCGCCAGGAGCCGAAGACAAATTCAAAGAAGTAGCAGAGGCCTACGAAGTGCTCTCAGATAAGAAGAAACGAGACATCTACGACAAATTTGGTGAAGAGGGGCTAAAAGGCGGCAACGCTGGAAACCAAGGAGGATCGGTCCCAGGAGGGTTCACCTACACTTACCACGGAGACCCCAGGGCTACGTTCGCGCAGTTCTTCGGGGGCGCCAGTCCTTTCCAAGCCTTCTTCGATATGGGAGGAGGTGACATGCGAGCTAATCGAATGTTCGGTTTCGAGGATGACGATATGGACGTGGACGATCCATTTGCTTCGATGAACGTTGGACCCAGAGGGGGCCCCGGTGGGGCTTTCCGCAGTCAGTCGTTCAACTTCCACAACGCCCCCAATAGGAATAAGGACAAGCTACAGGATCCACCAATCGAGCACGATTTGTACGTATCTCTTGAAGACATCACGAAAGGTTGCACCAAGAAGATGAAGATCAGCAGGAAAGTGATGCAGCCAGATGGATCGACAAAGAAGGAAGATAAAGTGTTGACGATCAACGTGAAACCTGGATGGAAAGCCGGGACGAAAATCACATTCCAAAGGGAAGGCGATCAGGGAAGGAACAAGATACCTGCCGACATCGTGTTCATTATAAGGGACAAGCCACATCCCCTTTTCAGAAGAGAAGGAAGTGATCTTCGATACACAGTAAAAATATCACTCAAACAGGTAGGTAAATCGCTAACAGCAAATCGGTTATTCTCTAGTTCTAATTCTAAGTTGATTTCTATTTTTATCCCACAGTTAAAATGCCAAGTTTTACACTTGAAACAATTATTGAAGGAGTTTCGTTTTCTAAAATAAAATCTTCATCATTCCACAATCCACAATATGTCTAGAGGTTTCGATTATTAAATATTGAGAATATTTCAAGGAAAGATTCTTGGGACAATGATTCACAAGAAATTTTTTTGTGGTAAATGCTTTTAAACCAACCTAGAAATGTTTGTGAAATTTGGTAGGCACACACCTTCGATTACCTAAATTTCTAGCAGCTGTGTTCTTGCTGGATAGATTTGGATTAAGTATTTTCTTCACCGCCCACATTTTTTTAGGTGATCAACAAATAAGGATTGTTTTTTAATTCCTCTTTGGATGTTTTTGTTTCAAAAAATAATTATTCAAGCTTGAACCCTCTGTAATTCAAAAGCAAGCCGTTGGTAGTGTATAAGGGTGTAGTTTCCTTTGGAATTTTGTTTTATTTTTACAATATTTAATTTAAGATTCCTTCTATATTTGATGTTAATTAGATAAATGTTTTAGTTTGGGAATTTGACCTTGACACACTGACTGAATATTCACCATGGGTCCCCAAACCTAAAACATTACACAAATAGATTATTAGATCCTAGGGAATTAACAAGTTAATAAAATTACACCATTCATTTAATCATAATTCTTGAAAACATTCTGTAATTTTTGAGCAAGGTCATTATTATAAAACCCAGAAAACTAATAATAATTATAAACGCATCAACCGAACTGTGGTTATATTATGTTTGGAATTTAAATAAAATGGATACTAACAAAAATGAAATTTTAAGCATTTCTTACAGTCTTCTATTTTCTTTCTAAATCTTTGAATTTGAAAATGCGTGTTTGAATCCTCAATAATTATGGAAAAAATTATGTCACATTTTTAGCATTTACACTGTTGGGATATTTAATATATTTAATTTAATGCGACATGCATCTAGTTTAAACATAAACACTAAATATTTACTGTTCTATTTCAGGCATTATGTGGTTGTACAGTTGAAGTGCCAACACTGACTGGAAACACCATTCCTCTTCACTACACAAATGAAGTCATCAAGCCAAACACAGTAAGACGTATGCAGGGTTTGGGACTGCCTTTACCGAAGGAATGTACCAAGCGTGGCGATCTCATTGTCAGCTTTGATATTAAATTCCCGGATAAGCTTACACAGTCAGTGAGGGATATTTTGTATGATACACTACCTAATCACTAATAGATTCATTTGGCGTCTTCAGTAGGTGATTTTGTACGTTTTAGTACAACCGTATGACTGAGTGGGTGTAACTTACGTGAGAATTTCTGTTGTTGATTTGATTAAATGAAATGATCAAATTTGACTGACTGTTTGTAACAGGCAAGTGATTTTTGATTCGTATTCATTTGATTTGATTTTACCATTTGATATAAGTTTTTGTACTGTTATTTATGTGGTCGAATATCCAGTTGATTTTTCAGTTATGTGTGTGAAGAATTTATTCATAGAATTATTACAATAAGTTACTGATGAAAAAATAGTCAAAATCAAATTATTATGTTCTCATAAAACAATATTTTAGTTAACTTTATTGATTTGTTTTTATCTTTAATTTTTGAAGGACTAATTATAATTTGAAATTGTTAATTAACAATCAACAGGATTATTGTGAAAATTAGGTTTTTGTTTAACAGTCGGCAATTGAAATGTTGAATTTTGCTTTTTAAATGCTTTTAATTTTTGTATATGATTGTAATATTTATTTATGTAATTCAACAGCTTGTTCAATTGTACATATGTACTCCAGTTATCTAGGAAATAATTAATTTAATGTATTGTATTTTTATGTGAAGAGGGTAGCTTTCATTTGTAATGTATTAGATATTTCATGGACTTGTTTTTGCTGTTCAAAAATATTCCTGTGTTAATAAATTTTTTTTACTATTGCGTTCTTTTATTTTTCAATACCTAAATGAATAAAAAAATATAGCTTCAAATTTGTCCCGTCAGTGTAATGTTTGCAAATTTGTAAAGTCTGGATACCATACATGTTCATGTGGTCTCATCAGAATTCAGAACCAAGGATTTCAAGAAAATAAGAAGTCCTTTTAAGGAGAAAGTTTTAGAGGTCATACTTGGCAAAATTTATAGTTACTTGATTTAGTTATTTGTATAGAAACAATTTGTTTTTATGTGTTTGGTAATTAAATTTAATCATAAAAGTTGTATTATCCAGATTCCAGACTATATAGTATGTTTAAAAGTTTGAAAGCTAAAATCATTTTCCCTATCTCAAAATAATTCTGAATAAGATAATTAAAATGGGAATTAATTGTGTTGTAGAGGGTAATTCTTTTGATAAATTTCATTGCATATTTTTTAATGATGACTGTGACTAAGAGAAAGAATATTAACAATTGACCAGTTCTCGTTTCGGATATCTCTCCTAAAATAGAGCGCGCTGAGGTCATGACATCATGGTTTGTGTTTAGACACACGCCTCCATTCTTTTAGCAAGATTAGATAGATACTGTGATGTTGATGTGATCACGTTGGCAATAATACTTGAGAATTCAAATAAGTTCAGGGACGTACTCTTGAATGAAATTAAAGGATATAAAAATCGTCTATATAAACAAATTTCATTTTCAATAACATGCCATAAAAAATTAATTAGCATAGTTATAATAGGTAGGTAGGTAGGTACGTTGGCTTTAAATTGTCACTCCTTAATTTGTGTAGGTACTTACCTACTTAATTATTAAACAGATTATTTGTTGGTTGAAAAATTGCAACAATTTTTTATGTGACATTCAGAAATTCATATAGAACTATTAGGTATATGTCCGTGACTTGTTTATCTGACATTTAATATACATATTATAGCAATGAATTCATGTAAAATTGGTTTGAAAATGTAGTGGAATGTACTACTATACAATTATACATACACATAGTTGTAAAGTAGTATCAGTAACAAAAAATAAACAAATGCTGAAATTACTGGTGACAAACACATTTTTTTATACGTTTTTTTTTTAATATGCAGGTAGGCGTATAATATTTAAGTATTTTCCACATTATTAGACGGGGGTGTTAATTATAAGTACTTAAGGTCCGGAAATGCATAATTATTTTCCAAGATATAGGGTGTTACGCTTTCATTAAAAAAATCGCCTTTTTCAGAAATATCTTTAATTTACCAAATTTTGTTGAAATTTTGCCAATTTTACACCCCCTGTATCTTGAAAAATATGTATTTCCAACCCTTATTGTGTTTGTATGAACTTTTAGTCTCGCATTTAATTTATTTAGTCAAGAGCATTAAGTCAAAATAATTTTCGAGTTTCCTTACTTCTGTAGCTTAAAAGATACTCAATCAAGTAGGTCAGTAAAAATGCAAGATTATGTCCTGTAATCCTGTAAAGAATGACAAAAATACTAGTTCCTCAATCTTCTGTATTGTCTGTGGATAAAGTTTTGTTATAGGTAACAACGCTAAATGAATATAGATTACCAACGTCTACCGAGAACGGGGCTCTAATTCAAGATTAAAAAAGTAGAGCAGCCATACCTTAATTCTTAATCATGCGGACGCCCCTGTCCTTCATTTCATTCCACTAGTAACCTTGAGAGAAATGAATAGTGTCGCCTTCATTTTTGTACTTGTCACTTGTCATTAGGATAGTAGTTATCTACTAAATATCGAAAACCCGTATTTGAAAAATTAAAAATACAAAAACAAATTCATTCGTCTTTTATTTGCAACGAAATGTTACAATTACAGATTAATTACTCAACTTAAAAATTTTCTTACAACAATGTTCTCTGATCCTAATAATTAATTTATATTAATATTTTTATCAACGAATATTAAATGCCATTAACGTCAATTTCTGTTGTTGGTGGTTGGTACTACCGATTCGTCGTCCAATGACACCGAACCACCGTGTTGATTGACAAAATGAAAAGATAGGTTAAGGTTGATTGATGTTTACGTTTTGCAATTTGCATTATTCGGCTTGCATTTTGCATTCATTGTCGAACTAAAAAGTTATTATTTGGCTTTACTGCTGTTGCTCTGCGTTTGGAGGCTCTCATCTCGTTATAAATAAGAATTTCGATTTAAAAAATATGGGTATGATAACTTCAATATTATTAACTACCTGATAATCACTTGACCAACCTTTGAAAATTTTACAGCTGTGACCACCGGTTTATCCTTTGCACTGTCCTCAATCAGTTCTATTTTGATATTTTCTGGCATGCAAATGTATAAACCTTGGCTGATCTCTTCCCAAGTGCATGTGTTGTTCGGAGGATATCTAGGATCTCTGTTATTTACTTTAACATTGACAGCGGTAGGAAATCTAGAAATAATCCTTTTCGGCAAGGGTTTCCAAATTAAAATATTCCCCGAAGGTGAGTAAACCATGCATTTTCTTGATATAATCGAGTTTAATAATTGTTTTAACTTCCCGTTCTCTTAGTGGTATTCTGCTTACTCCTGTCTCTGTTTGCATCTGTGGCTATTCATCAAGTTTGTGCCAGTTCATGGTAAGTTTTTTTTAAGCATTTAAAAAAATATTTAAAAGTAAGTCAGTGTTAAAATAGAACGACCTCATTTACCTACCAGCCAAATTCAAGCCATTGGAATAATGAAATAATGTCCTTGTAATAAATTAATAATGGAGATTCGGTCCCAAGATTTTGAATACAAGAGGATATAAGAAAGTTGATACCTTCATCAAGGATAGGTACCGGTCGGTACTGATTCTGGTTCCTTTTTTATACTTATGGGAGTTCCATTTGAATGTGCAGAAGATTTTTTCATAATAGACTAACATACCTTTTTCACATTTTATTATAAAAGCATTAAATTAATTAGGAAAATCTACGGTATGTATTCTGATATTTAATTAATAATTTTTTTCTTTCTAGTCTTCTGATTTCAATTTGCTCGTTATACTACATGAATAAGACTTCTCAAAAAGTTTATGCGACCCAAGTTGTACAGCAGCCAACTCATGTCACAAAGAAGAAAAAGAATACTACATAATGCTGATGATGGTTTTTAAACTCATTCCATAATAAATATATAAAAAAAACTTGTTACACTCAAGTTAAACAAACGGGAAAGTATGAGTATCGATGAGATTGAATATGACCTTCTATTTTCGCCAGAATGTCGACTTTCTATTAGATTTTTTATTTTATACATTTTAGAAATTTTGGATTTTTTTTAACAGTATTTTTGGCTCAAAACAAAATAATCACTTTTACCTAGTGAATGATCAGCAAGTAATACTGATTTTAGTGCCACATGTTGGTAAATAGTTTATTAGATACTAAAAGGTTGCCACAATAAACATCATTCAAGTATTTTCTGTTTACCTATACATTTTAAAATTTCACTTAGTGGGCATTCATTAAGAGGTGGCGCATTCGTTCCATATGTAAAGGTATAAAAACGTTTAATTAAACCAAATTTCTATTTATTTTATTTTCTAAATAATACCTAAATTAGGGTTCACCTAGTTTTAGTGTTTCAGTACATATCTAGTGGTGTCTATACTTTCTTTTTTGCTAGAGGTACTCTTATATTTTCCTATTCTTATTATAAGCTTTGTTATAAGAAAATTGGATGTTTTATATTATTTAAAGAATTGTATAGATAATTATTGTATTTTAAGTCAATTTTTCATGTTTTTGAAATAAAATCTAGAATAAATGTTTTGGACAAGTCTTGTACTTATTTATTTAGTCATAAAGCTTTCTATGTAAAATTGTAAACAAAAATTATGCAAATTACACAGTTTGATAGATAGGTGATATTTTACTATTTACTATTTCTCTATTTTTATGCTCAAGGATTTATGGTAATAAAAGTTTTTGGAATCCTAAAAATTATGAAATCGCTCGAGAGAGCTGGAAACTCGAGCCATTTTTTTAAATAAATTGTGATAAAAATTATATTTTTGGAATGTACAAAATGAAAGAAAACTTTGAAGCTGAACGTTTTCCAAACTGTGACACTAGTGTAATTTTTTTTAAGTTAGCCAGTGGCATATGGCAATTAAAAATAAATAATAAAAGTTATCCTCGATTATCGGTTTTTAGAATACGTTAGAATGTTCTAGTTAGAACCTCAGATACTTCTAATTAACTATCACTGAGAGCATTTTTATAATTTGCATATGTTAATATTATTTTTCATAAAAGCTCATATCTAATTAGTTCACCCTTTTGTAAAGGTGTTCTGCATCGTTTTGGTCTTTAGTGTAGGCTGAATTTCTTTTTCAACTGTTTTTAGCAACTCGCAGGAACTAATAAACAGACAATATTACGCAAACAAGCTTTATATTAGGTACTGTAAGTAGTTATTTAACATTAGTGTTGATAACATTAAAAAAATTAAATTAAATAAATAATCAATAAAAATACATTAACAATATTACAAACAAAATTACTAAAAGCACAACAATTTTCATTAACGAACTTGTACAAACGAAATTTAAGGAGCGTATATAAAATAGATCACTACTGTCACTGGAGCTGGCGTGTTCACTAATTGATGTCACTTCTTCCCTGGCACCTAACATCATAAATTCAGCCTGAAATTAAAACAAACAAAAACATCTATAAGTAATCGGAACAGTTTCAACAACAAATAGTAACTTCATTTTGATAAAACAACATATCGTGCTTCTTAATATGCTAACCCTAAATAAATGCAGCAAATCACAATCTAAATGAGCAGCTCGGCAACCCCATCAATGGGACGTAGCAGGCTGTGTGGAAAAACAAAAGTCAAAACTTTAAAATGAATGATCTAATGTCTACTAAAATTCAATAATGCTGTTATTGCAGGTACTTTGTGTGAAGGAAAACAGTTAGAATACACTGACGATGATAAATAATGGTGCAACATTTTTCGATTTGATGAAAAATGTAATGAATAATGAATAAGAACTCATGGAGTAATTTTAAAAGCAAAATAGTTTAAAAACAAAACCAATGAAATTCGTATTCAGTTTTTTAAAAGAACTACAATATTTTTGTGAGAGAAAAACTAAAAATATTAGAGATTTAAAAAAAAAACGTGAAAATTATATTTAGTAAAAGTATTGGTTGTGGAAGGAAAAATTGTATAATATTTCAATGTATGTAGATTTGGCTAATAAAGGTTTGTAACAAGAGATGCGGAATGCAGCCACTTTGACAAGTGACAGTCGTACTGTTACTGTTACCCATTGTTTTCTAATGTAATGACAGTTAGTCAATAGTTTTGTGTTAATATAAAAATTACATAAGGGAATAACCCTACGACGACGAGGAATATTATTATTGTTAGTATTATTGTTTATTCTGATTTAAATAAAGATAAAATTGGTTAAGTGACGCTAATCATCGACAGAACCGTTTGCCCCCTGCTCTACCGACATTGGTGTCGCAATTCACACCCCTTATAGGTTTATAATAACAACACTAATATTATAAATAATAAAGAAAAAAAATCAGCTGACCCTGCTAAAATTATGTCATAATTATTATTGAACATTTTATAAATAGAAAAAAAATTGTTACTTTAAACTGCCTGGCATACTGGGGACCCGCTGTAAATTTTGATTCAATCTCAAAGTGTTTGAATCCTGCGACTGTGTCATCGATGGTTGCATATGCAGTCCAAATAATAACTCAGCCGGCAGTGCAGTTCGTCTTCTTATTTTCGATTTACTCTGACTGGACGTTTCGGGAACGGAAAATCTAAAAAATAAAACAATAACTAACACGTACTTCTTATAAGGTTCGTACTTACTGAATATCTAATGGAGACGAAGATCTAGTAGAATTATTTGAGCTAGTATCATTTGCATTGCTTGATATACTTGTAGTCAATTCTTTTGAAAAAATTGGTATCTCGTTATGTAACACATGATCTAATAGTTGACCTTTCACGTTACTTTCTTGTTGCAACTGAAATTTGAAAGTTACAAGAAAAGAATTAGCTGTGAAAGTTAACATGAGTAAAATAAACAAACCTCGGCAAGAGTAGCCTCATTCTCTTTCAGTTTAGCATCTCTCTGAGCAACGGCATGGCTCTGGCTGAGCGTCATGTTGTACAGCTTCTGTATGATATACTTGGCTTCGGTTATGTCAACAACTGAATCAACTATTTGCTGTAAGTCGGCACTTTCGTTGGTGTCTTGAGCTTCTTCCAGATCCATAACATTATGTTGCGTCTCACTTATTGTCTCCTGCACGTAGTTGATATTCTCTTTTATGTCTTCAATGTAACTATCCAGTTGGCTAGTATCTTGATTCTTCTCTACAGCCTGTTTTCTACGCTCTTCCAGAACGTCTAATTCTTTCCCTAGATGAGGTAAGAGGTAGATTTAAATTTAATTAATTATTAATTATAAAAGTAAATACCTAAAGCTTCACGTTTTTCAAGAAAATGTACCATTCGAACTTCTTGCTCAACGAGCCCTCTTCTACTCATTGCAATATTGTTTACTGATTTTTCGACCTTGAGCCACTTCTGTTTACAAGCCTTCTCAGAGAAAACTTTCAATGGAACTCGTCCGGCTGCTTTCAAGCTCAATTTACTCCTCTGATTCTTCCTCAACACCGATACTTCTTCCTGTTTCCTTTTTAATACTTGATCTTTTATTCTCCTTTCCGCTTCCATGGTCTTTATAGTGTTTGCATTTTTCCTCGTTTCTTTTCTTAGCTGTGCTATTTCTCTAAGACGTTTCAATTCTGCTTCTTTATGTTTTTGGGATTCCTCTTTCATCTTGTTAATAAGCCGCACCTTAGCGCGCTTCATTTCCAAAACTTCATTTTTATAGGATTTCAACTGATTCTCATGGTGACTCTGATTTCGGAGCAGTCTTGAGTGCTCTTTTTGTGCAGACTGTAGTTTCTTCAACTCACGCTGCATCTCGGTGAGTTTTCTAGTATACTCTTCTTTCACTTTTTTAACTTGATCCGTAAAATCGGAACGTCCACTGTACGAATGGAGAACTTTATCACGTTCTTCTTGCGTATTTTTTATTCGCACCTGCAACTGCATTAATTTATCTTCGTAATGTTGCCTCATGTGTTGCATGCGCCTCTGCGATAATTCTAATTCATCGATCAGCTTCTGCTTAGTATCAATATCATTTGTTAGTAACATTAGTTCGTCTTTCAATTTAGTTTCAAAATCTCTGTCCTCTGCATCACTCTCTAGTTCATTCTCTGTATCCTCAGAGTCGTTATCCATTTCTGATGACCGCCTGCTTCTCTCGAGAACTTGTCTTTCTTTTTTGAGTTCTTTTTTAGCTTCTTCGATAAGTGAAAAATTCTCGTCCATAGAAACATCCATAACAGAGTTGTGCTGGGCAGCACTCTGAGACCTCGAAAGTTGTTTTCTGAGTAGTTCACATGTACTTGTGGACTCCATCAATTTAGCCTGTAGCTCTTCGATTTCTTTGAGATAAGCTTGTACCATGCTAGCAACGTCATTGTCATTTCCACTTGCGATCCATGCCCCAGTAGCCTTTTCCGCCAGCAAATTAGTATTTTTAAGTGTTAAAGCATCAATAGTTTCCTGTATCGCCTTAACCCTAATTCTTAAATTATTAATTTCACTTTGTAACATATTATTTTCATAGAACATATCGTTAACCATTTCACTACCATCTTGTCCAATTATTCGTTTGCCCTGTTTGTACTCGACTAATTCTAACTGTAATTGTGCTATTTGCTGCTTAAGTTGCGATATAGTTTTAGAAGTTTTATCCTGATTAATAAATACTTTATTTTTAATATTACGAGCCCTATTGGCATACTTTAAAGTGTTCAAAGTTTCCATAAAGTCTGTATCACTAGGACTGACGCAAGCGATCATCACAGTCTGACTATTCCCTCCTAAACTATCTTGTAGAAGCCTCGTTAATTTAGAATCCCGGTAAGGGACATGCAGGGCTCTTTTCGATTTATCCCCCAACGCAGAAATCACGTTCCCTAAGGCTAACAGCCCGCAGTTGATAGATATTCCTTCTTTCTGTCGTTCTCCCGTAGCGCCGGTTCTTTTCAACCGTTCAGAACCGGCCAAATCAACAAAATGAAATTTAGCTGTAAATGTTTCAACTTCGTCAGTGTCCCCCTCAGACGATGGTACTATTCGTTGTTGCTTTATGTGCAAAGTGAATATAGCATGCGATCGTGACGACTGGGTGTTCATTTGCGTGCTTGCTGTCGTACGAGACAACGCGCCTGTCCTCAGATACTGAAGTGCTTCGTCGGCTGATAAAACAGGCCTAAATGTTACACCTTTCACTTGGATACCGCCGTATGGATCTTCATGAATTTTATAAACTTTTTCCTGGAATAAAAAATAAACAGTTACAATTAATTACAATAAAATAATAACGATCAATCAACTTACTTTATTATAGCACGGATTGAACAAATCGATTACTTCTTCATTATACAGTTCCATGAATTGCGCAGTGACTTTGAATTCTGGTGCTATGAAGCCGTTTTCTTGCGCAGCATCAATGCGTGAACGAATACCATCAAACAGGTGATGGATGGCTCTCGGAATGATACCTAATTTATCGGGCTGTAATTGGACGTCAAAGCCCGATCCCATCGTGTAAGTTTTTCCAGAGCCAGTTTGGCCATACGCCAGCACCGTAGCATTGTACCTAACCAATTATAACAATAAATCATTATACAAAAAACTGGTACAAGACGTGAATTTAATCTGCTTACCCTTCCAGTGATGAATTGACTAGTGAAGCGACACACGCCTCATAAACTTCTTCCTGGCTGGCTTCCATATCGAACACATAGTTATAAGTAAAAGCTTTGTCGTTTCCCAGGGTGACCTGGGGCTCTCCAGGGGTGACAGTAGTGCAAACATGACACATATCAATTATCTCACGTGGTATCTGCGGTCGTATTCTGTAAATAATAAGAAAATGTTATCTGATGACCCCAAATAGTTCAAGAACATGTAGTCCTATCTGCTGAAAAACAGTCAAATTCAAAGTGCTTGTTTTTCAGACATTTCTTGTTCAGCTATGCAATCAATCCTACTCAATTTGGGACATACTGTATATTTCTATCAGTGGCGTTAGTGCGAGATTTGTATTAAATATTTTTTAAGAAAAATTGTACGCCATTTCGTTTTATTTAAATAATAATAATTTTAGAAACCTTTTTGATTAACGACGAGTTTTGCTTAAAACAAAATTACCAACAATTTAAAAACAGAACATGGAATACTACGCATTTGTTAAACTGATGTTTTCTGAAGCGTAAATGACTTTTCTAGACAATTCGTCAATTATTTATACACCCTGTAGTTGACCAGTTAAGACGGTTATTTTTTTTTAATGACTCTAAGAATCAAATCCTTAAAAATAATGATACCTTTCCTTTGCTCCTTTAGGTATAAGAGAGTGGTGTATACAAACTCGTTTGTAATAAGTGTATCAAGCCTGAACATTTTGTGCTTAGTTTAATTTCACTGGCACTGTTTACCTAACACATAAAAATTGTCTTAAAATTTAACCTTCGAATAATCTACTTTATTAATTATTATTGATTTATTGCAAAATCAATTATTTTTATTGTAGGGTAAAATTTTAACGTCTGGCAACAGCGCAAAGCCAAATATTCAGAAAACCCGCATTGATTAACGGGTTGCCTACGCATGTTATGCATAAAGACATGAATGACAGGTTGCCTACCCAATTAATTGTCTATGATTTGACATGACATTTAAACAAACAGATGTTTACTAAAAAAATTGGCTGACGCCTAACCTAGACTAATATGAATGAATGAAATTTAACATCATTTTCATTTACGTCCGGTTTGTATTTTGTAATGTTAACGTTGTAATTTATAAATACTAATGCTACGGAAAATATGATTTTCTGTAACATACTCATCGAATCAAATGAAGGCAGTTCGTTTCTAAACCAATGATACCTGTGTAGGCTAGCACTAGCACAGGTTAAAAACATCTGTTATCAAATTTCATAGTTTCATTATGAAGTGTGCGTGTGATTATGGATAATTATTGTGAATCAAAAGATGAGACGTCCTCGCAATTAGTAAACAACTTTCGTTTACTGAGTAAATGTTACCTTAAAACTTACGAAATATCAACCAAAGATTTACAGAAATCATTAACACCATCCAGGAGATACCTGCTGTGGAGCATTGCTGTCCTAGTTTGTTGTGTCATATATCAGGGTAATATTTATTACATTAATGCTACCAAGAATTATATAACTGGAGTGAGATGTATTTTGCCAAATAATTATTTTATATGGGAAGCGACAAGACCTATATCTAACTGTAAATACTGCATTAACGTGACAAGAGCAACAATACTACCAAATGTTACCCGTGAAGAATTCAAAGCTTATGCTTACACCTCCAAGCCGATCGTTATTAAGCAAGCCTTCAAGGAGTGGCCGGCCATAAAACATTTCGATTTCAACTTCTTCAAGACTTTATATGAAACCCTAGACGATTCCTACAGAAGTGTCGATGAAGAGTGCCAATTTTTACATTTTAAGTCAGATTTTATATCAATCAAAGATGTGTTTTCGATGAGTGAAAAACGAATTAAAAACAGCCCCGGTAAAAAATCATGGTACGTAGGTTGGGGCAATTGTCATCCTCAGATTCTAAAAGCGATGAGAAAATATTATTCCAAACCGCATTTCTTACCAGAAGACTGTGAGATACCGTCGAAAGATTATGTTTTCATGGGATACGATATGGGTGCAACGACTCATCTGGATTTTATAAATCGTCTCATGTGGCAGGGACAAATTAAAGGATCCAAGACATGGTATTTGCAGCCGTCGCCTGAATGTGAGAACGTCTGTTCCTCGTTGTCGTTTGCTGTCGAGCCAGGAGATGGAGTTTTGGTCGATACCAGAGTTTGGTATCACAGCACTTCCATAACACCTGGCCAGTTTAGTCTTTCAATTCAATCTGAATATGGATAACAAACAACTAGACTTCTTTATCACTTTGTAGCAAAAATTGCATCGTTGGTTGTGTTATAATTATATAATCTTGTAATTGTTTTCAGGCGTTAATACTCAAAATGCTTTTGCTCAATTTAATACTATTAAATTAGCCTCGTTCGTTATCCAATTATTATCCAATTCTGCCAAAATGCATCTAGTCAGTGAAAAAAGTACATTGTTGTAAACATTACCATATAAAAATTAATGTAACATTTAAAATGTTACTGTCATAGCATTAATTATTATTTTTAGGTTTTAAGTTTATAACATAATGTTTATTTAACTTAATGATTAAAATTATTTAAAAGTTATAAAATTTTTATTTTTGAAACCCTTTAATAAAAAAAAAAGATGAATTTGCTCACAGCACAACACTGCCGTGTTAACCCTAAACGTCGTATCTACATTTTAGTAGTTTTGAGATATTTACGTTTTTGTCTTTTGCGATCTGCCGTTCACAATTGTTATCTTTGAGAATCCTGATTTTCCATAAGTTATTATTGACATGCCTAATTTTATTTAGTCGTATTCTTTTTTCTAAAAAACTGCAGTTTTTTTCAAAAAATCACTTACGGCAATATATTCAAAGGAAAAATAGATAGATTAGCCGTAAATGAACTTACGGTTTTTTCAGTTAAAAATATCTTATACATACTAGGAGATTTTGCCGTATACAGGATGGTTAAGAATTCGATGCTCACCATTGGGATCTAGGAAACGGTAAAAGATACAGGGTGGGTTAAATTAGAAAAAAGTTGCACAATTTTATGCTTACTAAGAATCTGAAAGAAAATGTATGGGAACTTCAGGCGTTGCTGAAATATCCTGCAAAAACTTAAAAATGGGGATTTATTATTTCAATCATATCTTTTTTTATCGAAAAGAAATTAAAATATTTTTGTAGGTTCACATAAGTCATCAAAAGCTATCATCTGTCATTTTGAAAATTTTCAAGGACTGCTAGATCGCAGAGTTTTCATAGTCGACTTTTGTTTTTCTTATGGCCGCCATATTGTTTTTTCGTGTTATTCGCTATTAAAAAAATCAAGGAAAAAATCTATCAAATTAAAAAAATTCTTAAAAATTTTATTCTTTATTCGAAAAAAAAAAGAAAATCATTTCACCGAATAACGTCAATATGACGTCGCGACTTGACATTGCTTACCTTATGGGTTTTTTTAGGTTTCGGTTAAACCATTCGGTTAAACAAAGGTTATTTTTCCGACAAAAGAAGAACAAAAATTTGGAAGAAAATTTTTTTTTTAATGTGATAGATTATTTATTTTGTTTCTTAGATTTTTTTAATAGCGAATGACACGAAATAACAATATGGCGGCCATAAGAAAAACAAAAGTTGACAATGAAAATTCTGGGATCTAGTAGTCCTTGAAAATTTTGGAAATGACAGATGATGCCTTTTGATGTCTTATGTAAACCTACAAAAATATTTCAATTTATTTTCAATAATAAAAAAGATATGATTGAAATAAGAAAGGTAAATTCACACACAATTTTATTATTATGTATTTTTTTTAACGTTATTAAAGTACTTTCGGTAAAACAATTATTATTGTATTATTATTACTTTTATTATTATTCTTTGAAATAAATAAAACAAACTACGAATCTTACTTGGTTATTTTCTAGATACGGCATTTTCGATAAGGATTACTCATATACGTATTAAATTTATTTAACATTTGTGCCGTATCTGCATATTATGCTTACAGATACGGCAAACTTCCCTAATAAAATGAACATACGGTAAAATGCTCTAAAGAACTGATGAAACCTGCAAATACGGCGAACTAAATTAGCGATTTATAGCTGTTAGGATGGAGATACGGCGTTTTCGCTTATGGTAATAGATAGGGAATATAAAGTCCCATCAGAACATCCAATAAGCCGAAAATGAGAAAATTGTCACTTACGGCGTTTACGGTTAACACGGCAGAACATTAATGGATGGCATGTTGTCTGACAACATGTCATTCATCTTTTGTCTAGCAACGTCTAGTAGGGGCTTTACCTACTTCATGCACACCGGGGGGCACTGCACTCATTTTTGGCATGCATTATGGCTGTCTGGGGTGTATCCTATGGCGCAAGCCGAACCCACCGTGCCTTTTATTTTATTTTCATTTCCTTTAATTTAAGCCCAAGTTACCTTTCTTTACAATAATTAAGATACCTAATTAATTACCCAAATGAATTTTTTAATTAATTACCCGAAAAAAAGCTACCTGATTTAAGCCCGGCACCCCCCAAATAAGACACATGTAAGAGATCGCAATTCAATTGTCATTAAACAATTGACAAATCAAAAATTTGACTGTATTATTATAAATAAATAAATAAATAAATAGTTTATTTCGGCAATATGGCATTATAAGAAAGGGAAAGCTGATGTAGGAATCACTTACTTGTTCATAAATTTTTAAACAGTTTTTTATATTTTTCTAGCTAGACGATCTTTAGACAATCTACCTTCGTATTTTGTATTATTATTTTTTTAGGGGGGGGGGGTCTTTCAGGACTTTTAATTTTTTATTGACCTTCTGACAAAAAGTGGCTAAAAATTTGGGCAATAATTAAAACCAGTATATCCCCTCTCTCTTCTCTGGATATATTTCGGGGTTCCCACTTCACAGAGCAGTTAGCTAGCTTATCATAGACACTCATAACATAAGGATGTGTTTATGAGCCTCTTAAACCTTGATCCTCTATTTATATTTATAGAGAGTTGAATTATTTAAACTGGTCGCAAATGGCTAATATTGAAGAAGAGTTTGAATTAAGAAAAAGAAAAAAAAAATGAATGAAACAATAATTTCCACAAAATCCTATTTTGTTGTACCTACCTACCTACCAAAATAAAAATACGATTTAATTAATTAAGGAGAGGTTGATTTAGGGAGAGTCCACTGGTAATTGAAACCTTATACCTCCGTAAATGCACCAATTCAATTGAAATAAACATCATTCATTGTGAGTGTAAACAATTTCTAAAGGATTCATCAGTATAATCCAAGAATAATTATTTTAAATAAGAGGAAATCTCATAAAGAAAAAGGCGACAACAGGAATGACATTTTGTAATATTTAATAAAATTATTTGAACTCCATATTTTGCTCGATTAGCATGCAATTAAATAAATTAAATTTGACTCGCTCTTTTAAATATTAAGAATGGTGTTGAGTGTAGGCATATTTTAAGTGTGTGATTATTTCTAAATTATTCAAATGCGAACATCAAGTTTTACTAGTATTTGCATCTAAGGTTGATATGATTCAACCAGCTCGGCTTCACCTTGACAGATATTCTCATCATGAATACTCCACAGATTTCCATTATTGCCAACTTGATAATGACTTATAACATAACCGTCCTGGTCCTATCTATTTACCTTTACCGTGAATAATTAATTCTTTAGTAAACTGACAAGTGTAGATCCTCGGGTTGCGGTTGCGATTTTCAATTTGTCCTCTTTCCTAACATTTAAAACATTCTATTGTTATGTCAGCAGATTAAATATTTGTTACTTTGTTTACATGGCCTTACACGGCCAACAAGTAACACATGTTTAACTTACCATTCATTGATATTGCCTCTCAGCTCAATGAAATAAGTTTTGCTGTTTCAATATAAAAACCTTCTTGCGCACCAGACGCGTAAATAGTGTATTTTTATGCGATTCCATTTTCATCGCTTTTTAAATTGGCTTTCTGAAATTTTCCATGGTCAGGTTATATTCGCGTAGTGAAAATTTAATTTCGTTTGAAAACTGCCACAAAATTGATTTTTAAATTTAACAAAAAAAATTGGCAAAATTTAACAATTTTTTCCTTTTCCTGTGTCCGTCACTGGCTAACTTTACTTAAAAAATACTATTCTTTACACTACCTTTAATAAATTCGCAAAAAAGTTACAGGGGAGTTTTGAAAACCGAAAATTTGAAGTTTTAGAGAGAAAAAATTAATGTAAAACTATTCGAATATCTCCGCCATTTTTCTTATTTGCTTCTTGAAATTTTTGAGAGTTAAGGGTTATTAGCACAGTTGTTTACTGTAAAAATTTCAGTTCAATTACTTCAAAAATATGTTCATAAACGATTATAGAAATTTAGCAATTTTTACCCTTTTCCTACCCACGCCACTGGCTTATTAATAGAAATAAAGCAAATTTTATTGAATTAACTCAAATTTCAAGTAGTTTTCTTCCAATCTTGTTAATTTACGTAAAAAGTTTTTTTTCTATCTTACTTATACAGGGCTCAAAAAATAGCTAATTTTCCAAAAATTCAAACGGCTGCCATTTTGAAACGGCTCGGCCGATTTTGCTCAAGTGCAATACCAGATCACTTCTTGTGGATATCTTACCACCATAAAAATTTCAGTCTCCTAGATTGAAAACTTCGACCTGAAATGATATGACAAAAACCGGATTTCTGGAATTTTGTAGAAGTAACGTGACTTGGAAATTTTTTCAACAAAAATCTAACAATTCCAAATTTTCATAAGGATCCAAAATTTCGTTCACAAATTTTGAAAGATGACGCTACAGGAGCGTTTTTAAAATCGAAATTTCGTGATTTTGAAGAAATTTTGGAAAACCACTTTTTCGTGATCTGGAGGTCATGATCGGTGGACATTTGATGAGTTTGGGTGATTTTCGAAAAGTGATGTCGTCCTCGATAGTATTTTTTTTATTAAAAAATACACTAACAGAGCAAAATTTTAAACATCGAGCGTCAAGGTAAAAATCCACAATAAGGCGCACCTGGGGGACATAAACATAAAACTAATACATTCGGTTACTTACATTTTCATTTTACTGCTGTCAATTTTAGGGGATAAATTGTAAAATAATAAATCTGTAACAGTCTGTTAGGTGCTCTTCTATTATACTGAACAGGATGATGTCAATTTAGATCAGGTATCAGGAGACCGTGGGATTCCCCGAAGTGAGTCTCCGAAGTATGTCGAATTTTTCAACAAATGTGCATCCAAATCGGGCATATCGTCAACTCTTCAAGGAAATTATGACAAGTTTCCTCAGTTGGCCTCCCTAATGGTAAAAATAAAGAGCCTGACATATCCGATAAAAATTATTGCAGGATAAAATTCTGGTTCTTTGACAAGAACTAGGTAATTCCTCTTGACCCCGGATTCCGAACACTTCAACAACGGAAATTAATTAACTAGTTCGTGAGCATGCACCGGAGTTCCACAAATTAAGGAAAACCGTCGTCACCCCTCCGTGACTTATTTAATCACCGCACTGCATCTGGCGTAATAATTCAATTCACTCAAATGTCACGAGCCACGATCAGATTTACATTAGATCTAGTCGCAGACTTGAAAATTTCAACTCGAACACTTTTCCGGTTGGACGGACCTTCTTCCAATTATCAAGTCCAGCATGGACAAAATGTACTTTATTTAGGAGTCACATTTCTGGGCCCCCTTCGAAGTACCCATCTCCAACGCTCATCCCAAAGGTGATTCCATTATTATTTGTTGAAACACTTCTGGTAGGCTTCTTTTGTATTATTGTCCTTCAACTCCTTCGTCGCATTTGCCATATCGTCCCAAATCTTCTTCCCTTTAAAAGTATTTTTTGCTTGGGGAAACAGTGATCGAGTATTCGGCCAAAAACTGACAAGTTCGGAGAGCTGAATGGGTTGCAGCGTTGTCGTGATGCAAAAACCAATCGCCACTCCTCCACGTTTCTGACTTATTGCGACGGATGGCGTCCCTCGGACATTTCAGAATGTAAATGTAGTAAGTCTGGTTCTCGGTGAAGTCGTGGAGGAGGTACTCATTGTGAACAAGACATTTAGCATGAAAAAGAAAGTCTGCATCATCTTAACATTAGATTGAACTTGGCGAGCTTTTTTGGGTCTGGGAGATGTTTCATCCACCCACTGATGTCTCAATGTCTATGCAATCGAGGGGTGGTGGTGTGCAGGATTGGCGAAAAGGGCCAAAATTGCATGTTCCTTTTACTTACGAGCTAGCAGTATCCTGAAAGCTGCTCACTGACTAATATTTAGACCTTTCTCAGTAGAACATCCCCCAATTTTGTGGAACACTTCTTACACTTGTGGTTGAATTGAAACAGTCCTTAGCTCAAGATTGAGCTTCCATTGTTTCTGAGATGGTAATGGAGACGATCAAACATGTGTATCGATGGTGGGGGGTTACAGAATTAGGGTATTTGTATAAGAGATTATAAAAAATTTACATTGCACGTTTCGTTATTTGTATATTCCATTTTTTTGTCGAAAGCAGTAGTCACTTTTACTCGCTTCTACTCCCACTAACGTACGACGAACTACTTTATCGTAACTCGTAGGTAACGTATAAGTTTAATTTTTCTGCTAAGAATATTAAATCATATCCGAGTCGGCGCGCATATGATGTGAAAGCTTTCGATATCGATTTCTTTATTTTATATAATTATTAGCAATTTTAGCATCCGCGAGGATGGTGAATTAACCGTCCACGTTTTGCTTGATCACACAAAGGCTTTCGATTTGATTTCTCATTGTGTACTTTCATCTATCTTTAATAATTTAAATATTTATTTGCAGCGTGACTTTGCGATTATGCTGCTTGAAAGCTGCAATAAAAATATAATACAAAAGCGAAGGACTTGGCTTTGGATTATATGAGCCAATTAAAAATTAAAATATCTAGAGGTGTGCCTCAAGGATCGATACTAGCTTCACGGCTCTTTACTATTCAGACTTCATACTTTTTTACTATATGACATATTATTGCTAATAGATGGATGACGTTCATTTTTAGCTTATTTTGAAATAGGACCGCGTCTGGCTTAGTTTTTGACATTGACAGGCCAAGAATTATCTTTAACCGTCATGCAATTTGGACAAGAGTAGGTAGGATTGACATAGGACTACGAATCACCAAAAATATAGTCGTGATAAATGAGGATACGATAAAAACACAAAAAAGTGATGAAGAAAAAAAAAAAGGAAATAAAGCGAGCGACGCGGAAGCGCGTATGTAGACACTTTCGTCTTGCGAATGCTGGAAGATGAATTCCTTTTCCTGCGGCGGTGAGAAGGGACTTGTTCCTGCTGGTTTGCAGGATATATTTTCTTCTCTCCTCTAGGTATGCCCTTCTCTCACTCTCGGTCCAGGTGTTGTGGTTGGACAACCCAAAAGACATCCGAAGTATTTTGACAGTGGTTTACACACGACAGAAAGGAAGATTGCGGGAAGGCAGGATTAAATGACTGGTTCATAGCAAGTTTCATCAAAATCGATTCAAATTTACAGGAGTTATAACCAATTGGATTTGTATTTGTATCTTTGAGGGTGATCAAGTCACTGCGACCTAAAAGATCTATTGTATCCCCTCTACTGTGCTTCGCCTGGTGTGGAATCCCTTTAGTGAAGCACCCTCTCCAAGTCCGTTTCCTTGAGAAACTTCAGGATTTTGAAAGGATCAAGGTCGGGTAAGTTCCCTGCCTCTTAGATGGTTGTGGCCCAGAACATTACTTCTTTTGAGTTCTACCGCATCGCAGTTGAGCGGCAGGTGACGTGGTGTCTCGTCTCTTTTCCCGCAAAATCTGCAGACGCCATTTTCTTCTATGCCTAACTTCCTCAGGTGTTCCTTGAGGTTGCAATGTCCCGTTAGGAATCCCGTCAGTGTTCTGAGACGTTCCCTGCTGAGGTTGAAGAGTATCATCGACCTCTCTCGGTTGAAGTTCCCGAGAAGATCTTTGGCTTGTCTCAACCCTGAGAGGTTCCTCCAATAGGTTTCTCTCAGTTTTTCTTCTTCCTTTTGGAGTTCTGCCTTGAAGAAAGTATCTTCAAGGCCACAGAATGGTTCTGCTCCTATGAAGGGTGTCGATGCCAATGAGTGGGCACGTTCGTTTCCCGCGATTCCGGAATGACCCGGTATCCACTTGAGGTGAATTTTATTTTTCTTGCCTAATTCGTTAAGTTTTCCTAGGCACTCACAAGCCATGCTGGAGCTGATGGTCGAAGAGCTCAGCGTCTTTATGGCTGCTTGACTATCCGTCAATATTTCTATTTCTTTGTTTTTGTAGTTTCTGTCGAGGTTTATTTGGGTACATACTTCTATTGCGTGTAATTCCGCTTGAAGTATGGTTGGGGATTTTTCCCATTGGTTTGGAGTACATGGTACGTGGCCCATAGATTCCTGCCCCGGTTCCCTCGACGGTTTTAGAGCCGTCTGTGTACCATTTGATCGTACCTTCTTTGAGAGTGCAGTTGAAGGTGTTGTTCCATTCCTCTTTCGTAGACAGTTTCGTGATGAAGTTCCTCTCGAAACTGAATTTCTTAATAGTTTTGTATTTTGGCAGTATCAGGAGCCCCTCACAGCCACCCAAGGGTCGATCCTCATTGGCTCGCCGTACATTCCTGATTCCTACCTTTGACATCCTAAGTAGAGTTTCTCCAGCTCTTCTCTGCTCTATCACCAAATGTAGTGGTGTCAGATCCAGGGTTACTTCCAACGCAGCGGCTGGGCAGGTTCTCATTGCTCCTGTGATGCAGAGACACGCAAGTCTCTGGATCTTCTCAAGTTTTTTCTTTGCTGTTGCTAGCTTAGTTCTTTTGTACCAAGCAACCGCTCCGTATGTGATGATAGGTTTCACGAGCATGGTGTACATCCAGTGCAGAATGTGTGGGTTACAGCCCCATGTTCTGCTAGCCATTCTCCTGCACACCATGAGTACGGTAGCGGCTTTACTTACTGTTTAGCCTTCCATTCTAAATCCACTTCGCTCAAGCGTATGGGTTTTGGAAGCTTCAGTCTTCCATCCATTGTGAATGGTACAAAGTGTTGTTTTTGTAGGGTTGATGTTTAGTCCTACTTCCTGGCAACATTACAGGGTTATATTTAACCCTCTCTGTATAGTGTCGTAGATAGTACTTTCAAATTTACCTCTGGCTATTATGACGATGTCATCGGCATACCCAATGCAGGTAATGCCGTTCTCGGTGAGTAGCCCGAGGAGTTCGTCAACGACCAGACTCCACAGAAGGGGAGATAGCACTCCTCCTTGTGGGCATCCTTTAGTTGTGTTTATCTGGATGGTGTTCTTGCCCACATTGGTTTCAACTGTTCTTGTAGACAACATGTTCTGAATCCATTTGGATGTTGTGTTGTCTACTCCTCTTTTTGCTAAGGCTTTCTTGACAGCATCGTGCTTTATATTGTCGAATGCCCTTTCTGTATCAATAAAGGTGCAAATGGCGATTTCCTTGTACTGCAGAGTGTCCTGAATCTTTTTAGTCAGCGGTCTCGGTCTGAGTTAAAACCAAAAAAATGTTACGTCATTTTGAGCTTAAATTTATTTTTTCACCTTATATTGTTTATGAGTCGATTTGTACTAAAGTTATTCAGTCACAACAGTACTTTAATAGACAAATTGCATCGACTATACATTGCAGACCTGACACAAAACTATTGGCAGAAGAAAAAGTCCCCACTATTGACTGAGGTATATGGGGAACTGCTAGAATTTAGAGATGCCATACAAACCAGCACAGTTCCGTTAGCGTTGAGCAGAGAAAGCTATACCAGTTCTGGAGTAAACTATATCAATAGCTATGAAAATTACCCGGAACAGATACGAAATAAAATTATTGAGCGCGATTTGGAGGAAATGAGAAATAGAAACAATGCATATTGTATATACACGGACGGATCTAAAAATAAGGAGGGTACGGCGTGCGCTATATATGTTCAAGAAAATGGTTACAAAAAACTCATCAAACTAAGAGATTTTATGTCCATTTTTACTGCGGAGCTAATCGCAATGTTGGAAGCTTTGAATTATGCAAACACATGTCAACAACAAAATTTTATGATAATATCTGATAGTAAGAGCGCATTACAGAGTATACAAAGAATGACGGGCGGGAGACACCACAACTATATCGTAAATAGAATCCTAATAGAATTAAATAAAGCCAGAAACAAGGGTAAAAAAGTCTCCTTAGTGTGGGTCAAAGCGCACTGTGGAGTAAAAAACAACGAAATAGTAGACAAAATGGCAAAAGAATCCATACGAAAAGGAACGCTAGCAGAGTATAAATACCCTTGGCAAGACATAATGGTTCGCATGAAAGATAGGGTAAGTAGTATATGGTCGACAGAATATACCAACAGCACAAAAGGATTATTCTATATTAAAAATATACAAGAAACTCCTCTCAGAAATTCCTGGTTCAAAAATATGAATTTGAACAGAACGGAAATAAGTACGGTAACTAGACTGAGATGTAACCATGGACGGGTACCCCAACACTTAAACAATATAGGATTGTCAGACTCCCCAAATTGCCGTTGTGGAGAAATGGGGGACGCGGAACATATGATTCTTAACTGCAGTCTGAACTCTAACGAAACGGATAGATACACGAAAGACATATATTACAATGACAATAACACTATTACCCTACCTTTCAACCTCACACAAATTCTAAGAAACCCCAACGCAGATGACTTAAAAAGACTGGTCAGACATATAAAAAACAGCAATCTGGACATTTAAGCATATAAGTAGAAAGTAAACCATAGAAAGAAATTAGTATACAAGTAAAGTGGTGTAGAATACTGTCTCAAATTAAAAGTATCATAAATTATTGGGAAATAGGCGGATGGACGTAGTTTCCGTAGCCAAAACATTCGACATACACACACACACATTGTTTATGAGAGGAGCTACCCCGTTAAATTTGGCCCTATATCTCTGAAACGCCCTGTATATAGGGCGTTTGGTGCGAAGTTGTTAAAAGCAACTGAAACTTAATTAACCGAATCAAGTTAGAGTTCTGGAGGAGATTAAATTACAGCAATCAAACTGTACGTTTTATACTTATTAATTAATCATCCAGGTCTGAAGCGAACTTTCTAACATTCCTCCAGATCAATACAGAACGGCTAAGCTTGCTTCGTATCAAAGGGCTTTGTTCTATATTTAAACGATAGTGCTGAATATACATATATCACCTTTGCAGCCCTATTGTAGTTATGTATGTTGATGATTTATAACTGCTTGGATAATAATCACCTTCCTCAAATAGCGTGTGTTCTCGGGAAAATTCACCTGACCCTAAAAGATAGTTTGCCGGATAATAAATAATTGTAAAAGGAACCCTTCAAAGATTTGCTATATTTTTAACTGGCACAGTCGTTTGGGGATCTAAAGTTTGATGTAAAAAAAATGTTACTAGAAACAAGGAATGTGGGATACCATTTGAATTGAAAGTGTTTTAGTTAGGGACTTGGAAAATATATTTTAAACAGTTCTAGTTGTGTAATGGCGTTCAACTGAAGTGATTTTTCTGCTGAATGAGTTATGCCAAATGAGAAAATAACGATAAGAAAATTTCGCAAAAATCTCAGCTAGAATGATATTTGATGAGACAATTCCTAGAATATTGAAATTTATTGAATAATAAACCATACCGAATTTTTTTTAAATCCAATATTATTGCTAAAAAGATAATTTTTGTATTTTATTTTAATACTAATAATAAAAATAAACCGCCAACTCAATTCTTATACCAAACCTCATACTTAACTACAAGGTTAGAGTAGCTGAGTAGTTTGGCTCGTGAATGCTTGTTCCAAAACCAAAGGACCCAGGTTCAAACCCCGGTAGGGCCAACAACTTTTTTTTCTTCTATACAAAATATTTCTAAAAATTAAAAATAATTTAGTGTCAAAGACTCAGGCCAAATTATCGATAAATCCTCTTCCTTCCTTCCTCAAAATGAATATCCCGAAGCAAACCGCGATACTTAATGACAGAAATAAATACCCTTTTATCTCTAAAACTAGTAACCAAAAATGCTAAAAAAAATCGCTGCTAGATATGTGCGCATTTTTTATCGCAAAACTATTTCGGTTCTCTCTATCTTTATTCATAATATATGAATGTAGGTACTTAATTAAAGTAGGTACGAGATAAAAGGCAATAAATCCACAGCAATCTGTTTACAATTTTATATTTGAGTAGGGGGGCAAACGAATCTTTAATAACGTGACATATTGTTCGTTGTTCGCTATTACGTGTACACCTTACGCCTACCTGAAAAACGTTGTTATTTGTCAGAACCAAACACGGATATACCATAATGGAATTATTATTAACAATTTTCTGTATGCTAATCTGGCAAACATCAGCAATGCATTTATGGACAAAATATAGATAAAGCGTCAAATACGTGACTAAGTTGAAGTTTTATAGGACAAAACAGATTTTTTATTCATGAAACGATGGGCGCCAAATCTGAATCACAAATCACAAAATCTTAATTTACAAAATAAAAATTTGTCTCTTTTTATGGTTTCTTTTTATTACCAAAAGCCACTTCTTCTGAAGTTCTGAATATTTGTCTCCAGTCTTTTAAATCCACTAACCAGAGCCGTACTTGCGAGAAGAATTATTATTATTAGAATTTTTTTTACAGAAAAGCGAATTTTCCGATCGGCTTTCGGAAAAGACAGCATTGAATTTGGAAAGTACAGGAAAAATGTTTTAAAATGAGCTTCTTAAATTGAACGCCACATTTCGACCAGTTTCCCAAAATAAGATTCCAATAAGATTACAATCCAATTTTTGTGAATCTATTTTGAAGTGTGCCGATCGATTTATAGCAAGTTCATTTCATAGCATTTTTCTTGTACTTCCCGTCCGATGATGTTTTCGCCGAAAATCGATCTAAAAATGTACTTTTCCTTAAAAAAATGCGATAATTTTTTACCAAGTACGGCCCTGGTTCCTAGATTTAAAAGTCTGGAAATAGGCTATCCCGTTAATTCGCAGTACCTCAGATTTTGAAAAGATTTTCAGTCAGTTTTGAGCAATAGTAGAAACAATTTGTGCGGAAAAATTGAAAATTGAAGTTTACGCAGGTGCAAGTTCTTAATTTGATCTTTTTTGTGAAAATGGTCGAAGTGTGCCGTTCGATTTAAGGAGCTTATTTCATAGCATTTTTCCTGTACTTTCCGAATCCGATGCCTATTTTTTCCGAAAGCTGAAGCCGATCGGAAAATGAGCTTTTCTGTCAAAAATAAAATTGCAAACCCACTTTTTTTCAAGTACGGTCCTGGATTTCCAATTTACCCATAGGTCATCTTTAAGTGCCTCGATATAGAAGAATGTTTCTGTTAAATTTTGTTGGATTTCATCCAACCGTTGAAAAAATATCGCTCTTTAAAATTTAAGCCCAACCATAGAAAACAGCCTGTATGTTCGTACCAACCAAAGAAATATTTTTCTCTCCAACTTTTTCTCGAACTACTTTACTGATCGACCTCTCTCTGTTTCCTTCTTTGATTCAAAATAGTCAAAATACCCGGTCACTTCTGCCGGTATCTTTCAAGGATCTAAACTGGGTCCTCTCTTTTTTAACCCGTTTATTAATGACTTCCTTGACGGTCTTGATGTCAGCCACCTCTGTTGTACGCTGATGACCTGAAAACCTTTTGCAGGATTGACTCTCTCGCCGATTGTGCAAGACGCCAGCGGTCCATTGATCTTAGTCAACACCCGGTGCATTCTCTCTTTTTGAACGCGTTGAAGTGCTAGTGCTGCTACCTATAGGATGTCTTTTAGTCACAAACATAACGTCACCAATTGCTCTTATAATATAGATCCAGGGACCAGGGATTTTACTAGTCTTTTAATGCATTTTGTGGAAATTTTTATAACGACCTCGAACTCTTCGCGTATAGTGCGAATCAGATTAAGGAGGGAGGACTGTTTCTATCAGATCAGCTCGCCTGATAAGTAGGAGGGGGATATAACACAGACTCGACTCCTGAAAAAGTCATTTCGTTTTTTCTGCCTGCCTGTCGCTTGTTTTTATAGCGAGAATTGATAAATTTATTCTCAAATTCACCCAATTGTAAATTGAAAAAAAAATCGTTACATACCTATTGATTAACGTTTTTGACCGGAGAGAAGGATTTGGATATCCTTTTGAGAGCGTGTCTGGCCGAAGCTTGGCTAACTTGACTTGGGTTAAGATGAAGAGGTATTTAATAAAACTCTGCAATTAAATAACGACCTTGCCTCGTAGGTAGATGCATTAAAATATTTACATATAACGGCAGGTCAGTGACAAGAAATCCAAGAAAAGCCTTTTCGACTCAGTTTTATAATAATTTACGACCGCCACAGAACACCTGATAATTGGCAAATTTATGTACGACAAGGCTGCATTAAAAGGACTATTAATAGCTTTTGTGACTAGATCATTCAGGAAATAAGTATTAATACAATACATATATGCATACACATTACATACATTGAATAACACATGGTATGGAAGCATGAGGTATTCAGTATACGAGTACTTGTATGTACTAATATTATTCGGTTAACATTAGATAAGCACGTAAAATAAATTTACAAGTGCACTGAACCAGACCGCGCAGCATGTTATTATTGCATATACCTGGCTGGCATTTCTATTAGACATCAGGCATTAAAGAGGTCAATTCACTATATTGAAGATTGCCAAATATATGAACTCTTATTGGAGCCCAACGATTTGCACGCGTTAATTTTTTAAGCTCGAATTTTCGCGAAAAAGGGTTTTACTGCGGCCAAAAAAAAATTTATACAAACAGTTTTATGATCATTTTATTTACATGAGCCGCCACTCGGTAGTGGTAGTATTATTTATACCAGTTTATCAGGTATATTTTCGAAAGGTTATTTATACCGGTACTGGTATTATTATTATTATAAACCTCAATCTAGAGGCTGTTGCGCTGCTGTTTTTCCCGTTATAATTACGGGCTCGAGATCTGGACCCTTGACCCAGTCACGGAGAAACAAACGTCTTTGAAATTTATTTACGCGCTCCATGTCTCCTGAACAGAGCAACGAACCAACGGTGAGGCTCTCAACCGGAACTTGCGGCTGCAGATGCCTCAAACAAGGTAAAACTGAAATTTTACACCGAGTTTCGTACTCCCGCAAGTACCAAATAGGTAGAGTAATGGTAGAATATCCGCGAAGGTAAAGATTTTTGTTAAACCACGGTCAAGAAAAAAAGATATAATTTTTTTCCCGTTCCGGCTAACTTCACATCTCTCTGGAAGCTCAAGGGATATTTCCGGGGGTCGAAATAGAAACTTGCTCACACCGTTTGACTATCCCCCGAAAACGAATGACCAGTCGTTGAAATCGTTTAACCACCCCCTCAAAAAAACTTGACAACTTCTAGAAAAGAAGATATGATTTCTTTTAAATTTACTAATAACACTAACTAGCGAACTTCACAGTTCTGTTTTGACCCCAGCAGGAAACCAACCGTTTAGATTCCAGGGAGATGTGAAGTTAGCCAAAACGGAAAAATAAAAAAATCATATCTTTTCTTCCGGACGTGGTCAAACAAAATTGTTTGATGCTTCAGCTTCACGATCACGAAGCTATCAAATTATTGTTGCTGACTGTATGGTCATGATAACTGGTAAAGTTCTTATCTTCATTGCTTTGCTACATATTATTTTTCAAAAATCCCGGTTGGACTGTAAAACCTTATGGTTTTGCTTTTTCAACTTGAATGCAAAAACTAGTCATTTTTGGAGTGTACACTAGCATTAGGACACCATGTACATATAGCAATTAAGAAAAGTTCGATTCTTACCTCAGTTTAAATTGACAAGAGAGATTTATGACTGAGACCATTAGCAAGTGAACACCGCTTTTCTCATTTGTATTTTACGAGTACAAAAAAAAATTAAAAGTAATGGATAACTACAAACTTAGTAAAATATGCCGTAAATGTCAAAAAAATATGCACACAGGTAAAAAATTGCAAAAAGATGCCGCTCACATCGATCAAAGTCATCCAAATTAGTTTTCGATGACCCCAATTTGGTACTCTTTTTACCAGGAGAACTTATTTAACTATCAAAACCTCGAGTATAACATACACCAAAACTCAAAATAAACATAAAAAATGCTGCGAATATATTTTTCAATTTTGTAGCTGGTAAGGCGCGGTTATTTTAAGTTCACGATTAATTGATACGAACGGTATTAGCACGATTTAGGAGGGTATCTGACGACCCTTAACGATAAGAATGCGAATCTCGGATGCGACAGGTTCGCTCGATGACTTCAAATCCGACTGCACTCTTCTCTTCCTTTTCACTTCTAGTTTTTGCATGTGCGGATAAACGGAAGGACGGGATAGGGGTTGATTGTTCTTTGAACCCATAAATTTGCGTTGACGAACGAATTATTGGAAATAGTGTGGAAATACATAACTGGAAATAGTGGAAATAACTGGAAATAATGTGGAAATACAGAATATAAAGTGTAAATAAATGGAAATAACTTAGAAATGAGTGGACATGATTTGGTCCATTTCGAGGTGTTTTCACTTAAGACGCATGCGCTGGCGTTTGATATCGTGACGTAATCTGTGGCGTGTGGTATGACTCATTTTTTTTTCAAAGTAGACCAATCGAGCTTCAGTTAGGATAAAGAAAAATTTAAGAGGATTTGGAAAGGTGTGTGAAGTTGACCCCCCCCCCCCCCCCCAAATAAGAATTTTGGGATCCGGAAAGGTCTGTGAAGTGCTCCCCCCCCCCAAAACGGAATTTTGCAGTTTTTTCTATCTCATTCGTATTTTGACCAAAAACAGGTTGATTAAGAAGAGAAGTGGAAAAAATTTAGAAATAACGTGAAAACACCTTGGAAATAGTGGACATAAATAGATATGATGTGGAAATATTGGAAATAAAAATGGAAATAGTTGAAACAATTTAGTATGTGGAAATAATTATAATTTAAGTGGTCTGGAAATAGGCGAAAAAATGCAATTGGAGAAACGAATTGCTTCTTTTACTTCTATTTTTTTACTCTCCCAGTTGTATACCTAGTCGTCAATAAGAAGCGATAAAAATGTTATAAAAAAAATCCGAATTGGAGGAACATAATTATGGATTACGCAATGAAATACAGGATGTTAAAGGTTGAATTGGTGGGCACCAAGAGACTGTTCTTAGAGATTTTTCATATGAAAACAAGTAATTATGACGTAGTAATGAATTGAAATTTTGATAATGCTTATTTAATAAAATATAAAGTAGTTACTTATAAATCACAATAATGAGACACAGATATAAACAGAGACAGAGTGAGGGAAATAAGTACATGATTAACTTTAAGCAGGGAGTACCTATGCAGTCATAGATATTCTTGCACTTGATAATTATTGCCGCCCGGGGCGGCAAATTTATTGCTGTTGATGATGCAAACCATGTAAGTATTCTATAAAACTAAGAATCCCAAACAAAATAACTCGTTCAAGTTACCTATTACGTGACGGACTTTGCGCCCGCTTACATCTGATGATTTAGTCCACTTATACATGATGGTCACTCTCTTATGTATGTATTTACAATGTCATTAGCAGGTAACGCTGCTAACCAACAAAAACCTGTTCCTCCATTACCTCACCTTACCTAATTTAGAATCGCGGCACTTCTAAGCAGGTGTTTGAACCAAAGACGGCAAGGAAATGCTCTTCACTGCTACAGTTTCTATAATATGGGGTTCGGTTCAAGTCTACCAGAACCAAATATCTTCATTTGTGACGATCCCAAAACGTCAATTCGACGTCCTTCACAAGAATTATCAATAAAACAACCCTTCCTTCAAATTTGTTGACTTCTTTACAAATTGTCAACTTTGTGGTGAGAATTTTGTTCAAATATTTGCGATTTTTTCAGCGATTTCAATCAGTGGTGAAGAACAAACTGATATGGTTCCAAATAAATCAACTTTCGAGGCAACTTTGAAGCGCCTACTGAAAAATTACTGAAGTATTATGCTACCATAAATTTATAGCCTTTCCATTGACTTTACTGAAATTTAATTGCAGCAAAACTTTGACAGATTGTTACAGGTTTTGGTCCCACTTCATTCAGAAAAAATATCTACGATACCGGACACGCCATCATACATGACCAAAAATTGCCATTAACTTTCCCACCCCTTGACCTGATTAATTAGAAAATGTCTCTTGATGCACAGAAGATGCTTACCAAATTTCACACCTACTTAAGTTGGTTATAAACTAACGACTTTTTATTAAATAAAGAACAGCCTATATAGTGTATATTATAATTATAATAAAACAACAGGTAGAATTATATCAAATTTGATATAATATAAGTAATAAAAATTGCAATTATTTTTATCTATTCCTAATTCCTATTAGATAAGAAACAAATTATTAGTATCAGTCTAATTTTAGCTGAGTAATAACATGCATTATTATTGCTCAGTGCAATAAAAATGACAGCTCGATTGAACAATGACCTTATTGTTCAATGGTTATATCAATTTTTAAGCTTAACTGTGCTAATTCTGTTGTACCACTGTCAATTTCAATAAATTGTTATCTATATGTACTTTCGACATTCAGCTTATTGGTTTATTTTAGATTCCTCAAACGTCGCAATTTTATGTTCATTAATATGTTTGCAACAAATAATAATATGAAAATCACCGCCATTTTTTAATGGTTTCAATTTTTGTCCCGGACAACCCTAACCTATTTTCTTTACTTTTTCAATATTATTCCAATCGTATAGTTTTTCGGGTTCTTAATTAATTATTTAATTTTGCAAGTAAAGTAAATATATAAAACTTTAATTGTTATTTTCAAATATAGTCGTAGATAAAGTATAGTACTCTACTCGCACATAATAAAGGTACTTTTTTATCATAGAAGCAATAAACTTTATCAGTACATGATTACCTACTTGTTTATTTGATTGTTCATTTTTATGAACTGTTCTATTGTTCAGCCGAAATTACCGAAATCAACCTACATAAATAAGTAGGTAATAACGTTTGGTAACTTCTGGATTAATTGCAGGAATAAATGTAAAATTAATCATTTATTCCTGCACAGGTAGGTACCTGCTTAATTTTGTTTTACTTAAGTATTTGTCTAATTAGTACATAATTACTAATTACCGATAAGTAGTTTATATAAATATGATACGACAATTTTTTTAACGTAGGTAGCTACTTACAGAAATTACCAAAAATTATTACTGTAGGTAGGTACCTACCAAGTACCAACAGACAACAGACAGATTAGACCGTCGATCTACCTTATTTAATGACAGGAAATTACCAAAATTTACTGATGTAGTTAAGCTCAGAATAAAAGAAAACTGACTAAATTTAGACAAACACGACAAATACTTAAGTAACTAAACCGAAACACAAATTACTTTATTAAATATCTCAAAAAATAAATTAAAAAATGTAAATTTTTACCTGACTGCTACTCTGACAGAGCTATCATCCTCATCCATGGTGAAGAATTATCCAAAAATGCACTCCAGAAATCACATGTGTCCACTAACACCTGGCTTACTACAACACCTACCTTGAGTCAAGTCAAATACATAACACCTTGTAGTTATTTTACATAATGACACAATAAATTGTATGCTTCAAGAACAAGAACAACAAATTAAAATCAATGAATCTAGAATGAAAATTCACATGTGCTGTCATTTCACCAATTCTGGTCGAATCACTTTTGTTTCATGTTTATGTCATGTCAGAATTTTAAAAACACACCAGATTCGTACTTACACAGGTAAGATACACACAAGGTAGCAGTGAAAGTAATTTAAACAATAAACTTAACCTATAACAACAACCCACTGATCACTAACGTGATACGATACGTTACGTTACGTATCGCATTGTGAGTGCATAATATGAAAAAACTTCCTGCAAGGCTGCCAGATGTATCGTACGGTACGGTCCAGTTCGACAGATTGAACCAAACCAACCGAGACTCTGCACTGCAAAAACCAAAAACTAATCATTAATCCACCACTAACTCAACATAAAAAAAATAAAAAAATACATAGTAAGGGTTGAACGAAAAAAAAACCTAAGCGCCATTGCTAGAGCGCCGATAACTTCGCAATACACCGCATGCGCATTCACGTTTTCAAACCTGCCAAATTCAGGTGTATTGATTATTGATGGTAACTTTTAAATTTAACAGTCGACTTTTTCACAAGGAGATAACCAGAAACTGGTTAGATATTGTTAGGTTATTCTTTTACCCCTGCAATCTCAAGAAAATAATGACGCCGTTTATTTATTACAATGCACTTTTTCATCTGATGACAGTTCTAGATTTTGCTAGGTTATATATCTGAGAGATGAGTAGTCATTGGCGCACATAAAGAGTATTATCCAACGAATTTCTCGATTCTCCCCGTGTCATAAGTGCATAAAAAAAGAGTTGCAGGATCTGGCTGATGGCCACGTTATGGTTGAGATCATCACGAAATAAAGCTCCACTAACTCGTTTTAGTGTTAGTGTGAGTGGTTTTTCAACAAACTCATCCTTGATCTGTAATTTTGTGAATACACGATCTTTCAAACCACCTCTACAAAAAGAAACTTTGCTGAAAACTTCCTTATTATTTTGAAAATTTCGGAAAAACCATCAACGAAATTTTTACATTATGAAATGTCTTGTAGTAAAAAACTTTTACTATTTCCTCCTAGCACTCGATAATGATAAAATACACCGCGTTTCTTTTCCTAAGAAGATTACAAAAAGGTGCCTAAAGAAACATACCTATCAGTCTACTAATTTTTTTTTCTCGAATATATGGGGTTAATATTTTCTAATTGGTATGACACACAATGAAAACACGTGACTAAAACGCAAATTGTAGGTAGTTACTACTAGATTTGTTAGGAAAACAATAATTTTGAGATTAAAATTCGAAAATTTCTGTCCTTTTGAACGTCAATATTATTGTACTCGTATTTGATATAGGTAAACTCATATGATGAAAAGCTGCTCAATCTGGCAAGTCTGCATGCGGCGCTCGGTCACGCTTTATAAGTATTCACTGTGTATTTAGCTCAGTAACAGTAACCAGTAACGAAGAACGGAAAATAGGAGTAGGAGTAATAAGTAGGTACAAATAGAAATAGGTACCTGTGGAGTGGAGGGGGTGGAGACTGGAGAGCGATACGAGGTACTGAGTGAGTACTGAGTACTGACACTGAGTATAATAGTACTTACTGAGGAAGTACTATTTGTCAGCAGGAGGACTTGACTACCTATTGTTATTTTCAAAAAAAGGGCTATCATTATAAAAAAGTTTCATTTTTATAGGTACTTACCTATTACTTCTGGTTATACCGGAAGTTCACACCAACAAGGTCATTTAACTTACCTAAAATAATAAGAAATTAGTGGTGGCGGTGATATCCCTATAAACATTGTGGTCGTCATGGTATGGCTATGGTGGAAAGCGACTAGACCACCAAGGTCCGTTTTCGTCATGCACTCCCGTACGCATGGAGGTGCGGAAGTGCGGAACTCCTATTCAAACCTTCTCGATCTTTTAATAAAGGCCAGGAGATCTTCCCATATGAGAGGAGTTCCATTTCCTTCCTCATATTGTAGTACCTCCCGTGATCTGACCCAATAATAAAGAATTTAGTTTGAGAAGGCTAGAGCCTACGCTGTATACCTTGCAGGCACCTGCTATTTAGTGGTAGGAGTCATCGTCGTTTTTCACACATTTGGACAGACTGGATGGCATTCCCAAAGGGATTATCATTAGCTCATCTCAAATTCTCAGGCTCAGACGCAGTATAGTATGATGCAATCAGAAATCGATGGGATGTGTATTTGGCTAAATGTACTGACATGCAAAGGCCAAATTTTTTTTTAAATAAAACTAATTTTGGTGTATTTTGGGTTGCCTAAGATTTGGGCTGAGACCCTTTTGAAACTATTAGCGGGAATTTTGATTATATTGGAATGCGTAAATCAAAATTATTTTTTCAAATTTGGTGGTTTTTAAAGACACTAGATGACAATAGATGCGTTACACATTATCGCACGAGTTGTCTAAATCTCGTATTTAGTCCTAGAAAGTTACTAAATACTAGGATGCCTCTCTTGAAATTCACATTGGCTTAATTTGTAAGGAACACCTTATTAAAGTGCCATTGGAGTGATTGACACTAAGTCTAATTTACCGCTGAGAAGAGTGATCATGTTGTGGATTTAAGGATAGAGCCTCTGAAAACTTAGAACACTATTTATTTAGTTCTGACTATAAGAGCTTCTTTATACAAAGTCAAAATTCAACATTACTGGAATTCAGATTTGTTTTGAGATTACTTAATGTTTGCTGAAGAAAATGGAGTTTTCCACTTTTTTCTACTCAACCCTTTCACAGTTGAAAATAATTTTAAAATTATTTCTTGTTTAAATTGATATCCTATTTCCTATATGCATTTCGGTCCCTTGATTACAGATTTTTGTTTGCTCTTTTTTATCTGTTTGTTCCAAGAATGGAAAATCGATTTAGTGAACTAGAAAAAATTAAAATGTAGAAACTTTGGGACCTTGGAGTGAAGAAGAAACTCAATTGTTTTCATTATCTAGTTTCGTTTAAGGAATACCCTACCTTGACAGACAGAAAAAAGAAAATAATCTGACACATTTTTATTAATGCACAAATACGGTAACATTTAAATTGTATACATGTGTATTAACAATATTTCATTATTAGGTAACATGCTACGTTCAAATCAAAATATGGCCAATAATGTCAGTGAATATAGGTATGTATACAAGTTGGATATACAACATATATTTAGCATAATCGACAACTTATTTTATATAGGTATTTGATTGATGTTATTAACAATATTTTATGCTCATATACAACAGAAATAAATGATAACTAGGAAAGGATGTTTTCATAGCATCTGCTTTATGATATATATATATATATATTTAAATTTTATATTACATAGATTTCTTTAATGTGCTGAATCATGATAGGAGATACCTAACAGGTTACTACCTACAGTATATGATAAAAACATACTCGATAAGACTTATAACAATATTCTTAATCGGTTATATTTAAATAACATTTTATATCTAATGTATTGTCAAGGACCAGTACATTAAAAGATACCTTCCATGCTCTATATATCAAAAAACGTACACTTATAAAATCTCTTAATCTCATATATATTTGGTATGCATTATGGCTTATTCAAATACATAATATGTAAGATTTTAGGTGACAGTAAATTCTACCAACAATTTCTTCTCAAGCTTTTGGATCTATTCAAAGAGGAACTCATTAGTTAATATTTATGAAGATGTGACTTTTTATATTTTCATAAAGTTTCAAATAAAATTGGCATTATTGCTAGTTTGATGGGAACCACTTGGTTAACTAGGGTTGTCATTCGTGCCGATTAAGACTGTGACAACGATAAAGATAACCAAACACGTGATAAGATTTTTTTTTTAAAGAACATCCTTAAAATGTTTTCGCATTTGACGAATGTTAAATTTTCCGAAAAATCTAAAATAGCCACGATATTTCAGGAATTTTATAATTTAGTAATACTGAATCTTGTTTTCTTCAACTTACTTGAAGCTCTCGTTAATACTGATAAACATGACTCACAAACATAATTTTCTAATTTTATTACGTTGAAAAACCACCCACATCAAAGTTTACAAAGTTTTTCTGCCATCTAACGTGTCACATTTTGACAGATACACTAAATTTCGCCATCTGAATCAATACATAAAATTGAATAGTTATGCCAAGTTAACCAACAATACCAACATTATACCTCCTTTAATAAAGATACAGTGTGCTAACTTAATTCGTAACATTTTGTTAATAATAATACGCAAAAGGTTAAAAAAATATAGCACTGAAAGGTATCCCAATATAAATTCAAAATTTCAACAGCACATAGAAGTATACATTTAAAAATTCATAAAACTCAATTTCAAAAAAGAATAATTTTTCAAATTCTTGTAAAAAATGCCCATCTTATTTTACTAGTGCAATCTTTTGATGTGAGAATTTTTTTGCATTTCCAAGAACAATAATTTTTCAAAAAAATAATACTTTGGGAACTGTATCACTCCTCCCTCTAGATTTTTTGTCAATTTTTCAGATTGAGGTTGGGCTACCTAAAAATTATGACTATTTTTATTGGCTATTTAACTTCAGTAACTTTTGAAGTGTAAGTTTTTGAATTTTTTTTGAACTCTTCTATAACTATTAAATATGAACATTCACCATCCAGCTTTTTAAGGAAGAAATGACTTTTTGGTTATAGAGCATGTCAAGTACAATCAAGCCCGGTGTTTTATGTCCACACAAATATAATTTTAAACATCTATAGCTTGTCAAATGACATTAAACGATATGTAAATATACATTTTAGCTAAAACTTTATCAGAGAATTTTACATGCAAAACATATAACATTTTTACATATACATATATACATAAATTGAAGAAGGTAATGTGTTCTTACAAAACCCGGGGACTCCTTATAGTTTTATTCAATAAACAATTATTATTGAAAAAATATTAACTTGTTATGTTAATACCTTTCATTTAAACTTATATAATTTACTTAATAGAACTTTTCAACAACAACTGTAATGGTGAATAATTTGTTCTTATAACAGTACCTAATGTAGGCATACTTATTCCTAAATGTGATTATTATTAGATAGGTACTTGATATTGTAATTATATTATTCAATGTGATGCAATTGTTAAGCGTTTTATTACTAAATACTAAAATAAATAAATAATAATTACTTCAAAAAGATATACTTTTCTTCTTATACTTTAATGGCTTATTGAGCACCCTTGTGCATTTAGCCAGTAAAGATTTATCCTTTTACTAATCAATATCAACATGGCACAAAATTTATATCTCAAACTAGAAGGCTTCGACAGACATTGAAAATTATACATTTTTATTTTTACATTAATTGAACATACTTCTGTAATAATAATTAGTCTATCTTCCTCATATTAATATCTCAACATTTAAAAATTCTACTTTTTATAAGAAATTACTTGAAAATAACAATAAATATTTATACAGGTGACTATTTTACATTAAAAGTTTCAACAGGTGATATAAGTAAAACTAAAGAAGATGAACTTAGAAAAATGTTCTTAGAATGATCCTTCCTTCCTTCCAATTAAAGGTTTTCTGCATTTCTATACCAGAGAAAGTTCAAAATACAAGGAAAAAATTCTTTTTAATAAGTGGTAGGTGGGATTGAGTCATTTAGTAGGTCATTTCTGGTACCTAAGCTGATTTTTGTGTTTTTTTTTTACTTTCGAAGATATCACCAATTCAAACTTATAAAATAGTCACACCCTGTATGATAAAAAACCTGTGATGTTATTTTTAGTGAAGAAAATTACAAAAATAAATAAAATGATTTTAGAATCTAAAGTTAGTATATAAAAATTGATCGTTATTTTGCTCAACTTCTTCATACATTTACCAAACTGAATACGAATATTTACTAGGTATTATTATTAGTGACAGTGAAATGTATTGACGCATTAATTCATGTCCAGATTAAGACAATAATCATAAGGTAAAGAAAATATAACTGCATAACACAAAAACAACACCTAATAAAGTTTTAGCAGAAACCTACATCTGCACATCAAAACATCAACAAAACAATTTATATTTTTGGTATTTTTTCGACACTATTTTTTATTATTTTCATGCAGATAACATTTTATTTTGGCAAACTGAGTATGGACAAAGAATTTACTTGCATCTGAAAGAGACATCAATAAATTAATTGTTAAAAAATTAGACTGCCAGCAATGAAGACAATTGACGTAAATTTTATATTTTTACCTTAAATAACAATAAATTGTAAATTTAAAACTAGAATTATTACAGTACAACAAAATAAAGCTGGCTAATATAAAAGCAAAATTACGAGTTCGTATATACAAAATAACTAAAATATTTGTACAAAGTTAGTACTAAAACTAATGACTTCGTCAACTGCACACGACTCTCACACCAAACAACTCAACAATCTGCTACACAATTAAAAGTAATTCATAATGTAGCCGCGCTGCTTTTTAGGGACTTAAAGTAGTGATTATTAAAATAAAGAATTTCACATTGGAAACATAAAAAAATGCAACCTACTTTCTAAAATACACTGCTTCAAGAAATTAACACACCAATAGGAAATTCATATTTTTTTTAATGCAAATCAAGACTTATTGATACTATCTATGCTTGCAAGAAGAACTGTTTCAAAATTAGCAAATTAAAGAGGAATCTTAATAAAAATTATATCAATGTGGGGTACTTCCCCCCATCGACTCCTACATAAAATTATCACTCTAAATTCTAATCCG
This sequence comes from Malachius bipustulatus, assembly GCA_910589415.1. NCBI lineage: Eukaryota > Metazoa > Arthropoda > Insecta > Coleoptera > Melyridae > Malachius > Malachius bipustulatus. Next base: position 32,204,470 of record OU342639.1, on the reverse strand, counting down.
AGTGGTTTCATATTTCAACAAGCTGCCCCAGTTCTTCCAGTTTTTTGTCTCGGTTTTCAAAGACTCCTGTCAAAATATCCACTACATATTGCACAGCAGCACCACAAATTATTTGCGAGCTGTCAATTCATTTGGCCTTTGGAATACACTAAGACGTCTATCACAGTTATATGGGCAATATTTTGACTTATTCATTTTTTTTTAAACACTTATTTAATATCCTAGAAAGAATATTTATCTGCAGATAAAAGATGTCATCGTAACCAGGACCAAATCTTAATCTGTTTCCGCCCCTAAGGTAATAATTTTTAGGCCGCCTTCTTACACCAAAGGAAGGTTTGAGGAGATAGCCATCCAAATAAAGCGCAGCAGAAGCAAATTATTTTGGATATTCAAGGTCACGCAATTTCCTAGGACTTATTGCTTTGTATTAACATAAAAAAACTTTTGTACGCATATTTCATGAATTTCCTATTGCCAATTTAATTTCTAGGAGTGTATACAATTAATTTCAATAAAATTCAAGGAAGATTAAAAACATTATAAAATCAGTTCTTATTATTACGAAATGAATTAATTAAATAAATGCTGTACAATCACTTTTTTTATTTTGCATGACATTTGCTAATAAAGTGCAGTTGAACTATATAAACCTAAATATATCGAGGCAAGTTCTTGAATCCTGAACAATTTTAGTTTGCTACTATGTAAATAATAAATATAATAGAGGGGTTATTAAACAAAACAATTTTATTTAATTGTTCAATTATCCTGTAACTCATGGTAAAGGTACATCTACCTTTACGTAGTTTACAGGGAAATAGCCTGTCCGCCCGTTGTTACTTCCCTCGAACCAGTTCTCATCGATTTTATTCAGAAGTGTTATAACGTCGTTTTCCTGAAAATTAATCAGTCATTAGAGATAGCATGAAAATAATTAATTAAATGGGATGGAGATATACAGTTTCTATGCAACAGAGAGAGAGGCTTAGTTATTTTGAAAAGAATCGTTTCAGAATTCGCACATAACAGAATTTACAGCAGCCATTTTCTTCGAGAGAGAATGCAAATATTATTTCTTAATTAACTTGAAGAGTGTGCGTTTCCTTTTTATAGGTAAACTTTGTGTAGAATTCCTAAATAAATAATTATGCAACCAACTCTAACTATTCATGGGTGTTGCAACAGGAGTTGTCTTGGAATTGACAAGTTAGGTGTGGATTTGGTTGAGTGACAAGTGAGAGATAAAAACGTAAATAGTTTGATCGATAGTTGTTGAAGAAATCTCAACCTGTGTAGGTTGGAGTGTCGGATTAGAAGAAAGATCTGGATTGAATTTCCATTTCCATTTTCATCGTTGCTGGAATCAGATAGAAGGTTGAATCACAATCCAAACAGTTTTGTTTCTAGAAAGGCATTAGTTTGGTTTCCATAAAAAAGGCGGGGTTTTTCTTAGTCTTTTAGATTTCCCTTTCAAGTTATTTATTTCGTTTATTGTTTGGTGAAGGACTCATCCGAGTGTTAGAAGAACTTGCAGTGGTGGCCGTCATAAAGCAGGTTGGAGAGGAGGGATAGGGACGTTGTGGAACGAAAATATTGAACCGAAAATCGTATTGTGAGTATGAACTTCATTAAGCTTTTAGGTGTTATCGATCAGCCATCTTGAATTAAGCTTTTAAATGAAAAATAAAATTCAGATTGATAATGTATTGCAATTGGTTAGTTTCTAAAAAGATGGATTCAAATATTTGACAAGTCATAAGATTTAACACACTAACAGAATTTTTAGCTCTTTTATCAATTAAACTGAATCCTAGAATGTTCCAACGTAAAACTTGGACCTTACCTTGAAACCGAGCTCTCCTGGGTTTTCCGCCTCAAAGTCATATAGAGCCGTACAACATGGCTGCTTTGGCATTGGAGTTCGTGTGGGTGATTTCATTGGGGACGGCAGAGGCGATGATGCTGTAAAGCATGTCAAGTATTATAAATTTTATTTAATAATATGTTACTCCACCTAAAAAGCGATAATAGAGATCATAAAGCTGTAAAAAATCCCCATACTAGCAAAAATACAAAATAATTTGTCAGATTATTCATAAAAACAAAGATGAAAGATGGTGCAGTTAATAAAAGTTACCAAAAAATAAGAGGTACCAAATCTGGAAAGGAATACACTTCAGAAATAAGTATTACCAGAAAATATAAAAAAGGAAGAAAAAACTGACGGAGTTCGAAGATAAAACCAGCTAAAACCAAAAAAATAACAAAAAGGAGAGAAATATAAATATCTGGCAAGTAAACGACACCAATTTAACTTCACTGGCAGCAGGTTAAAGTTCACCAGCAGATAGTACAAGTCAAAATATGAAAAATAATTATTTTTAAAGTCCTTCTAGAAAATAAGTTTTGATGTCTCTAAGATGATTAGCAATGATTGTATTGTCAATTATATCAATTATTGTAAAAGTCTCAAGACTTTTTTAGGGATTAGTCTTCTTGTATGTGCTATAATCTTTTTAGAAGTAGCATTTTCATATACATTAAAGCAGAAAAACATCATTTTTTCATTAAATATTTGAAAATCTGTGCAAGATCAAGAAATTTTTTAAAATAAGGATCTATTTTCAGAGCTACCTTTAGGTAGTTGTGGTTGAAGTATTTCCAACCCTTGATAGTTTGAGATGTACTAATAGCTGGTGAAGATAGAATATTAAACTTTAGGCCACCTAGCGCATATTACAACAGATAACACAAATTACCATTAGAAGACTGCTGTCCTGGAAGTAGTTCCAATTGATGGGGCTTATGCTGTGGTGATGAGACTTGTGACGAGCCTAACAAAGAATTCCGGTTAGTGTCCTTACAACAAGATAAACACTTCAACAGTGACATAGTTGTGCATTATAGAACACCCTATTTTTATGCACTACACTCTACACCCGACTTGACTCTCCACACCAACACTGTACATATGCATATGAGGACAGTTTATGCTCATGTACGACGTTAACCAGTGCATATGAATGTTATGGCAAGTCAGCCAAAAACATCTGGCTAGATGCCAATATGTTTGTATGTTTTTTTTTCATTCATATATATGATTCAATGTCAAAGAGGATATGAGTGGTCGGTTTAGGTAGCAAAAACAAATAAAGATATACTGCTGCAGTTTTTGAATTTTCCTTAATATATACAGGATGTCCAATATGTATGAAGTAATGCTAACATCATTTTGATGACTTTTTTTTAAATAACATATATTTTATTGTCACATTCTGATGACTCGATCTTATTATTATAATAATTTATTGTCATTGCTGTGGTAGTAATTTTTTTCTACGTTTGAGATAAATTTTACTCTTTTCATTACTTCAGCCTGTAGGAGTAAAAGTGAAGCCCTGTGTAGAAGATAAAAAGTGAATATAAATTATTTTATTGTGCTATTAACTGAGTTAAAAAAAATAAATAGTGTGTAGTGTTTGAAAATAACTAAAAACATTTCTTTAATAAATAATCAATTAATTTATTAGTGAGTCTGAAGTTACTTTAGACGGTAAATTTGTCACATAACTTACACCATACATATATTGGACATGCATGCATAGGTATAGGCACTGCATATAGTATTTTTTTTTATTCCTTAAAAGCAAAAATAATATATCAATAATTATGTACAAGACATACTCACATCCATGGAAACATTTATATAATATACTGCATGCAATATGTAAATTTGTTTCTCAAAATATTTACATGAAATTAAAGAGGGGGTGACACAATAAAAATGTATTATCATGACCAGTCAACTGAGCAACAAGGAATAAGGAACAAATGGGAACAATCTGAATAAAAATAAACTTGGAAAAAAGAAAAACGATAAAAGACTTTGTAAATTAATAACTTACCAAACCTTGAATGCAAAATGAAGAACAGAACGTTAAAAGACACTTCATGGAAAATTTCAGGATTTCAAGACATGTGAAGCTTACACAGGATGAACCCTTTCTATTAATCTAAATACGACCAAAGAATTCTAGAATGCTTGAAGTTTATTTCTGGGATTCTTTTATTTATTTTTATAGGATTTTTTATTACGATTTATAAAAAATAAATTGAATCAAGCAAAGACATGCAACTTAACTTTCATGGACTATTTTAATTATTAATGTTATTAGTATATGGATCTCTTGGTATTGCCTGAGTAGAGTAATGGTCAGAGATCATAATGATATGTGAATTTTTTAATTAGAACACTTTCGTGCCTCTATCAACAATGATTTGTTGTTAGAATATAATACAATACAATGAAACCACTTGATATCAAAATATTTTATAAAAATGAAAGACATACACAGCTTGAAATAAATCATTAGGCACTCTCATTACTATTTTATACTTTTTGTCAAGATATACTTCATTATATTGATAATTAAGCTTTAAAAAATAGTTTTATTTTGTTAGTAAGGTCCGGTTTTTCAACATCAGTCGATTAGATGAGACAACTAGAATCTAGAAACATCCGGGGTGGTTAGTTTAATTAGCAATAAAGTTAAAAAAAACTTAAAAAAATTAAACAAACAAACTAAACGAAAACAAAAATAACATAATACCTTGTGGGAAACACCATGGATCGAATGGATCGGATTTAAGGTTACTTGATGTGAATTTTTGGGTACTACTGTGATTGTTGTGTGTGATGATGTGTGTTTTCGGCGGAGGTTTTTTGAACGGCTGGCCATGATTTGCAATGATGTGATTATTTGTGGTACCGTTCATTCCATCAGAGACACCTTCGATATTGAGATCGGTTAAGGATTTTGGTATGAATTCCATTTTCGGGCGATTTGCTGCTTCCTCTCTCCTAAAACACAACACAATATAACCAATTAATTTAACTCGTCAGATACTCATCGTGATTACTGTACTTACTTTTCCTGAAGAGCTTCGGTTAGATGTTTCAGTACTTCCGTACACTGACTATGATACTCCAGTAAACCTTCAGCGAAGGTTGCCAATTGAGATATTTGTTCTACCTAAAATTTGAGTTTGTTCTTTCTAGTGAACAGAAATTCGATTTCAAATGCGAAAAGATTTAAAAAATATAAATAATATAAAACTTATTTTCAACAATACCTAATAAACTAATTATATTATTTTTTACTCACGTCATTCTCTAATAAATTGAACATTCCCATTTGAGCAAGATGCAAGGATTCAGCGAATTTATCTTCAGCAGTCTTAATCTCGTCATCTGTAATATGTGAACCTGTGATATAAAAGAAACGGGTCGTGCAAAAATTAATAGCATGCTCTAGGGCTGATCTAAAGGTAAAACAATTTAAAAAAATATAAATTAAAACCATTTCAATTACAGTTTCCATTGCATAATAATAAATTAAGAAAAGGTTCAATTATTTGGGTATACGTCAGCGGCAACACTCAAATCCGTTATTATAGGGAATGCCCACTGCTTCGCCCAATAACCATTAACTTAACAGCAATCCAACTATAATAATGACCTGTATGTATCTCACTGCAATAAGTTGGGATTTTACTCGTTTTTCTAGGTACATTTCCCCCTGTAATGACGGATTTTTTTCTATTTTTGTTTTTTTGCAGTTATTATAATAAAATGTACTATCTACTACTATAATTCTTGAAAACTGTGCCATGTTTATTCATCCACTAAAATGAGGCATTACCTAAAAACGGTTTTTGATTTAAATTTAACGACAACACTTGGTAGGGTAGGAAGCAAACTACCTATGTATTCATTTCAATGAAAAAAACATCGACAATATAATAATTAAACTGGAAGCATTTAGCAAATAAATAAAGACATACCATTAAAACCTTGTTTTCTGACAGGACTGGAGTACGGACTCAGTCCTCTACCTGATATTATTCATCATGCAATAAAACATCATGCTAAATTATATTTAAATAATGTTTCAATCAAATAATATACCTTTAGCCTGACGTCTTCGCTTACAGTCGAAGTCCAAACGTCTTCCTTGTAATTTTTTCCTGTGATGCTTGAATTATATATATAAAAAAAGTTACACAATGCTCTTTTATAATTCTTAGGAAAATAGATAAAATTACTGATAAGCTTAGAGGGAGCCAAAAATAATAACATTTTGAAGAGAATGACATAAAGATAAGCTAACAGAGACCCCAGATTAGCGAAGAAGAATTTCGACCACAAAGGCTCCTACTAGTCCTATTAATAACAACAACAAGACATGATCTACTTACCATAACCTCTTTGAGATCTTTAGTTTGTAAGTGATGCAGTGGCTCCAAGAAGTTCTGTTTTATGTTATCATCGAGTGAATATTTCACATCGGCCATCTGCTTCAAAGCATCCCCCATTTCGACTAGAGCCATACCGAACATGCTATCGTCACCAAGCTTGCGGCCATACATGAGCATGCAATCGCCAAGAACTCCTTCCGGCTGTGGGTATGTATTGGACTTGGCTTGTCCACTTAACTTGCTGATTCCTTTCACTGCAGCCATCTTGGCACGAGCAGTCGGGTTAGGCTGTAGGAACTCTTTAGTTTTCAATTGCAGCTCCTCCACTAGTTCGTAGGTCACATCGGTTTTCTGCAAGGGAATAATAAAACAGAGAGGTAATAGAGAGGATGTCCCGAAATATTTTTTTGCTAAACTTTATATTAGACCCTTGAAAAAAATCAACTGATGATTTGTTCACATAGTCGTAGAGAAAATTGCGCCTTCTACTCGCGTGGGATTGCGCTACTTGAAAAATGACTTGTGAAGTTTTATTTGAATGCCGGCAAGCACACATTTTTATCAAAAAGAAACATTGAGAGCTAGAGAAATTGGCACACCTGTATTATAGTGCAAAATAATTTTACAGATCGGAGTCTATAGCTTCCTATGTATAATGGCACTTACAGGTCGACACATCTAAGGTGGCCGCTGAGCGGCGCAGATCAAGAAGCGAGATGTTTTTAGAAAGAAAGCGACATATTCAAACTATGCCTATGGTTGGTACACTGAGTATCAAAGTTCTTGACTAAAAATGAATTTTCTGTAATTAAATGTTAAAATACGGAATTTTATTTCTTTAGTAACGACTTTAGTATCACTACTTTAGCCAGAAAATATTTTATTTTTAATATATGAAGATGCGGTCGCCATAATTCACAACTCATTTTTGAGCTCGAGGTTTAGCTCAATATTTTTGAACCACGCTGCCCTATTTGAATAGAGAGCTGGGTTGTAAAGTTGACAGTACGGTCCGATTTTGCATTTAAATAAAACCAAAAAGATAACAAAATTATTATCGAACGCTCCCTTCGCTCTCTTCGCTAGTCCACATTGACTTGACGAGTACTGACATACCTACTTAATTAATAAATAAGCGGATTGGAAAAGACGGCGATTTAAATTATTTGATTGACTTACCGTAATAATGACTCAAAAACACCTCTATTAATGAATTTATAAACAATACGTTTTTTATATGAAGATAAGACAGTACCTACCGAAATTACTATTATCTGGTGCTTTTTAGTTTTTTTGTCATTTCAATTGACTTTGCATAAAGTATACCTGTCTGCATGGATAGTAAAATACGTTAAATCTGACAACCTTGAAAATTAAGTCACTCCCAGAGGCTACTGCGCCACTGGCCACCTTACGTGTGTCAAGCTGTATTTTATTTTGATACCTTAAGAGTATCAGTAAGAGTAAAGGTACTTTCAATTTTTAATGACTCACCCTGTATGTACCTACACCCTGTATATAAAGTTTGGAGCAAAATTAATATTTTCCTTATGTTCCTTATTATTAGTTTTTTTTTGGTCAATGACATCATCATCATCATCATCATCATCATGATTTTTAAAAGGCAACCCCCTACTTGAGATTCATCCTTGCAAAAGTCTTTTTAAGTGGAGTTTTTTTTTTTGTTTAGTAATTTCAAACTATTTTTCGCGAAAATAAAAGAAAAAATAATTTTTTTCATACATTTGAAAGCCTTCCTAACAGGAATATTTTCTCAAAGTCTACCATGTAAGGTATATATTACATTTATACCATGTAAGGTATAAATTGAAGGGCTTGTAGATACAGTCAAAATAATAAGAAAATTCGAATATTTTTTTCAAAAATGTTTTTTTTTTAACCGAGATACAGGGTGTTTGAATGTCGATTTACAGAAGAAGTTTTCACTGTATCTTTCTACAGAGTGAACCAATAACTCTGAATTTTTGTATACAGGTTTTTTATTTAATAACCCGTGTTTGCAAAAATTCTGTGTATAACCGAAGCAACCAGTGGCACAGAATCTGGTGTCACAGGACACTTTTTCTCTTGTAAAAAAATTCAACTGTTTTTTTTTCATTTTTTATTGTCTTTTCGGAATGCTAGATTAAATTGCTATAAAAAAATTAAATACTTAAAAAATTTAGATAAAACATTTTCGAAAAAAAGGTAGTTTTAACATCATTTTTTAATTTTTATTATTTTTATTTAATAGTCGAAGATAAATACCATAAATTGAAGGGCTTGTAGATAAAGCTAAAATCTCAAGAAAACTCGGATATTTTTTTCCGAAAAAGTTTTTTAAACGAGATAAAGGGTTAAACCTGTTTTGCAAATGACACTTAAACACCCAGTATTTCGGTAAAAAAAAAACCTTTGCGGAAAAAAAATTTATCTCGAGTTTTTCTAATATTTTGGCTTTTTCTGCAAGCCGTTCACTTTTTTGGTACTTATCTTAAGACTATTAAATGAAAATAAAATAAATTTTTAAAACGTTAAAATTGCTACATTTGAATTTTTCTCATCGAAGTTTTATAAGTACATATGTCTTTTTTATAACAATTTGAACAAGAATTCTAAAAAAACAATAAAAAAATTATAAAAATAGTTCAGAATTTTTTTATTAGACAAAAGGTGTCCTGTGGCCCCGGATTCTACGTCAATGGGTGCTTCAGTTATACCCACAATTTTTCCAAATACTGGTTATTAAATAGAAACCCCGTATAAAAAATTCAGAATTATTGGTCCACTCTGTAAAAAGATAAAATAAAAAAACAGTCTCGCAGATTGACACTTAAACACCCTGTATCTCGGTTAAAAAACATTTTTGGAAAAAAATGTATTCAAATTTTCTTCATATTTTAGATTCATCTACAAGCCCTTAAATTTATGGTACTTACGTTGTATATTTGAAAAAGTTATGCCACTTTTTTCTTTAATATTTTAAAATTCATTTTAAATTTTAAAAAGTCAGGACTTTATAAAAATTCAAAAAATTGCAACTTTAAAAAACATGAAATAATTTTTTTTATTACTTTTACATCAGATTAGATATTTTTGTAAAATTAGGTAGCACCTTCAATGCATTGCGAATAACTTGTTGCTGCACGATGTTTCTACCAGTGGCGTTCCCGCGAAATTTACACTGAATATTGATGAAATAAAAATGATACGCCACTGCTTTTTGTCAAGTAAAATTAATTTTTTTAATCCACAGTCCCTGCTGGGTAAATATGATACCTGATACCAAATCAAAAAAAAGGAGAAGTAGCAGAAAATACATTTCTGCGTGTGAGAGGTGAATTACATAGGCGCGCATTAAAATTTGTTACAGTGTATGCACTAAATAGAAATATTATCGAAAAATTTGGGGTTTTGTTTTTTTTTCATTTTCAATAACTGACGACGAACCCAAAACTGAAAACCGTTCGTCGATAGGAGGCGGGATTTGGAAGTTACGTGAAATTTTTTAGACCATTTCTCGATTTTTACGTTTCAAACGCTACTGGAAATATTTCAGCTATCCAAGAGGGGGGGGGGGGCGGGCATACCTCTCTCTGTTATCTACAGGTAACAAAGAACAGGTACGCCTAAAACGCTAAGATCTTGAATATATTATAACGAGACCACTCTCGAAAAATTCTAGTTTCTCATTTATTTGTTTGTTTACATTTTTTACAATGACTTAGCCTCATTCAAGGAAATGACACTTTCGCGACAGTTCCAGTCACGTACCAGGAATGACACATTGACGGAAAGTGTGGGTTCTATTAAATACCAGAATGGTTTGATATTATTCTAGATTCCACGGCCAGGGATATAAAGGTGAGCTACCGGCGCTCTAGCAGTAGTAGTAACTTGGATGTTGGAAGTGAAATGAAGTCTGAAGTATACAGAGTAAGGAAGCCAGTGGTGTTTTTTTTTTGTTCATAATTCGAACCTTTATTACAAAAATAGCGGCAAATTTATTGATATTTTAATAAATTTTCAAAATTTTAGAGGAATCTTGATTTGCTGTTTCGTATTGATCATTTCGCACTATACTTATTAATAAACGCCACTGGTTGAAATAAAATCTTAAATCAGTAAAATGCTCCTTCATAAATAGAATGTTTAGGCCAAATTTTACCTATAAATATCTAATCTAGAAAGGTATATGATTAATAAAAAAAGTTTTATTTTCTTAAAATTTTCAACACCCTGTAGATGATCCTCAAGAATCGTACCCTTAAAATATTGCCTTCTGCTCCTGATTCCCTGTATGGTAAGAAAGAACCTAAACCCCCCCCCCCAGCAACTTTTTTATTTAAAGTAGAAGTAACAAAAATGTTGCATCCAACCTCTTTGATTATTACATTTTTTGGGTTCCGCGTAATATTCTATAAGCAGATTTCGTGTAGCACAACTGTTTTCAAAATAAAACCAATCGAAAATGAAAATTATCACCTTGAGTGGTGGTGGTGGATGTTGAGGTATGAATTTCGAGATTTAATTTTTTTTCAAACTTAAAAACAACTTAATAATATCCTAAATATGTTTGTTGTTGGTATAAACTTACCTTCTCCATGTCCATAAAGTCGAGGTCCAGCTTAGTGCCTTCTGCACCACCCATCTTTTCCGTGACATACTAGAAAAAGGAAAAAAGAATAAGTTTTCACATCATCAAACGCCACCAATTCTTCAGGACTCACTTGATTGCACTTATTGATTTGTTTCTTTAATCCTGCGAAAGCCATGATGGAAACTTATCTGAAACAAAGAGAAACGATTATTTTACAAGAGTAGTAATTTAATAGAGTCAATCTTGAAGTTATAACTTTCCCGGGAGAGCGGGTTACATCGTTTTACCAAGTTGAGAACTGTTAGGTCGTACCTACTGATTGACAATTACTGCACTTGCATTGATATAATAATTGGATCAACGGAATGGTTTGTCGAGGGAAGAAGTGACCTGCGAAGTGAAGTGAGAATTGACTAAATTACTCTGGAAACACACCTCGCTCATGCTAACTGTCTGGAAACTTCCCAGGTACAGGGAGATAGAATCTGTTATGAACAGTGCGCGCATCTAGTTCCTAGCTTAATAAAACCGCCATCGTCTCATTTGAGACCATTTCTGAATATCACATCAGCTACCTACGCAATACTTTACAAAGAAATCATTAATTTACAAAAGATCATCTTACAACACCGACCAATCGAATATAAGACCTTTTTTTTGCAACAAGCAAAAAAGTTGGGCGTCAAGTTGAAGCTTTGTGAAGATGTCGATATACCAAAGAAAGTACCTGCTTGGTAAGGGTGAAAAAAGCAATTCTGTAGAGGATGCTACATCCTTTAGAATTTTCGCCACAATTATTAAAGTTTTCAAGCAATTGTGATAAATTCGCTATAGAAAAAAAAATACAATTTTGTCTGCCATAGCTTGAATTCGCATTTATAGAAAACAAGTTTTTCTGGTGAGCGTGGGTTTTCGTTTCTAGCTAATGAGGTTTGCTTCGACTCAAAGAAAACCCACTAGAAATATAAATCATCAAAATTCATGAATAGAATCAATTTTTTATCTTTTTTGAATTGTTCATTGTTTCCTAAGCTTTCAATCCTCATCGATAGATCGAGTCTTTACTGTGGCTGGGTGACCAGATGTCCCTCCAGAACCAGCTAAGGGTTCCTTGAGTGTCACATCACATCTCACACTGGAATCAGAATTTAAAAACTTGACTTTAAAAGGAAATTAAACAGAGAGAAAAACTATAACACCCCCCCCCCCCCCCCCAAAAGGAATCAATATAGTCCCAAACCCAGTCTATAAACAGCCGATTTCAAAATCCAGTCGCTACCCCCTTCCCAAATACCTTGTAATAAATGGGAGTCAGGTGCGAGATGTAGAACCTTACGTTCAGAAACTCCTATTATGTTGTAACTGTTTGAGATAAGGACACATCGAGAAACAATGTCAATCCTCAATTAGACGCTTGTTATGCCGAGACGGGCATAATAAGGATAATGGTGACAAATTTACTCCTGCCAATAAGTGTTTTGTGCCATGAATTTAAAAGACGTATCGGGTGTTCAATCAGTAGCACGTTTGGAGTAGGGGCTGGGAAGTTCAAGTCATGCCGCAACTTGGCAATGGTGATTCGTCGTGATTTCTGTTTCAATTCTGTTCGGCTGTATAAGGGAATCCCATAGTAAATTACTAATTTTTGTTATAATACCACAATCCTAATGAAACGGACGGATTTAAAAAAATTACGCTACATTAATTTGTCAAATTTCGACTTACTGTACCGCACTGCCTTGTATATTGTATACAAGTACAAGTCTTATACAGGGTGTCAGTTTGAAAACTTCTATTTAATTTATGTTTTATTGACGTAAAAAATTTTATACAGTAAGTCATTGATATGGGAAAGCTCGATTACACCTATACCATTAAAGATATCGAAATGAACCAAAAAGTGCTGTAAATGGGAGGGTAAAGTGCAGTTTGTAAAATTATTTTCAGATACACAGGATGGCCCAATATCGCTGTACGCCATACAACTTTGTAATTTTAAATCGGACACCCTCTATATTATTACATCTTCAGATTATTTGAGAAAAATGATTTATGAGTTATAAACAAATGAAAATCGCGATTTTCCATTTTCAAAGCAGCTTATATTGAAAACGGCTCGAGATATGGCAAAACGGTTTACATGTTCTTCTCCTCTTATACAAGGCTCAAATCCGACCATCCTTGGAGTACTGCTCACATATTTGGAGCTCAGCTCCTAAACATACGCTGAGACTACTCGACTCTATTCAGAAAAGAGCCATCCGCTTGATTGGGGGACCCAGATTTGACAAAAAATTTACACACTCTCGAACATCGAAGAGGAGTAGCTGACCAGAGTCTGTTTTACAGATATTTTAATGGAAAGTGTTCAAAAGACGTGGCCCGCTTGATCCCACCAAGATCAAGACCGGGCAGAAATACACGTCGAGCCGCAGACGCTCATCCGTATCAGGTTCAACTCGTTACACCTCGTACCACCCTATCAGACTTCTTTTATGTATAGAACCGCATCACTTTGGAATAGCATTCCAAAGGGCGTGTTTCCCGAAGTATACAATCTACAGAGATTCAAGGCCAACGTGAATCGATATCTCCGCTCATGCACCGCTCCCAGAGCGTCATAGGGATTTCCTTTTAAAGCGGGTATAAAATGGGATGTTCTCCTGAGATGAACCTGATTGAACATGTCCGGGACATGGTAGGCAGAAGACTTGGGTCAAGAATTCCTGCTTTAAAAAACATGGAAAAAAATTGCATTGATTGAGGAATGGGAGAGTTGCCAAAAGATAAGCTACTGAAGAAAAATTCCACGTTAAATGATTTTTATCAAATTTGACTTTGGCAAAAAAAAAAAATCAAAATGCTTCTCCAAGAAACATAAGCGAGTGCACAATAATAAGAAGACTCAAAGAGGTTGGCCTCATCTCAAGTCTTGTGCGTCGAAACAAGAAACAATCCTGAAGACACCATAGAGACCCCGTCGTGTAGCGCGAATAGATTTTGGCAGGGAACATCAAAACTGGGGTCAAATTCAACTGATTCAATTACGCCGTGGTATATTTTGCCACACATATCGCTGACCCGATTGTACATGTCGGGGACATGGTAGGCAGAAGACTTGGGTCAATAATTCCTGTTATATAAAACGTTGATTGAGTAATGGGACAGTTGCCAAAAGAAATCATCGAGAAAGATACGCTACTGAAGAAAAATTCAACGATAAATGATTTTTATGAATTTTGAAAAAAAAGTGAAAATATTATTATAACCCGATTGTACATGTCGGGGACATGGTAGGCAGAAGACTTGGGTCAATAATTCCTGTTATATAAAACGTTGATATACGAATATAATAAAAACCAAAAATTGTATAGTACATACATACAAACTTTATATTAATATTTTTACATAAAGAAAATAATTAATATTCCGCATATTCGAGTAAAGTTACTTGTAGCTTTGTTTTTGAAATAATCTTTCATTCAGAATAAAAAGGAGAGAAAGAAAAGGAAGTCGGCGCATTCACATGATTCGATAACATCCTAATCTTCCACTGCATGCCGGGACGTGATTCCTCTCCATTGATTCGTAATTTTATTTTAATTAGATATTGCGAAAATTCCAGGAAAGGACAGATTCGGGTTTCATAATTCCAGGAGTCAGTATGGCAATTTTGTCTGAAATTTAATTGTCAGATGACCTCAATACGTGTTCACCCTGACATACATTAGGGATGACAAGCACTTCGAATTGGAGTTGGTGCGTTCTCTACACCCGACTCTCCTTTAATATCTATTTACTTAATATTTCATCTCAATATCTTCATGACTTCGATTTTAAAAACAAACAAAAATTACTCTCAATCAATTTTGTAAATTTTATTTAAACAGGAGCATTTGAAACAAGAGAAAAAAATTGGGTCGGTACCAAATTACTTTCTTACTACCTACTCATAACATTGCTTTATGTTATCACTTACATACATCAACATGCATAACATTTTTTTTTCGTTACTTAACTATTATATCACATCAACCGCACAACATGAATAATTTAACGAACAAATCTTGTTACCTACTTATATAGGTAGGTACTTAAATAAAAAATACAAATTTGGAATATAATTACCTTGGTTCAAAGTAAACGTGGTAAAAGTGAATCCAAATTTATTTTTAATTAGTTGGTTATAGGTATATGAGAATCAATCTACTAAGTAGTGTGGATCGACATGTGAATGTGAATGGACACAATGTCGTATTATTTTACTACGTAAGAAATCCGAAAGGATCAGAAGAGGTCCTGGAAGGAAACAAAGTCAATAAGCGGAATTTACTCACCAAAACCGCAGGGGAAATAAAATTAACTATTATAATATGACACTATTAAATCGGATCACAATTTTAGTTCCTCGTTTTCGCACGATGTAAATTTGATTATAGTCATGGAGCGAGTAGTATAAGTATACCTCAGCCTCAGAGTATACCACACAGTCACAGCAGAGTACCACACAGAAGCATTGTGAATTCAGGGCGCATCAAACACGCGCACGTATCGATAGAAATCCGCCACCGACGCATTGGGGTTGAAGAGAATTTGCCAAACACCGGGAAAAACAAACAATTACTCCATTCAACGTAATCCAACAATAGTTAGTAACCAAAAATATCAATTTTGAATTTTCCCATTCTTATCGAGAACGAACAGAGTTTGTTATCTGCTCTGCTCGCGTTATTGATTTTCTTGGTTTTTGTCAAAGGTTACACTCCCGTTAGTGTAGAGTTTTATGGCTTTCCTTTGCTGAATTCCCTTCATATTACTTTTTATTCCCCTTCAAAGATCAAATTCATCGCACCTACGTAGGTGTCGATAGAAATTTCCTCGATATGGCATGCAAAATAAGTTTCAGTCAATATCTGAGAAGTTCCTGGAATCTTATTTGAGTTCATGTTTTTTTTTGCAAATGGATTTTTTTTTAATTCGGGAACTTTATTGCTGCAGTCTTTGATACGAGCTTCTAAAGAGCTTCTTAGAAGAGTCGGAGAAGAAAATTTCGAGAAAAATAACGTATTACATATTCAACTCTGACGGTTTTATTGGCTTATTGACTAAATGTATCTCCTTCTGTAAATCCAAGCTTATTGACGTTAAATAAAAAACATAAAAATAAAACCCTAACACTTTGGAGATATTTTTATAAAACGTTCCTTTATCATCCTTTATTGTTTGTGGGATTCCGTGTTTTATTTGCGGGTTACATTCTAATCGGTGAATTATCTAAATGTTTCACTACGAGAGTATCGGGAAGCTGTAATGCAAATATAGCCGATTCTTAGTGACGAGATGATTACCACTTGTCATTTCCTGGTTTTTTGGGAATGGAATTTAGAGGGATTAAACGTGCTCCATTCGCTTTGCCACTAATCAGTCTTGTTTTGATGTAAATTCTATTGTCCAAACCGCCCCTCTTCTCATGAAAATACACCGGAAAAAAATAACAAGAATAAAACTTGCCGCCCCCAAAAGGCTGTCGTCCCGGTGGGTGGTTTCTTTCCATACACGCGCCTACATGGGAAGGGACACATATTATTGGCAGATTATTATAGTCAAGAGCATTACTATTGTCAAGCTAATTGGAGGTGGAGGTAGGTACGTGAAGTTGTGAAACGTCATACGACCACGGTTTACCACCAATTATTTTCGTCTTACCACCTTTAGTTTTTTTTTATTAATTTTTTTTATGTCAACTTCACAAGCCCGAAAAAGCCGTGGACCGGGCGGTGATGATGTAACGTACCATTCGATGGCCCATCGTTTAATCGTGTTTTACCACCTATAGAAAAAAAGTTATGGAATAAATAATATGTATGGTATCTAGGGCCTCGTTCACGTGGGTGGTAAAATCAAAACGGTGATTAAAAACGTTGTACCACTTTGAATGGTTCTCTTAATGGGGAACCAATCCGATGCGAAGGACAAAAAGTGAATGATGAATGATTCCCTTAATGGGGAATCAATCGGGATGGGGGTTGATTTTTAATAGGTCGACTTGTAAGAACGAAAAGGCTTGTTTGGAATCTAGACGATACGAAGGACCAGGGTACAGGATACACCGGGAGATAATAGACAAGTTTAATAATGATTACGACTTTAATTATTGTATATTCACTGTTTGTTTTCGTACCACTGGGCGAACCACTTTAACCCGTGCGGGAGATGCGGAAGTATTCAAATAATGCGGTTTTATGCGAAGGGGAGCAGGGTACTGCGTATACCACAGCCACGAATTGCGATCGGCCTTTTTAATAGGACATGATTCCACAGAAACAAACGAAGGGTGCTGGGTTAACTTGCTAGTCCTTGACTGCTCACTATGCACTCTTGATTCGTACTCTCCGACTCCGACTGGTGTTGGTGGTGAGTGTTTTAAGATTACGCAAATGAATGCGTCCTCTTGTCGCGAAAACCATAATTCTAGGGATGGGCAACAAAGGACATGCAAGTAAAAGATAAATTGCGAAAAGAAAGATGAAATTAAACAATGCATCGAGATGACGGAACACACTTTGTACCAACACGACAAAAGGTTTAACCACCACTTAGTTCTGATTTACCATCCACTGCATCACGTCCCAGATCGTTATGTGCTTTATAAAATTCGGGCCAACTTAGCAAAAGAATGTGAACAAAAAGGGGTTACTAGAAGATCGAGTTCCTTTTACCTACAATCGTTATAAAATCGGAAGTAAAACTAATAATTCAATCACCTAGAACCCTTTAATGTCCACATTCCCTAGCTACTTTGCCCGAATTTCTTACCGTCATTCTGGGGGTGGTAAATGAAAACTAATGAGTGGTAAAACCTTTTCTTGGATTCGTAAAATAAAAAGTGGTACCTTGGTTGAAACGTTTTTAACGTGACCTCTACATAGTCACCGTCTTAGTTTTACCACTCACGTGAGTGAACTTGGCCGGAATAAAATATATGTCAATCAACCCTCGCAAAACTGCCATAGAGCCATTTTCCAGAAAGAGAAGGTTGGACGGTATAACGCCCCCCCAACTCTTCTGGGAGAAACCATTCCATTTTCAGAGGAATCCACAAATACCTAGGAGTCATCCTAAAAAGCTTACTAGGAACTCCCATCTGGAAAAAATTACACACAGGGTCAAACTCTCCTTATGGACGTGTAAAAAGATTTGTGGGAAAACATGGAGAATTGGACCAAAAAATTATGTAATGGTCGTCATTGGTGGTAAAACATGGTCTAACGAATGGTAAGTTTTACCAACCGGCCCGCGGTTTTTTTTTCGGGCGTGTGAAGTTAGCTCGGAAATTTAAAAAAAAATTAAAAAAAAAACTATATGGTGGTTAAATGAAAATAATTGGTGGTAAACCGTGGTCCTATGTTGGACAATCGATTATGACGTTTTACCACCCAGTCCAAATTCCTTTCGGGTCAATAATGTAAATTAGTTTGCTGGGTACATTTGTTTAATTTGACTATGCATGACATTCTGGTTCCTAATAAATATCCCATTGCAAGAACGTTTCATATTTGAAACCCCAAAAAGGTGCTTTACTTTAAAGGATATGGGTTTTTGTCTCTTGTATCTGTTATTTAGTATTGAATTATTCTCATGTACACTATAAAAATATTATTGTTATTTATTTAATCCCCATAAAATAAACTTTACTACTAGTTTCACCATGACCTTAACTATAGTGTTTTTCAATAACTTATATCGTTAAATACAGTGAAGGTGAATCGTGTTTCAAGTCGATGATGTTATTACACTACACTCTACATCTACACTAATTAAATTTAGCTACCTAATTTATGTTTGGATTTGGATTTACTAATTTAATTTGATCTTCAATCTTCACAAAAATGTTAGAACATTCCTTGAAAAAATAAATTATGTAAGTGATACTGTCACGACTTTCCTCTTATTATTAATTGAAGCAACGCATCAAAATAGTAACCATTTTGAGAAATTTATCAAGAATTTCCGCGTCATTCAATTTATTTTCAATTTGCCTGAACCACTCTGTATATACACATGCACATACATAACAATAACAGGCTTAGTGAGCAGAACAGAATACGTGCAAAATATTTTTGTAGATTACTTTATTTATTAACCCGTGTCAACCTATCGAATGTCACGCACTGCTCCGATTTTATGGATTAAAATTGCGCTGTTCGAGTCGATTAAATTAATCCTGCCATTATCAAATCGTTAACAACATACTCGATTAAAACCAGCTGCAAGCGCCAATAGTGTTTTAAATAATTTTTGTTTGTGACACAATTAGCGCTATTTAATCACACTTCTACTTGCAATCATCGATTAATGTCATTTTACAATTTTGATTTTTCATCATGTCCAAACGTACGATTATTGAATAAAACGTTCATTATTCTGATTTCAATTTAACAATAATGATAATAATAATAATAATAATAAAGAGCACGATCGCACTCAATTGCAGTCTGGTTTTAACTTAGGTTTAGGTGCACTGTCCTGCCAGTCTATGTTATCAAATACGCACGCACCAGCCTGGTAGCGCAGAGAGTTGAACAATGATAGCAGGCCCTGTCCTAATCACCTTGTATATTATTGAATAATGTAATATTTTAAAATCGGTATGATGATTTTCGCAATTGTAGAGATCGCGGAGAATAACCATTATCGACTAAAAAGTTTTATTCTCGTGAATAATAGCCATCATTAATGTCTTCAGAAATGCATCAAGGGGATTTTTTTTTTATATACAGGCTGTCCCATAACATGTGGGCAATCTCCCGGATTTGGGTATATTTCGTAAAAATAAATGAAAAAATAGCTATAAAATTAATTCCTCAGAGACACCCCTACAAAGATATTAGCTGTTGAAGTTGAGGGTTGAAAATCAATTTTTTGCAATAACTTTTTTATTTCTTGACCGATTTTGATAATTTTTGGTGTTATTTTGTATTATTTTGGACTGTTTAGAATAGTGTTTCATAATCTTTGGTAGCACATACATAGACCTCGGGATGGCATAACCCCCTCATTCACTTGAAAGAAAACAATTAAACTAATAATTTTACAATTTTTTAAGGTTAATTTTCCTTTTCTTTGATATTTTTTACATAAAAAATGTATCCTATTTTATTTCGATAGAGCGAACCGTTATCGAGATAAACGTCCTTCTAATAGGTGGTGCGTCGCAGGAACTTTTCAAATTTCAAGTAAATTTTAACAAGATGGCTGACCTATGACAGTAAATTGAGCAGGAAACAAAACAATAACTTAATTAAATACACGTCAGTGTCAAAGATTTCATTTCATGCAGATTCTAACTGATTTTAAAATGAGTTACAAAAACGCTGAATACGCAGAAAATCAGTTAGAATTGAATCTGCATGAAATGAAATCTTTTGACACTGACGTGTATTTAATTAAGTTATTGTTTTGTTTCCTGCTCAATTTACTGTCATAGGTCAGCCATCTTGTTAAAATTTACTTGAAATTTGAAAAGTTCCTGCGACGCATCACCTATTAGAAGGACGTTTATCTCGATAACGGTTCGCTCTATCGAAATAAAATAGGATACATTTTTTATGTAAAAAATATCAAAGAAAAGGAAAATTAACCTTAAAAAATTGTAAAATTATTATTTTTCATGTTTTCTTTCAAGTGAATGAGGGGGTTATGCCATCCCGAGGTCTATGTATGTGCTACCAAAGATTATGAAACACTATTCTAAACAGTCCAAAATAATACAAAATAACACCAAAAATTATCAAAATCGGTCAAGAAATAAAAAAGTTATTGCAAAAAATTGATTTTCAACCCTCAACTTCAACAGCTAATATCTTTGTAGGGGTGTCTCTGAGGAATTAATTTTATAGCTATTTTTTCATTTATTTTTACGAAATATACCCAAATCCGGGAGATTGCCCACATGTTATGGGACACCCTGTATTTCTACCAGTGGCATTCACGTGAGATTTGCACTGAATATTTTTGAACGTAAAAATGATACGCCATTATTTTATGATAAGTAAATATTATTTTTTGATCATCAAACATTGCTGAGTAAATATTTGTTCCGACTGATGCATGTTTTTCTTGTAAAAAAAAAAAAAAACTATTGTCCCCATGCACATATCGCCAATGTATACTTTCGATACTGTTACTGTTAGGTAATACACGGATTTTACGCATGTATTTTTTACTCGAGCGCTAAAAAAAATCAGGATGAAAAACGATTTTATTCGATTAAATTCAGGCGTGCGATCGATATTAGTAAGGTGTGTAGAGAGTTTGGTTGATTTCAAATAGAAAATCGCTAGGATGCCTCTAAAAGCTTTTATAATTCTGGAAAACTCTTAAAACAAATCGTTGAAATCTGTCCAAGGAATTTTTCTTCTACGTCATTTTTACAAAACTTGTACATACCTACTTAACTAAATCAGCGAAATTACCCACGTTTTGTAGAACAGAGCTTCTAGTAAAATTATTATTGTGTTTATAACTATAAAAGAAAGATTTTTGGAGAACAAAAGAACAATTCACTTCAAAACGATAAAACCACATTTATCGCCCTCCTATCCATTATTATCGCTCTTGACGTCTCTCTTATTATCAAAATAGCGAATAAAAAGTCGTTAATTATTTTTGTGCATAAATATTTTGATATCTTACGACTGCTTCAATTGACCATTCATTACTAACAATCATAATATAATTAAAAAAATAAAGGTTTTATTCATTTATTGTTTTTAAAACATGCATTATTTATTATTTATTCATTTTATCGATTGTTCGATCGCGGATTAATAGTTCGATGAAAGGAAAAAAGAAAACAACTCCCGCTTATCTAAAATCATTAATTTTGTAGTGAGGAAAAATTACGTCATGTAACAAGGTTTGAAAGATACTAGCGGTTGAAAATTTAAAAGTTAAGATTTCTGATCCTCTAAACTTCTATAATAATAAAGTTTCATAAAAAAAGAGTTAAGGATGGAGGAAGTTCTTTTTTTCCAACAAGGAATTTGAAATTCACTTTGAATGTTTGTAAAAATGACTGCAACTATTAAAAATTAATTGTTACGATTATCACACGATTGAGGAAGAATATCTGACGATTCCCGACGAAACGAGTAATTAACGAGGTGTAAACCTCATTAGTTAATGTTCAAAGGTTAACTTAAACCGGGTAACTTCGTATCTGACGACGAGGCCCAGTTTTTGGCGGGGTAGCTAACGAGTAATGACTCCAACCACGAATGAAGGAACGATTCGAGCGGCCCTTGTTACCTCGACAACGGTATGTTGGTGGTCGCAGGCTCTCCTCCTTCCTTCTCCCTGCGTTGTCATCGTTACACAGTGTGCGGCCAGGAAGGAAAATTGGTAGCTATTCTTTGACTTTCGAGACGAATTTCCAATGACACCGACACGATTGATTCAATAAATGAAATCAGCGTATCGATCATTATGTTGTGATATCAATTTCGATCGATTAATTAATTATAATGACGAAACAACAACTTTACAGTATTTTTCAAAGAATAGGTCACCTAGATCGTCAAAAAAATTCAAATCTCAAAACAAACATCGCGATTTTTTTAACTTTAAACGCAAAGTCACACGCCGAAATCGCTTTCAGTTTCGGGTTCACCAATGTCCAAATGCGTTTACGTGCAAATTTTCAAAGCCCCTTTCACATGGAAAAATGTTGTTAAATAAAAAATGAAAAAACCGTCACCCTGAAGGCGACTATTCTCGGGTGAATCCGTCCACAAATTTTCAAAGCAATATGAAAAAATCGAATTCCGCTAAAATTTGTGTGGAAGATAAGACGATTCAGCAGCAGACACATAAGATCTCTGATAGCATGATGACGAGTCCATAAGAAGGACGAAACAGTTGTCGGTGTCTACAAATTTTGATGGGTGTTTGTTGTTTGTTGCCCTAGAATGTTGAATGAGCTTATTAATTTTTATTCAAATACGGTCCTGGATTTTCAATTTACCAATCATCTTGAAGCACCGCGATAGAAGAGTACCTATGTGTTTCTGTTATATTTTGTTGCATCAAACCGTTGCAAAAGACATCGCCATTTAAAATTTAAGCCCAAAAATAGAAAACACCCATGTCAAAAAAAAAGTTCTCGTTTTAGACTAGACTAGTTTAGATTTCTAGTAGATGATCTAAAATATATTATTGATTGTCATTAGATAAAAGATGACAGAAAATCAAAAAGTGAATAAATAAATTTTTTTGTTCATAGTTCGAACCGAGGTTCGAACCTTTATTTTAATACCTACATTTTTAAAATTTTACAGGCATGTTGATTTTCCGCTTCCTATAGACTGATTATTTTTTAAATTAAGTCGAAAATTGATGCAACCGGTTGAAAAAAAGTATCAACTTAAAAACCGCCCGTATACATAATAAGATCAAGCTCAAGCTACATCATGGCATATAATACCTAATTCGTTTGCTACTTCTTACGTATTCCATTTATAGACTACGACGAGCACCTTCAACAGTGAGGAATAAATTACCTTATTTGCTCTAATTAAGTGTTCGAGATTCAACTCGACATTCCGTCATTTATGTATGCAGATATACCTACAGTAACTTTAAATTAAGTTTATGTTCACTGCGACGTCGTGAAATAAGATAAAACTCCTAAGTTATTAGAATTTTTTTTACAAAATAAATTCCAAAATAAGAGAAGAAAAACCGCAATATAATAGAACTGAAACCGCGATAAAAAAAATAAGGCCGTGCCAAGAATTTCAACGTTTCATTTGAATAAGAATGATTCTTCACAAATTTAATTAAAACCGTATAATATAAGTAATTATCTACGGTGGGAGTTACCTACAAACACAAACAGTTAGTTACAAAAAAAAACTCGCTTTGGGAAGTTATCCTTTGCAGGAGAGTGATAAAGTATCTTTTCGAGCTAATGACCAAATAATAAAT
Organism: Malachius bipustulatus; assembly: GCA_910589415.1. Lineage (NCBI taxonomy): Eukaryota > Metazoa > Arthropoda > Insecta > Coleoptera > Melyridae > Malachius > Malachius bipustulatus. The sequence continues at coordinate 32,180,622 of OU342639.1, read as the reverse complement.
GATCAAATTAAAGAAAATATTTTTCTCCTTCAATTAACGTAATTGAAGTTTCAAAATAATACACAATAATCCCTTGCCTACTTATTTTTGTTAATCCGATTCCACTGAATTTTATTGTAAATCATAGTGGGCGGGAACGTCATTGAACCTGCCAGCCTGGCGTTCAGAGAAGGATTTATCTATTTAAAGAAACCAAATTCAGTGAACTCGAAACTCCATCAATCCTGGCAGATCGGTTCAAGGATCTAATGGGCAAACCCCTTAATACTTCCGGTCACCATGACGAGATCTAATGGTCAAAGACAATAGATTCCTGCAAAATCTCTTCCGCCCACTCACATATAATAATGTTTTCCTGAAGGAGATGCGTGGGGTTGGTTATCGGCTAGAGAGTTGATAACTGCGGCTTCTCATTCGTGACCTCTGCAGATAATTTTGGATAAATTGCTAGTTTGTTAACTCCTTAAGGCGAATTACTAATAAAAATAGCAAATAGCAAATTACTATCCAGACCAGAGACCAGACTATTTTGCCGCCTGTGCTGCGATCTATTATTCTAATGAGAACCTTCTTAAATGTCATGTTTATAATTTATAATATTTCTATGATTTTATCGAGGATTTTATGATAAACAGTCTTTTATACAAAAAATACAAAGCGAATTTTTCCAGGGGGGTCTAGAGTCAGATTTACATTTCACGAAATGGCAAGATTTCCTTTTCTTCCTTTCTGTTTAAATTAAATAAGACCAGAGCTGATTCGCGACAATTACCAGTTCGTTCCAAGCCACTTCCCAAATTTATGCCGTTTAACACGTTACAATAGAAACGGCTTATTTGTTAACGTAAGGGTAAGTACTACAACTAACTGCTCTTCTCAAAATTCATATCATAATTTTTTTGATGCGAAAAATATAACGCGCAATTCCTTTACAAGACGCCGTCAATATCAACGGTCGTTAAATGTCATTGGCGGCCGCTTCCATGTTTAGGCCGCGTAAAGCAGTTAGTTCGCGTACGGTAGCCCAAAAATAGTTCACTGGTCCTATTAGAGCAAAGAACGGACATCACTTTTGGGACACCTGTATATCTAAATTTAAAAAACAATATAACAATATCTTTCACTTTTTTAATCAGTTTATGTTTATTTAGAAAGTTGGTAGAATGACACAGGAAGTTGTTCAAGTTGAGATAAAAAAAATGCTATCAATGATAAGGAAACGATTATTCAAGCAATTCTCCTCAAATGATGCCTACAAATTCATGAAAATAGAATAAATAATAATTTTTTGTGTACAAATGTTTCATAATATAGGGCCCTCGAAAAAATTAAAAGAGTTCCTATAAAAGCCTGCCCAAATTTAGCTTGGTTTTTTCACGTTTTTTTTGGCCTTTTGGCTGTTTGATGGTGTACAAAAAATAAACAAATACATTAGATTGTCATGTAACTTCAATTGTAATTCTGAAAAATTGGTGTGTAAGAGACACACTTGGGGCTAGAGAAAAATTCATTTAAAGACAAAAAAAGAAACAGGGAATACCTGAATTGCACTCCCGTTAAGTTGGCCCCTGAAGTTTTCCAAAACACTCAGTTTTTAGATTTCTAGAGTTCTAAATAAACACTTTAAATATTATTACGCGGAACAAAGCACTTTTTCAAAACTCCATTTTTGGAGACTTCACACGGTGCTCTATTTTTCTCGCAAGAAAAGTTCTGACTGATCGTCTAAATCTAAAAGCTCTAGAGATCGTGTATATTTTCGTAAATAGTTCTACGAAAAAACTTGTTGCAAAAAATTAAAAAAAAATTGCGTAATTATAAAAATTTTGAAAAAATCCCAGGAATTGAGTTCTTATCAGATTTCTGAGTAGACATCGAAGAGTTCTCAAGAAACGTCCCCTTCCACTTTACCAAGAACTCATTCTTTCAATTACATAATTACGAAATTAGGTGTTAATATTTGATTATTAAATGATTGAACAAAAGCAAAAAAGTTACTTTTCCATGGACTCTTCGGGAGCTACTCAGAACTCTGATTAAAACTCATTTTCGGGAACTTTTTTGTGAAACATGCAGGAGCTCTATAACTCCCATTTTCGCATCAGAACTCTTTTTTTGAGAAAAAAATTTATTAACGAGGCCGCATGATGAAGGAGCCCCCTAAAAAGGAGTTTTGTTCTGCAAAAATACATTTTAAAATGTTATAATAGAACTCTAGTACTATACTATAATAGTTACAATAAAAATTCTAAAAAAATGGGTGTTTTTAGAAATTTTGGGTGCTAACTTCACGGACGTCTGAAGTGCTGCATTAACAGAATTTTACTAGTCACTAGAAAGTTAGGCCCGGCACTCCTCAAACAAGAAATTCACATGTTCCAGACCACAATTCAATTCGAATGGTAATCCAGGTTTGTCTCTGGGATTTAATTTAATTTGTTTTTTCTTAAACTATAAAAAATAAAATAAAAATGTTGACAATTGGACATTGAATAAGTTTTGCTGATATACAAACAAACCAGCAAGAAAAATAAAAAAATCTGAATTTGTTAAAAAAATATGGCCTTTGAAATATGAGTTTTGGAGTCATTAAAAATTTTCATATCTAATAAAAAATATTTCTCTACAAAAACATAACTAAGTAGGATAAGAGAATTTGACTGTAATAAAAAAGTACACCTTTGAGGACAGATCGCCTGTCAAAAAAAAGCAGGAACCATGAAAATGTCCATGGATCCTGACTCAGAGAGGAACATGAAAATTTAGGCTTTCCAAATTCTTTTTTCGCTTGACTTTGACAGCCATTATTAAGTGAATATGTACACACATGGTCATCACTATGTGGTAGTCAGTCCAACCAATATCCAGACGGAGCAGTGCTCAACCAAATGGTGTGACCACACAAGAAATGATGGAAAAAATTCACAAAATGGTATCCTAATCTAATAAAAATTCATTATTTGTCAACTGCTAGTGACACTGAGATTTTCAGCCATACATTCCTATTTCCTCAGCCATAGGAAATCTAAATGTTTGCATTATACAGGGTGTTTAATTGGTAAACGGACAAACGATAACTGTGGATAGAGGACACCGAGGTAGTTCTAAAAAAACCATTAGTATTAGTATCATAGATACAGGGTGGATTATGGATATTGGCAATTTCTTTCGAAGTTACAAAAAAATTAATAAATGTTAGTGTTGTAGGTATATGAGAATTTTCAAAATTCGTTTTCGCGTTTTAATTTTAAATGAGGAGAAAATATTCATTTAAACAATGTACTTTTATAGTTCCGCATTTTGATGTACCTTTTTGATTTCGGAAGTTAGATTTTAGCTTAAAACCGTTAATGGATAACTTTTTGAATTTTTTGTAACTCCTGGCCTGGATTTTTGTTCCGGCTATTATGTCAAACGTAATTGATTAAGGGCAGTTGTGCCCTGGTCCTTAGAGATTTGCTTCAAACCTTTCGTCTACAGCTGCGGTAGACATCATCAGCGGTTACGTGATAACCGTTCAGTTATCAGTGAACACGAGGAGTGGAAGTTTTAAACACGTAACCGCTGATGATGTCTACCGCAGCTGTAGACGAAAGGTTTGAAGCAAATCTCTAAGGACCAGGGCACAACTGCCCTTAATCAATTACGTTTGACATAATAGCCGGAACAAAAATCCAGGTCAGGAGTTACAAAAAATTCAAAAAGTTATCCATTAACGGTTTTAAGCAAAAATCTTCCACTCCTCGTGTTCACTGATAACTGAACGGTTATCACCTAACCGCTGATGATGTCTACCGTAGCTGTAGACGAAAGGTTCGGAGCCAATCCCCATGAACCACGGTAGAACAGCCCGGAATCAATTACGATTTCAATAGAAGCCGTCCGTGAAAGCACACATCAACTATTATGTCAAACGTTTGTGCAGGGGTGGATCGTTAGTTATGGCCGTTGGAAGAAATTGGCGATATCCATAAAACACTCTGTATCTATGTTACTAAGGACGTGAGACCCATTAACCATGGGTTTTTTAGAACCACCTCACAGTTACCATTTGTCCGTTTACCTATGAAACACCCTGTATGACGTATGATGACTGTAAGTCAAAAAATGATGCCCTCCCAAGTGTTTAAAACTTATTTTTGAGTTTTTTAATGTCACAATTTTGATTAATTGCTAATAAACGTATTTATCAGATAATATTTTTGTTAATATGACAGATTTAAAGTCGAAATGAATTGTTCAGAGTTTGTTATCAATTTGATTTTTAGCTTTAAACGAGGGTTTAGAGTAAGTACTCAGACATGAATCTAGCAGACCCTTTGGGGACTTTCAAATAATGTCAAAAAATTTGTGGTTGATACAGGATAAGTGTTTTCAAAGTTTTTTATTTTTATTTAAAAAGGAGGGAGCTTCGGTCTTCCCTATGTAGGTAAGACAAAGCCACTCCACTGTGGTAATTATGGGTTTGAGCTATTTGCCAACATTACCCAGTCTCAAGTACGCCGATTAAATAGTAGAAAGGACAACACAGACACCCAGAGCTTCACCGAGAATCCAACTCAGTCCGCCGATCGCCCACTGAACCACTCGGCCACCGGTGTGCTCAAAAGTTTTCAAAGTTAACAAAATTGTTTTTGCTCGATGTTTGGTCACAACTTTATGGTTTTTTTTTTGACAGCTAGGTCGGTAAACTGACAGTTGGAGATTATGGCATTTTCAATCCGTTTCAAATTCGTATCCGAATTTTGAAAAAATTTTTTTTTTAAGCTCTGTCCCTAATCTGAATAACCCGATAACTCATCATCCTAGTTTAGGCATTATAAATGAAGCAAGTACCTCGAACTACGAATGATAAAGGTACCTATAATTACAAAAAAAAAAAACTACAAAACTAGTGATCATTATTTATGTCAACAAAAATGGAAATGTTATAGGAGTTTAGAATTTAACAACTCCCACCAGGTTATTAATAACTATTGATGTTTATTATTGAAAAGGTGCTCAAGCTCAACTCAACATCATCAATAAGAGGCCTCCTCGGAGAAAAATCAGTTAGAAACAAATCATGCACTTACCTAAGTAATTACTTTTGCTGTAACAAAATTCTTCTTCCCTTCTAGTTTTTATTTATACTTTTGTTGCACTCGCGAAAACACGAAAATTCTTACTGGGATTATCGAGAAAGCACCAACATCAAAAAGTACGTACCGAAAAGTTCAGAAAATTTGGCAAACTTCAAATAATGTGCGAACAATAATTAAAATCTTAACGTTCTCTACATAAATACACATTGTCCTGCTAAACCAGCTGTTTATCTTTTATTAATACATTACACACTCTTGCTAACTTTTGCCTTCCCTACTAAGTTCTGATCCGACTTATTTAATAATGTTTAGTGCGCAAGCATGGAATTAATAATTAACGACTTAACACCACTCTTTAATTTCTGCTCTAATAACAATAAAATCGCACGGTTCATAGAATAAAAGATTACATTAATAAAAAAAATTCATACTAAACACTAAATAAAAATAAAACCCCATAAGTAGATAAATAAGAAAGGAAACAGGAAACTACTAATTTTTAATAATGGGACATCTGTTGATAATAATATTAATTAGAAAGATAGACAGCGATTGTTTTTGGCCTTGGTGATCCCTTTCATTTACGCATGCAGCAATCTGCCGATCTACCGCGAGTACCGCGACTGTCGGGGCCACGTTGCCATATTTAAACTGTAATTGTTTTTAATTTAACATGAGCCATGAGACTCAAGAAAAATGAAAATAGTAAGTAACTTGGCTATCCTATATAAGTGATACTCCAGATTATCTAACCATGGTAATATATGATACAAATAAACAAGGTATGTCAGCGCGCAGCCTGTGACGTCAGTCAGGTGACAGCTACATGTTGCTCGGCAGTAATAACAACTTCAAACCGCGATTTAGTAGCTTATTTCGACGGTTGCAGATGTTACAGTAATTTTAATTAATTTGACTTGAGTACCTGACTGTCTATAACGGCAAAAATAATGGTTTGTTGTGCGATAATAAGTGGGTATGAGAATCACGCAAGAAAAACGAAAGGAAAAGATTTTATCAGTTTGCTAGCATCGGCAATTATTTTTACTTCATCTTTATTTATTAACGCCATCCAGGAATTTAACCAATGATTACATTAAATAATACTCTCAAAGAACAATAATTACAAAATAATTTGCCAAATATTTTTCTTAAGTTTATCAACTTTAATCGATAAGTCTATATGTTCGCTGTAAGTATTTACAATTCAACAACACCAGTTAACTGGGGAGTTAGCACCATAGCAGGTTTTGTGGTGTTGGCGATTTACATGCAATATACCTAGTTTGATTGCGTACCGAACGGGAAGTTACATGTAACTGAAATAAATGTACAAGTTCCCGCACATGCACATGTAACGACATAAAAAAAAACCAATATGGCGGCCATAAGGAAAACAAAAGTTGACTATGAAAACTCTGAGATTTAAGTTGGCCGTGAAAATTTTTAAATCGTTAAATGGACGACTTATGCAAGCGTACAAAAAATTATTTATTTATCTCTGACAATAAAAAAGATATGAGCAATATCATGTGTAATCATCCAGCCGCGTGACGTCAGAAGACTGGAACGCAGCCTGCGCAGTCTATTGGCAATTTGGTCTCATTCCCATCCCTTCATTCTGTTGACTGACATAAGTCATTCTTGTCAAAATTTCAACGCCTTACAACTGTCAGCAATATTATTTCAATTTTAGACTAGAACTCTAACCTAATTTCCTAATTTACACAAGATTTTAAGTACAACTTTCTTGAGTACAATTTAATTTTAAATATTCTGCTTCTGACTTTTGTTGACTTCTGGCTCTGGATTTCTGGCAATCTTCTGGCAACATTGACGGTTTATTTTATAATAAATGATGGTGTGTGTCTGGTCTGGCTCTAGAGTGGCGAGTGGCGAGTATTGAATGTTTAATTAATGCTGCCAATTGGTATTATGTATAAATGGTATGTATGTATCAGTCACTAGTTATTTATCAGTATATATCTAGAGGTGGTAATCTGTGGTATTTATGCAATGAAATTATGCAGTAATGGTAATGGAGTGTGCAAGTAGTACGAGTGCGTTCGAGTACAGGGTCCTATTCGGGAGCGGCTAATAGTGTTTTTAATTTACATTATTTTAATTTTTCAAGGTAATTCTGGTCGATTTAAAAGGTGATGTCAAATTATGGTATAATTATCCAAATTTTAAATGATATGCCTTTGATTTCAGGTTGTGAAAAATGGATAGTATGAATTTTTCAGTATTCCAAGAACCCAGAGGGGTGATGAGAATTTTACATGTTGTAAGTCCAGTATCATAATAAATAATCCTAAGATCATTATTTCTCATTCCCCGCCTTGACCCACTGAATTAAAAATGAATCTAATAAGTACCTGCTTAGCTTGATTCATCATGCCATTTCCTCCTGTTTCTTTTTTTTTGCAATAAGTACCTACCATGATCTACTAATTCCTGTAATATTTGCAGATTTTTTCGATATGTGCTTTTTCTACAATAACGGGCTACTCGGGATATATGGTACTGACGGATTGTGGAACTGGAAATGACAGCAAAATTCCCCGGTCATACGATATAAATTATCCTTTCCAGTTGAGAATAGTCGAACATTTTCCCATCCCCAACAGCACTTGTACTTTGAAAGTTCTCTTTGACGCTTCTTCAGACTCTCGCTTTTTCGTAGCGACCGGAGTTCTATCATTCCTATATGCTCTAGCAATCTGTTTGGTGTATGTCAAATTTGATGACATTTACAGGAGGAACACTAGGCTGCCATTACTTGTAAGTATTTTTACTTCTATTTTACCTTTACTTGTCAGTAGTTACAGATTATAGGAAGTTTATAATCTGTAAAAATAATATAAGGATTATAGAAAAATAAAGATTATTGTTAATTTTGAAAATATGTAGGTGTACACACAATCATTTTCACAATTTCTATGTTTATTTTATTTTATTAATAATAAGTTTTCTCGTTTCAAGTTGAAATGAGACAAAACTTGAAATAATGGAAACTACTGATGAGAAGAAAAAATCGAGTTAAAAGTTCGTTTTTTTTTTCAAAATTGTCGGAAGGATCCGAACTTTTTTTGATTAAATCGTCTAATTGTAAAGTAAGCTTTCTTCCTTTTTAAAAATTTTCCTAAAATTCGAAGTGAGTTATAATCCACCAGAACCAAGGCTTTTTTCCACGCGTGTTTTTTGTTTCCGAAATTGTGTTTTTTTTACTTTTCTGACTGAAGTATTATTATTATTATTAGTCATCACAAGTCAAATAATCTTATAGAACACGGTGCATTTTTTTTTTGCTATAAATTTTTCTTTTTCCAGGATTTCATCATCACAGTATTCTTGGGAGTTCTATGGATATCCAGCAGCGCAGCTTGGGCTAATAGTTTAACCGGATTGAAGTATGCTACAGATTCAAACCATTGCTGCAAGACGATTCATACCAGTAATTTTTCAACTCTTAACATATCTGTGGTGAGTACATACAGAACGAGCTACATTAAAAAAACAGAAGTGTGATTTTTTTTCAGTTATTGAATTTTCACATAATAATTGTACATACTTTTTATTTTTACAAGACATTTAAAGTTGCCTTTAAAAATGATCAGGGGTCATTTTTCATACAACTTGATCAACAGTTTATAGCATAACAGTTTTTTTTTTTTTTTTTCAGTAATAACTATAATAATTACATACTAACTTAACGTATTTATTAATGCTAATGCTTTGATCAAAGTCAATTATTCTACTATACAGGGTGATTAATTTTTACAGCATTTTTGGCTCGAGAACGTTATTCTAGCAGGGCTTTAAACAACATTCCCTATGCCTCCGAGGTTTTTTTTTCGACTTTGAAAAAATTTTCATTTATTTTATTTGATATTATCTACCACCGCCATTTATTAAATACTAACGCTGAAATTCACCATTATTTAACTTTGTTTTATTGCAATTTTGAAGTACCAAAAATCGTGTTTTTCCCTATATTTGAGTACAAAATAAAATTGTGCATCAATTCATGTTAGCATCCTCTATAACAGGTGTCTGCAAAAATTGTTGAGTTATTGTAGATTTTTATCCTCCACAGGAAACAACCCAATAATATTGCTCATAGTGTCATTATAGTGTTCAATTTTTGGGTCTTTTTTTGATTGAAAAGAGATATTTTCTTAGGTTTTGTTTTGTTACAAAAATAATACATCAATAAATCAAGCCACCTGCAGCATTCTGCTGGTTAAACGATTTGAAGTTTTTTGTGAAAGTTTCTTTTTGCAATTCTTTGTATCTGAATTATATAATCTGAAGAAAATTATTAAATCAGCAGTTGAAATTTAATATGTATAAATTTGTTCAAGGTGTTTGGATTTTTGAATTTCTTTCTCTGGGCATCGGATTTATGGTTTCTGTATAAAGAGACATCGTGGTTCCAAGGAAATCAACCCCAAACAACTAGTGGCGTCTAAAATGACATGAAAACTACTGAGATATTCTCATAACTCGTTTCATATCCAACTAGTCGGTGTGTTCCCAAATTTATAAAGACATTTGTTTGCGTTGCTTATTTTAATCAGTTGCACAAACCAATTTGAGTGGTTCTGTTGATGCAGAGTAAAAAAATCACTATCAAAAGTGGTGGAATTGATTAAAATTTGTTTCTTACAGTATTGAATTTTTTATTATTAAATGGAAAAATAAAGATCTTCCTTCTAATAACCAATTTGTAACGAATTATGCATTGAATATTTCTTACTAGAAGCACTGAAAGTACAGAAGTAATGCTATCAGTCATAAATTTAACTTATTTGTTGTTATTCCATCCATTATTTTTACTTAAAATTTTTATATGACATACTCGTGTCATGAGGCAAAAACAAGTTTAGGAATAGGCGAGAAAATGAGCAGAAGGAGATCTTAATGAGAGGGGGTATCATATCACCCCTCTAATACATATAAATCTTATAATCTCCTAAATGCTCACTTGATTTCCCCAAGCTTGTTTTTCCACACCTACCTGTACATGTATTTATATGCATATATTATTACTCCAGTTTGTTTATGTTGCTTGAAGCTTGTGACTGATCCCCTTTTATGTTGAAATTAAATCCCTGTAAGCTTAAGAGTGTTGCAGATCTCGGAACATATTTTCCTGGTTGCAAATTGTAATAACGTATCGTTATCTGGAGACTGATAATAAAAGAGACCAAATGATATTTTAAATTTTAAAGAGATCTGTAATCTATATATTCTGAAAAGAATAATACTACGGAGTGTATTATATTTTTTGTTAGAAAGCTCCTTTAAAACGATTCTTAGTCATGAAAAATTTCTCGATAATCATTATCATGTGCCATATTTAGCCTTTTCATTCAGTTAAAAAAGTCATTAAACATTTGCAAAATTACCTACTTATTGTGTTGAAGGAGTTTTAATATAATTAATTATAATTATTATTGTTTTCCTCTTAAGACTTAATTATGGAGTTTAAAAAGCATTTCAACAATCATTTCAATTGTTATTCACATGATAGCACTGGCTATAATCTGAGTACTTGAAATTAATATTTAATTTTGAATTTAATTAGTGTTTCATGAAATATTATTTTTTATGACCACTTCATCATCTCTGTGAACAGGCTTTATCATTTGAACTGCCTTGGCTACCCCGCTTTTATACTGATTAAGTAATGGTAATAAATAACTCAAAATTAATTTTCCCTTTATAATCAGTAGTAAGAAACATGAGGTATTAAAATGCTCAAATTTTATGTACTGTTAGTATTTTTATTTGAATTTCTTCAGTAGAAGGAAACTAGCACAAAAGCCAAAAATTACCTCACAAACAAGACCTGCATACTAAGTGAGATGCAGATTGAATAATTTACACTTTGAAGACTACATTTTATGCTCTTATTGGTGAAAGAATTAGTGTTTCATTGATACATAAAACACAAAGTGAAGTCGTATTTCAAACAAGCACCATAGCAAAAAATGAAGTTGTTACCAATTTTCAAAAAGCCCTCTAAAGATGATTTTGTTCATCAAGACAATATGACACTTAGGCGTAATCTCTTAGGAAGAATCTCTAGTTGATTCACATTACTTAGTCACAATACATACCTAAGATACAAATTCAATGTTTTAGAGCTCACCTAACAGGCTGGAATTAATAAATCTCACCACAGAGCAAATAATTGACTAAAGAGCCAGTGTTGCTCCCTTTGATGTGTATTCAGTCTTAGATGTTATAAATTTTCAGTCTTGTGTAGTGTGAGCAAACAGTGTTGATACCGATGTAACATTAAAGTTAGGATTATTATCGTTTTATATGAGTTTTCTGAGATGGTACAACTCGAATTTAGGATTAGTATTAGTATGTGTATAACTCAAAATTGTACAAACAAATTTTGTGAAAAATTCACAAAAAATCGATTGTTTCAGTGCCACAGAGATAAAACTACTGCTGATGATCTGTTTCTCTATGTCTAGTAGTTTTATCAGAATGAGTATATTTTTTCTAACAAAGGTTCTAATGCACTGCAAAAACTTATACTTATGCAATCACTTTTTGAAAATCAATACCATACAACATGGAATTAATTAATCACATCTAGTTAGTATTTTGTGAACTATTCGTTTTGCTGTTGATATATTAATATTTTTTTTTATAATTTTAGTATACTTTCATTTAATAAATGTTTAGAGTAAATAAAGTGTTTTTTTCATTACATAGCCCAATTACCTAATTGAAATTACACAACTTTGTGTAAGTGAAAAATAATATCACTAACAATAATTATAATTACAGGGTGTTTTTTTATGTTACTATCAACTCTAAACACAAAGAAAAATTGCCCCTGGTTTCACTAATTCACGATTTTATTTCAACTCTACCATTAAAATATTGGCCGTCACATTAAAAAAAAAACGACAGGTAAAATAAAAATGTATATTGATGTCAGTATTTTATAAAATAGATGAACTAAGCTTCAGGCACTCTTATTGTTAAAAAGTATATTTATTTACATATCACAGGTCTTGGACACAAGTTTTGTTTCAAAAGAATTACGGGTAAATAAAATTTAATAATTTATAACATAATTATGCGCCTCGTGATCATACACGGAATTGTCATTTCAACTTCTATATTAATTTCTCAAAAAAACTTTGAAGCTCTTTTATATAGTCATAAATTACTAAATACAACATATGTTCTATAATAACCTATAAAAAAATATGGCACGTCATAAATTTTTCTATAAATAATTGCCATGAAGCTAAAAATCAATAAAATTTTGTAAATTAATAAATATAACATAATAAAGATTAGTAAAAATAGAGTTCTGAAAATAGAATAACAAATCTTAACAGTGAAACAATAAGTCATCAAATCATCCCTGACCACAAATAGAAACAAATACAATTAATAAATCCATCGAGAAGTTCTTTTCTATAAGCCATGCATAAGTCGTGATCTTGAACGTCTCTAGAAACCATGTACAAATCCTGAAAAAAAAGTTTATGAAATTCGGTAAATAGAACCCCCCCGGATATGAGATATGCCCCTAAAAAGTACTTACTCCACGTGACGTATGTAAATCGATGGTCAGAAGCATAAATGCCCCAAAGTATCTGGAATGTAGTATAACGTGATGCTGTGTATTCCCATCAGCTGAAATAAATGTTCTTGTTTGCTCGTAATACTTGTTGAGTAACAATTTAGCCAGACCCTGGTACCAATTCAAAGGCTGATTTATAAGAGCTCCCAAATTTTCGTTTATATCACACAAGTGTTTCAATGTTGCTAGGTCTCTTAGTTCAATAAATTCATTATACGGCATTAAATCTTGTGATATTAGTTTATTCCATAAAAGATGCGTCCTACAATCAACCATTCCTGGAAAAAAGCGCGGACCATTAATTGCATACTTTACATGATTGATAATGTTTTTCATATGTGTGGACTACCTTTGGAAGGGATAGAGGGAGAGATTTTGTTATACTGATGATGAAAAAAATTTAAAAAACCAACCTTTCGCAACCATTTTTTTAATACGGACCCGGGTCATTTCAGCCTTATCCAAAATCAATTTTTGCATCAACTCCTCATGTGATGAATAATAACCCAAGTAATTGACCGATTCTTGACTTATTTCAATATGTCTTATCCCCGATCTTCTTATACTCGTCTGGTTATCACTTCCCTCTTTGCTGTTTTCTGAAGACTCTGATAATTCCTCTTCATTACTGTCTGTACCTTCATCAGATTCATCATCCATGACATCAACTTGTTCCTCTGAGAAAAGCTCAGGTTCTGATGTACTTCTGGTCGATGAAACAGTCCTGAACTTTCCCATTTGCCTCCCAATGTCCGTTTTAGGATATATCTCTCTAAAAAAATATACGAAATATAAACTCTTCATAAGTTTTCTGAGATTATCCATAGCTCATTCAGTCAAACTGCTGAGAAATATGGAATTGATTTGTTAAGTATTTTTAATCCATGAAATATTTGCATTTTTCCAAACTTACTTTTTCGAAGTTAAAAGCAAATAATATTTTAAATGCAGTATATTATCAGTAGGACTGTAAGGGTAACATAAATCGTAAACTACCAGAGAAACATTAAAATCATCCGTGTGTTGAAAATCTTGTTCATCTTTATAGGACACCTGTGAAGTACTAGTAATCTGTACTAAAATATATTCGGGTTCACTATTCAAGGTTTCCATTTCTAGCACCTTGAAATTGTATTGATTCACGTTTGACAGTAGGTACTCAAAAAGCTGCCGTCCTTCTGTCGGCAAATTTTTTATCGTAATAGTATCTACAAACAGAAGAATTAATGAATTGTTTGGAAACAGAATTCATTTGTCAGTAGGTACCTGCATGAACTAAATTCCTAGCGAAATTTGGCGCTTTTGTGTAATATTTCATAAAATCATCAAGAAATCTGTTGACATTATATTTATCTACAATTTTATTATTTGTAGAATTATTTGATACGTAATGGTAAACACTCCGTAAGTGATAATCGTAAGTAAAGGAATGTATATGAAGCCATATCCTTATTTTATCACATTCATCCAGAAAACTTAACGTGAACTGAAATTTAAATAAAATAATTGTTGCCAATATAACAACTACTTTAGACTTGTTTTATTCTTAAAGTGAGACAGTCATAGCAAAACAAGCTGGAACACCTACATTATACAAGCCACACTAAGTTTTTCGATGTGTTACAAGGGAGGACAAACAATAAAAAAAAAAAAATTGAAAAACTATAGCTTCGAGGATATAAGCCTAGTCACGTAGATTTTAACTTTTTTACTTTAATTCCAGCTAGTTTGAGAAATGAAAAGTGATTTCAAAACAAGTCTTGAAGTACTAGCACCAGTATGGGACTTACTCTGCTTATCACAGCTTTTGAATGCATCGTTTGTAGTCTGTTACATTCAACAGCATACAATTTCGTGGCAAAAAACGGTTCGTTAAACTCCATAGTAAATAACAAAATTCCACCAAGGATCGTTTTTTGAATATAAAAAACTGAATTAAATGACGATTTATCCTTCCTAAATAATCTAAAAGTAAATCCATAAAGTTTATTACTCCTCTGGCGGTGATTAGAGACAACTTACCCCGACTTTCTCTGCTGGCAATCAATCTGCAGTGGTTGAAAACCAAGAGTCTGCAAGTATCTTCTATATTCCAGGAAGAAATTATAACATATCTCTGAATGCCATGCATCTTTTTCATCTTGCGGTTGTTTTTCACTGGGTTTTCCAGCTATTGGGTTCAACGCGTGATCCCTTGTTGCTGCCGACTGTACTCTCCATCTTGGCAAGAAAAGCAACGGAGTGTGGCAAAAATGCACCAGCCTTGAGTTTTGCATGAGAAGGAAGATTAATGGAACTGTTATTGAACTTGTTCTTGCTTGGTAGAGTGTATGCAATTTCTTAATTTCTTCTGCAAAATTCACAAATGTTAGTTATTATCTTATTATTCTATGATAATCTAATTGTAATTCTGTACCTCTCAATCTTCTTTCAATGACTCGCATCTCTTGCATTTCTATTGTCACATTAACAACTGGATCGATGGACGTGTATTTAGAATAATGGAATGTGTCTCTAAATGCTTCAATGATCGAAGATAAATTTCCGGCTGGCAAAAGAGTCCTTCTGGTCAGGTCTCTAGGGAATTCCATCATACCTTCTAATTCTCCAATAAAAGGAGTATACTGATTGTTGGATGATAACTAAATTAAAATTAAGATTGTAAAATAAAACAAATATCTTAAATATATTAGGAGAAAGGTAAAAACTTATAGTAATGCCGACAAATTTTAAATCTATTGAGAAATCAAGTTGGTCGCAGCTTTCACTATGGTTACTTTAACTATACGACCACAAAAAACCTGAATGTCAATTATAGCAGGCTGAATATACTTATGTTTTCTCACCTTTCTCCCCTTTAATAAACTATTATATTGCTAGAGATTTAGAATTTAATAAATGTATTTACATCTCTGCAGAACATAATAGAAGTCATAAGAAACTAAGAACTGAGGTTATAAATATTGTTCTTCTTGTTCATGTTAATTCTGGTTTGTTTGATTCTAGAACATTCGTCAGCTGATCTAGACAGTTCTTTGACATGTGACATAACAGCTTTTCCGGCAATCTCTAGAATGAACTGAAGCTCGTCTGCGTCTATAAAGTCAGAATAGTTTGGGATGTTATGAATTAAAGAGTTAGAGGGTAAGTAAGTGAATAAGAGAGGTCAGTTGGTGAGTTGATAAGAGTAAGAGAGAGAACTCGTGAGTCAGTAAACAGTAAGTAAAGTCGTAGTAAAGTGACAGTATCGAGATTAAGAAGAAGAAGTGGTTACTTCATTTTTAGGCTATCGTTGATTTGTGTGGTGATTGTATTGTAAATAGAGACTAAAAATAATTGTTATAAAATATTGTAAAAGTCAACTGAGAAAAAAAGTTAATTAAGTCACAATATACTTACAAATGGTTTTCTGGTAACTGGCTGATTATAAAATAGTCCTAATTTTTGAGAAGTGATAGAATTCAAAAAATATGCACGTACACTTAACCAAAAACCCAGATTAGTGCAGTTCTTAATTAACATACTGATATTTTCTTTTGTCCAGTTGTACGTATAAATGATAATCTGTAAAATAATTTTCAAAATAAACTTACCACGAAAGTTTCACTTTTACTTACACTTTCACATTCAACCAGAATCCATAAAATTTTTTGCCTTGGGATCAAGCGATTGTTGTTCAGAACGGGAGTAAACTTCTGTACATGTTTCAGAGTTTGTGGGCTAAAAATGTCTAAAAATTGGGCTCCCACATTTGATGTTAATAATTTCCAATGCTCTAGATTTCTCGATATTATGATACATTTTGTCAAGAGATTTGAAGAATAGAAAGTTTCAAAAACATCTGCCGAACACATTTTCAGAGGATACGTCGGAATTGCTTGGAAAGCTTTTGGCGAATCTTGAATGAAATTCAATAATTCCTTGACTATAACGTTGGGTAAATGGTTCGTTAAGTTAATTTTATGTTTCTTAACGGAAGGTACGGAAAGGGTTGTGCCGAATTCAAGCCACGGTTGTAAATATCTTGAATAAGCGTCGCAAAGGACACCATCATCGCCACTTTCGAACGAATTCACTTTGACCGGCTTGAAATTTTCACTGTTGGGAACACTTCTGCCATTACTCTCTTGCTCATCATTCTCGAAAGTTATCGATCTCTTCGTTCTAGAATTCGGAGGAATAACGTTTTTATTTCTTTTTCTCGGTAATAAGAAAGGATCAATTCTTTTTATGTGATGAGGGGCAAACTTTTTATTAATGCTTTCTTTCAAAGGGTCTAAAACACAATTGAATTCAACCTCAGCTGATGTAATATCTAAATCCATATCTTCAATTGTTACGGGCTGAATTTTTGGCCTCTCTTTTTGAGTTTTATCTTCACATAGAGGCTGATTCAACAGATAGTGTTCAATTATTATGTCCCATAGAGCTTGACTAGTGGCTGCTTTAAGTTTGTCACACAGAGTTAAAATATTTACTTTACCTTGCTGCCATATCCTAAATTCTAGATAAGAATTTGAAACAGAACCTAATAAAAGAATTAACATTAGGTAATAAACAAAATATTTGCATCTTGAGATTGGTTACTTTTTGAATAAAAATAACTACAACACTAACCTCCAGATTCTATGACCTCAGATTGCACAATACTCCGAAAGTTTTTATTCAGATAAGAATTTTTGAAAGTATCTTCCAAGTCAACTGAAACATTAGTTTTTGAATTTGCTATCAAGGCTACTGCTATACAAGCTATCCCTCTTCTTCCAGACGGGACTGCTTGACTCTGGTTGTAAATAAAAATATTTTCTTCGCTTGCAGTTGTATTCACTGATTCTGTTTGTGTGTAATCCTAAATAAAAATAATAAATAATCACTAAAAATAATTTTTTACATTTAAAAAAATTACCTACCTTTAAATGATAATGAGATTTATTGTCCGCATATTTTGGGATACTTAAGAACTGCAATAAATTTTGTCTCAAGTATGGTATGAAAGAATCTTGCCATTTTACGGCAAATTCTTGCACAGATAGCTAAAATTATGAAACAATTCAATAACAATAATTGCACCAACAATAAACAATAAAATTTCATACCCTGATAATCATCTCAGGATATCGGAAAGGTTTCTGCATAAAATGTACATCTTCAGGTGTTAACGGACACATTGTATTTCTAGCCAGCATCACTGTTAAAATTTCTAAAACAGCATCATCAAGCCTATTCTGCAATACTTGAACAAGATCACACTGGACGTCTGTCCCCGCTTCAGTTATTCCATGAACTTTCAAGACCAGCGTATCATCATCTGAATTCTCTTTGGTATCTTTTTCCCCGAAAGAACGTACCCGAGGACGAATATCGGACTAAGAAAATTATTTATAAAGCATCAGAATTGTTGCTGATCGATTATTAATAGTGCACAAACTGATTTACATATTATGTTCAGCACGTTTTAAATGGGATTTGGATGGGACTACGCATGGCAAGATTGATGGGATTCAATCAAACCAACCGGTCTCTTGCTTTTCTCACAAATTTAAATCGATTGGATCTTTGAAAGGGGAGAAACTATGCTAGGGAAGCAAACATATTTTCTACGTTAATAAAAATACTTACCAAAATGGTAGAGCAAATACTTTGTTCTGAACTTGTCATGCCTCTATTTTGTCCAAGCGGTAAAGAAACAATTGAAGGACTTCTAGAAACTATTTGATCAGACAAATCAATAGGTCTCAAAGTCATTCGACTTGTATTACCACTCCTCATTTCGTAAAGCCTGTAAAATGTCGATAAAATATAGAGAAATAAACACAAAAAAACTATAAAAATATACCTCAAATAAAAGACATTGCCTCTGTTATCTCGGTAAACAAACATGTTGGTACGATTAGAGACGGAAAATTTTTCCAAGGTGTTTTTCAGGGAAATGATTCCTTTCAAAACACCCGGTTTGGCGTTTCGAATCCTCGGATGTAAAACGAAATGAGTTTCCCAAACGACCGGACAGCTGAAATCTCCTGGTTTAAAGTTAAGAGAAGCCTCAGGCAGAGACACTGAGCTTGGGTACTCATCGTCAGTTTGATCTGTAATTTTGTCATTTCAGACTACCAAAAAAACATAAATTTGAAGTTTTAATTAAAACCAATCAAAATCGTTCATCTTAGACTATTTTTAACTAATTGCCACTTCACCAACTTCATTATTTCAAATGGAGGGTAATGAGTCGATATTTTATACTTATAAACAAACAAAAATTGCAATTTTCATATAACAAGAAAAAGGCATACATTTTTTTATTTCAACTTTTCACACAAAAATAAATAAAAACAGTGATGAAGAATAAAAATAAAGAATCCAAAATATTACAAATGTATAAAATAGTACATGAAAAGTTGAAATAGGGACATGTAAGCCTTTTTGGATGTAAACTACTTTAAAGATTGAAAATTGCGATTTTTACTCGTGACCCATAAACTTGTTATAAACTCTCACTATAGAAACCATTATCATTGAATTTTCTCATTAAGCCTGAAAATGTAATAATATACAGGGTTGATATAAACTTATTGTATAATATATTTATTAAAAAATATTTTAACCTGATAGATTTAGATTGGTTACACGGAAGTACAAATTTTCTCACGACTGGATCTCCAGAAACTTCTAATGGACCATCACCATGTCTACATACATATAAGTATACAAAAAAATCATTTTTAGCTTGAAGATCATAGAAAAACACTGATTTCATGCCAGCGGCAGAAACACACACAGCTGAACAATTTCTTTCTTTTTCTGAAATCATCTTGGGTGAGTTATCACGGACGAAAAAATTTTTTGTGACATTTTTCAGTTTTGCTATTATCCCATATCCAGCGACATTTCTTCCAATTTGAAATAATTATTTTACAGGTATTGTCAATGGTATACTTATAAAGTAATTCAGTGAAAATCAAAGGTTCACTTCTTGGTTCATTATTTTCAAAGGTGACGACGCCCTAATCTTCTATTGATTATTTTCTAAGATGCCGTCAATTTATGCAGTGTGCAGTGTAATAGGAGTTCCAGAAAACAAACAACGTAGTTTCTTCAGAAAGGATGTCGATGAACCTCCACCTCGAGAAATGGAATTCAATGTTGGCACTTCTGGTATAAACGAAAGTGCCGTTTTTTTTTTAAGCAAACGATTTAATTTTAGTCTCTTTATTTAAATGAAAAAGTTGTATTAGTAATAACAAAGCAGAATTCAAACAGACAAAAATAGACATGAAAATTAATGACTTAAAGTACAGAGTACCTACTGAGATCAGTTAATAAGGCAAACAAACATAACATTTTTATTCATAACATATAACACGAATACAAAAACATGCGCAACAACAAAAATTAATTACCATCCATGCTCCTTAATCGGCTAAAGGAGGCATTTCTAGATATAGAACCTGAATCACAGCCCCAATCTGAAGTGTCGTCAAGTTCCAATAAATTACTGCAAACTCTCGTTTCATACAAAGATTGCAGCAGTAACGACTGATTGACACGTTTGCAAAGATCACGAATACTTTCCTTCACTAGTTTTTGTACTTCCAAATAAAGTCCAACATGTGCTGTGGGGAGTTCCAAAAACCTTCAAATTGAAAACCAGCCTCTATATAAAGAAATGAATTAAGAAGAAAACTTAAATTTACCTGCAGTGAAAATATATTGTAATGGACTCTTG
Organism: Malachius bipustulatus; assembly: GCA_910589415.1. Lineage (NCBI taxonomy): Eukaryota > Metazoa > Arthropoda > Insecta > Coleoptera > Melyridae > Malachius > Malachius bipustulatus. The sequence continues at coordinate 32,160,188 of OU342639.1, read as the reverse complement.
AGCAATTTTCATTATAAGCCAAAAGTTCGGTAAATGTATTCTTCTACTACCTAAAGTTATCAGCCAATCGTAACATTCGTAGTCTTCGCTTATGTCTTCTTCATAACCTGCTAATAAAATTAAACATCACAAATAGACATTAAACTGAAGCCAAAAACATTAGATGTTACCTACCACAGTCAGTGTCTGAGATACTTTCAGTAGTGAAATTCGACATGTAACTCGACTGCATTTCTTCATTTACAGGCTCGACGTCGCAGACTTTACTTAAAGAGTTTGATTCGGCATTGTGTTCTAATTTTTGCATGGTCTCAATTTCTAGTTTGTGTTCAATTTCGGTACCCAGTTTTGTACTACATTTTTCTCCTTTCGGATCGATTGTTACGCTTTCCGCTTGCTCAGTTTTGCAAATTTCTAGTTCTTCATTTTTGATCTTCAGGATTTCTTTATTCGCAATTACAGTGTTCAATTCACTTTTACGTTCAGATTCTGGTTCTTCATCGATGATGTCTATATCGTGTTCACTTTCGCAGCTTCCATCTTCTACATTTGAAGTCCTTTTACAGGAACTTTTATAATTTTCACTGAGTTCGCCAAACGATACATCTGAATTTTTATCATTCGGATCCGAGCTAGTCGTCAGATTCAGGTCAACAAACGTTTGATCTTTTCCGAGATAGTATAGATCATCTTCCTGACATATCTTGAAGCAAGGTATGTGAATTCCCGTAAATTCCTATAAAAATTTACATATGACTATGAACAAATTATTTAAATTGAAATTAATACTTACATTTAAAAATTTTTCATAACTTCTTTCAAAACCATATACAAAATTAAGTTTTATTACATCCAAATAACAGGATGTTCTACCTTTACTGTCATTGACGTGGTTTATAACGAAATTAAGAGTTTCGGTTGTCACTGGATAAACGTCTAATAATGCAGTGCAAATTTCATCCCTCAAAAGCCACCGAATCTGAAAAAACATGACTTAATAATTAAGTCCCTATTCATTTACATAAATAACAGACTTACTTCATCTCGAAGTGTGATTATCGATCTTCGTTGGTACTCGAGAAAATGAAGGAACGGCTCTAAATCGTTGTAACTAAAAAATGAAATTATTGAGAAGCTTTGCGGGTCTAACATCTCAGCTGCGTACTATACTTTTGATTCAATGAGATTTTATATACATAATCACACGAGTTCGCAGTGAACGCGTTTAAAGAAAGTGGGTCATAGTATAGAATGAGCACGTATGAGGAAATCTTGAGGAAATACTTAAGCGGAAATCTCGGCCATAAAAGTAAAGCTCGAGTTATCATTGGGGGTGTCTAGAAGCTACTACTGCCTCAAATGTTACAGGAATGGAAATCAAAAAGTCAATAACAAACTTGTTCTAGAAGCGGTCTGAGGCGGTTCGATTAAAAATACGATAGGAACAAAAAGTAGGTCTATTGGATATTACGACAGGAGTGCTATTTATAAAAAAAAAATATATAAGAAGTGTTTTAAAATACTTACTCTGAATCTGAACTTGTTTCAGAAATAGATCTATTAAGACTAGGTAGAAATCCATCAGAACAAAAGGATGTTGTTCTTAATCCTTGCGATGAATATCCTTCGATTACGCTTTGAACGCTTTTAGGTAACGAAAGACAAAAAATGTCCAAGGTTATCTTCAGTTTAGATTTTTCAATAGCAGGCATGTAAACCACCAAAGCTTGCATTAATTCACCCAAGCAAGTTGGAATGACTTGAACGGATATATTAGACACGACATTTTCTACTCGAATGGTAATAATGAAATGTAAAAACAGAGGATTTGTGTCTCTACGTTCAAGGTCGAGGTCATCAACAGGATTTCTCTGGCCGAACAGCAAAGATCCTTGAGACATCATATTGAATTCATTACTTTCGGGACTGTTAGAAAATTCATCATCGCTATCAGGCACCGATACGTTTTCTTTCAATTTTTCAGCCGAGTCACGACAAAAATAGAACTCCGTGTTGGTCGGTATGGGACTGAAATCTTCTGCGACAATTAAAAAGAATTTTTCCTTGATTAAACCGTGTAATGATTTCAAATCACGGCATGGTTGGGGCATATTGAGCAGTTGTAATTCGATTTTGTCACTTTCAGAATATTTAATATGGCCACAAACTGCCTGCAACATAGAAACATTTAATTCGATTATTATTAGTTTGACAAAAAAAAAAAAAAATTACCATTAAATAATCTGTAATATCAATTTCAGTAATATGCTCCTCACACTGATCCATACAAGATTGCACATCGGTTGGATGAACATATAAATGCCTATGTAATGAGGTAAAAATGGACGTTGTAAAGCATTTCGAATGAGTCATGATTAGTCCTTTGCAATGATTTTTTATTGTGTGCTTTTTTTCGTGATCTTCATTCCTGTTGTCATCCACACCGACATCTTTCAATCTAAAAAAATAAGAAATATAATAAAAATTTTATTTCTATAAAAAAGAGCTTCTTACTTGATACAATCTTCTTGAGTATCATCGCTGTATTTGAAACGATGATCTTCACAAATATCTTTATTCACATTTACTTTATAATTGTTGACATACGCGTTCACTAAAACCGACAACGGGCAATCGAATACATAAATTGGGAGAGTTAAAGAGTTTGACACTTTAATAGGAACATCACTGCAATTACTATTTTCATCAGAAACTTCTCCTTCACTTTCCAGACTTTCTGGAACTGTGGTTTTGTTGCTCTTGACAAGAAGTTCGATGTCAGATAAAGTAGTCGGTATGAACGTAAGGATTATATGAGTCACCGATATCGCTTTCAAAAAACAACGCCACTGACAAGAAGTTCTTTCGTCATTAGGGTTTTGAAGACCTGAAATTAGTTAAAAGTAAAGAAACTTTTCAGGAATTAGGAATCTTAGTAAAAAGGGAAAAAATATTACTAGGGCTGTGCCGGTTAACAGGTTAACTGTTTTATAATCTCCTAAATTTATTTTGCTACATTTTTTTTTTCAAAATCGATAAACTGGAATAATTTGCCTCAAAGAGAATTAGGAGAAATACTAGCAAGAGAATTTAATTTATCGTAGCAAATCTCTTTCAAGGCAGGAAATTTGAAATTCCCAACAATAAACTTCAACACTTCAAAAGATGACAAATCTTCTATTATGATGGTGGTTAGTGGTTAAGCTTGAGTGGTAATAGCCTAATATCAAATCAAAATTAGTTACTATCTGCAGGCCTACTGTGGAGCTAATTTGCTCGCTTGAATCCATGACCGTGTGCACATTATACGTTTTTTATGGATTGGGAAATTTAAAAGTTCATTGTTAGGTTTTCCCTCTCTAAAATTTAAAGAAAATGTATTTTTACTGCTGAAAACTTAAAACGTTAACCGGTTAATCGTCAGTTAATAGCGTCGGATAACCGGTAAGCAAAATTTCATAAAAAGCACAGTCTCAAGTTATATATGCAAAATTTTGCTGATAGGAATGTATAAAATAGCATAAACCTATTTTTTTTAAAGCTAAAAAAAAATTACCTGTAGGTGTGTTACCGACAGGACAAAAACTGGGATGATTGTTTTTATGTCTATCTAAGATTTCTTTTGTGAACGAATAACAATCTTTTTGGCTCAGCTCTAATTCTTGATCGTGAAGTAACAAGAGATGCTCCTGAATTCTTTGTAAGAGTAACAAATTTGGTTTTTCTTTGATGTTCAGTTGATAATCCGAGTCGATTCCTTCCAGGAACATGGAAAATAATAATTCAATATTTTGGCATAAATGTAGCAGTCCTATTGGATTGAAATTGAAAGGAATGTGTTCGATTCTAGGCGTGACCAATGGATACCACTGAGGCCTAAAAGATATTCATTTTATTATTATTTTTTATTACACTATTTGATAAAATACCTTTTGTCATTTGCAGTGGAAGCATCTGAACTAATTTGTTTACTCATTCTTCGAACAGGACCTTTAGTACTTGGAGGGACAGTAGTACAATACATACTAGAATTTAAATATATTTTTTCTTGGCACATTAAACTTAAATGCTCCATTGTCAATAATGTGTTTATACAATCCTTATCTACTTGGCTAATCTGAAATTTAGAAGTCACTTTAAAAGCTTACTCAGTTTCTCAAAGACTTCTCAACAGAATTACAATTTTAGTGTCATACAATGTCAACCAAAAAATTCGCAACGTACTGATCTTTTATTCACACAGATCTGTGGTCTGAGTTTAAATTCAGGAAAAAATTGTGAAAACTTTTTGGCCCACATTCTGTAAATAAAATATTGAAGCATACAAAAAAGATCCTCATGAAAAGGAAACAAACAAACAATCACTTACTGTATCTGCGAGTTCGTAATATAGCTTATGATCCATATAACTGATACGATTTCGACTTGGAACGACTCGACCATACTGAGGTTCGATCCATACTTCAGTAATCAATTGGAGTTCGCTTTCAAAATCAAAATCTAAATCGTGATCCTCTTCAGAACCACCGACGAACTCGTCATGTAACGATCGATGAGCTGGGAATATCACATACTGAACCATACAACATGATCCGGTGTCCATCCACAGTTCCAAAGCCATAGTTATGATACCAGAAGAAGAATGGACAAAACGAAAACCTTCTTTTAGTCGCATACTGAATTATTTGAAGCCAAAAGAAAAAAAATAGTTAACAGTGTGCGTGTAAAGTTTGGAACATATTTATAATACTGAGGATGCTCTGTTAAAGAACTTGTGACAAATTTTCTGACACATGTCATTTGGTACTTTCAATATTTTTAATCTGGACAATGAAAAATATCACAATGTTATACTGACCTTGTTAAGCTGCTTAAAATTCTAGACACAGCCGTATTTGTGAGTTGTGGGTTTGGTGGTAGCATGGCGCTCCATATCCAGCGTTTATGGTACAGATACCTCGATAGCGTTGTAAACAGTGACCCGGACAGTGGACACTGTATATAAGCCGAACAGCCGTCAGGTGGCTGAGTTCCATCAGGGAAAATTACAGTAGTAAAATCAGTCGGCACTCTGTCGTAACTGAATAGATAAAGTAAATCAAACTGAAACCATCTTTCTGTTCTTAAAACTTACCGGATGAGTATTTTTTCTAGCGGTTTTTGTAACAATACACAACAAAATTTTTCTTTAGACGCAAATGGTCCAGGTTTGTATTTTAAGGAGGACAAGTTATGTTTTAGTTCTTCACATATCTAGAAAATTTTAAATTATTTATAATTGATTTTAAAAAAATAGCCGAGTTATTACTTTGTGTCTTATATATCCTGGCGTATTTGTGGAGAATCCTATATTAAGCACGGCACAAGGAAGTTTTGAACTAATTCTGAAGATGCAAAACCAAGCTGGTGGTTTGTCTTGCTCTTTATGTAACAGTTTTGCATACGTGTGGTTATCAACTAAAATAACAGAGCACCAGTTTGCCAACATTTCATGTAAAATCGCAGCTGCCTGACGACATTGCACTACCTGAAAAATAAAAATAGTTTCATTTTGTAGACACGTTTTCATTCAATTTCTAGTAAAGTTAGTCTTAATTCATTCACTCTGCCTTTTTCATCTGTTTAAAAGATTCCATACACTATAATAAACATGTCTCAGTTCATTCATAAGACCGCATTTCAGAATCTAACAGACCAGAATTTTAACGTACAAGAAGAACAGATTTCAATGTGAGCCTCAGTTTAAAATAATTATTGAATACAATGACTTATGTCAGATTTCACAAACGTCTTATTTCAACTATTAGAAACCGTATTTCCATTTATCATGCATTTTTCCCTTTTCAACCGAAGTAAATACAATACAAGTCATCAGATCCATCAGGCAAACAAATTTAAGAATTATGCAGTCTCTTGTGAAAGGTCACAATGATTTAATCAAGTTGTACAGATTTTGAGATGAGAAAAAAAAAGGTTAAAAAAATTACCTGATATCTCTGTGAAGAATTAGTGGAATGTAAATGTTTAGGTAAAGGATAGTCGTGTTTCAAGATGAAAGATATTTTATGAACATGCAGCCACTTGCGCCAGTTTGTTGTTTCCAGCTGACACAAAGGTAGCCACATATTACCAAATTTCTGAAATGATTGATCACTGAAAAAATAAAAAAGTATATCCCATGATGAAGAATTATGATTTATTAGAACACCTACCTCGCAGTTAGACAAATTTTCGCATTGTCTAAAGCGTTTGTTCCATTAATAACAAAAACGGGTATCCTATTTTTAATACTTTCAGGAGGAGTATACCACATGGAAGATTGAGGGAAAGAGCTCAACTGCTGGGCCAATTGTTGTTCACCGGATGAAAGTTGTGACAGTCGCATCCAAAATCTATCGATTATTGCTTGTCGGAACACTGATTTTTGGTCTTTCTTTAAAATACAAGTTATGTCATGAAGAAATTCATACGGAGCTGAAAAGAAGTTTTAATAATAAGTACACACATCCTATTTAGAGTTCAACTTGATTTCAAATCTGTTTTTTATTTTACAAAAAAGTTAAATTTGATATGTCAATGGTGGGTGCTTAAACACTTTTTTTTTATTATTGATTTTAGAGGAGTGTTCGTGCTAAATTTTGCAAATTTTGTAAATTCCTGCTAAATTATTATAAGCCCAAACAGAAAACAAAAAACTGTTTTGTTGTCACAGATTTAAACTACTCCTTATATCCTCTAACTGGCATTTAACCCATGTAGTCACATTAGTCACGTACCACCCTATATAATTTGATAGTTTCATGTAGGTACCTGAGTTTGTTTTTTATAAAATTTTCAGAATGAAAAATTGCTGCTAGTTCATCATTCTTATTATTGTATTAAATTCACAAGATCAATTTTGCAAATGAAATATTTTCTTTTATTAATGACTTCAGCATGCACTTAATTAAACTGGACCCTTCTCAAGCCGGCCACTCACTATGTATACTGCGGCACAGTATGACAGGATCGTTACAACGAAATTTTACAACTTCACAGACAATTGTAAATATGTAAATATGACAGGCGAACAACCGATCAATAAAAAAAATACATTTATTATACAGAACACAAAAAAAAAAAAAAAATTACAAAAATCAACTAAAATTAAAAACAAAAGTAATACGTACCAGTAATGTAGACCTCGAAATGGGTGGCGGTTTTCAGTAACGGCCATTGTGAAGATAATTTATAATGGATATATATGTCGCTTTTCCACTGCAGACATAATCTTATGTCTAGTCGTCCATTAAAATTTGAAATTACCTGAAAAATGATTTTTAAAATAATAAAATTATGACTATAATAAAAACAACCACATACGTCAACAGTAAAACCTTCTCTTAGTCTTCTCGATAATAAAAACAAAATAGAACTACTAACATTATCTTCTGATTGTTTTTTCAATAACAGTACAGGAGTTTTACAGTTGTAATAATAGCTGGAATAATAGTTAATGTTAATATACACACTGCGTTTCAACTTTTACTATTATAAATGTACAAAATTCAAGAGCTCGTCATTTTTGAGAGTTTTATTGTAGTTTGGTCAGTGGCCGGGAAATTATTTATCAACTTTTTTCTTAAATTACTAAATCGCCATGGGCGTTTCCGTAAATAAAACCTGTACCAACCTGTATAAAGCTCTATTATATGGAGTCTTTAAAATCAATAAGTTATACACGATAATAAATAAACTGACCTTAACTTATGATCACCAGAAATTATCAAAGATTGTTTATTGTTGGTATGAAAACTCCAGAGAAGAAACAGTTCATGATATATATTCATAATCGAATCTCCATCATTCTAAAAATAATTAAAGCAATATTTAAAATATAATAAAACTGAGAAATAACAATACTTACAATTTTCACACAGTTGTCTATTGAAATGCCCATAGTTGAATGAGCAAAAAAATTTAACAAATCGTTGTATGAAACATAACCAGCACTAATATTTGGATAAAAAAAAGAACTAACTTTTAAAAATGAAACTGCTATGCCATCATAATGTAACTGATACAACAATGACTCCATAATGTTAGAATCTGGCATCGCAACCACACCATCAGTAATGACTAGAATATCTATAAAAATATTTAATTTTTTGTAATTAACTTTTGGAAAAGGTTTACAATCACTTTAGTAAATTTTACTTAGAAGAATCACAATTTTTTTACTTGTAGCAACTTTTACAATGATTTTTTTTGTGACATTAATAGTTATGCACTGGTTACTGCTTTTCAACTAGTGGTCAATTGCTCCAGTTAATAACAGCACTACAATTCAAGACAATTTAGCTAAAATTATGGGACGATGAGTCCGGGTCATAAAGGTATCACACCAGATAGACATCTACATCATATCGAAATATTCTGGAACCTTTCTTCACAAAAGTTTGAAAAAAATGAGCCTCACAGTTTTTGGATATGAATTTAATTAAAACTAATTCTATATTGTCCTTTTGCAAGAACATAGAAAATATCAATTCAATAGTTTTGTAAAAAAGTATTCTAAAGTTGTTTTGTCAAAAATTTAAAAAAAGGGAACAGTGATATTACAGATATGTACTCACGACTAAGGCTATTTTCTGGAAGAAGAGATATGGCAAGCATAGAATATCGTAACATATTAACGAAATTTGCATCAGGTGAAACCATTGATGTTTTTGGTAAATGTCTATCCTTTTCAGGAATTTCGGCTTGATAATTAAATTCTGCATTTTCTTCTGATTCGATTAATTTCTGAAATGAACGCCAATTAAGAGATTTTAGTCATAAATCAATAATTTAATTACCTTTTGAAGTTCGATTTGATCTTGTGCTATACTAGAAACATCTGCTATTTTTCCTTCAAATATATAAAATAAATTCTCTATAAAACTTAGTACTTCTTGTAGGTTACTAGATGATATTTGGATTCCTTTGACTAGCACTTGTTGCGCTGGACTTATAAAAAATGGAGTATTAACAATTACCGTTAGATATATACTTGGCTGAAACACAACTGTAGTTCCTGGTATTATAAACTGAAAAAAGAAAGAAACATTAAAACCAAAAACTAATTGCCGTATTGTTAAAAATCTAGCAGCAACTGACCTGTTTCAGTAATCCTTCAAGGCTGCAGGTAAAATTATTGAGAATTGCATCGAAAAGAACTTCATTCCTTTGACTATCAATAATTGCCTGGGATGGACTCATATCTAAGCAGTAAACCAAACGATAACTATGAGCTATAAACATCACTTCAGTACGACAAGTTACCAAGAATCTTCGACAGTTAGATGAATTACTTTCTCTAGGCAATATGGAGGCGATTTCTATTTCATCTGAGGTAGAATTCTGAAAATGATCATTATGTGGAATCGATAATTTAAACTGGTTCATTTATTGGCTTACTAATTTTTGTGGATTATTTACAGTGATTATGGAGTTCAAGTGGTCGAGCAGCCACTGCAATCTCGACGCTCTCGAAACAGGTACATTTTTTGGCAAAAGAAGATATACAGTTTTGGCTTCCAGAAATGAAGGTTGGTTTTCATCTGAACACAAAGAGCCATTTGGGTTTGTATTGTTGCTGCTTGTACGCTCTGAAGACATAAAACAATTCAATCATTTCAATTAAAATAATTATGAGCAGTTACAGTACGATATTTACAGAAAAAAGATAAAACTAAGTAAATTCTTCTAAGTAAATTCTCTCGAAACTAAATTATTTTTGAGAGATCGCTATAATTTTCCTAAATACAAAACTTGCTTTGAGCCTAAAACTTCTTAATTCATAAAAATAGTGAATTGTAGGTCAATGAGTATAAGCACACAGAGTGCAATTGCTAGCCTGTTAGGTGGGTTCGGAGAATTCCTCCATCGCCCATAACAGTTGTCATGCTGGCAGTGCCCGAAACTCCAACCAGAGAGTTTGCTTCCGCATCCAACAGCAGAGCCTTCCAACTACCAATATTGGTAGTGTCTGGAACTTCAATCAATTTAGAGTGAACTCACGGTTAGTTCTTTGAACTGACCGCTAGATGTCGCTCTAATTTACACCACACGGAGTTCCGTGTTAATTCTAGCCTTAAGAGGCCCCGGCTTCCGTTCATCCGACAGCATCCTCCAGATACTCCGAATGCAGCACACTGATGAGTTTCAGTAGAACGAAACACGTGTCTGTGCTTGATTTGGTACTCTGGAAGGCTCTGCTGTTGGATGCGGAAGCAAACTCTCTGGTTGGAGTTTCGGGCACTGCCAGCATGACAACTGTTATGGGCGATGGAGGAATTCTCCGAACCCACCTAACAGGCTAGCAATTGCACTCTGTGTGCTTATACTCATTGACCTACAATTCACTATTTTTATGAATTAATCGTTGAGTATACTTGCCTTCTGTCTCTTCATTAAAACTTCTTAGTTACAACCCTTTTACAGAACCTGACAAGAAACTTATAGTTTCAATATTTATAATATTTTTTTTATTAGTGTCACTTTCGATTCTTTTTAATAATTAAAGAAGAGGAATTTAAATTGAATTGAACGCGAAAAAACCTGTGCTAAAGAACCTATACTATTGTTAGGGGAACCACCGATAATGCTCTTATTATTGCATTTATGTTCGCTTTATCGAGATGTAAGATATGATGTATATTTTCTGTATATTTTCGATGTTCACAGAGAGTTTAAATGTAGCTCTAGAAATAATAAATAAAAAAATATTACTAATATCTTACTTTTACAGACCCTATATAATAAAATTACCATATTGCGCAATAAAATTCGATGTGGTACATTGATTCTAATATTTTATCATATATTATGTACCTACCTACATCTACATAAATGCATTAAGAATAATTAATAAACTCAAAACCTGTTTTAAATCACTAAAATGATTAAATCTGTATTTTATTAGATAAATAATCTAGTGAGTTAAGTAAGAAAGTATTATAATTTATAATACAGAATTTTATGCTTAATAGCCCCTCGAGGCTGAGCTAATAGCCCCGCCAAGTTTGCTTATAAATAAATATTCCCTGTAAGATCTTATTCCAGGCGTTTAATAATGCAGAAACAAGTTTAAACATAATATTTACTAATTAATCATGTGTTGTGATAACCTAAGGTATCGGATAATAAATTTAATTTTATTATATTAAAATAGATATTTATAAACAAAAGAGTCCAAGCACAGGAATGCATGAGCTGTTTTAAGCAAGATGTATCTTATCATTTGTACCTAATTAATATTGTTGAATATTCCTAAATACTTAAATTCTTTTCCATTGTGATTGGTTTAGAAGTATTATGTTATATTAAATCAAGATTTAGATCGATATAGGTATATTATAGAGAGAACTATGGACACTAATAATAACATAAAATATTAAGTACTTAGACATAATGTATAATAAAATCTATGAAAGTATGTGTACATTTATTAAAATAATGTATTATAGCAAAACTGAAGCTGCTGCTATCAAGTGATTGATAAACATGTAATATAAATAATGTTGTTTGTGTCAATGTTTACTCTTGGGTACTTTGTGGACAAAACAAATGATAATGAAGTGTTCTGTTAATTACTTTCTAAAATGAACATGCCTTTTCTACATTTTACGAGGTATTAGTTACCTATTTTTCCACTAAAATAAAATATTAATGAATTACAAAAGTAAAGCGTGCATCAAGTCTCAAAGTTAATTGGGAAAATTTACATTTATTTTGCCTTAAACACTTGTTAACGTTTCTATTTATTTTTAATTATCAGTCCCATTTTAAATCTTATAATTTTAAGAGATCAAGAAAAAATTACGTCAAAAATTTAAATCAATTCAACACAAAAAATTGCTTTTTTACCTATGCAACAAAAATAAAAAAATCATAGAAAACACCACTACTTAAATAAGTACTAATTGTTAGCAAAATAATTTAATTTTACTGCAAACCTAATTAGTAAACAGCAACATTGTCATATATTTCAAAATACAATGTAGCAAAAATGTAGCAGTTTTTCAAAAAATTAATCCGCTTGTAGTAGACTTAACCTAGTTCGCGAATAATATTTTTGTAAAAAAGTTCTCCAAGCAACGGACTGAACCCAAAACGAAATGCGTCATTCCATTCTTGCAGCGTGCTTATTATGAAATGCTTATTAGGACAATTATTACAGTAACTTACTTTACTAAAAGAGCCACAGAAAGGGCCTTTTCGTTGTAGTTTCAAATTTATAAATAAATTTTTTGTGTACCTAAGTGGCCTTTCGATTCTAACAGGACCAGGGAGCAAATAGGGGGGTAATCCTGTTGTTTAGTCTTCCAAAACACCCCTCACATGCCCATTCCACTTTTTCCACTGGCGTCTCTCACAGCAGTCACAGTGTTGCTGCATTAAATCAGGTCTTTGGTCAGGGTAGGTTTTTTTTTCTTTTAAATGTCCCTAAAATTAAAAAAAAAACCTACCCTGACCAAAGACCTGATTTAATGCAGCAACACTGTGACTGCTGTGAGAGACGCCAGTGGAAAAAGTGGAATGGGCATGTGAGGGGTGTTTTGGAAGACTAAACAACAGGATTACCAATAGGGGGTGCTGGGTGGGATAAAACACGGACATACGATAATTTTTCCTCTGTGTAATCTGTCTTTACAAAAGGCATTCTTAAACTAACGTCACTTTTCTCCATGGTGCACCGTTTGCCTGAGTGCGACTGGCCACTGATGTAATTAATGACCAAAAAAGCATAGTTTACAATTTCAGCTTTTTACGTTTTCAACCCTGTATAATTTTTCGACGTTTTGACATCATCACAAAAACGAGTTTTTATGGGACAGTGAAAGCTTCGACCACTTCTTATAATAATAAAAGGTGCAATTTCGTCCAAAAATTAAATTTTTGGTACAACATAATATACCTATTACAGTTAGGTCAATCAAATTTGCAAAATTTTAAGAAATTATAGGGAATATGAAATATAATATTTGGATCTGTGTTCAAATACCTACCTGTAATAATTATACAAAAACAATTATTATTATATTTATTGTCGATTTTCTGCAATTTTAGCTAGGTAGGTAGGTATTGCAAATTTAAATAAGTAACTCACCTGTATCAAGCTCAATTCCTTCTTCAGAATCTCCACTCTTGGAATAAAATTCCATAATAATTATTAAATGCAGCACATAACTCTGAATTCTACATATGTGATAAGAAATAACAATCAACTATTAACCCTACTTATAATAATAATAATAATTATAAATATTCTTAATCAGGGAATTTGAACTTGACATAAACTTTCAAAATTAATTACACTAAACGAGCTGGGCCAATACAAAATACAAAAATAAAATAACCTATAAAAATTCTAGCACATTGAAATGTAAACAATACATCCACCATCCACGTTCTACTTCACTGTCACTCATGTTATTTTGTATTTTTCTAAAAACTTGACCCTCACCCTTTGCGCTCACACGAGTCACTCGATTACTCGATCAGACCTAGGCAGGTATCTACTAAATCATAATCATATCAATTTACCTATTATTATTATTATTTATTTATTAGTTACTCCATCAGCAGTGTTTATTTATTACAAAAATAACAAAATAATATTATTATTTAAATTTAGAATTGGAATAAGCATGCGCAGTTCATGCCACTTGTCAAATGCCAATGTTGCCAATATTATTCCAAAGTGAATAAAAAATGCATATGAATAATAGGTAATTAATTACCTAATAATTATTCATTCATAATATTATTATACCTAGCCTAGGATTTCGTATTCGCATATCACAACCAGTTACTTCATAATATATTGCATCACAACAATTTAACTGGATCATTTAAACTATATACCTACCGACTGTCAGATGCGCAGATTAAATAATTTTTATCTAAAATGGCGTCTGTAGGACACAATTTTACTGTTCGTCACCCGAACAATACAAGGTTCTAAGTGACAATTAAATACTACATAAGCAATCATAAGGAGAAAATAGAAAATGCAGTTTTAAAAAGTGAGCGTTTATTATTTTAATTGAATATTGTAATTTTTTTCTATTGCTGCAATGAAATAGAAAAACCTTATGATAAATCCAACCTTTAAAATTGTAACATATTCAACTTTTTTGCTCTTTTGTCCAAATTATATTTCAGTTATTATAATCATTATATCCTACTCCAGATGTTCTTAAATAATTAGAGTTGGCTGCGATACTTTCTTCTTGATGTTAAAAACTTTGACTCGAACAAACAAAATAGCTCCTTGACAATCGAAAAGACAAAATAGCTCCTGGATAAAGTTCAAGTGACTTCCACTTTGCTGCTAAGCCTCTATGATAAATTTCTCTATTCTCTTAATTTTTAGAAACATAGGTACACAATGTTTGAATTAATTTTTGAAATTACAAAATTTCAATAAGTGAACAATGATACTTAATAGCAATTAGCAATTTATTTCAAATAAAACAATTTTGCCTTTGGTTGATATACACGTACAAAAAATTGGTTACAGAAATTCTTATATTTATATTAACAAAAACAAACAATAAGTGATGATAACTGAATCTGCGAGATCCATGTAACTATTTTTTCGATTCCTTGTCTTCTGGAGGTTGGCGATCGACTTTTTATTAGATTTCCTCCTAGACTGTACTCAGTACTATTACTAATCCATATCTTTCACTGAAGCTCTTTACCATGGTCATTCGAACTTCGTCGCTTTCCTGCCCGTAAATTTCAAGGAACAATTTCATCAGCGCATTGCAACTCTCACTTCAATCTTAGATGGAGTAATTTTATAATTACAATGTTTCACGTTAATTTCATGTTCTAAATCATATTTAAGTTCAACGTCTTCTTCACCGTATCGTTTGATGATCAAAGTGACTTGGGAAGTATCGAAGTTCACCTTTAACTGTTCATTTTTGACATTTTTGATGAGCACTGCAATGCACTGCAATTACAGTCTCATATCTTGTCTGGTACCCGTCGTGACCAAATTTCGGCTCTTCATCTAGCCTTTGTTGACATGATGATGGTATGTAATTGACCAGAAGTTAAATTTTCAATGAAGACCTATAACTGTTTGAAAATCAATTCATCACACCTCCAAGTTTAAAAGGTGGATTGTAGTGAAAATTCCTTTAAGAAATCCAGGACCAGGTAATTTTTTCTTTAATCACAGACTCTGATGATGAGGCCAATAACTTTATAATATTAATATTTTATTATATTATTATTATGAATTTTAGCTTACGTTTTACATTTATTTTTTGGTTATGAATGTACGCGTAGTTAACATCGAACTCTAACCTTTAATGGAAAGGACTCGCAATGATTTTTGATACGTACCACGAGATATTTTTAGCTGTGCACACGTACTAGTGCAGTATCCCCGTCTTTTTCTGTCGCATCACAAATTTTGGTTAATGAGTGAGAGAGAATCGCATGAGAATAAATGCTTGAGAAACGTAGCGATCTTGATTAAGCCTAAAATACAAAAGCCAGACCGCGACGGAGGACGGAGATACTGCAGTATAGTTCCTACACCTACCTCTTTTTCCATTTTGTTGTCGTAGACGTAGAGTAATGCATGGTTCCTTCCAGTTATAGGCTAGAGTTCGATAGTAGTTTTATACATTTTTATTTATTAAAGTCAATTGTAAAACATCATTCAGCCGTCATCTGTCACTCAACCGCCAATTGTAAAACGTATACACGCTGTCAATTGACTGTGCACGCGCAGGCTGCGTTCTGGACTTGTCGTTCTTCTGACGTCACGCGATTACACGACCAGACCTTTTAAATTTGTTATCAAAAAAGCTGTTTTGGATGTTTTTATAATGTTGATCGTTTGATAGACAGAGACTAGCGGAAGCCATATTCATATTTTATATGCGATCAATAATTTAACTAAAACGAAAATTTGATAAAAAAATATGGCATAGGGCACGATGAAATAAATATCAAATAATAATTTTATATTATACAGTGAGCAGCAAAAGTAAGGAATAAATTCAATAAAACGGAAAGCGCTGCTTTTTTTTATAAAAAAAAACAGGTCGATTTTGTTTTTAAGTTGTTCAACTTTTGACATAATATTCGGGTATACAGGGTGATGCACGAAAAAGTGGTGTAAGAATAAGAAACACACTACACGAAAATCATGTACCTACAAATATACAGGGTGTCCGGTAAGTACCTCCTAATCTCTCGGGAGCATACAAGGGGAGGTAAAATAAACCTAGTCTGTCATAAAAAATATTTTCCTAAAGTGTCCCCGAACGGAGATATGGAGCCCTAAAAGGGTGCCCCGCAATTTGCTTTTTTGGCTCTAACTTTTGAACCGACCTGTATAATTGGATGGAATTTAAACACATTATAGAGGCCACAGAGAGCCATCAGGCCATATTAAAGTCGATGTTTGACGTCGTCAGGGAAGTCAGGAACGGACTTACCATCATACTCGTTGAGTCAGAATTTTGACAGGTGTGTCACTTTACAGAGCTAAAAACTATTTTTTTGAATAGTCTAATACTTCATCTTTAAAAAAGATGCTCTTAATTTATTTCGGTAAAACTGACGGTTTTCGAGATAAATCGGTTTTTAGGTATGCGAAACACTCAAAAGTTATATACTAATGCTAAACACAAACAGGTAAAAATCAGGTTCTTGTTGATAAACCTACTCGTACCTACATAATGGATTGCTATTGACGGAACTTGGTCAAAATTCGCATAAAAGTCAATTATTTATCTTGAGAACCGCTAGTTTTATCGAAATAAGTTAAGAGTACCTTTTGTGAAGATGAATGCGACCAGCGTATTTAAAAAATAAGTTTTCAGCTCTGTAAAATGACACCTGTCAAAACTTTGACACAATGAGTGTGATGGTAAGTCCGTTCCTGACTTTCTTTAGGACGTCAAACATCCACTCAGATATGGCTTAATGAGTCTTTATGGTCTCTATAAAAAATTAAAATTTCATCAAATTATACAGGTCGGTTCAAAAGCTAGAGCCAAAAAAGTAAATCTTAGGGTACCATTTTGGGGCTCTGTATCTCCGTTTAGGGACACTTTAGGAATGTTTTTTTTTATGACAGACTAGGTTTATTTTGACCCCCCCTGTATGCTCCCGAGAGATTAGGAGGTACTTATACCGGACACCCTGTATAGCTAACAATATTAAGAGAGAGTCGTTAAAAAAAAAGAAAAAAAAAAAGAAAGAGAATGTTAAAGTGAAAGCCGTTACAAATATATTTTAACGAATAAGGAACACTTGCGAAATCGTGAAATATTCTGGATTTCTCGTATTTGTATTTGTTTATCTTCTCTACAATTATTATGATGACTCAGCCAACCAGAGAAATGTCACCTTCGCGACATTTCTAGTGACAAGACCGGGAATGACATATTGCCAGACCAGAATAACTCACATTCTACTAAATACCAGAATGGTTCTGCGTCCTGTGCATGTTCGAGAACGTGTGGTTGTGTCTAGAGACACGCTATAGATGAATAGCGTGAATAGCTATAGTGAAACGATGAAGTGAATGAAAAGCCAAGTACCATAGAGTAAGGAAGATATAGAGTAGAAAACAGAGTGAAGTGATTGTGACAAGTGAAGTGAAAGAGCATTGTTGTTATATTAGTGGTGTCTGTGTATGTGTATGTGTACAGCTGGTTATTTTAGACCGTAAAAATATATACCTACGAATTATTAAGATAATTTCTCGAATTTAATTACTATTTCGTGTTTAATTAAAACATATTATGGTGTGTAGCACCTGTTCCATAAGTTCAAAATTAAATTTAATGAAGGATAATGATGACATCTTACGCACTTACGCTTTTTTTCTCTTCACGAAATCATGAATGTTCATATTCGTGTAAGAAGCGCCGATATAACATTGATTTTAATATCGGTGATTAATCACCAAGAATTAATCAGTGGAAATACTGACCATCAGCAAGATGGGCTTTTGTTATTGTGTTGTGTAGGTACGGGCATCGGCATTCCGGATTCCGGAGATCCGGGGAATAGGAGCCGGAACATGGCAGGATGACAAGTCACGTCTCGGTTCGTTAGGGAATTTTAGAGCAGCTCGTGTAAAATGCCGGAGTGGCACTTTTGTACTCGCAAAAACTACAAGCGAAACTTCCAACTTGTCTCCGAAGACTGGGGATGCGCCGTGATAAAAAACATACGCCAGAAAAACTGTTAAACCTTTAATATTATTTTAGGAGTTGAACAACTAACAAAATTCACTGCCTTTTAAAAATATGTTCATAATTTAATTTTTTGTTTATTTTTCAAAAATAAAAAGAAGGTAAAATAAAAAAAATATATTGCAATGACAATCACTGAGCAAAGTAAGTAAATAGTAGTGTAGTGCAAATTCACAGAGGGTATGCCATTGAAGGCTAGGATACAATGGAGATTTTACCGACTCAGTTTACTCAAGAATTTATGGCACCTTACCCTTTTCAGATTATATTGATGAAGTAAGTGAGTTATAGACAAGTGGTGTAATATCTGTGTGTGGAAACAAGAGGACAGCTGATTATTTCGATTAAGAGGTTACAAGTTTATAAGTTGTATTTGTGTTAGAGAATAAAGACATTTGAAGGCTTTAAATTCGATTTTATAATAAGTGAGATCCGTAACAATATTAATTCATTTTGAATGAAATGTAAAAAAATGAAATTATTGAAATTTAAAGCTTTAATTGTTAGGTACTTTTTATAAACAACAAAGGAAGCTTATTGTTGATTGAAAGAAAATATTCTGAAACAATGCCTGGCGATGAGAATAATATCTTTTATTGAACAGCTGAAAAAAGTTCCCATTGTTACTTGCTTTACTTAGAGGATGGTTTTTGTAATTTCGAAAGTTCTAAAGCACAAATTTCTCTTGCTAATAATGTTTTTTCCAACATTTGGTCTATTCAGTTAAGCTAATCGACACTTTTTTTTAATTATAATTATATGGTCTCAAAATTAAGGCCTTAAGTACTGCTAAATTCTAAATTAAAGGAAATATAGGTACATCGAGCTTTTTAATTATTGTCCCTTTACGACTCATATCCATCACGTCGTGGAAGTAATTTCGACTTTCCATATCAGGGGCTAAAAGTCTCCTTTTATTCTTTTTATTTCTTTCCATAAAAGTACACTTTTATACCTTTTTTAAGAGTTTTTTCAACTTATCTTAAGTTTTCCCTAAAGTATTAGGGTTAGCAGTAAAGTGTATTATGTTCTCAAGTCGAGCTGATAAAAAATCCATACTTTGACAGTTTACATGCATTTGAGGTCCGTTTTCGTTCCATATTCATCTGAAAGATGGGTCCTCTTTATCAGCTACAAAGCAGTGGTTCCTCATTGTCCCTAGCCGAGTGTGTGAATATTCAGATTAAAGTGCCTATATATCCAACCTGCGATAAAGTGAAAGATATGTTTCACGTACGGTAATATGTAAATGCGTGCCTTGGAATTTCCCTCTTCCTCCGCTTGACTTGACATTTGGTTACGAAAACGAGAAATGCATAAATTTTAAATCTATACGTTCCCTTAAGGCAAATTTCGCTTTACTCAACGTATGTATAGGTACATAATATAGGTACTATACGCACAGGTTGGAGTCGGTATTTCTGTTCGTAATATAATATAAAGGGATAGTTTATCTTGCTTTAAGCAAAGGTATCCAGTTTGGAGTTGTATGGGGGAATATGAATTTCACGGCTTGCTTCAACCGCAATTGAAAATAATAACTATGATGGTGCATGCAGGATAGGTGAATCTTTTTTTTTAACTGCCATATTTTATGCAAAAGATAAATAGCAAAAGATTCCTTCGAGTTTTATATTTATACAAGTAACTAGGTAAGTATCTATAGCTTCTTTTAAATTATACAGGGTGTAGAAAAAGAAAAACTGGTGGAAAAACTTAACAAACACTCTATACTATTTGTGGGATCTCAAAAATCAAAACACAAAAATTTTATCTTCATTTGTTTCCGAGATATTGCAATAATTTATTTATTTTCAATAACTATATAGGTAGCAACTTTCCCAACTTGCTGGCGTCAATGTTGCCAGTTGTAAATTTTTTTCTCACCTCTAAGCACATAAAAAAATTAGTAGACATCAAGCTAGTTGATAATCGTAAGGTGTTCAGGAAGCGATTCTAATCGAGATATTCTTTTACACATTTAATGAGTTTGTTTAATGAGAACATTATTTTACCTAATAATGTTTATCTGCATGTCGACATTCTAAGAGTCCGTTGTAGTTTGGAAGCGGATGAAAACTGAAGTATAGACAATAGAGTTAGAAAACAGAGTGAAGTGACAAGTGAAGTGAAAGAGCATAGTTGTGTTAGTAGTATCAGTATCTGTTATTTAGATTTGAACGTCAAAATGTTCATTTGTTTATATTTTTGTAAAGTGACTTGTTTAATATGTGGAATATAATGTAGTGGAAGATGTTATAGAACTGCAGGGTGCAGGAATCCTCAAGGAAAAAAGTAGGAGACTTACCTGCTAAGACAAGTAGGACATGGCAGGCAAGGCAAAGTGGAACCCGACGAAATGAAAGTAGATCCACTCAAATTGATCAACATCAATACTCGAAGCATTCCCATTATGATGTTGGGAGCCAACACTGGAAGCATCCTATACCTACATTCACTAAAATGGTTTCTGGCAATTGTCGTCGTGAACTTTTTCTGATGCAATGTTTTATACAGATGAAGCGCTGAGAATGCTACATAAATATTAATAATATTTATTATGATTATGAGCAATCCCCTCAATGCAAACATTATTTACATACTATTTTATATTAGGTACACAGGAATTCATTAATATTGTATGGCTCCAAATTGAGAAGCCAAATCTATATATTTCCCAGCGGAAAGGGTTTCTATTATTGTATAACCATTTGACATGTTCTGGTAAATGGTTAAATAACTTAACAGACGTACTAAAATTAACAGCGCTCCCCTTTCCGTCATAGTCAACCTGTGCCTAGGATAGCTGAAATTTATTCTTCTAGATTCCCACGTAGGTATTATTCGACTTAAGTGACGGCATAAGTATTCACGCTGCAAAAGCAAACTTATCCACTCCTGCAACTGTTAAAATTCCTAACTTTTTAAATTGTCCTTTACATGACTGGAAAGTTTTCTTGTTTAATATAATTCTTAAAACTTTCTTTTGAACCAACTAATCTAATAGAGAAATACTTGTACCAAAAAATTTAATATATATCTTAATCGAGATCAAATTTTTTTAATCATTTTTATTATTTGTAGAATAACATATTTGCAAAGAGATCTTATACTGGAGAAAATAGAAAGGATTAACTACGGTTTTGTAGGGAAGTTTTATAAGTTCTGAGAATCTGTACAATTTTTGAACATTTCGTCAATAATTGACTGTACAGGAGGGAAAGAATTCAATGCACGAGTGTAGGAAAAAATACCCAGGACCTGCGAATTATTAAATTGTGCCTTGTTAGAAACTTTACTCATTTTCTCTTTTTAAATTATGTATTTCAAGCGACGTGAAAGGTACCTATAGATCAAAAAAAATTTCTGAGTATTTTGTTATGTAGTTCATTTAGTTTCGTCCAATATTCGATTTAAAAATATTTCGCGTTTTGATTTGAGCATTCAGACCTGAACCAACGTGTAGTTTTGTGATAGTCTCGGGTTCTCATATTTATCATTTGTCTTGAATAATGTAGTGTCGAGAGGAAACCCTGGTGAAATTCTTTTCATATAAATCGAGGAATAATTTTCACAAGTAAGTACTTCGCTATTTTTACCGGCCAAATTATTTATTAAAGTATTTCTTTTTAAGCATCAAAGATAGAGTAGTAACCCAAGGGTCAGAATATCAGCCCCAGAGTCAAGTCCCAGCTTTAAGCTTCAGCTCTTCTTCATTACATGTGTAAAAGATGAAAATTTATAAGAGGGTCAGGCGTCTTTTTGTAACCAGCTAAAATGTATTATCGTACTTGATTTTCTTGGTGTTCACTATCATCAACCCTCTTCAATTTATAATACTTCAAAGCTTTTATAATATTTTATAATATTATCGTACACCGAGTTATATTTTAATAATAATTAATACTATTTCAAGAGTAGCCTGTTGCTGATTACGAAACCCTTAAGAGGATGTCGATAAAATAATCAAAATCAATGTTGGCTGCTAAAGACTAGAGACCATTCGACACATATGCGTTCATAGCAAAATTCTAGCAGACAAGCTGGAGTGAATACTAAATTTTAACATTATGAAAAGTTTCGATTTTATTTATAAAAAATATCACCTTTTTTGAGAATTATTTTCCGCAGTAGTTATTATTTATTAGATTAATTTCCGGAGTGAAAATATATCTCCCGGTTATTACCTTTAAGAAAAAATATATTACAGGAGGGTAAGGATTGAAAAGATGATTAAGCGCAAGTCTTTTTCCATGCTTGACGTCATATTCTCTGACATCGCGCTGAAAGTGTTTGTTTATCATCACCAATAATTCAGTATAAAAATTCTTGGTCATGAAATTAATTATTCGGGTTTCAGTTATTTATGGGTCGTATCTGCTCGAAGTTGCAACGAATATTACCGCCGCGCCAAAAATTAAATTCGAAGGTGACGGAATGTTGATAATATTTCTATTTTGCAATTTTATTTCTGGTTTATTAATTTTTTGAGGTATGTTTTTAGGAACCTGTGATGAACGTCGATGTATTCTTTCACGTAGAACTCGAAATATACACAGTGGTCATTTTTTAACTTGCGCATATAGCTCTTAAACTATAAAAGATACAGAGAGATCAATTAAATAATAAAAAAAATATGCACAATTTTATATTTATTAACAATCTGAAATAGAATTTGGACTAACTTCAGTCGTTGCTGAAATATCCTGAATAAACTGATTTTTTTTTCATTTTTTTTTTAATTAAAATTTTAGATTAATTATTTTTTTGTAGGGTTATATAAATCGTCATGAACTAATATGTATATCCATCTATCAGTTCAAAAAATGTGAAAGCCGACTAGATCCAAGGGGTTTTAATAGTCCTTTTTTGTTTTTCTTACGGCCGCTATATTGTTTTTCATGTCCTTTCATATTAAAAAAAAATCAAGGAAACCAAAAAAATATCTATCGCAATGAAAACAATAATCAAAAATTGTTATTCTTCGTTTTTCAAAATTAAAAGGTTTCTTGAGTAAAATAATTTCATATTTGATGTTGAGACGATTTTGAATTCTGTACCGTCACAATGTCACTTAAAAAATTAATTAAACATTTTTTTTTTATTTAACAGATATTTTTTTTTACTGTTTCTATATCGAATGACATGAAAAAACAATATGGCGGCCATAAGAAAAAACTAGACTTGACTATATACTAAAATACTGGGAACTAGACGGCTTTGAAAATTTTTGAAAAGCTCTTGGCGACTTATTTAAAATAATAGAAAAAATTTCGCTAAAGTAAAAAAATTCAATGTGTACAAAGTAAAATTATTTCCAGCTATAATACAGGGTGGCCCTTATTTTATTTTATTCAATAAGAATGGTTTTTACTCAAATTTGTGACGAGCAATTTATGAGTTATAAACAAATGAAAATCGCCATTTTTCATTTTCAAAGCAGCCTACATTGAAAACGGCGCAAGATATCGGAAAACGACTATCTAACCTATCTAACCTTATCTAACCTTTTCATAAATATGGTATCTTATTGTATGGATGAAATAGATACATACAGGGTGATCAAAAATCAACAATTAAAAAAATACTTGATTATAAAATTTAATTAAAAATTTTAAAAATTTTTCTATACCTACCATAGAAGAGTGCTCATATTGAAAGGCACATGAACCGTTTTTAGATGTTTTAAGCCGTTTTTAATGTACCTACACTGCTTTGAAAATCGAAAAATGGCGATTTTCATTTGTTTATATAACTCATAAACTACTACGTTTAAATTTCAACCGTAAAAACCATTTATATTGCATTTTCTCATAAAATCTGAAAATGTAATAATATACAGGCCGTCCTATTTAAAACAATAACAAGGTTGTACCTATGGCGTGCACAGCGATATTGAGCCAGCCTGTATAGCAGAAAACAATTTTACTTTGTAAAGCCCTTGAAACCGTGAATGTTTTATTTGATTTTATTTTATGTTGTAAATAAAGGCGCTAGCAAAGAACCTCAAAACCCGTGAACACTCTGTATAAATGCTTTTACTTGATAAATAAACCAGAGGATTTTATAAATCTGTTGATTTAACTATGGCCGTAGCTTGGCATTTAATGGGGATAATTTATTTGTAGTGATGTGTAAAGAGAGGATCGGCTGACCGACTAAGCCATCCAGGAGACCCGGATCGCCGAGAGATCTCTTCCCATTAAACTAGGTACCTATTCCAGCAGCACCTGGAGCGTGTTCTTGATCCACCCACCCCAAAACAAAGTGGAAGTTGGACGGCAGTATTCCAGTCCAGCAATTAACTTTCTACTGCCCAGTAGCGTATAGAGAGTGGCTGTGTTTACTAGTGATTTGCCCCCAATCGTTTAGGGTTACTCACCGTTGAGCGGACACAGAAGAATCTTTTCAAGCTGGTAATTTCATCAAGAGAAGTGGAAATATTTGGTACTTGTCTTGGGGAGATTGTACGATAGTAATGCTTTGATTAGGAGTTTTTTAATTATTAGTGTATTGTTGATGGGGCTTTGAAAATTTGCTCGAGGACGCATTGGACAATGAAGATTGCGAAACTGAAAGCCGTTTTATCCTGCGACTCTGCGTTCTCGAGTTATAGCTGTTCAAAGTTGAAAAATTTTTGCCTTTTCAAAATTTTTGTTTGCATTTATTGAGAAAATTGAGCTCTCGACGGTTCTGGATTGTTTAACCGACTCGTATTGCAGTCGGCTGTGCTCACACAAAATTACGTCCCATTCTGATGACATCGATTTTTAAAGACAATTGCAAGCTAAAAAATATTTCTCTTCGATTTTAGTAAAAATATCCTTTTCAGACAATGAAAATTATAAGAAGTTCAAAACAGTAATCGGTTCCTCCGTAGCTGTCCCCGTCTTCGAGATACAGCAGAAATGAAATTTTTTGATCGGATGTTTTTGGGCTAATTCTTGCAAAATCAGTTTAAGACACCCCCGGCAACTTGAGGCCCTCTTTTGTGTTATTTTTCATCACCCCGGCGTCGATTGCCATGAAACAGACGATGTCTTGAACAAGAAATTATTGTTTACGACAAAATTTGACTAAACAATAGAAAAACACGAATTTTGGCGAAATTCGGTTTCTGGGAATCCCACTAGGTAAAAGGCTCGGTTTCTCTGGTGGTACGTTAGTTCAGCAAGGGGTGAGAAAACCACCACGATTACCTCGTGCATCAGACTTCTCGCCCAGAGAAGCAATTTTGAAAAAAACTTTTAATCCGCCCACACCAGAGTTTTTTAGGAACTAAAATTTTTGTACATTTATACAATTGTGACATAATCAAAGTATAAAATGATGCGTACTGTATTTATCTGATATTTTTAGAAATTATTGGTCACATTTTATTGACTAAAACGGAATGCCATAAAGAATTTTGGACATAAAATGAATCGGGTATCAACTTTTTGAAAGTATTTAATTTATTTGGAGCAGGTAATAGGTGTTTACAGGAGTTTATTTTCTAATGCAAAATGTTTGAAATTCAACGCGGGATCTGTGGCTTTACACATTATACCGGGCATTAAAGTAGCTCGGCTATAAATAATTAACTTTATACCTTAGATTTCCAATATTGGCTTGTATGTCTCAAAGTAAATAAAACCTAGCAGCAACGAGGGTTGTTTACCGAGAGCAAGCGGTAAATACCTGAAAGTTAATGGAGATATATTCTGGTTTATAAAATATCCGCTTACATTTACATGGTAGGTGTAGGTACCTAAGCTATACATACTTCGTATATTGTTTGAGAGCTATACATTTTTTAAAACTCCTTTGGAATTCTTATCTATTCATCGTTTAATGTAAAATTTATTACACCTGTCAAATTTTGTGTGCATTTACAAAAGGATCTCCATATCGCGTTGACTGCTAGCTTTTGCTGTTAGATGTGTATTAGTTGTACCTGTCGGCATATGTGCCGGGAATTTCTTTTTTACTCGCTAAAGTGTGGTCGTATTCTTACTTAAACCCCGAAATTCTGAAGGTACGTCAGCTGCAACGATTCTTCCCACTGTATTATGCGAGTCAACGAGTATTATCCCACTGCGTGAAAAATGTTCAACGAGGACCCAACCAGGACTTTTTCTGTCAGTCCAAATCGTTAATTCATTTTAACATTAGTCAGGTCATGGAGATTCATTCATACAGTTACAGAGCACTCCGTTATTGACTTTAATAATTATGAATCACAATATAATAAATAATAAATATATAACCGCAAAAAATCAGGGGAACACTTATTGGAGTTCCCTCGCCGACAAATGAGTCACTAGATTTTTTCAAAATTTTGCATAATTTACAGCGCCAAGGGTATTCTAGAAGTTTTCCAGGTCCCAGGCTTGTGCATGTCTGCATTATGTAACTTCACAAGATTTTCAATTAAAATTGAGTTTGATTTCTAACCGGATAATTCAATTACCTTTCAACAGGCTTGAATATTCAAACTCCCTGCAGATTCTTTATACCAAATATGTGCAGATATCGTCATTCGTTGTTTCTTCTTAGAAATCCTGCAAAAACGTCCACAAGAGATGTTCAAAGATTCAAGTTTGGGAAAATCCATTTTTCTCATCACTGAAGAGATCAACTCACGAGTAAGTTTGCATTAGCCTGCCTCCCTCCAGACTCGCAATCGGCAACGTATAAAGAGCATTGGTAAAATGGTTACTTCGTATCGGTGCGTGGGATTACTGGGTATCAAATACTTCGGGAAGTTGCTATTACGGCGGCCCAGTGAGTTTACTCTCAGGTAAAAATCCCAGGTCTTACGTGACAATTGAAAGAAATCTTGATTCACCGGCCTCTCAGTGTGTTTTTCATTAAGCAAAGTTCTCTCCTGAAGTCCTATTAAGACGGAAACTGACGCACTATAATAGCTAGGAGGTACCCAAAGCCTACCTTCGAGCTAATACTAGAAATTAATAATCACTTCTGAATTCCTGGAACAAAAACCTTTTGCAACCATTGAGTTATTGGTGTTAAACGCACAAGCCTGATGTCTCCTGATCCAGCCTGAATGATAGAACACCCAGGATATCACCAAAATATAACGTTAGCGGAAATAGAGACGTTATACATAAATTATGGCTTTGCAGCTTCTTCATCAAGTTTGCTCTTACCACTTTTACCACCATTACATGTTATTTAAAAATATTTTTTTACATTAGGGTTCATTGGAGTCTCTGGTACCCGTTGACTTCACTCTTTAAACTCTAGCCCCCCTGTTAGATTTTTTTTTGAGTTTGTGGATGGCATTGAAATTTTAATCTTTTGCCACAGATGTTCTATACTTTATTCTTGGGCTTCGGGCTTCGGAGGTACGGTAAATTAGTTGGGGGTGGTGTATTCAATTTCACTAATTTTTGCAACATTATTGCTGTATTTTGCTCGTTTTGTTTGCAATAAGAGAACACCTGTTAGATTTCCTGCAACCTCTTTTTACCTCCTCTTGCGAGAATGGTAAAGAAGGAGTTGTTGCATGAAAACTAGTTAGCTGACGCTTGCGATGGTCTAAAATTGTCTTGTAATCGAAAGGTCAATGTTTGCAGAGAATTTTGAATTTTTTTTTGTTGTTGCCAGTTTGAACGTTGATCAAATTTTCTAACTTTCCAAAAAAATTACTAAAATTCTCACGCAGAACGTTTTCAACTCACGGTCCAAACCATTTTTTGAATTGTTGCAAGGCGGTTTCTCAGATGTCTACGATGAGAGAAATATCTCTGGATACTTGATGTTGACGTGCCACATTATCTTTTTAACGCTCAGTTTGTTTAACAGCCGAGCAAATTGAAATAGCTCATATTGTTGCTTCGTTAATTAATTACTAAAGACACATCTGCGAGAAACCGCTTCTTACATTTCAAACAGGGGTTTGGACCGTGAGTTGACGACGTGTTGTGGGTATTTTGATAATTTTACGATAAAGTAGAAGACTTGATGAACGCTCAAACTGGCAAATAAAAAAAAAAAAATTATAAAATTCTGAAACTTATATGGATCTGAAATTTGATGAAAAAATCTGCTACAAAAAAAATTGTTTCTTTTGTTTTCAGAATTGTACACATTATCATTTTAGACCCTACCAGATGAAAAAGTTGCAAAGACTTGCGGCTCAACGTGTATTTCTGCCCGGCCTCGTTCTAGGTGGGATCAAAGAGCCACGTCTCTTATTGAATGCTCGTACTTCCCATAAAAACATCTGCAAAAAAGGCTCAGGTCACTGCTCCCACTTAAATGACACAATAATTATTGTTTCATCTATAAAAGTTTTCGTTTGTAGATCCTGCTTTAGTGAAAGTCTTTTGGCATTATATCAAATTTTATATCAAAGATTATGGAAGGTGTTCAGATAAACTTCAAAGCTTTTGAGAACTTTCAAACTGCAGGGTAAAGTTTACCTTGAAATCGTTAACTTGAATTACCAATCCCAACCAAGTAGGTATATAGTCTTTTAAATTTAGTTGATCTTCAGAGGCAAACGAGGAGTTCTTCCCGTTCTTATTTCATTAGAGAAGCTGAGGATTTGAATAATAATAATCTTTTAGAGGTTTTCTCATTATTTTATGTTAGTTATAATTCCGTTTTAAAGATCTCCTATTACCTTTAGCTTCTAGTTTATGATATTTAGAAATAAAGTGGCTTGGAGGAAATGCTCCAAAATTGTACTGTTACCACTGATAGCGCAAGAAACATTGTTTATGATAAGAGCGTATTTTTTGTTAAAAGTTATAATATCTTCCGGGTAACCCACATGGACTTTGGAATAAGCATTGGGATAAACTCTAAGCCGTCTCAGTATAACGATCATTTTCCGTCTCCACTTCAACTTCATCCCTCAGCATGACTGTAAGGGAGTCCGCTGGATCCAGAGCTCTCGCTCAGCTCTGGACCGGCGTCTGCCGGCGTCTCGACGCTACTGGAATCTCTATGACAACGCTTTCCTCTATACGCAGGTGCCTTTTCAACCCCCACACACACACATATATAAATATATATATATTTAACTCTCAGCCCGAGCGAACCAGTTTTGCGATATCTCTTCCCGAGACCGAACCCGCTAGAACCTTACCATGGTTTCACCTGACACTTCGTCACAACGGCATCCTAAATGCCCATTAATCATATCCCTTATGCATCCATAATTCTTTCCACTTAAAAAATTAATTATTAATCTCTAGAAATTTAAAACTGACGTGCGCGTATTGAAGAACTTACACGAACTTTCTAATGACATTTTTTAATAAGTAAATATACCTACCTAATCCCTGCAATGGCTAAGATGGTTTTGATCAATTTCCTCTTCCTTTTGGTGATGATGTCCATTTCCGGAAGCTACCTCCCGGATCCGGACAAGAAGTTGATCCGCATCAAAGGGGATATAATACTAGGTGGTATATTCCCTATGCATGAACAGGTCAGCGGGAACCACGAGTATCCCTGCGGAGCGGTTAAAGAGGAGAAAGGAATGCAGAGATTGGAAGCTATGCTGTATGCAATTGACGAAATAAACAACAGCACGGAACTCTTGCCGAATGTCACACTGGGAGCTCTAGTTATAGATAGTTGCAGCAGTGATACTTACGCTCTGGAGCAAAGTATGGAGTTCGTCAGAAGTTACATGAATCAGGTAAGAAAGTTTGAATGTAGTAAAGTACTCATGAAAAATTATGATGGATTATTGCCGTGAGTCGTGAAGGCTAAGAAGTAAGAGTCGAAGAGTAAGTTTCGGAAGGCGTGAAGTCGGAGAGGCAAGATGAGTTGAAAACTTATTATTGGAATGTTCGGGTTATTTTCTTTTCATTAAGGGGAATTGCATAAATCATAAAGTATTACGATTCCTAGAAGTATGAGAGAATAATTAAAAAGTTTTTCCAGTTTCACAACAAAACCTACTGAAGATGTTTTGAGATTGCTATGATGTTGATGGAAATTCCAAACCGATTTTTTGTGCCGAAAATATTAGAAATTTGTAAATTTTCTCAATTAAAATTAAGCTGGGTTTTTACTAAGTCCCAAGCACAATCGCATAAACATCTTATTTTTAAATGTTGAAAAAATTATTGTTCTTTTCAAATATACGCATAAAAACATCTCAATCGCGATATTAATTAATTAGTAAGCGCGATAATTAATTAATTCTTAGGAAAATTGCAGATCTCATTTTTTTTTGGATTGTGTTAAATTTATTATTTATATTTATTATTTCAATAAATTATTATAAAAAATCAAATTGAAAAGAAATCTTTCGGCGATCTTGCCGTTAAAGTTTCTGCAATGTCACTTATCAATTCAACAAAAACTTGTTTTTTTAAAGTCTCCAAATTCTCACATTAAAAGATCTTGATAAAAAAAAACAATGTGCTTAAGTATTTACTTTCATCAAAAAAATATTCAATAAGTATAAGTGAACAATTGACCTTCTATTGGGCCTTTAATTTTGAAAAATTCTTCTTCACCAAGAATATTTTATGTAAATTTATGATCTTTTAGAAGAAAAAAAAAATAATAAAGAAGGATATTTTGTCAAAAATATAAACTCAATAAACACCACTTCATTTACTTAGAACTATTATAGGTATTTATTTTTCAAGGATACATTCCCTAATAAGTATGACAGGTATATAAAGTGTCAAACATAAAGTATATGCATCATCATATGGGAAAAAATCTTCCTTTTCGATTTAGGAAAATTTTTACTTCCCTAATAGTTTGTGCTTAAAATGATGACAAATGACAGGCACACCACCTGTCATGTGTCTTTTACAACTATAAAATTTGATATTTTTCGGCCAAAAATTATTAAATATGGCGTTAGTTTTCAAAATTTTGGAAAATGTCACAATAAAAAGTTGTTTGATATTCCATTTTTAACCCATGTACCAATTTTAAAGCCTTTAGCAAAATTTATTTTTTCAAAAATTTTTGAGTTCTAAAAAATTTCTTAACTTGCACAAAATTATTTCTTTGCATTATAATAACGTTTTCTTATAAAAGTAAGAAACGGCAGCGAAAAATATGTAAAATTGGTTCAAACTGGATACAATAAGTTGATTTAATTTTTACAAAAAACAAAAATTTTGACTTAATTTTGGTTCTTTACCAGGTAAACACATACATACACCGCATCAAAGAACAATCCCAGAGAAAGTTACCGTTGTTCAATTGCTTTAACAGCACTCATGGTTCCCTTGCATTGTTAATATTTCTTATTATTATTTAAACAATATTTTGTTACGTTTAAAAAGTGCTGGGAGAAGTAAAAATAAATATTTTTCGCTGGGATTATTATCTAATTCTGTGTAGGTGGTATGTATTTACTTGGTAAAGAACCGAAATGAATAAAAATGTTTAGTCATTCGAAAAAAATAAATCAAATTGGCATCAGTTTGTGCCAGAGTTTTAACATAATTTTCGCTGCCGTTTTTTATTTTTATAAGAAAACGTTATTTAGAAGAACAACGGGTCACAAAAACAAGATTGAAAAGATGAATATGATATAAAGGAATAATTTTGTGCAAGTTACGAAAGTTTTTAAAACTCAAAAATATCGAAAAGAAAAAAAAATTCCCATACGATGCGTACTTTATGTGAATTTATTAGTACTTACAAGTAACTTGCGATGGTAAAAACCTGGATTTATCTCGATAAAATAATAATTAAAAAGTGGTATATTTATTTATCGAAATTAAAATCACTGACCAGTGACCATAACTAACCACGACACGCACTAAGAAGGTTTTATGTTTTTGTAATATCATGTCATTGGATCACCGTATAAATACCAGGAGTTAGTAAGTAAGAAAACTATTCCACAATTGCGATCCTGTAAGGACCAATAAGCAACAACACTTGTTGTTCATCATCAATTGGCAATTCCGCAAAGCTCTAAGTTTATTACAAGCTTTACCATTGAGATTTTTGACTTAAAAGAGAAATTTAAACACCATTCCAAATGATTTAGGAATCTGAAATTTGGCACTTAAGCAACATACCTAATAACGAGTCAAAATGAAATATTACCAAGATGACGGCAGATTTAAACATGGCGAAAGCAATGGCCATATGTTTTTCTATGTTTTTTTTAAATGGGACATCCCAATATATTATTGCATTTTAAGATTGTCTGAGATGCTTATAGTTGCAGTGTAAATTGAGTCGGCTATGAGTTATAAACAAGTGAAAATCGCAATTTTCCAACTTTAAAACCCATTTACCACGAAAAAGGCCCAAAATATCAAAAAACGGCGGCTTACATGTCCCTATCTTAACTTTTTATAAGGCATCCAATTATGCAGTTTAAATGTCTATACAAGGTGGTGAAAATTATCAGATTTTTCATCACCCTGTATAAACATTTAAACTAGACAGTAGGATACCAGATGAAAAGTTAAGATAGGGACATGTAAGTCGTTTTCGTGGTAAATGTCTTCAAAGTTGGAAAATCACGATTTTCACTTGTTTATAACTCATAGCCGACTCAATTTACACCGCAACTATATAAGCACCATTGTTATTACATTTTCTCAGACAATTTTAAAATGCAATAATATATGGGGTGTCCCATTTAAAAAAAACATAGATGGCCATTGCTTTCGCCATTTTTAAATATGCCGCCATCTTGCTATTATTTCATTTTAACTCGTTATTTAGGTATGTTGCCTAAGTTCCAAATTTCAGATTCCTAGATCATCTGGAAGTCGAACTTTTTCCAATGTGGCGTTTTAATCAATCACCCTGTATATACGAAACCTTAATAGTAAAAAAAAGTATATCTTTTTATAATTTTTGAACAGGTATTTAATTTTCCTTCACGACGGTATCAAGTTCTCTTACCTCTCTTTACCATTATAGAAAAATTGCCATTAATTAAAAAAAAATATCACCGGTAATGTTCAAATTAAAATAGACGCAATTAAGGTCTATCTTCAAAACTAAGGTCATATTTGGTAAATCACAAAGGGTAACCTAGAACTTGTTTGAAACTTTTGACATTGAAAATATTTTTTTTTTTCTTAATTTAAACACAAAAGATAACTTCATGAAGGTATTCAATAAGCTCTCTACTAACCCTATTATAGGGCTTCCTGTACCCAACTCTTAAAAATTCGAAGTTATTGTTGTCTATTTAGAAAAAAATATTCATGTTCGGTTCGTAAATTAACCGACAAATGAAATGTCAAAAGTAACCATACGTTACGGAACGTGGTTCGTGAAAAAGCGGTCGGAATTCCTAATAGAAACGACCGCTCTCAGAGGTCGGTTATTTCGGTTAGAATTGCGGAGTTCTGCACCATATAGGGTCGGAAACGTCAAAAACATAAACGCACAAGCAAATACAGCTGTAATCAGGGCGCCATGATTTTGACAGGACTTGGAGGTAGGTAGTAAATTATAATTTTTGGCTTGGACTAATAAAATTATTACTACCATTGAAGGGAAATGAGAAATTAATTTAAAATCTGCTGAAACGGAAGTAAGATCGAGGCCACTACATCATCTAAAAAATTTATTATTCTCGGTCTGTCTGGGATATGAAAAAACGCGTTTTTTAGATAGTAAAAAGGGAGGAGGTTAAAGGTTACAGAGCGGGGAAATGTAATGTAATGGCTCTGATTAAAATTAAATAATATTATTATATCATTGATTGAGCGGTAAGTAATGTATTTTTCTGTAATTGATTAGCGCTAGCGCTAGAAAACCACACGAAATCCACTCTATATGTATACAGGGTGTGAGGTGTGAGAACCTTAGGGCATTTTTATATGGAGAAGTGTTGGGAGTAGAAGTCTAAAAATTTGAACATTTATGTTTTCAATTTTTACGAGTTAATTTAAAATATTTTTATTAACTCTCTTTCAATTCAACTCAACTTTCTTATTTTAAATGGGACACCTGTATATTATTAGATTTTCAGATTGTCTGGGAAAATTTAATAAAAACGGTGTTTGTAGTTCAAAATTGGAACGAGTGGTTTATGAGTTATAAACAAATGAAAATCGCAAAATTTCCAAATTGCAAAGTAGCTTAGTTCGAAAACGGCTCAAGATAGAGAAAAACGGCTTACAAGTCCGTATCTTAACTTTTTACGTAGTATCCTATTGTGTGGATGAAATTTCTATACAAAATGATGAAAAATCAGCGATTTAAAAAAAAAATAAATCGAAAAATTAAAAAAAAATATTTCTTTACCACAGCAAGATTACTACGTGAAAAGTTAAGATAGGGACATGTAAACCGTTTTCCCATATTTTGGCCTGTTTTCGAGCTAAGCTGATTTGGAAATGGAAATTTGCGATTTTTATTTGTTTATAACTCGTAAACCACAATTTTGAACTGTAAACCCCATTTTTATTGCATTTTTTCAGACAATCTGAAAATATAATAATATACAGGGTGTCCCATTTGAAAATCAAAAGTTAATGTCACTTAGGGTATAACCGGAAGTGGTGTGGGGTTGTAAATATTTTAGTTCAGCTCGTCAAAATTGAAATTCCACAAGTGCAAATTTTTAGACTTCTGCTCCAAACACTTCTTAAAAAAAATGCCCTAAGGTACTCGCGCCTCACCCTGTACAGTATCACACATAAAGTACGCGTCATAATATGGAAAAAAATTTTCCTTCTTGGCTTAGGAAAATTTTGACCACGCACACCACCTGTCACGTGCCTTTTACGGCACGTAATTGGTCAAATTTAACATTTTTCGGCAAAAATTACAAAACATGGCATTAGTTTTCAAGATTTTGGAAAATATCACAAAAAAGTTGTTCGATATTCAATTTTTCACCAATGTGCCAATTGAACCGAAATAAAGTCAAATGTTTAGTTATTTGTAAAAATTAAATCAACTTTGCATCAAGTTTGTGCCAATTTTGACATATTTTTCGCAGCCGTTTTTAAATTTTTATAAGAAAACGTTATTTAGAACAACAACGGGTCACAAAAAACATTGAATAGAAAAATATGACATAAAGTAATAATTTTATGCAACTTTTAGAAATTTTTTAAACTCAAAAATACCTACTCAATTCAATAAATTAAAAAAAAATTGCTAGACGGTTCAAAATTGGTACATGGGTGAAAAATGACATATCAAACAACTTTTCTTGTGACATTTTCCAAAATTTTGAAAACTAATGATTTTGTAATTTTATAAAGCACAAACTATTAGCAAAGTAAAAATTTTCCTTAATCGAAAAGGAAAAATAATGTTCCCCATATGATTAGTACTTTATGCGCGACACTATATTTTCAAACATATGTAAGTTTAAACAGGTATATTAACAGTCATTTATGTAACAAGTGCATAAAGTGGTGCTTTTTTCACGACTCGGAAGTTATAACCATAGCAACAACCCGCTAGGCGAGTGTATCACTTCCAGAAGTGAAAAAAGATATTTTATGCACATATTGCATACAAAATTTTATCTACGAATGACTTAAATTATTAGAGCGAATGCTTCTTAGAAAAATAAACACTTCTAATGTTTTTTTCCTTTAAATTAATTTAAAATGGTAGCATATATGATATGCCGTTACTAAGGAGCAAGTGTTTGTATAATTGCAGCGAAGGTCATATTGTGATGTGCTTAAGAATTAAAACGTCGTCGACTACTGCATAGTTTTAATTTGACTGACGAGGAGTTGGGGGTTCATTCGCACGAGAGTTATGGTCACCTATTTGTGAGAATTTAATACTCAAATAAGAATAAAAAAAATAAAAAAAATAGAAACCAATTTATTTTTGAAATTTTATCACTGTGAATTTGAGTTCGCAGTTCAAATTCTTTCTCAATTTGTGGGCTATTAATGCTATCGGCAAATATTTCGAGACTAAAAAAAAAAAAAATTGCTGAAGAAAATAAACATTATTAAAAATAATTTTTATGCGGCAGTCATTTATTGGTTTGTTATGATTGAAACATTTGCAGAAAATAAACAAAAATTCCTGAGACAATTTTTCCTCTCTCTCACTGATGAGATTTTGATTCCAGAGAGCTTCCATTTTTCTTTTAATCGGCATTTCGTAATCTTAGCAAATATTTCAAGAAAACGACTAAAAATAAGAAAGAACTGAAATAAGAGCCCGAGTTTTGAATATTTAGAAGATTTAATAAATAAACGTGCGCATAAATCTGGACAAAATAATATATGGGATTCGAAATTATTCAGCTGCAGCTTGCAAGGATTTACATGCTGTAGTGCCTTAATTTGCTGCACTGCAGGCTTTATCTATGACTCGGAACAAATCTCTATGACTTTCTATAGATACACCGTGAAGAATATTCAGAGCATTTTCACGGCGACCTTTTGTTTATTCAATATGATATGTCCATAGACGAGTCTTGGATCAAGAATCACTCCGGGGTATTTGTATTGGATTACTGTGAAAATCTTTACTACATCAAAACTCACTTTTCTATCTATAATGGTTCTTGTGTCATGTAAAATACAATATAGCGAATTCTTCTGGGAACATATATCCCACTTCTGATGAAAATATTAGATGATAGGGCGGTAATATGGTAGTAAGTTTTTTCTTGGTATCTTGCCCATCATACATTATTATTTTTGGGCGACGAACAAATTCTATTTTGTTAAATTTTCAGGAAATATAGAATTCTCAACAACACAAAACATTTTTTTCAAGACAAGATTCGCGAAATATAACGAAAAAACTGGTTAAGTTCTATACTGAACTGATTAATAGCTGAACCGAGATGAAACGTCATAAAACCAGACGATTATTTTTTTTTAAATCATCTAAAATATGGGAATCAGTTTCAATTTTTTCTAAATAAATCGAAAATGTCATGTCAAATTTAATTCGATTTCATGTTATGGGGTATCTTTTTAATGATACGCCACAAGAGAGGAATTGAGATATAATTTTTTTTAATAATTGAAGTTTCTGGGGTGGAGTGGAACAGGGGGAAACATGAGATTACCTTCAATACTCCCTCGCTGCAGATCCAAATGGATTATTTGAGTTATTAAATTTTTTTTCCATAAGAAAAAAAAATTCATGTAACCGAGCTGATATAAATTTTTGATATTTCTACCGGATTTTAAAATGGCCCCTGTTATTCATTCTGAGCTATGTTAAGAACGTAAAATTCCTTGATAGCGAATCATCGCTCATAGTTAAAAGGAAGCGCTCGCCAGAAACAATAATTGGACGGCTCGTCAACATCACGTTCACTCAAATCTCGCCATTTCTCGTGTCGGCGTTCTCCCATAAAACCTATAATACTGTCGAATGGATAGGTTCTTTTTATAATTGAGATGCCCTTTCGTCCAATCACGGTGCTGTTTATCTTCAATAATACACTAATCTAATTTGATATAAAATTCTTCAACCGAAGCAGGAATGCAGACAGCGGCAAAGACATGATCCTATATATATTCCCGTTTTAGTCAACGATATCAAAAAGGTCAAAGCTTGCTATCAGCCCACACAAAGCATCGTAATCCCCTTTGTCCCTTTCTAAGTCCAGGTTGAAATCACCCATAAACACTATTTGACGCCCAGACTTGCAACGGCGTTCAAGGATTTCGCAAATTTTCAAATAGGTACATACATGTGATGTGATTAAAATCCGCTTGTGTATTGAGCAGATTGTACATAAATATTAGTGCCTGTCTCCCGCATTGTTATTTCCATTTCGCTCTACCTACTACATACTTCAAACAGTTTTCTGTACACTGCGACAAAAGGCTCACAGGCATAATCCGAGTCAGTCACGAACCAGACAGCCTTTTATAGTTCCCGTTCTGCAGAATTCTGACACCTCATTGTACTGATTGAAAGATTCCATCTGATTGTTCCCGTTATTATGTTGGACTACTTATTACTAACGGATTATATTGCGACAATAATTGTCTTTGTGTCCGTTTAGTGTCATTTATCAACTGTGAGTATCATATTCATCTGTGTGAATTTTTTGTCTATTTTTAATAAAAAAAAATCCACTATTGAGGACGACATTGCTTTACGAAAATCACCTAAACTCATGATTGACCTCCGATGGTTAAAAGATGGTTTTCAAAAATTCACCAGTCCACCTGTCCAGTGGAAGCGGCAGTACAATGCGGATCTTGGAAATGACAAGAGATACAGAGGCTCAGTTGAATTAGGGAAAAGTTGCACAATTTGCTACTTAATAAATATTTGTTTTTTTTTTCAAATATTTTCAGTCGTTGCTGAAATATTCCGAAAAAACTGAAAAATCAATTTTTTTTATTTTAGCCATATCTTTTTTATTATTGGGAAATAATGAATAATTTTTGGTAGGCTTACATAAGCCGTTATGAGCTATTCATCTGACGTTTCAAAAATTTTCAAAGCCGACTAGATCCCAGAGTTTTCATAGCCAACTTTTGTTTTTCTTATGGCCGTTATATTATTTTTTTATGTCATGTAATTGGGTGAAAAAGTGTGGGTCTTTGTCTTGAAACCAAATAAATATTACCTTAAAAATTTGTCTCATTTATTCTGGGACACCTGTATACAACTGGCTCACCATTGGGATCTCCTAAACTATATAGAAAGTTACACAATTTGATGCCTAATAAGAATCTGAAACAAAATTCACACGATATTTTCAGTCGTAACTGAAATATCCTGAAAAAACTAAAAAATGGAGATTTCTTATTTTTGCCATATCTTTTCTATAATTGAGAATTATTAGATAATTTTTTGTAGGTTAATTAACATATGCCATGAAAAGCTATGCATTTGACATTACAAAAATTTTCAAAGCTGACTAGATTGCAGAATTTTCATAGTCAATTTGTTTTTTTTATGGCTGCCATATTGTTTTTTCATGTTATTTGGTAATGAACAAATCAACCATATATCTATAAACTATAAAATCTATAAAAAAGAAATAAAGTTTTTTTTCAAAATTTAATTGATTCTCTTTTTTTCGAAAAAAAATTGAATAGTTTTCTTAGAATGCCTTCAGTATGACGTCATATTGCTTGCCTTGCTTTTTTCTGGGAATTATTGTTTTTGATTATGACGTTATTGGATGAAAATATTTTCCCCTTTTTTTTCGAAAATATTTTTTTTTATTTTTTTTCACATTTTGATAAATTAATTTTTTTTTATTGCCGTATGACATGAAAAACCAATATAACGGTCATAAGGAAAACAAAAATTGGCTATGAATATTATGGGATCTAGTCGGTTTTGAAAAATTTTGAAATGTCCCATGGATCAAGGATGGTATAGTAGCGAATGTTTGAATCGGCTCAAAGGACCAAAATGTTTGATGCGGGAGAAGGCCCAAAATTTGAGGCAATTAATGATTAATTATAGGCTGAAGGACCAGGGTTTTAACCCCGAAAGAAACAGAAGTAGGTAGATATGCACAGTAAATAATTCGAATAAGTTACTGTCTCCTAATGTTTGATAGTTAATCACTTAATTTTAACGATTAAACCGCGGTTGTAAGGCGCGGTTAATTTAAGTTATCACGATTATAAGCCGCGGTTGTAAGGCGCGGTTATTTTAGGTTCACGATACGATTTTGCGAATCTCTAAAATGCGACTTGCTCCGAGAACTTCGGCTGACCAAGTGTCTCTTCTTCCTTCTCACTTCTGTCTTGCAAGTGCGGGTAAAAGGGAAGTAAGGGGTAGGGGTTGATTGTTCTTCGAACCCACGAATTTACGTTGAAGAACGAATTGCCGATGAATGAAATTAGCATATCGTTCATCGTGATTAGATATCATGATTTGTAACGACCAAAATAATTACGATGACGAAACAGCGAGGTTGTCTGATAATTCGTTGACGGCGTGGGTGTAATACGGAACTGACAGCATATTTGGGTTTTCTCTCGTTGTTAAAAAAATACCTGGTGGAAATATTTGTAGCGTGGGTGCTTGTTAAATTATTTCGAAAAAATTAAAAAAGCTTTTGGCGGAAGCTTAGTATTCTTCACGTTTCCTAAAGATGCAAAAATCTATGCAAGCGCCGCATTTACGTAAGAATTCCTCTTATTAATATCCTCTACGACGTAATAAAAGGATAATTCAAAGGAATACACATGTCTTTGAAAAGAGGCAATAATTCTTTCCTTCTTGAGAGAACAGTGACCTGAAAGTCTGTTACACTCAATAATTTTGACGAATCATGAAGACTGGAGAAATGATATGCAGCAAACCATAGACCATAAAAAGATAGAAATTATTATTGGAGAAAATATCACGTTAAGAGATCCTAGCATTCTGTCTGCATATCTGAAAAATCATATGAACAAAGCACCCATAATATTATAAATTCCAAACTCCCGTTCCTATTCCTAAACACTAAACCACCCTATGCAGGTCGAAATGAAATGCACGATAACAAGGCGGGGAAAGCTTGCAAATCTTGTGGTTGTCGAGGCCACTTTAGGTAGGAATGCATACATGGAGATACGATTTGCGACTATAGTAAATATATACAGGACTTGGGTTCAAGAGGAACTGCTTTAGGGAATGTAAATAGAAATCCTCAGACTAGGAGAATTGCAGAGCGTTTCAACTTATTTAAAAGTGATGATTCTCAAGCAAGATAAGTCGGTACCTATGCTATTTAATGAGGAGTTTTACTCTATATACCTTATTGTAGTGTACAACAGGAGTCTTTTTCTTATCACAATGGCATTCACCAGGACCAGGGGTTCATGAACTTTTTTGCAGATCAGATTTGGTAGACCAAATTCTAACACTTTGATGAGGCAGGGTGGAGATGATTTTTTTTACAAACGGTAGAAAATATGCTGTTTGCTGTTTGTATTTTTGTCTCTAGAACAATTTTTAAGTCAAAGAATCCTCCGACAGTTACTTAGTCCTTATCAAGGAAGAAAACACGACGATGTTGTAAAATTGTTGCAAGTGAACGTAACAAAATTAAGATACGTTAAAGTTTACGAGGTCGGTCGTCGGAAGTTAAGTGCGGTGGCAGATCGAGTTGATGATATAACTGTGTGGACGTTTTATGTGTCCTCCCTTTGGGAACCGCAGTAAAAAATCGTTCATCCACCAACACTATTACATCGGTTGCCTTTAATCGATTCAATAGTGCCTGTGCTGGTGCTGGCTATCACTAATTTACGCAATTTGTCGCCACGGAAGCCATTAAAATGGCCATAAAATTAAAAACCTCATACCATTTTGAGTACCTTACTGATATAAGTCCGCATAGCAATAGAATGAAATTTACTGGTATAAGTAAAAAGTTAAACAGATTGATCAATAATAATAAGAGTATTTGGTGTAATGGAGAAATTTACTTTTATTGCAAGATTTTTCCATGTAACCGAGTAGTATTTTTAACCTTCTTCCGAGAGGAAATGGAGAGTTTTCACGACTCGTTTGAGGTAGGAAGACAACGTTCTGGTTCTATAACAACAGACGGAGGTCGACCAAAGTAAGTTACTTAATTTAGTAAATTTGAGGCCTACTGCCACCTGTTGCCTGGATGTACCTTTTCAACATCTTTACCAAGATAGAATCAAACCCTGGCTATTTAATTTGCTCCATATTAGATTGAAGTCGGAAGACTGGCATCGTAGAGCTTTGATGATGTTCAATTTTTCTGCGTGAATAACGATTTCATGACTGGAGTAATTTAGAATGAGTAAATACTTATAACCAAATGGATTTTAATCAATGGTAAATATTAAATTTACAATTTTCCCGTATAGGTATATGTATAGAACAATAATTCATGTATGCAAAAGCAGCAGGATATTTATCCCTTTAAAGTTTACACCCCGAAATCAAATCAAGCACCCCAAAATTTGGCATGAGTTGTGAATAATTTTATCATAGTTCGACGACAATTCCGAGAGGAGTGCAATAATAAGAGTACTCAATTACAAATTTTTTTTTTAACAAAAAAGGGATGCTAACTTCACGCCGCACCCTCAATTATTGATAGTGCAACAGTTCCCGGGTGCTCTATCGATTTTAAAAGACCACTTCTAGAATTCCTGATACGAATTTAACATTCCTACAAAAGTAGAGCCAATATCGCAAAAACGATTAAGGTTTGCAGAAACGGTATTTTTAGGGAATAATAGCATTTGTTGGATTAAAAAGGGGTGCCAACATTACGTCATAACCATGACTGACTAATAGGGTAACAATTATTCGAGTTCCTCATAATACTCCCGAATAGCTCTGCAGAAATGGAACGTAGCGATATAGGGGAGTAAAATTTTTCAATAGGAAAAAATGTCATTTTTGACTTGTCACAAAAACTTTTGGAATAAAAATATATCTGCTTGCTTGCTTGAAAACTTATTTTGCCGTAATCAGATATACAGAGTGATTTTTACTTATCGAGAAAATAGCTTTTTTCGAAATGCTGAAAATCATAAAAGTGCTATTTTTCGAAAACTAACCAAGATTTGGATTTTATTTTGGTACATTATGTCAATTTCAGCCTACTTATTGATAGTTTCATGATCAAAATAATACCACTTTAGAATAATTTTTTCAAAAAAGGATTTTCAATTTTTTTGAAATATTTTCTAAATTTGACTTAATTTCAAATAGCAATTTGATCTGTTAATATTATAATAATTTATAATAATAATTAACAATTTTCATATTCCATTGCAATAACGGATCTCTAAAGCTTACATTATTAAAATATTGCAATTTTGAAAATATAAAAAAAATATAAATGTTTTATTGAAAAAAAAAATTCAAAAGTGGTTTGTTTTTGGATAACGAGACTATCAAGTAGGCTGAAATTGACATATTGTACAAAAGTCAAATCGAAACCGTGCTTATTAGTTTTCGAAGAAGAGCTCTTTTGCGATTTTCACCATTTCGAAAAAAGTTATTTTCTCGATAAGTAAAAATCTGATTGCGGCAAAATAAGTTTTCAAGCAAGCAGAGATTTTTTATTATTTTTATAAAAAGGCGAAAATATGCGAAAATGTGAAAAACTACTTGAAACTATCGCTTCATCGCTTTCGCGATAACCTCGAGCTTAAAAACCTTCCTAGACGAAGGACATCTCCAAAGTGAATCACTCCTTGCACTATTGGCCGTTTTACATTTTCAATACGCGGACTGATATCAAACTGGCCTGGTTCCATTCAAAAAGAGCTCTCAAGCGTGCGGCACGGCACGCTTTCCTCGATATTAAGAGCATTCTGCACCAACTTCACATTTCTAAGACTTGAATGCGGATTCTGGCAGCGACCTTTAACTTCCGTGTGTTTCATACACGACGCATTTCTATATTCAGGTGGTGGGCTCGCCGATTCTACTGCAGATTTTCAGCTTTATTTTCCGATTTGGATTTAAACTGACTATTGTACTCCAATGGGAGTGAAGATGATGATCTGCAATTACTCCGATAAAAAAATGTTTAGTCTGGATTTCTCCATTTAGACGTCTGCAAAACTCTTCATTAGAAGACCTTGTTATCAGTAATTGATCTCTCTTGAAGGCTAAATCAAGTTAGTTTATTATGACTTCCACCAGTTCCACCTGGTTTTATTTGTTTCGTGTCGTATTATATGCTGGATTATTGTGTCTAAAGTTCTCAAAAAAAAAACCTTCTTGCGCATCAATCGCAGAAATAGTGTATTTTTATGCGATTCAATAATAAATATTTTCACCGCTTTTTAAATTGGATTTCTGAAATTTTCCATAGTTAGGTCATATTAGCGTAGTGGTTTACTGAGAAAAATTCATTTCATTTAGTTTGAAAACGTCCCTTAGAATGGATTTTTAAATTTAACAAAATTTAAAAAAAATGGCAAATTTAATTTTTTTTTCCTTTTTCTGTGTCCGCCACTGGCTAACTTTAATTAAAAAATACTATTCTTTACACTACCTTTAATAAATTCGCAAAAAGTGAAAGGGGAATTTTGAAAACCGAAAATTTGAAATTTTAGAGGAATAAACATCATGTAAAAATATTCGAATATCTCCGCCATTTTTCTTATTTGCTTCTTGAAATTTTTCAGAGTCAGGGGTTATTCGTATAGTTGTCTACTGGAAAAACTTCAGCTCAATTCCTTCAAAAAAGACTCATAAACGGTTATAGAAATTTAGCAATTTTTACCCTCTTCCTACCCACGCCACTGGCTTATTAATGAAAAATATGTAAATTTTACTGCATTAACTCAAATTTAAAATAATTTTCTTCCAATCGTGTTAATTTGGTTTAAATTTGTTTTTCTAACTTGCTTATAGGTAGGTAGGTATAGGGGTTCAAAATCTGGCAATTTTTTCTAAAATTGAAAAGGCCGCCATTTTGAAACGGCTCGATTTTACTCAAATACAGTACCAGACGACTCCTTGCGGCTATCTTACTCATAAAAAAATTTCAGCCCCCTAGATTGAAAACTGCGACCAGAAACCGTGCCTCAGACGGTTTTTGTTTTTAATTTGGAGGGACATCCTGTAGAAGTAACGCAGTTTTAGGAAATTCTTTTTACGAAAATCAAATGTCATTTCGAAGTTTCACAAGTGTAAAAAATTTCGTTCACTAATCCAAATATGAAGCTACAGCAGCGGTTTTAAAGTTTTAGAGAAATAAACATCATATGAAAAAAATATTAATATCTCCGCCATTTTTTTTATTTACTTCTTGAAACTTCTAAGGGTTAAAGGATATTAGTGTACTTGCCTACTGTGAAAATTTCAGTTCA
Organism: Malachius bipustulatus; assembly: GCA_910589415.1. Classification (NCBI taxonomy): domain Eukaryota; kingdom Metazoa; phylum Arthropoda; class Insecta; order Coleoptera; family Melyridae; genus Malachius; species Malachius bipustulatus. The sequence continues at coordinate 32,115,223 of OU342639.1, read as the reverse complement.
ATTTCTTTAAAAATGAACTCATAAACGGTTATAGAAATTTAGACATTTTTACCCTTTTCCTACCCACGCCACTGGCTCATTAATATAAATAATGCCAATTTTATTGCTTTAATTCAAATTTCAAATAGCTTTCTTCCAATTTTGTTAATTTTATTTTAAAGTTTTATTGCCATCTTGCTCATACAGGGACTCAAAAAATAGCAAATTTTCAAAAAATTCAAATGGCTGCCATTTTGAAACGGCTTGGCCGATTTTGCTCAAGTGCAATACCAGACTACTCCTTGTGGATATTTTACTCCCACAAAAATTTCAGCCTCCTAGATTGAAAACTGCGACCTGAAATGATACCACAAGAACCCGATTTCTGGAATTTTGAACGGACACCCTGTAGAAGTAATGCGACTTTTGGAAATTTTTTCAACGAAAATCTAACATCATCCCAAAGTTTTACAAGCATCCAAAATTTCGTTCACTAATAGTCAAAGATAAAGCTATAGGAGCGTTTTTAAAATCGTAATTTCGCGTTTTTGATGAAATATATAAATATATAAATATTAGAGCGATATGCCCGTTAAATTTATTTTGAATTTTTAATTCTTTGCGCTCATTAACATCATCATTATTATTGTAATAACCATGGGCTTTGGCGAGAGACATCTATCGGTAGCTAACCAGCACCGCCCGACGGATGGTAATGCCCCGAATTGTGGGCTGCCTATTCCCGATGGACACAAAGCTGGTAGCGTGCTGCCGTTTAGTTCTTGTCTCCGTCGGTAGATGGCAACCAACTATTGAGGTCACGGAGTTCCGTGTCACCTCTTTATTCATATAGTTGGCTTCCTGTGCTGGCCTGGCATGCATCCTCTAGTTATTTCTCGATGTGCTGTACTGATGAGGTCTAAGAGACCGAAACAACGTTGTCTGCAGCTTCGAGATGACTGGATGGCTCTGTGTGTCAGGTCTGCCTCAGGAAGCCCTAGGTTAGAGCGATATGCCCGTTAAATTTATTTTGAATTTTTAATTCTTTGCGCTCATTAACATCATCATTATATAAATATATATATATATATATCGTGGGCAGGTGAATTTTGGAAAACCACTTTTTCATGATCTGGGGGTCATGATCGGTGGACATTTGATGAGTTTGAGTGATTTTCGAAAAGTGATGTCGTCCTCAATAGTGTATTTTTTTATTAAAAATACACTAATACACTATTATTATTTAACTTGAGTTTTCCACATTATAATGTTTATTATTAACATGTTATATTTAAACTTACTTATTTGCTTTATAACGTTTCACCATTCAACTAATTAGAATTTTATTTAATTTTCTTGATCTATCAAGGAGAAATAAGTTTTTCACTGTCCCTTCCATCTTTCTCATCATACATTCTCTTCTCATTAACCACTATATCTTGATTCTTACGTTACCAGGTCACAAACATGTGATAAAGTCGGAAGGAGAATAGAATCGCCATGTGCTAACAAGGAAGGGTGAAGGGTTCAAACACAGCTGAACGATAACACTTACTCTACAGATGATTCATGACTAATGCGACATAGGTAAATGCCAGGTAGGGGACATCGAGGCAAGTCAAAATCTATGACTTTTTTGCCAATAAGTACGAAAATAACCGAGGCAAATAAGATGAGCTATCGGCAAAATTAAAATCCAGGACCGTACTTAAAAAAAAATGGTTTGAACTTTTTTGACAGAAAAGCTCAATTTCCGATCGACTTTCGGAATAAACGGTAGCGTATTCTTAAAGTATATACAGGAAAAATGGAATGAAATGAGCTTCTTAAATCGAACGACACACTTTGATCAGCTTCAAAAAAAACAGACCAAAGTGAGAACTTGTATCTACATAAACTTCAATTTTCAATTTTGCCATACAATTTGTTTCTAATGTTCCTAAAAATTTATTGAAAATCATTTCAAAAGCTGTCGTACTACGAATTCCTGGAATAGGCTATCGCCAGAATTTTAAATTTAGTACCCAGAGCCGTATTTGAAGAAAAATTGTACGCATTTTTTTGACAAAAAGCACATTTTCCGAATTGTTGCCAATGTTCCTTCAAATTCATTTCAAAAGCTGAGGTACTGAGAATTTACGCGATATAGCCTATTGCTAGACTTTTAAATCTCGTAACCAGGGCCGTACTTGAAGAAAAATTCTTGGCATTTTTTTGAAAAAAAGCAATTTTTCCGTGTTGTTGCCAATGTTCCTTAAAATTCATTTGAAATCATTTCAAAAGCTGTCACTACTAAAATAATTTTTAAGACAATATAGGAATCATATACAGGGCTGTAACTGGTGAGCTTCTTTGGTCTGAAAGTGTAATTAATTAGCGTCACGACGCCTTTTATCATTTTCTCGTTCGTTTATTTATTAAAATTGCTAGTTTTTTCGCAATCAAGATTTCAGAAAAAAAAAACAAATTAAGAAACTAAGAAACTAAGAAAATTAAGAAAAATGAAGAACTTATAATTTATGGACTCAAATCCGGAGATCGTAAATTACAGCCATCATAAACGATAACAATGAAATGTTTACATTAGGTCACATGGATTTTGCAAATAAGAAATGCACAACAATGAAGTCCAGGATTGAACTAGGTAATGGTTGAACTTTATTATACTACAAGTTTATTATTATTGCCTATTGTTGACTGCAGGAGTTTACCTGTTATAAATCATTCTGTGTGGAGAAACTATAGTAATTTTATATCTTCATTTGCGGCACTAGTAATTAAAATTTTGAATTGCTTTTTGAAGTTTCAGGTTTTAAACAGTTGAGTCAATTATTTGCCAATAAAAAGAAACCTGTTAGATAGATAAATTAATAAGTTTATGCGTCGCGACGCCGAACCGTCTGACGCAATTTTATTATTTTTTCGTTAATGTGCAACACTGCACCAGATACATAATTTCTGAGAATTTCAAGTGGATATCTTTGTAATTAGCAGTCATTTTTGGTGCACCTGTATATATGTACATACATACCTTACTGATTCCTTCTGCAGTGAATTCACGAAAAGAGCGAATAATATTCTGCAAACGTTTATTTGATGACATCGAATTTTCTGCCAACTTTTTTTCTGCAATACACTTGATAGATATTGAAGTTGACATCTTTTCTAGTAAAGTAATCGCTTTGCTTGATAAATGCATGTTGAGGCATGATAAATGGGCCATGAGAAATAAAATTAGTCACGGTCCACTGTGATCTTATATATTTGTAGTTGCACGATGTGATATCCACATGAATGCATGTTTAAGAAATATTCTTGCGCATCGATCGCATAAATAGTGCGATACAATAATTATGAATATTTTCACCGCTTTTTGTATTGATTTTCCTAAATTTTTCATGGTCATATCATAGAAATTTAGCAATTTTGTCTCTTTTTCTATGCACGCCACTGGTTAACTTATTTAAGGTTAACTTATGCACTGGCTTGAAAATCGAAAAAAGTTACAGGGGCGTTCTGGAAAGCGAAAATTTGAAATTTTTGATATGTAAAGTTGTCTAGTACAGTTGTCTACTGTAAAAAATTCAGTTTAATTCCTTAAAAAATATGCTCATAAACGGTGTGCGGTCCCAATGACCGGCTTGCGTGTAGGCGATTAAAAATTATAATAATTGGTGTTTGATACGCGCGGCGTATCTTAATGATAGGGTAAAGTTTATTAATTATAAGTATCATAAACTAGGATAACAGGAGCATGGAGAACGTGTATTTACGATTTATCCAGATGCTGCACTGCACAAGTAGTTAATTATTTGAAGAACAATTCTTCAGAACGGTTCGAACTTGGTAAGCTCAATGCTTACTCGACGTGGTCGTCTCGGAAAATACTCTTCTTGGAGGTTAGGTGGCACTTTGCTCCCTTGACGCTGTCTACTTCGAACACTCGGATTTTGTTGCCATCAGTTGGTATTAATATGCAACTCATCATTATTTCCACGAGGTACACTTCTAAGTGGGAGTTGTTGGAAGGGACATGTGCGGGAATAATATTAGAGGACTCCCTTATAATTAGAAAGATGGGACGAAACAAACGGTTATAGAAATTTAGCCATTTTTACCCTTTTCCTACCCAAGCCACTGATGACTTATTGATAGAAAAAATGCAAGTATTTTTGCATCAATTTAAATTTAAAATAATTTTCTTCCCATTCTGTTGATTTGGTTTCAAAGTGTTTTCCCAATTTGCTCATACAGGGGTTAAAAAATAGCCAAATTTCCGAAAATTCAAAATCCGCCATTTTGAAACGGGCTAGCTTGAAAGCTGCGACCTGAAATGATACCACAAGAACCGGGATTTCTGGAACTTTGAAACCTTGTAGAAGTAACGCGACTTTTGAATTTTTTTTAACGTAAATCCAAATTTCTTCAAAAGTTTTACAAGAATTTTTTCGTTCACTAATCTTGAAAGATCCAGGAGCGTTTTTTAAAATAAAAAAGCAGCCGACTTGGGAAAGAAAAAGTGATATTATTATTGAAAAATCACATAATGGATCGAGCGAGCTTACTTTATTAACTTGGGAAAAATGTATAATTTGTTCGAAGCATACAAAAGGACTCGAGGACTAAATTATGTATATGGGCAACTGATAAATTGATTTCTTTCAGAAAAGCGAAAAGGATACAATAGCTCGAGCATGTGGTATATTACAGTTATATTAATGGCACCAAAAATATATAAAACCAGATGCGCAGAAAACTTATTTTCTCCTCTATTCAAAATGTAACAAACCGATGACGTGAGCTCGGAGTGATAATTTTTGTCGGCCCGTCTACGTCATATAATAAGTTAATTTTGTCAAATAGGTCAATGATTTATTTACCCATGCAAGATAACAAACGTCATCGTTTTATTTCATGAAAAAATCCCTCATCTGAATAATAATTGCTCCTTGATCTGATTGATGATTAACGTCGGTAATATACTGGATTATAGACTGTAGAGGATTCGAGAAGCGTTTGAAGATAACCTCGTCAGAGAACAATTAACGCGAGAGTGGTTTTAGTGCTGCATGCACGTCTGTCTAACTTATCAAAGTAGCGGTTTCGCGAATGACAATGATTGTCAAAGTACGAGGAACCTATAAATGCATCGTCGCTTAAAACCGACTTAACCGACTGATCTAACCGACGAAATGCATAAGACGAACTACTGGCATGCGATGCGACCAATCAATATGACGAAATACCAAATTATGATTTATGACCAAATCACAAATGACAAATTATTCCGCTGATCGAGATTAATCGTGGCAAACCAACGGATTCGCGTGCTTTTATATTCGCCAGATATATTGTCCTGTTCAATATTCGTAAAGACGACCATTTTGATTTTCTTTTGTTAGTAGAACCTCTCAGTACCTTCGACGAAAAAAAGTTTCTACGTCCTAATAAACCTTCCAGCTCGTTAGCTACTCAAAATACGCTGTAAATATCAGATGTTATAAAGTTTCATTTAAACTTGAAAACTTTTAATTCATTTATTAAATCTTCACTTTATTTCAGACTTCATTCATGTATAGAACCGCATCACTTTAGAAGTGTTTCAAACGATTCAAAGTCAACGTGAATCGATATCTCCGCTGATGCATCGCTCCCAGAGCGTCATAGGGATTCACCTGAATTTTCAATAACAAAATTGATCATTTACCAATGGATCGAACGATTCTGTCTGCTTGCATAGCAGGCCAGTCAATCAACAATAAATCAACAAAACATGATGTATCTCTGATTTTTTAGTATGTTATTTTTTGAACCCACCAGAGGGTAGACACCCAAGTTTGCAACTTTCTAAAAGTTGCAGAAAAAGTGTTGGTAGCACACAAAAAACCGCGAAATGGAGGACGACAACAAATGTGTTTTCCAGGATACTGATGTGGCTTGAGGGAAGGCAGCGTAAAAAGCCGATTTCGTGCCTTTACGCAGCTCTTCGTCGCAAAATTAGGTCATTGCGGACATGGATTATGGAGCGAACTCATATATGAAGACGGTATTCAACTGTAGGTCTGACCGCTTCATGAGGCACATGTGTTGGGAGATGGTGAGTGGCTCTTCTTGTGGATCTTGATGGAGGTGATAATAACTTATATAGGTTTTTTTGATATTTTAGGAAAACTGCGAGACCTACAAACCCCGTTCTCGTTTAATTTGAAGCTAATTAAATTGACTACAAACTTCTATTTTATGAGTTCTACCGTAGGATCAATGGTTTAGCAGCAATTTCGGTCTAATGAGGTCTAAAACGAAAATTTTTACTTTTTGAAAAAAATGGTCAAATTCAAAGTGACGTAACTCTGGTTGGGCTTAAATTGTCGCATATTTAATTATCTTCAAAAAGATATATATCGGCTTTAGTCGAAAAATGCATAGTTTAGGAGATATGGAGCAAAAATTTCACAGTTTTACGTGTGCTATACTTTTTCCACAACTTTTAGAGTTGCAAACTTGTACACTACCCTAGCCTTAGTGGGTTCAAACAACATACTAACAAATCAAAGGGACATAATGTTTTGCGAACTCTGAGAAAAAATGAGCTCATCCCACCAACTTTACACATTTCTCTACCATTATCGCAGAAACCAAAAACAAAAAAAAATCTAAATACTCAATTACTTTATAGGTGTAGTATTTTATTTTTTGTTGGCTTGAATTTCTTGTTATACAATAGGATGAACTGTTACCTCTAAGTGGAAGTTTTTTTTCCTAAATACTGTAGGAAATAAAATTAAGTACCTACCCGAGAGTTCTGCGAATGGCACTTTTAAGCCCTGTAACTGCATTTAAATATAATGCGACCCTATAGTAATTTCCCCGGAAGAGTAGGGTCTCCACCAGTTATAAAGAGAAGTGGATTGCGAAGTACGAACTGCCAATCACGTTCATAGTTCTGAGTCTCGAGCTCTCGGGCCTGGAAGCTTTTCCGAGCACTAGCGCTAAAACGCAGGGAAAGGGAAATATACATCTCGAACATCTGGTCTCTGACAATCGTTTAATTTGCACCTGTAACCCGGGCGGAAAGTTTGGGGGAGAGGTAGATTGCAATCATCTGTGCCGGGGACGTTACATCACCGATCTCGCGTTCTGCGTCTTTTCCGTCCGCTTAAATATTTCACCCTCTTAAGTTTCCTTAGATTATTCAAAACTTGCTTCAAATCCCATCTTGAAATTACCGCATTTATTTTACATTTTCCGTCTTCTTGCTGTGCCATTACATTAGTGCTAGATTAAGCTTTACTTTTCTTAACCTTAATATTTATTCAAATTTATTTTCATACCGCACAGAATGGTACCTTACTAAATTAATGGATGCATTAACTACAGGTTAAACCCACGTTAGCAGGCAAGACACACAAACATCTGACAGTAACCGTGATACTTGACCTAATTCACAAAATAAATGCACCTCCAGTTTTGTTTCTTTGACCTGAATAAAACCGCTAAGACGTCATCATCGTTTGTTGTATTTTTTTTTTTTTTTTGTAAGAGAATCTCGAGATGGACTTGAGATCAGTGTACAGTGTACAAGCGATAAGAATTCATACCACATTGGTATGAAGTTTCTTTGTCAAAAGCTCTTCCAAACATTGATCTTCATCATTTAAAACAATTTAAATTCTTGAGAGTTACACAGAAATGTTCAAGAACTGGCTCCAATCGCCCTCGTTATGCCATATGCAGCTCAGATACGCCACCCTCTTTTTCACCTAAGAGCTAAGTTTCATTCAGTTAACCACATCGTTCAACCTCTTGATAACGGGTATTTTGGTCACTACTGCGCAATGACGTAATGCGGTCTCCACTATACGTCATACGCATGCCGGCGGCGAGCTGGTTTAAATGATTAAAATTAAAATTTTATTGCTTTCTTCCTTTGTTACATGTGTTTTTCTTTATGCGAAATTTATGTTATGGATTGTTATGAATATTACGGTTTTATTATTGTGTTTAAAGTGATGGTATTACACGAGTGTGCCATATAAAAATGAACTACTTGGGGATCTCGGAAACGCTAAGAGATACAGGGTCGGTTGAACTAGTCAAAAGATGCACAATTTAATGCTTATTAGGAATCTGAAATAAAATTTATGGAAACTTCAGGCATTGCTGAAATATGCGGGAAACTGGAAAAACGAATTTCTTATTTTATGAAAGAAATTATCTGGTATTTTCATGTCATTCGCTATTAAAAAATTCAAGCAAATCAAAAATTTATCACGTTAAAAAAACTCCCGCCCTGAAATCCCTAGCTTCAAATGTTTGAAACAAAATGGTCAATGTCAATCTAACCCCTTTTCAACCCTTGATTTTACCTGTGATCGTGATCATAACAAATTATTTATATTTAATATTAATAACGTTACTTACATATTGTGCTTTCACTTCGGATTGTTTAAATAATAAAATAATAAACCTAACCTATCCTAATACAGCTGTTTCGGGTCGTCCGACCTCTCTCTATTTTTTTTTTTTTTTTTTTTTTAAAAGGGGGAGCATCGGTCTTCCCTATGTAGGTAAGACAAAGTCGCTCCACACCGGTAATATGAGTTTGGAGCCTCTTGCTCATACACTCAGCCTCAAGTATACCAAATAAATAGTAGAAACAACACAGACACCCAGAGCCTTCACTGAGAATCGAACTCAGTCCGACGGATCCAACGATCAAGCAGTTCTCGCTACTTAACCGCGAGGCCACGCCAGGCTCGCCCTCTCTCTAAAAACGGACTATCCATGACAGTGACAGACTTGACGTTTCTAGCTTTGAAAGCTTGACGGATGAAAAATAAAAGTGCATTTCTTAGATAGTTTCGACTCTAAGGTTTCGATTCTAACATGCGCAGTTGCTTTAAAGGTCGGTTTTCTTCAATAATTTTCAATTTTCATTCCGGCTTCTCGAGTCGAGATTGAAATTATTCTGGCGGAATATTTATTTTGTATATAAACATCATCCCTGTAATAAAATCAAGAGAAACACAATAATTTTCTTTCATTCGCTCGAATTAAATAATTTTGCTTTACTAGTAATAACAACAATTAACTACAGTGCTATTACTATTATTATTATACAAGTTTAATTATTACTAAACTGGGTTTGTGACAGTTGAGTCTCCATAAAATTTCTATTCACTTTCATCATAAATAAGAGCTATCGGCGGCATCAAAAGGGCAAAGGATCCAAAATTGTAATTTCAATCGCTTCGGCGGATATCTTCATGCAAATATTCTACAATAATAATTTAATTAGCATTTTACATCTCCCTCTACGCGCGGATTGTATAATATTTTCTTAGCGAGTTTACCAAGTAGATGATTTGCGTAGCCCGCGAGCCAAATATGGATAAATAAACATTTCCAGGTTATGCCTTATTTATCAGTCCAATTTCGTACAACACTGGAATTTAAAATGAATAAATACAGATTCCACGACGAGAAGTTGTATAACATCGTTAGTCTTGGGAATTTTTATACCAGTAAAATTCCACTGAAGTAAGAGTTCCTATGTCGGAGCTCCCATTTGAAGATTAGATTGCCTTTTTGAATAAATTTTTTTGTTTTATTGAGAGACTTAAAATTCTAAAATGTTTTATTGTAAGTAGGTATATACCTACCTACGAAATAAGATAATGCTTTGTGGCAAGGAATGATGAAATTTAAAGTATGTTATTTGATATTTACAGTTCCGTAATTGGGAAAATTCCGGTAATATTATTGTGATCGTAATAGGTCTATATAAAGCTTAATAATAAAATGAAAAACAAAACAATTTCTGAAGCCCTCTAATGAATCAGATAATTAATAATTCTTTCTTTTAAAAAAATGTTTCCATAAGACACGAAAAAATTTTTTCGAATGGAGTATAGAAGACGGAATTTATTTATATAAAACCGAGTTTTCTTGATGACAATGGTGAAAACGGCACTTCGATATCTGCTCCTATCTCGAGATATAGCCAATATTGAAAATTACTTAAACATTAGATTTTCATAGCATATCAAAAACATCTCATAAAATTATTTCCCTCTCTAACCGCATATCCTCACCTGCAGTAGTAGCTACTTAATGATGGTGGCAATTTATCAACAATGAGAACAATGTTTGTCAATACGTTGTTTAGCTTATCTAACATAATTAATTTGGTCAATAGCTTGAAACAATAGACGACATTCAAGTTCAGGACGTGGCTGTCCATTGTTTGAACGTGTAATTATTCCCCCGTTACGGGGTGCGATGATGGAATCACTTCCATGTCATTAAGTCGCAATACGGTTTGGCTAACGTACTTTAACTTACGTGATGCCTTTTGGTCGGTGTGTAAGTGACTGCTTTACACTTATTTATGTTGAGTTGAATGTTATTACGGTTACAGCGTTCAATTCAAATGAGCAGGTCAAAATAGACTTGCGGGCCAATTTTTCGAGAAAAAAGAGAACCAAAGCGAAAGCGTCAACAAAAAAGGGGATCTATCAATTTGATAAAACGTTGCGTTTTTTTGTTTTATTTTTATATTATTAGACCATTTCACATATATCACCTTGATCGTCCACAAATTAAGTAATAAAGTAATAAAAAATCTAAACTAACTAATTCATCGAATGATCACCGTTTTTATGAACAGGCCAAATCAATCTTACAGAATTTCTTGAATATTGAATATAGTCAATAGAATTTATTTCAAAATTCTATTCTAAGGAGTAAGTAAGGATCAACTCCGAGCTCTTTTATTAATGTAAATTTGAGTTTATTCTCAAAGTAAGTACTCATACTCAAATCATTTATCCTGTTTTATCCGTATTACATATATCGTTATTTTTGTAAGTAAAGAATATATACATTCAGGCATATTCGAACTGAACAAAGAGACTCTTATCATATCATATGCAGCTTTGTCACGTATTATTTCCCTTTTGTACATTTTGCCCGCATATCTGTTGTAACGTACCTACTCTATCATAGACAGTATCTTTATTTCAAAATAAAAGCATCTTTCCCGGTGTCCATTTATCATAGACGTAGTTTATTCACAAAAAAGACGGAAAAATGACATGTTTCTTTATTATGCTATTTTCCTCAGAGACCGATTGTCTAACTCTACATCATGAAGTTCTGGTGCTTTATTCACACGTTCCGTGGGCATGAGAGATTTCAGAAATCTTGCCTGAGGAAATCAAATTTTAATACTGCGCTATAATAATAATAATTATTACACAAGGTCGCTACATTAACATTCGTTTCAGAAACTTGAAAATATTCTCCAACTCCAACACTTTTCAGGGGCAGTTTCTAAAAGAATCGTATCCTTAAACATATGCGAGTCATACATGCACGAGGCTATGTAAGAATAAATTTCCAGAAATATTCATAGTTTTTTACATTGCTTGGAGCTCCCTTGATAATATACCGTAATCTAGATAAATACATCCTTTTTTAATACTCGCAGGTATATCTTCATATACAAGCTCGGTGCAGACTTTGATGCCATTTAAATGGGATTTCCATTTTATATATTTAATGTCTTAAGTTTCAAACTCGAAGGCTTACATAAGTTAGACGTCATTATGAAGATAAACGTTCTATTCGACCTGTTTTCTAATCTATGGTACTTAGTAATGATTTATCATAAAGATCTTGGTCACCAGTTACCCTTGTTTTTGAATTAAAACAAAGAGTAGAAGGCTTGAAGACTACCATAAATAAAACAATAAAACAGGGATAATATTTTCTACCCACACATATTAATTACAGATTATTTATTTACACTTAACTTACATTAAATAGTGGTAGATATTTATTTGTAGACACATTTTTGGTTGTGGTTGTCTAGTGTTTGAACCCCTAGGGCTCTACGTTTTTTTTTATACACAAACATGAAACAAAAGGCGGGAGAGTTGAGATAAATGAAACAACTGAATTTTAATACACCTGCTGTATTTTTTACGTTACTTGAAGCTCTATAGTACCGTACTCGACCTGAAACTCCCGAGGAACGAACACGGCGGAAAAAAACTCGTTCTCGGTTCCAAATATAAAAAGAATCAACGGTGGTTTCTGAAAAGCGTAGATCAATAATTATCTCGATAATTATTGACCCCCTCCCTAAGCGGAAATAGGTCTTGTTAATTTAGCCGTTTGCACGGAAGGTAACAAGGTCCGGTTAAGGAGGCTACCCGCCCAGAGTTGGGAAGGTCCCAAGTCCAGGGTCCGATGGTTAGCAGGCTACCTGTTGGCTCTTTAATTGAACCCCATGGCAAGGACGAATAATATGTTAGTTAGATTCCCATAAGGTCCTTTCACACGTAGTTCAATAGATCGGTAAACAATTATCAATCAAAATGATCCAGTCCTTTGAATTGAGTTTGACGAAGATCAAGAAATAAATGTCGTTGCGTTGATTGAATCCACAGAGAGAAATAATAAAATAAGATAAACGGTTGGACATCAGATATGTCGAATAAATATGTTCATGAAGTATTAATAAATAAATAATATATAAATGTAAACAATTGAGTCAAGGAATGCTATGCAAACAATTTAAATATGCGGCAGCAATTGAATATAAGAGGTAAGATCAAATAAGAATAGCAATCTAACATGTGACATGTGGTAAAAGCATGACAAGGCATAATAAATAGATAGATGGTTAGAAAATGTTGCTGTAGTTTGGCTTTGGTAAAATCATGTGTTATTTATGATTATGATATGATATAATTTATAAGGGACAGTGAAATATTATAAGTGAAAACAACATTATGTTAAGTATAATAGTATACTTACATAAAATTTAAAACATAAAATATAAATCTGGTGCCTAATTTAGTAGAAAGTTTTCTAGTAACAGCTCTTTTAAAGCATCGTCAGATCACTGGACTTTTATTGATAGTCTAATTCAGAATTCGTGAGTTCAATGTATTGGAAGAAATCGTAGCTAGCTAGCTCCCTATTTCATGAATAGATATGATGAGATATAAAATATAATAAGAATAATTTATAGGAACACTTTTATCGGAATAAGACATTTCTTCAAGCTATATACTTTGTTTAATATCAATAGATATACAGAAATAAACAATATAGAAAAAGTATAAGAATATAAATATACGGGTGTCCGTAAATATATGACCTAAAAACTCAGGAGGTGATTCTACTCGAATAATTAATTATTATTTTTTCATAAACTCGAAAATGGCGCTTGAAAATTATTTTTGTGTATAATTTTTTTTATAACTGAAACGATATGATTTAAAGAAACAACGAGCATCTTGATTTTGTTTATTTTTTTCCGTATCAAAAACGGGAAATCGTTGTCTGCATTTGTATTGCGACTGGACTAGCTTTTCGTTCCTCGGACGCCGGGCGCTACGGCCGGCTTATCCGGCCGAGGCCTGCGACCGGCGCTGGTGCTAGCGCCGGCTCCAACATAGTTCGTTAGCTGGGTTTCTTGGTTCGCTGTTGGTAAGGAATTTTCGGGACCGAAATTGTCCATTAAATTACGAGAGAGAGGGTTTCTTGAAATCATTGAATTAATTTATTTGATTAATTAAACATCTGAGAACAACTTATTTATATAAAATGACAAAAATTGATAGAAAAAAAAAATGAAAAATAGGAAATGCTTGGATAATTGTTTTGATCCCCTTATAAAAAATATTAAAAATAATTTCGATGGTTGAAAAAGTGGCCACTCACTCTCCAGAAAAAACCATATCGTCTGTAGAATACCCAGCAAATTGGAAGTATTATGACGCTAATTTTCCTTAACATGAATAACGTAAATAAGTGGGTATACTGTAAGTCAGTATGCACAAATTGAGCAAGATATCATCCTGAAAATCTGAGCTCCTGAGTTACACACCGATAATAGTTGCAATTTTATCTTTCTGTTAAAGGGAGCTCATATACTTTGAAACGGATTCTTAGAAATGGAACAAACTCCTCACAAGCAAATCGACCAATTGCTCTTCTTTACTCAATCCGCATTACGTATAGGTAATACCTAGAAACGTACATCATTATCCCTAAGAAGTTCAATATATCTTTATCGAAAAACGATCTATATAGCTGATCTCTGCTTCTATTATTTTTTCGCTCGTTTCTCTCTGATTGCAAAATAAACTGAAATCTCCAGGTAATGTATAGTATACCTAAGCAAATTCAGAACATACTTTGAACATTAATAACAAAAGACCTCAATTTAACCTTATTATGGAAGATAGAAATATCATTGGAGTACTTTTAAACCTTTTTTTTTTAGGTTTACTAAATGGGAAAAAAACTTTTAAACCAAAACGAAATGTATAAATGAATTGTAAAACGGTGACTAGATCAAGGTGTTGACTGGCAAATGCTAAATGAGATAATTCTTGAGAAATGCAAACTGGTCTACAAAATAACCAAGTTTGTGGTTTCTGCATTGAGGGAGAAGAAACCCTCCAAAACAAAGAAGAATCCGCTGTTTAGGTCTTCACCCACTTTATCATCTTTAGAACCGTCGAAATATCTAAATCTCCCCCAAGAACTGGAATTGAATGGGGTGGATATGGTCACTTTTATGACGGATGACACCTTTTATTAATAAGGGATAATTATTCTGTGGTAACAGCTGTTAATTAAAAAAGTCAATTTAGATTAGTCCAGTCATCTGCAAGCAGTAAGTGAAGTGATGTTTTCGGCACATTTAACGATGAGTATCCGGTGCACAACGTTATTACTGACTGCATAATATAATGCATGCAGTCTCGGTATAAAGGGGTATTAGAGAGACTTCCTTCCTGATATTTGAAAACTAGGTCGCAAGTTCTAAATAACATGTATGTAATTCTGCTAAAATATTCATGAACAATGAACAGGAAACAACCATAGAAGAGAGAGCTGATCCTTCAGTAAATTTGTCTCTCTGATAACTAGAAATGGTCCCATAAAAGTGAAACATTTGGCTTGCACAAGAATGTGACGCAGATATGACAGGACAAAATTGCTGTAGTTCTTATTTTCCTTTCAATGGCTTAGAGCGCGTTCCAAGACAAACAATGTTTACGAGCTGCGTGATAAGGCGTGGGTTGGAGACTTTCATCCCTCACACCTTGTTAAGAATCAAGCCATGGCATTACAATAACTGCGGGAAGGCTGCTGTTACGTCCAAAAAATGATGTCCCGTGAAGTTAATCATATAAATCACATATGGGCTCAATAATTAAAAAAGAAGATCTATTTATTTCTGTTCCAAAACCGACTATTATAGGTATCAATTTTCAACTAAACTCACTATCACCACCTACTATATTATAGCATAATAGAAATGTATTCTGATTTTGTATGAACAGTTGTTTATCACTGCTGCCCTTTTCAAGATCAAGACTGCTCTCCGTTCTCCCCACTTCCTCGCGATAGCTTATTGTCAACAGTATGAAAATAAATTTGCGACTTGGGCCAGACATTAACCTAATAACGATCTTGTTTTCATGCTGCTGCAGAGACTGCACAGTTGCCACATAGCGTGCGAATTGTAATGGGAACATTCGGAGATTGATTCAATGAGAAAACGGTGAGACAGGCATGCATCTATATCTCCGATCATTAAATAATATAAACGAGGTACCATAGAAACAGCAAATATCCCTGCGGCGGTTATCGGGAAAATTTATATTGAAGAGTTAACATTAACAAATGAAGTCGTTCCCTAGTCCTGTAAGTAAATCCGCAAGATTATCAACTCTGAACTTCTTAATCACTCAAAAAGCTTCTCGCGCATCAACCCCTAAATGAGAGCAATTATGAATATTTCCGCTATTTGAAATTGCGCTTCCTGGAATATTTTGCAAAGCTCGTTTGGGGACTTGCCATAAGATTGATATACAGAGTGGTGATTGTGATACAGTTCCGCATATACGGACTAAATATGTTCATCTTCCTAAAGAATTTCATTTATTTAGCCATTATTCATTCATTTCATTTAGCCATCTGCCATCTGTCACCAAGATTCACATGAATGATTCACTCTAAAACCTGACTGGTTTTCATCAAAACATTATTGCGTATCTGGATTTATTGGCATTACCTGCACGAATCACGGACTCTCGTACCAACTGACAACATGTAGTACAGACTGGATGCTCTTCTCGACTCATCTCTGGTCTTTCAAGGACATCGAACGGACCACCGGGAAGAAATTTATCTTCGAAAATTACAGCAACGCGAATATTTTATTACTCTCGACTTGAATTTAAAGTAAACAAATCATTCAATAATTTCTCTTTCTATTTCAAAGCTAGAGAATCGCGAGTTCCTATAGTAAATAGAAATATCTTACCTTACCTCTTAAGTACCTAAGTACCGTATATGTTACGTTATCTAATCGTGCTTTATTTAACGAACTCGAGTTATCGTAAAACGAACATTCGCGTACAATAATTAACGTACGAATTAGAAAAATCGCGACATCGGCCATTTTGGACGCTCCTACCTACACCTGTAGCACTCAACAATTTTATCTTAAAGTGAATCACTTCTCTAATTAAAACGGCTTAATTTACCTCAAACCTAGACAGTAGCTGTGTCTTTATAATCATTATAATAATAATCGGTCACGACTTAAGTACGTACCTACGTCCCTAACGGTTCGTATCTATGTCAATTCCTTTGCGGCCCTCGATCTTACCTTTCATTATGAGCTGAAGGATTCTGTATCGGTTTGAAAGTGCCTGTTACATCGCCTCCAGTCTAGGCGAAACAATTCGTGATCTTTTGGAAAAAGAAAATCCTGTAAGTACGTAAAATTTAGTTATTTGCCCGGAATATGAGCCAGAAGAAAAAGCCGGCGAGTTAACGAGGATCATCAAACTTAAATTTCTTTTAACAAAAGATTTTGGTCCCAGTTAATGAAAGACATTCCACCTCCTAGAAGTGAAATTCGTGAATTATTAATATTTAAATATTGTCTCGCAATAATTAAATTACCTTGTTATATTTTAAAGTCACATATTTTGTGAAGCGACGGCAGAGTTAACTCAGCTAGAGTCTGATAATCTTAACTGTCAATTGAAATATTAAAATATTTTATCTACGAGTGATTCATAAAATGCACTTTTTTAGGCCCCAGTTACACGGTGTGTGGTTCGGCGAACCACGGAATTGGTGCGTGGTTCGCCAAGACTCGCACTTTAGCGAACCAGGGGTGGTCACACAGTTCGTGGCTCGTTTAGTTTTATTTCTCAATCGGTTCGCCGAAACAACATGGAACCTAGTTTGTTATATTGAAAGCAAGTTTGATTATGAAGTCGTAATTGATTCCGGGCTGTTGTTGCCGTGGTCCATAGAGATTTGCTCCGAACGTTTCGTCTACAGCTGCGGTAGACATCATCAGCGGTTACGTTTAGACAGCTGGACATGATTGTGTGGACATGACTGAACAGCTGGGAGAGCGCTACTATTTATAGGATGACGGTCTGGTGACGTCATACCCCTCCGCTAGCTATCTCCACTGTAGCAACAGCCGATCTCTCCAATGATGTTATAGATTTCTGAATCAGACGATTACTTTTTTGGGTGTAACTTAACGTCGGGTACTAAATCCTCCGCAGTTTCATTCCTTCCTCCTGCCTATTGAAATTATTTGGATGTTTATTAGTTTCAATACACTAACGATGTAAACGGGTGTATACCTATACTGTAGTGGACAGTAGTGGACAGCGATTTTCGTTTCTTCAAAGCAAATGGCATAATGATCCTGAAGTAGTTCTGTTCCGATGTTTGTACGCATACATCGGAACTACGAACTACTAAACGCAACGTCAACACCCGCGTGACCGAACATAAGAGAAACTGGCGGCTGGGCGAGATAGACAAGTCAGCTATCGCGGAGTACGCCATGCTTCAGGATCACCATGCAATTTGCTTTGAAGATAGGAAAGTCCTGTCCACTACTTCACACTACTACACCAATTTATACCGTGATGCTATTGAAATTTATAAACATCCAAGAATGAAACTACGGAGGATTTGGTATCCGGCGTTACATCTGATCCAAATAAATCATCGTCTGACTGAGGAATCTATAACATCATCGGAGAGACCGGCCGTTGCTCAACGGTGGATATAGCTAGTGGAGGGGTATGACGTAACCAGACCATCACCCTATAAATAGGAGCGCTCTCCCAACTGTCACGTCAGTTATCAGTGTTTGGGGAAAATTTTCATGGACCACGGCAAAAGTGCGCGGAATCAATTACGGTTATTGCATTAAAAAGCAGTATACGAAGACTTGCTACCAAATACCTAATTATCGAAGATCACAATTTAATTGCCGCCTGCATGCAATACAAGACACAATTGGCATAAAATAAATTGCAAAACTGAGCATTGGTTCGCGATATGGCGAACCAGCACGAACCGACGACAAATCTGCACGAACCTATCGGCTCGCCCGCTTTGTTCTGTGCAAATTTACCGACTCCCAATGGATACGGCGAACCACACACCATGAACCGCGAGCCCATAGCGAGCCACCTATGTCACACGGTGCGTGGTTCGCGGCTCCTCGAGACAGGTTCGCCGAACCACGGACCGTGTAACCGGGCCTTTAGACGTTTCTTAGTTCATAAAATGTATGATTATCTTGAAGAGTGAAATAAAGTATTTCGGGTGAAATAAAGTGCCGTAGCGGTTCATTATTTAACGCTAAATCTGACAAGTTACTGCACGACGAACCAAGTACAGTACAAGTTCTAGTCAGCGGAGCGGCTCGATTCGGCGATCGCTGATACACGAGACGCTGATCGCTGGATTACATTATTGCATCTCGCCCGACGCCAACCGCTCCTAATACTTGGTGCTCCGTGCTCGGCTTGTTGACACCATGCACCTATACTAGAGAAACGTAGTTTATTAGCGCCAGATCTATGTACAATTAATATTTTGTGTTTTGTGTCGTTTAATTATACATAAAATGGATACCATTGTAGATGATTCAATGAATGAAAATATCTTCTACCCCAGAAGAAATTATTTTTCAACCAAATATGGCTGCACAAAATCTGTTAGGTACCTACCTCAAAAATCTAAAGAAGCGTATATTAAGCAATATGTCACCTTTATGAACTGACGTGATGAAAAAAGCCTTAATAGCTTCAAAGAAACACTTACATAAGATATGAATGCATTGGAAAGATTTTATTTTATAATAATAACTTTTAGTTCTAATTTAAAATTCGTTTTGGTTTTTATTTTTTAAGCAAATATTGTTTTTTTTGTCCTGTAAATGGATATTATAATCTGTTGGGCAAATAAAGTTATTATTATTATTATTATTATTATTATTTAAGTCACTCGTAGATAAAATTTTGTATGCAACATATGCATAAAGTGCCTTTTTTTCACTTCTGGGATTGCCGCATTCGCCTGCGGCTCATGCGGTCAAACTTCCCAGTCGTGAAAAAAAGTACCACTTTATGCACTTGTTGCATAAATAACTATTGGTAGAGATATTCCCGGTACAACATGTGGGCCTTCTTTCCTAATTAACTCAGCCAGTCATAGTAGCTTAATAAATTTTTTTACACTAAAATAGTTTCTTAAACGATTTTTTTAACTTAATGTAAAACATAATGGTGGATATAATAGTTTACTGTAATCCAGCCAGAGTAAACGCATTTAGATATTGTGCTTTAAGCTAGAAGGTGGATTTTAAAAATATGGGGTCGCTTTGTTTGTGTCTAAGACAATCGATCTGCATTTATCAACCAGATCAGAGTCGCGAGATAAATAAGGTCTTATATATTGGAAATGCTTCCGGGCGTGGGTTAAACTTGTCAAAGAACAGAAACTTGGTCATTTAGATGCAGGATAAGGACTCAGTCCGGCGGAAACTTTGGGAAATAATTCGATAATTATAAAGGATAGGCTAATCCGCTTTCGGGGAATCATTTATTGATGGTGCGTAATTCTAGAAGCTCTAAGAAGTTATTTATTTTGAAGATTTGAGACCTTTCATCTCGAAGAATGATAGTTTTCTGCTAATTTCTGCCTACTCTTTGCCTAATTGCTATTGAAACAAACAATAGGGAACTGAGCTAATCAAAGGTTAAAGGAATATTAGAGTACTTCAGTTTCAAGTGCTGTGTAAAAAAATATTGGATGGGATGATGGTTAATAGGAAAGTGCAGCCTGAAGTAAAATTCCAACCAGTGAAGTTTTAAAAGGGAAAACTCTAAAAGGAATTCCGCCGGATTAGTAATTTCGGACTGTTTTGCCATGGTCCATGGAGATTTGTCCCGAACGTAACGGCGGATGAAGTCTACCACAATTGTAGATGAAACGTGGGGAACAAATCCTCACGGACCACATCAAAACAGCCCGGAATCAATCATGATTTCAGTTGAAGCCAGCAATGAAAGCGGGAACCAGCAATAACAAATCATGGTATTGATATTCGCTTTCTAAAATCAATACTTTTTTTTTATCTATTTAATTTGGTGTTATATCAATAATTGATATTGTTATTTTGCTTCTTAATATTTTGGCTTTTCCACATTTTCTTTTTGATTTAAAAATATTTTTGTCGAAGAATTATTTTTTCAGATTCAAAATAAAGCAGCAATGTTCACTTCTATAAAAATTTGTAAATATTTTAATAATATTTTCTATTTAGTAGCATTAATAATATTTCCAGTATTTTATTAAGAATCATAAATCGTGATTACTTTCCTATAATAATACATAATGAAAAAAAAATAACAATAAAATTATTTAACGGATGGAATTAGTAGTATGAACGCCACTGAAGCAATTTAAAAATGTATACCAATAAGAAGTTTAATAAGTAAAATAAAATTTATAGATGCCTGCTAATAAAAGGATGCATTAGAAATAAAAAAAGCATTAAAAAGATGTCTTCTTTTCTGAGGTAATTTCACACCTGACTATTTTTGGAATATTTTATAAACTTGTAATTACGGCAAATCACAGAAAACGGCACAAAAAACCAATCAAAAATCTAAACAACGAAATAATTTGGAAGTAAACAAAGGTTGAAAATGTAAATATTTAGGTACATATTTTCGGGCGATACCGAATTGGGCGAAGGATTATGTTATTCACTAATCCCAGGGCTCAATTGGGCGAGAAACGAGAAACTAGGGGATTATAAGAGATAACTGGACAGACAAAGAAATACATGTGTGGCCTTGCCCATATATATAGCAGTGTTGCCAGATTTATTTTCAATAACTGCTACTTGTTCGACACTAAAGGGTGGCCAATGAGAGAAGTTTTTTATCATTTACTATATTCAAGGGATTGTTGAATAGTATTAACGACTATGATTTATGTTTAGTAACAAAATGATGACCTTTCGTGTTTTCCATATTTTCTACTGAAAACTCACCATGTTTTTAAATCTAAGCAATTCAAATGCCAAATATCTCTGGAATTTACTACTTCTAATCAATAAAATTTAAAAATTAAACTTCTCTTTAATAATTCACATTTATTTTCAAAACTAAATCGCAACAATAATAATCATATTTACAATTTTCAATACGTAGGGTGTTAATGAACACGCGTGACACACTTGAAGGGCACGTAGGAAATGCAAAAAATAGGTAGTAGAAAATCATCCTCTCCCATACAAAAAATGTTAATTCTATTATCACATACCTATAGGATAAGGAATTTTCATATGTTGAAATGATTAATTTTAAATATTGAATCCCCTAATTATTTGACAGAGAAATATTAAATGAATAATTTTTCAATAATTAAAACAAAAGTCTTTTCTGCTATATTAATTATTAAGTATGCAATCGAATCGTTCAATCGATCGTTTTCGTGAAAATTAGGAAACATTTTCGACTAAAATAATATTAGGGAGTTCTAACACAAGTTTCTATTATTTCTATCCTTCCGGTGGAGTACCTTATAGGTACTAGGTAGGTATGTCATTGCAATGGTATTTTTTCACAGCACTTTCAGATGTGTAAACAAAAAATAAGAAATTTGAAACAGACTGAATGACTTCTGCAAATAAATACTTTTCTAAAGTATAATTATTGCAACATGAAATTGCATGACAACATCGTGAAAATTTATCATGATTTTCTCAAAGGCAATAACCTAGTCAATTGAAAATTATGATAAATTTATGATAAATCAATTATTCAAGCAATCAAGTAATTGATTGCTTTCTATGGATTATTTGAGTAGGTACCTATAGCAACGATGTTTACTTTTCTATTAATGTTTCATGTTTCTGCTGTATAGGTAAGTATAGTATAAAATAATTGTAAATGCACTAAGGGCTTGATGTATTTGATAGAACTTAAAAAAATAATACATCAAATATTAATATTATTTATTTATTTTTTTCAGTTTTATTTAATGTAGAAAATCGGAATTTCTGTAAAATCTGGCAACGTAGCCACATTAAAGCATGCAAATAACGGAACGGTATTTAAAAATTCCTTCGCCCAATTGAGCTGTAGGATTATAGGCCCCCCCGTGGTGCCGAAGGGTCACTCAGGTAGTTTCGCCCAATTGAGAAACGCCGATATTTTCTTATCAGTCCGGTGCAAAAAAAGCGATATCGCGATTTCAGGTAGCTGAACATTTTATCTCAAAGACCTATAATGTACTTCGGTTGCCGGTTCAATTATTATTAATAGTCATTAGTATTTTTTACTGCTTAGATATTAAGTAATTTGCATTACGAATAGGTAAAAATTCCGTAGTGGCCTTCACATTCTGTAAATAATAATTCATATTGTCTGAAGAATTATTTAAATTATTAAAAAATATAATAATTATGAAAATTGCAATTTCTTTATACCTAGCATGTCTTGGGTTTAAAACTTTAACAGCCGTTTTTGTTTCATTTATTGTTAGTTGTTGCTAGTAGCGTTATTATTAGTGTTGGTGTTGGTGTTTACGGACGGGTACCATTTTGTCGCGATTGCGTAGCTTGTCAAACTAGCATAGCGGAAAATTGTGCTAATATGTGGTAGTAAGTTTAATATGAATTCTTCTAGTGAACTTTACTAAACATTTAACGGTGAGATTCTATTAGCCAGAAGGAGAGTTTGAAGGCTGGGAGTTGTTGAACTTTTGAACGGTCAGCAGCAGTTGTTGAATGATGAGAAGAGTTTTTCCATTATGTTCTGTTTTGTTTTTTGTTTATTGCTCATCAGCTTCTCATCCGTCGTTACTACCTTACCTATTTATTTATATCTGTTCTCTAATCTAGTCTGGCTTCTTTCTCTTTTTCATCAATTTAATGGTACTTTTCAGAATTATTATCTCACTAATTAATAAACGGCGCTATCTAATTTACAAAAACTACATATCCAATACCATTTTAACCGATTTTAACACATTAAAAGTCAATAAAAAATATTTATCCTGGAGATTTCTGCATAATAATAAACCAGATGGAAGTAGGAGCCTTTAGGATGTGGAAAACCAACTAAAATAGACCAGGTGAAAATATTCTCTTTTTTGATAATCTAAAATGAGTCGTAGCCAGGGTTGCCAACTCTAACAGAAAGCTTAACCCGGAGATTTGTTTTCAACCCGAAAGAGGAGAATGGTTTCAGGTTTGGTAGATTTAAATTCGGATGTGTGTAATAAAAATGCGACAGTTTGTATGTAGGGTCCAAGCGAAGCTATAAATAGCTATTGATAAAATCAGTTTAATTTCCCCTTAATACAGGAAATATTTTTGAACTTGTCGGATTGTGATGAGGATGAGTACCTAAACCGGCGTGAAACTAGCAGCCGGGATCTGGCAGTCGATTTGACGGAAACGCACGAACACACAGTAGAGTATCCTTTCGAAAAGAATTCAAATACTGAAATGTCTCGTCTATTTATGCGCATGCGCACAAAACTAAACTCTTGCGAGACGTCAAAAAATAACGGATTTGCTACAAAATAATCAGTAGTTGCGTTTAGCCACCCTGAGACTAGCATCGAAAAATTGTTATTATTGAGCTGTATAATCGTGAATAAAGAAAAATTCTTACACCCCTCGCATCAGGGTGAAAAAAATCACCTCTAAGTTAAAAAAACTGGCTGCTGTGATAAAATGGCTACAGGGTGTTATACTAGCAGCCATTTTATTCAAGTTTGTGGTGTTTTTTTTATTGAACCCTGATGCGAGGGGCGTAAGAATTTTTCCTTCGAACGATTGTAAAGCTCATCAATATTAAGAATTTTTCGACCTAACTCTCAGGGTGGCTAAACGCTACCTGCTGAGTATTTTGTAGCAAACCAGTTGTTTTTAGGACTCTCCGCAAGAGTCTACGTTTTGTGCGCATGCGCATAAATAGACGAGACATTTAGTAATATTAATTCTTTCCAAATTGAATTCTTTTTTTTTCGGAAAGGTACGCTATTGTGCGTTCGTGCGTTACCTTCAAATCACTGTAAGATCCCGGCTGCTAGATTCACGCTGGTATATACAGGGTGTCCCAGCTTATTCGAAGCGGTCTCTGTACGCCAAACGATGGATTTTTTCCACAAAATTTTTGCAAATTCAAGTACAGAATCACAATGGCCATAATTAAAAATTATTTTGGAGTATACAGAATGTCCCATATGACAGTGGCATATCAAAGTTATGTTTTTTTAAAAGAATTGCTCCTATGTTATTGCATTTTTAGATTGTCTGAGAAGAGGAAATAAGATTGGCTTTTACAGTTGGTGTTTAAATTCAGAAGTTTTTGAGTTATAAACAAGTGAAAATCGTCATTTTTCAAGTTCAAAGCCCTGTGCAACGAAAACGCCTGAAGATAGAGAAAAACGGCTTACATGTCCCTATTTTACTTTTTCATGTACTATCCTATGATGTAGATGAAATATTTATACAGGGTGATAAAAAATTTGAAAAAATTTGAGATTTCTCCACGAGTTGCCAAATAAAAAAATCAAAGAAAGTACAAATTTTTCTATATCATAGGATAGCACATAAAAAGTTAAAATAGGGACATGTAAGCCGTTTTTCTCTATCTTGAACCGTTTTCATTGTACAGGGCCTTGAACTTGAAAAATTACGATTTTCACTTGTTTATAACTCAAAAACTTCTGAATTTAAACACCAACTGTAAAAGCCAATCTTATTTTCTCTTCTCAGACAATCTTAAAATGCAATAACATGGGAGCATTCTATTTAAAAAAACATAACTTTGATATGCCACTGTCATATGGGACACTCTGTATACTCCAAAATAATTTTAAACTATGGCCATTGTGATCCTGTACTTGAATTTGCAATTTTTTTTCGGAAAAAATCAATCGTTTGGCCTATAGAGACCGCTTCGAATAAGCTGGGACACCCTGTATAGTACCTAATACAAGTCCAAGAAGTTTACCGTAAATATCGTAAATAAAAAAATATCGTTCAATATTTGCAATGAAAAATCCTGGTCCGTATTTAAAAAATCGAAGTTCACTCCGGTCCTGCAAATACGAATCGTCAGATAAAGAAACTGACACGGTAAAAATAAATCTGGTCAATAACTGCAACGAAAATGTGGTTTCAGTTTTTCCCAATCTTCAATAATAACGTCAATAAATAAGAAAAAGTAAAATTGACAATTTTGTTTTTTTTTTGACAAAAATTCGAAAATCAAAAATAATTTTTTAAATATCTTTCAGCCATTGTATTGTTCTTCTGGTTGCCTAACTTTTTCCCCATAGAACTGACCCTGTATCTCCCACTGTATAAGAGATCTCCATGGTGTTCATTTTTATCTTGGAGACAGTGTATACAGGGAGGGCGTCACTATAGGGAGGCGATTTAAAAATTTTGGAAACTGGGTCGTAGTAGTGCCTATAATTTAAAATTATCTTGGACTATACAGGAGCGTCCCTTTCTTTAATGGAATGCTCTTAGGTCATTGCATTTTTGGATTGTCTGAGACGAAAAACTACGATTGGTTTTTACATTTGGAGTTTAGATTGAGTAATTTTGGAGTTATAAACAAGTTAAAATCGCAATCTTCAAGGTTCATGATAGTATTCAACGGAAACGGCTCTGAATATTGGAAAACGGCTTACATGTTCCTGTGTTATCTTTTCATGTTATATCCTACTATATGTGGTTCAAATTTCTATCGGAGTGATAAAAAAAATGGAACAATCAGAAATTTCTCAGCGTGTCGCTAAATAAAAAAAAACAAAGGTAGTACAAATGTTTTGAAATTGATCGAGGCGGTGGTGGCACCCCCACCCTGTATGGGATACATGTCCTTGCAAAGCACGGCTAATACGCGTGTTTTTTCGCTTATGATTAAAATATTATATAAAATGACTTAGGAAACTTGGGATCATCAATTATAGAGAATCTTCAACTGAAAGCAGGTAAATATTATATGCATCTTTTTATCTCGTTTCAAGAGAGATCTCAAATCCCTGAACTCATTATAATCAGATTCCATGAGATGCCTCTTAAATTTCCTATGTATAATAAAGGTAACCCTGCTTTCCGATGCACACTCCTCCTAATCTCAGGAGTAATATATAGGAGGATATAACAGTGGCCGCAAAAATGTTATGCTTTTGCACCGTATGGGAAAATGTTACCTATATTTTTTACCTTATTTGATTTTTTTTCTCATAAATTTATACTTTTTAGAAGATTAAGTGTGATCACACTAAATAATCCTTTGCGTGGTTTAAAGAAAAAATGACAAAATTTGGACAACATTTGTTATTTTTCAAAATGTTATTTTTTTTGTAACTTTGAATATTAGATGAACGCCACTGTCTTCAGAATTAAAATTTACACTCAAATATAATCTTCTGAAAAGCACAAATTTGTGACAAAAAAATAAATAATTCATTTTTTTCTCATCTTCTTTGCAAACATTTTGGCGGACACTGTATATGCAGGCTTAAAATCGAATAAGATGTTAAGCCCAAATTTTATACACAGACCTGTCTCTGTGCTTTCTATCGTTTAAAAATATTTCCGGCATGATGACATTTTCATCCAGTTATACCGGAAGATACAATAACATTTTATTTGTGTCTTTTATTGGTCATGTTAAGATTTTACGATTCACAAATATGATATACAAACTTTGAACTTTTCAAAGTTGAAAGTGTGTGAAACCAATGGAATTAAATTTTTTTTAAATATCGAGTCGATTAATCAACTCTCATTTTCTAAAAAAATTGTACTCTTGATAAAAGTCGTTTATAGAAAATTTCGTATTTTTTCTCATGGGATTTTTTTGATTTACGTAAAACAATAAAATCATTAATATCTGAACATTTAAAATCACATGTGAATATTGAAATGTGAATAAATTTTATTGTTTTACGTAAATCAAGAAAATCCCATGAGAAAAAATACGAAATTTTCTATAAAAATCGACATTCAAATGCGATTTTCTTCTAAACGATAAGGTTTGGAGACTTTTATCAAGAGTACCACTTTTTAGAAAATGAGTTGATAAATCGACTCGATATTAAAAAAAAAATTAATTCCATTGGCGTAGAAGTTCAAAGTGTGTGAAACCTAAAAAAAAACATGATCTACGCCAATGAATCAATAACGTCATGGGTAATTTCAGTATTCCAATTTTTGTCCTATAAAACCAAGACATCATTATGTATATCACCTAAAAATGTATGTCTTAAAAAATATAAAAAGTAATACCTTCTGTTATTCATGGTCTCCTAGTACTGTTGTGGCGTTTATAAGGGAAATTCTCGACTAGAAAAGGGAAAGTTCGAGCACTTTCAAGAGTAGACAATCTTGAAGCTGCTACTGATTGAAATGTTCCAGAAATGTAACATTTGGACTCTGAAGGAACATTCGGGGTTGGTTGAGGCTTTCTAGAAGAACACCCAGGGTATATAAAAGCGGAGCTAGGAACGATGCGAGTTCAGTTCAGTGTAGACTGCGAAGTAGTTGGCGATAAGGAAGCGATAGTAGTGTTATAAGACAGTGTGTGATTTACGGAATCAGTAAATTATTGTATTTACGTGAGGATCCAAAGTGGACCTTATAATATAAATGTTCCCACCCTGTATATTATATAAAAGTCGGTAGATAGGATAGACCTAAGTTTACTTGGTAAACTTAGTTTTAACCAGCTGCTCTAGCTAAAGTTCAAAATCTGATTCAAATAAATCGTGTTCCACCCAACGTCACATGGATGAAGTTGGTTTGGCTTCGTTCTTTTTTTCACAAGAACTTATCGAAAATCTCCGTGCATCGAAGAGGAGTTAGAGAAGCTGTCAAAAATTTAATAGTGATGGGCATCTTGAAGGATAAGATACATTAACACTTATTTGAATCAAGGACTTTTGACAACAGGAACTATTAAACATTAATAATTATAGAATATCTGGCATCCCAACAATTTACCGTACCTTAATTTTTTTCTAGAACTCTGCCTTTTGCAAGAGTACCTTCACAAAAAAAAAGAGGTAAATTTTCTTCTACTTCAAGTTGTGGGAGAAGATCACATCAGTCAAGTAAAAAAAGTGAAGTAAAAACGTTTCCTAATTTTTTGATTCTCTTTAGAAACTTTCAGAAATTTAAAATTCGTAAGAATATACTATACAAATTATTTATCGGTAAAATTTACGTTTTAAAAATTACCTACCTCGATAATTTCTGGTTAGATCCTACCGACAAATATGCAATACAAAATATAAAAATGAAAATTACAATCTTTTGTGTAATGTAATTTATGCAAAATAAATACAATAAGGTACAATATAATACAAAAGAAGTTATTTTAGTAAAATTAAAAAAAATCCTGATACCCTTTCGTCTAGTTTTTAAAGATTCGGATTTAGTGGCCGGTTTAAATTACAGGATATCCTCTTTCATCGCCTCCATGTTCAAGGCTTTGTATTAAAAGTTCCTCTTTACTTAATTAAAATTCTACATTCAAGAATTTAATGTAAGAAACAAGGCAATATCAAGTGGATCGATCCTGCTTTTGCATTACAAGACGGTTTTCCTTAAGTACCTTTAGAGAAAAAGGTTTTCCTGCGTTTATAAAGTGTAGTTATTTTTAAAGTGCCATCGGTAATGGCCCCCGAGCTCGAAAATAGCTCTGATTCAATTATCGAATAACAATTTAAAGAATTCCACCTTCCATTTAAAGTTATCTAACCAAGCAATCCTTTTAAATTGTTGCCCACAAATTTGACAAATAAGCCTAACCTAGTAGCGAGATCATAATCGATAAATCTTCAATGATTTCCGGAATTGCAAAATAGAGCTTCCAACGAACACAATTTCCAGTGTCAAATGATACATACAAATCTCTTTGAACGCTTTATGAGCTTTATTGAAAGTATCACTTCCGTATCTGCACTCCCTTTCCCTTTCTATGAGATGGATAAATCTTCTTATTCGATTCATCTAATATTACTACTATCACTAGGTAATAATAATTAGCTTTAAAGGAAAATTTATTCCGCTGACTTTGATAACAATAGAAAGGGAAAATACAATATTTTGTGTATTTTTATGCGATCAATTATGAATGTTTTCACCGCTTTCTGAAATTTGCCATAGTCAGGTCATATTAGCGCGCTAGACAGCAAGCCTTGGAAAACAAAAATTTAAACTGAAATGTGTAAACTATAACGTTAATTTTCACGTCATTAGGGATAGTAGAAGCTGTTTTGGTGTTGGCAAGAACGAAAATTCCAAAAACTTTTACAAATGCAGAATACGCCGATATAAATTATGTTTACGGATTCTGCGAGGGTAATTCACACGCGGCAGTACGAGAGTACAGAAGGGACACTTTCCTAATAAAATAGTTCCGAATTCACAAGTTTTCATAGATGTGCATCGTCGCCGTTTTTCGGAATATGTTTTACGACATTACAATGGACAAAATCGTAATGCACAACCAGGAAATGACGTTCGTGTTCTTCGGCTTTTTGATGACAACCCAACTATAAGCACATGTCGAGCAGTCCAGCACCTCAATTCCTCTCAGTCGACTGTACTAAGAGCACTCAGGCGAGATCATCGAAGGACTTTTAATTTCCAACCTGTTCAAGGTTTGCTGCCAGGAGAGGCCGAAAAATGTCTCAACTTTTCAATTGGGTTTTGGATTCATAGAAAATAGATGTTTGCACAATGTTTGCAAAAGATATTATGGACAGATGAATCCAATTTTACAAGTTTAAATTATCACAATCTTCATGTTTGGTTTCTGGAAAATTCGCTGCACAATGTTCTTGAAGATGTTCCATTAAATTTACGAAGATAGAGCTGGATACAGTTGGATGGTGCACCTCCTCATTATGGAAGACAAGTACGGTAGTGGTTGGACGAAAATTACAACCACCGATGGATATGACGCTTAGGCAACAACTACCCAAATGTGAGAATTCCTGGTAAAGGTCCAGTAGCGTGGCCACCTCGTTCGCCATAAGAAATCGCCCTGTACAAATAGGAGCGGTAATTAACTACTAATTCGTCGATGCCAGAAGTGTATTATTGAAGCTGGAGGAAACCATTTTGAACATTTTCAATTCTGCCGCATTATTCGTTTATTTAGTCCAAATCAGATGAATCGTTCAAAAGTTATGAGAAAAAACTAGAAAATATTTTTAAGCTTCAACGCCATCTAGCGTAGAAATAAAGCGTTTCTGGGGAAAACCTTACGTCGCAAAATAACGTTATTTTAATACGTTCTATCGATTCCTGAAGTTAACAAGGTAAAAACCTTTTTTCGTGATCTGGGGATCAGGATGGGTGGACATTTGATGAGTTTGGGTGATTTTCGTTAAGTGCTGTCGTACTCAATAGTGAATTTTTTTAAATGAAAAATACATTAAAACAACAACAACTGACCTCTAACATCAAGGATAAAGGTAAAGTGAATCATTAATTAATGTCTGAGTATACTGTTTTGTCCTTGAAATCATGTCTGCCACCAAGACCATCACATCAGCGTGACTTGGATCAGTTTCAACCCTAGGTCGCGAATTGACGTCTCCTCTCCACTTACCGAAACGGATACCGAACTGGGGCGTCAACACCTGTCCCCACTGCGTAGACTGACTATTGTTTTACGCGCTGCTAGTTTTTTTCTGGACGTATTAGCGAGACGTCTATAAATGACATCAGTCTGCCAGACTAGACTATAAAGTTGGTCGTCTAGAGTCTAGGGGACGGTCACAAGACTGACCTTGAGGCATCTCCAAGCTGGGAAATATCACTGCAGATCTAATATTAAATTTTGGGGATTAGATTTGTTAAATTCCAGCTGGAGTTCACAAAGAGCGAGATTTTGATCAAGCAGACTATAGACTGATGTTCTTCAAGGAGTTGTTCACTTATTCGCAGAAGTTTTCTTTTTCTTGATATCCTTGTCTAATATTCTTCTTCTTCAAAATTATGCTCCGTTAGCCAACTTCTTAACTTTTGCATTACCTAAATCTTGTAACTATGTACTTCTGTTGGTTATCATTCTTGATCGTTGACGATGCAGATGCTGTTCGTGCAGGTATCTCGTCGTAACGGTCGATCTGGTACTTGGCACATCCACTGCTACTAGTTGAAAATCTCACTTCTGAGCCTCTAGTTGCATTGAGTCTGGGTCAAGTTTTGGAAAAAGCAGTATTTTTACAGACAATAATATTATTTTTTAAATTAACTTTTTATTTATTATTTATCAGCAGTCTGCTACTTGAAAGATTCAGCCTTGAAAGATTCATCTGAAATTTCTCTTTCCAGGATAATTATCCTGGGTATAATTATCTTAGCTTTTATAATGAATTAATTTTTTTTCGACCAATACTGAAATGGATTCCGGAGCTTCTATAATGAATTACGCTGGCAGGTAATATTCAAAGTTCTAGCTCATCGAAATAACAAGTAAAGGGAGTAAAGCATAAAAATTAATCAATTTAAATGAATTTCGCTCAATACAGCACTTTGCTAATTTACGACGGCTGCTTTTGACAAACAAATCAATAAATCCCTATAGAAAACGAAGCAATCTGTCGAGATAGGAATTTTCTAGCAATTATATAAATATATATAACTTTACGCATCTTTTTCATATACATGCTGAATAATAATAATAATTGTAGGTACTCTAATGGAATTACTACAGTTATCTAAGGTGGAATTACTATACAACATCAAAGGTGAATAAATTTCCAATTATTCTTTATTATTGCGAGCGTTATTATTATGGTTGCCGATTTCAACAGACAGATGTTCTTTCAGCGAAAAATGAGTGGAAAAACGTTTATTTTCTCTGTCGATGTAGCAAGAATACAAAAGAATTGTCTACTTGGGGATACCTTAATAAATAACTGAAATGAGACTTCCATCCGGTTTTGATCAAAGAAAGATGAATTTAATTCATCCAGTAACGACAAACGGGATGGCAAATTAGAGGTCCAGAATTCGCAGTCATGCTCGCTCACATGCAGAATAAAATATATAATTTATCCAGGGAGCTCTAAAATGAGTTCGCGCAGAGCCGAGCACACTTCACTAACAGGTTAAATTGTTTGCGAAGCTCAAATACAACTGAAGTAAAAGTTTCGGTTTTTCTGCAGATAGGTCGTTTAATTTTCGATTGTCTAGTGTCAACCGTCGACCGTTTCTCTGCAAGAATCCCCAACTTTCATGTAAAAGTTTTTCATTCTTGATTTACATTCAAATGTGCTGGAGTCAAATAGTTTGTAGCGTGCTCTTTTCCTTTTTACGCTTTCCTTTGGTATGAGGTTAAAATTTCTTGTTTTTATCATTCCCAAACCTCGCATGGCCTGACCCTACGTTGTGTTATTTTTATTTATTAGCTTATCCTACCATTGATTAAATTATATGAGAATTATTCGGCGATCAAGGTGATGATATGTGTAGGAAGGTTTGCCAAATCAAAATCACACAACGTAGAGCAAGGCTATGCCAAGTTTGGGAATAATAGCTTAACGTTGTGTCAAATTTATACTTTTTGCTTACTTGCAATTAAAAATTGTGCGAGTTTGCAGGATCTATTTGAGTATTGATGCTTTCTCAGTCTGTTGGTTGCGCACAAATCTGAAAAGCACGCGGATTGGAACTATAAAGAGAAAGAAATAACTCACTTTTTGATTAATTCGGGGGAATTAGAAAGTAACAAATTAATCTTACAAAAAATTCCTTAATTATTTTACGGTAACATGTTAAAATAAAATTTCTTGAGGAAAAAGGTTGCTGCTGATGCATCAGTTGGGTATTCAATCGGTTCAGCCGTTTTCGAGAAAATTAGGAAAAAATTGAGGTGTTTTTGTAATTTGTCAAAGTATAACTTTGCTTTTGGTTATTAAAAGTATAAAAAGTTAATGCAATATTTCTCGACAATAGTGACTATGAGTGCATGGAAATAATGTCACAAATAATGTCAAATGAAAAAACTTCTCAAATAAAACTTTCTTTTCTGTTTTCTTCTCTTAATATTGTAGTGGCAATAGATGGTCCGGGTTGTGACGTAATAGACGTGGGGCGTACAGACTCCCTTTACTGTAGTCGGATTGACGAGACCGTGTGGGACATGTGCTTGGCCGCATCTACGGTAACGTGATTATTAGAGCAATACCAGGGGTTATTTCAACGGAGTATCAGTCAATTGAAGGAAGCGATTAATATAATAATTATTTTAATAAATTGACTCGACTTCCCAATTTATCGGAAAACGTACAGAAGGGACAAACGTAACAATATTTTCCTTAGTATTATCTACTGAATGTTGATCTTTTGTGGTTATATTGATTTTTCTTTAAGTAAACATCTCCTTCTCTTTATCTTGGAGCAGCTTCAATAAATGAAAGTAATATATACTTGAATAAAATAGGTCGCATGAGATGACATAAAATATACATAATCTTGAAAGGTATCGGTGTCTTTTCGAAATAAAAAAAGATGTTAATAAAAATAAGTTATCGGAAAGCAGCCTACTTTATATGGACGTTTTAGTATTCCTCTGTCTGTCATTTCGATTCGGATCGGTAGACGGTTGCTGCACGGAATTCTGACATAATATTATATGTGGCAGGAAAACTGCAAATACACGTTACTTATGATTTATTACTTCGAAAGGGTAATCAGGAATCCCTAGACGAGAGTTGAACGTGAGAGTAATATTTGAGGCTGCTCTCTTCATTCCTGCCTGAGAAACAAGCGGACTCATTTGTAATGTATGCTTCTACCTACTCCATGATATCCGTAACGGTGCAATAATAACAGGCCACTTTAATACATGATTTCAGGTTCAAGCTCGAGTGAAAGATTTTATTTAGGGAACTCCCTACATTCTTGAAAAAACCTTCTTGCGCATCAATGACAGAAATAGTGTATTTTTATGCATTGATTGCATTGATGCATTGTTTCAATTATGAATATTTTCACTCCACTCGTTTATTGATAGAAATATTGACTCAAATTTCAAATAACTTCCTTCCAATTTTCAATTTGGTTTAAAAGTTTTTCTTCTGTTTTGCTTACACATAGGGGTTCAAAATATTAACTTTTTTTTTTAATTCAAAAGGCCGCCATTTTGAACGGCAGATTTCACTCAAATACAGTACCAGACGACTCCTTGTGGCTATCTTACTCCCACAAAAATTTCAGTCCTCTAGACTTGCACACTGCGACCTGAAATGAGGTGACAAAAACCGAATTTTTCAGAATTTTAAGGAACATCCTATAGAAGTAACGCTACTTTTCGGATTTTTTTTAAAACAAAAATCCAAATTGCTTCAGAGGTTTTACAAGAGTGCAAAATTCAGTTCACTAATCTTGAAAGATAAAGCTACAGGAGCGTTTTTAAAATAGAAATTTCCCGATTTTGGAGAAATAAATATACAGGGTGTTTAGTGTAAGGTTGGCCAAACTTCACAGGCTGATTCTTCAGACTAAAATAAACAAAAAAAATCCCATTATAACGTGTGTCCGGAAATGCACCGTTTTTGAGATACAGGGTGTCGAGGAAATATTCTTTTTCCAGTTTTTTGACGATATCTCGGGAACCGTATGCGATTCAATGTTCAGCTCTTATATACACTATGTGCTCACTGATTCCCTTATTTTCGCCGTAAAATAAAGGTTTTAAAAAAATTCAGTGGCGTAGATTTAGGGTATTTTTAAGGTTTCGACCCCCTAATTTCTACGCCACTGGAATAAATGCGATTTTAAGCAGCGCCTTTGAGCCGTTCATGTTTTGTTTACTAAAAAGGTACTTTTGGTTAACGGCTCTAAAATGAACCGTTTCCGAGAAAAATGCAATTTTATGAGAGAAAACATCCCCTTTTTTAACGATTTTAAACAGAATTTTGGGAAAATGAAAGTAGGTAAAAACTTATTATTTCTATAATTAATGTTTTCTCTCATAAAATTACATTTTTCTGGGAAATGGTTCACTTTAGAGCTATTAACCAGGAGTACCTTTTCGGTGTAGAAAACATGGACGGTTCAAAGGCGCTGCTTAAAATCGCATTTATTCCAGTAGCGTAGAAATTAGGGGGTCAAAACCCTCAAAATACCCTAAATCTACGCCACTGAATTTTTTTTAAACTTTATTTTACGGCGAAAATAAGGAGATCAGTGAGCGTATGTATTAGAGCTGAACATTGTATCTCATACGGTTCCCGAGATATCGTCAAAAAACTGGAAAAAGAATATTTCTTCGACACCCCAACCGTATCTCAAAAACGGTGCATTTCCGGACACACGACGTTAATAGGAAATTTTTTGTTTATTTTAGTCTGAAGAATCAGCCTGTGAAGTTTGGCCAACCTTACAGTAAACACCCTGTATAAATATATAAGAAGTGAAATTCTCGAGAAAAATATTGTATGATTAAGAGAAAGGAAATTCGTGGGTTATAGGCTCAAGTTCATTACCGATCGAATGTCAAAGACAAGGGAAAAACACTGCTGAAGACATGGATGGCCATTTAGCTCTTGTTTTGGAGCTCATCGGTATGCCCTACAAGCAAATAATGTAATTTTAGCAAAAGACGGAGAAAACGTCACCAACAAAGATGTCACTACTGATTATAGATCCTGCAGTTTCGTACGAATTCAGGGCTTAAGTGACTGACTGATCTTTTGCTAATTGCAATTGCTGGAAGGGTTATCACAAATTAAAAAATTAGGGCACAGAAGGCGTTCATATAGCACTGGCACAGTACAAGATGATAATGATAAGAACATTTTCGAATAGCAAACGAAGTGGCATGATCGCACTACACTGCAATCTTTTTTAACTTTTAATTTAACTATTAGTTTATATTATCAATAATAGCGAAGGCAAGCAAGCCGGCACGACAGTAAGCATAATTAGTACAGATATATAACCGCGCCTTAAATATGACAATAGGATTGTCGTAATAAATGGTTTCCTTACATCCATCCAACGTCTACAAATGGGCTACATCTGATAACATTTACGCTTCTATAAATTTTCCTCTGCCTTTCCGCAATAGTGATACAATTTAGATTGGAAACAACTTTCCATGATTAATACTTAATCGTAGGTATTGGAGATTACTCTACTGTGTTCGACATATTAATCACATTTATGGATTTGTTGTGGATAGACGTCCTATTTTGGTCTTGGTAAGATTAATCTATTAATCAAAGTCACGACTTTAATAGTTACTTGCGTGGAATAAGTTTTGGTTCAATATAACTTAAGTTATCACGGAATTTAGTAAAATATTTAGGCACTCCAACAGAATAATAGAATTTTGGAGTCTTGGGATAATGTACTGTCTAGACGATGTTGAATGTTGATAACGGCACCTGATTATTAATTACGAAGGCTTTAGGGCTTGTTATTGTTTCAATGTTCACAAATACACGGGTAATTGTCGTATCGTTGCTAATTATTAATTTAAATCATTCTTTTTAAATTTCATTTCGTAAATCTTGCTTCGAAATAATAGAAAGGAAAATTTTACTTAAAAATTCAATTAAAGAGTAATAAAATATTTGCTTTAATAAAAGATGTCCTTGAGCGGCCAAAGACTAGTCGAGGAGAGTATCCGGCCTGTATTATATGTTGCCAGTTGGTATGAGAGGCCGTGATTCATACAGATGATGCCAATAAATCCTGATACACTAGGGAAATGAGTTTAGGGAAATAGTTGACTGATCATAGTGTAGGGATCTGTCAGTACAGAGAGAGAAAAGTGGAATTTTGTCGCAAAAGGGACTCGAGCACCTTTCTGATTAATTTTCTTATCTTGTTTTTTATTTGTGACCCTCTGCGTCAATGAGAGCAGGTACCAGCTAACACAGAGGGTCTTAGGAAACGGATTTTAGGAAATGGCTGTTAGGAAATCATCTTAAGAAGTGGTTCTAGTTTTATTCTTGTTTGGCCATACTTACTTCATAAGAAAGAAGCCGCTAGACACCCAGTTTCCCAGTTTAATTTAAATTTTCCCATCTCGTTCTCTCTCTAAATTGTAAGTTTTATTTTCCAAATTTGTAAAGTAAATCCATTGTTGCCGCATACATCTGCAGTTGGAAGTCGAAGAAAAGTAAGTATCTTTATTTTTCTTACCCCGTTTTTCGGTGTCCCTTTCTCCAGACGAGTTCACCTTCTGATTTGGTTCCTTCTCATCCTCTCGTTGCTATGGGTTATATTAAGGTATCGATGAATCTATTATTATTAATTAAAAAATTAATTAGAATGACTAATCAATAAATAATATTTCAATGAATTTTTGTTTCGCTTTATTTATATCGCTGATTTTGTAACATACAGGATGGACCAGCGAAAATATACCAGGCTTAATAACTTGAAAACTGAAGATGTACGCGAAAAACGCCGAAACAGGTCGATTTTGTTATCGAGGGGGACATATTTTAGTGACAAATTTAACTCCAAAGTTCACCCCCTTGGCAGGGGTAGCTACCCCTTTGATTATCATCATAGGGAACAGATATCGAGTGATACGTCATTTGGAAGCTACTTGAATTCTCTTTACAACGATATCCAATATGTTGGGTTTCGCTCACATACAGGGTGGCCCAACGAAAACGTAACTCGCCTTAATAACTTGGAAACTGAAGATGTACGCGAAAAACGAAAGGGAATTCAAGTAGCAGCTTTCAAATGATGTATCACTCGATATCTGTTCCCTATGATTATAAGCAAAGGGGTAGCTACCCCTGCCAAGGGGGTGAACTTGGGTAGTTAAATTTGTCACGAAAATATGTCCCCCTCGCTAACAAAATCGACCTGTTTGGGCGTTTTTCGCGTACATCTTCAGTTTTAAAGTTATTAGGCCTGGTACGTTTTCGCTGGGCCACCCTGTATGTAACTGTAATGATTAAGAACAGCTTAATTAAAAATAAGCAAATTTATGTTGTGAAGTGCACAAGTAGTGCACACTAGATGTAAAGTGCACAAACACCATCTCGTGATGGATCTTACCCGCATTTGAAATAATCTAAATAGAGTAATGTAGAAATGTACGAAAGGCATGCGCGCCAACTCTAATAAAACTTCGATGACATATAAATTAATTGTATAATAAATAAATTAAACTGTGTCAGTTACAAAGTTGCAAAGATACAAGGATCAGAACTCACTTAATTATTTAAAATCAATCATTTTAACCAAATATTGTGGATCAAAAATAAAAGAGAAAGTTTAATTATGTTAAATAATGGGATAACGAAATCCTTTAGAAAGTAAATAATTCGCACAACGAATATGCACACTTTGAACTTCTCTTCAAAGCGGCTCAGTTCGTTCTCCTTTGGGGAAACAGTCAACTCACTAGTAAAACAATCCCGGTGAAACTGTAAGCAACCACAAAGCACACAATCTTAACACGTTCAAATTAAATGAAATGTGTGTCTTTGATTCCCCCAGTTAATACAAAAGGAAACTTAGAGCACATTTATAATAAAAATCTGTTTAATTTACTTCAAGAGCGAATTTGCCTGAGCTTTCATCTCGGATTTAATAAGAATATTCCATATAAATCGTAACTCTTGAGCCAAGCAAATTACTTAAGAACATTATGAAATAATTTCTTCTATTCCATTGTGTACCTAATAAATCTTTTAAATTGGTTATCTACTCCTTTCTTGCGTAACCTGCATGTAACACGTAAGTGAGCTATAACACATAACTGTCGTGTAATGAGAATCAAATCCGTGTTGTAATAGTATATTATGCAACGAGCTTATAATGAAGGTTATTAATACGCGAGTATGATGGTTAAGATACGAGCCGTAGGCGAGTGTCTTAACCATCATAAGAGCGTATTAATAGCCATTATCTGCGAGTTCCATACACTATTTTTTCTACGACTCTTTATTTCATAGAAAAGATTGAAAAATTATATATTTTAACAATGACCCGTGTACAATTGCGGATCATTGCGGTTAAGATAGGTTGCTATTTGCTTACGCATATTAGGTACCAAATTTTCTTTTAGTCGCTAAGATTATTCTGCTGAGACATGTTTTAGTATCAAGTTTAAGGGCACTACTCACTACTGCGTAATTTTTATTATGCGAAGTTCGAATTCCGAATTTTACGCTTTGATTTTCCAATTAATAATTTTAATAACATCGACAGCCATTAATTACGATATTGTTTACCTGCGCAACGCGACGGTCGCAGCGTTGCCGCTTTGAACGATCACGGAGCGCTACGAATGATATAATACTTTATCTTCCCATCTTTTACACGATATACCTACTTATCAAATTAATTAAGGTAACATAAAATCTTGATAAATTTTCTTTGAATGTTACTTATGTTCTAAATTAAATAAACGTTCAGAATTTTTTTTCAGAAATACAGAACTTATATCACAAGGCAATTTTTGTCGTGAGAGTATGACAACTCTGTGACTTCGGTTGGCTTGACGACCCGATTGTGAGCGAAAAGGAACCGATTCGATTGCAAATGCTCCTCTGCCATTGGATAGCTTGACCAGTGCTTTAATGAAAATTTGTATCTTAATGAGACCCGTTAAAGCACTGGTGATTCATAATTAATATGCAGATTAAAGGTGGAGAGTAGAAAATAGTATTTTACAAAATAAAAGTTGAAAATGACATTTTTCGCAAAAGTGGAAAAATGTGTAATTCCGCAAGTGCGAAATTGTCTTTCAAATCGAGATATTGTACTACACTTTATCTACTCACAATAGGATATAGGAACAAATGATTTTACGATTCCAGACGCACCCACTCACCTTACTACCTAGCTTCAGTATTATTTTTCAAATTGAACGGGAAGCCTACTAATATCTTTCTTTTGACTTCTGCGATAAAGAATTTTCCATTGCCTTTTTAACTCGCGCTATTATTTGGGGTGTTCCATTACAGCTTCACTCTTACTCACTTTATATTTGATAATATTAAAATTATTTATAAAATAGACGTTAAATGCACATAACTGGCTTCTAACCTATATATTTAATTACGTTTTTTCAATTTTCGAATATAAAACACTATGAAGACTTTATACCGTCCAAACAGCGACTGTTATAACCCAGGTAGTATTAAATATTGGTACAATATTATTGGAATTCATTATTGTTTCAATATATAAAGTAAACATTTTGCAATATTGGCCCAAGATATAAATATAATATTGGTAATATATTGGCAATGTCGGTTGGTAAACCAAGATCGGCAATATTTATTTAATATAGCTCCAATATTTATTTCCAATATTGAAAAAAAGTTTGTTATCTATATTTTATAAATATTGGCTTAATACTGGCATTATTGGACCAACATTGGTCCAAGGAATAACCAATATTTGATGCTACTTGGGAAGGTGTTTGGATATGGCGGACACAACATCCGGTATTCAAACCAATAATATGACGCACTGAACTAATAATTAGAAAAACTGTGAATGTCTGAACAGCAAGAAGTACATATTATTAGATGTTTCTCAAAACGGTAGTTTTGAAAAATAAAACAAAATAAACCTCATAAATTTTATGATGAAAAACATGGGGAGTATCAAATATGAAGTATGATAAGCTCATATAGCTTATTTCTCTCTTTTAATTTCCCCCTGACAAAAGAAAAACTTCTCTTTCAAAGATATTAATAAGATCCCTTTTATCAATGAATTTTCAAAGTGGACTGCATAATCAGACATCCGCATTATGTTTAGACTGTATTAAGCAATAATATATTTCTGATAAGGTCTAATAAAGCGAGACTCCCGCCGATTTAATAAAGGTTAAAGGTAGATAGATGATTTCATTACGTATATATTAAAATTCATTCTTAATGCTATCAGCTGTGTGGGCGACTAAATGCCTCCAACTGACTGCTTTCTTCTTACTTTTCCCGACAGTGATGGACGATGCTTATCGTTACGTATGTCAACAGAACCGGAAGATTCACAATCCAGATTATTACTTGGCCGAATATAACGGTGCCGTGTTTGGGGATTTGCTCGAAAAGCCCTTCTGGTCTGAATATGTAACAGTATTTATTTTCATGTTTACAATATAGGGCATTATTAGCTAATTACGCACCTGCTTTTGACCCGGCTTTTACCTTTTATACTTGTTAATATTTACCTTCGGATTTGGTTTTCACTGAACAAAGATTATTAGATGTTATTTTATCTTTTAATAAATAAATCGATTAATACATTTTCCATGAAGAAGACCTTCAACTCGTGTGTCTCTGTCTCTCTAAATAACCGTGTGGGCTGCCTACTATATTTACGTTTTTGTATTTATTTTTATCGAGTCTCTAATTACTACAACCTTATCCAGTGAAGAGGAAAATGTGAACTGACTTTATGATCTAAAAAGATTATTATTCATTATAGTATTATTTAAGTTTTCAGCTCCTCGACATATATATGTGTATATTTCATTAGACATTTCTTTGCATTCAAGTTTGCATAAAATTCTGAAACAAGCCAATTTTTATCTTAAGGTGGACCAAATTTTATCGTACCTTCAAGTTATTTTTGCATCCCTTTTAGCGCCCAGTAGAAATTTTCTCATATTTCAAATTTTTGACTATTTATTTTTGAGAATCACGAAACTGTTTCAGGCACATTCAAATTTCTATTAAAGTTTTTTGGTACATACGGGTGGGCTAAAAAATGTGCTCTAATCTCCCATCTTGATTACATTTATTAGGGATGTAATAATTAAACTAAAAACGTAAACAATACATTTCCCGCATACAACTTGGCTGTGTGCAAGTGTCAGT
This sequence comes from Malachius bipustulatus, assembly GCA_910589415.1. Taxonomy (NCBI): domain Eukaryota; kingdom Metazoa; phylum Arthropoda; class Insecta; order Coleoptera; family Melyridae; genus Malachius; species Malachius bipustulatus. Next base: position 32,072,995 of record OU342639.1, on the reverse strand, counting down.
AGACCGGGAGGGTGGTTAAAGATCACCAGTCCATGCGCAAATGCATCTTTACGTTTCTCCATTTCTGAAATAATAATTAACAAACTACTGTGTAGAATTATTATCTCTAATAAGAACGTAAGAATTACAGTAGTTATAATATAATAACAAGTTGAGAAATCATAAAAAATCTACTCCTTTCAAACTAAATTCAGTATAAAAAAAATTAAAACAGCGAAGTTGCAAAATTTTTAAAGTGTCAGTAAGTTGAATGAAGAAACTCTGTTTGAAATTCACACCGGCCTTGCAAAGCTTGATATCAGTTGAAAGGATTTTAATGACGTTCAGGTGTCAATTATTGAAAAACCGTGGAGTTGAAACGAAAAAGAGAATGAATTTTGAGGACAGGTTGACAGGTTTCACGCAATTACGGCAAAGACAAATGAGGTTCGGAGACAGAGAAGCGGCAGGTAACGTAGGGAAGCAACCGGTCGGCTAGATCACAGTCGTCAAATCAAACCATTTCCTGCCTACTTCCCGAGATTGCGTTTTCCCGAATTTCACGCTCAAATCGAAGAGTCAGAATAATATTGCTTCTCCAATACATCCACGACCATAATTCGTAACAAGGAAACTCTATCGGATGTAAAAATAATATTATCTACAAGGACGTTTAAAAGGTGCAGCCGCTCAGGATATCCAATCAGTATATTAGACATTATACAGGTTCAAAGGGATCTTTTAACAAAAATAATGTAGAAATTGTAAACAAACTGCAGGACTTGAAAAAATCAGAGATCAGAGAAACTTTTTTTTTTGGCATCCAAAAACATTTTTTTCATTTAGAGCATATTTCTTTTATAAAACGTGAATTACGAAAACACTTCCATTACTTTGCAAACAGTTCGAGACTCATAAATAGCTTACTGAAGGTGGGCACTAATTAACTTGAAATATATCATAAGATGTTGATCTCGCTCTTTCCACTATAAAAGCTCTTCGAAAATCACAGAAAACTTTACTTACCGTTGAAATTGCTGGGAGTACGTTCTTTAGGTACCTACCTTAATTAAGTCGATTAAAAGAATGAGCCTGTAATAGTTGATTGGACAGCACTCGGTTGTTTCTATTTAACAAATTGAGATAGCGTTGCTGGAACGGAGGTATGTTTCATGTTGAGGTCGGTCACTGCCGGAAAGTCTGAGTTAAATAAAGATAATTATTTGCAGGAAACATTCCTTGGAGAGAATCACAAATGGCCACGCAGTTAAAAGACGTTGGGTTGAAACGTATTTCCTTGAAATGACTAGGTACAGTTCATCATTTGTCAAATGACAACGAATCCAAATAAGCTGTAGCTCAGGTCAAGGTAAACTAACACAAATCCGACCGATAACCAATTATCAAACAGCAATGGTTCGTCCTGAAATCAGCCAAATATAGTTGCACATATTCAGGATTAACATATTTCATCTCACGAGTACATTACTTGAGCCAGGGTCACAATCTAAATTCATAGGATCTGTGAAACAAACTCAACTTCCATAAACAATATTCCAGGCTTATTCCACATCGATCTGGAACGAAAACATGATCAATAAAACATTAATTATTAAAAAAGTACTTAATTAAAGTATATTTTTAAGTAGCCTGGTGAAAACAACACGATTGAATTTTTTTACATGTTACCTAATACCAATTGAGCTCAATAGATTGCCTTGATTTACTTATGAAGGTAATTTAATTAACGTTAATTGTAGATTAACTAACATTCGGGCCATAATAGCGCCACCGGGAAGATACTGCAGCACAGTGATTGTCGTACCAATCTCGTGTGTGCAGATTCAGAACTCCGAAAGCTTTTTGATAAATTCTCAGGAGAACTAGACAGTCTAACTTCTCCTATAGCGAATGACGGAACTGCCTAGAAATTTAACACTTCATCAGCTATAAACTTGGAAGGCACTGGAAATCCCTGGTGAAATTAGCCAAATTTCATCTAAAACGATTCATTGAAGATACCACGCTTATATATAGAGAAGTCTCAAGACTGCGAACACGGAAATTATGTTAAAATCTCTTTTGGTATACGTATATGATCCAGATGATATTATTGATGAGTTAATATCTGGAAATTTTGACTCTTCTTTTTCATTTAGTTCAGCACTGAGAAATGTCACGATTTCAGTAAGGCAGCGTCACCTGTGCTGTCTGTGAAAGCTAGGGCTCTCATTTCGCGGGATAGGCCCCCAATAAGTTTTAACGACCGTTACCAATAACAACTAACAATCACACGCAAACAATGGTAAAGTATCAAATGAAACTTTTTTAAGTAACGTTGTTTTATTAACCGTCTGTGAACAGAAATAATTGGAACTACTATACGTACAGTAATATATTATATATTACTTCCTGTGTTATATTAGTTATAATAGAACGAATATTAAATAGTTGAGGCGGAAGCTGCGTTTCTGTTTCAAACATAATTTTAATTAATCAGTCGCCACGCGTGCTTTGTTTTATTGTTGGAATCTGCATGCAATATAACAAGCATCCCGGTTATTTATTCACGGTCACATTCCTTTTCCAGCCATCTATATAAAGAGCGTGTCTCGTTAGTGCACATTTCAATAATTTCTACGGTGATAATATATCCCTGATAATATGTTTTCTGCTCAAACTACTAATGAAGCAAATGGCATCCGATCTCAGGTGCAGCTTTTGAGCTTTCAGTTACACAAGCACACAAAAGCTGATTTGAATAACGAGTTGAGACGACAGAAGTAATATTGTATTACAAGCAATACGAATCACAAGGTTAATTAATGATAATGACGTGTATAAGTCAAAAGTTGTTATTAACGAGGAAATAGAAAGTGTGCAAATAAAATCCAAAATTACTGATTTGAAAACAATTGCTAATATCTACTGCCATTAATAAAAATAATTCCTGTAATACACCTAACCTACAAAATACATTTTTATAAATAACCAAGATAAAGAAAAAGAGACGTGTGGACTGTTAATACAAAGTAAGCATCAATAACAGGAAGTAAAGTACATATATAGTTAACCTATGAAATTTTGATGTGTATTTCCTGACATCTATCTCATCGCAGTGAATTTGAAACTTCATTGGAATCGGCACCTCAGCTTATCATGGTCAAATTTTCATTACTGGACACGCAAATCTGAACACGCTTCAAATCTCGTTCTATTGGAAATGATAGAAAGAGATACAGCCACTATTAATGGAGTCGAATGAATCGTCACCGATAATGCAATCTGGTATAGACCATTAGTTTACCTTTTGCAAACAAATTACCACAGCGTTAGCTCATTGTTATAAATCGTCAGTTCAACAGAATGACCATATGTTTGTGTATGAATGAGTTACGCAACAGCAGTTGTGAATAAACGAATCATTTGAATAAAATTTCAAAGCATGTGTGTTATTCGCATTTAACAATTAATAAATATTAATCAAAATCTCACAAATTATCCCAAAATAAATTTAAATCAAAGTAGTCGCATGTGTAGCTTTATGATACAAATTAGCTCATTTATTAAATAAATAACTCCATGATTAGCGTTTTCTCCAAATAGGTAAATAATGAAATAATCACATGTTCTTGATCATGTTAAATAAATCAAATAACAATAAAAGATCGAGTCCTTTCTCATCCATCCGTTCCGGACGTTCTCTCTGCGTCTTTTTTATTATGACGTCATTTTCAACATGTTAGCTCACCTATCAGAGGTTCGCGTCTAGTTCTGTCCTTTTCACTTTATTAGATCTTTTCTTTGCGCTTGCCCTTTTATACCGTTTGTTACGCGTTCCAGGTCACTGTTTGCTTGTTGAACGAGATCTACGGATTATGAAGTCATTAGCAGAACTCGATATTCTAGGTACGGTCACTGGGAAATAGAGGTCGCTAGTCGTTTCAAACTAGTTATTATTTTAACAGTGAAATTTTCTCGCGCTAATTACTTTAATGCCGATAGGTCGTTACACCGTTTTTAACCGAAACATTAGATATTTGGACACTTTTCAACAAAAAATCGAAAAATAAGTTATCCATCACTCTAGCTCTCTAGATGGAGAAGCTTCGATAATCAACTTTTTTTCTTATTGACGGGTCGAATCATCAAAGTATTGTTGAAAACAGAAGACCATTGACATTTCGTCAAAGTACGCACACAAGATGAAACATTTTATTTAGGTCTAACATGCAATAATGAAATAACATGTGTGATACATCATTGTAAAGAGAAAAATAAACGTTATCTAAAAATGAAAAAATTGAAAATGGCGCCCATAAGAAAAGAAAAGTTGATCATCGATTTTCTTCAATCTCAAGTTTTAGAGCAATAATTGTGAAATTATTTTTGGATTCCTTGTTGAAAAAAGTCCTAATAATGTTTCGGTTAAAAGGCGGCCTGTTTGATTGGTTTTTGAATAAAAAAATAGAAACGAAAATTGCAAATTTCAGTTTTTTGGAATATTTTGACAACTAAAAATGACAGCCCAAATTTCTGTTCAGAATATCAATCAGCACAAAAATACGCAACTTTGTCCAAATTTAACCAACTTCGTATCTCTTAAGATAAGCGAGATCCTCATAGTGTCTATTGTTTCTTCAAAAGAAAGAACATATTTTAAAAGGTTTATCAAAAACAATACCTAAATTCTACCGGAAGAGTTATTGACGTAATATTATAAGAGCATTTAAATGGGCATTGTTCAGGGGTATTGTAACAAAAAAAAAATACAAAAAGAAAATAAGCCTATTGAAGAAATTGATAGTATAGCTACAATAAAGTAAAATATACAAAATATTGAGCAAAAATCTGACAGGTTTTCTTTAGCTGAATTCTCAAAATCAAGACAAAATGCTGTTTTTGCCTTTCTGATTTATAGACCACGAACTAGTAGTACAAATTATGACAATACGTCAATACCAGGGGACAAAGCGCTCCACCTGGATGGTTACAATCTATCGCCAATTCAACACATTAACAAACGTATTATCGGATTTCCAGATTGAGTTAAATCGTTGATCTGTGAGAAATGTTCGTTAATAGAACCTCGGAGGGTTCAACACTCCACCCGAGGGGGTTATAACCTATTTACCGATTCAGCGCATCAACGAATGGATTACGATTACAGGAAATACAGATCGAGTCAGTTCCTCGATCTGTGAGAAGGGTTACTGCGGTAACGCTCAGCTCGCCCACCACACGGTCAGAAAGTCCAGGAAGTTCTGCTTGCTTCTGCTCTGCCACCTCCGGCGGCGTCGCTTACCCTCCTTGATTCTACCAATCTTATCAGGCGAGAACTTCACATTTTTATGTGACTTTTTTTCGGGGGATATTTTCTCGCGGCTTTGAAGGTGTCTGTGTCTGTGTGAGCGTTTTAGCTTGCATGATTCCTTGGCTATAAAGTTTAAAACCACACAGAGTGGGAGGAAGTGTTCTGAAATGTTTAAAACTTATTCAGATGTCATATATTGGTGAACAATTAAGATAGAAATATGTCAAAGGAATGCAGATCAAATTGGGGGTACCATAATACAGTACCTACCTTGTGCATGGTACACAGTATGCAAATAAACTTGGGCTAACCTGTAAGGGAAGGCATGATATGTAATGAACTGGTTATTCGTTTTTTTTTAATTGGCCAGGATTGCCATTAGGTAATAGTTGAAGCTCTTAATTTATTTTATTAACAACGATAATTTATAAATATTGCTACGTTTCCGAGTATTGTTCTTGTTCACATTTCTGTGTAAAAAACGGCTGTTTTTTAGGGGGGTATTTAGAATAATTGACTCAATGATTAACGTCACATGTAGCGGTGTAAGGTATAATCTAGTGACATGCAGGCGAGAATTAATATCTGGGTACAATTTTCAATTAAGACATTCAAGTAGTACAAGTAGACTCCGTCACCTGAGCCGACCACGAAATTTCTTGTACGATAAAAAAGCTTTTTGGAGGAACCGGGCATCTTCAGTCTGGATTCAGGTTACCTACCAGCTTAATTCTAATGTACGATGTCATCTGATATATGAGATAATTGTGCCTGATAGAGCTGTCCATTTGAGACACCTTTTCGCCGGTAACTTGATGTTGTTTGATGATGTGTTTGCTCATTTTTACACCCTGTTTACTATTCGATTAGCGGATACCTGGGAGCCTGCGACAAATAACTAGCCAGTTCTGAGGATTGAAATTCTGTGGATGGAGTATAGGGACAAACAATATTCTTTTTGGGGCTCGAGGACGAATCGTTTCCAAGATATGGGGTCAACTTTAATAATCAAACACTTTGTATATTTGACGAGAAAAATTTGTATTTTTTCAACTTTATAAATTAAGTTTTCCAAAAATTGAACTTTTTTGTATAAAAAAATTGGGAGGAGTGTTTTTTTGAAAGATTTTACGGGTCTCACAATTATAAAATCACCACTAAAGTCTGCAAATGTTTTTATTCTCCAACACAAATAAACTTATCACCTCTAAGTCTAAATAATCAGCTGTCCTCTTGTTTCCACACACAGATATTACACCACTTGTCTATATTTTACTCTGTTTTCTACTTCACAATTCACTTATTGTCATTTTACTCTGTCTTTCTAATGATACTTGAGCTTTCACGTTCAAGACACGACTGACTCTAGAGCGCCGATAGCTCCGCTTTTATATCCCTGACCGTGGAGTCTAGAAATTTCAGATAGTTCACGAACAGTAAAACGTGGAACCATTCTGGTATTTGGTAGAACTGGTCACATTGGCCGTCAATGGTCATTTCCATCAATGGTTGAGTCAAAGAAAACTGGAATTGTTCGCGAAGCTGGGTTATTTCTCATTATAAAATTGTTTAACGAAATAGATTATATTATAAAATTCCTTATTAAGAAAGAAATACTTATCTCTATTATGTATTTGATTTCAAACTTAATCGCACTAATGTTCTGGAATTGAAGTAAATTTATTGTTAAATTGTATTTCGTATTTGTCACGGATCAGCTTACCCCGGAGGCAATTTCTTCCTGCTCTTCGTAGTACAGTTTGTTGTAAATCCTAAATGTCAGATGTCTACAAAAACACTCGAACTAGACGGGGAATCGTAAGAAAACACTTGATTAACTTCTGCTAAATTTACGACCGAACTTTAACAAAATGCACTCAAGCTGGAAGCATGAACTAGACGATAAAATAAAAGTATCGCAGAGTAGACGCGGTCGTCCTTTTAAAACTATTTACCTACCCTCCTTACATATACATTTATTTTGATGACGGAAATTATTTTCTATTGAACATTTACGGTTACATTATAATCATTTTCGCTATTAAAATATGATTTACATTACGCACTTAGGTAATCAAAATGGAGAATGACATGACATTTTCATAGCTGAATTTCAGTAATTTAACTTCGTTTTCCTAATTCCGCTTTATTCGTGCACAATCTCCGCAATCTCTCACTCCTGGTAAATATAATAGTTCAACAAATTAATCACAGAAAATAATGTATTTAACGGAAACAGTATAATTCAGACATGAGATTCGGATGTCAAGAAGGCCACATAAAGGAATCACCTTCTACGTTGTCATTGAAAGCCCCACTTGTCCGTTCGTAGAAAACTATACGAAAATACTCAAGTTTGGGAGTCAATTTTGGGAGAAAGGAAATATTATTAAAACACGAGAATTTCCCGCTATGAAATGAAATCAAACTTTTTATTCTACTCATTTTAACCTCCTAAATTCCGGGTTCAGTGTAACTAATCAGATCAGAGAAAGAACCTCTGACTGTGTTCACAAACATTAAATACAAAGGACACAAATACATGAAATAATCACCGCTTTTGGTGTAAAATTGGAATAAATAAACAAATATGTTATATTCAGAAGGAGGACATTTTATCTTTCTATTTCAAGCACTCAGATATCCTGAAAAAAAAAACAAAACCCAAAAACAATGCATATAAAATTCACGATTTATGCCAAATCAAAGTTCTTTCTTTTGCAGCGGCGTTAAAATGGTAAAGGTAAAATTGGCTACTATTAATGAAATCAAGTGAACCATCACCGACAAGGTGAATCAAACCATAGTTCATTCGTTTACAGTCACAAACAAATTACCCCAGCGTTAACTCATCGTAGAAACTTTTTTTGAGCAAAGCTCGCGTATCCATGACATATACGAATAGAAATTGCAGAAGCGACTGATGCATTTACCTGAAGAATTACATCATACCGTTCCAACAAGTTAGTTCAAAAATTAGAGCATTATAAGTAATGACGTGTAACTATTCATAACGTTTTATTGATGATGTTAGATTTCCCAAGAGGCAATTTTTCTAAAACATGAAATACGCTGATCGTTATCGATTGCCTGCAAATTGAATAGACGCTTTCGACGAAAAAATTAACCTAATATCGTGTCAAAAATATACAACATAATGCATCATAAGGGATAGGTTGTCACTTGTCAGTTAAGACTTCCAATCGTTTGGGGGATGAGAAACGGAGACAAAATGAAGGGGTTTCGATGATATAGTTATATGGTATTTTATCATTATACTTGGTGTTGAGTTCAATATATATAAATCATATAATTTTTATCATTCCTACCGGCGTCCACTGAGCCTATATTTGAGGCTATATTTCGTGTTAATCCTTTCATGCTTCGAGTGTTTTATCGGGATCCTCGATCGACGCGAATGCCGGCCGTTTTCAAAGACAACGGCGGTCTGGACTACGCCGTAGTCTAGTCACTGAAGGAATTTATATCAACAAATCTGGTAACTGTAGGTTTAGCCTCGTCATATCTGCCTTATAATCTCAATCCTCATATAGAGAGTTGGTACAGAACTTGGTTCAGAAAATACTATTTCGTATAAGCATAACCCATCATTACTAAGGTTCTCAAATTATGGTACCCACTTTGTTAAACTACACGATCTGGTCAATCTAATAGGTCAACAGTTTTCTCACTCTCAATTATTACACTTAATTACAGGAAATTATTGTAGAAAAAAATTTCTGCAAAAATTATGTGAAAAAATATCGGCAATGATTATTCAGGATTGTTCCTGGACTAGTGGTGTTGTCTACAAATCGAAGTTTCCGTGCTAACTCCAAAGCTCACTTCCATTTGATATCCCTATTCTCCCACTGCGAGTAATCCTGTGATACTAGCCATCGATCATGGCTGGATTCATGGCCTTTTTTCACACTACTAATTACACAACAATCGATCCAATGTCGACTTCAATTAATTCAGATTCGGTTATACAGTTCTCTTGAGTTATGTCTGATACGGGTTGTCTTCTAACAGATTGAAAGCTCGTCCGTGATAAATTATAAATTGTTCCAACTAATAAGCTTACTCATACGGGTTAGCCTTTATTGTACGCATTAGTAGCTCATTTTTTATTTCCTCAAATCTTATACCGATCTTTTATACCTCTACCCTTAATTTTGCAAACCAGTCAAGATAAATTAATGAAACTCTCATGACGTGAACTTAGTCGCTTGAAAATCAATATATAAGCGGCCAAAATAATTTTCGAAAGAGATCTCACGATCATATGTCAGTTATTGTTGATGTGCCACCATTTTATTCTCACTCCAAATTGAGACTTTAACTTTTGTGAACATATTCTTGATTGTAAGATCTGTCAAATGATGCATTGCAAGACCCTACATACTATTTTGTAACGTTAACTATTACATCCCCATGTTGGGCGCCACTTTTGTAACGCTTAATATAGCGTACATTTTTTTTATTTTTATGATTAACATAAAAAGTTACCAGGCTAGGCTGCTTGTCTAGTAGAGCAAGAAAACAAACAAAATTCCGAAAAACCTGGAAAAGATGATCGACAAAAAGAGACAGCTCATCAGAGACTACAAGACGACCCTTCACCCGGCGTCAAAAAACGAAATCAGTAAAACCACAAACGACATCAAAGAAAAGATGGGGAGACAAGATCACAAACCCGGCCCTGAAAAAAATTAATGAAGAAGGCGTCCGAGAAATCGTGAAAATCACCAACGCCATCGTTCGAGAAAATACTTATCCCCAGCATTGGAAAACCGCAGGAAAGACACGAAAAGTTACAGACCAATCAGAATGCTCCCAGTCTTGAGCAAAGTAGCAGAAAGGTCATCCTCCATTCCTCACAAGGCTGCAAGAGGAGCTAGAGAGATTCCACCAAGTAGTAAGAATCACCCAACACATAAGCGACCGCCTCAAGAGATCTATCTCGACAGGCGCCGTATTCCTTGACATTGAAAAAGCCTGCGACAAGATTTGGCATCAAGGCCTAATCTACAAAATAAAGCAATTTGGCATCAACGAAGATGTGACATCCCTGATCAGAGACTACTTGATGAGAGTGAGAAACTGCATCAAAATCGAAGACACCTAATCCAAGTCATCGATTAATTGTTATCGATTATTCGTCGATTAATATAATATAAAAGCTGCGTACTCACTAGAGCATTTGCCCCGAACGAGCGCCCCGAACAGAGCTGAACCGCTCAGATGTGGACGGGCATCCGAACAGAGCCAAGCACGCTCAGGTTGTTCGGCGAACGTGCTCAGACCGATCCGAGCTCTGTCGGTACATCAAAGGATGTTCGCGTTCAGTCTGGACGGGATTAACCAGCTCTACTGCCGAACTATGTACCTACGAACAACTGGATCAGTGCCGAACCGAATGCTCGTTCGGGGCTCGGGTGAAAAATATAATCGCTCCGAATGCTCGGCTCTGCTCTGTTCGGCGCGCTCGTTCGGGGCAAATGCTCTAATGAGTACGCAGCTTAAGGTTGAAGATCAGTTGAAAATATAAAAGATAAAAATACAAACTACATATAAATATAAATTTAAAAAAAAACACGTGTAAACAATACACGTTATAATTTGAAAACGTTAGTGGAGATATAGATATAGATAGGTACTTAATCTATCAAAAAGTGCAAGATATATTAAAAAAAGTTATATTAAATTTCACAAAGTCAACAGTCTGATCTCAGATTAGTCTGCCGCAATCTGATAAAACACATTTAAGTTGATCAAGTAATAAAGCTCAAGTTGGAACTTTTTGGAGTGTTAGTTTTACCAATTTCCCCAGCTCGTTTGACACTTTTTTTTATTTATTAACCTATATGTGATTTTCTTCGCATTGCAGTTGGAGAACTATTTTTATCTTACACCTCAAACTTAAGTTATCGACGACTTGAAACTTTTGCGGCAGATCCATTTATATCATAAGTTTTTTCCGGAGTTCGGAAGCGTAAGCGAGAATAAGCCAAAAGTAAAAAATTGTTATCGGGCAATTCCGTAAGGAAAGCGACCTTTAATTTTCCCAGGCGTACCGCAAGGAAATGCATTATAAGCAAATTAATAGGAAAATTTGCGAATATACCTCGCTGTGTAATTAAGCGAGATTCTAAGTGTAAATAAAATGCACATTACAGGCTCTTTAAAATTTGCATAATTCGTCATTTTCCACCGCTAGGGATTCGCAATCGTGGGTTTGCATAATAATGAAAGATTTATTTGATTCGAATGAGGCCAGCCTATTTACCGATAATGTTGGTTTGATAACTACTACTGACATGTATAATTCTGGCAAAACTCATCCGTGCTTTCGCTTATTTCTATCTTAGCCGAACATCCCTGGAAAAATAGTAAAAATATCCTTTAATTTAAACGCACTAGACACGGACTGCATCGAACAGGAAACCTCTAGACACGATCTGGGATGAACTCTTCATAGTCAAGCCTGTACCTTTTATAATATACCGTGACATCATCACGAATCGTTTCTAGTTTAGCGTCCAATCTGGCGCGCTTTAAATTAATAATTACCTACCTAATGATTTAATCAAATCTGGATCGTAATAAGCGACTCTGGCCAAAGCAAATTCAACTAAATTCCCTGCAGAAGTCATCAGGCTAAAAGCGATTTCACCGCGTTAAAAAAAATTATACCATTAAGCTACCACCACCTCCACCACCACCAAAGTTTTTGGAAGTTAGCTAAAATAAAAAAATCCTTAAAAGCTAAAAGGTAGAAGTGAAAGGATACGGAGTAAAACTAAGTGCCCATTGTTTACAATGTTAAAAGCAACGGATCGAAAGTGTTTACAAACTGGACTAAAATTGTAGTAAAAACTGTAGTACTTATTATACATGTAAATTTGATTCTTCACTCGTGGATAAAATTAATATTCCTTTCATGACGTGGTAAACAAAAACATTGTTGACAAATAAAATGTAGTCGGTAGTTGCTGGTCTAATAATTGTATTTGAGGGTAATATGATTTATTGCCTTATGAAATATTCATATGTTATTAATCATTGCCCTGTTTGACGATAAGGTGTTCTGGTGTTCAGCATAAAAGCTGCATCCAGTGATGGGCCAATAACAGTATAAGGGATTATAAATTTCCAGCGCGTAGCTTCATCGGCAGGGGTAGTTTTATATATTAATCAATAACTTTATAGAATCAAATAAAGCTAAAACCTCTTATATATTTTCGTAATAATTTACTGTGGAGTAAACATAAAAGAATGTACTTAAATGTTTTATTTCAATTTTTGAATTTGTAATGTAATTTTATTAAAGAAAATGTACAATTTTTTAACATTAAATTTTACCCAATAATTTGTAATTTTTTTACCAAAAGTGGTTCCACCTAGAATGATGCAGGGTAGAAATACCTACACGTCGAGCCGCAATCGCTCATCTGGCTGGCAAACAATTAGATCATTTTTTGCTTACATCTAGGAACTGGTGATGGTTTTCTCTTGGTGATGGTATCAAAGAAAAAAAATTAACAACGCACAGCAGATCAAAAAAACACCGGCAATAGTGTGAGTCGATGCACTAGAGACACTAAAGACATTAAGTCGCCAGCGGGGAACGGTTCCAATTTTATGAGAAATGATGGATCGAAGCTGGAGGGTTTTAAGTATTTTAATATTGGACTGTAGGTAGGGGTGGGGGGTGGCAGGACAGTCTATCAGAGGTAGTAGTAAAGCCCAAAAACTTCACGACACTCCGTCGGCCTGATCAAGGCATTATCGGTGGGTATGTAGACTAGGAATGTCGCTTGCTTTTATCCTAATAAGAATTGTTGTATCATCAGCATATAGTTAACACAGAGAGAATTAGGGGAGGTAATTTTGGGTCGTTAATGAAGACAGGGAAAAGAAGCGAACCGAGAACACTACCCTGTGGCACCCCAGAGGAGATCATACCCAGTAGTCTGAACCGCCTGTGTTCTTCCCTGTAGGTTGCTGGTAAACCAAGAAAGGAGCAACCCACGAACTCCGACATGCTTCAGTTTTCGAAGGAGGCACCCGTGCCACACACTGTCGAAGGCCTTGGAGAGATCCAAAAGCCAGCCAACAGTGCGCATCCTCTCCTCCAAATCCTGAGATATGAAGTCCGTAAGTTCTACAAGAGCCGTCTGGATAGATCTGTTTTTAAGGAAACCATGCTGGGAGTATTCGGGGAAGGATTCGAGAGTATATTTTAAACCGATAGCAAACTAATTGGTCTGTAGTTTCAGGGGTTTTAACGTCACCTTTTTTAAAAATGGGCTTAACTAACGCTTCCTTGAGATCTTCGGAGACCAGTAAAAGGAGCTGTTATAAATTTCCGATAACGGCTGATCAAGATGCAATGCTTGACAACAAATGAGGGAATCTCGTTTGTTGTCAATCAAATCCCGAAGACTTCATACTTTTAAGCCTGAAAGTTACTTCTATAATTTCCCGAGGTGATGTGGGGAAGAACACGAAGGAAGGAGACGCGTGAGCTGACATGTCGGATCCGTGGGTGTGACTATATTTGGAAGAATCATTCGAAAGAAAGACGGAATTGAGAATCTCTGCCATTCCTTCAGTATGGCTCCTGAGATTTTATGAGAATTGTTTTTGACTGGCACTGGTTGTTTTTGAGGGTCCATTCCGCTTTGGTGGGATTTTCAGATTCACTGATGAAGATGTCGTTACAACGCTTGGTGTCCTGTCTCACCAGGTATCTAAACCGTTGCTTCAGACCCATAGCTGAAGCCTGAACGACTGGTTGGACTTGTTTAACGATGGATCTAGGAGATTAATTGTGTTGTAAAGTTGGAGAATTTCTGCTGTATTTTGAAGTATTTGTCGAAGTAGAATTTTTAGAAAAACGGATGAAACAAAATATAAACAAATTCTTGAAAATGGCTGATAAGTTCCGGAACGAAAAGAAAGACTTAAAGTTCCACGCCTTGACCTCGAAAAGCGACAATTAGATTGACAGTCATTGACATGGCCGCCTGACTGGAAAAATAAGAATTACAGCCACTAAAATCCGCTTCACTCTCCAGAAGGAAATTGTCCAAAATACACGAAAGTGTATTTGACAGTGATGAAAAAAAATATGTACCACGTATAAAGAAAAATGAAATATCAATAAATAAATACTCTCAACAGGTGACCAAGTTTCCATAACTTGAGTACTACGTATTAATTATTGTTGTTCGTGTGTTAAGAGGGCAGGTGTTCGCACGAACTTCAGACTTCTTAGTAACGAAGGAGGAGAGTTATTATTTATAGATGACAAGAGGAGCAGCCCGGGTGAGGGGAAGTACTCAACTATAGGACGTCTTGTAAACCTAAGGGACTAATTACTGCGTTCGGAGATTTGTGGTGCATGCTTAAATGCTATGCTGATAATCACGGGTCACAACATTAAGCGGGGCTTGACCGACCGAAATAGTAGTCCTAACTGATAGCTCACGTTCATGCTAATCACGTCTGAAACCACCCCACCGGTCTTTACAATATTCATGTCAGAGCTGGAACGAACCGCCTGGTAGGTCCTAACTCTGAGCTTTGTCAATCTAAAGACCTTAGAATGAGCCTTTGTCCGTCATTCCTACTACAAATAGTTTACAGAAAGTCGGGGGAAATAACAAAGAACGGCTCTCCATTCCTATGCGATGACATCTGATAGCATCGCGGGCAACGGAAACCCCTACTGGAATGTTGATCAGATTTTTTTTATTTAAAATATTTGTTCCAAAAACTGACGAACCCCTATTTTTCTGATGTTTTAGTCCAGACCTAGATGCCACAGAATAAATGAAAAATATACGATTTAAATTGATAAAACACACACATTAGTCTAATTATTTATTTACACCCAAACTGAAGTACTAATATTTATATATTGTAATCACATTTCCTATTTATTTAGCACATCTATTACAGTAGTTAACGTTTATATCCTGTAGTATGTATATCGTATACTTGTAACGTCAAACTACGTTGTGTTGCCATGCAGGAGTTGCAGGTTTTGAATTGAACGACGCGGGTTCAAGGTCCTTGACTGACGTTAAGATTTTACAGCGATATGTACAGTAATGTGAGTGATAGGGGAAGAATTCTCAAAGGATGATAATTTAAGTAAGTTACACGAAAAAATGGGGTTTATTATGCAACCCAATCGGCGTTAGTGGAATCGAATCGTTCTAATGTGTGATGAGATGAGGAGAATTTGAAGATTTGAAGATAAACAGCCAGGACTAGAAGGATCTGCCATTTTCAATGGTTTATAATTTTTTGTTTGTATTTATCCGTGATGACTAAGCAATAATTTTCATCTATAGAATATCTTCAATTTGAATGTCGGATTTCAGAGCGTTTACCAATTGTTCCTGACAGCAGCTACGTGCTTACACTACTTATCAGAGCAATACGACTTTAGCACTTTAAATCGATGGGAACCATTTTTTTTTCGTTCTTATTGTGAAAACTGCAATTACTTCGACACATTTCAATAAGTCGCTAGAGTTGGAACAAACTTCCTGACATTTTAATGAATAGCTAGAGTTGAGTTAAAACAAACTTCCTGTCACCGGAAGACGAGAAATGTCCTAATGGTCTCCTATTTGGCATAATTATCAGAAGCGGTCGCATATATAGAGGTCTAGTTGCAATTTAAAATAAAAATTTTCACCCTCTCCTTTAATAATGTAATTTTTGTCTCTCAGAGAGGTATCCCGTAATAGAAATGCGGTACCACCTACGATACCTTCTATAAGGGAATATAAGTTCAAAGATTGGAAATGGCGTCGTGGTGAAGCGTTTTCAATCACACAGTTCATTTAAGGAGAGTTTATATACCTATTTAAGAATTGTTTAAAATTTCAAAATGACACAACGTAGAGCAAGCCATATGATTAATTTTGAAAATAACAATAACGGGGACATAAATTGTTATAATTAGCTGTGGAGTTGTAATGTAACACCCTATCTAACCTGAACTAATGTCTCAACCTTCGTCACGGAAACAAATTCTGTAGTGTAACGACCTTATCCTGGTCACGGCACCAATCTGTAATGTGGCACTCTATCTAAAATGTCACAAATCGAAGGCCTAACTGAATGATTTAAACAGAAGAACCCCTTTGAACGTTTGAGATTTTGCTGTTGAATTCCGTCCTGAACTATTACGGATTATCAGAACTCATTGAAATTTTCCCGTCCTGAAATCTCTAGCTTCAAATGTTCGAAACAAAATGACCGATGCAATTTTTACCCTTTTGAACTTTGACTTTACCTGTGGTCGTGATCATTTAGTTTTAACCCCTGGATCTCCTGCGTTGTGTCCTTAGCAAGCGCTGCCAAAATACTTGAGCTAGCCATTTTTGGGAGAAAGGAATTATTATTAAAACACCTTTACCTCGATGTGAGGCAAATCACCTAAAAAAAAATTAGCTCATTTCCATAATTAAATCGTGATTAAGGTTTCGTCAATTAACGAAATAATAAAATAATCACATGTTTGATCAGGTTAAATAAATCAGATAACATAAAATATTGAATGGAACGTGTCTCATGAGCTCCCACAAATGCATTAAGAATAATTGATTCAAAACCACTTGTAGTATTGGTAAGTATTGAAAAGTCTCAATCAATGCATGTCGATTAGAATAAAATATAAGCAATTGTAGTCCCCTTTAGTTCATGCTCAAAACAGTAATAAGATGAATCTCAAAAGGCCCCCTATTTAAATAATTAATTAATTTACAAATTCCCAAAACAGGTGTGCAAATAAAATGAGATAAATATTGAACTGTACGATCTAGTCTCTTGTGATCTGATTAGGTGACAACAATAACAAGAAATAGCGTTACTTATTACATGTGTTATTAAAATAATTCACTTCGGATTGTTTGAATAAAGACCACATCCTTTCTTTTTCCCTGTAGTGAATTTAACCCCGTTTTTATGCAGTTAATGCTGTTATATAACGTGGCAGTGACAGAACTGACGTTTGAGCTTGAAATCTTGACGGGTGACAAATAAATGAAGATTTCGATTTTACCATGCGCAGTTGGCGGTTCTCTTCAGAGTTTTTCAAAATCAATTCGAATAAAGAAGTTGAGTTATCAACTTTACTCCTTTTTTTTATTATCTTTCTTTATTATCTCGGTCAATTTACAATAAAGTTTCTTTTTACTATTTTTTCCAGGGCTCCGTCAATGGTTCCCTGCGACGCGTTATATATGTTGGGTACAATTAATTGATAGGACGATTTTTATTAACAAATCCAAATCTTTAGGGAAATTTTCCGCAACTAATGCCAGGAACTGACGTGGAATGGAAAATTTATTCCACGAGGGAGGACAAGGCAGATTCTCTGCAGATGATACTAAACGGAGACTAGAATAGTCTCTAAAATAACTAAATAGAGACCAGAATTATAATAATAATAATGCAACGTTTCTTTACGGCAACAATTAATTTTGATATGACATAGTCTACCTTTGGTGTAGATAGGAGCTATAATTAACGAAGTTGACGCATGCATGTACGTTGTACAAAGTCTGTTTGAAAATAATTACTTTGCTCACATATTTTATTTTGTTTAGTGAATTCTATCACATTCAAAAAAGTTCTCGACAAAACAATACCTTTCTGGAATTAAACTGTATCTCTAGTGTATAGAGTAATTTTTAATTAAATTCTTTGTGCGTCATAGCTGTTCAGTATTGCATCCCCTGCAAGTGAATTATCCACATGGATAACTGCAATCATTAAAACTGTTATAATTAAACTAGTTCTAGCATAATACTCCTTCCTTTGTATATTAATGCAACTTCAAAGCAAACTCTCTCACAGCGTTACGGTTCATGCAAAATTTCAAGAAACTTCAATGTATTGCGATGAAGCTGTCAGAAGCCAAACTATATTGAACAATGCACTAATGATAAACCCAATAAGAACTATCAAGCAGCAGTTTTTGATTTACAGGCTCAGTTTTTTTTTCCAAATGGTAAATGAATCGTAATACTGAATTATATACAATTTTTTACAAGAATACTAAATAGTTCTAGAGTCAATAATCATCTCCTCTACTATTATAGTTTTCCTTCTGAATTCTGCATGAACGCTTTGTATAACCGTGGCAAACATCATTAAAGGCGCTGAGATCAAAGACGGAATTTCCTTACCATTGTTTGTTAGTCGGCTAACTTAATGTTGGATACTTCATTGATATTCCTAAGCCTTACAACCCTTACAACCAATACGGCTAACTGAGTTAAAATCACGATAAGCCTCACCTTATCCCTATAATATAGTCAAGTTATCCCACATATCAATCGATAACGGGAATATATATGGCATAATATTTGTATAGGCATGGAAAATTACCAATTCGTGTTATGATTTATTACTTAAATTCGTAATCAGAAATTGTTAGATGAAAGCGGAACGCGATAATTCCCGAGGATGTTCTCTTCATTATAACTCGACAAAAAAGGAAACTCATTAATTAACGAACCTTTGCGTTATGACGTCTACTATAAGGATACAAGGGTCCTAAACTTATTGTTGAAGTTCAAGTTTCAGTTCAGATTTTATAACCCTAAATACCTTATAATAAGTTTATAATCTTGAAAGCCCTTAAAGTATACTTTGTAAAATATTTAATATTAGTTGATGAGAATAAATTTTTTAATGAACGATGTCTTTCGGGTCTCTCTTTACTATTCTTGTGAAACTGAAGCAGATCTCTTGACTACTCAGAATAAAATACAACGAAACGAAAGAGTGAATGAAGATAAAATAATTGGAAACAAATTGAAAATAAAATATAACTAAATAATAAACGTAGAAAAAGAAAGAAAAAATGAAAATAATAAAAAAAGAATAATCAGATGTCCCCTCCACAGCTCCTTCCAGATGCAACCGCACTGCAGCCGGACTAGAAGTGGTCTCTCAATAATTCCGAAAAATCTTTGCCCCATTAATGTCCGCTTATAAACTTTTTAAACTTCAACGTCGCCACTATGGTTGATGATATTCTAGGATGTTTTATAAGAACAAAAAAATTTTTTTTATACAAGTAGTTCATCTGCATTGCGTATTTAATCAAAATCACTAATTCAGCATGAATCTTCGGTATTTACATCATTATCGCATATATTGGTATAAATTGACATCCCCAAACAGGGATACCTACCTTTACCGCCTACATTTTCTCAGACACAGATTATGCACCTACCGATGAGAGGTTTTAACAGACTGCGTAATTAATCTATCACCGCAATCTCTAATCCCTCACAAATTCTCTCTCCGAATGGTCCGAGAAGCAAAATCAATGACCGAGACCAATTGATTGCATTGTGGACAATGAAATGAACGACAGCAGATTTAACTATTCCACCGAGAATTATTACGGCTGAAAGCTTGTGAATTGAAATTTGAATAATTAACTTGATTTTGCTATGAGGTACCATTTGAAACATTTAAAATAAATTCACTTTATTGGACCACAAAAAACAATTTTCAAAAAACTTCATCAATGAAAATGTACAAACAACATAAAGTATCTTACTGCTAGTGTAGATAGATAGTGAGACAAAGGAGAGGAAAGATCAAAAATTGAAAATTAACTCGAAATCGTTTAGGGAGGAATAGCTCCTTATTTTCCAGGATCGCCTTCCTTACCTTTAACTGCCTTGCCTGGAGTCACAAACACTATTATTATCCTCCTCGCATTCTTCTACTGGTTCCATTCTAGACAGTACGTGACATCATATGTTTTGTTAGCCTTTGCTGCTCTTAATCTCATCCACCCTTACAGTAAAATCATCAAAGTTAAATGGAAATGCCTTGCCCTATGATGCTTGTTTCTTGTTTCTTTCTCCTGTCCTTACAGATAGTGATTTTTGATAAACTAACTAACACTGCGACTGCTATTGATTGGAGTACGTAATTGAAGTTAGTCTATCTTACTATAAGTCGACATTTATTTTATTTTACTGAACTAAAATACTGACATTAGTTGTCTCTAATAGTAGAATTTATACGCAGGAAATAAGTCCAATGATAGCAATAGATTAATTAAGAGTAAAAGAGGAAGTGTATTCGATTTCCTGTTTTCTAGAATTAAAAAAATACAATCAACCAACTGATCCATTTTCACATATCTTACTAAAAGCCTGTTCAGTTTTTATTTTTGGAATGAAACGTTTTTATTTCATTACCAATTAAAACGTTTGAGCGCAAAATCACCGTTATTAAACCTCACTGTCGTATGTACATAATATAATCCTTTTTTTGTCTTTTTATGACGTTTTCTAAATATTTTGTTAAGCCTGAACCTTTTACAGATGACGTGTCGTAACAGATTGGCCGCGCAGTTGCGATTTTCGAAGATTGACTTTTCAGTAGATGGTTTCTAATAGGGTGTTTCACCAGCAGACCGACATAGCTTAAGGCTAGGTGTAGTTTTTGAAGGCGATTCAGGATGTGGTTTGGAAATTTTTCCGACGCCAATTTCGCCGAAATTTTTGATGAGCAGTATCTTTTGAACGAATCTTCCCTCTTTCTTCATTATAATGAGATCTTTTGTTTACGTATGAAGGTAAATATTCACTTGTTATGCTAGATCTACTGATTATGGAATCCAAACAGAACTCGATATTCTAAGTACGGTCGCTGGAAAAGAGAGGTCGCTAGATGTTTCGATCTTGTAAATAACGAAAGGAAAATCTACTTGCCCTAATGTCTCTGTTATTGTGTATTTTAGAAATTTGC
This sequence comes from Malachius bipustulatus, assembly GCA_910589415.1. Taxonomy (NCBI): domain Eukaryota; kingdom Metazoa; phylum Arthropoda; class Insecta; order Coleoptera; family Melyridae; genus Malachius; species Malachius bipustulatus. Next base: position 32,051,889 of record OU342639.1, on the reverse strand, counting down.
CAAACTCTCGTTAAATGAACTTTGTAATTGAAAACGCTTCACCACGACGCTATTTCCATTCTCCGAACTTATATATTCTCTTAGAAGGTATCGTTGTCGGTACCGCATTTCTGTTATGGAACCCAAACTAATACCTCTCTGAGAGACAAAAACTACGATAAAATTCAAAAAATTTATTAAAAGAGGGTGAAAATTTTTATTTTAAATTGCAACTAGATCTCTATAAGCAACCGTCTCTTATAATTATGCCAAATAGGAGACCATTAGAACATTTCTCATATTGCCGTGACAGGAAGTTTGTTTCAACTCAACTCTAGCTATTCATTAGAATGTCAGGAAGTTTGTTCCAGCTCAAGCGACTTATTAAAATGTGCCGAACTTACTACAGTCACACAACCTCATCAATGGCATTGAAATTGAACATTCCAACTGCACATATTTTTGATTGCTCCTTGAAATGAAAATATAAATTTCTTGTTGTCATTAAAGGGCTACGTGAAAGAATGCAATTTTGTCAATTTTGTAAAAAAAATTAACACAACCTGAAAACTCCCCTAAAGTTATTCTGATTAATTCCAAAACTAAGTTTCTAACAGCAGGTTGAAAATGTAAAAAAGTAGATTCGGACGAGTCATATCAGGATCAATCCAAGTGAGTAATTTCCCCTAATGTACCTTTACTACCTTAATTCTCCCGAACTATATAGAAACAACGAAATTCGAGAAAATAAGTAGGTTGATTGCGTAACAAATATAAGTGTGTGTAGAAGGTTTCTGAAATAATTAATCTAAGTCTACCTTTTATGAACATAACAATGTAGGAATAAGGCATCGCGAATGGTGGAAAATACCTCCCCACGACACTTCTGAAGGTCTCGGCGCTTGCCATTATATACCAGATACTCCCAATTTAAAGAGACTTCTAGCAAGCAAGTTCTCGAGAAGAGTGATAATAATGACGACTTGAAACACAGAGAGTGTGTCGGCTGGATTTAAAAATGAGCTAATATGGAGCACTGAGGAGAACGAGAACAGAGAAAAGAGAGAGAGAGAGAGAGAGAAGGTTTATAATACATCATCTTGGATGATGTGTTTGTTCTGACCATAAACTGGCGGAAGCGTGAGCAGAAACGGGAGCTGAGTCGGGACATGCTATAAGTAGATGATTCCACCCCATTCCGGGCCCAACTGAGATAAATCACATTAGTGGGTAACGGCCTCTCCACAATGCTGACAAATTAAACATGGGTGTGCAGTGTAGAATGGAGCAAAAATATTTACGCCTCGAGTGATGCTGTATGGAATAATTTCAATTCTCTTGCCCTTAGACCCTTTCAGTGTGGCATAATTAAACCAGTAAGAAGATGTGGGGCTCCCTTTATTACCAGAAAAACATCTAACATATTGCTTAAATGAGAAGTTCCAGACTTAGCTAAGGCTCTTCATAGTCAGAAAAGGGGACCGGGGAGATATTGCTTTTTTTATACACACTGTCGGATCTAGATTTAGTTTTGCTTTTACTTCAGTATAAGTAAAGGTAGAAGGTAATTCGTTGAAAATGTCTCAAATGAAGTAACTAATTAAACACTATTTGAGAAATTTTTGGGATTTAGGTTCTAATTCAATTGCCACTAAAAGTTCCTTTTACAGAACGAATTAGAAAACCTTCACACAGTATGTGAGGTGAAACTGAAGACTGGGAAAGTTCTCTAATTCGTTCTGTAAATAGTCCTGGATTTTTTAATTGCAAAAATTGAAAAATATTTTTATTTTGGATTTTTTGGATTTTTGGGTATTTTTTAATCATTAATAGGGTCTTCTCTTTACGCTTGACCCTTCTCTAAACATCTACACACGTTTTAGGTCACTATTTGCTTATTACGCGGGATCTACTAATTATGGAATCATAAATAGGGCTCGATACTACAGATATGGTCGCTGGAAATGAGAGGTCGCTAGCCGTTCCAATCTGTTATTGTTTAATAACAGCTATTGTAAATAATGAAAGCGAAATCTGCTTTTTCTAATTGCTTTAACACGGATAGGTCGTTACATATGACTATGGAAAATTCGACAACCCAATTTCCAAAACACAGAAAAATACAAAATAATTGAATCAAAACGCATAAAAATACACTGTTTATGCGATTGATGCGCTAAAAGCAGGTCTTTATTTATAGAAGTGTTAACTAATCGTGTTAACACTAGATATAACTTGCGCAAAATAATTGAGTGTAAAAATAACATATTCAGCTGTCAAATATGTATTCTTTGGTACGAAAGGATGATTTCAGGGGGAAATGCTTTAATAGAAATCTCATTAACTTAAATGTTCATAATAAAATTTAATATCATTTTATCGGGTATAACGAAAACGTCTCATAATCTTACGTCACTTTATTATTTAATCAATATAGCCTGGTGTCATAATTAATGTTGAACGGTAGTTAATACTAAATACGTTTTGAGGCAGGATTTATTTATTCCATTTAAAGCAGACATTTAAGCGAACCAACTTTTGTTATTTCCATTTAAGCTTTAGTCCTGGTAATGAGATCTTCATAGAGTTTATGTCTATATTATGTTGATTCTATGCTCATGTATGAATCAGATATGCTCATTAGCTATACCTTGTCGTCTACTCCTTTACATCATAATCAGGCAGGAGTAGGAGTAAGTACAGACCTGAACGGCGTATAATTTATCTCTGCTGATTGACAGCTAAGTTTAACATAAATGTAAAGGTCTCTTATTAATACACCATTTTAATTACATATTCCGCTCTATTTCAAGACATGCATTATACTTACCATCTATCGATTGTCTGTTTCCATACATAATTTCCTGGAGGGCTACTGGAGCGATGGGAACATCCGAAACATGAAAATAGAAATTTACTTTACAATTAAAACTTTCTGAATTTCGTCGTTCAGTATACAACGTGGTGATAAAGTTTGGAACAATATTCATAATAATAATTTTATAATAATAACAATGATAATATTGATTATATTTTTCATTCAACTTTTTTATTATGACGTCATCGCTTTTTTTTCAAATGACAACTGCAATTTTTTTTCACGTTTTCCAAGAGATCTCCTTACCGTTCAAATCATGACATAAAAAAACTGGTACCTTACATAACTTTTTTTTTAATGATTATTATTTAAAAAAAAGATTAGTACAAGATAAGTGTCTGATAACACAGAAATTGATAAAAATGACACCAAAAAGTTGAGATAGCAACTTTTTAGTTTAATTCAATTTTTAATTTTGTAACAGAAACGTACCAAAACAATAAAAATTATCTTATTTTATCACAGTGCATTTTTTTCAAAAAAAAATCATTATGTAAGGTACCAGTTTTTTTATGTCATGATTTGGACGGTAAGGAGATCTCTTGGAAAACTTGAAAAAAATTGCAGTTGTCATTAAAAAAAAAGCGATGACGTCATAAAACAAATAGATGACGTCATAATAAAAAAAGTTTACGTCATAACTTGGCAAAGTGAAAAATATAATCATCATTATCATTGTTATTATTATAAGATTATTATTATTATTTTAATGAATATTGTTCCAAACTTTATCACCACGTTGTATAAGTGGTCAGTTTCACCTGGATGGAATGAGTCGGACTTGCTTGATGGTGAATCCCACACTTCGTTTTCAAAGCTTTTCTATACAAATCTCTGGTCAAACTAAGATTACCATTGAGCTATTTTGAATAGAAGCTATAGCTGCCCTAGGAAACCTCCAAACGACCTTTTCATAGAGCTCTTTCAGATTTGCATATTTTTTATAATGTAAAAATAATTATAATAACTTTAGTTATTTCATTCAGCTTCTTTGAGACAAGATTGTGAGGGCATTTATGATCTTTCAAGCCGGGTCGTTGATTTTTATAGTCATCTATTACAATATAATACGATTACTCTCATTCCCTGATGAAGTTCTGAGAAAATCATGTTTGAGAGTTAAATAAAATTCTCTCAAAATTCACATAACTTTCAACTTCGTTGAGAGCTTTGAGTTTAACTTCTAATGAAGCAAAGTATGTTGCAATCTAGTAAGCTGAAGGTTTAGTTAATTTTATATTCCTGGAGCGAATTACAATTACTCATCTAAATTGGCAGCTTCAAAGTGTGCGCTATCCGCGTTAATGTAAATTTTTATTCCGGTATACACGCATTTAATGTTTTTTTTCGAAATTAATGAAACATCCAAGCTGATTTGATTAGAATATATTTTTATTCTGATATATTTACATTATTTTCCACAATTTTTGCATAAAAAAACTTTCTTGCCCATCAATCGCATAAATAGTGTATTTTTATGTGTATTTTCACCGCTTTTTAAATTGGCTCTCTGAAATTTTTCATAGTCAGGTCATATTAGCGTAGTGACTGTGAAAATTTCATTTCATTTCGCTTGAAAACGTGCCGTTACATTTAACAAAACAAAAAAACTATGGCCAACTTTACATAAAAACTGCTACTTTTTTATACTACCTTTAATAAATTAAAAAAAAAGTGAAAAGGTGAGTTTTGAAAACCGAAAATTTGAAATTTTAGAGAAATAATCATCGCATGTGAAAACATTCGAATATCTCCGCCATTTTTCTTATTTGCTTCTTTAAATTTTTGACAGATGAGGGTTATTAATATAGTTGTCTACTGGAAAAATTTCAGTTTAATGCCTTCAAAAAGTATGCTCATAAACGGTTATAGAAATTTAGTAATTTTTACCTTTTTCCTACCCACGCCACTGGCTTATTAATATAAATAATGCCAATTTTATTGCTTTAATTCAAATTTCAAATAGTTTTCTTCCAATCTTGTTAATTTCGTTTAAAAGTTTTTTTTCCATCTTGCTCATACATGGATTCAAAAGAATATTCATTTTTCCGAAAATTCAAATGGCCGCCCTTTTGAAATGTCTCAGCCTATTTTGCTTGAATGCAACACCACACTGCTCATGGATATATCTTACTTCCACAAAAATTTAAGACCCCTAGATTGAAAACTGCGGCCAGAAATGAGGTGACAAGTACCGTTTTTTTTTCGAATTTTGAAGTAACGAGAATTTTGGAATTTTGAAAAAAAGTACTTCAAAAATTATACAAAAGTGCGAAATTCTATCTACAGCAGAGTTATTAAATTCCCGATTTTGGAGAAATACAGTGTGTCCCAGATTCGCTTCTCTATCAAATCATCTATCGCATTCAAAAAAAAATTCTTCAAAATGTTCTTTTTTTTTTCGAAAAAAACCTTTCCTCAACCGAATGTCATAAATAACCATAAGTCAAACAATGTTACGTCATATTGCAACGTCATACAACGTCATTCGGTGATAAATCTTTTGAAGAAAATTTTGAAGAATTTTTTTTATAGATTTTTGGTTTCCTTGATTCTTTTAATGCAGAATGACATGAAAATCCAACATGACGGTCATAAAAAAAAAGAAAGTTGAGGCGGGTTGCGGAATAATAAATGACGATTGAGACCTGTCATACACGCATATTCTTCTTAAAAAAGTGTCCAAATAATGTCACATTTTGACAGCTGTCAAATTAACCATTTCGGATTTACTTGCGAAAAACGAAATCTGCCATTTTAGGTTTTTGGCCGATATTTCCAAAACCAATTGACCGATCGTAAATCTGAAACCGGTTATCGAATGCACTAAATTTCCCCTAAAACTTCCCCTATTTAACCTTTATTGTAGGTGTAATGGGAACCGAGATTCCTGTATAGAAAAGCGAATCTGGGACACACTGTATACTAGGTGATCAGTTAAGGGTACGGAGCGGCCATATCTCAGGAACTGTTAGTCATAGAGCCTCAAAATAAAAATTTTCCAGACATAAAGTGTTCAAGAGAAATTCATGGAAAATATTTCCAAGATGACCGTACTTCCGGAAATACCGGAAGTGGACACCTACTTCCTTATTTTTTCGTGGGCAGGTGAATTTTGGAAAACCACTTTTTCGTGATCTCCGGTTTATGATCGGTGGACATTTGATGGGTTTGGGTGATTTCCGTAAAGTGATGTCCTCATTTTTTTAATAAAAAAATACACTAATAAGATTGAAAATTGAAACTTGCAGTCATAACTGAGTTTCTGTCCTTTAACTACCCTATATACGTTTTTTAATTTGTCGAAAGGAATTCGAGGCGGAAATTTTAAAATTTGTATGTAATAATTAATGCATCAATGTCAACATACCTCTCACGAATTTGGGCAAACACAGTTGACAAGATGATGTATTAAACCGTCATATCCTATCGGGAAGGCGACTATTGTTCCCCGTTCATGTTTATCTACCGTCTACATCATTAAATTACAACTTTCATCCCAACTTATGTTCTATATTTTACACATTTTGTTTGTACCTGTTTGTACCTAATAGTACGATTTCCGATATTAAATTTCAGATTTTGGTTTGTATGCTGTATGTCTAATTTAAATTATTCCACCCTAATTATTTCAAAATTATGCAGTATTTACAAGAATAATATTTTGTTTTCAACTTTTTCAATCTTTTGTCATAATTTTATTATATTATTTGATTGTTGCAGCAATAAGGGTCATTGAAAAACTTAAATCGCACCTCGGCCCAAGTGTCTTTTTTTACACCGAAATATTCACCCTGTATCTATGTTTTAATAATGATCATGTACTTCAATTAACGCAGCTACTGTGAGAAAATTTCTAAAATTTTTTCACAGTAGCTGCGTTAATTGAAGTACATGATGAGCTCTCAAGGAAACATTATTTAATCCAGTGGCGGAGATCTGGGCTGTTGTTACCTTTTTTTCAAATAATTTCTACGCCACTGACTTTAAATGCAACGTTTTTTTTTTGTAGATACCTGATGTTGTTTTGAGGAGAAAAGTTATCTTACGTTTTTGTCGTAGGACGCACTGTTTTAGAGTTATTTCACGATGTAAGAACCCGTAAAAGGAATAAATCAATGCTATCGATCGAGTATTTCCAGAAATAAATAATTTTTGTTATCATTATACAAAAAACTTGCATGGGTTCCTGCAAATTGTGGAATTTCTGGAAAACAATGAGTCCTACGACAAAAAAATACATAACTTTTCTTCTCTAAACAGAAGGGGTATAAAAATATCAAATCTGCGTTAAAATCAGTAGCGCAGAAATTGTATAATAAAAAAAGAAACAACACACCCATATATCCGCCACTGATGGATTGAATGAATTTTCAATGGGAGCATCATATTATGTAGGTATGTACTTCAATTAACGCAACTACTGTGTGTTGACAAATTCCATTGACCAAATTTTGAGAAATTAAAAAAAATTAATTATTTTCGGAAACTGTATTTCGAGAAATAAGAACTTTTCGATGTACGTTGTATTAAACGTTTTTCCTTAAAATGACTTTTTCTATCGAATATATAAACTATGACACCCGGTTTAATAATCAATTTCATCTATTTTCGACGTTTAATAGTCGTCCTATCAATTTTCAATCTCGCCAAGAAGTATCACTTTTACTCCTTATAAAACAAAAATACATATACTGAATGTAAACAACCTAAAACATGAATCTGCGATAAACTTTGCATCTCATAGTAGGTACTTTATGATGATATATCTTATAACTTGTATATTACATTACAAGTCAGTCAGTATAGACTATAAAGCCATTTGTAGCGGCAGCATATACATACATAATGTGGGTATACATACATGTCGCGTAAACATATCCAGATCTCCTTCGGTTGCTTGGTATAGATTTGGATCAATATTTATGAGTCTCGAGAAAATCATAGCATGAGACACACTCTAGATCAGATTTTATTACAGAATCTATCCCGCACAGCGTTTTTGCTTGCTTCCATCAGGAAATAAGTCCTTTTATTGGAGAGGATACCTCTTGCCTAATTCCGCGGTCCTTTTCTTAACGAAAGTGGAAGTGAACACAAACACCGATATATTATATTTAAGGATATTGGATTACAACTACATATAAATATAATATACATTAACCCGCGAGTGGTCGCTAGATGAGCGTTTAGCTCACCATTGTCTTTAAACTGTAATTATTATGTTACTTGAACTCGTACAATCTTGTCGATTTTTCTAGCTTAGTTTATAGCCTTAAAAAGAAACATAGAAAGGATTTTGTAATGAAAATCGGGTAAATTTATTTTTTATGGACACTTCATTCACCGCAGTTGCCGCCGCGCGAGCTAAACGCTCATTAGCGACCACTCATGTCACTCAACTGCTCTTATGTTTAGGTCTGCTAGCCATATGCAAATGATGCTGTAATTTCTTTATCTGAAGTTATTTGTTGTTTTATGGTGTACCGAGCATTTGGCTGTTAGTTTAGTTCAGAATCAAACAGTTTGTGTTATCTAATGTAAAAAAATCCCATAGTTATCTACCAAAAAAATGTATATTGGCAAGTTAACAATTTTATTCCTCCTTATTTGAAAATACCTACAACAAATATTGTTAATATTGTTCGGTTATCGGACAGTCAAAATAAAATTTCACATACAAAACCGCATCATAAGCATAAAAAATAATAACTTTTTCCTGATCGGGCTTCGTCAGGAAATATTTACAAAAATCTAAAATTAAATCATCTGTAAATAATTTATGTTTTTGAGTACATAGACAGCCAAATTAAAATTTCATCAAAACTTCAATTAAAATTTAAATTTTTATTTGTTTTACTAAAAAATAATAACTTTTTCCAGGAATGGCTTTGTTTAGGAAATACTCAGGCAAAAAAACAACGCCTGATCTGGAAATTATTTTTATGCTTCTAATGCGGTTTTGTAAATTTAATTTTAGATGTCCGATCACCAAACACCCTGTATTGTAATTCATAGTGCTGTTTATTTCACATTTGCTTGTTGATTCTACATGCGCGAAACGCTCGCTAGCGACCACTGGTGTTACAATTCACCTAGCGACCAATGCCGGGTTAAGGGCACTATCGGGAAGTGCGGAAAAGTCTTGCAAGCGTGTAGAATTTTGCGATCGATTTAAACATCTTGACGAGATTATGACAGAGACATGTGGATAATTTCAGGGTTATTTGAGTTTTTATCCAGGCTCCGTCCACGCGCTCTCTTTGACGCTCACGTTTTAGTGTATTTTTTAACAAAAAAATACACTATTTTTAATACTTCTGGCCGAAGAGACAAGAAAGAGAGTTAGTATTGCATTATTGTCATTCAGTTCTGCGCGATGTTTAAAGTTTCAAGTCTCTATCTCTTCGGTAAGTTAGTTTATAATCGATTGCAAGATTCCTATCGCACAGACAGACCAGTAAGCGAGTTAAGAAGAAACGTGGTAAAATATTTTAGGATTTTAGAATTTGACTTTCTCATCGCATAGATACCTATACTTATACAGGTGTCCGGTAAGTACCTCCTAATCTCTCGGGAGCATACAGGGGAGGTCAAAAAAAACCTAGTCTGTCATAAAAAAAAAGTTCCTAAAGTGTCCCCAAACGGAGATATGGAGCCCTAAAAGGGTGCCCCGCAATTAACTTTTTTGGCTCTAACTTTTGAACCGACCTATATATAATTGGATGGAATTTAAACACTTTCTAGAGGCCACAGGGAGCCATCAGGTCATATTAAAGTCGATGTTTGACGTCGTCAGGGAAGTCAGGAACGGACTTACCATCATACTCGTTGAGTCAAAATTTTGACAGGTGTCACTTTACAGAGCTAAAAACTATTTTTTTGAATAGTCTAATACTTCGTCTTTATAAAAGGCGCTCTTAATTTATTTCGGTAAAACTGACGGTTTTCGGATAAATCGGTTTTTAGGAATGCGAAACACTCAAAAGTTACTAATGCTAAACACAAACAGGTAAAAATCAGGTTCTTGTTGATAAACCCACCTACATAATGGATTGCTATTGACGGAACTTGGTCAAAATTCGCATAAAAGTCGATTTATCTTGAGAACCGCTAGTTTTATCGAAATAAATTAAGAGTACCTTTTGTGAAGATGAATGACCAGCGTATTTAAAAAATAAGTTTTCAGCTCTGTAAAATGACACCTGTCAAAACTTTGACACAATGAGTGTGGTGGTAAAACCGTTCCTGATTTCCTTGAGAACGTCAAACATCTACTCTGATATGGCTTAATGAGTCTTTATGGCCTCTATAAAAATTAAAATTTCATCAAAATATACAGGTCGGTTCAAAAGTTAGAGCCAAAAAAGTAAATTGCGGGGCACCCTTTTAGGGCTCCATATCTCCGTTTGGGGACACTTTGAGAAATTTTTTTTATGACAGACTAGGTTTTTTTTACCTCCCCTGTATGCCCCCGAGAGATTAGGAGGTACTTACCGGACACCCTCTATAAGCTCCATTCGCGTGCAGATAAATGCATGCGGAAAAACAACTCGCGAATACTCCAGAAGTATAAAGCGAATGAACGAGCCTAAACTCCGATAAACTGGTCTCTGGGGGGTGCACGGAGGAGGATAAGCGATAGCACCTCCAGGAGCTAGTTTTCAAGAGCGTCAATTAGCCAACTACTTTATTCAATTAACGTCAGAGAGTGAGAGCTCAAGGAAGCTTTCCAGCTAAGTGATGCGATGGACCGTTGAGGGATTTGAATGATGGCTTTGTGAACCTTTTTGTCCGCGTACTAAACTCCTGCTCTTTCATTGAACTTATACAGTTATAAATTATAAAATTGCCAAAGGGCCGACCTCGTAAAATTCCCACTTTCGTATACCTAATATCTAGGTACTATAGGAAACGCTTTGTTGGACGACGAGCAACTTTCAAGTTTATTAAAAATTCCTTTTAATTTTAATTAAAATATGTTATTTAGGTATATCATATGGAACAAAACGAGGATCGCGTGCGCGTGCGGTACCTTATTACATTCTAAAGTACATATACGATTTTTATGTATTTTTTAATAAAAGAATCCACGATTAAGGACATCACTTTTCTAAAATCACCCAAACTCGATCATCATGTCCACGGAAATAAATTTTACAATGAACTCGACACGCCCAAACCATTCACAAATCTATGCACCTATTTTATTCAAGCTAGATAGATTTTTTTATTATTTTTTCTGGCCTCCGATGATGCTTCCCTACAACGTACTGCAGAGCTTTCCCGCCATTTTTAGGATAGCTGTATATTCATCTTTCAACGGTTGTCATGGTTATCCTTTGGTATATTGGATTGGCGCTTATTATTTAAACATAAAAATTAGTGAGAATGATTATGCCTTACTAAAAATTTTTTATTTCGAATTTTCTACCATAATTATCGAAATATGACGTATATCATAGAAATATATAAAGGACGCATTTCCTTTAGTATAATATGAATCTTTTCATGTAGTCATATTATATTAAATAGGGAATAATATTTCTCTATATTTCAATCTTCTTTGATATAAAGCTCAATGTTTTTTACAATCCTTTGAACTTTAAAACCTCGCATATTATGTAACTTGCGATATTTAAAAGAATCCGAGCAAAGACATAGGATGAATATTACATTTCTATTAAGCTTTGAGTTTCCTGATAGCGTTTTTCTATTATGTTTCCATGGTTTTCATGGAAAGAGAAATTGACAATATCTTGAAATTAGACTTTAATTGGGTATGTTTTAATTACGAGATATAATTGCAGCTTTTACGCGACTGTGGGAGTTTTATTGCAGTGACCGAATTACCTGGCATAACGCATAATTTCTGAAATCCTTCATGAATATTTTGCAGTGGTAATAATAATTAAAAATGTAGACTTGAACAATTTGACGCATTTGAAACACAAAATGACGAACAATTTTGAAACTCAATTTTCCTTGTAAATTGCCAGAAGTAACGTGTTGAATGTGGTTATCTGCACGTGATTAAATTATTAATTGTAAGATAATAAAGGATGAATTTTCCATCGGACAACCATTTCCTTGATGAGGGTTGACAAAATTATCACCAACTTTCACTGCCCGGGGTATTTCCCATTGACTGAAATAATTTATGAGACAATTAAACGTTTCCTGAAAACTAAAGGTGTTCGTTAAAATAAATTTCTTATGAGTTATGTCTCTTATAATCAAGTCAATAATTATTATTATAGAAACAACTAATCGATTTCAATACTCTCATTACTTAACTAACTCGATAGCGTGGGGGTGCGTTTATAATTTCAACCCTCACTATAATATAGAACTTAATTTATACCAGGAGACGTTTCACTTAATTGTTTAATGGTTATTGAATGAACATTTAATCAAATAACGGTAACTCCCATTTGGATTTCCTATTAATTTATTAGCTCCTCGCACCTTATGGAAAATCATTATTTTGAACGGTCATTATTAAGATTTCAGAATTATATTTTAACAGAAATATTATCATTATCATTTTCCATGATTTAATTTTCTTAACATTCGATAAAGAGAAATTTAAATTCCAGACAATAAACCATATTTCTACTACTACCATTTTTACTAATAAAAACTTCCAAAAGTTCCTTTATTTCTACAGGATGTCCTTTCAAAATTCGAGATACCCGGTTCTTGTGGTATCATTTCAGGTCGCAGTTTTCAAACTAGGGGCTGAAATTTTTGTGAGAGTTAGATGTCTACAGGAGTGGTCTGGTGTTGCATTTGAGCAAAATCGGCCCGTTCCAAAGTGGCGGTCTTTCTAAAATGGCTAAATTTCTATAACCGTTTATGAGCACATTTTTGAAGAAATTGAACTGAAATTTTCAGAGTAGACAGCTATACTAATTACGTTTAAGTCTAAAAAATTTCAAGAAGTAACTAAGAAACAATTTTTTTTACATGATGTTTCATACTGTAGCCGTCATTGTCCACTGCTGGACATAGGCCTCCTCTAAGTTCTTCCATGTCTCTCGGTTCTGGGCTGCCATTATCCAGTTCCCAGCAATTCTTCTTATATCATCGCTCCAGCGTGTAGGTGGTCTACCTCTATTACGTCTTCCCGTGGTCTCTTCCAAAGTTATTTCCGGAATATCCTCTGATCCTTGATTAACTATCTTCTTGCATAGCTGTTGTTTGCTGTTACGTGTTTGTTGACATCTACTTGTGTACAGTTCAGTATATAAGGTTTCTGTTATCCTCAGCAGTCTTTTTCTGTCTGTTGTTGTTTCACCCTGGCTGTCTTTCAGTTTAAAAGTCTCTCTCTATCCATACGCTAGTTTTCTTCGCAGCACCTTCATATTTTTGTTCTCTTCTATAGTTTGCCTTACACTTTCTGTATTGAACATCTTGCCTGATTTCCTTAGATATTCTTTTGTTCAACTGTCTCAGATCCTCAGATCTCCTGTCACGTTCCCTCAAAATCTCTCTTCTTAAAGATATAATATTTTTCGTGTTTTGGGTGAGCTTCTGTTGTTTTTCGTTGTTTCGTTTGCAATGTCGTTTTTCTGCTTCTTGAATGGCTTTAATTATATCGGTATTTATGGTTTCAGCAGCAGTTTGGTTATAAGTCGTCTCTTTCAAAGCTGCTGTAACGAAATCTGCGTATTTAGAGTCGTCGCTAGGGGGGCTCCACTTATTATTTTTGTTCCAGACCATCTTTGATTTTTATCTTTTAAAGTCTATACTAACTGTTGCCCTAACCATTCTATGGTCACTACCTATTGTACAATAATTGTTACATCGGTTACGACTTCTTTACTCTTGGAAATGATAAAATCTCTTTCGTTCTTTGTTTGTCCATCCGGGCTTATCCAAGTCCATCTCGTGTGTTCTTTTTTTCTGGAAGAAACTATTCATTAGGTATAGTCTGTGTTGTGAGAGAAAGTTAACTAGGGTGCTGCCTCTGTCGTTTCTGCCTCCCAATCCAAACGGGCCCATCACTGTCTCAGCTTCATCCAATTGTTTTGAAACCTTTGCGTTGATCACCTTTTACAAAGGTTTGATTACATCCGGCAGCCATAAGGGCCCTCTCGATGTCCTCCTCTTTGGCTGTAGATTCGGCTAGTATTACGTAAGCCACGCGCTTGGATACCTTTGCGATGCTTATAATGTTTGGAGCGTGTTTTTTGTTTATCAGGAAGCCTACACCACCCATTGAGCTGTCCGTTTCACCTATGTGGTATAGGATATGTCCTGACTTAAGCGTAATCGATTCCTCATCTCGTCTTCTAGCTTCGCTCATTCCAATGATGTCCCAGTTAACTTTTTCCAATACTTCTTGTAGTTCCAGTAATTTTTCCTCCGTCGATAGGCTTCTTACATTTTAAGTGGCAATTTTCAAATCTCTGGTATGTTTTCGTTTCCTTATTAATCTGGATGTCACGAGCTTGTCTCCCCAAGAATCCACGAGACAGACTGATGTGTTATCAGTGTAAGATTCCAGGCTTACCGCCCTACTCACCTGGGGTAATTTCATTTTAGTTTGCGGCATATCATATTTTGTAGAGGGTTTTGGCATTAAAATGCCACGCTTGCCATGCGTGTTGGCGGGTGTTTGTGAAAATTGCATTTTCTCAATTCCCGGATGCAGATATTTAACTGTTATAGGGTTATATTCCGCCCTACTCGGTCGTCAGAGCCTCGTCCGTTATCAAGCAGGGGATACCGGGTAGTTTTAGAGTACCGCTCGTGCAGGTGAGGTTGACTTTTGGATCGCTTGGTGTTTTGATGTTAAGTCCGATTCCTTAACCCCCCCCTACATGATGTGAATAAACACATGATGTTTATTTCTCTAAAATTTGAAATTTTCGGTTTTCAAAATATCAAAAAAAAAGGTAGTGTAAAAATTTTTCTTTTTGTAATAACTCTGAAACGAAGACAGATATCGAATTGCGGTTTTCATTTTTTTCTTACAAATTTGATCTACTTTCTTATTATGATGTCATACCTATATAATATGATTTAAGTTTTCGAGATAAAATAAAAAAAAAAGTAATTTCTACAAATTGTGCCCTCTATCAATTTTATCAGGAACTATCGTGTTCAAATGGATACGACAATGACAAGTACTTACATTTCTATTTCAAACAAACTTCAGTTTGCTAAAATCGGAGAAGTCGTTTAGAAGTTACGTCGATTTCTTTGGGTACACTTTCAATACCCCCACTCTTATGAAGATCGGCCTGCCCCAATAATGAGTCTAGACCAAAATGATGCAGAATTGTCTAAGCTTTCTATTGATGTTACAAAAGTCACCTTTATTTGAACATTTTTGGAGAAATGTAGATTTTTAATATTTTTAATTTCCAACTGAAGTTAATTATTTCCAGCATTTTTTCATGGGCACTTTAATCATAAAAAATTTTCCCCCAAATTTCACACCCTGTATATATCTATGTATATGTCATCTTAATACAATATAAACGGTCAAATATACAAAATGTATACTTACAAAAAACATTTTTGTTCCAGGATATGTCAGAGTACAAGTGTGAGTCCGGAAAACCTCCAGTTTACGTTCCTCATAAACCTGTCACAGCGGTTATTGGAGCATCGTTCAGCGTCGTCTCGATTATGGTTGCCAATATTCTTCGCCTATTCAAGGTACTCGTAAGTAAATTTATAAACCATAGTGTAGGGTAGGGTTTATCAATTTATCATTATTATTCAATGATAAAATAATAGTGATGTTTGATAAAAAAAGTTCTCTTGATGTTATAATAATTATAATCAAAGAGGATTTTCTTAGTATTTTTCTGGTTATTTTTGGTTCATCAGTTCTGCGAAAAGTTGAATCCCTAAGAAAATCCACTTTCATTGATAGGCCAGAAAACTTATTATTAAAACTTATTTTTTTGATGAAAAAACCTTTTTGGTAAAATATAAACGCATCTGATGCAGGACAACAATAATTCTTTTGTATTATAACTTTTCTGTGTGATAATTTTATGAACTCAAACTATTGAAAAATATATTTTCCCGCCACCATAAGGGAACTGACTACTTTACATGCGCTATAAATGCTGGTAACTGTTATTTTGCGGCCGAGGCCGTTAATGAGCTTTAACGACCGTTGTCAATAACAACGAACGATACCGTCCGGCGATATTATCAACTCGGCCACCGGTGTATCTGACAATCATTGCTTGCGTGGGATATATGGTCTTATCTATATATGTTCAATTGCAAAGGGAGACTATTAAAATGTATAGTTTTATTCCTGCTAAGTTGTAGTTCGGGATCTTGCTATACGTGCATATGACTATTTTGATATCTAGGAACTAAGTCCTTTCAAATGCTGCCGCATCCATTACTATCAAATTTATTTTTCAAGATTTTATTTTGAAGATTTTGAAGAATTTATTAAAATTCATTTTTAAAGTTATGACGTCTAAAAATCTAGAATTAGTTAAAAATTTTAATTATTTAGATATAACTACAATAAAAGTAAACTGCATCGAAGTGTTGTTCCGGATATTCTCTCCTTTCTTCAATTTAACTAAAAGCAGAGATTGCAGAGCCCCTGAGTTTGTTATGGCAGTTGAAGTGGGCAGCGTGATATGACAGGACCTATAAATTAAAACGTTTACATGTTGCTATATCCTGTCCCTCTATAGGGTTTAGACGCCCTCAATCGCAACTAGTCTCCCGGGAGGTGAACCTCTTAGCTATAAGGGGCCCAAGGAATCCCTGAAGGCCTTTTGTCAGTGATGTGAATATAAAAATCCCCTCGAAGAAGTTTGTGATTCCTAACACGATCTAAACTCCAATTTAATAACCTACTGCTTAACTCGTGCAAAAAAAAGAACACTCAATAAATTACGTAAAGGAATGATCTATAATTACTATATAAGTCGATATATATAGATTTTCTATTACAAAAAGCTTTTCTGGAACCGGGGAGGACACCGTTGTTCTTTATTAAGGTACATCTACAAATGATGAATCTTAAAAGATACAGCATCAACAATTTAAGAAAATTCGTAGGAATATTCTTGAGCATAACTAACTTTTTTAACTCAAATAAAAGTTCAATTTTACCTGAGAAAAATTAAATTTATGCTGGTATTGCTTTACGGCAAAGACAGTGGCAAAATTTCTCACATTCAGAAGAGAAATGGCCTAATTCCACTACCCAATAGGTACTTGCGTGCGCATATGAGCAACATGAGCGGGTTAATAAACGTCAGAAGATAATTTTATGCAATTCGGGAGATAAACCGGTGAGAGCGGTTCAGATGTGTTATGTTTCTAGTTTTAGTATAATTGTGCGATAAATGAGAAGATGGAGTTGAAGTGAGCCCATTTATTCGAGCATGGATGAAGTCCTGAGTTTATTCCACAGTTGGGAGGGTACTCGAAACGCCGTGCAAATGCATCACTTGGATTCTTGTTTATATTCAGCCACATTTTCACGGTGCGTTAAGTTGAATTTATAAACTCTAAACAAAATACTGAGTGCAAATTATTCCGAATGTACACACGCGAAATGGAATTATACAAATACATTCTTCCATGATAAACTGTAAAATAGCATAGAATAAGCATTTATGCTGATGGTAAAAACAAAACAATGCTAATTTGATACATGAGTAGAAAAAGGTAAAATTAACAACACCCTAACAGAATATTATACCCAGTTTAATATAACTTTTCTGATTTTCAACCTGAGTATCGCAAAGTTTGATGCGATTTAATCAAAAAAAGATAACAAGAGATGATGTACCTGACAATTGACACTGAATTAATCAATACAAAGTCTTGGTTTTGACGAACCAGGTAGATACTAAGGACAAAAAGAAAAATTTTAACTTAAAACTTTACCTCGACTTCAAAGTAATTATAATGTAAAAAAATTCATAAAAAGGTTTTACGTTGTGTTAAATTTTTTTTCTGTTTCAAAAGGAAAGTCTACTACGTAAAAATTCCTACCTAAACAAAAGAAGCTCGTAGTAACACTGAATTTTCCCAGATACTTGAGCTAAGCCAGACAATTGCAGCTTGAATCACAAGTAAGGATATTATAAAATCAAAAGACTTAATTAAAAAATAAGGATTGCTGCGGTATTGTATTGAAAGCTTTGTAAATTATTTCCAGGAGAAATATTCTTCTACAACTCTCAAGGCTTATTGCAACTGCACTCCTCTCAATGCACCTTTATTACGTCTTTCAATACTTATTTATTTTCCTCTGCAGAAATAATGCTCGTAAACTTGAAGCCTCTTTTGCGTTCTTGTTTCCCATCGTGATGTATATAATATATAGTGGAGAAGAAGTACAAAGAGAATTAACAGGACTTTGAAAATTTGCTCAAGGACGCATTGGACAATGGCAATTGCGGAGCTGAATCGGTTTCATCTAGCGACTTTGCCTTCCCGAATTTTTTTTTATTAAAAAACGTTGGCTTTGAATCGTTGCAGATTTTATTCGTCAAGAATTTTGGACTCCAAGGAATGGATCATTGGCGGAGTTCTTCCCTGAAAGTCGACAAGTTCGCCTTCTCAGTGGTGGAATCGTAGATATGGTGAAGTTCTGGCTGACTGCCTTAGTGACCGACCACCGCAAAGATTTCGAACTGTTAGGACAGGGGAAAAGTTTGTTCCTAATTGTTTGGTTGTGAGTTTCCTTGGTTTTATCTATTATTTCATTTGTTTGTATCTGTTTAGGGCAAGGATGAAATGGTGGTGGTTTATGCCGTCGGGGCTCTCTCGCCATTGGCGAAAAGCCAGTTGTTTGGAGGCGACAGCTCCCTTGCATCTTTTGTTGAACCAAAGTTTGCTGTTCGAGGATTGTTTTTTTGAAAAATGACTTGAGCATTTTCCCTAGCACAAGCAGATGGATAATTAGAGCCGAAACAAACACTCCTCCACGGAAAATTTCGATAATATTCCATGAATTTTTCCCATTTGGCCGATCTATAGTGCCATCTATGAGCTTCCACCGTGACAGAACATTTTTGACGGTTCGTGGTCAAAAAGAGATCCAGAAGGCTAGCAAAGTCTCCCTCGCGATCGGGAATGCGGGTTTGATTCATCAACGAGCTGGCTAAAACCACAGTTGATCGCAAACGATTCCGCTTCACGGCCTTCTTCATCGCTGAAGTTTGAGTATTTAAGCCTGTTGATGTTATGTACATTAAAATCTCCCAAGATGGCTATCTCGGCTTTGGGGTAGTTTATCTGTATGAAGTTACAAATACAATTACAAATTTCTTTATTGTACTTGAATTACAACAGTCATTGCTTAGTACAACAGCGTCATTACAGAAATAATAAAAACAAACATAAAGACAAGCAGTAAAAATTTAAAACGCACAGCAAGTCAACATAACATAGTGTAGGGTTCCAACTCCGTGAGGTGTTTCCGGAGATACGCCCGGTACGCTGAGAATCCAACAGTTGCAGGATCTATTTTGAAGTGGTTCAGGTATTTGATAGATGCGTACGTGAATGTCCTTTCCGAAGACGACAGATGGTGTGTAGGAGGTTTGAACAAATTGAACCTGGTACTGTACTGATGGGTGAATCGGAAAGGTAAAAGCGAGGGTAAAAGTTTGTCCTGATTTTTGTGGATCAGTTTGAGTAGAGAGAAGACGTACAAAGCAGGCACGGTAAGAAGTCCAAGCCGCCTGAAATGGCCTCTGCATGACTGCTGCACTGACAATTCTGCCAGGATCCTAATCGATCTCTTTTGAAGAAGAAAAACCCTTCATAGAGATCTCTCAGACCCACCCCAGACGGCCAGCCCATAGTTCACGTGGCTGATGAAATGCCCATAATAAGCATAAAGAAGAACCTCAGGAGACACCGTGTGCTGAAAGCGTCTGAGAAGGAAGCTACCATTAGCAAGGCGACGGCACAAATGATCTGTGTGAGCAGACCAGTTTAGGTTCTGGTCGATGTGGAAGTCCAAAAACTTCACGACATCCCTTCGGCCCGATCAAGGCACCGTCGGTGGGTATGGAGGGTAAAGGGGGAAGACGTGATCGGCTAGAGTGAAAATAAATCATCTCAGTTTTGTCTAAGTTGAGTTTTAGTTTATTGACCCCGAGCCATAAAATTGTTCTTTCCAATGGAAGTTGAACGGCATCTATCAGACTAGGAAGGTCGCTTGGTTTTATTCTAATAGGAACTGTTGTATCATCGGCATAGTTAACACAGAGTGAATTAGGGGAGGTAATTTTGGGGCCCAGGTCGTTAATGAAGATAAGGAAAAGAAGTGGACCGAGAACACTACTCTTGTGGCACCCCAGAGGAGATTGGAGCAAAAGGTGATCGCACAGGTCGGCCATCAGACCCAGTAATCTGAACCGCCTGTGTTCTTCCCTGTAGGTAGCTGGTAAACCACGAAAGGGGCAATCCACGAACCCCGACATTCTCCAATTCCGAAGGAGGGACTAGTGGCACACACTGTCGAAGGCCTTGGAGAGATCCAAAATCCAGCCCATAGTGCGCATTCCCTCCTCCAAACCCTGAGATATGAAGTCTGTAAGCTCCACAAGAGCCGTCTGGGTAGATCTGTTTTTAATTAAAACCGTGATGGGAGCGAGAAAGGATCTCTGTTTTGTCTAGAAAGTCAATAAGACGAGATGAGACAAGGGATTCAAGAATTTCATCAAATACCGGTAGTAGACTAATCGGTCGGTAGTTTTCAGGGTTATTGAAGTCGCCTTTTTTGAAAATGGGCTTAACTAACGCTGTCTTGAGATCTTCGGGGAATACACCAGCCTAAAAGGAGCTGTTGTAAATTTCTGATAATGGCTGAGCAAGATCAGCAATGCAATGCCTGGTAACAAAGGAGGGAATCTCGTCGAAGCCCGCAGATTTCTTACTTTTAAACCTGGAAACTATACTTCTATAATTTCCCGAGGTGACGTCGGAAAAAACACGAAGGAAGAAGAGGCGCGTGTTGTCATGCTGGATCCGTGGGTGTGACTATATTATGTGGGAGAGTCATTTGAAAGAAAGACGGAATTGAGCATCTCTGCCATTCCTTCAGGATCAGTCTTGTAACCTTGCTTCGGTACTCAAGTTCTAAGATTTTATGAGAAGTGTTTATTGACTTGCATTGGTTGTTTATGAGGGTCCATCCCGCTTTGATGGGATTTTCAGATTCACGGATAAGGACGTCGTTACAGCGCCTGGTCTCCTGCCTCACCAGGTACCCAAACCGTCGCTTTAGGCTGCACAGCTGACTTCTGAACAGCTGGTTGGACGTGTTTATTAAAGGATTTAGGAGATTAATCGTGTCATATAGTTGAAGAATTTCAGAGGTGAGCCACCTGGGACTGGAGAGTCCAGCCCCATGAACTCTACATCTCCTGAGTGCGAAGTATTTGTCGAAGTAGAATGAAAGAGTGTCAGAGAAGCAGGAGTATTTCGAATTCGTATCAGGGGCATCCAGAACTTCGTGCCAGCCCAAACTCCGGAGTTCGTTTTGCAGCTGTGCAAGGAGAAGGGGGTCTTTTATATCTCTCTTCCATGTCATCAGGGATTTATCGGCGAGACCGCGGGTGTAAGCCGTCTCAGAAACTCCAAGGGCCACATGCAGTCCAAAGTGGTCTGATAGAAAAGTTGGCAAGTTTTGACTATCGAGCAACTGCAAAATACCAGAAATGCGACGTTATCGATGCATGTTGACGAGGTGTTGGTAACTCTTGTTGGGTGGCTAAAACACAGTCGAAAGCCATAAGAAGAGAGAGTCTCGGGGGCTGGAGGTGTTGGCGTTCTCACAGAGTACGTCAATATTGAAGTCTGCAGCCAAAACCACGTTATTTGTGATCCGGCTGGCCGCGTCAAGCAATCCGTTTAGGTGACCAATGAAATCTTTTACAGGGCAGGCAGGTGCTCGATATATAGATATGATACGTGCTTTCTGAGACCGAAGTTTGGTTTCGGTTGCCGATATTTCACACACGAGAGGCTGCGAAAGAGAGCAGAGGCTATGAACAACCCTGCACTGAATGTCGGACCTGCCATAGACAGCCGAGCCCCCGTAATCTGTCTGCCTGCAAAAGGAAGAGGAAACGTTGTAATGATCGATTTTGATCTTTTGAATGTTGTCAGATATTAAAAAATGTTCGTTTAAGCAAACAAACTCGGGAAATCCCAGATCAAAGATCATGATACCCAGACCATTCACGGAGTTGTTAAGGGACTGAATGTTGATGTGTAGCCCGGAAGTCATGTCTGGAATGATGGGGTGAGAGCACAGTTGATGTGAGAGAGGTGGATGTTGAGTCAACAGTATTCGTTAGGGACAAAAAAAGTGTCCAATACTGCTTCCTCACGTTGGCAGGAGAGGTCACTTTTGACAAAAACGCTTATTCCGAAGTTACGTCTAAATCGGGAATTAAAGTCATATCCTGGGTAAAGATAATTAACTGTGTTTGATGACGCTTAGACTTTTTTGTTTCACACAGTGCTAGTACTAGAATATGAGGTTT
Organism: Malachius bipustulatus; assembly: GCA_910589415.1. Lineage (NCBI taxonomy): Eukaryota > Metazoa > Arthropoda > Insecta > Coleoptera > Melyridae > Malachius > Malachius bipustulatus. The sequence goes on along the minus strand of OU342639.1, from coordinate 32,029,518 downwards.
ACTTGCCTGTAGATGTCGATGTATGAATACTGAGAAATTACCGACTAAAACGATATAATTAATGACTTTACCGGTTTTTTTTATCATGGGAACTACAATAGGAATCAAAGTCAGGATCTGTGCGTGTAAATGATCAATGTTGCCAGAATTGACTCAAAACTAAAGCTCTAAAATAGATAAGTATTTTATTATTTGAAATATTTTACAATTCCATAACTTTTCCAATAGATCGAGTAGATCGAGAAATACAAACATAAATCAAACCTTAAAGTTTATTTTGAAAACTGGAACACAAACGGAAACTTGCAGAATTTAATCCGAGAAGAGAGCTTAACGTAGTTTTCGAAGTTGAAGTCTCACTATTGTATCATCACTCGTAGGTAGGTACAAAGGACAGTTTCTATACCCAATTCAGGAATGCATTAGATAGGTATAGCCTTGACACTGCTATTACGCAATCAAAAGAGAATTCTTTAGAACTCGGAACTCCCTATACATCTCCGATATAGGTAGGTATTAAACTGAAAGCTCTCCAAGCATCTCGAGTTGGAGAGACACATCGAGAGGTTCGATAGTAATAAAAGACTAACAGGATATACATTGTAAATTTACAGCCTATTAACTGGATTATGTTTTAAATGCAGATGCCAAATTTGCAGTTGTAGGAGTTTACCAGTACCAGTGTACCAGTACCAGTAGTGTCTCTTGACTGGCCTAATCTGCATTTTGCTGAATATTTCAGGATGTAAATGAAGTTGGTTATTGACCTGCTCGAACTGCTGAACGGCTTGCATAACTAATAGTTGACTGCGATGCTCTCCAAGTTACCAATCTGGAGGTGGGCGTTATCTCCCTCTATCCACTTTATGGAGTGACTTTATAAATAGACTAGCGTTTGATCTTGTCTCGAATTCCTGGTTCATTCCTCCAGAGACTAGGAACTCGTAGGTGGGATGATTTATCACTAATATTATTGTGAGATAATAAACATAATCAAACAGTTCAATGCTGTAGAATGCATTATTATACCTGGTAAGGTGAGATAAGGTACTTTTGTATGCTACAAAATTTGACTGTTGAGCGGTATTTACATTTTTTTCTGGGGGAAACTCCTTCCATTCTTAATAGCACTTGCTTTTATTAACGGTGCGAATAACAATATGCCTCACGAAAGAATCTGTTTTCAACAAGATGGAGCTCCTCCTCATTTTGGTGTTAATGTTAGGCTATTTCTAAACAACGTATTTCCTAGCAGGTGGATGCTCACCTCTAAATTTTTTCTCTGGGGGTATTTAAAATCGAGGATTTGCATCAATAGGCCCAACAAATTAGAAGATCTCCATCATCGAATTCGCATAGAAATGGAAAGTATCGCTCCGGATGTCATTCAGCGTGTAATACAAAGTTTACAAAATCGTGCCGAAAGTGACACTATTTTGAGCTAAAACCGATTTTTTCAATATTCACTTTTCAATAAACTGTCATTTTATTCGTTTCTAAACTTATTTTTCTTATTAAACTGATGTTTTTCCAATAAAACACCCTGTACCTTGTCAGCGAATAGTAATAAACCCCTGGTATGTAGTATCGTTGTATTCACGAATAAGTGGAGAATCCATTCTTGACAAAAAAATGGGCGTTTCTATTGAAAAAAAATGATAACGTCACAACTCAAAAATGTGATTTGATAAAAAAATAATGCCCTTTTTACAAATAAAATCGACCAGTTTCGGGATTTTGAAAAAAAAAGGTAAATAACAAAGTTATGAATATTATGCGGAACTTTATCACCACGCTGTATAATATCAATCACAATTCTCACAAAGTTTAATAAAATATATTTAAAAAATAAATGTTGATGAATGTTTGCTAAATTCTATTACAAGGTAAAATTAAAGGATCCCGTGCTAGGCTACAAGCAATCTTCAGCAGACAACCAATTACTGCAAAACTCGCAACGAAGATAAAGCGTTCCAGTTTTCCGCATCCATCCAAGACGTTCATGTGACAGTTTTTAAATCCACGACGTTCCCTTTGAAGGCTTTCCATGCATATGCTGCTATTTCTAAATTGCCCGGAGAAAGCGCCTAGAAGAACCCTAAGCCATCGGGCTTAGTGCATTAACTGACAGCCTAACAAGATACGTTGATCAATTTTAAGGCGCAGAAAAACATTCAGATCTGAACACAAACCGAGATTCAGAATGTTCCTTTTATTGAATTTTTTTACTGAAGATCGAAAAAAAGAGGATAAAATTCCTATTTCGTTTGTTACCCATTGCAGACTTTCGGAATTCGCGCTAAACTTTTTTTTTTGCATGCTTTATTTCAAAAAATTAAACGTCAATCACGCGTTTGTAGATTTGTATGACAAACTTATATACCTTTGAGAAAATTGGTTGAAAAATTTTTTTACGGAAACATAATTACATATTGCAATCAGTTTACGTATTAATGGAAGATAGTTGTTTCTGGAAGGAAAACATTTACTACTAGTTGCAGTGAATGTTACATAATTATGTACAAAACATTTTCACATGATGAATTTAGTCCATAGGTATATACTTTTTTCAATATGTTGAATTTGGTTCCAGTATGTTGAAAAATCAATATATTGAAACTAAATTCAAGATATTCAGAATATTTTCAGTATATTGAATTTATTTTCAACAAATTCAAAAGAGTTCCAATGTATTGAAAATTAATTCCATACATTTAAAATCTTCTGAATATCTTGAAAAAAAATCCATACAGGGTTACTGGTAACTGGATACATTCCTTTGGTGATCTGATAAAACAAGAGGTAAGAAGTAAATTAACCCCAACATGCACTATACAAAACTCAATAGATTTTGAGATATTTCGATTTTCAACTTTTCTTAAAAAAAAATGGTTTCAAATGTCTTGAAATGTAATTTTCAAAAAATCTACTTTAACTTTTTGATTTTTTTTTTGCTGGAATACTTGTCCAATACTATGCTTCCTTCTGGAATAAAAAATATCCTGAGGTATTTCGATCGTGTGAAAATTTCAAAGAAAAACTTTCACAAACTATTTTTTTTAAATAAGATTTAAAAGTTTTTACAAGTTATTTTCGCAAAATTGTCAAGGCAACTTGCGTACAAATTGTTTTAAAAACTTCCCTAGTGTAGTAGCTATCTTACAAGGTACGAATCTTGTACAAGAATAACAGAATCTCCCCGCTATGTACCGTTACCGAGGAACAAATCCTTAAGTCGGGACGTTTTAAAAAAATACGGCCCTGAACGGGGGTCTTAAAATTCTCGGATCCGGCCCATCTTCAACAGGTCGTATTTGGGGGTCCCGAGCTTTGTCCCTACCAAGTTTCGTCCCGATCGGTAAAACTTTCAGACACTAAAAGTGTTTCCTAGGCTATTCCCGAAAAATCCCGAAATTCCCGAAAAAATGACACTTCCCGGGAACGGATCCCGCTCATTTTCAATGGGCATCGTGCCATGGTGCGCCTCTTCAATCGAGCCAAATTTCAACTTTCCCACATGAAAACTGGCGGCTCTAGAGTGTTTCCTAGCAAAGTCACAGAAGTTTCGTAATTATGCATATTCTTGTGCCCGAAAAATGTCTGTCTGTCGGTCTGTCTGTCTGTGACTTTGCTAGGAAATACTCTAGAGCCGCCAGTTTTCAAGTGGGAAAGTTGAAATTTGGCTCGATTGAAAAGGCGCACCGTGGCACGATGCCTATTGAAAATGAGCGGGATCCGTTCCCGGGAAGTGTCATTTTTTCGGGAATTTCGGGATTTTTCGGGAATAGCCTAGGAAACACTCTTAGTGTCTGAAAGTTTTACCGATCGGGACGAAACTTGGTAGGGACGAAGCTCGGGACCCCCAAATACGACCTGTTGAAGATGGACCGGATCCGAGAATTTTAAGACCCCCGTTCAGGGTCGTATTTTTTTTAAAACGTCCTGACTTAAGGATTTGTTCCTCGGTAACGGTACATAGCGGGGAGATTCTGTTATTCTTGTACAAGATTCGTACCTTGTTAGATAGGTACTACACTAAGAAAGTTTTTAAAACAATTTGTACGCAAGTTGCCTTGACAATTTTGCGAAAATAACTTGTGAAAACTTTTAAATCTTATTTTAAAAAAAATAGTTTGTGAAAGTTTTTCTTTGAAATTTTCACACGATCGAAATACCTCAGGATATTTTTTATTCCAGAAGGAAGCATAGTATTGGACAAGTATTCTAGCAAAAAAAAATCAAAAAGTAAAAGTAGATTTTTTGAAAATTACATTTCAAGACATTTGAAACCATTTTTTTAAGAAAAGTTGAAAATCGAAATATCTCAAAATCTATTGAGTGTTGTATAGTGCATGTTGGGGTTAATTTACTCCTTACCTCTTGTTTTATCAGATCACCAAAGGAATGTATCCAGTTACCAGTAACCCTGTATATTGGAACCAAATTAAATATATCGAAACTAAATTCGATATAATGAAAATAAATATAATAAATAAAAATAGATTTTCACATGTTAAATTTAGCCCATATACATTTTTTTTTCAGTGTAGGTATTGGATTTATTTTCAATATATTGAAAGCCTTTTGAATAAGTTGAAAATAAATTCAATACAACGAAAATATTTTAAATACTCATTGAATAAAATCATTACATTCAAATTTAATTCAATATATCGAAGTTATTTTGATTATGTTGAAAAATCAATATATTGGAACTAAATTCAACATATTCAAAAGATTTTCCATATATTGAATTTAGTTTCAATGCATTGATTTTTTTCAATGGGCTCCCAAAAGATTTTCGTTTTATTGAATTAAGTTCATATAAGTTTTTCTTTCAATATTTTGAACTTATTTTCAATATATTGAAAACATTTTAAATATGTTGAAAATAAATTCAATATATCAAAAATCTTTTGAATATGTTGAAAAATCAATATATCGGAACTAAATTCAATATATTCAGAAGATTTCCAGTATATTGAATTTTTTTCAATGCCTATTTTTAATTTACTTCCCATATACAGTGTGTGTCACAGGCATGGTACACCCCCTTTTTTTTTCTTTTTTTTTTTGAGATAATTATTTGGAATTTGGTACGTCGCATATTCTCGATAGAGCGCACTTTTTAGCAGAAAATTGAATTTTTTTCCACATCCGGTTTTTCCGGAACTGTTACCAACTTTTTATTTTTAAACGGGACACCCTATATATTATTATATTTTTGGATTCTATAGATTTGTACGAAACCAACAATATCACATAAGTACCATTTTAAATGTCAAATATGTTTTTATTTAATTTTTTATTTCTCAATTATAGTGTGCTCTCTCCAATTGGATCATCGAATGCTAGAAAAATCGAATTTTTGTTCAAAGTACTAAATTAAGTGATTTATGGATAAATTATGCGCACCGGAATGATTTTTTGTGCTGGATTCATTTTTTTCAAATGGTACCATATTGGTACCGAGGTCTACTAGTGTACCCATTTTGCATCTGTGACGAACACAACTGAAATGGTACTTTACCAAGAAAGTAACTAATCTTTGGTGTAAAGTACCATTTCAGTTGTGTTCGTCACAGATGCAAAATGGGTACACCAAAATGTTCCTTATTAAGAGTACTGGTAGATAGTACCTCGGTACCAATATGGTACCATTTGAAAAAAATGAATCCAGCTCAAAAAATCATTCCGGTGCGCATAATTTATCCATAAATCACTTAATTTAGTACTTTGAACAAAAATTCAATTTTTCTAGCATTCGATGATCCAATTGGAGAGAGCACACTATAATTGAGAAATAAAAAATTAAATAAAAACAAATTTGACATTTAAAATGGTACGTATGTGATATTGTTGGTTTCGTACAAGTGTATAGAATCCAAAAATATAATAATATATAGGGTGTCCCATTTAAAAATAAAAAGTTGGTAACAATTTCGGAAAAACCGGATGTGGGAAAAAATTAAATTTTCTGCTAAAAAGTGCGCTCTATCGAGAATATGCGACGTACCAAATTTCAAAAAATTATCTCAAAAAATTAAGAAAAAAAGGGGGTGTACCATGCCTGTGACACACACTGTATGTATTGGAAATACAAATTTTGTTATAATTACATGACACCTAAAAGCGCTTTCGTAGGTTTTTTGTTTTTTCGAACATTTTAATTTTTGTTACGAAAATTGAACAACTCATACCCCTTTATTTTTTTCAATACACCTAACATATCACAGTTGATTGTTAGATGTTAGGACATGTTTCCTTAGTTCATTCCAACCACAATAACTGGTAATTGGGAATCGTCAATTACTTATTTTACAATTAGTAATTGTGACAGCTCTGATTAATGACCAAAAAAACAACTGATGAATGCTGTGCGGAAATAGTAGTGAATAAAAATAACTAATTGGATGGGCACTTATTAAAAGTTTCCATTGTAATACTGGCTAATTGGAGTTATCTCGATGCAGCTCTTATAACTCCGGCCAACAGCCTCTGGCAGAAATAATTCGATTATAAGTGGGAAAAAAACCTACAACAAGGCAACGAAAAACGAACTTATAATTATACACTGTAGAAAGTGTCGCACCCCAAAATTTTGCCAGAATTTGATTGGGGATAACTTTCTACACTTTCGTACCCCCGTTTTCCAAATAAAATATTTTCTTGCAAGTTTCAATGAGCAGCTTTCGAAGCTTTTGATGTGTCACCTCGAGACGGTTTTCTAATTTTCGAGTTCCCACCCGTATTTACAGGGTGATCCCGAAAAATCAACTGTTTGCTCTTGAAGTGTCTAACTTGTTTTCCTCGTCAACCAATTTTGGGAATTTAAGCCTCGTTTGTGGAGCTTAAACTACAGGAAAGTAAATGTAGGAACGAAAATTGACTCAGGACTGACATTAAACAAGTTTTGGTAGGAAAATTGAATTAACTGAACTAGCTTTCATTTGTGAATAATGTCAGCTCGTTTCAGTCATTGTTAACGATAGTTACGAATCATTCTCAGGTTAGAGAGAGCGCTCATTTCCCCTGAAAGCGTGCAGATTTAATTTGGTTGCTGTGTCAACATTTTTCATTTCGTGCAAACAAGAAAATTATTAATTGTTCAAATATTTAATAACTTCCTACAAGTGGAACGAAAATTCATAGAGAAAGGAAGTACCAACGAAAATATGACCAGATTAAGGAAGTGAGAACGTATAGGGAGCTACGGGCTAAATTAGCAATATTAAACAAATATTTTATATAGGAAGAAAATATGTGGGGAAATTAGAAAGGTTAAAAGAAAAATACGACCCATCAATTATTGGTTACGATAATAATCAAAGAAATTGATTACACAAACAAAAAATGAAAAGGATTGTTATAGAATGAGTGCGGGTAATACGTTGTGGAATCTGATGAAAATTAAGAAAATAATAGCAGGATTTCAGTAACAGAGCAGACCCGGCGGAGACACGAGATTTAGAACATTTGACTAACTATGGGAAATTGCATTAGGTACACAGTGAAGTTTAGCGAGGGAAAACTTAATTCAAAAAGGGGACGATATACCTATACATACACGCCGCGAAGTTTTCAAATTATTGATGACAGACATATTTGCATGAACTTAACTAGTAACTAAGCAGTTGACATCAACTTTTTTGCTCCAATAAAAAATAATAAAAGTCAAAACACTATGACGAATTTCGAATGAAAGTTCGAATAAAATGAATCACGTGAAAATTGTTTTTTTTTATTTACATATCCTAATAGATTATGTGGCTGGGACCGAGACTGTGTGGGGAGGTTGGAAATTTGAAGCGGGTGAGATGCTGCAATGGTAGGCGAGTGCTGGGTGCGTATTATGAGTGCTACATCCATCGTCCTTTATGATGGGACTCTGATATCACCGCAATATATCCGTAGGGAAAGCTCGGTCATAAAAAGGAGTTTTGAACTTATCATTATGGAATTTTCGACTTTTTGAAAAAAAAACTATTATTTTCTGTTTTATTTATTTTTTGCCAAAGTTATAAGAACATATATAAATGGGATACTCTCTCTGAATAACTATACGAAGCTTTGAAAGCGCGGAGAAATATTACTGTTTGCATGAAATAACTCCCGGCCCTGGCCCTCTTGCCATTCCGCTTCAAATATTATTCATCAAATAAATACCTGATTTGTATCTTTTCTTGCCTATTACGCATTCCTAAGCCACTCGGAGCACCATCTAGGTTAAGAGATGATTATGTAGTAAAAAATATTTTAATAATTAAACGTTGTAATAAAAACGTTCCAAGTTTAGACTCATCAGACGTGATGTCTCTGTTTAAAGTTCTCTTTCTCCCTCGTTAAAGAAAACTGTTAGGGAAAACCTAATTCAAACAATTTTCCCGGGAATATTTACAGAATTAAAACTGAAGTGAGGATATTTGCTCAAGTTATAACAATTTTTGCTTCTAATCCTGGGTCCTCTTTATTTAGCTTTTCCTACAACAGTCCCTCCGAGTAAATAACCGAGAGGCAATCAGTTATAAAAGCCTTTTGCTCGAATTTGTAGCGGGGCTTCAGTAAAGAAATCTGAACTACCAACGCCGAGGACTTTTAGGAAACTCTGCAAACTAAAGAAATTCTGGCAATGTGATAGCAAAAATCGCAGGAAGCTGATAATATCAAACTGGAATATTAGTCCCTTGACAATTTGACACAAATATTCATTAATTAATTAAAACGAATCTTGGGATATCTGCATATTGATTCCTGATTTCGCATCATCAATGCTACGTTAATTATTTTCAGCTACTTAAGTATGAGTTTCAATTACGCTTATTGTGAAAAAATTAATTATGTCATGTGCTTAGGCATATATTTTCACCCGCCCATGTCCCTCCGATTGGAGATAAATAAACTCAGCGATTGTGTACTCATTTACACACAATTAGATTCGCCAGACAAGATTTGTTAAGTAAACCGATTAAACCAGGCTTATGGACCGTTGAATGAGTAAACAATTGATGTTTGAATTCTCTTATGTTTTACCCCCAAATTGATTTCTTTTATCACCAATTAAGTAAGTTTGCATAAATTTATGGACAAAGGAAATTAATGCAAGGGCACTCTGAACACTCCCATAAAATTCTATTGTACTTTTTGTTGAAAAAAAAATATATACAGGCTTGCTCTTTTTAATTTTTAAAAATATTTTTGTAATATATACAGGCTGGTTCTTTTATAAAATCACAACATCAACTTTCTTATTTCAAATACGAGGGTACATTTTTTTTTCAAGTTTTGGATTGAGATTAATTTTTTGAGTAGAATGGCATTTATGTTGTCTATAACAACTCTCCCGGTTTATGCGCTATATCAATTTTTTTGAAAAAATTCATTCTTGTATAATTTTTTTTTGTGTAACTTAAAAAAAAATAAAAAGAGGAAAAAAAATCAATTTTGAAGAGCGCTAGAAGACTCAAACTTTGGAAGGTCATTGCAAAATGCATGTAAGCTCCGTTTATTTAGTCCAAATCGGATAAATCGTTCAAAATCCATAAAAAAAAAACTAGAAAATAAATTCAACTTCAGCGCCATCTAGCGTAGAAATAAAACGTTTCTTAGGAAAACATTACATCGCAAAATAACGTTATTTTAATCCGTTCCATCGATTCCTTAAGTTAACAAGGTCTCGTTCCTCGACCTTGGCCTGCCGGCGGCATCGGGCCTTCGGCCCTCCATGACGGGCCTTCGGCCCGGTTTGTCAGTAGATCCCCGTCAAAGTTAGAATTTTTCATTCGTTTTTTTCGTGTTACCTTTTTTCTATGTCGCTGCACGGCACTGTGATCAGTAGATTCCGCGTCGTAGTTAAAATCTGACATTCATCTCTTTTTGTGTTATTTTTTTTTCTATATCGCTCCTGAAGGACCAATATGGGAACTTCCGAGATCGCGCGTAAAAGTTAGATTCGCGTCAAAGTTAGTCACGCGTTAGTTTGACAGTTCAAGTTGGTCGTGAAAGAGAGAACAGGTCGCGAGAAGCACGGAATTTTCTTTGACAGCTGTCAAATATGTCAATTCGGTCTGTGTTTCTTTTGACTGTTTAAAAGAAAATGTATCGGTAATTTCAAAGTCGCCGCGAATTTTTTTATCGGAAAAAAATGACTCATCTTGAGGTTTTTCAAATTTGACAATTTTCTAGTGACTTTTTCGATTTCGCCGTCATTTTTTCAGAATAGTCAAATGAGACTCGCGAGTATTGTCTTTATTTTGACAGCGTCGAAAACATTTCAACGGCGACTCACGCCATCATTATGATTTTTTTTTTAATTAAAAACATTAAGGAGTTTTTTCAATACTTTTCAATTTGACGTTTCAAAAATGACAGCTCAAATTTTAATTTCGCAACTTTTCCAAAAGAAGATCGTAGCCTAGAGTCTCTTCGTTACGTCAAAATTAATAGCAGGTCGACATTTTGATTTTAAAAATTCAAAAAAATTATTTCGTGTGTTCGAAACACCAATTTTCCACGAAAATGGCCAATTTTTGATCTCGATATCTCAACTTTGACGTTTAAAAAGTCCCAGTTTGAATTTTTTTCGAGTTTTTTTCAAAACCACGTACTAGCTGATAGTACTGCCGTTATTCTGGCATTTTGAAAAAAATTGTATCGCGAGTTTCAAGGTCGCCGAGATTTTTTTTTGTTGAAAAAAAAATTACTTTTTTTCGGGTTTTTCAAGTTTGACATTCATTAAGTGACATTTTCGAATTTGCTGTTATTTTTTCTGCATAGCCAGATGAGGGTCGCAAGTAATGTCTTTATTTTGACACCACCAAAAATAATTCAATCACGATTTATACCGTCACTATAATGACAATTTCGGTAAAAAGAAAAACAATTTTTCTCAATATTCATGAATTTGACGTTTAAAAAAAATTACAGTTGCATTTATCCGGGATTGCTCTTGCACCAATATGTTATTGCTGCACATTTCACCTTTACGAGGATACCAAAATCTGGCCGCCATCTTGATCCTTCGATTTTAATTAAATTTTTTCGTGTGAAAGAACACGTGTTTTTTTCCACTTTTCGATTTTGACGTTTCAAAAGTGCCAGTTCGGATAAGTTTTTCGAAAATATTTCACCGGGGTGTAGTAGCCGGGAGTCTCTTCGTTACGCTAAAATTACAAAATGGCCGCCATCTTGATTCTTCGAATCGAAAAAAATTATTTCCTTCGGTCGCGTTCACGGAATTTCCGCATACGTAATATGACATTAAGTTCTTTACTCTATTTTTCACGGCGCATTTTTCAAATTTTGCAAATAATAATCACTCCAAATTATTAGTGAAAGACCAATAGTACATCGCAATTAATTGTAAAAACAATTATTAAAAAAATGCATAAGAAAAAACAGAAATTAGCCCGAACAGGATCGGCGCATAACCATCATTATAATTATAATTAATTAATGAAAGCGGGGCAACAAACGACCGAGCCCGCGATCCGGCACGTTAAAACTTCATTAATAGTTTCCCGACGACGGCGAAATGCCGAAACGTATTATTAACAATTATTTCATATAAATTGTCATATCTTCGTTATTAAATGACCAATGTGGATAATTTTTTCACCATCATTTACGTTAATTAATTGTCGTTGCGACTGTCCTTTTAATTTTCCCAATCGTACATAAAAAAGAAGACAAAAAAAATAATAAAAAATTTATTTATCGATTTTTTAATAAAAATAAAAGTGTAAGCTAATTTTCGAGCAGCGAGGAATTTTTTTATTTTTCGTTTAAAGTACCAACATAATCGAGATGAAATGAAGCCAAAACTTCAAATTTAGTGTTGAAGAAAAAAAATCTGACAAAAGTTCAACTATGTCACCGATGGAGGAAGATATATGTGAAACACGTCTGAACCGTTTCAATGACCTGCCGAAGTTTTTCCGAATTTTGACAGTTTCTCCAACGGTTTAGAAAAAAAACTATATCTATCTTTTTTGTAGGTGAAGAACGTCTCTATCATAGAGCTTTGTTATTTTTTCGATCGGTCGACAATATTTCGAAAAAAATTCGAAAGCATGCGTTAAAGAGTAGCATTTGGTCAATTTGTTCAATTGAAGAAACAATTGCCGCTCCCAAACAGGGAATTTTTCGGGAAAATGTTTCGAATAAAAAGATAGCACTTGAAGAATTGTTCAAAAAAGGTCTGATTAGATTTTTCGCTAGGATGAACCGTTTTCGAAAAAAAAAATTTTTTGTAGGTTTTTATTTTATTTTAAACCAAAGCTGATTTTTTTGTTTTTTTTCGAATAAGTCACTTTTGCCGACTTGTCACGTAAAAATCATCATCATCTTTTTGGTAGGTAACGAACGGCTCTATCTCGCTGTTTTGTTATTTTTTCGATCTGTCAAATAAATTTTGAAAAAAAATCCGAATTAGTCGCAAAATTATGCGAATACGATGCTCACCTAATTATTTTTTCGAAAAACGATCTCTACAAAGTTTGTACGTCTATCCTTTCCCTAAGTAACTGTACTTGCAGAATCTGTCCGCGACGTACCGTTACCGAGAAACAAATCCTTATGTCGGTACGTTTTAAAAAAAATACGGCCCTGAACGGGGCCTTAAAATTCTCGGATCCGGCCCATTTTCAATAGGTCGTATTCGGGGGTCACCAGCTTCATCCCTACCGAGTTTCATCCCGATCGGTACAACTTTCGGACACTTAGAGTGTTTCCTAGCAGATTCCCGAAAAATCCCGAAATTCCCGAAAAAAAGACACTTCCCGGTAACGGATCCCGCTCATTTTCAATAGGCATCGTGGCATGGTGCGAAATTTCAATCAATCAAAATTTCAACCTTCTACGACGAAAAATGGCGCCTCTAGAGTGTTTCCTAGCAAAAGTCACAGAACTTGTGACCGACTGACGGACAAAAATCGGGCACAAGGCTCCGTATACTTCCGAGATTTACGATTACATCGATCTCGGAAGAACAAGGTAAAATCTGAATCACCCTGTATAGAAAAAAAAAGGTTGAGAATGAGAAGATTTAGAATGAGAGCTCCTCATTCGTACTTTTACTAATTATTATCTAAATACAGGTACTTGATGAATAAATTTGACTAATTAATCAATAATAGATGCAGGTACTCAATTATAACTAAGAATAAAAAACCTCCAATCTAAAGAAAAATATTACCCCACGGGAGACTAAGAATGGCCTCGCCTCCAACAGTCCAGGTTGTTTGTTTTTTATCACCAAAATCCATTTTGGGTACCTACTAATTTCATTAAACTCATGAAACAAAACTATGCTCAAACTACGTACTCTGGAATTCCAAATGAAATTCCATATCCGGACTGGATGAAAATTAATTATAACATTTATTGATTTTTAGCTAATGATAAAAAATTAAAACTTTACATTTTAAAGGTCGCACAGACAGACTAATAAAACTTTATACACCAAACCAACATACATACATAAAGATTTCCCGAATTTAATATCGAAAATAATATTTTCGTCAAGGTCAGAATCAGAGCTCTCACGCTGTCCAGTATGTGGATTTTTTTTATTTTGCGCTCTGCCTGACGCAACGTTGCCAGTCTGCTATACAGCAGCAATGAATTCGATAGATTAACCCCCAATAATAGAAACGAATTGACTTATTTAGGAAAATTTGCCTAATTAACCTGAGATCACTAAACATCTAAGGGAGTCTGACAACAACAACCCCAACACCGTTCAGACGTACGGGGAAAATAAATTTTTTTCGTAGTAAATACGACGTAATATTTTTATGACGTAAACAGCTCTAGAAACTCAAATCATTCTTTGATATTAGTGGTGACGACTGATGATGAAGTGGGGGGTCACACTAACACTAATTCGGTGCGCTATGGAGGCAATTAAGAAACTTATCCGGGCCTCTATTTCAATAGAACGCAATTGGATCAACCCTTGTCTTACTCATATTAGTTTGGCCTGCTAGAGTACTCATATTCAGACGAGGAAACGGCCCAGAAACCAGATTAGGGACAGTTTTGCTCTCTCTGGTGGCTGATCTGCTGGATAAAGTTGACAGCTTGTACTCTGGGAGGCACCTCAGACGCAATCTTCTCTGCGTGTAACCTCCTTCTTAATTTTAGTGGCTCGTCAGCACCGTTCACCTCTCCAGTTTTCACAGCTTATTTGACTCGTGAATTGAGAATCTAACCAAATGTCCCAGCTTGTGGAAAAATAATTTCCTCTCCGCCACAGCAATATCTTCCATTATCGCCAGAGAAGGTTCCCAGTTTTTGTATAGGAAATTCGCAGCAACTTGGCTTGAGTTTATGACAAGTTTTCTCGCTGTTGTATTGACACCGAATGACTCTCCTGAACGCTGTGCCACAATGCTTACATTCAGAGCTAGTATCGACTATCGATCTTGAGAGGACTTGGTTTGTAATCTTTAACCGGAGTTTCGTACGGGAAAATTAGAATCGGTATCCATTGGATGAAATTACCTGTCGGCGGTATCCATAAATCCAGGTAAAATTTGGATTCTTAGATCAACTAAGATTTAAATCTTCTGCTGGATTTCATTCATCTTAATCACTCTTCGATTGTTATCGCTCTTCATGACGTAGATAATATATAAGAAAGAGTGCATAATAATGAAACGCGACATTTCTATTCCTTTTATCGCGACCTACTTCTATAATAAATGGACAGCCAAGAAGATATTTCCTTTTCACGTATAAGAATAACAATGCATCGCTACTACGAGAATGAGTCTGCAAACTTTCGTTGATATATTAAATCTTTCAGTAGGGCCTGTAATTTGACATTTAGAGTCTTACATGATTATGATTAAAGGTAATTCAGCATTATTGGTATGTCTGGGAACCATAAATTAAGATAAAGTTTCATTTTAATATTTTTTCTTTATTTTTATTAGGACTTTTATTGAGGACTAACTTTAGATGGCCCAATAGGAAATAATCCAGGGGGCTTAAGTCCAGGTATCTTATTACTTGTAGTTTCTCCAAATAAAACCTAATAACATTAGAAGCGCTGCATCGACCTGTCCTTACACAAGGCGAAGAAAGCTATTTTAGGTTTGATAAAAAGAACTTTAACGATTGTTAATGTGCACTTCTAGCTCATTCCTAAGCTATAGAAATAGCTTGAGATTAAAAAGACTTCTGTTAAATAATTAGGGGATTAAACAAAATAAAAGACTATCTCTTTGTTGAGCAGTTGAGTTTATATAATCCTCTTTGTCGAGCGAACAGCAATTAGTAAAATGGCTTGTTTCGAAAATATTCCAGATTCCTCAAATCAGCTACGCCTCGACTAGTACGGAGCTGTCGGATAAGTCGAGATTCGAATACTTCAGCCGAGTCGTTCCTCCCGATAATTTCCAGGCTCAGGCGATGGTCGAGATCATTAAAGCCCTCGACTGGAAGTATGTCTCGACAGTGGCCGTCGAAGGAGACTACGGAGAAAGGGTGAGTTTCAATACTTTTAATATGCGTTTTTAATAATAATTCACTGTTTAAACATCACACGATAAGTAATCAATCAATTTTTATAAACAAGACTTGGCCATGACCAGTGCACGAAGCCTGTTGTAATAAGACAGGCAAAAATAACACCAATAAGTGACTTCCGAAATACCTTTTATGTATAATTTTCTAAAAAAGCTTCAACTATCACCCTATGGCGATCCTGAAAAATTAGAAGAAGCCAAGTTTATCACAGTACTCCTCAAATCATTGATTAGATCACTACCAAAAGAAGCAAAATTGATCGTTTCTATGAAAGTTAAAAAATTCTGTCATATTTTAGTAAAAAAAAATTACTTAACTAATATTTTGAGCAACTTTTGAGCACATCCAATTACCAAGCAAATGCTGTAAGAAAAAAAAGGTTAATTCCTCTAAAACAATATTCTTGTGGTCAAAAAATCCTTCAGAATCCTCTCTTACGGTACGTGTGTACTCGCTGCTCGCTGCATAAAATTTCCCGGTCAGCTTCTGTTTCTGTTGCTGTTGAAGTTTATGGTAAAAATGAAGTTGTCATCAATAAGAAAGAAATAGAATGTCTTAGATAGAAAAAATGATATGAAACTTTGGTTCTCTCAATTGTAAATTACTGCAATATTTTGTATTTTTCTTGTTTTGACTCTATAACTAAATATCGCATACTAGATGTAGAAAATAGTTCCATCCGGTTTATCTATGGTTTGAGATAGTTTGACCATGTTTCACACAAACTGTCAGAGTTGGAGTGGTCGAGTATGCCTGAGCTCGTCACTACCTTGTGTTTATTGAACGCTTTGCGCATGCCTCGGCATCCAACTTTTTTGTTTAAACACATTTTTTGTATCTATCCGCAAAAATGTACAACAAAGTCAGCCAAAAGTACAAGGATGTGTCTTTGAAATCATTTCGCAAACATATTAGGCTACATTAGTTGAGTTCAGTACACGGGGAAGGGGAATAATAATGATCATGATAATGGGATTTTTGTCTTTTTATGTATGTGGTTCTCAAGTGCGGTTAAGTGTATAAGAATAGCTTTATTTTTATGTTAAATTTCGTCGTCTATTAGAGTCAGGAGTGAGAACTAGAATTTCAAAATTCATTTTTATTGTGCCTGATACTTACTATGTAACATTCTATGTTGATATTTTCGTTAATAAAGACGATATTATTTTTATTATAAACCTTATGAAAATGCGCTCCCGATCAAATTTTTTGTAGCTTTGAGGATCGTCAGTATACTATGAGTAGATCAGAAGTCTCCATGGACATAGGCCCACAAAAACTCGAGATATGAGACACTTTGATTGATTAACATTTTGTAGTTAGAAACTACTTTATTCTTCAAGTATTATAGTAAACATATGTAGCAATGTCTTAAGGTGTATTAATAATCTCTGCGAAGCATTTCTTGCTTCCGAGCCGAAATGTTGCTTATTCAGCGCTCGGAGAAAGCATCCGCGGGGACTTTCCAGATGTTTGGGTAGTTTACAGTGTATCGGATCTCCCTGGTATAATAAGACCGTTAATTGAAATCCTTGAACAATTTAGACAGAGGGAATGTATACGTGATCTTGTTCGGTAACGCCGTACCGGGAACAGTTGTGATGTTTGTATATCTCATTTGAAACTAACACGTACCACGTAATCGTATGTGTACGTACACGTATATATTCATGCAAACAGTAAGGATTAGATAACTCTGGAAGGATGAAGATTTCACTATCAAAGGCAGTAAAATCGAAATTACATACGTTGCACGTTTCCGTAATGGTGATTGTTACTACGGCTGAGCATGTTCTTATATTTTAGTACCTGAAGGGTTTTAGGAGGCGAACTGATAATATTTAAATGATATAACTCTAGCAGCATCAGCTACCGCGACGAACACTGTCAGAGCTCGGAGACACATAAAAATGGGAACGAGGCAGGATGCGCAGCAAACGAGCTTTCGCTAGCTCCGTCCGTTCAGTAGAGTCAAGTGAGATGATTTATGTCATCGGAAATGTCGAATCGGGTGTCCTTTTATGAATATTTAAAACTAACTCTATCATTTGTTGTGTTTTCAGCAACAACTCCTGCGCATCTCTCATTCTCAAATTTATGAGTCCCGAACTGTAGTGCAATATTTCATCAAGTCTGCTTCATTGCCAAGAGAACCGCCGTTCTACTTTTCTAATAAAACACGTAATTAATAATTTATCAAAGAACGATTTTTAGTATTTCTCTGAAGGTTTTATTCAATAAGAAATTCAAATATCTGAAGTTTCATATTTATCAAAGCAGTTCACAAATGTTTCCCTTAATTAGAAATGACGATTGGGACTAGATGAAAAACTTCAAAGCGGCTAGGAGAAAAAGATGATAAACTCTCCCCTTTATGAAGGTACATAATACAAATGGAGCGATCGATAGCTCGCTCAGCGGGTTAGAAGAGCAGCCTACTAATTCTTTGGCGCTGTCACCGCATGGGTTCGAATCCCACTCGTGCATTGGGTATTGTGTTCTTCTATAAAACTATTTATTTATTTAAGAATTTCTCTGTGTCTATATGAGCTAGATCTCGAACACAAAAATTACCAGAGTGGAGCGACTGTTACCTAGGTACATAGTTAAGATTGATGTTTCCTTATTCTTTTTAAGAAAAAAAAAGAACGAATGTACAAACATTTTATTTTATGTAACGTAAAAGTGTTCCACCACTTATATCTGCTTTTATACGAAAGTAACGATTAAAGTAGCAGTAATGCAGAGATCCACTTTCTTTGAAAATCTTAGCCAACTATTGTAAGTGGCTGCCGCGTTCTTAATAAGAGCTTTCTATTGATTCTTGGCTTCGAACTAAACTAGTTTGCACTTTAATGGACTCTTTAGAATAGTAGGATGAGTAGGAAGCTTACATCATCAAGATTACCTGTCAGTTTTGTCTTATTTCAATTACGGATATCGAAAACCTTCCAGAGCATGTGCTTCAATCACATCAAGATTGAGGCTTGGTCGATATTTATATCATATCAAAGAGTAATAATTACGTGACACAATTTGATAGGTAGTTAGTATGAAGTATTGTAGTATAGTTATTCTAAACTAGTGTAACGTGATACACGTTAAAGGGTCTATGAAAATAAATAATACTACTAGCGCACCTTTCGTTTATTTACCAAATGTTCCTCGAGTGAAACTAAGGCCATTTAAATCAACTTGTCTTAGTACAAAGTTACGTGGTTTGACCGCTAGGAGACGTCAAAATGATAATTCTGAATCAATTAAAAATTTTTTTTTGCTTTATGAAAGCTAAGCCGCTGAAGCGATTCAAGCGATGAGTACTTTTCGTCCCACAAAACCATAAAGTGATACCAAATTTCATCAAAATCGCTTCAGCGATTTAGCTTTTAAGATAATCAAATAACAAATTTAGAGTTGACACTTCGACATCTCCTAGCGGCCAAACCAATCAACTTAGGACAAAGATAAGTTGACTTAAATCGACTTAGTTTCACCAGAGGAATATTTGGTAAAAAGCTGTAAAATCATTTCAGGGATATTTCAGGGTATGCAAAGCACAAGGTCAACTGATCCGAAAAGGATAACACTCATCAATAGTTTTATTTATTTATTTCGAACTCCTTTACTGAGTATTTAGAGGTGCAATTAAAGAATTATTAAACTTATCAAACTTGGTTCCTGGGTAAGTATCGTATAAGGCGGCAACACAGTAGGGTCACTGCCGCAAGTTTCAAATTTTAGCAAATGCTTCAATTGCTCAGTAATGCTGACCTGCTCCTGCTCTGCTATGGGCTTCGGGACTGGGGTAGTAGTATTAGCATTAGTATATAGTACTAGTGATATACATTCCTTCCTTAAATAAACGCAAACAGTCACATTCCCCCTTTACCTCTACCAATATATAATAAAATATATTATTTAAGGTCACCTTTATTTCAATTAGATCGATTCATAATTAATTGAGGTAGAATAAAAGAAGTGCGATGCTCTAAATTCCAAGGGGAAAAACTGAAAGCTCGGCAATCGTTCATCTTATATACTCTCATATCGAACACACACAACCGTGAAGCTCGCTCATAAAGAGTTCTCCCGGAAATGGAGCTGTTGTAATTTATGTATTATTTCTCTTGTTATGTGTCGTATTTTCTGCAACGTGGTCCTGACTTAGCTCGGAATGCTGATGTAAAATGGTTCAAGATTAAAGCTTGCACCCTGAAATGAAATTTCCCTTTATACTCCACCTGTTTAGTATCGGAACGCTTTCTGCGTAACATACAGATTGTTGCTTCTCCTTTATTATCACCAACCGTCTATTATTCAAATCGTAAAAGATTTAGTGAAAATTTTGTAGTCTTTTTGAAGTACCTTTTTTATGGATATTGCTGCATTATCTTAATGAAAATAGACCACAATGTTGAGGGATATTTTATAATCGCACTTAGCCCCAGGCCCAATTTTATATACACCCGTTTAAACCGGAAATATGATGGGCGATAACTTTTCATGCCTTTTTTTCTTTTGTTTTATTCTTGACCTAGTTATCAATAATAACTTTTTATTAGCTACTCCGATTTCGCTCACATTTAGCATGAACTATTATATTATTTGCCCAACCCATACCTATACCTTATCTTATTTTCCGTAAGCTGGAACTCCACTGATGGGAGCTTGTCAAAATCAAACTCGATCAGGGATCTTATAACAGATAACAGTTGTAGGTACGTAAACTACCTTACTATGAGGGATGCGACAATGAGAACTTCAGTGTATCGCCATATCTGCTCTAATGCTTATGAAACTGAAACTACCATGACCATACACAATCTATATTAATCCATGAGCATTAGAAAGTTTCTATTAGGTACCTGCCCTTTCCCAAACATAACGGATACCGTGAATAATAATTAGTTTCTTACTTGTAATGTAAACACTAAGTCATAGCTCTAGCAAAGTCTCACTAGTACATTATTAATACTTAGAAAGTTATTATGTTGCCTCATTCCTCCCCAAAATTGTTTATATTGCCCTTTTTAGGTCTAAGTACTTCCACGAGGGTGAAAACGTTGTGTTAATAAGTTGTAGTTTCAAATTTATTCAACACATTTGCTGCTGTAAATAATAATTATCATGTTTTTTGACAAGATTTTTGAAAAATTGGTTTTTTTTTCGGTTAAAAAAACTGTTCATTTTTTTACACAGAATCATTCCAGATAATGAGATCTCTTTTTGAATTTTTTTGGTTCTTTTTTGTTAATTCCAGTCCTAATTTAAGTGTCTTCGCGGTAATCGTTTGACAAAGAAAGCACACTGAAATGACCTGCTATACCGGCTACTTTTCCTGCCGTTTAAAAAAAAAAAATGAACAAAAAAATTTCCCATTAACGTGTGTCCGGAAATGCACCGTTTTTGATATACAGGGTGTCGAAGAAATATTATTTTTCCTGTTTTTTTGACGACATCTCGGGAACCGTATGAGATACAATGTTCAGCTCTTCCTTTACACACTATACAGTGTGTGTCATAGGCATGGCACACCCCCTTTTTTTTTTCTTTTTTTTTGGGATAATTTTTTGAAATTTGGTACGTCGCCTGTTCTCGATAGAGCGCACTTTTTAGCAGAAAATTGAATTTTTTCCCACATCCGGTTTTTCCGGAAATGTTACCAACTTTTTATTTTTAAATGGGACACCCTATATATTATTAATTTTTTGTATTCTATACGTTTGTACGAATCAAACAGTACCACATAAGTACCATTTTAAATGTCTAATTTGTTTTTATTCAATTTTTTATTTCTCAATTATAGTGTGCTCTCTCCAATTGGATCATCTAATGCCATAAAAATCGAATTTTTGTTCAAAGTACTAAATTAAGTGATTTATGGATCAATTATGCGCACCGGAATGATTTTTTGAGCTGGATTCATTTTTTTCAAATGGTACCATATTGGTACCGAGGTACCATCTACTAGTACTCTTAATAAGGGACATTTTGATGTACCCATTTTGCATCAGTGACGAACACAACTGAAGTCATGGCACACTATAATTGAGAAATAAAAAATTAAATAAAAACATACTTGACATTTATATATAATTTAATATAATCCAAAAATATAATAATATATAGGGTGTCCTATTTAAAAATAAAAAGTTGGTAACATTTCCAGAAAAACCGGATGTGGGAAAAAATTCAATTTCTGCTAAAAAGTGCTCTCCATCGAGAATAAGCGACGTATCAAATTTCAAACAAATATCTCAAAAAATAAGGAAAAAAAGGGGGTGTACCATGCCTGTGACACACACTGTATGTGTTACAGACTATCTCACTGATCACCTTATTTTAGCCGTAAAATAAAGGTTTTAAAAAAATTCAGTGGCGTAAATTTAGGGTATTTTGAGGGTATCGACCCCCTAATTTCTACGCCACTGGAATAAATGCGATTTTAAGCAGCGCCTTTGAACCCTCCATGTTGTCTACATCAAAAGGTATTCTTGGTTAAAGGCTCTAAAGTGAACCGTTTCCGAGAAAAATGTCATTTAATGAGAGAAAACATTAATTATAAGAATACGTTCTCACTTACTTTCATTTTTCCAAAATGCTGTCGAAAAATCGTTAAAAAATTTATATTTTCTCTCATATAATGCGATTTTTCTCCGAAACGGTTCACTTTAGAGCCGTTAACCAAGAGTACCTTGTTGGTATAGAAAACACGGGCAGTTCAAAGGCGCTACTTAAAATTGCATTTATTCCAGTGGCGTAGAAAATAGGGGGTCGAAACCCACAAAATACCCTAAATCTACGCCACTGAATTTTTGAAAACCTTTATTTTACGGCGAAAATAAGTAGATCAGTGAGCACATAGTGTGTATAAGAGCTGAACATTATATCTCATACGGTTCCCGAGATATCGTCAAAAAAAACAGGGAAAATAATATTTCTTCGACACTGAGTATATCAAAAACGGTGCATTTCCGGACACACGTTAATGGGAAATTTTTTGTTTATTTTGGTTCGAAGAATCAGCCTGTGTAGTTTGGCCAACCTTACAGTAAACACCCTGTATAATGCCGTTTTGCTTTAAATTTTTACTGTCACCGGTACCATCGGCCATCGACATCGAACAAGTCATTTAACGTTTCACTGCAGTCTCGCCAGACCACTAATAATTTGGATGCTGCTGGGGTAATAAGCTTACATCACTTCATCGAAAATGTTGGAGTATTTGAACTGTTAAAAGAAAAAAAAAATTATCAGAGCCTTGTATTCTGGGACATGGCCAAAGTGAAACATCCCGAGTTTTTCAGACCTTGCAATTAAACTGCTACAATTGCCAGTTTATTCCGCTGTAATTGAACTAGTTTTTTCGAATTGTTCTTACATACGTTCACTCCCAAATTAGAAATCTGTCAACGTTTGACGATCTAAAAAAAAAGGTTACCTACCCAAACCGAAATGAAGTAATTTTTAACAATTTTTATTTTTATAATAAAACGTCATTTACAACAACAACGGGTCACAAAATAACATTGAAACGATAAATATTATATAAAGGAATAATTGTTTGCAAAATATCAAAATATTTGAAAACTCAAAAATACTCAATTCAACAAAAAAAAAAATAAATAAAAAAATTGCTAGAGGGTTCAAAATTGGTACACGGATGAAAAATTTTGAAAACTAATGCCATATTTTGTAATTTATTGCTAAAAAATGTAACATTTGGTAGGATTAAAAGACACCTGAGAGGTGGTGTGTGTCATTTGTCATCGTCATCATTTTTAAACCATAAACTATTAGCGAAGTCAAAATTTTCCTAAACCGAGGAGGAAAAATGTTCCCCATATTATGATGCGTACTTTATGTGTGAAACTGTACAAATTATAAATAATATTTAATGAACTATAATAATTATTTACAATAATTATTTAATACACAAACTAACGCAATTGTTTCCATGTACATATGCGAATTAATCGTGCGACATGTGTGCAGCTAAATCTACCATTAATCAGTGAAATAATGAATGACAAATCAATATACAAGTTAAATCTATGATCATGTCAACAAATAGGGACAAAAAGAAAACGTGTTGTTGGAATAATGATTCCCCTTCGTTCCTAACTTAGGTACCGGCAGTTCAGAGGGCCTTTGGATTAATACTAAACCATTACAAGGGACCACCAAAACTGCTTCTTCGGGAACCGCAACGCAATTAGGAAACCTCTCTGATGCTCTCGTCCAGCTTGATGCAAGGTATAGCTTTTCCGAGCAGGTTATCCTGCCATGAATGTTTCTTTTGATCATAGCTTCCTAATGTGTCGACTCGATTTCCTGGGCCCTCACTTAGAAACCCAGCAGATACACTAACTACTTGCTAGATCTTTAGGAGTCTTTCCAGTCAGTAAATATTATTTCCCTACATTAACCTCTGTTAATAGGTTGCGGCATATTCCAAGGCCATGGTTGCTGGCTTACCGGATTTGTAATAGCTTGCTCATCGTGCGCATTTTTTTGCTCTCTGATATGTTATAACGGTATCGCTGCACTTACCAAATTATACCTATCTGGTTTTCTAATTAAACTTATCAAAAATAAAAAGAAAATAGATCTGCTGCTTCCCTAACCTTCAATCACTGTTTTTTCTCTGTTCGCCGACTATAATTTAATATTTCTTTTCAATAAATTTCGAATTTCTGCACATGTAAATAGATCGCTTGTCATTACAGTTAGGTTCACTTAATCGTAACTTAATTAAGTGTTAGTGTTAGAAACGAATAGGACCTTCGAGGCGAGGCATCTTGTCCAGTTTACTCCGGGACCGGACAAGTATTTCCCGTATTTTAATAATTATTATTATCGTCCTGATTTTCTAATTAGTCCGCATTGGTAAATATCAATAATACTCACATAATAAAGTTACCAAATAATCTTTATCGATAACTAGCTTCTGAATATTTTAATCATCGTATTCCCCGTTTCAGTACAACCTATATGCGATTTCACGTCTGACTAACCTGTCTAGACTGATAATCTCAACGAAGAGTCAGTTTTTGCTGATCCTGTTCAGACTGGCTTCTCACACCACAGGGGCTTTCATATTCAGTTTTCAACTAATGAACTCCAGATTGCTCCTGTTGGAAACGGAATTATTTGACCTATTACTCCCGCTGGGAAATGTCAACTGTATGTAGACTCCTAGAGTCTCTTGGTTGGAATTAAAGGTGTTCAATTGATGAAGGTGGGAATTGCTATTGGTGAAACAAAATTATTCATACTATATGATGGCTGTGGCGGATTACCAAAAATAACCCGAAACGGCAGTATAGTCAGTCGATTTCCAAAGCTGAATTAATTAATAGTGATTCGGTTTTGTCAAATCAGCTCAAAATCCAGTTAACAATCTATACAACTTACAACTTGCAGGTTCTCATAGAACGATTACGAACGTTTCTTAGTGGTTCACACACTTACCTCGTCTCGCTTGCTTTCAATTGAAAAACAAATGTCCTTTTTACAAACTTGTTCTGTATTTATACTCCATCGCTTACATCGAAACGTTTTCATTCGTTCGCATCTCGGGTATCTGTTTGATCTTTGTTAATTTACCGACAACCGATGGAGCGCATTCGTTCACGCTTGCATCTACAAATTTACCTAAAACGCTGGTTGCGAATTACCTACCTCTTTTACACTTGACAAAATTCCTTCGGCAACGCGAATAATTGGAAACGTTAGTTAGATGTGTGAGCCGCTTAAGAATTTGGCACATTCAAGATACTAAGTAAACTATTCTGATGTTTGGTATAGTTACTGCATGTTTTAGAAATTCGTGAAGAGTAGGATTTTTTGTGTGGAATCGATTAGTTATTATAAGTATGAAAGCGAATCAATTATTGCTCCATTGTGAAGTTTTTCCGCAGTAACATCAAAAGTTATGGAGTGGAATGCAGGAAACGACTAGCATGAACATTTCCTGTTGAGCAATTCGTTATTATTCTTTTCTGTATAGTTAGTTATGTGAAATTTGAATTGATCCAAAGCGAGGGCTTTTCAAACTATTCTATCATTTCGCAAATAGCTTCGATCTAATAATAAGTAATAAGACAGACAGAATAAGTAAATCAAATTAACGATCTGGAGTTGTAAATTACTCACGACAATTTCAGAAAATTTACAAGGCTTACTCGCACTAATTTTCTTCGCCTACTTGGAAACTTTTCGGTTCAAGTATTATAGATCAAATAACTTAATTCAATGTTCTCATTTAGTTATTGGGTTTCGGATTAATATTTGATTCACCACTAAAGTTTCCAAGCCTGAACGTATCGTGCGGGTATATAAATATTAAATGGCTTACTCTGAGGGTAATAAAACACAATTTGTAAATTTTCAGAAATTTATTATCAGAAACTCTTGTTTTAACCTCCAGAGGATTATTTTCAAAATGTATTTAAAGAGTACTTAAAATATTTCAACAAAACTGAAAGTGAACAAACTGTGATAATCTCTAAGTTCAGTAGGCTGGTCTTGTTCAGGATCACGTGTGGAAATGTTGAGATCCTTACATGCCGTTAGGATTAATGATTTCTTCCTCAACCCTCCTCTA
Source organism: Malachius bipustulatus (assembly GCA_910589415.1). Taxonomy (NCBI): domain Eukaryota; kingdom Metazoa; phylum Arthropoda; class Insecta; order Coleoptera; family Melyridae; genus Malachius; species Malachius bipustulatus. The sequence goes on along the minus strand of OU342639.1, from coordinate 32,003,378 downwards.
ACTTCTCCTAACCCTTTTCGATCTTTTCCCTAACCATTCCTTAATCTTTCCCAAATCCTTGATCGTTCTCTAACCTTTCCTTAATCCTTACCAACCCTTTACTAAGTTTTCTCAAACCTTTTGCTAACCCTTCTCTAACCTTTCTCTAACCTTCCTTTAATATTTCCCAAATCTTCTCTAAGCCTTCCCAAACATTTCCCAACCTTTCATATCTTCCCTAACCTTTCATAACTTTCTTTCCTAAATTTCTTCGTAACCCTTCTCTAACCTTTCCTAGACCTGTTCCTAACCTTTCCTTAATCTTTCCCAAATATTCCCTAACCCTTCTTTACCCTTTCCCTAACCTTTCTCCAACCAAAAAACCTTCTTGCGCATCAATGGCAGAAATAGTGTATTTATATGCGATGATTCAATTATGAATATTTTCACCACTTTGAAAATTGGAGAATACAGGGTGCACCATGTATCCTTCTCTATATTGCTATCTCCTGAACGCTAAGAGATACAGGGTCGGTTAAATTAGAGAAAAGATGCGCAGTTTTGTGGCCATCTCGAATTCGTCAAAACATGCAAGATATCTGTGACCGTTCCTGAAATATCCTGAAAAATCGAGATTTCTTATTTTCCTCATATCTTTTTTATCATTGGAAATTAATAAATAATTTTTTGTAGGCTTACATAATCCATCTGACATTTCAAAAATTTTCAAGGCCTACTAGATCCAAGAGTTTTTACAGTCAACTTTCGTTTTTCTTATGGCCGCCATATTATTTTTTATGTCGGTCGACTTGAAAAAAATAATGGAAACCAAAAATTAATAAATTTTAGAAAAAAAATTGGAAAGTTTTTATTCTTCTTTTTTCAAAGAAAAACCTAATAAAAATTCGTCGAAAAACGTCAACATTTGTAAAATACGCCGAAATAGTGCTTGCCCTATGGTTTTTTAATTTATCTATGAAATTCGGTCTAAAAATGTGTATTTTTTGTAAAGAAAAAAGGAGAATAAAAATTTTTTTAATTTATTTTTTGAAGTTTAACAATTTTTTGTTTTTATGATTTTTTTTATACCGAACAACATAAAAAAACACTATGGTGGCCATAAGAAAAACGAAAGTTGACTATGAAAATTCTGGGATCTAGTCGGCTTTGAAAGTTTTTGAAATTTCAGATGGGTAGATCTTGACGACTTATGTAAGCCCACAAAAAATTATTCATTAGTCTCCAATAATAAAAAAGATATGGAAAAAATAAGAAATCTCGATTTTTCAGTTTTTTCAGGATATTTCAGGAACGGTCACAGATATCTTGTATGTCTCGACGGAATCGAGATGGCCACAAAATTGCGCTCCTTTGGACTTGTTTAACCGACCCTGTATCCGTTAGCGTTAGGAGATAGCAATATAGAGAAGGATACATGGTGCACCCTGTATAATAAAATCAATATTTAAAAACGTTTACTATTTATAGTGACACCCTGGACGACGAAGCGAAAATCTAATTGTGGTTTATGAGGTTTTTTGGGAAGCAGATTAATTTTTTATGAAAAATGACTTTTTTCTTAAAAGGAATATTAGTATGACGGTTGTCATGCAGGCAAAGTGTCAGACAAATCACAAGCCGTGGGCCGTCTAGGCAATGGATACCTAATCCGGTCCTGGCAATAATATTTCTTAAGAACGGCGAGTGGGTAATAAAAGCGTTTCGTTGGTTTTAGTTAAATTTTTTCTAGTTGTTCGTTTCTTATTCATTTATATTTCGTAATAAATTAAGTTTTTTCATTTTAATTAAGAGTAACGCGAATATTATTGTCCCTCTATTGCTTTTTTGTAGTCATATTTTGTCTTTGTATTTAATTTATTTTCACTCCGCTCTATACGAATGTAATCTGTTTTTTTTTCTCATTTGGTGGGCATCACCTCGAAGAAAACTCCTAATTGAATACGTCTCGTCTTGTTTGGTTTTATTCAAAAATGTTTATTAATAAACAGTTAATTTATGGTACCGAATTTACAATTAACTCGATGGAGCAAAAAAAACTTTAATCTTCATCACACAGCATGTAGCGATCGAAGAAAGAGCTTTTCCTATCAGAACGAGGCGGTTTTTCATTTTGACCTGCTTTTGTTTCGGTGCACATCGTGTATTCATCAGACCTTCGATCTTAAATTACGTGATTAATTTAGCAGTCAGGCAGTGTAACCGACTGCTTCCAGATTTAAAATTGGTTATTGAAAAGACTTGATGCGAATAATCAAGGCAAGCACTTATCAGGAATCGTCTGGGCATTTAGAGGAGTTTAGCATGCAGCTTATTTTGAATCAAGGAATAGTCGGTACGGCGACTTATTGGAAATATTAAGCAGTCCCATTCAGGGATTCGATTCCGCATGTCACGACTCGCGAGTCCGCTACAAGTTTTATTGTTGAATAAGAATGAATCGAAGGGAATGATAATAGGTTTTCAACTAGAATTATTGATGTGCAGCTTTCTAGATTTATTTTCTTTAAACAAACAGTATAATGGTTGTTATGACGACGAGATATCGCTTGTAACCGGCTTGTAATTAGTGGATGTTTATGTGAGCGATGTTGAAAACAAATCCGTTAAACAAAAACCTTAGCTAATATACCTTGAAGACACATGTAAATAAAATATAATAGGAAAATGCATCCATCAGCATAAACCGATGTCGGTCAATCGACACATATGCTTATACTGTAACGCATTTATTGCGTTCAAATTTTTTACGCCTATACATCAAAAATTGAATTGTTTTCTCGAGCTAAAATTCCTAACGAGCTTTTTCTTAAAAGTATCGCGTAAAAGTTCACGGACCTTTTGATCAGTGTAAAATGGGCAACACCTGAAAGGCGCGGCGCACGCACGAAAATCGTCTATGTGGAAGTCGATGAGGACGACAAGGAAGTGGTGTGACATTGAGGCTGGTGTACAACTGCTTCTAGCATTTTATGTTAAGGAAATTAGATTTCTGAATCCAAAACCGACGAGTGTTTCGGGTCATTTCAAGAAACTATACGTTTCAACCGAACGACAATCAACTGCGTGGCCATTTGTCATCCTTTCCACGGACATTGATGAATTTTCCGCTACATCGAGTCGAAATCCAAGCGTGTTTGCCCGATTAAATAAAAATGTCCCCGACAATAATTTCCTTATTAGACTTTCCGGCAGTGACCGACCCCAAACATCGAACGTCAAGTAACAGAGAAACAATCGATTGCTATCCAACAAAGTTCATTCTCTTGGCCAACTTAATTTGAGAAGGGACCCGAAAAGAGCGATCTCCAGCAGCGTCTACTGTAAGTAAAATTTTCTTTTCATTCCTGAAGAGCTCTTGGTTAAGAAAGCGAACCGATTCTTTTGTGAGGTCATTGAAAAATTAATACTAATCTCCACAATACAGTTTTAAGTTTTAAGTTGGTTCTCAACATAGACGAACTGATTATGTTACAACAAAACGGTACATATGTTACACCCTTAGACTTGAAGAGAGTAATGAGAGAGGGTATCAGCAACATTTACAATAGTAAGTCCGATGAGAAATTGACAGGAACACTTTGTAAAAGTAAGAGGGAGAAGAAGACATTAAAATTGACTTCTTTATATGTAAATAAATTATAGTTATATAAGACTGAACTTATAGAGTCAGATTAAAATATTCAGTTTGTCTGAATTAGACGAAAAAACGACGTTATATCGACGTCATAAACCTCACGTCATAATCACGTCTGAAAAATGATGACGTGATATTTTGGTAATATGACGTCGGGGACCAAAAAAGTTATGACATCATCATAACCTGCCTGGGTAGTAGGATCTCGAAAAAGTAGTTCTGTAATTGTGAGGAGTCAATTTTCCGCTCACAATCACCAGACACCAGGGCCATGTCCCTTATTGTGTCTGTTAGTGTTAAGACTTCCAAATGCAGCTCTTTCACTCATGGTGATGTTGCTTTTTGGGGGCTTGACTCAAAACAGTCACGAGGTACTCATTTTATTTTATTGACAATTCGATTCGTGATCAAAGAGAAGAGGAATTGATATAGAATTTTGTGGAAATCCGGTCATTAAGTGCGATTTAAAAGTTACATTTACAATAGAAAATAAATAGAGGACCCCGAATTCGTTGGATAAATGGCTCAATGAAACTACATTAATCAGTGAATTGAATGGAAACGCCAACATGTTCAAATGGACAATAATGTAATGGATCGGGTCCAGGACGCATGGACTCGAGACTGTCGAAGCTCTGGCAGCCGGCGGCTATTTTCTGTTCCGTGTTTTCCCTATTCGCCTGACGCCTGTCTCCGTGTTCGCGGAACAGAATGAATCCTGAATGCCGATCGTCCTGTTCCGGTCAATCCTACGAATTTATATTCTTATCTAACTCGAGATTAATCAACATAACAAGAACAACGTTTCTGAGATACTTATTCGCCCAAAGAGATAAATCTTCTTAAAGGGAAATACTCATTTAAAGTAACGCAGGAATGATTTTTTGATTATATTTTCCGAGGCGTTCGGATATTTTCCGATCCGAAATTTTCATTCGAGCATTATTAAGCACAGAGTAAAGACCCGCATACCAAATGATTAATTCGATCGGTAAGCAACAACTCTCGGCACAACAAACCGAAAGCGTCGAGGAACGTGATGGACTGCCCGTCCAGGACAATTTACTTACCTCAAAAGTCGAAATATTCATTCCCGGGGGGATGTTGATTGACAAATTTCGAATGTAGAACAACCGATTCTGAATCAAGACACCCAGATCCGGGGCATCCAAGAGAACCAGGCCATCGATTTTAATCTAGCAGATAACAACTATTGTACCCAGTTGCTAGCTTTGAAGATCCACATTGCGGATCATAACGATCAATCGATAAAAATTGGAGTCCTGGGTGCGAAGTAAGCAGAGGTATTGACATAACAACTTATGTATTTCAAAGCTACCTCGAATTTAATAAACAAGGCATATTGATAAACATTAATAGACTATCGTATAGAATTACGATGAGAAGTTATCTTGTTTAAATGTGAACAATAAAATGTCCTTAACTAGGACCTCGAAATCTGATATATAAATAGTGTTAGATTAGATTGGATAATTAGAAAGAAAATTAGATTACCTTTTAGATATCTATTGCAATCAATTCTATTTGAGCTGCGTAATCGATCGCTCTGAGTAAGCTACCGCTCTTGCGACATGATGGTTCAAGTTCAATCATATCTTGTTACGTTATTTATACATATACAAGTGCCATCGTATATGTCTTCTCGTCTTACAACGTGATTATATTATCTCTGGCAATCCTGGAGGATCAAGGGTTATCATCTTCTGTCGGCGTTCTAGCCAGTCCTGCAAGGTTTGTCACATGGCGATTCAGACATTCTTCCTAGTTTATCTCTAGTCAAGAATCCCAAATTAAGTTTGGTGGAATAAGAATAAATGAAACTTGAACTGAAGGTGGTAGACTTATTGGTTTTGTTTCCGGTTTTTCTTGTCTCTCTTTCTTATAACAAAACGAGAAAAATATTACGCTCTTGGTTCACATAATTAATGGTTTCTCTGGTAGTGTAGCTACATTTCAAAAAAGACCATCTAACGAGATGTACTGTAACGCATTTGTGGCGTTAAATTTTATTTAAGTACGCGTACCTTAATTGAAAATAACTACATCAAAAATAGAATTGTTTTCTGGAGCTAAAATTCCTAGCGACCTTTTTCTTAAATATATCGCGTGTAAGTTCACGGAGCCTTTTGACCGTGCAAGAAAGCATCATCTGAACGGTGCGTCGCATGCACGAAGAGCGTTTACTTGGAATCCAGAGGTTGACGTGGAAGGCTCAGGATTGGTCGAGGAGAACGCGTGATCTACCTGGAAGAAAGCGTCGAGGGAAGACAGAGATGCGTGGGTACGAAACGAGGATGGACGTGTGAACTACAGCGCGGAAGGTCCACCTGTAATCTTTTTTTTTATTTTTCCAAATATTTGCCAAATATTTTTCTGTGTTAATATGACCTCATGCATGAAATATTAGAGGCATAATATTACCTCAATATTTTTTGAGTGCTTTAAAATGATTTCAGGCAGATTTTCGCCTGTTTTTTATGAATTCCAGAGCACAGTTCGCATATATTACATACGCATATACCAACTTCTCGTCCAAAGTCCCACGACCCCAGAGCGACATCCTTTTTCATTCAACTAATATTAAATTGAAAGCAAAATGAATTAGCATAGAATCGAGTCGCGCCCCTGATGGCCGTTTGTTTTGAAGAACCATCGGCGGCATTCGGCGGCCATATTACAGTTTTTTCATGGATTTATTTCCTCTGCCGAGCGGCGGTCACTCTGTTTCATTTCCCGTTATTTTCGCTCGCTCGCAATCTCATATAGGAAATAAGTGAGCCGAACGTTTGTTTCAATTTCACCGCTGGCAAACAACATAATAACGTTTACACTTCGCACCCTCATCCATACCTACTACAGGCCGGCCGCGGCCAGGTCGTCGTAATATGCGACTGAAACTGGAAAATGTCATTAACGGTAAAATCAATTTGCGATTTTTTATTTGCAATGTTGTTATTCAGAGGCGCCTGTTTATGAGTGAGTTTTCCGCTCGTGCGTTGTCCAAATGGAAATGGTTCGTACGTGCAGCAGGTACCGCTTCCGACAGAACCGGTAAAATGATGAAAAGCACCAATTACAAATCCTAAACTTCAATTGATGACATTTTAACGCTTTAACGAACCGTGTTCAATTTTACGTCATCGTTTACACGACCGCTTGCATTGCGTATTTTTAAACCAGAACAAATGCAAATATTTAAATTTCAAATAATAATAATAAGTATGTCAGCATTTTCCAAAATTCAACCCCTAAAAGATTGCAAGAAAGCAGATATATCTCAAGATGACTGCTAGTTAGTTGTCGAAATCCCAATGGTGAGAGAGATAAAAAAGCTTTGTATACATGAAACGTTCACATATTATTTCGATCCCCACGGGCAACAATACGTTTTTCGACCAATAGGGGTGAACAAAACTTACATCAATAAATTTATTTTCGGCCCTCTCTTTGAGAGCGGGTAGCTCCGCAGGGGATGGATGCTGGGAAAAAAATTCACAGCAAAGAGAACTCTTCTTTTTTCAAAGTTGGTATATTTTTACTACCTATCTTTGTTTGTTTTCTTTACCTCCAGTAAAAAGGATATATAACTAGAGACTTCTATTATACAAACATCCAAAAACTAAAAATAAACTGAAATCAACTAGAAAATATTTGTTTTGAAAAATATGCCCACCTACATGTTTTGTACAGTGAGCTTCGATACTTTCAAGTATAACGAAGTGTTTTGTTATAAGGAATAATTTAATAAGTAATTAATTACCATTAACTAAGGCATGATTTTGGTGTTGTTTCGAGCGTCATCAAGATTACGGATAAAGAAAAGAGAATGAGCCTAAATAGCAAAACAATACGCAATGCGGGATCTGTTTTTAAATTACATTTTAAGTAAATTCATGTAAATTGGCGTAAAGCCAAGTACCCGAGCGCCTATATAACTATTCACAGGGAGTTCCAATGATCATTATATCTCGCTATCTTTAAACAGCAAAAGGAGCGGGTCTAGCTAGCCGCCCGGCTGCAGAAAGAGATGCATAGTCATTTACTTTCCGCCTTCGTCCCGGTGATTCACCGATTGGGTCTCGTTTTTCTTTGTAGTGAGTGCCATTGTTCTAACTAAAGGAGAGCGGTGCCTGGAGAGTGAAGTAAAGGAACCAAAGGCGGCAGAAAGTACAGCAAACACTACCACGTTACTCTAGTTTTCCGTCCCTACACAACTACCACCTGGCGGAGTGGTAGTCGAGGTCGCAAAAACTACGAATTAATAAACACCAATTTGAATTCCTGGATCGAAACCTTCATTGAGGTATTATTGCGGGAAAAAGCATAAATAGAGATCGAGCAGATGTCTCCTGCGGATTACTCTGTACCTACGTACAGGGAAAATAAAGTTGGCGTATTTATATATAACACCCTGCATATCGCCAAATAATACGTAACCGAAATTTGAATCGTGACATTCCACCCCCAGACAGGACCTTTGTTGTTAGGTTTGGGGGGGGGGGGCAGTTTTAGGGCGTAACACAGTTTTGAAGATAGTTAATGAAGTTTGGCGAAAAACACTAACAGTGGGTATTATAAAGGCTCGTTAAGTTAACGGGCAGTTTTCTGTGACGGTCCAAACGTTCAACAATTTTTATCAACATTTTTGTGGTCACTTTCATGCCAAGAATAGATCAATTGAAAAATTTTCCACTTAGACTCGATACCTTCTTCAGAAACGGGCACAGAAACCTGCTCTTTAAGCTAATCGGCCTTTATAATATCCACTGTAAGGTGTATTTGTAGTAATTAAGAAGTTCAGATATAAGAATAGCGAAATGCGTGTAAGTTTAATAGCGCGTCTGAACAGTAAAAATTGAAATTTAAAATCTTCAGGGACCCGTGTTGATATCTCGTCGCTTCGTCGCCGGTGTATGTTCCTGCTTTGATACGATCAAGTTAAATCTCCCGAAAATATTAAATAAATTGGAAATTTTCAGGAATTCATTGATTTCCTACCGACACGCCGTTACATCGATCCGGTTCTAACACATGTCGACTTCGGTGAGTTGCTTTGAGTTCTCCTTACTCTCCTCTACCGGAGATTTATCAGCAAACACTTGTACCTATTCCTAAAATTGCCTCCTAGTAATATCACGTTTGGCACGGCAGGCTGTGAAAACATCCATGATCGTTCACCCTTCCCTTTCACTCTGGCTGATGCAATCGAAATTATTCTCCACTCTCTCTTTCTCTCTCTCTCTCTCTCTCTCTATCTCTATCTATTTCTCTGCCTCCCCCCATGTCCCACTGTAAGGAATTACCGACGCCTCCTTGACTCAATCTCTTGAGTGGATTATTTTTTTTATCGAATTAGATTGGCATAATCATAACTAATGAGCCGAATTGATTTCATCAATTTATCTTGTACCAGAAAAAAAACGTGTGATATAAATCCACATCGTGACGGAAAATAATTGACCTTACATTCACATTAGACAATGCTGATGATTTATTCTCTAACTCTGGAAGGGTTTTTAAATTACAACTCCAAGTTACGGGAAATATACGCGTCTGCGTATTTGGTCAAAATTAACATAATTTTAGTTTTATGATTTACATGAAAACTTACCAAGCTGCTGGTACCAGCATAGCAAGAGACACAATAAAATTTTTACGGTCTTACACTCTATTTATTCCAAGTTAAAAGTCGTATAAAATTCTTTAACACGGCATAGCCTATAACAATAATCTCCAAATCTAAACAACAATCAGCTGTTCTCTTATTTACACATACAATGCTACAAAAGGGTCTAATAATACAACATTTTTAGAAAATAGTGGAACTCCACATACAGACTAGTTAGTAATTATCACTAAAAGATAACAAATTGACGTTAACTAACGCAACAACTTACTGGATCATATTCGAAGTTATACTTTAATAATACAAGGTGTTTCTAAATGGAGTACCATAAATTGGAGGACTTGTAGATAAAGTTAAAAAAATACGAAAATGTAGGAAAATTTTTTTTCGAAAAGGCTTTATTGATGAGATACAGGGTGTTAAAGAGTCGACCGACAGACCACTCTTTTGTTAATATTTGTTGAAACAATAACCCAACTGAGACAATTTTTTGTGTGTAACAACAAGTTATAAAGAGCAATAATCAGACAAATTTTCGGTTTATTTCAATAAGCCAGTGGCGTAGAAACAGGGGTCGTTTGACACTTTTCACTCTTTAAAAAAGTAAGGGCTAGGTTTTTTGATGTCTTATTACTTTTTTCTGAATAAACGGTCTTTTTACAATAAAAAAGTCATACTTGTTTAATTTGCCCAGAGGCGTCCGTTCTTGAGATATTTGCAATTTTGTGTAAAAAAAAAAAAAAAAATGCATTTGAACGATTATCAAATCAACCAAAAATAATGTTTTCGTTGGAGCAGCGTTTAAATGCATGTGTACGTGCAAACGGAGGACACTTCGAGCAATATTAGATAATCATTAGGTAATTTTATGTTAGGTATGTTTTGTTCAATTACTTATGTTTTGTTATGTGTTGAATAGTTTTCTTGACAATAAATATTATTTAATTTTCACTTCGGATATGAAATGTCAAACTGACAAGTAAGTCCAAAAATTAGTTTATTTAAATTTCAAAGCTACCTTCACAATTTTAATAAATGAAATTTTTTAATTGCAAAAAAAAACAATTGCAAATATCTCAAAAACGGACGCCTCTGGGCAAATTAAACAAGTATGGCTTTTTTATTGTAAAAAGACCGTTGATTCAGAAAAAAGTAATAAGACATCAAAAAACCTAGCCCTTACTTTTTTAAAGAGTGAAAAGTGTCAAACGATCCCTGTTTCTATGCCACTGGCTTATTGAAATAAACCGAAAATTTGTCTGATTATTGCTCTTTATAACTTGTTGTTACACACAAAAAATTGTCTCAGTTGGGTTATTGTTTCAACAAATATTAACAAAAGAGTGGTCTGTCGGTCGACTCTTTAACACCCTGTATCTCATCAATAAAGCCTTTTCGAAAAAAAATTTTCCTACATTTTCGTATTTTTTTAACTTTATCTACAAGTCCTCCAATTTATGGTACTCCATTTAGAAACACCTTGTATAACTAAACTCAGAATAAATTGAAAACTAAAGGGGTGAATTAATGGCCTGGTAATCGATCAAAAGGCCAGAATGAAAACAAAGATCTGAATGTGAATCTGATCTAAATCTGAATCTAATAAACAAATAAAAATATATCACAACCATACAATAAAATCAGTCCGAATATTCAGGTGAAAAATTCAGAAAATTGTGACAGATTGTGACAAATTTGAATAAAGCAAAAGCGTATTTCATATATCGAAAAAGCTTCCAGCATAACGCATGAAGAACAGGTATTTTTTATTAAATCCGAATGGTAATTAAAGAACTGGAACTAGCCCACCTTCTTTCCCTTCCACCCTTACCATCCCACTCATTATTCTTCTGGAACAGGAAACGTAACTCAACATTTTTCACCACATGAGAGAACAGAACAGAGCACGGAACGAAAAAGAAGCAGTTAACAAGCTGGAGTGAGGGAGGTTCAGTGATTTAGGTATATAAAATCTTTTTATGCGCACGTAGGGCGCTATAAATGTTACTAGATACATTTAATTTTTTTTATCCTTGTTCGCAAATGTATTCGTACTTTTGTATTGAAAAGTGTAGATTCTTACATGTTTTGTAAGAACCCCTTTGAACTTTGATTTTACTTGTGGTCGTGATCGTTTAGTTTTAACCCAGTGGACCATCTGTGTTTTGTTCGTTGTAACCCTATTTTGTTCGACCGTAGTAAATGCTACGAAAATGCTCAAGTTAGCCAATTATTGTGAGAAATGAGACATTATTAAAACACAATAAAAATTAGTCCGGACTTACCCGAACTAATAATAGAAAGAACCCTTGCAATCAAAACTCTGACTGTGTTAACAAACATTTATTACACATAAAATAATCAGCGTTTTGGTGTAGAATAGAAATTAATAAACAAACCTGTTATATTTAGAAAGAGAAAATTTTATTTTTCTAATTAAAAGAAACACAAAAATACATATAAAACCCAAAAGAACAGAATAATAAATAAATAAATAAATAAATATCAGACGACGTATATAAATAAATAAATAAACATGTTGGTTGCAAATAAATAAATAGTTTAGAGTACAGAAAAACAGTAAACATAAAATGAGATCCAACATATTATATGAACTGAAACATGAACAGTCATCGGTGACAATTTAGAAATAAAATAAAATTCATCAATACCACAGTGCATGAATAAATCATCACATCAATTATGAAATATTAAAGAAACAAATACGGTTATAAGTTTGAAATAACGCTCGGGCTTACGAATTTAATTCGTCGTTCAAAGATTATGACATTACATGAAAACAAAATTCGTTTACAGTTCAGATAATTTTATCATTAGCCCTGTATCCCACACGCATATAAAAATATAAATAAAGAGTCGGGGAAAATAACACCCCTTGTTGCTGACCAAGTTCTTTCTTGTGCAGCGAATTTAAACTATAGGAAAGGGTAAAATTGCCTACAGACACTATTAATGAAATCAATTGAACCGTCATGCACCGATAAGGTGAACCAAACCACAGTTCATTCATTTACAGTACAAACAAATTACTTTAATTTGTTAATTAATCGTTATAAATCGTTAATTTCAAATGCACCCGTGTGCCTGGTGCAGGAATGAAATTTTCACTAGCAACTGCACAGACGAATCATTTGAATAAAATAATATTTGTTATTTCCTTTAAAACAATAATTGAATGTAATAATGATTAATGATCAAAATCCCCAAATTAAATAATTATCTAAAAATTAATTTAAATTAAAGACACACTTTCATCAAGTTTAATGATGATAATAATTAATAGATGATCAAAGTTCTCCAAATAAGGAAATAAAAATCACGTGTAGTTTTATGAACAAATTAACTCATTTAAAATATTAATAAATCGTTGATTAAGGTTTTCCCCAAATAAAAATAATTATATAGTCACATGGTTGGTCATTTGAAATAATACAAATAAAAAAAAAAATAGATGGACCGTGTCTCAGAAGTTCTTAGAAAAATTTTCGACACTTTTTATCTGAGCTCGGTTGTGTACGAATGTTTCTAGCAAAGATCATAAAAATTTGCTAGATTCAGTGGTAACACAATATGCATGGTATGATTAAGACTTGAGACATACAGAAAATCATGCAATTAGTATATTTCGTCGCATGTTCCCTTGAGAAGTGACCTCCAAGAGATGGGATTATTGATTGTACGCCCGCAAGGAGGTACAGTGTTGCGATGTAATTTTTCACAAGTAAATCTTCCTACTTGATGCTCTGAATTAAACCTTTTTAGACTAAAAAAATAATGTACATAATATGTCCAATTTATGTTTCCAGGTAAGAGTAAAATATTTTTTTAGTCTACATTTCTCTACTTCTTATACTTATTTTCTCTCTAAGTACTTATTTTAATCTCCCGCTTTCAAATATTAGCTATTGAATTTTAACAAGGAACAAAAAAATGGTTTTTAAAACAACCAATTATTATTTTATTACATAATTTTTATATTTTATTTTGATTTTTATCATAAAAATCACGACAAACGTTTTATTAAGCTCTTATTATGACATATGACATATTAAATTGAAAGGTTAACATAGCTATAGCGGTTTGGTTGGTGCTAGCTTGTTCCAAAGAAGCTGGGTTCAAATCCCGGTTGAGGCAAGAAACTTTTTTTCTTCTATAGATACAGGAATTGTCACTTATCTTTAGTAATGAAGCCAAGTAATCGAGCTTGAACCACTGCAACATACCAACAAGTAGAATTATCGATAAATTAATCCACTTGCATTCTCAAAATAAATATCCGACAGTGCATTTTATTTGAATTTTAGCCGTATGTGTAATTACATACAAACACCTTGTAATAACAATTATTAATACAGTGCAAGAGCAGAAAAGATCGGTTGCACAGTTACTGGAAAAGATAATCTTGTGTAAGCAAATGCAGTTCCTGTTTGTGGATAATATTTAAATCTTCTCGGGAGAATTACTGAAGCCTGAAAATGGCGGAACGTCGACGCAAGGAGAAACCTTATCAAAATTTATTTCATCTTTCACTTTGTGAATATGAATAAAATATAGCATTCCAATGAAATGATCAGGAAATGATCGGGAACATCCATACTGATATCCGTTAAGATACTGAAAAAAAAAATCTGCATGATATTATTTATTGATGGCATGTACTTTAAATTTATGTTTTTTATTTTATCTAGAATAGAAAATAGAAAAATGACATCATGTCTTGACTTTTTGACCAGGTACTTAAATATTTTTAATTAAAAAAATTAAGTTAAATGTTAACTTTTTAATATTTCTATGAAAATTGATTGATTATATGAGAATTCAATTGATTTTTATGTTGATTTTTAATAATCTCGACTTCTCGACAAGAGAAAAAGCCGACAATAGGATAAAACGAGTCACGATATCGCTGACGATAAACAGTGAATTTCTTATATATTCTCACAGTATCCGGGAATCCTTTTAGCAATCTGGCAAGCGTTAAGAGCTGTACCAGCGAGAGAATATAGTTTTAATATTGGAATTTATTCATGTTGCAGGGAATAGCGTCTTTCATATCTTATTCAGCCAACGAGGGCATTTGCATAGCGGTCTCCGAGAAGATTTTGCGGAATTCCAAGACCGACGACTTCGACAGGATCATAGAGAAGCTTATCCAGAAGTCCGCCAGAGCTGTTGTCCTTTTCGTCGATGAAGATAATACGAGGTGAGCTCTACGCCTAGTCCTAAACTTTGCATCCTCCATAACACATATATGTATTGAGAGTATATTTTGAAAAATTATTATGTGCCTAGCTATCAACAGTAAACCATTTATTAGATCAATTTGCTATATCGTTCTGAGGTAATAAACAGGTAGCTGAATCCTTGTTACCTTGTTTTTATTCCGGAGGTTTTTAACTAGAAAGGTCGGGTTTCTTGGTGACCAGATATGTAAGTAGTCGATAGTCAACACCCTTCGACAAGAGGTAATATAAGAGAGTTCCTCCGGAGTCCTCTTTCAGTTGTGGCTCCGTTTATAATCGATCTTGCACTGAAGTCCTCATTTTTGGTGACTACATAATTGTTTTAAGGTCTTATGCGAGATGCATGTTATTATGAGATACAAAAGAGGCAAAATGTAACAAAATTCTAGAATCAGTGAAAATTAGACTGCGGCATCTGGATTCCTCTATAACCTGAATCGATGTAGCTTTCCAGTTACTGCATCAGAATAGTCAACTAGTTTGTAACAAGAGATCTTTCAGGAATGCAAATCTGTCATGCATATCTAAACAAGCGCCTCGTCACTATTAATAGAACTGCATCGTAAGGTGTAGGTATATAATTTTCGATAAGGTGTATAGAGGACGATGAGAATTCCTCCTTAAATCTTCTATTGTTCCTCAATCAAAGGGTTAAATTCGTCATTATAAATGCAAACTACATAATCAAAGTCACTTCTGGCATATTATGTGACGTCACCTCGTCGTGAATAATTTTGATTAGCGTTCAGTCGACCGGAAAATATATTTTATCTTTTTAATTTGCTTTTGAAGACTATGTGATGAAAGTATATAACGGATATTAGGTAAAATCTAAGCACATTGCATCGATAAATTGTACGAAGTCTTTTTATCGATTAATATCGATTACGTTTGGTGACTTGCAGAGTACCCGTCGTATTCTGCAAAATGCACCCGAAAGTTTACGACCTTCATCAGTTCCCATAAGAATCTTTACACGGGTCTCGTAAAATACTTGACAACTTTTCTTTTATGAAATTTAGAAGGAAATATTATGAAATATAAGAACTCCTTTAATTATCTAGCAGCATATTTGAAAGCGGAGCTGACGACCCAGTTACTTTCTCGAGTAAATATGGCCTTTCTAAAGGGAATCTACATTTAATCCCACCATATTATAGCATTTCTGTTTTTAAGCAATTCCTTAATCGTCTCAAGATACAAGACATAAAATCAATAGTGGGAAAATGACGCAACTCTTCTTCAAAATTAAATAGGAAATTTATGTCCTCGAGATGAGGGAACGACCGTGAACATTTTTATTTTATTTCTATTTTGCAAGGATCTTTTGATACGATTTTCCTTAGTAGTGTTACAAGAACTAGTAACTGTTTCGTAAAGTGATAAAAAGTTCAAAGAATTTCCTTATAGTCAGTTGAGGTATGTATATATACAGCATGGTGACAAAATTCCGCATAATATTCATAACTTTGTTATTTACGTTTTCTTTTCAAAATCCCGAAACAGGTTGTAATTTAACGACCTATCCAACCTAAACTAACTGAAGAATGATCCTGCGTCACGGGAACACATTCTTTAATGTAACCTACCTTTTTATATAAGGATCCTGCGTTCATGCGCATCAAATCTATATGTGCCCCCCAGACTAAAATGTCCCAAATCGAAGGCCTAACTGAATGATTTAAAAGCAAGAACCTCTTTGACGGTACAATTTCAACCTGTCCGTCAAGAATTTCTCTATCATCATGAATTCCTGCCCTGAATTTCTAGCTTTGAATGTTTAAAACAAAATGGCCGAGATGATTCTAATCCCTGATTTTACCTATGATCGTCTAGTCTTTTAACCCCGTGGACATTCTGCGTTTTGTTGTAACCCTATTTTGTTCGTTCGTATCAAACGCTACGAAAATGCTCAAGTTAGCCTATGGTTGGGAGAAAGGAACACAAGAATTTCCTGCTACGAAATGAAATCAATTTATTCTGTTCATTCTAAACCCCCTCCTAATCCTGGTTCGGTGGAGCTAATCAGAGGAAGAACCCGTGCGAAGAAAACTTTGACTGCGTTCACAAACATTAAATACAAATGATACAAATACACAAAATAATCACCTTTTTGGTGTAAAATTGAAATTATTCAAACATTCAAAGACTTCGTCGTTCAAAGATTATGACATTACATGAAAACAAAATATCGTTTACAGTTCAGGTAACTTTATCATTAGCCCTGCACCCTATACACATACATAAAAATATAAATAAAGAGTGGGGGAAAATAACACGCCTTGGTGTTGTCCTACTATCGCGTTTGGCACAGCGACGTTCTAATTGGGAAGGGTAAAATTGACTACACACACTATTAATGAAATCAATTGAACCGTCACCGATAAGGTGAACCAAAATTATAGTTCAGTCATTTAGAATAACAAACAAAACACCCCAGCGTTAACTCATCGTTAAAATTCTTTTATCGCAAGCACGCCCCTCTGCAACTGCAAATAGACAAAACAATTGAATAAAATATCAAACCATGTGTTATTTGCATTTAAAACAATAATTTAATTAAAATATTGATTGATGATCAAATTTCCCAGATGAATTAATTATTCCAAAATCAATTTAAATTAAAGACACAGGCTCATCAAGTTTAACGATAATAATAATTAACGAATGATCGAAGTTCCCTAAAATAATGAGATAAATCACGTGTAGTTTTATCTGCAAATTGGTTTATTTAAATGAATAAATCGTTTAAAATAATAGTCACATGGTTGGTTATTTTAAATAAAGATACAGAGGCCCCCTGTATTTTAAGCGAAGAATCTCAAAACAATTTTGAAGCAGCGTGAGATGATATCCAAATTTAGAATTATAAACTTAGAACCCCCGCATGGGTGGGAACCAAAACATCTTCTTCACGATCCTCTTCGGGATACAAGCACTCTACCTAATGAACCTTTGCTGAACGTCCTCGAGTTATCACGTAGTAATACACAACAGAATACGCCAAAGAGTAATTTGAGCTAATCATTACTTCCTCAGACAGACTATTTTTTTAGTGTAGATGTTGCAAAGTAAGCCGTACCGAGTTTAGAACAAACTTTTGAAATTTCCGGCTTCCACTCCAACTTACTATCCAAATGCTCTGCCCTTTAATACTGGCTCGTTAACAGATTTAATTAGGCTTCCTCTTGTATTAAATTTGAACAACACGGAGTCATGTAACGGCTACTGAACTCCACCATCATTGTCTCTCTGAAGTTTAAAATCGACCGATTTCTATTTCTACTTACACCAAGTCTCGAAATCGTTGCATCACTCGAACCCGAGATGATGACACCTCAAGATCGTCTCTGCCGTTTATCATGAATATACCGCATCGTCAGCGTGCTATTATTGTGCTTTTCGCATAATTTGGTAAGTAATTCACATGAATCAGAAATAATAATAGTGGACCCAAAACCACCGCATATTCTCTGGAGCTCGAGTTTCCTATTCTCATCATCCACAAAACTTCTGTGAGAAGCAAATGATTTTAACAAATTATTAATAGAGCATTTAATTTACCATCTAATATCTGGATGGTTAAAGTTAATTACATAAACCCTCTTGATAGGTCAAAAGAGAGCCAACAACAAGATCTCGTTTATCTATACAGGGTGCACCATGTATCCTTCTCTATATTGCTATCTCCTAACGCTAACAGATACAGGGTCGGTTAAACAAGTCCAAAGGAGCGCAATTTTGTGGCCATCTCGATTCCGTCGAGACATACAAGATATCTGTGACCGTTCCTGAAATATCCTGAAAAAACTGAAAAATCGAGATTTCTTATTTTTTACATATCTTTTTTATTATTGGAGATTAATGAATAATTTTTTGTGGGCTTACATAAGTCGGCAAGAGCTACCCATCTGACATTTCAAAAATTTTCAAAGCCGACTAGATCCCAGAATTTTCATAGTCAACTTTCGTTTTTCTTATAGCCACCATATTGTTTTTTTATGTTGTTCGATATAAAAAAAATCATAAAAACTAAAAATTGTTAAACTTCAAAAAAATAAATTTAAAAATTTTTTATTCTTCTTTTTTCTTTACAAAGGAGACAACTTTTTAGACCGAATTTCATAGATAAATTAAAAAACCATAAGGCAAGCACTATTTCGGCGTATTTTACAAATGTTGACGTTTTTCTTCGATTTTTTTTTAGATTTTTATTTGAAAAAAGAAGAATAAATATTTAAAAAAATTTTTTTTGAAGTTTATTAATTTTTGGTTTCCATTATTTTTTTCATATCGAATGACATAAAAAAATAATATGGCGGCCATAAGAAAAACGAAAGTTGACTGTGAAAACTCTTGGATCTAGTAGGCCTTGAAAATTTTTGAAATGTCAGATGGATAGCTCTTAACGGCTTATGTAAGCCTACAAAAAATTATTTATTAACTTCCAATAATAAAAAAGATATTACGAAAATAAGAAATCTCGATTTTTCAGTTTTTTCAGGATATTTCAGGAACGGTCACAGATATCTTGCATGTTTTGACGAATTTGAGATGACCACAAAACTGCGCATCTTTTCTCTAATTTAACCGACCCTGTATCTCTTAGCATTCAGGAGATAGCAATATAGAGAAGGATACATGGTGCACCCTGTATATCTGACGATTGCTTGATAGCTTATGCGAGACCTCCTCAGGGGTACCATTTTTAAAGACACGAATTGCTATCGACCGCTTTCGGCTATCCGGAAATTGCCCAACTGATGAAACTGACAGAAACATTAATGATTTTTACAGGTATAGTTTATTTAACCCAGGAATCCCCCGATATGACCCACTTTTAAAGATTTTAATAATTAAGGAATCCTCAAATTTCTTTAATTTTAACCAATTTTCCCCAATTTTAATCCGTTTTACGGTTTCCTCTGATACGCTTAAGTCACCTCTTATTATTATAAAGCAACTTATTTTCGCTGTTTCAGGTTCTTACATTGGTCTGCTTAAGAAACGTAACATTTTCATTACATCTCAATAATTCCCTATCAATATGTGAATTTATCACATCAATTTATAATGAACTACTTGTGCCTCTTTGGAATCTTACTGAATCCCATTTTTTGGGGAAATGTTAGGGATCACCTTCACGTTTCGTCCGAGTCTTTTCAAATTTATTTAGAGCCGAAACAGAAAGGAGAAGTGATAAAAAAAAACTGAAACTGCAAAACATATTTTTCGTGATCAAAAAGTATTTCTCCACAAAATTTAGCCTACCCTATATGATCCGACAAAATCTTCCCGATTAAGTTATAACCGGGTTCCCTATATTTCAACGGCCTCCGGCGTGAACCAGGGGTTGACCTCCTGCTGTTTTAACATCGCCTCGGTAACTAAATACTGCTCTTCAGCTAAGGGATCCGATAATATAACCGCTATCGAACAATAACGAATCAATTATACATACCTGATATCTATTTACCACACACCATTAATTAAACAAAGGTATTAATTAACACAACGATGTTTTTCTCCTCCAAACATGACTTTCTACGCGGTCCGATTGCCAGACTTACTCCATTTCTAGGTGATTTTCAGATAAATTTCAGATAATTCCCTGAACTACCTACGACAAATAACCTCACTTTTCAATTTTGCCTTGCTTGATTCGCCCTCTATTCTCTCTCTCCATCTTATGTAAGTTACTAACATCATTCCTTCTCTCTTCAAAGGTTCTACCCCTCTTAGTAGAGAGGGTCTAACTTTCGAACCGCCTTGGACTCGAGATTTTTTTTTTGATTTTTTTTTTCATAAAGTTGTCCTCTTCATTTTGGTGGCATTTTCAAAAATTTAATCGACGCCCTGGCGGAGAAATGTGCATGCGAAGACATCGGCAATGGGTTTTTTGCACATAACTCGCTTAATTCAACTCTGAGCATAGTAAATAGTCGAAAAATGAAGAGCTCTCGAAGACGCGTAATTTGAACTTTGACTGGTCCAAATCGGTCAAACGGTTCCCGAGATATCGCATTTTCAATTTTAAGGCCCTTTCTTCAGGGTTCCGCCGCGGTGCGAATACACCGCTGTCCGTGTTCGCGTGTTTTGCATGGAAAAAATCGACTTGGGGACTTAATTTTTTTTTTCATCGACAGACAGCAGTGTCCTCAATGATGCCTGAAATTTTGAAGTCGCTATCTCGATTAGAGGGGGAGGGGGAGGGGAAATCATAATTAAAATTCAAATTGCTATAACTTTCGCTAATATTGGGGCCTCGGGCCCAACCAATGGGAGATGACACTTTGGAACGCCTACTTTAAAATGGTACTTTTTTTTCGATTCCGCCAATATTGGCAAGATGCCCGCAGAAAAACCGATTTCCCTCCCCTCCTTTTTTTTTAAACTGGTTTTTTGCCATGAAAGAAGGGGGTGGAGGTAAAAAAATGTTCGTCATCAGACGGGAATTTTTTTTATCTTTGATTTGAGCCCCAGTAGACCTCGATCGGACCATTATTAAGGTCACAGGGTCACCAAACGCGTTTGGTCCTGTAGAATGGCAAGCATTAGGGTTAGCGGGTTCCGTAACCCGGCATTTTTTAGGCTTAAGTGTCCCCTTTCAAGATTTTCTTACCCCATGTCGCTATCTCAATTAGGGCATATGCACGCGGACGTGATATGTAAACCAATTAATCTAGCCGCGGAGCAGCGAGAGCCGGGGGCGGAGCCTAGCGCTCCCTCTCCTTTTTCTCTTCTCTCACAGACACACACGCTAGATTAATTGGTTTACATATCACGTCCGCGTGCAGGCCCTAATTGAGATAGCGACATGGGGTAAGAAAATCTTGAAAGGGGACACTTAGCCCTAAAAAATGCCGGGTAGCGGAACCCGCTAACCCTAATCCTTGCCATTCTACAGGACCAAACGCGTTTG
The DNA here is from genome assembly GCA_910589415.1 of Malachius bipustulatus. NCBI lineage: Eukaryota > Metazoa > Arthropoda > Insecta > Coleoptera > Melyridae > Malachius > Malachius bipustulatus. The sequence continues at coordinate 31,981,911 of OU342639.1, read as the reverse complement.
GTGACCCTGTGACCTTAATAATGGTCCGATCGAGGTCTACTGGGGCTCAAATCAAAGATAAAAAAATTCCCGTTTGATGACGAAAAAAATTTTACCCACACCCCCTTCTTTCATGGCAAAAAAACAGTTTTAAGAAAAAAAAGGGGGGAGGGAAATCGGTTTTTCTGCGGGCATCTTGCCAATATTGGCGGAATCGAAAAAAAAAAACTATTTTAAAGTAGGCATTCCAAAGTGTCATCTCCCATTGGTTGGGCCCGAGGCCCCAATAAATTTGAATATTAATTATGATTTCCCCTCCCCCTCCCCCTCTAATCGAGATAGCGACTTCAAAATTTCAGGCATCATTGAGGACACTGCTGTCTGTCGATGAAAAAAAAAAAATTCCTAAAAAGTCCCTAAGTCGATTTTTTCCATGTAAAACACGCGAACACGGACGGTGGTGTATTCGCACCGCGGCGGAGCCCTGAAGAAAGGGCCTTAAAATTGAAAATGCGATATCTCGGGAACCGTTTTACCGATTTGGACCAGTCAAAGTTCAAATTACGCGTCTTCGAGAGCTCTTCATTTTTGACAGGATATTTACTATGCTCAGAGTTGAATTAAGCGAGCTATGTGAAAAAAACCCATTGCCGATGTCTTCGCATGCACATTTCTCCGCCAGGGCGTCGATTAAATTTTTGAAAATGCCACCAAAATGAAGAGGGGGTCCAACTTTATGAAAAAAAAAAATCAAAAAAAATTCTCGAGTCCAAGGCGGATGGAGCCTTTTTTTTGACAGACCCTCTCCAGTATCTGTCCAATAATGTGACCTACACTACTTGTAGGTGACATGCATACGATGAGGACACAAACCAAGTAAATATCAGATCGCAAAAAGGATCATTCATATTAATATCTCAGCACCATTCATCACAGAAATCAATTGATATTGATAAAGCTAATAAAAGAAAAAGCGCACGCTACACTAGATAGAATTGGAACTTCTTGGCATTTAAATAAATTCAAGGCCAGAGAAAACGCGAGAACAATTGATAAAGTCAAAGCTACTATAATACCTTTTGTTTATCTAATTTAAAATTAGAGTAAAATTAGTCTCTCAATGTTTAGGTCAGTACAGAGCAACTATAGAAAACGTACTGTCTAACAATCCTGACAAAAAATTCAAAGTCACCCCGTCAAAATCACCGACTAATCTCACTATTATAGTCCTATTTACCTCCACCGCGGCGCGGCGTCTTGTAAATGCATTTCTCTCGTCAAATTATTTATGTTAATCTTAATTTTATTCACCTTATGAGCAGCATCGCTCCTCGACAATCTTGAATAATAATTAAAGGAAATCTGTCATACCGACATCAACTGGTACCAACATCAAGAGAAAAGTAAAACAATGAAAATCAACAATACAGAAATTAACGTTATTAATATTCTGCATATTTAATGTAACGTCTATCAAATTCAAGTTACCTTCTACTCTGTGGAGTGCAGCTGATCTTCCTCATCTCTTGCCGTCTTCTTCTATCTTTGATCAATGTCACCAGTCTATTTCAGATTATCATTCTAAAACTGTCAGCGTTTTTTAGCGTTCTCATTTCTCCCTATACCGCCATATTCTTATTCTGTCACTATCCAATCACTTCCACTTATTTAGTTACTCGCACTGTCATTCCTGGATTTTTATTTATCTCCCGATATTTCAGTAGTTTTGTCTCGACTATAATTTGCTCCATCTCCATCTTGTATTTTTTTTTTCTTAATTATAAACCAGGTTACTCTTGTTTCAGCCAACCTTGTTAGGTTAGTATTGCAGTAATTTTCAGTATAATGTTTTCGGTATAAAAACATTTTCGCCTTTTTGCTTGCACCGACATCTTATTGACGTAAAGGATCTCCATCATTGCTCCAGGTTAAAATTCCCCATATAAATTACTGTGACATTATCTTATCTCATCTAACGTTGAAAATGATTGTATAAGCCTTATTCAGCAGGCCAGGCTTAGTTTGCCCTAAAGAAGAACAATAGCAGGCCCAGAGGAAAGTCACTCGTCAAGGAGAGTAGAAACAAAGAACAGGTTCATCGTGATGCCTTATCGGTAAAATCAAGCGGAATGACGGCTTTAGGAAGAGAGAAGAGAATCGAAAGATGACCTAGGTCCCAATTTTCAGTATACTCAGCTTATGCAGGTATTAAATAAATTTTAATGAAATATAGTTAAAAAAATATCCAAAATAACTCGTGCAAATTAGTTTACTCCGTAACCGAGCTGCTTCTAGCAGAACTGGTGTAGGTGTATCCTGTGCTAATTTATTTTTCGGAACATGAAAAAACTTTTCGTCTACAGACTGTTTGATATTCACAGCGTTCGTTCCACATGTTCGTATACTAAGCGGAAATTTATTTAGGTAATACAAAAGTTTTGCCTTCAATAGAACTTTTAATAACCTTAATTTTTGTTCGCTTATTGATTAAAATTTGATCCTCAAGTAGTCCCGTCATCATGTCTAAAAAACGACGTCATAAAATTAACTGACAATAAATTAAATATTTTCTGGCAAACTCTCAAAATTTGTTTTATATTTCATATTGTCCAAATATGATTCCTTTAGCTACGAGTAGTAATTACTTGTACAAAGTAAATTCATTTACATTAATTGCCGGATGTCGTTCAGGGTTCAAAAGGAAAAAAAAACGATGAAAAAAAAAACAAAACAAGCTGCTGCTCGGATGTTCCAAAGAAACTGTAGTAATTTTCTATTTGAATAAAATTGACCTAATTTAAATATTTCTATATAGGGCTTAATTGCTTATTTCAACATTTTGGAAATTTAGAAAATGAACTTATTTAACACAGAAAAGTCTGCGACATTAGATATAATTAAAATCGCGTTTATACAGGGTGATTTATGACTAATGCGACGTAGCGAAATTTAAAAAAGTGCATGACAATTATTTTACAACAGGTAAGAAGATTTTTTTTCTTAAGTATATTGCAACGGTATGATTCTATCTAACAAAATTTAGCAGCAACACTCTTCTATCGATGCACTTCAAGATGACTTATCGACAATTTGAAAATCCAGGACAGTATTCGAAAAGAAATGGTTTGCACTTTTATGAAAGAAAAGCACATTTTCCGATCATCGACTTCCGAAAGTAGGTACAGGAAAAATGTTATGAAAAGAGCTTCTTTAATCGCTGGGCACACTTAGAACAACTTCACAAATGCAGATTGTAATATGCAATATACAAGCTATGTACATTGGATTGAAATTTTTGTGAGGGTAAAATTATCCACAAGGATATTGCATTTGAGCAAATTCGATCGATCAATGGCGGCCTTTTGACTTTTAAGAAAAGTGGCTATTTTTTCAACCCCTGTATAAGCAAGATAAAAAAAATTAACAGGATTGAAAAAGCATTTTTTGAATTTGACACAAGTGCAAAAGAATTGCAATTTTTCCATTAATAAGCCAGTGGCGTGGGTAGTAAAATGGTAAAAATGGCTAAATTCCTATAACAATTTGATCGGAGCCATCGTTTCGGGGATATGAATTTTATCTTATCAGCTCTCTTTCGAAAAATGCTTTTTTTGAGAAAAAATAATCATCTCCCCCTTTGAAATATATTTTTTTTAGTATGGACGGGGTTTTTGAACGAAATCCTGTATCCAATACGTTTTGCCGCTGCGAATCTGAAAACAAAGTCCGTTTTTCAATTATTGGAGCCACCGTTTCGGGGATATGAATTTTTAATGTCGAAATTTTCGACCCTCTTTGAGGCTCGATTTGGGATACATCTGAGCTTTTGCGACCCCTAATACCTTATATATTCTGAATCAGCGTTCCAAGCACTACCAGAAAAATTATCAGCTCGCTTTCGAAAAATAATTTTTTTGAAAGAAAATGAACAGGTCCCCTTTTTGTTTTTTTTTTTAGTTTGGACGTGGTTTTTAAACGAAATCCTGGCCTCTACATGGTGTCCCATAATATGTGGGCAATCTCCCGGATTTGGGTAAATTTCGTAAAAATAAATGAAAAAATAGCTATAAAATTAATTCCTCAGAGACACCCCTACAAAGATATTAGCTGTTGAAGTTGAGGGTTGAAAATCAATTTTTTGCAATAACTTTCTTATTTATTGACCGATTTTGATAATTTTTGGTTTTATTTTGTATTATTTGGGACTGTTTAGAATAGTGTTTCATAATCTTTGGTAGCACATACATAGACCTCGGGATGGCATAACCCCCTCATTCACTTGAAAGAAAACAATTAAAATAATAATTTTACAATTTTTTAAGGTTAATTTTCCTTTTCTTTGATATTTTTTACATAAAAAATGTATCCTATTTTATTTCGATAGAGCGAACCGTTATCGAGATAAACGTCCTTCTAATAGGTGATGCGTCGCAGGAACTTTTCAAATTTCAAGTAAATTTTAACAAGATGGCTGACCTATGACAGTAAATTGAGCAGGAAACAAAACAATAACTTAATTAAATACACGTCAAATAGTGTCAAAGATTTCATTTCATGCAGATTCAATTCTAACTGATTTTCTGCGTATTCAGCGTTTTGTGTAACTCATTTTAAAATCAGTTAGAATTGAATCTGCATGAAATTAAATTTTTGACACTATTTGACGTGTATGTAATTAAGTTTTTGTTTTGTTTCCTGCTCAATTTACTGTCGAAGGTCAGCCATCTTGTTAAAAGTTACTTGAAATTTAGAAAGTTCCTGCGACGCATCACCTATTAGAAGGACGTTTATCTCGATAACGGTTCCCTCTATCGAAATAAATAAAAATACATTTTTTATGTAAAAAATGTCAAGTAAAAAGAAAATTAACCTTAAAAAACTGTAAAATTATTATTTTTATTGTTTTCTTTCAAGTGAATGAGGGGGTTATGCCATCCCGAGGTCTATGTATGTACTACCAAAGATTAAGAAACACTATTCTAAACAGTCCAAAATAATACAAAATAAAACCAAAAATTATCAAAATCGGTCAAGAAATAAAAAAGTTATTGCAAAAAATTGATTTTCAATCCTCAACTTCAACAGCTAATATCTTTGTAGGGGTGTCTCTGAGGAATTAATTTTATAGCTATTTTTTCATTTATTTTTACGAAATTTACCCAAATCCGGGAGATTGTCCACATATTATGGGACACCCTGTATAATACTCTAAGTCACGGCGAATCTGGAAATAAAGTCCGTTTTTTAAGAGCGTATTTTTGATTTTTAAAGTACGACTTAATTGGACTGAAATTTTTACAGTAAAAATAACTGTGCAAATAGCATTTAACCTCAAAAAATTTTAAAAGCCAAATAAAAAAAAATACGGAGATATTCGATTTTCTTCCATGATGTTTATTTCTCTAAAATTTCAAATTTTTTAAACTCCCCTGTTAATTTTTTTAGAATTTCAAGGTAGTGTGAAAAATAGTATTTTTAGGTAAAGTTATGCCAGTGGCGTGAATAGGAAAAAGGGCAAAATTGTTAAATGCTGCCAAATTTTTTTGCTTTGTTAAATTTCAAAAATTCGTGCAGTAAACAACTACACGAATATGATTATGACTACGAAAAATTCCACAAAGCCAATTAAAAAGCGGTGAAAATACACATAAAAATACACTATTTACCTATGCGATTGATGCGCAAGAAGGTTTTTTATGCTCATCCTTTACCTTTCTCACCAAAAATTTCTTGTAATATAAAAAAAAAACGCTCAGGTAGAGGAGGTTGAAATTCCTCACAGAAACGACCATTGTTAACAGGACTCGAACTGATAAAACGTCTACCCAGAAGGTAATAAGAAACAATTTATTAACTTTTATGTCGGCACGCTATGACGCTCACCGTGGTCTCTACGTTGTCGTTAGCGTGATTATTCTGCTAGCAGCAATAGCTACCACCAACAACAGGATAAAATAAAAATAGTAGAGAGAGAGAGAGAGTGTCTGGAGAAATGTAATGCCTTGTTTTCGTAGTATATTTCTCCTAACTTGGAGGCTTCCATCCAGCAGACAGATTTAATCAAAAACCTATGTTGGCTTAAAATGCCCATAATAGTCCATAACGGATCTCCGAAAAATTGAGAATCAAGCCTGGAGTCATTTTAAATTTCCCTATAGAAAGGCTGGAGTTAAGTTTGCGTAGGAGTTCATGGTCTATATATAGGTTAACATTCGATTGCGTAACGCCCCTAGGAAGGCAACGGGCTACGATTTCAATGCAAAGTATATTCTAAAATGTAAATTTCGGAACCAGAATAAAGCCCCGAAAGAGCCCCTACTCTGTATGATTAATTTCACGGTTAAACGCTCAATTTCTGAGGATTCTTCAGCATGACGACATTAAGCAAACTATAAATTATATTTTTCTCGAACCGCGTAGGTTGTGAACGGATCTTCTGAATAAATAGACATGGAAATGATAAAAGATAGCAAAAGCTGGACTTGTTCACAAGAAATTGAGTCTGTTCCATAATGAACTGTAGTAAGATGGAAAAAATGGCGGTTTGTCATGAATCAAGTGCAGATTGTTCAGGAGCAGGCAAAAAGTAAGCTTTCTAATGTTGTCTCTTCTTTGTTTTCCATATAATCTACTGATTTATGGGCTCGAGATCTTCGAGCAACTTCTGAAACGCGCAGTCATAATTTCGCACCGAACTTGTGTATTGCAGAGGAATGAGAAATATATTACGAGACAGCCAAAGAACCTCCAGATATTTCCTGGAAATTTAAATAAGTATACATTAATTCTCTATAATTTCCTCGCTGTTTTTTTTTCTATATTTCCCCCGTCTACAAGGGAAATACGTTTTAGGAAGTTCTACATAATTTATGGTTACAATTCATTTTCCATTTACCTACTTAATAACTGCCGGGGAGACGCATACATCGTTCATCCAATTTCCATGATTTCCACTGATATTCCCTGACCAATAATTCATGTCAATGGAGATGATAAATAAGCTTCCTTCTGCAGTTTCTATATATGAGGGAAATGATTAACAAGTTGGAAAGGAAGAAATGGGACACATTCAAGCTATTTATTGCAACAAAAACTTAATAGACGCCACGACTAGACGTCTATAGGAATTTAATCAAGCCCATTTTCGGATATAAAGGAACAGCAACGGCATATTTAGGTACATGACAATAATGGAATAACTGCCATAATTCTATCTTGAGATATTATCAAGGATAACTAAAATGTTTCCTGCTTTTATAATAATTTTATATTTCATAAGAAAAAAAAACGATCATTTGAAAATCCATCAAAGCTATTTCAGAGAATTACTTGCATAAAACATGCATAGAGGAGGAAAGTTCCATAAAATAATGGGAAAACTATCGGAAAATGGCTTGTTTGTCTGATGGTAGGAAACAGACCGAACGTAAAACAAAATTTTATTACGTAGATGTAACATTACAAGACCAGACCGTGCATACAGCTCCGTAATTTGAAAGTTTCCCGCATCGAATTGCCTTCTGGATATTCAACAGTCCTTTAAACTCTAACAGCAATAACCCTAAGACAAGCAAATGTTATACGTTGTGAATCATGGTTATGTAAATTGTGATCGTATGAAGTTGCTGCTGGAGTTTCCTCCTCTAGGATAGCTATAACTTCTCCATGTTGCTCCATATTGTTTGTCAGAGTATCTTCTCATTCATATTCATGCACTGCTTTTTCTTACGGACTGCCAAAACACCGAACATTTACATTATTTTTTTTATGACGTCCTTGAAACTTTATATTTTATTTAGTGCCATTATGTGTGGCTTATATTTTTTCCACGCCATTTCCTAAACTGGTTTACCGTTCTCAAAGACATTGGTTGAAGTTTTCAAGTTCTTGCTTTAAGATAACCAAAAACATGCAGATTCATACACAAAATAATAAACCTTCTTGCGCAATTGCATAAATAAGCGTCGATTCAATTAAGAATATTTTCCCCATTTTGGAAATTGGCTTCAGTGAATTTTTGTCCAGTTTGTCACAAAATATCACTTTTGGGCCACTGTCAAGTAATGTGAATAAGTAATAATTATTATCAATTTTCATGGCCCGTTACAATAACAGATCTTGAAAGCTTACATTAAAAAATATATTGCAATTTGAAATTTAGTCAAAAGTAGGTAAGGTAAGTCAAATTTTGAAAATATTTCAAAAAAATTGAAAATGATTTTCGGATCATGAGACTATCAATAAGTAGGCTGAAATTGACATATTGTACAAAAATTAAATCGAAATCTTGCTTAGTTTTCGAAAAAAAGCACTTTCATGATTTTCACTATTTAGAAAAAGTTTCTGGATAAGTAAAAATCACTCTGTACCTGTATCTGATTACGTCAAAATAAGTTTTCATTCAGACAAGCAGACATAAAAGGTGTTTCTAAATGGAGTACCATAAATTGGAGGACTTGTAGATAAAGTTAAAAAAATACGAAAATGTAGGAAATTTTTTTTTCGAAAAGGCTTTATTGATGAGATACAGGGTGTTAAAGAGTCGACCGACAGACCACTCTTTTGTTAATATTTGTTGAAACAATAACCCAACTGAGACAATTTTTTGTGTGTAACAACAAGTTATAAAGAGCAATAATCAGACAAATTTTCGGTTTATTTCAATAAGCCAGTGGCGTAGAAACAGGGGTCGTTTGACACTTTTCACTCTTTAAAAAAGTAAGGGCTAGGTTTTTTGATGTCTTATTACTTTTTTTCTGAATCAACGGTCTTTTTACAATAAAAAAGCCATACTTGTTTAATTTGCCCAGAGGCGTCCGTTTTTGAGATATTTGCAATTTTGTGTCAAAAAACAAAAAAAAATGCATTTGAACGATTATCAAATCAACCAAAAATAATGTTTTCGTTGGAGCAGCGTTTAAATGCATGTGTACGTGCAAACGGAGGACACTTCGAGCAATATTAGATAATCATTAGGTAATTTTATGTTAGGTATGTTTTGTTCAATTACTTATGTTTTGTTATGTGCTGAATAGTTTTCTTGACAATAAAATTATTTAATTTTCACTGAAATTATGAAATGTCAAACTGACAAGTAAGTCCAAAAATTAGTTTATTTAAATTTCAAAGCTACCTTCACAATTTTAATAAATGAAATTTTTAAGTGTATTTTACATAAAGCGACTGACGTCCTGACACAGAATTGCAAATATCTCAAAAACGGACGCCTCTGGGCAAATTAAACAAGTATGGCTTTTTTATTGTAAAAAGACCTTTGATTCAGAAAAAAGTAATAAGACATCAAAAAACCTAGCCCTTACTTTTTTAAAGAGTGAAAAGTGTCAAACGACCCCTGTTTCTACGCCACTGGCTTATTGAAATAAACCGAAAATTTGTCTGATTATTGCTCTTTATAACTTGTTGTTGCACACAAAAAATTGTCTCAGTTGGGTTATTGTTTCAACAAATATTAACAAAAGAGTGGTCTGTCGGTCGACTCTTTAACACCCTGTATCTCATCAATAAAGCCTTTTCGAAAAAAAATTTTCCTACATTTTCGTATTTTTTTAACTTTATCTACAAGTCCTCCAATTTATGGTACTCCATTTAGAAACACCTTGTATATAGGACAATTTTGGCGGTCACTGTAGATATAAATTCTCAAAAATAAAGGTGCCTTACTCTAATGTCATAATTGACGGCTTGTAGATTGCAAAGTTAGTGAAGGGTAAGGACCAAGGACACATGACAAGGTCCGGTCAGCTCAATTTTTTTTGCAAGATCCAGTTTGAAAGGCTCAAAAAAAGTCAAAATTTTCGGACTAACCGGACTATGTAAAACCTTGTCAAATCGAACCTTGTCAAATAAAAGAACAAAAATTCGAGCTGGCCGGATCTTGTCAAACCAGACCTTTCCCAAAAAACTAAAAAAAAAAACAGACTACTCCATTGGTATTTATGAAATATGAAGTAAATGTAAATTCTCCTCATGGTCACCTTGTATTCACTTGTCACTGCAGTTTTTAACTGTACAAAATGAAAGAACGGACGATAATAGAACGCTTCATAAAAGCTGTCGTAAGATGAGGAGAGAACTATACGCTCTCAGCAATAGCATGTGGAATATCCTGGAACGATCGGGGAAAAAATTAACAGACATAGAAAAAACTCTAACCCCTAGGCAGTTATTGTTGGGAACTGTTTGGGAACAATAGAAGTATACGCAGTGTATAGATCAGGGAAAACAAGAACCATTATTAATGGAAAATGAAGTTAAAAAAACCTTAAGTAAACAAAAACCTGATATAAAGCTCCTGTGGTGCAGATAGTATATCTCCAGAAATACTCAAAGCCATACGAGAACCCGCCGTAAATATTATCGATCAAATATGTCAGGGAATATAGAGAAATGGAAGCTGGCCTAATGACAGGACTTATACGACGTCTCTGTGATTATACCTTGACACAAAAAGGGATCCAAGTAGAAGTGTGCAAATTATAGACTCATAACATAACCCCTCTCATATAACATAAGTATAGTCCTTATCAAAATTATTAATGTTGCCAAGTCTTACTTACAGTGGCAAATTCCGCCTGAACAGGCAGGATTTGTAAAAAGAAAAGTAGCCTGAAAGCACACATGAACATCGGTAAAGAAAAAAGTCATAAATTCAAGTAACCGAAAACTCGGCAACAAAAAAAAATGACACGGGAAAGAATCGTTATACTTCTATACACCTATTTATCATCGATTTTATAGCATCGGTCATATTATTGGTGGAGTCGTCTCCGGTTTCTGCAATGGTAATGAATTAAAAGCATTTTTTTTTTTTTGAACTGCAGATTGGTCAGACTATAACATATAACTGGGCTCTCTAGATAGGCAAACAGCCCCTAGCCCTAGATACAACATCACTGATGATGAAGTTATCGGATAGCTGAATCTGCGTCGTTATTACAGGAAAAGCTTTGTTTATTCAATTTCAAATTAAGAGGGAGTGCAAATAAGCGATATTATATTCAACCCTAAAGCATAATAATATATGCTTTGCCACATTTGCAAATATTAATCAACATTGTAACATTGATAAAATACCAGTTTTATCCTCAATTTTCTATAATATCGGGAAAATTAAAACGTTTTACGAGACGTGTGTATATAAAATCACGCGTTTGAATTTGAAAAATTTAATTAAAAATAAAAAAAACGTTTTTGGGTACTCAAAAAAATCTCAGCTAATAATCTATAATTTTTTCAATCAGACAAATAAAAATAAATAATCTCTGCCTGGATTATTCCCGAATCTAGAAGTGCACTAGCAGTTTCGAAACGATTTATATGCAGTCGGCATCCTGAAAAACAAGATATATTTAAAATTCGCAGAAGAACAAAACCACGGATATCCGTCCAGGATGGAGGGCAGAGGAAATAACTTTTATTTGTTGTGCCTGAGAGGATGGCGTTGATAAATACAGGAGAATCAGCTCACTAATCGATGCTTGGTGTGTTTGTTGTCTGGTAGGTCTTGTTGTTTGCGTTTGTGCAAAGTTGGGAACTCGATTTCACAGCTGAAATCCAAAACTTCCGCCTCGATATATAGTTACCATCGATAGCTGGCCTAATTATGCACCTTGCTGCTGCTATACAGTATGGGGAAACGAATTAGATCTATCGTTGGAAAGAATTAAGGCGCATTGTGAAAAATTATTTATTTTCTTTTTATTATTGCAGCGTATCTTAACTATCTTCAAACTAAAGTCTGTATGATCCTGTGTCACGGCACCAAATTCTGTAATGTGGCCCCCAGACTGAATGTTTTTTAAAAGAAGAACGTCTTTGACGTTTGAAATGTCCACTGGTCTGTCGTGAATGTCTGTGTTGAATTCCCGCCTTTAATTCTCGATTTGAATTTAAGGTTATCCCGTCCTGAAGTCTTAGAGATTGTTTGAACTGATTGAAATTTCTAGCTTCAAATGCGCTACCTAAACTATTGGGAAATAGGCGGATGGACGTAGTTTCCGTAGCCAAAACATTCGACATACACACACACACACACAAATGCGCTACGAAAATACTTTGAGCCAATCATTTATTGAGAGTTAGGAGATATTATTAAAACACAGAATTTCCCTCTATGAAATTGAATCAATCGTTTTATTATCCTACCTACTCTGTTACGCTGTTCCTTCGTCGAGTTCCCTAACTAATTTAAAGTCCGAGAAAATAAGAAACCTGGTGAAGAAAAAAAAACTCGGACTGTACAAACAAATTATTAAATACAAAGAAACGACGACATGTCGTTTGCTTCAAGCATTTGCTTGGGCGTTGAGCGCTGAGAACTAAATCTCTTATATTATGGTATGGTAACATGACATTTTAACGTTATAGTCTTTGCGAACCGTTTAGTACCTGTAAAAAAAAGACATAGCAGCACACACATAAATAAATAGAATACACCTTGTGCAACTAGAGTTAATCGCCGTTATGCTAGTCATGATGAATTAAATAAATACCAACAAATATCACCATCGATTAACATAGAGCAAATCGCTTTTATGCTACAATAATCTCCGAATGATTAAATAAATAAGATCGATTCCGAAAGACATCAAACGCAAAAATGGGACATAACCTATATTGGAGCGTTGATTTAACGCTCCGATTCGTGAGTTTCTAAACATACAAAATTATATCGTCGTTTCATTTGGGATTTGAAAGTTTCATTTACATTTCACACAAAAGCACACAATTACAAAACAAAAATGTAAGAACAAATTGATATGTAAATCTGGTAAGTATGAGATTGATAAAGAGATAAAATGAGAGATTCATGTGATATAATTTTGTGAATAAGATAAGGAAGGATAAATTCATCAACAAAATGCATTCAAAGACATAATAAAAAATAAATGCGACGATCGTTAAAATAAATGGTTTTTAAAGAAATGTGCTTTGACCGTAATAATAATAATATTAAATATTCATATTCAAAGAATATTCAGAATAATTTAGGTCATTTTAGGTGATTTAGGTCAAAAGTAGGTACTTGAATAGCCTATCAATCAGTTCCAGCACATGTGTTGAGTACCTACATGTTTGGCCCCCTTTTCTGTTCTGTAAAATGGTGATACAGTGGACTCTAAAATGATCGTTATAATAACAATTGATTAAATAGAAAGATAATTAAGGGGAAACCATTCGGTTGGAGGAATTAGCTCTAGACATTAGCTATTTTAAAAATTAAGAAATTAAAAAATCGCTCTAACGAGTTCTGTCGTTAAAAGATGCATAGACTTAAGCTCTAGTTTTAGTTTGAGTGCCTTATGCTCAAGCTATGTCTATGTAGGAGATAATTTTCAATTAAAAGCGCTAAGTTTATTATTCCTTTTATTTCTTTCTCTTGACAATCGGATTGCCCCAAGATAAAGAGAATGAATAATGAAAAATCTACCAGTAGGGTAGAACTAATCTAAGTATAACTTTGAATAAATTTAAATAACCTGCTATTACATTTTTCATCGGGAACTCACAATGGAAATTCTTCTGAAATAACGAAACTTGGAGAGATTTAAACTGGCTTAAGGATAATAACAGTACATCTAACTGAATTTCCAAGTGGAATATTGTTATTTTTTCACATAGCTTAACAAAAATTAGCTTTTGAATTAAACGATCATATAATGGGAAAACGTACATTCATAAATGTCTAGAAAGGTATAGGGACACCTAATTAAAAGTTTTCAGATTGCCTTGTACCGATGATTGTTTTAAAAGTGGAGGAGAAACGAACGCGGTGCATGGTGTTGGTTTTCTGTTAGTTCTGAAGATAGCAAAAACGAAATAAATATCTCGGTTATAAATTCTTGAAAAGGATCTGTCGTATGCAGTGTTAAAGGGATGAGGGATTAGATTGTTTTCATCCTCGAATATAGGACAACGTACTAGAGAGTTTCGTAATAAATAATAGAGATATATTCGTTGTCATTCTTATTTGAAACATCAGTTCCCGTGACGTCAAGTTCTTCCGTTAGATTTCGCTATTGTTCAGCACTCTATATTTGCAATAGGAAATTTCATTTTTCAATTCTCTGTTTCATTCAATTAAAGAGAACATGCTCGCTTTAGACAACTGAAAAGGAGTATGTTCGTGGACCTTCTTTAAGTGTTCGTTGTAACCCTATTTTGTTCGTTCGTAGCAAACGCTACGAAAATACTTGAGTTAATCAGTTGTTGGTAGAAGAGGAGATATTATTTAAACACAAGAATTTCCCGCTTTTATTTATTCTGTTCATTCTAACCCCCTCCCCAGCTCGGTGGAACTAATCAGAGACAGAACCCGTGCGAAGAAAACTCTGACTGCGCTCACAAACATTAAATACAAATGACACAAATACATGAAATAATCTACATGCCTACATACTACGAAATATCAATCTCAAACATGACGTAAATTTTTTTGAAAGATTTATAAATTTTATTAATTATAAATAAAGAGTGAATAACAAGGGACCGATCGGCCTCGAAACGTATCTTCAAATCCAATAATGCTATGAATTTTTAACCCATATGAAACCCAAGATAAACAGTAAAATTATATGTACATATATGTATTGCAGGAAGCTGCTACAAGCAACAATCAGAGCGAACAGGACCGGTCACTTCCTATGGATCGGCAGTGATTCCTGGGGTGCGAAAGTTCATCCGGTCAGGGATCAGGAATGGGCAGCCGAGGGAGCGATTACCATTCTACCACATCGTAACGCCATCAAAGGTAAGATCATTGCTTAGTTGTTATCTCATAACATAATTCAGTCACTATACAGGATGGTGAGCCATCATGTCTAGCGGAAACAACAAAAAGGCAACAAGGTTTTCAAATTAACACTTATTAAGGGGTGTTATGATTGTAACTAAAATGGTAACATTGGTAATGAGCTATCTAAGAGGGATCTCATGGTTTTAACATTTTGTACTCAAAAAATTTCAAAAACGGGTAAATTTCGAAAAGTTGACACTTTGTGGCAACCTGATCAAAAAATTGTTACTCAATTTTTAAGAGAGCGCAAATGTTGCCTGTTTCGTCGTCAGTGCCCTTCTGTCTCCTCGTCACCCGGGATCAGGCTCTCTCGCCTCGCGTTCTAACCGTCCAGAGAATCA
The DNA here is from genome assembly GCA_910589415.1 of Malachius bipustulatus. Lineage (NCBI taxonomy): Eukaryota > Metazoa > Arthropoda > Insecta > Coleoptera > Melyridae > Malachius > Malachius bipustulatus. The sequence goes on along the minus strand of OU342639.1, from coordinate 31,966,776 downwards.
TGGGCAGATTTTGCCTATATCACCAAATAAGGACTTCTTCTATCTGTATTAATCTCCCCTGTCATCTTTGACAAATCCCCTGCCTTATCTTTGCGCGTCCCTTGCCTTGCGGTTTTTCCACGTTATCAAGACTCGAGAAAGTAATTTCTCTTTCGCCTTTTAATAATTTGATACTTCATAAGTAATTAAAAACATAAAGGTGAGGTTTTTTTGGCGGACATCGTATAAAAACGGAACACAAAAAAAAAGAGGAATAAAATATCATTCGCACCAATAATTATTATTTCTGCTATAAGCTTACGGGTTCTCGTTAAATCTGAGCTCTGATGATACATTGGACGATATCAAACCAGGATACTGGCCGGATATTTTCAAATCGAGGACATTTTTTCTGCGTACTCTATTAAATTGTCCGAATAAATTTGTTCCGCAGAAGCACATTTTAATTTCTACAAAACGAGGACCATCTATAAAGCTCAAATTTATCTCCCGTACTGAATGAAGTTATGATAAAAACCTGCCTTGCTGCATCGATTGCCCACCCGTTTTGAAACAAATCAGCGTTAATACCTATGCGGGTTGTAAATAATAAAATACTGCAGCAGTCCGTTACACATAAAAAATAACCGCGAATTGTTTTCGAATGGAATCAAATCGGTGATTTAGTTTCATTGTGTATTACTCTCGCAATGATTTATCGCTTATCTGCAAAACTTGTACGATTAATCTTATACAATTATTTTACTTGTCGTGTAGCACGTTTTTCTGCTAATTAACATTTTAATGTGCACGCGTTCGTTTCGAGACCTGAGTGGAATTAATTTAGCAAACTGTATAATTCCGAGGCTAATAGAGTATAGGGCTTTAGTTTGTGCAGCTCGGTTAGCCTAGATGCTAAAGATGTAGCTGCTGCTGGTGTGTTCAGGGTCATGCGGTCAGAATTTCAATAACATAAGAGACAATCTACGATTAATTTCCCCCGAATCCTGTACTTCACGCGTTGCGTTCCCCAGTAGTCCCCCAGGCAGAATTTGTGGGCGTTCCGTTGCGTTCAACAATTATTGTCAAACACAATTGGAATCCCAAACAATCCGAGTCGATTGTTTTATTATGCCCTCCCCATTCTATCTCTTTCTCTCTCTCTCCCTTCCTCCCTCAGGAGTAGCAACAATGAGTAGTTAAAACAATTTACTACCATCGAATCTCTAAGGGAATGGGGCTATTAGTTCTGATTTTTATTAATTAGGACAGTGAAGCCTTTTTCCTTCCCCCTTCAGTGGTACTCCCTAATCTAACTTTTGCCAAAAGGCTTACCTCAAATATCTTAAAATAATAATCCATGTATAACCACAATATAATTTTCAGAACTGATGGTTTATTAAAATTTCATTTTTCAATATTTCAAAAGAAATTAATTCATTTATATGTGAACACTAACGTAAAACTCAAAAAGAAAAGACTCAATGCACTTCCTGAATTAGGCTTTGTCTCATCAATTTTGAAATTCGTCATATGATGTGTAACTTCTACCAAGTGTTCATACCTCTTACGGCAGGCTATTACGTGAAATTTATGACCATAGAACGCTTTAGTCACTTCCTTATGGGGAGTAAAATTCATTTATTCACTTATCGCATTTATCAATGCCATAAATCAAATACTTGACGAAACTAAATGAACTACTTATCAAAATACTCAGATTTTTTTTTTTGATCTATAGGTACCTTTCACGTACCTTGAAATACAATTTAAAAAGAACAACTGAATAAAGTTTCTAACTAATCACAATTTAATAATTTTATTTTCCTTTCGTATTACTTTCGTTTCTCCTACTATTTACCTTGTTATCAGATGCGCTCCAAAACTAATGAGATGTGCTTATTCAATCGTAATTAACTACCTATTTTACAACGGGACACTCCGCTATAAATATAACAACCAAGTGTAATTAGTCATCAGGTAAGATGTCAGATAGAGTTATACTAGACAAGCTAGACATCAAAAGAATAGAATCTTGTTGTTCTGTTTTGCTGTGAAGGCGGATTGTTTTGCGAATTGCAGACCCACGGTAACCTTATAAACAAGTCTTACTTCAAAGACAGTTTTGTCGAGTAGGGACGGCCGCAATATAGTCTTGCCTGTGTGATTGTGTCAGGGTTGGTGTTAGTTATTGCTTTGCAGTTTTCAGATTACATAATACATCAGAAAATGTATTTCTTGTGTATGCCTCTTATCTACCATTATAATTACAGTTCTTCTTTAGAGACTGTACACTTTTACCTATCCTTTTGAATCGGGATAATTAATCCTTTGAGTATGGTGATGTATACACAGTAAAAAATTTCGCCCGTGTAAATTTTCTAGTGTTCCGGTAAAAATTGTAGTGTTAATTTAGAGTTAATTTTTAGTGTTAAATTACACTCAATTTTTACACTGATTTTTAGTAGTGTACAAAAACTCTAGACCAGTAAAATATACCGAAGCAAAAGCTTTGCGATGTAAAGAAAACTCTCCCAGTGTTTTCTCTTACTACTTGAGTGACATACAACACTAGCGGCTATGGAAAAAACACAGGTAGTGTAAAAGTTCCAAAAGAACATGCGCGGTACATGATCGTGTCATCTACGCAATGCAGTTTCATCATCTTTTCATGCTTTTTCACGGTCGGCGTAGTGTAGGGTAAGTAAAGCGTGCGTCTAATTTAGTGAGCTGCAACAATGGTTCAAAGTAATCAGGTAAGTTGGTTTTGTTTCCCAAACTATTATTTATCATACTAATTCTTTAACCACCATAGGTACCTATCAGTTCTTCAACAGTTGCAGTCATACACATGAATGCGTTGAATAAGTGAAGAATGTTACTGCTACAAATATGTATAGTTTCATGATTCATGAATTTTCTTCATTCAATTTCGCTGTAAGACAAATCGAAAAAAATCATTTCGTCGACTATACATCTATCATGAATAAAATAAAATAAGAATCAGAAAAGCCCGACGGATTTTCATCACTATGCCAGAACATGGAAATAAGGGTTTTCTTATTTAAAATTTCAAAGCTACCACACCTGAAAAAAGGAGGAAAGGAAGGGGATTAATTTGAGCACTAACTTGTCAGCTTATCACCCATCTCAAATTATTTTAATCCATGACATTTTTTACGTATAGTGCTTTATTACTGGAATTTCAGAGTTACAAGTTACAAAACTGAGTCTGTATACCTGGAGAACCTGTGGTACGTTAGAAGGTGTTCTATGTTTTTGTTTATTAATAAATAATTTAAGCAATGTTGATTTTTCTGTACATTTTTTTATTTTTAATAAATTTTTTAAGCTACATAGGTATTTTGCTTTTTTTTGGAATATGCCGCGTTACCTGATAACACTTCTAGTGAATAATAAAACAGTAATAGTGTAATTGAGCACTGTAAGTGAACTTTAATTTTGAAATTTTTACACTAAGGCCTAGTGGAAATTACACTGTACAGTTACGTAATTACACTTGCAGTGAATAAGATAACCCGAGTAGTGTAACTATGACCTTGAATTAAACACTGTGGGTGACTCTATTTTTGGTATTTTTACACTAATACCTAGTGAAAATTACACTGCGATGAATATATTTTCACTACACAGTGTAAATTTTGGGCCGCAATTTAACACTACCCTAGTGTATTCATGACACTAACATTTACACTATTTCTAGTGTTAAAATATTTACACTTCTAGAGGGACCTATATAAACTCGGAGTAGTGTTCTTCTAGTGTTGAAAATTTTTTGCTGTGTAACAGTCTGACTTCCATTATCACACGTTAGGGATTAATGACTCTAACTTAGACCAAGTTTTGTTGCTACTCCTTTTTAATAATGTGTCGTACGATCCATCTTCTACGTCGTGGCTGCTTTATGTGGATGAGATGAAACATTTGATGTTTATAAATGCACTGAGTGACGACCATAAAGCTATTTTGATTAATTAATAAGTTTTAATTGCTATATTCACAGATTCCTTGTCAGTTTTAGCAAATGAATGAAGAGTCTAAAGTTACCCACAAAGTTGAAACGAATTAGTGGCAGATAGACACGTTGGGTGCCACTTGAAACGAACTATTTAACCCTAGAGGGGAAAAATAGTCGCTGAGAGCATGAGACAAGAAAAAACAAGGGTCGTAGGTTGAGTCGCTAGTCTAAGAGGGTCAAAAATAACAAGCAGGTCAGCAGAACAACAGGTACTCTTTATTAAAATATAAAATATATCACAGTGATTAATATTACACTCTTGAGCACGGTTAACAGATAATAAAAAAACAAGAGCGTGCGGTGCTGGTCGAATGAATAGATCGGGTGCTAAGAGTTTGCAAGGCACTTATCTTCGTATGGCTTGGCTCCAGGAACTTGCTTTGAAAGGGTGACTTGGTATCCAAGAAAATCTGCCTTGGTACGTGGAGTTCTTACTTGGTATCCAAGAAAATCTGCCTTGGTACGTGGAGTTCTTCTCGGTACGAATAAGATGACCTCCAGGAAAAAAGTTGCCTCCAAGAAAAAGATTGCCTCCAGTGAAAAATTGCCTCCAGGGAAAAATCAATCCGTAGGGAAAAAGCTGTAATTTCATGGATATCAGAAACACTCTTGCATTAATGAACGGTCCGATCGAGTCTGCTTGCCAAGGGTACATAGAATTATTCCCGTCCTCAAGATAGGTTGAGATAAAAAAGTGACTGACAAAATTTTACATGCGAACGAACTCGATCGGGTTTAAAAGCTGTAATTAAAATTAGCATACGGTATTAAGAGAATACGATCTGTATAATTCTAGCACAGTTAATAACATCATTTTACGACACTCACCAAGCCAAAAACGTGGGCGATGTTTATAATAATTTAAGTGAAAGTTCACAACGCCATTTCGCTAAAAATTCCTGTGTTTGCGGAACCGACCTTCCTCTAGCGAATTCCAGGAGAGAAAAGAAGGTGAACGGGCCGGTATGAAGATGAACGCACCTGATTTCAACTCGACAGTCGATGTTACGAAACTCGAGGCCTCCAGTCGGCCGATGCACTAAAACCCACCATCACTCACTCACTGCGCGCGCCCGCCGTCGTCTCTGTGTTACCGGCATCTAGCCGGTACGTACAAAATGTACGTTACAAAGTATAATTTTCTGTTAATTCGATTTTATTATTCGGATATTGAAGAAAGTTATGATAATCTTCGACTGGCAGGATCGCCTTGTGATAAACTCGTTGGAAGAATGACAGCATTTATCTCGCAGTTTAATAGTTGTTGGTTAAGTTCAGGATCGCCAGTGCGGAAGTGTTGATTTAAATGTCGTAGATGGTTTTATATATTTATTGACAGTTGGTCGTGAGGTCGAGGCTTATAGTTTACCAGCAACCTGATGTTAAAGAAAACGTCGTCTTTATCATAACAACATGAGTTTTGTTGATGAAATATTAAAGGTTACATTACTCATACACAAAATGACAACCATTACTCTGATTAATTTTGGAATTTTATGAATTATCTCTGATTGTCGTTTTTTCCTGACCTAACTTTAATAACTCTATATATCGGTATGTTGTCAAGGATTCTTATAAATCTCTAAAACTGTAAAACTCTAAAACTTTAAAAGACTGGAAACTTCAATCCGGGAATGGGATACGAGAAAACTAAAAAGTTGATAGAGAGATGAACAAGCTATATTTGGCGAGAAATCAGAGCTGATGGTTTGTTTTACCTTGGGAAAAAAAGTCTGGACCAAACGAAAACACTTCGATCGTGACGCAATTTAATATTAACCGGTTCCAATATTTCAGCAAGGCCGACAGGATATGATGCCGTCGCCCTTATATGCTACGGGATCGGGATCTCTCTGTCATCTTCATGACGCTTCTATAACAGGATTTCTGTGAGATGGCCCCAATTATTTCGGCGCTTCATCGTTACCTACCACGTTCACGGTACCTATAATTAATTCACCATTTTTCGGTCAGTTGGTATTGATATTCAATTATGGGGATTCGATTGGCTGAAAACGCCAATGCGACGTGCGGTTGATTAGTTAGCTATACGTAAATTGAGATTCGAACGGACATTGTAACAAGAGCTCGTGTAAAGTTAACTGCTTTTAGAGATCATTCGGGACGTCTCGTTATTATCTTCTATGCACGCCATCAGGGATCAGGGTCAATCCGGAATTGACTCTGATGGCCAATTGACTTTTGCTCTGAGCGAACATGATATATAGACGAAAAGGCTTATAAAAAAAATGACGACCACCTTATTGCACTTATCTGGCGGAAACAATTTGAGTAAATTCCCATATGTCCTTTTCACATGACTAATTTTGATTGTACAGTCGAAGCAAGAAATAATTTGAATATGAATTAATACTTATCAAAACCTATTGAATCCTGTAGTAATCTGAGAAAGCAGTAATTTGACCTGACTTCTTTTACAATTTTGGCTTGTTACGCACGGAAAAGCAAATATCTGGATCGTGCATTGCACCAAATCATAAGTTTCAAACCATTCTCGACGAGATTTTCCTAAGATAGAAAAGAGACCACAACTAAACATGGAAACGTCTTACAAATACCAGGAGTTAGCATGTTAGATATTCATTTCACCGAAATAAATCTCTTGTTATTTGGAATGTCAATATGACCGAACACTTTCCTTGGTTACCTCCAGATAAAGCAAACTTCCAAACAACGTTACAGATGCACATGTTTAAGAAAAAATTGTGTTCTCGGCGCTTTGGAGCCGCAGCTAATTCAATACTGCTGCAATTTTGGTGAACAAGAAAGTTTTTCCCATGCATGGCAGCTACAATAAGAGCCAACACTTGTTGTAGAAGTCTTCAGCCCGAGAACAGTATAGATACTTAGAAAGCTTTCAACGGGTTTTCCGTTGCTCTTCCAAAATAAGCTTCAAATATAGACTGATCAGTGTTTCCTGACGTTGTTTCGTAACAGGAAATCATTCCATTACCAAGAAATAGAAGCTATAAACTTCTTCGTGCAGGTCCATTGAATCATATTTATTACTTACACCAAATCGCGTTTTCTCAAAAACTTGAAAGGGCCTCTCCTAGATAATTTAGGCGGCTTGATTTCATTAGTAATTCCTCAACCGAATTTTGCATATCAAAGGGAAGTCTACCTAAACTTGTTGCTGATGCTGTTTGTAGGATTAATGCAATCGATTGTTCCGAAACCGCTGGCCTGTTGATTATCGTTTATTTCATGGAAAAACAAAAATTTTCAGACGAAAAAACATCAGCCGAATAAAATCAGACGAATCGTTCGAATTGGGTGAAATTTCCCTTGATTTTTGGAACACTCTACTTTTTGTTTTTAAGAAGTCCCATGATGACACATGTGCACTGGTATAGTAAATCCGCCTCGTGGATGCGCTCAACTTTGAATTAACTCGACCGACCCCCAGTAACAGTAATGTCCTGGAAGCTCTTAGAAACTTTGTTCGACAAGCATCGGTGTCAAACTTTATCAAGTGCTTTGAAGTTATGCTAAGCTAGCGTATGTAATTTGCCGGAACATTCAATCATTTTAGTCCCGGCGTGGAATGTAATTTAAAACACCATGCGTAGATTGTTTTCCAAGTAGCTGACTGGTTTATGGTTGGCACTTTTTTATCAATCTAACTACTTTACCTGAAGATAATTAATTCCCTCCAGTTACCGAAGTCAGTTCCAGGCCATTTCTGATATAGCGTTTCTAAGTTTTTCGGCAATAAAACGAGAGCAGAACACAAATCATGCCAGCAGAGCTCTTCACCTCAAGTATATTGGTATTCGAAGAGGATTAGAATCTTTGAGTGATCTTCAGCTTTCTCCATTGACATATATATTCAGACATACAGGGTGTTTGGTATTTGGGCACCCAAATTCGAATGTCATGTATAAAACCATATTTTAAGCATAAAAAAAGCGAAAAAAGTATATAAGCATAAAAAACATAGTGCGCTACTACATCTGCAGGTAATTATTCCGCAAATGAAGTCTCCAATCTAAAAAAAATTTCGCAGTTCCTGAAAAACATTTTTGTTTTACATTTCTGAAAATATTTCCTAAACGAGGCCTGATCTTGAAAAAAGTTATTCTCTCGTTTATCTCTCTTTTATGTTAAAAAACGATTTTAAGGTTCTATTTTGACTGTCCAGGTATAAAAAAATTTATTTTTTAGCAGCCTTAATTAATTCTACATTTTTGAAGATATTTCCTAAACGAGACCTGATTTTGAAAAAAGTTATTGTTTCTTTTATGTTTATAATACGATTGCACACATAGCGTACAGTTACCAAACACCCTACGTAAAAACATACATATTAAGAAAAACCAAAAAGATATAGAAAAAATTACACTTATTGGCGATTTTATCTATTTATTTGACATTGACATTGAATAAATACAACCAACCGATGACGATTATATTTATTTTATTTTTCATTGATATTAGATCGCTTAAAATCATAGATTGGATTCCCCTCCTTGAGCCACAAGTTCGAAGCATCATACCCCCAGGACATTTACTTATTAGACTCCGTTCCGAAGGGAATGTTGCCCGTTCTCGCCGTCTTTTTATATTTCTCCGCTTTCCTGCTTTTCCTCTAAGTCTGACACATCTCCCCGTCGCCTTTCCGCCTTCGGAGCCTCGATCACGTCTGCCACTTCTGCCAGCCACCTGCAGTGAGCCAGAGGCCAGGCAACAGGCAATGTCATCGTCATCCGACTCTGCCGGCGTGCCGGCCCGGCTGCGACCCTAGCAGCCACGGACCCCGACCCGAAGCATAGTGGGAGCTCGTAATTCATCTTCAAGGAAAACAGCCCTCATAAACCCCTGAGGGATGTGAATCCGGGGATTTCCACGGCCATCCAGCTTGCCACTCCACCAGTTAAAGTTGTCTGACGTTATTGATGATTAAATTTCACATTTTATTTTATTTCCATCAACTTTACAAGAGATTCATGTAGTATGAAAAGAGTCTGGGGTCTCATAAAATCCCTGGAGTTTCACCTTATTGACCCCACTATGTGGGTATTAAACGATAAACGGAAAATGGAATAAGCTTCAAGATCCCCTTCAAGCTTACAGGGTGCTCATTTTGGTCATTATATACATCCGCGGCTCCTACAGTTTCACTATGGCACCTATATAGGGGTGTAGGACATACCTATAGTAACACCAGGAAGGTATTTATTTGTTTTGCAAATGAAAGAGAAAGCCACAAAACGGCCTAAAAAACGGTTTTCAAACTGACAAGAGGCACCGATTAGATGCCGCGATTCCGGATACAACCACTTCACGATAATTGCCAAGTGCTTCGAAGCTTACAGAGGCGAACTGGGCGATATATCCGCTTTCAAATATCGTGTCCAGTCCACAGGGATTGATGCAATGATTTTTGGAATATAAATGCAAAATAAATGCAAAATTCAAAATAAAAATCGTGCTACTGTTAATCTCGAAGATTTTACTTGCCTTGAAAGTGAAGAAAAAATAGAAATTCGACCGTAGTGTCAAACAGGCCTTAGTTGTGACCTTAATATTAGTTTGCAATGGCTCTTTTTAGCTTCTTACCCACTCAGCACCCCTATTTCGCTCCTCGGTCCCGAAAAAATTGATGAAACTTAAGAGCCGCGGATGTATACAATTACCCTCATTTTATCTGAAGACACTGAAATATACAAAAACTGAAAGTTTGAAAACTTGAAAGTTCTTCGCCTGGAAAACGGACTTCCAATAATGACACCAAACTCCACCACTTTTTTGTTTGCTTGATTTTTTTATAGCGAATGGCAATTAATGATTAACAATAAAAAAGATATGGCTAAAATACGATTTTTCAGTTTTTAAATCAAAAATCAGCAACGCCTGAAGTTTTCTTTAATTTGTTTCAGATTCCTTATAAGGAATACGGTCGAAAATTTTCACCCCATTCCATCAGGTGAAACATACTGTGAACTTCGCCCCTTATTTCGTCTGAGAAACTTCCTGTGCAGCAAAGTACGCGCCTCATTAAGTCTTGTCAACTCTGAATAAAAACTGAAAACAAATTTAAAAAGCATCTCCGATACGAAATCTTTTAGAAATAATTTTTTTATAAAAACTTTCATTATTTTCATATGTAGGTAATTTTATTTTTTGCCGAAATAATGAACGTATAAAAGGGAACAGCCATCACATATATAACGTAAAATAATCTCTAGTATGTAAAACTTAGCCACTAATAATCGACAAAGGTTGATACGGCATTTTAATGATTAAATAAATAATCATTTACTTTTGGCAGATTCAAATATTGCCTCATTAATTTTTGCTCTCTTGCCGTCCCTTTGGAAAATAATTTGGAAGGAAAATATTTGAGTTTCGGCATGTATTTTGTATAAAACTCATAAACTATTTTGGTTAGGTAGACTTTATTTAATTACATACAAGATAATAATTTCACCGATTTTTTATTAATTCTCTAATATACCTCTAATTTACGTTTAAAGCTATATGCAATTGTTTACGATATAATTTGCTTGAATTAATATTAAGAACCCTAAAATTGATTAAGTTAATTATTTTATCCGACACGAAGCCGACAGAACGTGTCATTTGTAGCGAGTACAGCATTCACATGTCAAAATATACAGTAAGGAGTGCCATTTTTTTATGATATCGGGAGAATATAGAACATTAAAAAAGGGGTTAATTTTTTCCCCAAGAAACTGTGAGCCAATAAACGCAGCTAACGAACTATGCTGGCGCTACCGGCTCAGCGCCGGCGGCCGGTCCGCGACATGAAAGTCGGCTGTAGTAGTAGTGGCGCGGCCCGGTGAAACGAAAGCAAGTCCTGTCGCAATACAAATGCAGACAACAATCAAGAGTGCTTTTAATCTGAAGTTATCGAAAAACGGGCACGTTTCAGATGATCACCTGTGGGAAATTACGGGAGAAGAGGGATTTTTGTGTATTATAAAAAAAATTCTGAATTCTTCCCAAGTTTGTTAAGGGAACTTTTTATCACAATTCAACTGGATTGGGAGAAGACGAAGTTAAATTTTTTTAACACGTCAATTTTATAAATATCTTCTAAATTTTAGAAAATATTTTGCTCTCGGAATAATTTGTGACCTGTTTCTCAATCGTATAATAAAAATAAACGTAATTTCCATTTCAGTATTTTTCATCCTGTAAATTACAATCCTAATGAGTTATCACACTTTCATCTCGGTAGATTTATCAAACTTCCTATTTCGTTACTCAGGCAAAATGACAATAAATGACTTCTATTTCCTCAGATTCGATGTTTTTGAGTGACAATAATTACTGTTCAGGGTTTCTGTCTCATTAATTATTCATGTCCCATGCCAGTTTAGTACTCTTCAGTTAACATATCCTGGGTGACAATAAGAGCTATTCGAAGCGAGACTCATCCGTCTTCAGTGGTCGATTTAATGCGCATAGGAGCGTTGGTAAATACGAGTTCCGTATTCCTTGCATTGCAAACTGCGGGCTGTTATATTAGAGAAGCGGAATGCATCGGTAAATAAGTCATCACATGAGAATGATTTCATTTTTTATATATCGGAAATGGAACGTGAATGAAGTTCTTGAAATCAGAAAGTGTTAGGAGTGAAATTTTTTCTAAAAAAATTCCCTCTTCGATTTTAATAAAAATCCCCCGTCGTGCAATATGAAGTGCAAGAAGTTAAAGAACTGTAAGCGGTTCTTCTGCATGTAGCTCTTTCCGTTTTCAAGATACAGGAGATATATAATTTTCCGGGTTTTAACACGAATTTTTAAAGCTATAATAACTTGCGGCGCCTTGAAAATTTGCAAGAGGACGTGCCAGACGATGGCAGTTCCGAAACTGAAAGCCGTCTTATCCTGCCAATTCGCGTTCTCGAGTTATGCCTCTTCAAATTTGAAAATTGGCGCTTTTTTCAGGTTTTCAAATCTACTCCCCCGTCAGACGATAGAAAGTGCAAGGAGAATTTCAGAATTGTAAGCGGTTCTTCTGTAGCTCTCCCCGTTTTCGATATACAGGAGGAAAATCATTTTCCGGGTGAAGGTTTTGGAATTGTCGATCTTTCAAAACGATTCTTTGACACGCTCAATAACTTGCGGCGCCTCTAAAATCGGCAATTTAGCTTTAACGATGCAAATAAGAAAGTCTAAGAAAGTCGCTCTCATTATGAAAATCGTTTTTTTTTTTTTTCAGAATTTGACGACTACTATATGTCTCTTCGACCCCGCATGGACACTGATGTTTGCAACGTGAGCTCCGGTTTGAACATACCGCACGTATCAAACCCGGGCCAGGTGGTGAATTGTCGCAACGGTTGGTTCAGGGAGTTCTGGGGCCAGCATAACAAGTGTATCTTCTCCGATACGTTGCAACTTCAGCTAAAGCAGCGAGGTGAAGAAGTTGAGCCGAAGACCTCCGAACGCCCCAAGTGCACGGGCAAGGAGACCATCCATGATTACGAACAGGAAGGATTGGTGCCTTTTGTTGGTGAGTACTAATGATTAAGATTAATTGGAGTGATTAAAGTGATACCTATTGGAAAATTAAAGTTCCATAAGTCATTTAATGGAAACTATTATCCTATAGAATATTTTGCATATCGTCAATAAAAAAAACCTTTTTATTCGTATGTTTTTGTCCACACTTTGTACTAAAGGCCATCTGTGCCATTCTATATGGGGATAAAGACATAATGCCAAACATAAGACAGGATCGGGATTCGGGATCTATATAATATATAAGGTGAAAGGGTCCAGGATCTAGGACACTTTTCCGTGGCTCCCAACAGCGACGTATTATGTTCGAGAATATTAATACAACATCCTGCTATATCGAGCTGGAGCCTAAACTAGAATTGTGCAGGATTGATGTAGTGCGGGCCGCCGCCGGTTCCGCCGTCTATCCTTCGGTTCCCAGCATTCGGTGCGTGTTAATATGTCAGATAATATTACCGGCACAAAAAGGCTAATGTGGGTTTTTGCTTCTGCTTTATGTGTTTGTGTTTGGTCGAAGGCCCGTTTACCGAACAACCGTCCGCTCCTCGATTTATATACGCGAGAGTCGTTTTGCTAGTGACCGGCTGAACTTAAATTTATCAAGATACTGATGCGAATTCCAGTATAGCAAGAACGAATTTTCTTGCCAGAAAACATAACTTCAGTCGGGGTGGAAAGTGTTGTAGTTTCTTTTCAATAGCGATTATGAAAAACTAGGAAACGATATTCGATATCTTGAACATCGTTCCGGAATGTTATTCTGTCGAAAATTCATTCACGTAGAAAAGGTGGAAATACAAGAAACAGAGTGAATTTTCTTTTCAGATAAGTCATCAATAAAACAAATCAGACCGAATATAAACTTTATTATTTTTGTATAAACTTTATTCACAAATATTGAATTTTTTCCCTGGAAAGCGACAGAAAAATGAACGGCCTCTGATGATGTGGTATGTTGACGAGTCTCAAGAAGTACAAAACAGCTGTCCTCGCCTTTAGATGTGGAGCGTTTATTTGTTGTTTGCCACGGGGCTCTGTAAAAAAGAACTCAATTAATTTTTTTACATTAAGGAATGTCTCATAATTAGCGACACAGAGAGCCAGATGAGACGAGATTGTACATTAAAAAACTGCCGATCTACTATTTTTTAAATATACAGTGTGTGTCACAGGCATGGTACACCCCCTTTTTTCTCTTTATTTTTTGAGATAATTTTTTGAAATTTTGTACGTCGCATATTCTCGATAGAGCGCACTTTTTAGCAGAAAATTGAATATTTCCCATGCACATCCGGTTTTTCCGGAAAATGTTACCAACTTTTTATTTTAAAATGGGACACCCTATATATTATTATATTTTTGGATTCTATACATTTGTACGAATCCAACAATACCACATAAGTACCATTTTAAATGTCAAATTTGTTTTAATTTAATTTTTTATTTCTCAATTATAGTGTGCCATGACTTTAGTTGTGTTCGTCACAGATGCAAAATGGGTACACCAAAATGTCCCTCATTAAGAGTACTAGTAGATGCCTCGGTACCAAGATGGTAGGACCATTTGAAAAAAATGAATCCAGCTTGCTCATAATTTGACCATAAATCACTTAATTTAGTACTTTGAACAAAAATTTGATTTTTCTAGCATTAGATGATCCAATTGGAGTAAAACGAAATAGTCATGGCACACTATAATTGAGAAATAAAAAATTGAATAAAAACAAATTTGACATTTAAAATGGTACTTATGTGGTATTGTTGTATTCGTACAAATGTATAGAATCCAAAAATATAATAATATATAGGGTGTCCCATTTAAAAATAAAAAGTTGGTAACATTTCCGGAAAAACCGGATGTGGGAAAAAATTCGAGAATATGCGACGTACCAAATTTCAAAAAATTATCTCAAAAAAAAAAGAAAAAAAAAGGGGGTGTACCATGCCTGTGACACACACTGTATAATATCGTGCGTTTCTTATAGAATCAGAGCTTAAATCGATTCCTCTTTGAATTTTTTAAACCTGGCCTCAAATTTCTTTCAAACAGACATTTCTTCGAAAATAAATTATGTTTGAGGGACTAGTTACTCGAGGATCAATAATTAATTGTTGAGAGGGTGTTATTCTTAAATGTGGATTAACTACTATAGATGTTATCATAGTGTGAAGGACCAGGGGTACGACCAAAGATTGGAATGGGAGCACACAGTGTTAGTAAAGTTCAAATAAATAGGTACTGGCCTTGCATGCTGATTATATCGCTGTTTGTTGAATGGTAATAGGCACTTCTTTAATTAATGAATTTTTAATAAGCTTTAATGTTCACTATACACGAGTAATTATTTGTTCCGGCACGAATCTGACGATTCCCGACGAAACAAGTAATTAACAAGGTGTTAGTCTCATTAGTTAATGTTTTAATGTAATACCGAGTGATTTCGTATCTGACGAGGATGCCCAGTTTTAGGTGGAATAGTTATTTGGGAGTAGCCCTTGTTACTTCGACACTGGTACGACAGGCGCTCTCATTGGTCGCAGGTGAACTTCTTGCTTTTTTCTCAGCTTTGCTATGTAGTTTTAATAAAATTGGTCAAATTCGTAGGTATTCTTCGACCTTCGAGACGAAATTCCATCGGCAAGATTACTGCATCAAATGAAATCAGTGTATCGATCATTATGTTGTGATACCAATTTCATCGACTAATTACTTGGAAAATTAATTACAATGACGGAACAAATTACATAAATAAATAGAACGAATAATGACAATAATATACCAATTCGCTTAGAGGCGATGTGATAATTACATTGGGATAATCATATACACCAAACAGCAAACAAGATATTGTATTAATGAACTGGGCCTAACAAACACCCCTGAGACTACTTGACACTAGCATAACCTCCTCTAATGGGTTACTGCTTGTGACACTTGTTGCTTATTTTCCCGAAATTAATATAGAGAAATACTTACGTACTTATAATTAAAATTTAATAATCATAAAGTTCAACAGCTGCTGGTTATTTACAAGTACCTACAACGCAAACTGGATACTCTTGTATATAATTCAAGGTAACAACCATCTAATTTTACCGTAGTAAATATTTGAAAATCCGTTTACCTGGAAGAAGAAACCAGAGCTTACACTGGAGGACTATAATATGGAACGGAGTCGGTCAAGCTATTTTATACATTATTAATCGTCCATGCAACGAAACCACCTATAGAATTCTATTCAACAAAATATTATGTTTAAAAAATAAAAATTAAACATTAACACTAGGACAGTGCAAGGTTTAACGGTCAATTCCACCCCGAGCAAATTTAGGGCATGTAAAAAACGCTATTTAGCATTTAAGCCAGCTAGCTTAAAAATTATTAACTTAATATTTTTTCTTATATACATAAAAAATATGTCCAAATTCATTATAACGGTCGAATCATTTTCTATTTTGTAAATAAAAAAATAATAAAACATTTAAAACCATTATACTTATTCATGTTGTAAGTATTCAGATCAGGAAATGTTTCATAAAAATTCCGAAGCTATCGGCTAAGAATAATTTTTTTTAATATTTTGGCGAAATATCAAGATTGATTATCGTACTAATATCTACATGGTTATAAAACAGAATTGCTGGGCTCAGTGAAGCTTCGAATCTGAGAAAAAGAATGGCCTGCTTCCCTGATTATTAACTTCTGGAAATTTCATATCGCCTTCAACAGTATCGTATCTCTGAAAATGCAATTAAATTCAAGAAGGTAACAGAATGGGGCAATGAAAATTTTATGCGCCATCCTTCTGGGTCACCCGGCTGAGATAATGAATGATTCTTGGTGATTTTAAATTAATTCCGAGTCAGGCCAGAGAGGCTTTGCATTGACACTTAATTAAAATGAGCGATTTTATAGGCTAGAATGTTTACACCGCCAGCGGAAGTACGCCTATTAAAACTATAAAGAGCTTTTGCGGGTCCACTTCCTTTTCTTTTTTGAAATAAAATGTCACTTGGGTGTTGTTCTTACAAATTGACATGTACACAGACTGTTGTTGCTGTGTAACGAACCGGAGAGCCTGAGACAATATTTTTGTTTGAAAAGCTGGTTTGGTTACATGCATTTTAATATTATGTAAATCTTAGCTGAGATGTTTGTCTTACTTACTTTATCTTGTAAAAGTTTATTATCATACAACACAAATCTAGACTTTACTATATAACGTAAATCTTCATAATCATAACACACGTGCTCGGGGATCTTCATTTTTAAACTGTTGTTAAATTAAAACATTACGTTAAGACAATTCTGATCCAAAAATAATTTTAGCAAACTTTGTATACCTACACCAAGCCACAGTTCTCCAAGTTTTACAAAGGTTTAAAGTTTCGTGTCTAAAATTAAAAGAAGTAGGTATTAGTCGAAACAATATTTCAATATTACCATAAGTTGAAATGTATCTCTTTTCACAAAAAAAATTTAGATTTGAATTAGATTTCAATTTTACACGTTAACAAGAAGTGCTTTCCACTGAGAAATGAATTAAATCCCTTTTCCAATACATAAAAGAGTCATTTTTTATATTCCTTATCCACTTAACCCATTTCAAGCTTTTTTCGACTTATACCTGTTTCCACATACATCCGCCAATAATTGATCCTCGAATTAGTCCAAACAGTTGGTCCCCAAACAAACAATATAAAAAACATTTGAAAGCGACTGAAAAGTCTTTTATAGCATCAAAGCCTTTTTTCTTTATTCTACGTTTGACTCCCTGAAATAAGTACCTATTACTGTTGTAGAGGTGAGCTAAAAAAAACATTTTTATTTCACACACACACTGCATTATTTACTTCCATCAACCAACTTTATATCTCGTTTGTACTGAGTCAATGTTGGTTTCAACTGGTTTCAAAGTGGTGCACACATCCAATGCGAGTGTATAATTTATTTATACATTGGGAAATTAAAAAGTTCAGCAAGTTTTATTGTCCGCAAAAGTTGAAATAACATTTTTGTTGGAAATTCTTTTGAGATTTCCTGTGCGGAAAGTTGTGAGTTCCCTGAGAGATGGCATTGGAAAGGAAAATTCGAATAAAATGTTTTCGGTAAATTGGATTACCGATCCATAGATTGATGTTCTTATATGCGATGAAATTCGAAAAATATTATTCTACTGTCTTACGCTGCTTATTATACCTACTTTGTTTGTTGACTCATATTAAATTCAGATCAATTAATATATATGCATTTGCGTGGAAATCGTGAGATGAAGGTGAATCATTTCAAGAAGTAGCAATTAGATTTCAGGAAATGTTTTCATATTAGATACCACCAATCCTTATTGAGTCCTAGAAGTGAGGAATTGGGATATTAAATTTCCATAATATACAGTGTGTCTCTGCTGTAACTCTGAATAATTCAATTTTCCTTAATTGATGGAATTCCGGACGTATCCGGTTAAGAGGGATTAGTTGTAGTCGGAGGACGTGCAATTTTGAAGATGTCATTAGTTACTGTTAGATATGGCGTCAATTTTAATAGCTCTTAAAATTCTTTTACAAACTGAAAATAAGGGTGTATTTGTGAAGAGGTATATTTGTGATGTATGTAAACATAGAGAATTTACTAAAGGAGTTGGTTACATGCTTATCAGCGGATTACGTCATGCTTTAGGCATAAAGCTATGCCCATCAAAGCATGTCAACTTTGGAGTTTTTCAATAGAAAATCTAAAGCAATTGGCTCCGGTTCAGAGTTGCAGATATATTGCTTTTATATATACGACTTGTTTACAAACATATCTTGTATTAATGGATCCGTAAATGGAAAAACCTCCATCATAAATTAATAAAAGTAGGTACCTACCTACCTATACAGGGTGCACCATGTATCCTTCTCTATATTGCTATCTATTAACGCTAGCAGATACAGGGTCGGTTAAACAAGTCCAAAGGAGCGCAATTTTGTGGCCATCTCGATTCCGTCGAGACATACAAGATATCTGTGACCATTCCTGAAATATCCTGAAAAAACTGAAAAATCGAGATTTATTATTTTTTCCATATCTTTTTTATTATTGGAGATTAATGAATAATTTTTTGTGGGCTTACATAAGTCGGCAAGAGCTACCCATCTGACATTTCAAACATTTTCAAAGCCGACTAGATCCCAGGATTTTCATAGTCAACTTTCGTTTTTCTTATGGCCACCATATTGTTTTTTTATGTTGTTCGGTATAAAAAAAAATCATAAAAACTAAAAATTGTTAAACTTCAAAAAATCAATTAAAAACATTTTATTCTTCTTTTTTCTTTACAAAAAAGACAACTTTTAAAACCGAATTTCATAGATAAATTAAAAAACCATAAGGCAAGCACTATTTTGGCGTATTTTACAAATGTTGACGTTTTTCGACGATTTTTTTTTGTTTTTCTTTGAAAAAAAGAAGAATAAAAATTAAAAAATTTTTTTTTGAAGTTTATTAATTTTTGGTTTCCATTATTTTTTTCATATCGAACGACATAAAAAAATAATATGGCGGCCATAAGAAAAACGAAAGTTGACTGTGAAAACTCTTGGTTCTAGTCGGCCTTGAAAATTTTTGTGATGACAGATGATGGATAGATCTTAACGGCTTATGTAAGCCTACGAAAAATTATTTATTAATTTCCAATAAGAAAAAAGATATGACGAAAATAAGAAATCTCGAATTTTCAGTTTTTTCAGGATATTTCAGGAACGGTCACAGATATCTTGTATGTCTCGACGGACTCGAGATGGCCACAAAATTGCGCTCCTTTGGACTTGTTTAACCGACTCTGTATCTGTTAGCGTTAGGAGATAGCAATATAGAGAAGGATACATGGTGCACCCTGTATAATGCAAAAGCTGTGATTTGATTGATTAGGTAATTAATTTAAAATATTAGTTTTACAACAGGTCGTGTATTCATTGAGAAAACATTAATTTCAGTATCAAGCAACATATGAGTAATAAGAATATTTGAAAGACTTTCGAAGAAATTTCGAATCAGATTGGAACAAGGCTGCTGAATAACTTTGACATATTTACAACAAGCGAGGAAGGAAAGTTCCTGCTCCACTAGCATCACCGCCACTGCCGAATCATAGGCCCCAAGGGACTCATATTCAATCAAGGAAGTGGCTCCGATGGACGGCCGGGCCTCTTAAAAGAAACAATTAGCCCAATATTCACATCACCCTAATTTACTTGAGGCTACTTGTTCTTATAATGGATTTCTTTAATTAATTTTTTTAATTAAACGAGCGTTCAAATATTATACATTTTTATATTTTTGGAGGAAATAATAAAAACTTAATTTATTTTTACCGCTGGCAATTTTGCGTTTGAATTGTATTTTTTCGCATTTCGCCGAGGCTTCCATTTAATAAGCGCTACCTTGTAGAAGAAACTTATATGTAAAAAAATCTAGCGAGCTAAAAGAAGAATCGACTTATATGAGAAAAAATTAATTATAAATTGATAAAGTAATTGTTTCTAGTCTCCGGTCATAGTTAAAAATTCAGCAATATTTATTGCACGTTTTCCAGCAGCATCAAAATTCTTCGCATAAGAAAAATTAAATTACCTAAATTTGAGTTCAAGTTTTTTATTAAACTTTTGCAGACCTCCTCATGTGTAAGAAATCGTGTATAAAGTGTATATAAATAATAAATCAACCAAACTCTGTGATATTTATACTGTAATTAAAGAAATCGGAGGACCATAAAAAAATAAACTTGCATCATGGTATCATAGAAAAATAATTGAGCAGAGCTATCGAGAAAAGAGAGTCGTTCGTCTCGTGTACCGAGGCGCTTGTTCAGAGTCAATATACTTATCTTGCTTCTCTTTATAACAACTTGAAAGATATCTTTCCACTCGGAACGCGATTCTCATTCTCGAGATGGGAAAACAGAAAAGTAAAATCAAAGAACTGAGCACCTCACATTCACCATTATAATCTATTATCGGTATAATTCGTTTTGATATAACAATAGCGGAAAAAACTGCAAGAGAAACAGAGTGACTTTCATCCTGACATAGCCCACAAGCCCTGGAAGTTCACTTTAGAGAAAGTTTTTGAGAGATCTTGGGATAATGTTGCGCCAGACTATAAGATAAGCTTTTGCAGAACTGCATGGGGTCAGCTTACGATCGATGTTGATACAACTCTCCAGTCATGAAGTTACAAGAGCAACTTGATTCAGCAGTAGAATAAAGAATGTCATAATCAAAGAGAAATTGAAGACGTTAAAGTTTACTTGCGCTCACCTTGAAAAAAATAGAATTATCTTCTCGAGCTGAAATTCTTAGCTACCTTTTTCTTTAAGATATCGCGTGAAAATTCACGCATCCTTTGATCAGTGTAGAAAACATCACCTGAGAGGTGCATCGCGCGTACGAAAAACGTCATTTGGGCACGCTAGCTAATATTTTTCTCTCACCGCCCCCCACAAAATTATCACTATTTTTTGCTTCATCTGAATATTGCGGTCACCAAACTCTCTTTTCTCTGGACTAATTATGATGACTAGAGGCCGGTGACGATGATGATGTCTGCTTGGTGGCAAGGAGGATCCCGGGCAAACACATCCAAGAAAGGGGCGAGCTCCACACATTCACACTGAATGTTCGAAGGAGTGTTTAGCTGCTCATTCTGGGGTTAAATAAATGAAGGAAGAGCTGGTCTAATTCTTCTGGAATTTTATGAGGATCAGATTTCGTCACTCGGTTGTCTGCCGTTCTTAAGACTCGCGCATGCACGATCGTGGATAAGCGAAGGGAGCCGAAAGGTAGTCAAGTCGAACGACCAAATGGTAAAAGATAAAATAACACACACTCAATCATTGTCCATATACAGGGTGGGCCATCGAAAAGGTAACAAGCCTAATAATTTGGAAAGTGAAGAGTTATGCGAAAAACGCCGAAACAGGTCGATTTTGTTATCGAGGGGGACATATTTTCGTGACAAATTCAACTACCCAAGTTCACCCCCTTGGCAGGGGTAGTTACCCCTTTGCTTATCATCATAGGGAACAGCTATCGAGGGATACATCATGTGAAAGCTACTTGAATTCTCTTTACAACGATATCCAGCATTTTGGGTTTCGCTTACATACAGGCTGGCCCAACGAAAACGTAACCAGCCCTAATAATTTGGAAACTGACCATGTACGCGAAAAACGCCGAAACAGGTCGATTTTGTTATCAAAGTAGGCATATTTTCGTGACAAATTTAAATACCCAAGTTCACCCCTTTGGCAGGGGTAGCTACCCCTGTTAGGCATAATTTGTAATAAGCCACAATTTAATTGTTGTAAGGAAAATGAGTACAACATGACAACCCCACATCTCGGCGTCCGATTAAGCCGAACGCAAGATGCAAAACTTCACCCCTTCATTCATGAGAAAACTGCGAGCCAATGCATCACGCAGTATACGGCACGAGATGAGGTGTTTTCGAACATTGAAAATCGTCTTAATAATAAATGTTTTATTATGAAAAATCGTGTCGCGTAGTTGTTAATGAACTACAAAATTCAGATAACAAACATCATACAATGGTCCTTCGAGTTCCGATACAAACAAATCATAATTAGTTAATCAGTTAATCAACATTCAACAAGAAATCAGAAGCATAAGCAGTAAGAAGTCAAGGTGGTAACACAGGTGTAGCTTGCAGACAGCCGAAGGAGCGGAAAGAGGAAAGCAGCATCGATCGATCGTCTGGTAGCAGTTAGTGTGGGGTGAGTCCACTCACATTATTCCTTATTCATTCCGTTTCCTAAAAATTAAAAACATGATTTGCATTATTCTTTAATAAAAATCATTCTTATTCAAACAAATCAAATCAAATAAGTACCTAGTACAACCCTATTTTATTCAAGCAAATCAAAGAAGTAAGTAAGTGGGATCTATTATTCAGATAGAAAATCAATTCAATAAATAAATAAGTACCTAATACTATTCAATTCGATAATATTCAATTTAACATTCAAGTCAAGTACTCAAGCAAGTACCTAAAAAAAAAAAAAACATTATTCAAAACATAAAAACAAAAATATTATTCAATCAAATACCTACGTATTAATCAATTTATATTCATTCATAAACATCATGGAAGCGTTAATTAAAAAACGATCCACTATAAAAGCAAATTTAACTCGTCAGGAAAACAAAGTAAAACAGATGGATTTGAATGTCATTTCTGGAAGATCACTTTGTGAACTTCAATTACGTAGAGCAAAAATTGAACCTTTATTAGGACAATTTGAAACAGTTCAAGAGCAAATAGAAGAACTTGATACCACATTAACCCAGGAACAAATCGAGTTAGAAAGTGGAACTTTTGAGGATAAATATTATTCATTATTAGCAAGAATTGACGATATTATTAATCCACAAGAACCTTATATTAGGAAGTGTGATGATAATAACAGTAGCCATACCGATACCAGTGACATTGACGGTAGTTCTGAAGAAATAGTCGTGGGTTTAGTGGAAAATCAGGACGGGTCAGAATCTGGGGATAATGTTAATAATAATGCAGGCGCAGTGCAAACAAACGATGCACAACAATCAATGCCAATAATTAGAAATTTCAGTCAAGTAAGGTTGCCTCAATTGTCTTTACCCAATTTTTCGGGACAAATAGACCAGTGGTTAAGTTTTTATGACATGTTCACGTCACTTATTCATAATAATCAATCGTTATCACCAATTGAAAAATTTCAGTATTTAAAATTATCACTCAGTGGTGATGCGGAAGCAATTATAGACAAGATAAGCATGACATCTGACAATTATGACGTAGCATTTAAATTGCTCAAAGAACGTTTTGAAGATGACGCACTTATTATTCAAAATCATTTCCAAGCTCTTTTTAATTTAGAGGTAGTTACCAAAGAATCACATTCACTTTTACAAGCATTTTTAAACAATATTCAAAAGAATGTTAGAGCACTTAAAGCTCTCAACGAGCCAGTACAGTTCTGGGATTCGATTCTTATTTATTTAATCACCAGCAAACTGGACAACATTTCTAAGCGTGAATGGCAAAAATTAAAATCAGAAATGCAACAAAAACCAAAATATCAAGATTTAATCGATTTTATTACAAAAAAGTGTCAATTGCTCGAATCATTGCAATCAAACACAAATTCAATGCAAGTTAAGAAGACATATACACACTCGCACACGAAATTCTCTACGGTTCATGTGTCAACACAATATTCAAAATGTATAATTTGCAATGCAAATCATCCAGTATTTTTCTGTAGTAAATTTCTGGAATTGTCAGTTCAACAGCGAATTTCTGAGGTATCAAAACGCAAACTTTGCAAAAATTGTTTTAGATCAAATCACATAACAAAGGATTGCAAGGCATCAACCTGCAGAAAATGTAACCATTTACATAATACATTATTACACATAGACAGACAACAACATGATACAAATAATATACCCAATCAAGATCATTCAATGTCCAATCAAATAAATCAAAATCAAGCATCATCAAATCAATTTCCGGTTGTTAATCAACCATTTAATCAGACACAAAATTCAAATTCACAACATTCATCAAATACAGCACATTCATTAAACAGTACACATTCTCAAGTAGTCAACTGTTCCCAAATCAAGGCAGTTGAAGTACTGTTGCCAACAGCAATAGTACATATTCAAGATAATCAAGGAAACAATCATGATGTCAAAATTCTTTTGGATTCAGCATCGCAATCAAATTATATTCGCAAGGATTTATGTGATAGGCTGAAGCTGAAAGGTAAGCGAGTCAACATTCCAATAATCGGTATCAACAATTCAACTTCTCAAGTCACAAGTGAAGTATCTATCACAATTTATTCAAAAATAAATTCATTCAATACAAAGGTAAATTGTTTGGTTCTTCCTGAATTAACTTCACCGTTACCACAAACATCTCTTGACATCGATCTTAATATTCCCGAAGAAATTCAATTAGCTGATCCAACATTTTCTCAGCAGAGTAAAATTGATATTCTACTTGGCGCGGAATTATTTTGGTCACTTCTTTGCATTGGTCAGATCTCCTTAGGTAGACGTCAGCCAATCATTCAAAAAACACATCTGGGATGGGTAGTTTCGGGACCAACCACTCAACAATCATTAATTACCAAATCATCAGCATGCATGTTATCATTACAAGAACACCAAATATCAGATATTCAAAATCAATTATCAGCTTTTTGGCATATTGAGGAAATTCCTAAATCAATCATACATTCTCAAGAAGAACGCGAATGTGAAGAAATCTTCTCTAAAACTACATCGAGAGGAGAAGATGGAAAATTTGTGGTTAGATTACCTTTCAAATCAATTGTTAATCAATTAGGGAATTCTTTCAATATAGCTAATCGGAGATATCAATTACTCAAAAATAGACTCAATTCAGATGCAGAGTTATGCAAACAGTACACTCAATTCATGGAAGAATATGAACTTCTTAATCACATGTCTCCAATCATTTACACATCGGAAGTCCAACCGAATGTGCTTCCTCATCATGCAGTCATAAATCCAAATAAATTAACAACGAAGGTTAGAGTCGTTTTCGACGCTGCTTGTAAGACAGACTCAGGTTTATCATTAAACAATGTCCTGAAAGTCGGTCCAGTTGTTCAGTCAGATTTATTTGCTATTTTGATCAGATTCAGACTTCACAAGGTCGCAGTGACAAGCATTTGTGAAAAAATGTATAGACAAATATGGGTACATGAAGAGGATAGAATTTTCCAAAATATCATCTGGAATGATAAACTATATCAACTCAATACGGTTGCATATGGAACTGCATCACCTCCATACCTAGCTACTCGATGCATAAAACAAATAGCACTCGATAATCAGGACAAGTTCCCTGAAGCATGCAAATTAATTGATGAATCATTTTATGTCGATGATTTAATAGTAAGTTTTGAATCAGAAGCAGAGGCTGCGAAATTGGTCGCACAAATCAGTCGAGATTTAGAATCACGCATTCATATTGATGAAGTATGTTTCTGGTGTGATAGCACGATCGTGCTAGCGTGGTTGCAAAAAGATCCTAGTCAATTAAAACAATTCGTTGCTCATAGAGTAGCTGACACACAATTACTAACCCAAAATGCAAAATGGAATCATGTCAGGTCAGAGGATAACGCCGCAGATATTCTAAGTAGGGGTACCACCAGTGCTCAGTTACTCAAATTTAAAACCTGGTGGCACGGACCTGATTGGCTAAGTCAAGATACAGCACAATGGCCAAAATCAAATTATGACACTCATGCGCATAGTGGTGTACCAGACATAAAATCAAAATGTCTTGTTACTACAAATTTGCAACAGCAACCAACATTTCTTTCAGAACTAATTCAAAGGTACTCAAGTTTGGTCAAGGTACAGCGAATTTTATCGCATTGCATACGATTTATTGAGTTATGCAAGAAAACAAGACCTAAATTAACAGGTCTACTCAAAATTATTGAGCTTGAAACTTCATTAAAGCTTTTAATAAAAAGTGTACAAATAGAATCATTCCCGGAGGAATATCAGTTACTCTTACAGGGAAAATCTATATCACCCAAAAGTAAATTATTTTGTCTTAATCCATTCATAGATGATGACAAAGTCATGCGGGTAGGTGGCAGACTTCGTTTTAGCCATGTATCATATAATCAAAAATTCCCATTTATTGTTCCTAAGAAGCATAAATTTAGTCAGCTAATTATTCAACACTACCATTTACAGCAGTTTCATGCTGGTCCACAAACTACGTTGAACGCAATTCGACAAAAATTTTGGATAATTTCAGGTAAAACCGAAGTCAAACAAATAATACACAAATGCATTACTTGTAAGCGATTTGATGCTCGTCCGATCGAACCGATTATGAGTGATTTACCTGAAACCCGAGTTACACCATCACGAGCCTTTTCAGTTTGCGGGACACACTTTGCTGGTCCATTTTCTTTAAAAGAGAGTACAGGACGTGGTAGGAAAATTACAAAGGGATATATCTGCTTATTCGTGTGTTTCAGTACAAAGGCGATACACATCGAAATAGTTAGTAGTTTATCAACTGAAGCATTCATAGCCTGTTTAAAACGTTTTTTAGCTCGACGGGGTCTATGTAACGAGATCCATTCAGATAACGGTACCAATTTTATTGGAGCCAATAATGAAATAAAACAGTGGTATCAACTTCATTCTGAAAATAAACATAATGAAGAAGTTGCAAACTTTTTAAGTAAACATTCAGTTCAGTGGAAATTTATCCCAGCTAGATCCCCTCACTTTGGCGGTCTTTGGGAGGCAGCACTCAAATCCACAAAGAAACATTTATACCGAATAGCCGGTAATTCAATTTTTACTTTTGAAGAATTAAGCACATTATGCTGTCAAATAGAATCTATTTTGAATTCTAGACCACTCTTACCTAGTTCTTCAAATTCCAATGATTTCCAATTCCTCACACCAGGTCATTTCCTTGTGGGTGGCTCTTTATTAACAATACCAGAACCCTCATGGTTGCACACTAAGCAAAATCATTTGAGCAGATTTGAGATGATTCAACAGATGATGCAGCGATTCTGGAAAGTATGGTCCAATGACTATCTCACCACGTTGCAGTCCAGAACCAAATGGCAGCAGAACAATTGCAATTCAATTAAACCAGGGTCACTTGTTCTCCTTCGAGATTCTCAGACACCTCCACTTCTTTGGCGCAAGGGTCGTGTGGAAGCAGTTCATCCAGGTCCAGATGGAATTATCAGAGTTTTATCCATCAGAACAGTTAATGGAGTCATCACTAGATCCATTACTAAAGTGGTTGAACTATTCAGTGAAGCAAAGTGTTCAAAGTGATTAATGCTATTTACCTAAAACAAAGGGACATTTCGTTATTTTACATGAATCAAATATTACGTTACATAAATCAAATATTAATTTACTTACCTTATATTCTTGGAATATTATACATTCTTTGTAAAAGCACTCTTTTCCAAGGCGGCCGGCATGTTAGGCATAATTTGTAATAAGCCACAATTTAATTGTTGTAAGGAAAATGAGTACAACATGACAACCCCACATCTCGGCGTCCGATTAAGCCGAACGCAAGATGCAAAACTTCACCCCTTCATTCATGAGAAAACTGCGAGCCAATGCATCACGCAGTATACGGCACGAGATGAGGTGTTTTCGAACATTGAAAATCGTCTTAATAATAAATGTTTTATTATGAAAAATCGTGTCGCGTAGTTGTTAATGAACTACAAAATTCAGATAACAAACATCATACAACCCCTTTGATTATCATCATAGAGAACAGCTATCGAGTGATACATCATTTGAAAGCTACTTGAATTATCTTTACAACGATATCCAACATTTTGGGTTTCGCTTACATACAGGGTGCCCTACATACAAGTGATTAAGGCGAGTTACGTTTTCGTTGGGCCACCCTGTATGTGGGCGAAACCCAAAATGTTGGATATCGTTGTAAAGAGAATTCAAGTAGCTTTCAAATGATGTATCACTCGATGACTGTCCCCTATGATGATGACAAAGGGGTAGCTACCCCTGCCAAGGGGGTGAACTTGGGTAGTTAAATTTGTCACGAACATATGTCCCCCTCGATAACAAAATCGACCTGTTTCGGCGTTTTTCGCGTACATCTTCACTTTCCAAGCTATATTAGGCTTGTTACCTTTTCGATGGCCCACCCTGTATAACAAAGTAATATCATCCCTAAATTCAACAACCTTCGAGTGACAGCTGCAACATCTAAATTTATGTAGGTAGAGCCTTATGTGGACGATATTTTCATTCTCTATTCTATTCAGAAATGCTATTGTTTTAAAATTTATTGCAAAAATGTACCTATAATACCAGAAACAAAAAGTCGGTAGTACAGTATGTAATAGCTGTAAAGTAGCCTGTATCCTCTTTAGATTATTAAATATTATTTAGTCCATAATCACATAGCATCTGAATGTCCTTTTCGGGTGTCCTAATGTGTTTTTCATTTCAGTGGACGCTGTATACGCAGCTGCCCATGCCTTACACAGCATCATAGAGGCCGAGTGTGGCAGCGATCCCTTCCACTTCTGCCAACAGCTAAGGCCGGCACCCCTGGGGACGCAGCTTCTCAAGTATCTCCGGAACGTCTCCTTTGTAGGTAAGTAAACTGGTCCATGGCGTGTTTGCGTCTCTGTACCTACATATTATGAGAAGGACTATGTTATTTCATACGCAATTCACATTCTACTAGTACCTATTACCTTATTAATTACATCATCAAACTTTTATCAAAGAATATATCGGTTTGACTTCCCGAGTGGTTTACAAATGCAAAAGTTAGAAGTTGAACCTTTCTATTGAAACTTGAAAGTAAATTACATCCGATTGTTCCTGGATTCCTCTTCATACCAAAAATTTTAGGTCTCGATGTTTTTATGATGATGTGAGGTAGAAGTTAATGAATGCATTTAATTTACGGTTAAGCTGTTTCGCAAGCGCGAACCTCAGGAAAATTATTTACGATTTAAGGACCAGGGTACACAGCAAGGCTTAGGTACGAGTATTGTGCTCGTAATGAAATTATGAAATCAGAGCTTACAGGAAATAGAAATCAAGCTATGATTTAACTACAAACTTTAGGGCTACGATCACCCCTTCGTTTTAATCGTTTTAAAGTTTTTTAGGGACTTAGCATGCATTACAGAAAGAAGTGTCTGTAACTGTATACCTTATCGCGCTATTTAACTCGCTCAAGTTTTTATATCAGATTCGAACAAATTATGGAAACTTTATTGAAAGATAAAACATACTTGGATTTTTTTATGAATTAACAATTTCATTTAATTATAAAAAAATTTCAGGACGGCAAAATACCGAAGTAAAGTTCAACATTGATGGCGATGCATTTGGGAGTTACAACATCTACCAGTATCAACGGCATACAGATGGAAAATACGACTACAGTCAGATTGGCGCTTGGAAGGAGATGTAAGTCTTTTACGAAACTTCGGTGTTAATAATTTCATTTAAAGTTCACGGGCATGTCAGACTTGAACGTTATTACCTAATCGTAATTCTAACTTTTCTGTTAACTTTCGATAAAATCTTGTCGAAAATATTCGATAGGTAGTTTGGAAAAATGACAGTACATTCGATATAAATACGTGAGTAGAAAATAATATTAAACCATTGAAATTATATCAAAATCGTTTAAATTTGCTCTCGAATTGCAATATTGAAGAATAAAAATAATAATTGAATAATATAAAAATAGTTTCTCAGATCCTTATTTCGCTATTTTTTTAGTGACACGACATTTTACGCTCATATGATTGAGCATTACCACACTTTCAATTTTTTTAATATTAAACACTAGCATTAATGGTCGCAAATTTGTCGTAATAATTTTTTTAAATAACCGCTGGGTAATGTTAAATTGACGTTTAGGTGTGGGGTGACCGTGTTGGGGTGTATCCCACTTCTGATCAGTTGGTGAGCTTAGCGAAACTCAATACGATTCACACAAAATTACTGTTGCGTCCCATTTTTCATTTTACATTTTTTATTCGCATTTAATCCTGACTTCCCGCAATCTTCCTTCCTGTAGTGCGTAAATCACTGTCAAAGCACTAGCACTTATTCGGATGTCCGTTGGGTTATATAATCACAACACCTGTACCTGGACCGAGAGTGTGAAAAGGGCATACCTACGGGAGAGAAGAAAATATATCCTGTAAATCAGCCATCGCAGGAGAAGGAGTTCATCTCCTGCATTCGCAAGATTCGCTTCTCGTCCTGAACGAAAGTGTCTATACATACGCGCTTATCACGTCGCTCGCATTGTTACACATAACGCATTTTTTATCTACGCAATCCAGTTATCCAAGAAGGAACGCATTTTTATCTTAATTATTTATTTGGTCGTCAAGACGTTGGTCCTGCGGTCAGATTTTAAGTTCGTCCACAATCAATCCCAAAACAATTACCGTTCACTTTTTTTAGTTCCAATCGAATTTAAAAATATATCTGTGCACATTTATAACACATATAAAATTCTGTAAGAATTTGTCGTGTCATCAGATAAAATTACGCGCAAAAAGTAAAAATAAGTTTCTCCTGCAGGATGCATCTAGCGTACTTAACTACATGGAGATGATTGCTTTTTAAGTAGTTAGGCAAACCCTGCTGTGCTCGTTTACCGGCGGAAAACAAGTCACTTTTCAACTGCTGGATGTTGAGGTCAAAGTGCACTCTAGTTCTAGTCTGACACTAGAAAATTTAATGCTGCTTTCCACTCTAAATATATAAATTACATTTCACGCAATTTACTTTTTTCTGCCAGCACTTATTGCTATTCTGATAGCTTTCGCCTGAAAATCTTCGCAATATCATCTCCCAATAACGTGATGTCAGAAATATTGACTTATACATATATCTCCATAACAATATTGAAAGCGACTTGCAAACTCAATCTAAGTTTAATTGACTTGCTAGTCTCAACTTGAATCTAGTTACTGAGTATATTGCTGACACCTCGTCTCGAATCATTAAGTTATTCCGCGGTTGTTCAAGTGTACTTCAAGAGGAATAATAAAGAAGAGGAATCCACTAGATAATCCGATACCATCACTTCGAGTAGAAAATGTTAATAAATGTTTTCTATTTTTATTTGAACTTTTCCTTCTATTCGGTCTAACCAACGGTATCAATAAAGATTGAAATACAAAAAACAAAGAGGAATTTATTGATTCAGCTTTACAAGACACAAAATAATATTATATTTCCGTTTGTATTATTTCGTAGAGTATAAACGTTTCATAATTAATTTACAAATAATACGTTCCCGCTTAATCGGCTTTTGAAACGACTAGCCATTTTACCAAGTGCAGATTAATAAATTCAGTTTATCGGTTTGTGTGATTACCCTAACGGCATTCTTGTATGGGGCTAATGAACACAATCCACTTGATTGTATACAATCACAATATAATCCTTTTCGAAACATGTACGTACGTGTAAATCATTGCTAATATTGGGGATCACAATACGCTGCATGGGATGTCACCGAGAGAATTACGGCCAACCCGACTCGGGACAGACAACATTCACTGTTAAGCATGCATTGAAAATTTTAAACTATTCAATGAATACCCCGGGTCTTAATATGGAAATTTTTACCCGCACACGTGTCAAGCATAGGGATTTTATGAATAAATTTTGTCATTTTTATGGAAAATGTTGCCTCTATACATAAGCTTCCCCTCTTCATATAGAGCAGTTTAATCCAAACAGGAATGTTTTACATTATACCTACCTAAGTGGTCATTTTCGACACCCCGGTTTTATAATGAAATGACTAATGTTGCCATCTTTAAGGTAACTTCCTAAGTTGTGTAAAGGTTTCTTCATATATTATTATATAATATTTGATGAGCTTTCTTGGGATTTTGGGTTCTAATTTGAATTTACCACTAAGGGTTCTTTACAGAACAAATTAGTAAACTTTCGTAGAGCATGCGAGGAGAAGACTTGAGACATGAACGGTACCGTTTCGTCGTTATTATGGACTCATCAGTATATCATATCAGTCAGACCCACACCACATATGCTGTACGAAAGTTGAAAGTTACATATATCTTAACTGGTCTTTTCTGGTGCTAGTGACCTGCAATTTTAATGAACTAGTAGGCAACCAGAGAAGCATGCGTGTCTATATGTATAGTCCTCGCTAACAGTAGAGTTGTCACCGATATGTGAGAGGTTTTATTATTTTAGGAACTACATAAGTATACAGGGTCTTTCAATAAAAAATCCCTGGCCAATTATTTATAAAACTATCAGTGACATTTGAATTCTGTGAACGCCAGTTTTTAGCCTCAATGATTGGCTTCACAACTGTGTAAAAAATGTGTTTGAATAATACAAGATGTGGGTGGCGCCACGGTGCAAAGAATTTCTTCGATGACAGGAACTTTTATATGTTGTGGGTCTTAAAGATAATTAATTTTTCATTAAATTATGTCACATAAAATTTTTGATAAATCTAATATGAACGGAGATATTTGGTATTTTTTTTTAGCGAGTGTTTTAATTACTTATAAATATTTTTAATATCTTTTAGCAGATTTTAATTTAATTGTGGCAATACAAATTTGCTCGTGTAGCGCTAAATTATTACGTCCATCAGTGACGTCTCAGGGGGCGCCTTAACAAATAATATTGGCCAAAAATAAGACGCCACTGAATTTTTGGTAATTTTTATACTTTTTTTCGGATTCAGCAACTAAAAATATCCTTTTCTTGTCTGTTTAATTGTTTTATTGCTTCGTTTTCGAGAAATAAAAATAAAAACAATTTTAATTAATATCCATGGAAATAAAATCATTAAAGTCCGTATTCATCAATAAATATGAGGTTATGTTTTGGAATATGTCATTGGTTTAGAATTCGTAGCGTTCGTAGGCTTTGAGCATTAGACCAATCAGCTGTCAGAAAATTCAAAATATAACCCCAGAGTTATATTTTGAAGTTTGATGAATACGGACATAAGAAACAAAACCATAAACTAGATATTAATACGTTTGTTTTTTTCGACACCTTTTTTTGGAAAACACGTTGGGCGCCACTTGAAACGAACTATTTAACCCCTAGAGGGGAAAAATAGTCGCTGAGAGCATGAGACAGAAAAAAACAAGGGTCGTAGGTTGAGTCGCTAGTCTAAGAGGGTCAACAATAACAAGCAGGTCAGCAGAACAACAGGTACTCTTTATTGAAAGATATAAAATATATCACCGCTATTAATATGACACTCTTGAGCACGGTTAACAATTAAAAAGAACAGAGCGTGCGGTTGAGCAGAATGAATTGGTCAGATGTTCACAAGGCACTTAGCTTCGTATGGCTCTTCAGAAGTCTAGCTGGAAGTGGCCTGGATCTTCATGCTTGGCTCCGGACAATCTGCTTGGCACGGAAAAGGCAGGTGCCTCAGGGAATAAGGTGGCCTCCAGGAAACAGATTGCCTCTAAGAAAAATTGACTCCAGGGAAAAAATGCCTCCAGGGAAAAGAATGTCTCCAGGGAAAAAGTTGCCTCCAGGGAAAAGAATGTCTCCAGGTAAAAAGTTGCCTCCAGGAAAAAAGCAAGCCAAAAACGTAGTTGATTCTTATAATAATTAACGTGAAAGTTCACGACGCCATTTCAGGAAACTTAAGGTGTTTGCGGACCCTTCATCCGCGAATTTCCAGGAGAGAAAGAGAGTGAAAACGCAGGTATAATGATGAAACGCACCTGATTGCAACTTCGAAACTCGAGGCCGCCAGCTTGCGTCGCACTAAAACCCACCATCACTCACTTACTGCGCGCGCCCGCCGTTGTCCCCGCCCTGCCGGCATTTAGCCGGTACGTACAAAATGTACGTTACACTTGATTTTCATGACATTTGATGAGTTTGAGTGATTTTTGTAAAGTGGTGTATTCTCAAAATACTCAATCAATATATTCTGCCGTTTTAGTTAAAATGGGCGTATCAGCAGTTTTACCTGTTTTTAGCTTAAAAGTTGCGCATACTGTTCATTTCAATCCAACTAATAATTTTTTAATTAACTTGACCGTATCTACACAAATAACGCGTAGCGGTAGGAAAGCGGAATAGGATGGGCGCATATGAAAGTCTGCAGGAGATTTTAGTTGAAAAAGTCGTATGTGGTATTTTTAGTGTGATAAGGCATATCTGTATTAAATTAAATACACATTATGCGCCTCTTTGAACTAAAAAATCCACTTCTTGACAACATGCAGTTACGCAACTTCATACAGGATTCAGGCAAGGCACATAATACAACCTCACTTATTAGAGCACTTCTTCAGCAGATTTTTGGTTTTCTTAAATTTATTCAGATCGAATGACATGAAAAATAATATCGCAGCCACGAGGGAAACAAAAGTTAACTGAAGAAACCCGAGGATCTAGTCGTCTTTTAAATCTTTTCATGTAAGATGGTCTAAGTAAAAAAATCCCTGTGTCTCATAATATGTGCATAGTCTCCCATATTTGGGAAGATTTTGTGAAAACAATTTGAAAAATAACTTTTTTTCGCCGAGGCATCTCTGGGATGAAAATCAATTGTTTGCAATAATTTTTTTCGACCGATTTTGATAAATCTTTGTTTAATTTTGTATTTTTTTGAACTGTTTAGATTAGTTTTTCTAATCTATGGTAGCATTTTCGTACCTACATAGACCTCGTCATTGAAGTCATTCACGCGAAATGAAAAAAAAATAGGTAATTATTTTACAAATTATTATTAAGATTGATTTTCTAGTTATTTGATATTTCTTACTTTCAAATTTTGAAAAATTTCTTGAGTGTATCTATTGAAAATAAATTTATCTAACGGTTGACTATATCGAAATAAATCAAAATATATTTTTTATGTAAAAAATATCAAACCCAACAGAAAATTAACCTTTAAAATTTGTAAAATCGCTATTTCTGTTTTTTATAAATGATTAAAAAATTTAGAAAATTGGTCGACCACTAAAAAACTTATTGCAAAAAATAGACTTTCAACCCTCAACTTCAAGAGTAGGGGTGGTGCCTCGGGTGAAAAAAATTTATAGCTCTTTTTCAAATTATTGTTACAAAAATCTGCTGAAATACGGAATATTACCCTTAAATTTATGGGACACATGTACATGTATAATATCTCCTTTGTCGTTGTTCCATATAACAAGACAGTCAGTCAATATACCTAATAATTATCAAATTAAATCTGTAGATCCAGTTCATGTAGATATGCCTTTTTTCAGTTATCCATCTTCTTCAATTTTTTAGAATAATGGGCGTAACTATCAAATATCAGCTTTAAACTGCTTTGTCAGATTATCTATCTACACTGTAAAAAAACTTGCAATAAAGTATTGACATGCCATGAAAATCAATTCGCTGCCACAAACGAAAAAAGGATGGTATATTGAGAAATCTGACATTTAATTTTTTGTCAAAAATGTATTTTTGCAGATGCTCCCTAATCAAGTAAAACGTCAGTATTTTTTATTAAAAAAATAAACAGCATAAGAAAAAATAATTCCAGATATATCTCCAGAAGAATGAGAATTATGAAATATTAGCGAAAAATTTAAAATCAAGAGTAAGGACAAAATGGACTGTCTCTGACAACAAAGGTTTATTTTTGGTTTGTAAGCAAAGCTTTTATCTCTAGTTTTCCACAAAAATAATGTTTTTGTTGTTCAAGCGAAATGGAACTATGTTTTCTTGTCATTTATTGGAGGCATCTACCGGCTATACCCATACATAAAGATGCAGGCTTTTTTTATATACTTAGATCTTGGTGTTTGCTTTGACAGAGTGAGCTCAGATTTCATGACCGCATTGCCACTGTTTTAAATAAAGTCAACAGAACTCAATTTTATTGTTACGAATGCGCGTACCTACTTTTTAGGATTTATTGGAAATCGACATTTTATTAGTATGAATTTTTTGCGTTCAGGATCCTGCACATTCGACAATCGACACGGTTACTGTACTGCTAAACAGACTCAAATGAGTCTATCCTGTCGAAGAAGAATGAAAAATCTATCTCTCGCGAATGAACAACAATCAATATCGTTTCACATAATACAAGCTCGCATTGTTCCTTTATGCAAGACGGCAGACAGATTAAACTTTTTGGTTTCCTGGCAGGTTTCTCCTAATTTACTAATATTTTATAACACGAAAACGAAGACAAATAGTCACTAGTCACGCAGTGTTCGGGGTGTAATCTTGTAGCATTTTGAAGCCTTTTGAACTGATGTATTTCACCGTCAATTTTGTAGTCCACATTTTTGTGTTATAGTTATATTATCAGTGGATTTATTCTGGTATGATCAAAGAAACGAACGAATATTCCGCTAAGCCTGGAACTCCTGGCTTGACTTTTATTTCATGGGTGCAGTGAATGGAAAATAGTTGCATAGGTATAATAATTCACCGGGGACATTTAAATGCTGTCCGAAATTGGCCTATTCTTTTGCAAGATAAACACTCGTTTCAGAAAGTTCTGGATTCATATGCATTATTCATTTTGTTTGTGTGCCGTCCTTCCAGAAAACATAACTCGATATAACTGGGTAAAATGTGTATAGGATTATAAATTTTCCAGTTGTTTGCCACGTTCATCCTAAGCGAATACGAAGCATCTCCCTGAACTTCCTTTTATACTGAAACATTGCATTTGTCGTTTTCAACAGCGCTGTTTTTCTCCATAGATACGTGATAGTCTCGCTGATTATTGCCATAATAATCAAAGAGACTTCATTTATGTCACTTCCATTGCATAGAACGCATTCTACACCTGAGATGCTGCAAATATTTCCTAAATGCATGCTGTTGTTTCAAATTATAATTCTCTGAAAAAATCCTTTTTTAACTAGGAAATAATCGCTTAGAATTGCCCTTTTACAGCTGAAAAATTATTGATATTGAAATTATTGGTACTGACAAATTAAATCCATGTTAATTGGAATCAGAGATCAGAAGAGCTAGCTTTGAAAATTTTGCAAGAGAAATAATTCACATATTGAAAATAAATCAAAAATGGTTTTATGCAATTAAAAAAAAAACAACTACAGGCCCCCAAATAGAAAAATCGATATTGTATGCTGAGATTATAATTTCTTCCCGACCAATTTAGATGTTTTTCCATACCTTATCGTTATTCTGTCTTAATGTCTAACGAAAATAAGGACACCAGAAACTATTTCCTAGCAGCTCCGCCGGGACAGAAATTATTATTTATTACCGGCAATCGTAAAAAAAACGTATCCCCTCCGTCGTTCATCATATGCCCAAAATGGGGCGAGAATATTTTTTGGAACGAAGAGCTAAAAAAAAGTCTTACTTTAATGTTAATCCCAAAAAAAAATTTGCAAATAAATCAAAAAAGCTCTCAAGCTAGGAAAAAGCCTTGAGCTCTAATCTAAATCGCAACATAATGGTAATTTATGAAAAAATCAAAAATACTCATATAGATAATTATGTATTTAACGCGATTTATTAAAAATATTTTAAAACAAAATTAGATATTGTGAAACCTTCAGCAGCAAGAGATTTGACTAATTTCAATAACTTTCTAAAAAAATCAGCTGATTTTTACCACAAAATATTTTTCTACTTTACTTTCTAATTACGTTTATTAATAACATTCCAGTTTAAACCTGAACTTGAGTCGGGTTCGGTGGCGAGAGAGAGATGATATACCGAGATCCATCTGCAGTGAACATTGCCCTTCCGGGCATATCAGAAATTACCAGGTGAGTTTATTATGATATCCTTGTTTAATTATTATAAAATATAATAACGTTGTTCTCATTTAGAAATAAATAACATTATAATATTAAATCCGGTGACCAAAATTCATATACCTAGGTACATAATCACGAGAATTTACACAATCAAGGTCGGTCAGTGTCGAAGGGTTGGAATATATTTTGGGCGCTAATTACGCTACAAGACGCAGTGGAATTTTTTCGCAAAATTTTTCTCTGCGATTTTGATAAAAAAAAAGTCTCCTGTCAAACAATATGGGTAAATTACGAGAAGTTTAGAACTGTAAGCGGTTCTTCTGTAGCTCTCCCCGTTTTCGAGATACAAGAGAAAGATCATTTTCCGGGTGAAGGTTTTTTAAATGATTTTTTCAAAAACATTTTTTTGACCCCCGCATTAACTTATTGCAACGCCTTGAAAATTTGCTAGAGGACTTTGCTCACAACCGAAAGCCGTTTTATCCTGCCAATTCGCGTTCTCGAGAAATGACATTTCAAAGTTGAAAAAATGCAAATTTTTTGCCTTTTGAAAATTTTCGTTTGCGTTTTGTGAGAAAACAGAGGACTTTATTATACGCGCCAACTGGATTGTTTTTCAGATTTTTTCATGAAATTGTCGAAGACACCATCGGCCGGTTACAACAAATTCCAGGCATCTCAAGTGCACTTCGTTGCTCTCCCAAATATATACCGAGTGGCATTCAATTCTTGATTCATTAGAATCAATTCTAAAGAAAGGCCAACTCTTTGGCGAAATTTTCAACCTGAAAGCTCAAGACAATTAAATGTTAATCTATAGCTGTTTGTTCGCAATGAACATATAATGAGAAGAGCTGTAATACTAGAGTTCGAAGGACCATAAGAGAAAGGATTGTGAAGTACTTACCAATCTGTGGTAATGTTGTAGCGCACTCCCGCTCTCCGCGTTACCGTCCTTGCAGGCCTGCCGGTGTCGGACCACGAGTTACGTAATGCACTAATTCGTACTGTAGGGAGTCTAGGTTTGGTGATTTTAGAGCGCGAATAAACTAGTAATAATATGGGAAACAATGGAGTAAAACTATATGAAAACAGAGAGAAAAAGAGCCGTTCGTCCCGTCAACCGACGCGCTTATTGAGAGAGTTCAATCTTATCTCTGGTACAAAAAAAACTTAAAAAAGATAACTTTCCACTCGGGATGGGATACTTATTGTCGAGATGGAAAACATAAAATAAAATTAAGGAACTGAGTACGTAACATCACCGCCCACCCAAATTTAATTAATTTGATGCCCAAATATATACAAATATGTATTGAGAAGAGAGAGAAAAAAAGAGAAAGGAAAAAAAAAGAGCACTTAAACATGGAAAATATTTACAGTAAGAATTTAGAGTGAAGAAAAAAATCTAAGTCTGATCGAGAGGTAGCTGGACAAGTTTATTAACGGGTCTGGTGAATGTTCCTGCGGAAGTTTGAACGCGAGCTACCCTCACGACTCCATCTGGACCGGGAAAAACTTCTATTATACGCCCAATTGGCCAAGAAAGAGGAGTGGTACCTATCCCATATAGATATGCGACATCCCCACATTTCAGATTTGGACTCCCTCTTGTCCATTTGTTGCGCTGTATCTGAGTGTGCAGATATTCAAGGGACCAACGTCGCCAAAATGATTGAGCGAGTTGACGAATACGCTGCCATCGGCATCGTAGAGAAATGGTCTCATCTATAATGGTTTCGGGGGAGCTGAGCAGAGGTGAGCCAATCAGAAAATGGCCGGGGCTGAGATAGTCGCTGTTATCATTTGGATCTGAGGTAATACCACAGAGGGGGCGACTGTTTAGTACAGCTTCAATTCGAGAGAACAGAGTAGCGTATTCTTCAAAGGTATGAGGAGTGTCTCCAATAAGACGAACTAAATGAGACTTCGCGGATTTAACTCCTGCCTCCCAGAGACCACCGAAATTAGGGGCAGCAGGAGGGTTAAAGCACCAGCGCACGTCACGCGATGAAAGGTGAGAAAAAATATCCTCGTGATTGCGTTGAAGAAACAACGATACTTCTTTAAGATGGCGAGAGGCTCCTACAAAGTTACGACCGCAATCCGAATAAATGCACTGGGGAAGGCCTCGGCGAGATACAAATCTATCTAGGCAAGCTAGAAACGCCATTGTAGTAAGTTCAGATACGAACTCCAGGTGGAGAGCCTTACTGGACATACACACAAAAACTGCGAGATAACCTTTGGAGATGCGAGCTTTTCTGCGGTTACTTTCACGCACAGAAAACGGTCCGGCAAAGTCAACCCCTACATTGAGAAAAGCTCTAATCAGCTGTACCCGGGGTGCGGGTAGATCCGCCATGTAGGGTTGAGAAGGGCTAGACTTGAACTTAAAGCAACGCAAACACTGATAAATGCGTTTTCGGAGCAGACTGCGAAGAGATACGATCCAATATTTCTGAAAAATGAGCGCTTGGACGGTGCGAGATCCTGAATGCAGAGATTGTTGATGATAATAATCACAAATGAGAGAAGATAGAGGAGCATCTTTCGGTAAGAGAAGGGGGGGTTTCGAGTCATAGGGTAAATCGGCATTGCGTAAGCGACCGCCCACCCTAACAAGACCGGTTTGGTCGATAAAAGGGGACAAGTTCTTCAGAGAGGAGCACGTGCAATTTTGATCGGTAAGTTCTGAAATTAATTGAGAGTAATAACAACGTTGTGTTACGCGAACCAACGCTGTGACAGAATTTCTCAGTTCCTGTGAAATGAGCGGACCAGACATCTGGTCCTTTGGAGTTCTACAGTTGTGAATGAAACGTAGGACATAAGCGAAGATTCTTTGCAGTCGTGAAAAATTAGAAACCTTTTCAATAACATCAGCGAGATGGTCGGGAACTTTATTAGATGCTGATAAAATGACTTTCCCTGTTTTGAGCTCGGGAACATCAGAAGGCGAAATAGTAATAGCTTCAGACTTCGGCCAATTCGACGAAGTGCTCGCGAGAAAGTCGGGTCCGTGCCACCAAAGTTTATTGTACACTAGTTGAGAAGGGGTAGTTCCCCTGGAAGCTGAGTCAGCGGGATTATTTTGAGAATCAATATGGCGCCACGAGATAGGGGACGTAAGTTCGAGTATCTGAACGACTCTATTTGCTACAAAAGTCTTCAGTGTGTGAGGAGGAGTGGCTAACCAAGCGAGAACAATCATAGAGTCAGTGTAAAGAGAAATCTTATCAAATGCGATGTGTTTCAAGGAGTCTAGAATAGATTTGAGTAATTTCGATAGCAACAGAGCACCGCATAATTCTAATCTAGGAATACTGAGCTTCTTAAGAGGGGCAACTTTGCTTTTAGACTTAAGCACAGAGCTAAAACGAGAGGAATCAGAATACAAGAAAATCACTGCCGCATACCCCTTTTCTGAGGCGTCGCAGAATCCAATTAGGCTATAATTGGAAACGGGGTCCGGAACGTGTCTAGGGATGCGAAGAGATTGTAAAGCGTTCATCTGAGCAACGAAACGTAACCAAGAGTCGTTAAGATTCGGGGCAAGTTCATCATCCCATTGTGCATGAGATAACCAGATTTCCTGCATAAAGTGTTTGATCCAAAATACAACGGGAGTTAGCAGACCTAGTGGATCGAATATCCTGGATACATATGACAACACAGAACGTTTAGTTACTTTACCTCTAAAAGGTTGAACGTGGTAACGAAAACAGTCATCTTTAGGATCCCACATCAAACCCAATATTTTTATGGCTTGTTCATCATCTGTGAAATTAAGAGGAGTTTCAAGATGTTCCAGCGGCAAGGAAGATAGTACCTCTGGGTGGCTACTTGACCATTTCCTAAGTTCGAATCCACCGAACGATAATATTTTTGATAACTGCTCTGCGAGCTGCCTGGCTTCATTAACAGAATCAGCACCAGTAACCACATCATCAACATATGTGTGATTAAGCAATGAATATGATGAAAGGGGAAGAGAAGCGCCGTTATCTGTGACCAATTGCTGAACCACTCTCTGAGCAAGAAAGGCACAAGGAGTGAGTCCGTATGTTAGGGTATTCAATTCATATTCACGTATGAGCGAGGATTCGGACGGTCTCCAGAAAATATGTTGTAGATGACGTTGTTTGGGATCGAGAAGAATCTGCCGGTACATCATTCTGATGTCAGCACAAAGAGCGACTTTATGAAATCTGAAGGACAATAAAATAGCACTGAGATCCTTTTGTAATTTGGGACCTGGCAAAAGGCAATCATTTAAAGAAACGCCGTTAGAGCCGGGAGCGGAGCCATTGAATACTACACGGATTTTGGTGCTGGAACTGCTATCTTTTGTGACGCAATGATAGGGCAAAATGTAAGAAGAAGAATTCTTAGCAAGTTGCATGTGGCCGCAATCGTAATATTCTTTCAAGAAGTTGTTACAAGAGGAACCAAATTGGGGAACACGTTTCATTTTTCGTTCTAGGTTGAGAAAGGTTTTCATAGAATTATTTCTATTGTCTGTCAAAGAAGGAGAATTTTCCTTGAATGGCAGACTAACAACATATCTTCCGGTTTCATCTCTAGTGTGAGAAGATTGAAAATGAGACTCGCAAAATTCGTCCTCGGGATTGACTATCGCAGGGGAAGAAACTTCTTCCATTTCCCAAAAGTTACGCAACAAGGAGTCTAATGAACAAGTGACAGAAAGAGATGTTTTATGAGTAGATTCTGAAGAATCGGTGGAGCCCAGGATAATCCATCCAAAAATAGTATTTATGGCTGAAGGATGTCCTTTCACCGTACTAGGAGTCGAGTCATTGAGAATGTGAGGATAGAGATCAGCTCCTATCAGAAAATCTATTCGAGAAGGAGTAGTGAAATTAGAATCTGCTAGAGGTAGATCGCAAAACCGATCACGTAATTCACGAGACAGAGGAGCCGTTGGCATTTCTGAAGATATTTCAGAAAGAACAACTGCTCGGGAGTTGATGAAATTCTTTTCCGAATAACGAGAGCGCAAAACGCAATTTACTAAACCTAACACTTTGACTGACGAGTTTGATATTCCATGAACATCAAATGAGGCTTTGGATTTCCGCAGCGCTAAACGGTGGGCAAACGACTCCGTGATGGCCGAGATCTGAGATCCAGGATCAATAACAGCTCGAATGGTATGATATGTGCCAAGGCAATCCTTTATTAGTACCACAGCAGTACCCAAGAGAACCATAGGAGACTCCACTGAAGGGGGAAGGCTACATGATAGCGAACTTGTCGACATGGACGTAGAGGAGTCTGTGGCCGACTTGACCTCACGCTGTTGTACATTCTGAGACGATGAGTTCTCTTTGTTATTTGTGTGCAGCATGGAGTGATGCCTGTTGCTGCCGCACTCGCGACATGTATTAACTGATTGACAGTCATTTCTAGAATGAGCTCCCATGCAATTAAAACATCGCTTGAGTCGTTTTAAAGTTTCAAATTTCTGTTGAGTATTTTGCCTTAAAAAGGAATGACATTTTGTCAAGGAATGCGAATCTTTACAGAGGGGGCACGGGTGAACGAAATGTTGCATTGAGCTACGAGAAAAGACCGGCTTAGTATTAGCGAGGAAAGACCTAGTGGGTTTTGCAGTTCGTTGGACAGTTTTTGCATCCTCAGAAAATATCTCGTAAGTTCTACTC
Organism: Malachius bipustulatus; assembly: GCA_910589415.1. Lineage (NCBI taxonomy): Eukaryota > Metazoa > Arthropoda > Insecta > Coleoptera > Melyridae > Malachius > Malachius bipustulatus. The sequence goes on along the minus strand of OU342639.1, from coordinate 31,923,187 downwards.
TGGTCAACAATAAATTTTATCAACTCCTCGTGAGTTGGGATAGCGTTAGTGCTTTGCTTATCTTCAAAAGCCTTTCGAGTTGCAGAGTCAAGATTATAGAGAGATAACTGAAAAAGTATAAAATCCGATAGATCTGTAATATTGAGCGATTTGAGAGCTTTTACTGCATTAGAATGAACTGCAAGAAATTTTTGAAAGTTTGAGTAACTAGGGGAACTTATAGTAGAAAAATCTTTAATTTGATTCAGATAGTGACTAGCCAATCTTCTTTTATTTTGATATCTGTCACGAAGATTTTGATAAGCCAATTCATAATTCTCGGAATTTAATCAAAAATTGGAGATAACAGCCAACGCATCTCCCCTAAGATTTGAGTGTAGATACTGAAACTTCTCTGACGGTGAGAGGGAGTTATTTTTATGAATCATGCTATCAAATAGAGAATAAAACGAATTCCAATCCTCAATCCTGCCACTGAAAATTGGAAGAGATATGGTGGGAAGATGAGTGCTCCGAGAAGAAGAAGGTGTCACTTTCTCTTCTTTTGCGGTACTATTCTGAGGAAGAGTCTGTGCTACAGCATAATATTTGCCACGAGCTGCAAATAATAAATCATCAAATGCCTTTTGAACTTTATTAACTTCTAGCCTATCAGCTATTTGTTTTACGCTTTCATTAGCGGATATAATCTGATCCTGAACTTCCTCGAAGTCATCTTCGATAGAAGATAACTTCTCATAGCGCGGGGTTAGAGCCGAAAAATTATTTATATCAATGCTAGAGAGGCTGTCGTATATATTTTGCATCCGAGAAAATAACTTTTCCCTTTTGGCTTGGAGAATTTTCAATGCAGCTAGTGCATCTGTACCACCGGTCATTTTGATGCTGGTAGGTAATGATAATAAATAATTAATTGAGAAATAATAATTATTATGGTAAAGAACGGCGAATTCAATACTCAGTTCATAAATAAATGTAAAAATTATAAACAGTAATAATTATAGCAATGCATGAATTAAATGCAGATACGAGTGGATTTTATTGAAAATAATTTAAGCGGTATTAAATTTAAATAAATAAGCAGAGAAAATCAATAATACAAGTTGTCGTAGTTTATCAGGACGAACTGGCGGGAGCAAAAAATAAGAGATAATTTCCACCTGAATGAGAAAATAATAATATGATTTAAATCACCAACTAACACTTTATATTGAAATTAATGCAATTGTTATTTTAATAGGAAGGTAAAATCGACTTATGAATTTACGGAGGAAACAGAGTATATTCAACAGAGAAAATAGTGGACTATCAGAGAACTAGATCGCAAAAATTCGGCTCGAATTGGACCAATGTTTGTTCGCAATGAACATATAATGAGAAGAGCTGTAATACTAGAGTTCGAAGGACCATAAGAGAAAGGATTGTGAAGTACTTACCAATCTGTGGTAATGTTGTAGCGCACTCCCGCTCTCCGCGTTACCGTCCTTGCAGGCCTGCCGGTGTCGGACCACGAGTTACGTAATGCACTAATTCGTACTGTAGGGAGTCTAGGTTTGGTGATTTTAGAGCGCGAATAAACTAGTAATAATATGGGAAACAATGGAGTAAAACTATATGAAAACAGAGAGAAAAAGAGCCGTTCGTCCCGTCAACCGACGCGCTTATTGAGAGAGTTCAATCTTATCTCTGGTACAAAAAAAACTTAAAAAAGATAACTTTCCACTCGGGATGGGATACTTATTGTCGAGATGGAAAACATAAAATAAAATTAAGGAACTGAGTACGTAACAATAGCCATTAAAGAGGGAGCCAAGCGACTCGAATAAATTATGTTTCCTGTACTTTGTATTGTGGCATGAGTTCTGTTTTGACAGGTGCCAAAACTATGTTATTTACTATGCCGATTTGTATAATTTAGGATCAATGCTGCTGGGTGTGCGTAGCTTGCCGTGAGGATGCTTTTGTCTTTAATGACACCTGCAAGTCTTGCCTTCCGGGTTTCGCACCTAACACAGCCAAGACGGGCTGCGTTAAACTGAAAGCCCTGGTGATAGACTGGCTCAGTCCTTGGGCGCTCGTGCCACTCGTCTTCAGCTCCTTCGGCATTCTGTGCACGATATTTACCACAGCAGTCTTCATTAGGTAAGTGCTCATGCATGAGTATTCCCTAGTTTTCAAAGGTTCAATCAGACTTATCATTATATGCTATAACTCTACTTCTTATATTATGTGGCAAGTGCAATATGAGAGTTTTTCTTTCATGTAGGTTCAATAAAACCCCAGTTATAATGGCTTCAGGAAGAGAACTCTGCTATGTATTGCTTTCGGGAGTATTGTGCTGCTACTCGATGTCCTTCGTGATCCTGGCAAAACCGACCGTCGAAACGTGCGCTGCGATGCGTATCGGCCTGGGCCTATGTCTTAGCGTCTGTTACAGTGCAATCTTCACCAAAACCAATCGAATCTCCAGGATATTCAACCGAGGCGTCAAGAGCATCAAGAGACCAGTCTACACATCACCAATATCACAAGTTGCTATCGCCCTTGGTAAGTTAATGATGACAAAAGCATTTGAAGATTCTTTTGACTTCAGTAGTTTAATGAATAATACCTACACGATAAAAATTTTGTCGTCCACTTCCAGGGATTGTGTCGATTCAGATGTTCGGTGCGATTGTATGGCTGATGATCGAGAGGCCTGACATAAGGGAGATCTATCCGTATCCGCTGACCGCCGTGTTGACTTGCAGAGTGTCAACTTTCTCCTTGATAATGTCGCTCGTCTACAATATGATACTAATTATCCTCTGCACCTGGTACGCGTTTAAGACTAGAAAGATACCAGAGAACTTCAACGAGGCTAAATATATAGGCTTCACCATGTACTCAACTTGCATCGTCTGGTTGGCGTTTCTGCCTATTTATTTTGGAACCAACAATGATTATAAGGTTTGTAATGTTTACTTTTGATTCGAAAATATTCCAAAACTCAGGTCAAATCCAAAAAAGGTTTTTGTTTATTTATATTTACGAGTGTGTCTCTTCAATTTCAGATTCAGATAGTGAGTATGTGTATGTGCCTGAATATCAGTGCAACGGTGGCGCTGGGATGCCTTTTCACTCCGAAAGTCTACCTGGTTCTATTTCAACCTTACAAGAATGTCCGCCAAGGTAACGGGAATCAGGTGAGCATGAAACGACGTCCAGATTATGCAATCAGACGCCGCTTCATATGCCTGCACGCCTCCCTTCCGATCGTGCATGTTGGACTCTATTTATATGGTACTTAGTCTCTATCCTCTTATTTCAACTTATTAGGTACCTATATGCTACATATTATACAGTGCGGATCTTTAATGTATCATTTCTAGATTTCTGCCTCCCATTATTTTATTTTTTAGCCAATCAAGATAGATAAACCGAAAGTCGGTGATATCCATCCGTGAACTGATTCGTTTTTAATAAAATCGAAATGGTTTTGTCAAGCCTTCATGTAGTTGTCTATAGAAAGCTACTAAAAAGCGAAAAACCGTCAAACTATATAATATCTACCTAATGAGAGAGTAAATAGTTAAACTGGAGTCCCTTATAAACACTTCATCAAATTAATAGCATTTTTAGAAAAGTTGCCAGATTATATTTCCCGAGAGTGTTGTTCCAACTACATCGTATCGCTAACAAAGCAACGATAAGATATTTAAACTTAATTTGTAATTTGAAACTTCGTTAAAGCGATTCCTGAAAGTTTTCTTTAGATTATTTCGAGGAATTGATTCAGCAGGGTACTTAGTGCCCTGAAAGAAAATTTATAATAAAACAATAGATACGGGGAGGATACCTACTAGATATACGCAAGTTCAATAATTAATTCAGCCTTGCTGAAGTAAATTTGGAAAGACTACTGAGCGACTTGACAATTTTTTTTTTTTAATAAAACAAATATTATACAGGGTGTTTCAAAACAGGTGTCGGAAAATGAAAAAGGTGGCAGTCTATGGCGCATTCTGAGAAAAAAGTTCACTATACTTGCTTTTCGCGATAGAGGGTCTCAAACTTTTTTTTTCAGTTTGAGATACAGAACTCAACTTTCGTACAAATTTCATTACTAATATGTAAATCTTTTTTTATGACAGGAGCGGAGATTTTAGGGTTTCGCGATTTTTTTTCTCCTAATTTCTGCGACACTGAGAAAATTGGTATTTTGACAGCACATTTTAAATCGCCAATTTCTTGTACATAAAAAAGGTGCTCTCGGTCAAAAGCTTCAACGTGGACTGTTTTCGAGAAAAACACCACTTTATGATGAAAACATAAAAATAGGTAGGTACCTAACAAAATATTTTGTTCTCGACATATCGTCAAAAAACTGAAAGAAAATTGATTTTAGTTATTCATTTTTCGAAACGTTTTGAAACACCCCGTAGACAAGGCGATTTTTTGAAAAAAGTAAAATGACATCTCGAAAAATAAGAGAACAATCAAAAATTCTCGAGGTTCTCGAGGCACCTCGATTTTTATTTGAAGGGGGACATCTTTTGATATAACTAAAATGTGCATCACCCTCAAGAAATCTTAAATGCACCCACTTTGATGTGATACCGCATTTGAAAGGAAATTTTACTAGCAATTCAGCTATTTATTTGTTTTTTCCGTTAAGTGTTTTTTAAGGGCCCAAAACAAATATCTGGTCGATTTTTGTCTACATGGGGGCATCTTTTTGAGGTACAACTGACATAATACGTGCATCAGCGACACCCGTGTCTCTATAAATTGAATTAAATTGAAATTATTTAATATAATGAATTAAATGGAGTTGAAATAAATTAATAACAGCGGTTATTATAAAGGCTCATGAAGTTAACGGGCGGATTTCTGTGGCCATTTCTGAAGAAGGTATCGAGTCTAAGTGGGCTATTCTTGACATGAAATATATTACAAAAATGTTAATAAAAATCATTTAACTTCGATATTAGCTTAAAAAACGAGCACAGAAATCTGCCCGTTAGCCTAATGAACCTTTATAATATTGGCTGTAAGTGTAATAAAAAATCTCATAATTTTCACCCTGTATAAAAAGTTGAAGTACATCATAGAGTACCTACATGACAAGTTAAGATAGGCACATGTAAGCCGTTTTTCTAATTTTGAATCGTGTTCGTTGTACGGGGCCTTGAACTTCAAAAATGACGACTTTCACTTGGCTTCATTTCGTGTCGATTATGTCGATACTTTAAACGAAAAATAAAAAATTTCCTCGCTGCTCGAAAATTAGCTTACACTTTTATTTTTATTAAAAAATCGATAAATTAATGCTTTTTTATTTTTTTTTTGTCATATTTTTTATGCACGATTGGGAAAATTAGAAGGACAGTCGCAACGAAAATTAATTAACGTAAATGATTGTGAAAAATTATCCACATTGGTCTTTTAATAACGAAGATATGACAATTTTTAGAAATTTTCAATAAAACGTTCCCGGTGATTCACCGGCCACGGCTCGTGTCTTGACCTGCTGGAGCGCTGGCTCGGTCGCTCGTTGCCACGCTATATTATTATTATAATGGTAATAATTAGTATGTAACCATAATAAATGCGCGGTTCCTGTTCGGGAAATGCCTTAATTTCTGTTTTTTCTTATGCATTTTGTAAATAATTGTTTTTACAATTAATTGCGATGTACTATTAGTCTTTCACTAATAATTTGGACTGATAATTATATTCAAAATTTGAAAAATTCACCGTGAAAAATAGAGTAAAGAACGTAATGTCATATTACGTATTCGGAAATTTCGTAAACGCCACCGAAGGAAATAATTTTTTCCGATTCGAAGAATCCAGATGGCGACCATTTTGTATTTTTAACGTAACGAAAAGACTCCCGGTCACTACAATCCGGTGAAATATTTTAGAAAAACCAAATCGAACTGTCACATTTGAAACGTCAAAATCGAAAAGTTGAAAAAACGCGAGTTTTTGCACACGAAAAAAATTAATTAAAATCGAAGAATCAAGATGGCGGCCAGATTTTGGTATCGTCGTAAAGGTAAAATGTGCAGCAATAACATATTGGTGGTATATACAAAAAACTGTCATTTTTAAAATGTCAAAATCAAGAGCATTTAAAAAAATCGTTTCTCTTTTCAACAAAAGTTCTCTTTGGCATTTTGTTGTTTCCACAGACCGCATTAACAAATTTGACAGCTGTAAAAAAAAATTCCGGGCTACTCGCGACCAGTTCTCTCTTTCACGACTAACTTAAACTGTCAAACGAACACGTGACTAACTTTTGCGCGAATCTAACTTTTACGCGCGATCTCGGAAGTTCCCATATTGGTCCTTCAGGATCGATATAGAAAAAAAAATAACACAAAAAGAGATGAATGTCAGATTTTAACTATGACGCGGAATCTACTGATCACAGTGCCGTACAGCGACATAGAAAAAAAGGTAACACGAAAAAAATATGAAAAATTCTAACTTTGACGGGGATCTACTGAAACTCCGGGCCGAAGGCCCGCAATGGAGGGCCAAAGGTCCGACGCCGCCGGCAGGCCAAGGTCTCGGAAGAGACCTTGTTTATAACTCATAGGGTGGAGTGCTAGAACGCTAATTAAACATTTGTCAGACAATTAATTATTGATTTTAAATTGCAAATTTTGAAAATATGATAAATATTTTGAATGGTCTTTCATTTTTTATCAGTAATTAACTCTCTAAAAAGGGGTAGAGTTTATTTCTAGCAATATCAGACCAACATCTTGACAATACAGGGCATTTTAAAATCAGTAGTTATCTGGCAGATCTGTAATTAACGTTCTAGCACTCCACCGATAGCCTACTCGATTTAAACTGCAACTTTGAAAACCATACTGGATTTTCTCAAGAAATGTGAAAATAAATAAATATAAGCACAGGGTGTCCTATTAAAAAAAAATAGACAAAATGTCATCATTACTGAGCCAAGGAACATCTTGTAATTTTTTTTTAGGTCAATAGAAATTGAATTATTATAAAATTGACCTGCTTTTTAATTTTTTTTTCAAAACTCAAAATTTAAGAGTTTATTGACTGGTACAGAGATTTTTTTCAACATCCTGTATAAGCTTGATTAAGAAGTAGATTTTACGTTATTTATATTTTACAGGGTGCTCAAGACAGACCGGCGTACAGCATGAGATTCGCAGGTCCCAGGTCGCAGACGGTGCAGTCAATGACAAGTAACTCAAGATCTTCACCTCGATTCGGTCAAAAACATGCCAACGGGGACCCAAATGCCCTACCAAGTCCAAGCATCGAAGAAAGCTCTCTCAGTTAAATTATTACTGTTTGAAGTCTTATAATAATTTATTACGTTTCTGTTAGTTTTTTTCTCAATGTGGCCAAATCAACATTTCGTCACATCTTACAGTATACTTTCTTATTTACTTTGTATTGAGATTCAAAAGTTGTCTCGCCTCACTAAATTACTGTTGCAGGTCATTTATGATGTAGGTGCTATACTATGTGGAATACTATGTCGTTGTTTAAAGTTTTTATTTGTAATTTATCGTGAAGTTTTTTAAAGTTTTTTTTTTCTTTTTGTTAGCAATATTGTTTTCCGGTTATAAACTTTATTAAGTTTTTAATAATTATGAAACTCACCTACACACTTTTTACATAACATGGATCTATCAAAAATAGTGTCTCCTATAATTTGTAATCGCAAAATTGCCCATTATCAAAGAATATATTTTTTCGGACATCGTGTATATCCATGATGTGGAGATCGTGATAGATTGAAGATGATCGTAAAGAATTTTGATCATTTTTGGTAATATTGGCATTCTATATGGGAAATTTTCGAAAAACAGTACATTTTGCAACAAACTGATCACAAGTAGGGCAGGTGCCATAACAAAAACATGGTCATTGGCAAAAAATCAATGACGTCATAATAATTGGTTTAACTTCCGGAAGATGGCATTTTAAAAAACAAAATCGACCTGTCAAAGCGATTTCCATAGTGAAACGTCACATATTAAGGAATTATTACTTTTGTTCCAAACCTTGTGCACACACTGATGGAAAATATGGTGAGTATTATCACAAGTAGTATTTTGTTGTTAAATTAGATACAATATTCGAAAAACTATAATTGTGATAGTAGGCTGTGATGTTTATTTCTTGCATGGAAAACCTGTCAAAATCGCTTGAAACAGAAAATATATGAAGACGGTATAGGTTTTAATATTTGAAAAACTAATTAATTAACAATAACTAATTAATTAATTTTTTAATATTAATTTATAAATTCAAAGACATATTCTAAAACTTTGTTCGTTTGAATATCAAGGCTTCAGCAATTCTGAAAATGTCTGCCAAGTCTCAGAAACAAAATAACAAAAATTCTGACGGAAAAAAGTTTTCCTGTGAAATATTACGTATGTACGAATTTCTATAAATAAAATGTTTTTGAGCATTTTATGTTGACAAGTTTTTTCAAAGACATTTTCTGCAGTATATCGCCAAGAAAAAACACAAACTATTGATAAAAGTATTTTGGGTTCCTAAGAGAAAAGCTTTCCATTACCGCAGAAAATAAAATATTTTTGTTCAAGAAAAAATTATTTTTCTTACTCTTAAAAAAGTTAGAACCGATATAGTTTTGTAGTAAAAACTATGCAATTCTCTACAGCAATAAACTTTTTTGGGCCTTCAGATAAAAGTATATTTTTTCAACATTGCCTGCAATATCTTGGAAACTAATAAGTTCAAACATATAACAGAAGTATTTTTTTGCTCCCTAAGAAAAACCCTTTCCATCGACACTACATATATATATATATATATGCAAGGAAAATAAAATATTTAAAAAATCTATTTTGTAAATATACAATAGGAAAAAATATAGAACTGCTATAATTTTTTGGTGAAATATAAAGTGCTTCCCTAGAAATATTTTTATTTTTCATTTTAACTTTGCTAGTTTCAGAAGTATAAACAAGCTGATATTGTCATGGATACCTCATAAACTGTAAAACTTTTCAAAAATTGAGAAAAATTAAAACTTTAAAAAATGTTTTTGAAATCTCTATAACTAAGGTATCTTGAAATATTTACACATTTTTAAGACGAAAAAAAAATTTCTGACTATTTGGATTTTTGAATTCTGATATTTGGGACGAATGCAGATTAGGAATAAGGTTGTAACTGTAATAAATTTCAGCTTGATGCCTTCATTAAATTAAGAGAAATTGGGCTATAACAGACAAAGGAATGATCCTATAAAATATAATGTGTGTTTTTTGAATTACAGTACGAGACCGTAAAAATTAGTAGAATTTGCAGGGGGCTCGATTTTTCAATGATTCACAATAACTGAATTATTTTAGGCCAATGTGGCCAATTTCCAGATATAAAACTATAAAAACGGATATAAAACAGATATAAAACAGTCAGTTAAAAGTATTTCTATACAGATTGAAACTCTCAAAAGATCTCGTCAAAAAGACTGCAGGCGGGGAGTGTACCGCCTATAATGTACATTTTAGGTATCAAAATCTTTCAATTAATATTTTATTGCATTCTGGAATAAAAATTGGAAACTTTGCAGTCGTCTGATTCTGATTCATTAGTTGGGCAACCTTGGCCTGGTGACTTTGTTAAGAGAAGAATCCATGAGGAGACTGCGATTCAAACCCTCTACCTGTGACAGTACCAACGTCTTAGTCGCCAACACGCTAACCAGCGGCTGCACTACCGACCGATCCAAGATTTATTGTTAAAATAGATTCCTATTTTATTGATTCCAGAATGTCAATATTGTGAGATTTTAAAATTTAAAAAAATTGTAAATATGTATGTAAATGTGCAGCTGATGATCTGAACAGCGTCACGTTATCACCTTGACAAGATCGAGAGTCTGACTGTTAAAATAGTAGTTAATTAGCATTTATGATCTTGAGATGAGGCACAACTTGAACAGCGTAACTAAAATTCCTTCCTTTATCTAAGACCAAGTTCTGTTTCATATCAAGACATGATGATTGCACTTTTGCACAAATAGGTACAAGTTTCTTCAGAACCCAAGCGCATCCGAGACACTCTTTCTGCGTGCTTTTTGTACTGAAAATCATGTAAATTACAGAATAAATAAGGAAAATTGAAATGAAAAGAGTAATTGTAATATTCAAATACCTAACTACATTTTCCTAATATTTACATAGATAATTTGACTTACATAATGAAAATTCAACTGCCAGCGCCAGCATAATGAACGGCCTTAATGTTCTTGATCATATTTGTGAGATGGAATAACATGAAACTATTTAGTTCTTAAAACTTCTTTGGAAATTTTTCTTTGTATAGTCCAATAAATTAGCAGGCAGAATAGACCATAGCATTTGAATCCAATTAATCGGAGAGTATATCTCAGCGTCCCTAGCAATTCCTGCCATATTACAAATGCAAACTTTCTAGTCAGTACCTAGTAATGTTCTGTGATTTTTCACGATTAAGCGATGTTTATTTCGATGTGCTTAACAACTGTTGTGCCTGTGCCTGGTGTTATATGTATCGTAACGTTTGATGTTATATGTAGAACCGAAAAGTGGATCTTACAAAAAGAAGGTCCACCAATTGGGTTATTACGTTTTGACTGTGAAGATCTCTACTCTAGTGCACGGTGAAAATTGTATGTATCTGAGTTACTTTACTTATTCATGCCTTCTATCATTTTTGTGTAAATAGGCATGTGCAAATTAATTTAAATTATAGGAACAATCAAAATTGATCGATCTAGTTCTAGATTTAAAATAATTGTTAGAGATAATTAATTATACGAAGGGTGCTACGCAGAAAATTAAGATTGTATATATAAAAGAGTGAAATATGAGATTTTATTTCTAATAAGGATAAGGAATGTTTCTCCGTTCTTACGATAACTTTTTAGATGATTTATGTAAATGTACGTAACTATTGAATATTATGTCAAGTCTTGTATCCATGTACTGTAAATGTATTTTCTCGAAAGATTAATATATTCCTGGTACCTACATCCTTATTTCAGATTCTCTATAGATCTTATGTGCGTAACACAGTAGCGAAAATATAGTTAAGCTAATTAAAAATTTATGTAATAAATACAAATTGCGAAAATAACTGGGCTATAAATGTTAGCAACTAAAACTCTAATTATAAATAACTATTGTTACTTTTATTTTTTGTAAGATTTTCCCTTGAATGGATTCGAGATGTTTTGAAAAAAAAGCAGCAAATAATAATTTCATGAAATCGTTTAAACCTGAATGACCGCCAAAAAGTTCAAACAAAAAAAAAACTTGATTGAAAACTTCCCCAATCAGATATACATAGAAAATAGCTTTTTTCAAAATTATTTTAAAAATGATAAAACTCCTAACTTAGCAACATTTCAATTTGATTTTTTTTACAGGGCCTTGCTTGAGTCAATTTCAGTTCATTTTCATTAATTTTTTTCCCCTTTTCTTATTGTAATATGGTCAATGAATATTGGCAAAAAAAAATGATACATATTTTGTGACTTTTTTCCAAATGTTTTAAATATTAAATATAATTAAAGAATGTAATTTTTGGAACAGTTACTCGAATTAAGCTGAAATTGACACACTTCTATAATAATTGCATCGAAATCTTCCTTAACAGTTTTCGACACAAAAAAATTCCATATAATGCCAACTTTTTGCCGGTCACTGTTTTTTTCATGAAACCTTTTTCACTTCATATAGGTATATCTTGAAGTTGAATCATAAATAATCAGCATTCAATACCAATCCTATAATTTGAAATATTTTACTATTTTTACAATACCATTTCGTTTGGTTGCCATGTCAATTTATTTAATTATTTTATAAACATTGTGTAAAATTTAAGAGTTTTTTTTGTGAAAACTTAGAATTAAAATTAAGATGATAGAGACTGAGGAAAAAGTGGAATTATGCCAAAAAATAAACTCGAATCGTCTAGATTGGCTAAGAGTAATTCACAAGACGAAAAATATATTCTTGAATTTCGTAGCCTATAGCTAAAATGACACCATCTTATTTTTAATTACTGAGGTAATTAAGGCATCTAACTTCATTCTATCCAGCTTCGTGAAGGTTACTTTCGGGTAAAGTGTACTATGTGCATGACCCAGGTGAAGTGTAAGTTGTATTCTGTTTATTTGACAGTTGAACTGCAGTCATTCATAGCTAAAAATTAATAATGAAGAAATTCTTAAAGTATACCACAGAAAGGAGAAAACGAATTTCGACAGTATATTAGAATTATTTATTTGGCTGTCATTCCCTATTATGGTTGTCATTCTTCTATTCGTCCTAATTAAGTTAGTTTATCTTTGTAAGCCCAACTCGTCTTCCATTCCCACCTTACATTATACATATAATTCTGATAGAACGATAAGCTTTTCAATTAGCTTGGAGTGAAAAGTTCTACGAACCATTTACATCTTGGATTTTCTAGACAATCACAGGGATTCTTCCAAGTTTTCTCGAATTGTAATGGTGGCTTTCATTATTCATAATATTATGTATATGAGAATTTTTTATATGAAAAGGGCTTTTATTTATCTGACTGAGACTTTTCAAGTCTTATGACTGCCAAACATTTCGTGGTACTGAAATTGTAGCTGCTTTTTGGAAGTTGAAATGATGCATACCCTTCAAAGATAAAATCAACAACAGAAATATAAAGATATTCGTGCCAAAACCCACGAGGCTATGCGAAAAAATTATTGACAAAATTTAACAAATGTCATAATAACTTTTACAATAAAACATAAAAATAACACCTATCGGATAACTTAAGATATATCTAATTATGTAGTACAAATCTGAATTTTGCTTCAGTAGATTTATATCCTATGGAAATTTGTTACCGATAATAAGCTAATGGAACGAGGGTATCACTTTCAAATCCCTATGACTGAAAATATTTTAAATTAACACTATATGTCTAATTAAACTTTATAATATTTGTATACTTCTATTTACAATTTATCCTAAAATCAAATAATTGCTTGATTAAAGTAACATTAAATGTAATTTACTGATACCTACATCAGTAACAGCTTTTTGTTAGTCGTACGATGTTTATTAGGTTTAGATTAGTCTTAAGGTGGGAAATAGGACAGGATTACTTTAAAACTTAACTGTGTCTTAATGTCATCTCAGTATATTCTATGGCTGTTTCCTATTATTGGTTTTAAAAAATTTACTAACTGTTAGTCTAATACGTCATATCGAGTAATATGTCTAGTCTACCAATAGAAGTTGTGTTTTAACGTTAAATTGATGATCATTGTGATATCAAAATATACTCTTAGTTATATTTTGATAGATTAACAGGTTATTGTAATTTAGAAGCATTTATCTCTAGTTGTTAAATTCTTGATGGAACTGATTAAATCCCTTAATAAAATATAAATGGTTTTATTTTTAATCTACACTCTCCATATAGTCATACACAGATATTTTGATTATTTTGCCATCATACCGCTATCACTCCTCTTCAATGTTTAACTACATTAGGTCGGGTCAAACTATATCTATATTTTGTTCTAAAAGAGCATTCATGACATTTGTATACCTCAGCTTCTTTAGAATGTTTATTTCTATAATGTCGAATCAAATATACTCTATCTCTCGTTTCATATGAACATTCTACACATTCATACATTTCATCAGCTTCTGTTGAATGTTTACGTTTATAGTGTTTCCTCAAATTACTGCTATATTTTGTTTCATACGAACATTCTTGACATTTTTTTAACCTTTGATTTGATCTTGAATGTTGGCGTTTAAAAGGTTCCATGCAGCGCAATTCATGACGTGCAGTTTCAAACTGACATTTTTTGTAACATTTGTACACTTCAGTACGTCGGTGTTTACATTTGTAGTGCCGGATGTATTTCCTCCTCCGGTTTGTTTTATAAGGACAGAGAGCGCAGTTGTACTTCTTTTCTTTGCCCGTAATTTCAGAAAACTGTGACTCATTTTCTTGAACAGAGCACTGATCAAGTTCACCGTTAAAAAATATTACAGCACTGCCAGTCCCCCTTTCCCAGCCCAGTTCATTTTCTGTGATGTCTATTTCTTCTTTGAAAGTCAAATTTTCGGTCTGCACTTGATGAAGTTCAGGTTAACCTGCTGTTTAGCGACGGTTTTACCCCTACGCTGGCCCCCCTCCACTCTCTCTGCTTGCTAGGCTCCGACACGTTCTCAGCGTTGCCATATGCAAGCCCTTCTCCTACGTTCTGCAGACAATCCTGCGTGCTTCCTGCCCGCTTCCGCACGAGACCGTAATAAGTAGCTACCGGTTCCGTCAGGTATTTGGTCAGGGTAGGTTTTTTTTTCATTTTACGAATATTTGAAGGAAAAAAAACCTACCCTGACCAAAGACCTGACTTACTGCAGCAAATAAGTGTTTTAATATTATTTGTAATCAAAAATGACACTTTAAGGGCCGTAGGAGAACGGAGACACGGATTTCATGTGGCAACGCTGAGAGCCTGTCGACTCAGAGCTAGCAGCACGCTAGCAGAGAGAGTGGAGGGGGGCCAGCGTAGGGGTAAAACCGTCGCTAATCAGCAGGTTAACCGAAGTTCATCTGGTCCTGGTGAGTCTTCAGGTTCCTGTTTTATTGTGAAAGGTGGAGAAGTACTCTCCAAATTATTGTCCAATTCAGAAGAGAGTTGGCTGCTTGACTCCTCTGGTTCATTTTCACGCTTTGGGAAAATTAAATGCCACATTGGTATTATTTGATACTCATTTAAATTTAAGGTATGCCTAAATTTAAATATAATAAGTAATAACTTCCACATCCATAATAAAATAGGCAACGGGAACGGGAACCAAACACGAAAGTCACGAAACGAATTATATTATATTGTTTATTCAGGTTAGGTTAGTTTGTTCTTCTTCTTTAGCTTTTTGGGTCGGCTCGTTTGTTTATTTGGCCCAAATAGTTCTGATTGCCGAGATTTATTGAGCGTGCGCAGTACAATTATTTGTGCGTCCCAAAATTTAAAACATGTAGTTCGGAATTTTTCATCTACCTTCCAGCAAATCGCAAACTAAATTTAACAGTAGTTAACGACAAATGACAGCAGATCCAATTTTCACTTTTTTAAGGCGTAATGAACTGGTTTTACAACTCAGTTGCTTTGTTTTCATTTCGAAATGCAAAGAACCAACGAACGACAAGCTAATATGTTAAGTCCGATGTTCCCCCTTTAAAAAAAGACAAGATGACATAAATTAACAGAAATAAAGGGTTCAACAGGCGCAGAATTAAATTTCCCAGTTCCCACTAGAATTACCTTCATGTAGTCGAAGCCGTAGTCTGTTTGTCAATTATTATTATCAACGTGATAATTACCAGTGATTCTTAATCTAAAGCTTCAGACACAGAATAAGATAAATCAATGACAGTAACGACATTGACGTCAATCGTTATGTCTATTTGACAACTGTCACTGTCTTTCATTTTCCTGATTTCGGCTTTTCTGTAAATCCACGATACACAAATACACGGTATGCCGATAGCGTTTTTTTTATTTTGGTCAACTACTGCGCAATGACGTCATGTGGTTTTATTTTGACTTAAAGTATTAATCGCGGCGATAAATAAATGTCAAATTATATTACTTCGATCCTTTTTGCTTGTGTTTTTCTTTGTGCTAGATCTATTATGGAAAAATCTTTGATTTTTTTTCGAAAAAAATAAAATGAAATTTTTACAAATTTTTTTAATGTTATTGAATTTTGATTTCCATGATTTTTTTTGTAGCAAACGACATAAAAAAACAATGGGGGCTATAAGAAAAACAAAAGTTGACTATGAAAACTCTGGGATTTAGTTGGTCTTGAAAATTTTTAAAACATTAAATGGATAGCTGTTGCCGACTTATGCAAGCCTACAAAGAATTATTTATTTATTCCTGACAATAAAAAAGATATGAGCAATCTCATGTGTAATATTTGATCCACGTGACGTCACAAGACCGGAGCGCAGCCTGCGCGTCATCGTCTATCGGCATACCGTGTATAATGTGTATCGTGTGTAAATCTAAATATTAATAAAAAATTAAAATAAATAAATAAAATATAAGTCCTATTAATTCAAAACATTTGAAATTAATTTAAAATGTAAATTGGAAACGAATTAAACAAATAGAGGTGTTAATTTTCACTGGTTCTATTTCCATTACATTAATAATTATAATATCATTTGATTTGGATGTTACTGGAAAGGAAAGTGCAAAAGGGTCTAACCTCTAGTCTTCAGTGACTTCTTTCTTAGTTTCTTGGCAATTTAATGTAAGGCATGCCTTAATTTAATTGTTTAATTACCATTTTGTTCTTCCTCTCTTTCAAAATTTTGTTCATATAGAACTGATTCCAACTACCCTTTTTGAGAATATAACCAAGTCCTCCACACATTTGAGACCATTTAGTTGGGGATCGGTTTCCAGTAACATCGTCTATTTAAAAGCAACCATGCATTTTTTGGCTTAAATATTGAAAATGCGTGGAACATCTTATTGGATGAAAATAATAAGGAAGTTTCTTGGGAGTACGCTACTAATTTGATCCTTATGGACTCTCTTGAAGGGTTGAATAATTCACCACCACCACCATGCGAACCACCTCCAAGTTTACCTCCTCCATTGCCAGCAGTAAGTTTTTAATGTAGGACCTGTTGTATACAATGTGTTTCATATTGTTGTGGTAAACGGTAAATTTGTTTGGAGTGACAATTCTATCATTTTCGATTTACTTCGAACATTTCATAACAATTCCGTATTTAATTTTTTTAGAGACCAAAGAAAACAACTCCACAACCACCGATACCTCTCCAACCTTCTGACTCTACCTACAACCCGCCTGATCTAGATCACGATAATGAGGATGACATCTCGCAACAAATGACAGCCTCTTACAGCGAGATTTCCTTCAGATCGGGCCCGTCACCTGAAAGCGAGGGAGCCCTCCATTCACTGGACGACCTGTCACTTGGAGAGCACATAACCAAACGACCGGCTACTCTTACTTGCGAACGGACCTTACCGTCAAACAAGAAACAGTTCGGTCCTTTAAACCTTGAAGGAACTGTACACGTCGAAGGGAATATGACGCATTTCGTTGTCGAAGATTTAGAATATAAAATTAAGCTATCTAGTCCCAACACTAAAAAAGGAGGTAAAGTTAAATGATCAAAAAATAAAATAAAAAGCAAGTTTTCTTTTTTTTAAATCTTTTTTTTTTATTTTTTAATGTTGCTCTGTGTAATAGTAAAAACTCAGTTTTGGTTAACTTTCCATATTGTTACTTAGTACGATTTAGCTCTAAATTATTTCAACACTTGGGCATTTTTGGGGATAGAAAATAAAGTCTGCTCAAATAAGTAATTTGTCTAAATTAGTTGATGATGTCAGGTGTGCTGGTGCATGTTTTAATATTATTTTATCATTTCACCAATGTTTAGATACCCCTTCATTCCCTGGAGGTTCTAGAAGTGGTACCCCTAGCACCTTATACAGGCAGATACTAGCACCGCAAATGGGACAACTAGACGCAGGATTATTAAATGATTTGGAATGTGAAGCACAACGAATGGCCACTTCTATTGATAATTTGACTGAAAATTTATGTGGAATTTTGCATTCGGTGAGTTGTCAATTGATTGAAAATGTTTATAATTATAAATCATGAAAATTATATTATATTTATTTATATTAATTATATCTTATATTTATAGATATCTTCTATAACTGCTGACAATGTGGATATTTATAAAAATGCTGTTTCGAAAATGTCCGACTCTATGGATTCAAATATAAAAGTAAATATTTCATTTTAATTGCGATATTTATAATTACATTTACAAAAGAAAATATATCATATGGTCGTGTTTCAATATGTATATATAATTATTTTTGCAGAGCATGTATACAATGATGGCAAAAGTTGAAGAAGTCACACAGGCAATGAAATCTGTTCAAGGACATGCCTCAAGAATGTATCCTTTTTTTTTAATTAGTGCGAAATTTCACAATGAGCCTCTTATCAGCACTTGCTGTTTAATTAATTAATGAGCTAAAATGTGTTGAATGTGAGGGATGTGAATAATTTGTATAATCGTTTTGGGCACCACTTGACTTTCCAGTTAATTGAATGATGAGTATTTTCCTTATCTTTTTCTACAGTAAAGAAATTAAACGCTTGGTGGATCTATTTGAGACCTACATCTGATTTATCTCGACTAATATTAGGACTTCTCGTTGTGATAATACATACTTAAATATTTTGTTAAAAATATGTTATTGCTGTTAACTCACCTTTATTCAATATGCGTATTGTTTACAAATAATAATTTAAAAATTATTGATTGAATAAATCATATAAATTATGTACTAGTTTTCATTTACAAAATATATAAGCTAAAACATAATATAAATAACATCGTGTAATGTGATAAAGGTAAGTGAATTCTTGTAATAGAGTCGTATGTAAATAATTCTGAGTCTAGTGAACTACTCCAAGCAAACACGTATTCTCTTGCAATTTTTTTGATTAGGTACACAACAATAATATAGTTTTCCCCTTTTATTTCTTAACAGAATGGATCCACTTGTGTTATTGGCTATAATCATTATCTCACCATGTGACTCTTCTTTTTGCCCTAAAAATAATATTTTATAATCATATATCTTATAGAAATGTTATATGTTGTTAACAATATAACATCCCCTGTCACACAACAAATTTTCATTCCTTAAAAAAAAAAAACGTTCCTTAAAAAAATACAGCGTGGATATTAGATCCAGATATACAGGGTGTCCCATAATATGTGGGCAATCTCCCGGATTTGGGTAAATTTCGTAAAAATAAATGAAAAAATAGCTATAAAATTAATTCCTCAGAGACACCCCTACAAAGATATTAGCTGTTGAAGTTGAGGGTTGAAAATCAATTTTTTGCAATAACTTTTTTATTTCTTGACCGATTTTGATAATTTTTGGTTTTATTTTGTATTATTTGAGACTGTTTAGAATAGTGTTTCATAATCTTTGGTAGCACATACATAGACCTCGGGATGGCATAACCCCCTCATTCACTTGAAAGAAAACAATAAAAACAATAATTTTACAGTTTTTTAAGGTTAATTTTCTTTTTATTTGACATTTTTTACATAAAAAATGTATCCTTATTTATTTCGATAGAGCGAACCGTTGTCGAGATAAACGTCGTTCTAATAGGTGATGCGTCGCAGGAACTTTCTAAATTTCAAGTAAATTTTAACAAGATGGCTGACCTTTAACAGTAAATTGAGCAGGAAACAAAACAATAACTTAATTTAATACACGTCAAATAGTGTCAAAGATTTTATTTCATGCAGATTCAATTCTAACTGATTTTAAAATGAGTTACAAAAACGCTGAATACGCAGAAAATCAGTTAGAATTGAATCTGCATGAAATGAAATCTTTTGACACTGACGTGTAATTAAGTTATTGTTTTGTTTCCTGCTCAATTTACTGTCAAGATCAGCCATCTTGTTAAAATTTACTTGAAATTTAGAAAGTTCCTGCGACGCATCACCTATTAGAAGGACGTTTATCTCGATAACGGTTCGCTCTATCGAAATAAATAAGGATACATTTTTTATGTAAAAAATGTCAAATAAAAAGAAAATTAACCTTAAAAGACTGTAAAATTATTATTTTTATTGTTTTATTTCAAGTGAATGAGGGGGTTATGCCATCCCGAGGTCTATGTATGTGCTACCAAAGATTAAGAAACACTATTCTAAACAGTTCAAAACAATACAAAATAAAACCAAAAATTATCAAAATCGGTCAAGAAATAAAAAAGTTATTGCAATAAATTGATTTTCAACCCCCAACTCAACAGCTAATATCTTTGTAGGGGTGTCTCTGAGGAATTAATTTTATAGCTATTTTTTCATTTATTTTTACGAAATTTACCCAAATCCAGGAGATTGCCCACATATTATGGGACACCCTGTATATGGTGAGCTACCTGCAGTCTGAAAAATACAGGGTGATTCAGGTTTTATCTTGTTAACTCCAGGGAACGAAAGAGAATCGAAAAATAATATGAGTTTGCTGTATGAACTATATTCAGGAAATGCTTCGTTAAGAAAATACAAGGTGTTAAAGTTTTAGGAAAAAATTCGTATTTTTGAAATATAAAAAAATTGGCTGATTGAAATAATTTGAAATTTTGTACAATAGTTCTGCTAATTGAAGTTACATGATTTGATACTTCCGATGAAACATTCTTCAATCCAGTGGCGGAGATCTGGGCTTGTTCTTACCTTTTTTAATAAATAATTTGCACGCCACTGACTTTAATGAAAATTTGTCATTTTTGTTGGATACCTCATGTTGTCTAGAGAAGAAAAGTCATCGTACGTTTTTGTCCTAGGACACACTGTTTCCGAGATACTTCCCAATGTAGGAACCCGTACGAGGTAAAATGTCCTAAAAATCAATGCTATTGAGTTTTTCCAGAAATTAATCATTTTTGTGATCGTTATTGAACCGTATTGCATTACAAAAAGCTTGCATGAGTGCCGACATTGTGGAATATCTTGAAAACAGTGCGTTCTACAACAAAAACGTAACATGACTTTTCTCCTCTAAACAAAACGAGGTATCTAGCATAAATAACCAATTTGCATTAAAGTCAGTGGCGTAGAAATTATTTAATAAAAAAAGTAACAACACACCCAGATCTCCGCCATTGGAGTGAAGAATTTTTCATCGGAAGTATCAAATCATGTACTTCAATTAGCACAACGAATGTTCAAAATTTCAAATTATTTCAATCAGCCAATTTTTTTATATTTCAAAAATACGAATTTTTTCCAAACACCCTGTATTTTCTTAACGAAGAATTTCCCGAATATAGTTCATAAAGCAAACTCATATTATTTTTCGATTCTCTATCGTCTATCATTCCCTGGAGTTAACAAGATAAAACCTGAATCATCCTGTATATTCTTTAGTTGTCCCACCAATTATAGTTGAAATAAAAAAGAGATGGATGAACTTCATTATCTCAAAAGGAAATTTTTTTTTTTCGAATTTGTAGTAGATGTTCTGCTACGCAACAAGTTATACCGGGTCACCACTTTCAAGACTGGCCAAAAGGTCATAAGACGATCTAATGAATAAAGAAATAAGGGAATTTGCTTCTCTGAATTCTGATCTATGATTTTGTATACATATTTTATGTGAATAATTTTGTTAGAATTTAGCTATTTTGAATATTTACTGTAAACAGTAGTGTGACTAACAATATCAAACTGTTTCTGGCACTCCCATGGATAAAACTAGTAAACAGTTGAAGATAAAGTGTGCAGGAAGACATACATAATATTAACTTTTCCTATTTCATGGAAATAACAGAGCTGGACAAAGCCCTCGACAAAAGAGCTTGAAGCCACGAGTTCCAAGCCTTGTTAAGAAGAAGTTGAAAGCCCAAAGCCACAATTCCTTTTTAAACAAAAAAAATTTTGGAATTCCCAATTCACTTGAAAAAAAAATTGCAGCGAAAGCCGCAGGCCCTTTTGTAAAGGATTTGAAGCTCTATACGGGCTGGAATAAGTTCTGCAAAAGAGTTTCAAGCCCTTGAAAAAGAGCTTCAAGTCCTTGAAAGTAGCTCGAAAACCTTTGTTAATGTATTTTTTCCCAAATATTTTTGCCACTGAGAATCAACTCGACAAAAAAAGCGGGGCAAAAGATCGATTAAAAAAATTGAGATTCGCCGCTCAAAAGATCTATTGTTTTGAGAATCGATACAGATCGCACATCTCTATTCAAGACCACTCTCTGTTTCCCAGCAGCAGGATGCGAATTTCGAGCTGCAACTCGCAAGAATATTCACACAATTTTGTTTTAAAGAGCTTCTTCGGTCTACCTTTAACCTTTATTAAAAAGCTTTAGAATTGTGAATGCAGAAAAGAGCTTCAATTTCTTTGGAGGACATTTGAGCCCTCAAGAGCTTTGAAAGCCCTCAAAAAGGAATTGAAGCTCTTTTTGCATCCACAATTCCAAAGCTCTTTTATAAATAAATTCAAGCCCAAAGCCACTAAGCCTTCGTTTAAAAAAGGGCTTCAAGCCATGGAATTGGAAATTCCTAAAAGGGCTTGAGGTCCTCTTTAAAGTCACAAGCCCTCAAGCCCTGTCCAGCTCTGAAAGATAATAAAAAAACTAACACTGCTAAAAGTTGGATAAAAAATTCCAACTAAGTACCTATAATAAACTGTATAATGCAATATTTTTTATATATAAACCAAACAAACAATGCCCAACAGGCCACAGCAGCTAGAAATCAGCAGTTTGTCACGAATCTATCAATCGCAATAATTATATTCTTTAAGAATAATATAATTCTAATACTGCAAAACAATAAATAGGTAACAATTTTTATTACAGTACAGATTCACTTTGCGATTTAAATGTCAAAAGATAAAAAAGGTGGTGGTGACTGGTGACTCTACCTGCTAACCTTCGCCAAAGATGGCACCACGTTAAAGAATTTCAAAATGGGCAGATCATCTAATATAATACATATAAATCTCTCCTCCAAAATTCGAATCAAAATTAAATCATAAACATGCAGTGACTTCCCTAAACAGCGACATTTATACCTTCTGGACTTGATCTCTCTGACCTCTTTCGTCTTCTGAAGTGCTCGCAACTTTCCTTCAACATCTTTCGTTTTGACGCATAAGAACAACGAACAGTTGGATCATCATGTGGATGTTCTACTCCCGTTCCCGCCATTACAAATATGACCATGGCGCTAATTACACTCAGGACCAAAAGCTAGAAAAAAACTTCATTTTCAACAATAAATGGAAAATGTTAACGAAAAAATCTTTGTAACACACATTTAAATCAGAGATCCTAACTACTTTAGATCATATCATCATTTTGAAGATATTCGAATTTTTTTATTTTTTATTCAAAAGTTACCAAAAATTATATTGATAATCTTGAAAACGAAGCCAATTATAAGGTGACATTATATGTTATTTAAAAGGTAAGTTGGAGAAAATGAAAAAAGGCTTTTGTTTATATTACAGAAAAATTGGTTTTTGATTAAATGAAAATTAGGTACCTACTGCATTTTTGGAATAGCACCCATGTTTCGAAACGTTTAGTTTCGCCGACATGTCACTATACACAGCAATTAAGTTTTAATAGAGAAGCTAATTATTAATTTTTGGTTATGAAAAATGGTTCAATGATTTTTACTTATTAACATACATAAAAGTTTAACTCATTAAAATATTTTTATACAGATATACTTACCAAAGGAAAATTCATTTTTTGATACACGACAACAACTAACAGAGACACTACCTATAATAAGCAAACACAAGCACCGCAATAAAGTATTGGTTGATGTTCAATTTTATAAGCCAACTGCATAAGTAAAAACTGCAATAATTTTAATCACAGTTTGCTTATATGCATAAGACGAGACAATAATATAATTATACCTACTTGATACAATGTTACTTATGGGTAGGTATTTGCAGAGTTGAAATTTTGAACGCGCGGTAAGAAATCAAAAATGGCGCTATCGGGTGCTAGATAGGTAATCACAAAAGCATAAGTAGTACAGTACCTAAAATGATCTATTAAAGAAACTGATACACCATTACCTTATATATGGTACACACATTACATAATTAACGTCATTTTATCTACGAGTGATTCATAAAATTCACTTTTTTATGTTTATTATTAGTTCATAAAATGTATGATTATCATGAAGAGTGCATAAAGTAAAAACGGGTGAAATAAAGTGCCGTAATAGCGGTTCATTATTTCACGCTCATTTCACGTTAGTCAAATAGCCTGAAATGTATCGATTGATTTGGATAGTCCAATCACGAAATCGCATTAAAAAAAAAACAATAATTATTATTGAGCATGATATGGCAGAGAAAAATATTTGAATATCTGCGTCACTTTTCTTATTTGCTTCTTGAAATTTTTCAGAGTTAAGGGTTATTAGTATAGTTTTCTACTGGAAAAATTTCAGTTCAATTCCGTCAATAAAAATGTGCTCATAAATTGTTTGAGAAATTTAGCCGCTTTTACCCTTTTCCTACCCACGCCACTGTCTTATTAATGGAAAATAATGTAATTTTTTACATTAACTCAAATTTCAAGTAATTTTCTTCCAATCCTGTTAATTTGGTTTCAAAGTTTTTTTCCATCTTTCTCATACAGGTCTTCAAAAATTAGCAAATTTTCAAAAAATTCAAATGGCTGCCATTTTGAAACGGCTCGGCCAATTTTGTCTTATTCCCACAAAAATTTCAGCCCCCTAGATTGAAAACTGCGACCTGAAATGAGATGACAAGAACCTGATTTCTGTAATTTTGAAAGGATACCTTGCAGAAGTAACGCGACTTTTGGAAATTTTTTCAACCAAATTCTAACGTCATCCCAAAGTTTTACAATGATCCAAAAAATTTTCACCAATCTTGAAAGATAAAGCTACAGAAGCGTTTTTAAAATCGAAATTTCGCGATTTTGGAGAAACATAATATAATAATTATATACAGGGTTAGAACTATTTAAAGGGCCACTACACAGGGGATATCTAAAATCATTGAAGATACGTGTTCGGTTAAATTAGAGAAAAGATGCGCTGTTTTATGGCCATCTCGAATCCGTCAAGACATACAATAAGATATCTGTGACCGTTCCTGAAATATCCTAAAAAAACTGAATAATCGAGGAATCCTTTTTTTGCCATATCTTTTTTATTATTGGAAATTAGTAAATAATTTTTTGTAGGCTTGCAATAAGTCGTCAAGAGCTATCCATTAAACATTAAAAAAATTCCAAAGCCGACTAGATCCCATATAGAGTTTTCATGGTCAACTTTCGATTTTCTTATGACTGCCATATTGTTTTTTTAATTCATTCGGCATGAAAAAAATTATGGAAACCAAAAACTTATAAACTTCAAAAAATAAATTTAAAAAATTTTTTTTTTTTTTAAAGACAACTTTCTAGATCGAATGTCATAGAGAAATTAAAAAACTATAAGACAATAAGCAGTATGACATCATATTGACCTATTTCAGTGAAAAGTTTTCTGTTTTTATTTGAAAAAAGAATAAAAATTAATTTTGGAATTTTTTTTCTGAAGTTTATTAAGTTTTGGTTTCCATTATTTTTTTCTTATCGAACAACATAAAAAAAAGTATGGCGGCCATAATAAAAACGAAAGTTGACCATAAAAACTCTGGGATCTAGTCGGCTTTGAAAATTCTTGAAATGTCAGGTGAGTAGCTCTTGGCGACTTATGCATGTAAGCCTACGAAAAATTATTTATTAATTTCCAATAATAAAATAAAGATATCACGAAAATAAGAAATCTCGATTTTTCAGTTTTTTCAGGATTTTTCCAGAAATACTGGGGATATTTCAAATTTATTATTCGCAAAATACTCATCAAAAAATAGCGCAACTTTTCCCTAATTTAACCGACCTCGTATCTTCAATGGTTTAGGATTCCCTGTGTAGGGGCCCTTTAAATAGTTCCAACCCTGTGTAAGTATAAAGTGTGGAAAAGCCAAATATGGAATAAATTCTATAATAAATAAATGGAGACGGATGCGAAAAAACGCTCGAACACGTCGATTAGTATTTTTGGTTGCGCATTTTTTTCAATGAAAACTTTTTATACAGGGTGTGTATCATGTAGCAGTGGTCAATACCAACTTTCTTATTTCAAATCAAACACCCTATACAGGGTGTGGCGCATTGAAGGCCTCGGTCTGTGTAGCCTAAATCGTGCACAATTTGTTGTAGTGCCTACATTTTAAAATTATTTTGGACAATACAGCGCATTATATTATTATGTCTCATATGAGAGTGATATATCAAAGTTATGTTTTTTTTTTTAATGGAATCCTGCTTCTACGTTATTGCATTTTTAGATTGTCTGAGAAGAAAAATAAAAAGATTGGCTTTTACAGTTGTTGTTTAAATTCAGAAGTTTATGAGTGATAAACAAGTGAAAATCGCCTTTTTCGAAGTTCAAGGCGCTGTACAACGAAAACGACTCAAGATAGAGTAAAACGGCTTACATGTCCCTATTTTAACGTTTCATGTACTATCCTATGATGTAGATAAAATATTTATACAGG
Source organism: Malachius bipustulatus (assembly GCA_910589415.1). Taxonomy (NCBI): domain Eukaryota; kingdom Metazoa; phylum Arthropoda; class Insecta; order Coleoptera; family Melyridae; genus Malachius; species Malachius bipustulatus. Next base: position 31,896,955 of record OU342639.1, on the reverse strand, counting down.
GTGGTAAAAAATTTGGAAAAATCTGAGATTTCTCCACGCGTCGCCGAATAAAAAAACAAAGAAAGTACAAATGTTTCTATAGGTACCATAGGATATTACATAAAAAGTTAAAATAGGGACATGTAAGCCGTTTTTCTCTACCTTGAGCCGTTTTCGTTGTAGGTACAGGGCCTTGAACTTCGAAAAAGGCGATTTTCACTTGTTTATAACTCATAAACTTCTGAACTTAAACATCAACTGTAAAAGCCAATCTTTTCTTTTAAAAGCCAATTTTTTTCTTCTCAGACAATCTAAAAATGCAATAACGTAGAAGGATTCCATTAAAAAAAAAAACATAACTTTGATATGTCACTCTCATATGAGACATAATATAATGCTGTATTGTCCAAAATAATTTTAAGTTGTAGGCACTGTAGGTAGGTACTCTCATGTGTTCTATAATATTGCTATTTTAGTTAATCAAGCATCTAACTGTGTCCTGTAAAACAAAATTAGTTTTGTTGATCAGACAAATAAATTATAAAAAAAAGACCCAATTAAAAAAAAAAAATTAAGTCGTGCACGATTTAGGCTACACACAGACCGAGGCGTTCAACGCGCCCCATCCTGTATATTAATTTACATTTTCAGATTGCCTGAAAAATGTAATAATAATGGTGTTTATAACTCAAATTTGTGACGAGTGATTTATGAGTTGTAAACAAATGAAAATCGCAATTTTTCATTTTCAAAACAGTGTACACCGATAACGACTCAAGATGTCGGAAAACGGCTTACATATGTCCCTATCTTAACTTTTTCATGTAGTACTCTATTATTATATGTAGTTTAAATTATTATACAGGGTGATGGAAATTATCAGATTTTTCATCACCCGGTATAAAAATGTTAGGTATACTGAATATTTTATACATTTCATTTTTTGAAAATTTATTTCTATTTTATTGAGTTTGCACCAAAAAGTCAATTGCGTTAAAATATCATTTTGTGGGCTCATAAATAGTTTGTTTCAAGTTGAAAGAATTCATTAAACTTAAAAATTTTTTTTTTTTGTTATTATTTTTTCTTGATAAGAAGTCAATATTGAAATCATCGCATAAAACTATTTTATTATTATTTAAGTACAAACTATTTAAAAATTGTTTCTAAATTATTAAAAAAATATTTCGAAATTTCTACTAGCACTTGCATAAATACATATTTATAATTTTGTTTTTTGTAACTTATATAATTGAAAATTCCAAACGTTTCTCCACTAAATAGTCATCATAGTTATTGCATATTTTTCGTTGAAATAGCTACTTTGGTGGCGCCACGGTGCAAAGAATTTTTTCGAAGACAGAGGAACTTTTAAATGTTATGGGTCTTAAAGATAATTAGTTTTTGATTAAATTATAAATTAATTAAATTAAATTAAATAATAAATTATGTTCCATAATTTTTTTTTTGATAAATCTAATATGAACGCCGGAGAGATTATTATTATTTATTAACGATGAGTATTTTAATTTTAAATATTTTTAATATCTTTTAGCAGATTTTGATTTAATTGTGGTAATACAAATTTTAGTGATAAAACGCTCGTGAAGCGCTAAATTATTACGTTTATATTTTTTTTCGGATTATGCAACTAAAAATTTCCTCTTCTTGTCTGTTAAATTGTTTTTATTGCTTCGTTTTTGCGAAATGAAAATAAAAACAATTTTACTGCATATCCATGGAAAAAAATCATTAAATAATAATTAACATTATTAACACTCAGTGTCAGTGTCAGAATTTTGCAATTCTTGAATGCTATAAGTTTTTAATGTAGGACCTTGTTGTATAGGTACCCTGTTGCCAGTTTAAGATATAGATAAGTTTAATATTGTTGTGGTAAACAGTAAATTTGTTTTGAGTGACAATTCTATCATTTTCGATTTACGGGAACATTTCTTAACAATTCTATCCTTTTTTTTTAATTAGTGCGAAATTTCACAATGAGCCTCTTATCAGCACTTGCTGTTTAATTAATTAATGAGCTAAAATGTGTTGAATGTGAGGGATGTGAATAATTTGTATAATCGTTTTGGGCACCACTTGACTTTCCAGTTAATTGAATGATGAGTATTTTCCTTATCTTTTTCTACAGTAAAGAAATTAAACGCTTGGTGGATCTATTTGAGACCTACATCTGATTTATCTCGACTAATATTAGGACTTCTCGTTGTGATAATACATACTTAAATATTTTGTTAAAAATATGTTATTGCTGTTAACTCACCTTTATTCAATATGCGTATTGTTTACAAATAATAATTTAAAAATTATTGATTGAATAAATCATATAAATTATGTACTAGTTTTCATTTACAAAATATATAAGCTAAAACATAATATAAATAACATCGTGTAATGTGATAAAGGTAAGTGAATTCTTGTAATAGAGTCGTATGTAAATAATTCTGAGTCTAGTGAACTACTCCAAGCAAACACGTATTCTTCTGCAATTTTTTTGATTAGGTACACAGCAATAATATAGTTTTCCCCTTTTATTTCTTAACAGAATGGATCCACTTGTGTCATTGGCTACAATTATTATCCCACTAGGTGACTCTTCTTCTTGTCCTAAAAATAATATTTTATAATCATATATCTTATAGAAATGTTATATGTTGTTAACAATAATATAGCATCCCCTATCACGCAACATGTTGCTTAAAAAATACAGCGTGGATATTAGATCCTGATATACGGTGAGCTACCTGCAGTGTGAAAAATGCAGTGTTGTTTTTCGAATTTGTAGTAGATGTTCTGCTACGCAACAAGTTATACCGGGTCACCACTTTCAAGACTGGCCAAAAGGTCATAAGACGATCTAATGAATAAAGAAATAAGGGAATTTGCTTCTCTGAATTCTGATCTATGATTTTGTATACATCTTTTATGTGAATAATTTTGTTAGAATTTAGCTATTTTGAATATTTACTGTAATGGATAAAACTAGGAAACAGTTGAAGATAAAGGTGCAGGAAGACATACATAATATTAACTTTTCCTATTTCAAGGAAATAAACAGAGCTGGACAAAGCCCTCGACAAAAGAGCTTGAAGCCACGAGTTCCAAGCCTTGTTAAGAAGAAGTTGAAAGCCCAAAGCCACAATTCCTTTTTAAACAAAAAAAATTTGCAATTCTCAATTCACTTGAAAAGTAATTGTAGCGAAAGCCGCCCCTTTTGTAAAGGATTTGAGCTCCATACGGGCTGGAAGTTCTGCAAAAGAGCTTCAAGCCCTTGAAAGTAGCTTGAAAGTCTTTTTCCCCAAATATCTTGCCATTGAGAATCAATTCGACAAAAAATCGCGGGGCAAAAAGATCGATTCAAAAAATTGAGAATCGCCGCTCAAAAGATCAATTCTTTTGAGAATCGATTTAAATCGCACATCTCTATTCAAGACCTCTCTCCGTGTCTCCCCAGCAGCAGGATGCGAATTGCGGGCTGTATAACTCGCAAGAATATTCACACAATTTTGTTTTAAATAGCTGCTTTTGTCTTCCTTTATTATTAAAGAGCTTTGGAATTGTGAATGTAGAAATAAGGAGCTTCAATTGCTTTTGAGGGCATTTGAGCCCTCAAGAGCTTTGAAAGTCCTCAAAAAGGAATTGAACTTCTTTTGCATCCACAATTCCAAAGCTCTTTTATAAATGAATTCAAAGCCATGCACAGGACTTCGTTTAAAAAAAAGGGCTTCAAGCTAATTGAAATTCCTAAAATAGGGCTTGAAGCCATCGTTAAAGTCAGAAGCCCTCAAGCCCTGTCCAGCTCTGAAAGATAATAAAAAAACTAACACTGCTAAAAGTTGGATAAAAAAATTCCAACTTTAAGTACCTAAGTATAATAAACTATAAAATGCAATATTTTTTATGTATAAACCAAACAAACAATGCCCAAAAGGCCAAAGCAGCTAGAAATCAGCGGTTTGTCACGAATCTATCAATCGCAATAATTATACATTCTTTAAGAATAATATAATTCTAATACTGCAAAAGAATAATTAATAGGTAACAATTTTTATTACAGTACAGATTCCCTTTGCGATTTAAATGTCAAAATATAAAAAAGGTGGTTTGGTGACTCTACCTGCTAGCGTTCGCCATAGATGGCACCACGTTAAAGAATTTCAGAATGGGCAGATCATCAATAATACATAAATCTCTCCTTCAAAATTCGAATCAAAATTAAATCATAAACAGTTCCTTCCTCCTAGAAAATTCGCTGAAAGTATCTTTTTTATTTTCTTTTATCAAGTCATATCACACACATTTTATCAAAAAAATGTGAATTTTTTACCTCTCAACTTAAGCAGGGAAGCTTTTAACAAATTTTTGTTATCATAATAAAAAAAATTTGAAATTTATCAAGGAACCTGTTTCACTTAAATTTTAAATACCCAGTGACCGCTGATTAATAAAACACCCGGTTACAGTTCATTTCAACTTTTAAAAATTGCAATTTTTTTGCAACAGTTTGTGATGGGGATGTGATAATAACGATACCTACTTTTTGGTCGTGGACTCCTTCGTCTTCTGAAGTGCTCGCAACTTTCCTTCAACATCTTTCGTTTTGACGCATAGGAACAACGAACAGTTGGATCATCATGTGGATGTTCTACTCCCGTTCCCGCCATTACAAATATGACCATGGCGCTAATTACACTCAGGACCAAAAGCTAGAAAAAAACTTCATTTTCAACAATAAATGGAAAATGTTAACGAAAAAATCTTTGTAACACACATTTAAATCAGAGATCCTAACTACTTTAGATCATATCATTTTTGAAGATATTCGAATTTTTTTATTTTTTTTTCAGAAGTTACCAAAAAAAATCATATTGATAATCTTGAAAACGAAGCCAATTATAGGTGACATTATATGTTATTTAAAAGGTAAGTTGGAGAAAATGAAAAAAGGCTTTTGTTTATATTACAGAAAAATTGGTTTTTGATTAAATGAACATTAGGTACTGCATTTTTGGAATAGCACCCATGTTTCGAAACGTTTAGTTTCGCCGACATGTCACTATACACAGCAATTAAGTTTTAATAGAGAAGCTAATTATTCATTTTTGGCTACGAAAAATGTTTCAATGATTTTTACTTATTAACATACATAAAAGTTTAACTAATTAAAATATTTTTATACAGATATACTTACCAAAGGAAAATTCATTTTTTGATACACGACAACTAACAGAGAGACACTGCCTAGTAAGCAAACACAAGCACCGCAATAAAGTGTTGGTTGATGTTCAATTTTATAAGCCAACAAACAAGTAAAAATCAAGTAATAATTAAATATTTTGACATATACCGACACGTACTTATCCAAAACAATTACCCAATACCAATATATGCGAGGTACTACAAATGTCTGCAATAATTTTAATCACAGTTTGCTTATATGCATAAGACAAGACAATAATATACCTACTTATATACTTTAGTTAGGTATTTGCAGAGTTGGAATATTGAACGCGCGGTATGAAATCAAAACTGGCGCAATCGGGTGCTATATAAACACAAAAGCATAAGTAGGACAGTTTTACCTAAAATGATCTATTAAAGAAACTGATACACCTAGGCTATACGGAACATACATACTTAAATATAAAACTTTAAAGCAAAAATGTACACCACAATCAATAATTTGACAATACAAAACTATCATTATTAAAGTTTCGTTTCTTTGTTATAATTTTATTTATTTATAAAAAGGTATTTTCTCTCTATACAGTGTGTGTCACAGGCATGATACACCCCCTTTTTTTTCTTTATTTTTGAGATAATTTTTTGAAATTTGGTACGTCCCATATTCTCGACAGAGCGCACTTTTTAGCAGAAAATTGATATTTTTCCCACATCCGGTTTTTCCGGAACTGTTACCAACTTTTTATTTTTAAGTAAGACACCCTATATATTATTATATTTTTGGATTCTATACACTTGTACGAATCCAACAATACCACATAAGTATACCATTTTAAATGTCAAATTTGTTTTTAATTAATTTTTTATTTCTCAATTATAGTGTGCCATGACTTCAGTTGTGTTCGTAACAGATGCAAAATGGGTACACCAAAATGTCCCTTATTAAGAGTACTAATAGATGGTACCTCGGTACCAATATGGTACCATTTGAAAAAAATGAATCCAGCTCAAAAAATCATTTCGGTGCGCATTGTTTAGCCATAAATCACTTAATTTAGTACTTTGAACAAAAATTAGATTTTTCTAGCATTAGATGATCCAATAATTGGAGTAAAACAAAATAGTCACGGCACACTATAATTGAGAAATAATAAATTGAATAAAAACAAATTTGACATTTAAAATGGTACTTATGTGGTATTGTTGGATTCGTACAAATGTATAGAATCCAAAAATATAATAATATATAGGGTGTCACATTTAAAAATAAAAAATTGATAACATTTCCGGAAAAACCAGATGTGTGAAAAAATTCAATTTTCTGCTAAAAAGTGCGCTCTATCGAGAATATGCGACGTACCAAATTTCAAAAAAGTATCTAAAAAAAAAAAGAAAAAAAGGGGGTGTACCATGCCTGTGACACACACTGTATGCTGGGTTAAGTTAAATTGAATTTCATTGATTGCTGAGTAGGTATTATTGCAGCCATCTGCATCGTGTTGGAACGTCCAAGTGAATAATGGCCATTCTCCGCATAAGAAGACGCTATTTTCTCTACGACTTTATGAAAGAATCATCTGGTTTCAGTTGTAAAATATGCACACAGTTGAGTTCAGTCTCCCTCCAAACAAGACATTTTCAAAAACTTTTCAGTCCTTTGACTTAATTTTACGTCGATTAACCAAAATTATATTCGATTCTGTCGATTGGATTCAACAGTACCTATAGAATCGATTCGACAAAAAATCGCTGGTCTAAAGATGAATTAAAAAAATCGGGAATCTTCGCTTAAGAGATCGATTCTTTTGAGAACGCGCATTTCAGATTTCAGATAAGTGTCCCAGAAATCTTTTAACGCTTACTCAGTCCTTCGACTTCATTTTTGTCGAAAAAGTATCTAGTATTGAGGCGAATTCACCAACATGGCAACGCTATACTGTATGCACCCTCGCCTTTTGTAATAATCGGGGGTTTCAAGGGAACTGGGAAGGAAAGGAAACTGGTGAAGAGGCGAAGACCGAAGCCGACTACTGCTCTACAGTTCTGTTGATGTCGACAACATCATGTTCCGGTCTCCGATTTTTATATTTTACTGTAAACGAAGCAGAAAGTCGTTTTATATTACCTACTCAAACCAAATTCAGACCACAAATCAATAATCGGCATCTAGTTCTAATAATAAAAAAGTTTCACGGCATGTGCTATTTTGCAAAATGCATGCAGCTTCGGATTTAAAAAAAAATTATGGTAGTTTTCTGAATTTTTACAAGTAATAATAATAATAATAATTCCAAAAAATTACTTTAGAGGACACTAACTTCTAGCATAGCCTGCAAAGCGAGCTGCAAAGATACACGTTCCAAAGTTTCAGGTCGATGTCTGCGTCAACAATTGGGATAGGGGAGAGAGAAATATAAAATATGATAAATTCAGAGATTTTCCGATTTTCGCATGATTTATTTTTTATGCGGATCCAGATCAGCTTGTAACAATTTATTGTTAAAAAATTTCAAAACCAACTAGATCCTACAGTTTTCATATTCGATATGCAATAATAATTCCTGCTTGAGTGAGAAAGAAATAGATTTGATTAAATCTGCCGCGTGAAAAATTGTTATAATAAACAGTTTAGTTTTTGTTAATTTTCCCTGCTCACTATGTAAAAAATAAAATTAATACGCATAGTCGTAAATTCAAATCAATACACCATGCAACTCCAAAATAAAAAATTGAAATAGTTTCAATTAACCCACAAATGTTTATATAGTTAAACAAACTCTTCATAATTGTGCCCGACAAAATATGGCAAATAAAACAAATAAAAAATTAGTTTTGTTCGACGAATTTTGCCACAAACTTAATTTTTTTCTACAGAATTTGTTACAATAAATTATTAAAAAGTTCACACTCTGTATTTCGTATAAATACCAGAAATATATTAGGTGTGTATAGCACTAGATTCTCCAACGAAAAACTGAAATATTTAGAATGATATACCACGTGACATTAGTACCCAACATAGAGCATTATTAATATCACTTTATAAACGTCCTCTGGGACCAATTTAAACCCTTTTCCAACAAGCGGCTATTTAATATGTTTTAATTACCTACAGTCTTCGCTGTTATTAAATTATAGACAAGTAAAGTGGTTTATTGATTCCGACAATAAAGTCCTATTAGTGTATTTTTAATAAAAAAATGCACTATTGAGGTCATCACTTTATTTTATTTATATTTATATTTATCCAGAATTTTCATTTTTTAAAAAGCTCCTGTTAGCGTAATCTTTCAAGATTAGTGAACGAAATTTTGGATCCTTGTAAACCTTTATTTTTTTCCGTTGAAAAAATTTCCTAAAGTGGGGTTACTTCTATACAGGTGTCCCTTCAAAATTACAAAAAACAGGTTCTTGTGATATCATTTCAGGTCGCAGTTTTCAATCCAGGGGACTGAAATGAAAAATGAAAATAAATTTTATGAAAAAAAAAAACAAAGTGAATTTTTTAAGTATAGTTAGCATAGGAAAAGAGGCTAAATTGTTAAATTTTGCCAAATTTTTTTGTTTTATTAAATGTAAAAATATATTTTATGGTACGTTATTTTCAAACGAATTAAAATAAAATTTTCACAGTCACTACGCTAATATGACCTGACTATGGAAAATTACAGAAAGCCAATTTAAAAAGCGATGAAAATATTCATAATTGAATCAACGCATACAAATAAGATTGGATGCGCAAGAAGGTTTAGTAATTTTGTGGATGTCCAACAATTTTGCCCGGCAGTGTACCAGGAGTAAGGGGATATACCAGCTCGTCTTATAACGTAAACTAGAAGGAGGGATTAGGAATATATACCGGACAACTTTAGATAAATTGCAGTTGACCCGCTATAAATTTCCACTAAGTTTAGTTTGCAATGGACAAGGAATGCTGTTCGTGTCCAAGCAGGAATGTTTTGCCCTTAAACCGGAACATTCTTATTCTCGTCATGGAAAATCTTTCATTTGTCTGTTTTCACATTAACCATCCCGGTCCATTTCCTTTAGTACATTATTTACTGATGATTATTGATACAACAAACTGGGTACCTAATTAATTGCATTAAATTACAATTAAGGCGCTTTAGCTATTTTAATATTTGTTTTTCCTCGAATAAAAAAATTTTCCGTCAGAATTTCGTCAAAAAATCAACTAATGAGAACGTCATTACAGTTGAAAGCTTGTTCTTTTATTTATTTTATTTTTAAGCGTAAAATAACTCAGAATATTTGTAACAAGAATGAGGTAACATTTATGCAGAATCTAACGAGGACAATAACAGATCGTGTATTTGAAATTTACATAGGCGTGAAATTAGGTTACATTGTAATGAATGCGTGGGTGTAGCACGACATTTGGATTTAAAAAAAATACTCCTCAAATGATTATTCATTTTATTCTCTCATATCAGAGACATTTCATGTCACAAACTTGAAATATTAGAGTATATACTAGCAAGAAAAATTACGCTCACGTAAAAAGATATTTTCTACATTGAATAAATAAATATCATTCGTTTTGTTGCAGATTTTAGTTCAGGAATGATGTAGGCACATACGTTCGAGTCATTCAAGTATTAACAGATAATTAAATTAATATACACTCTAAAATTTCTAGTAGCCAAGCATGATATTTCAAAAGAACCTGACTTGCTTATAAATTTTCATGTTTATTTAACTCTAATATAGCAGCCTCCGTTAGGCTCGCTCTATATACATTGTATTTACCCATTTCAGTATAAATAATTGCGCCCATACCGCCGGCAGGCCAAAATTTTCGTAAGAAACCTTGTTAAGTACTTGCGAAAATTTCAACTTCTGAAATGGCTTTGAAATTTTATTTAAAAAATATATGTAAATGAATAGGTAGCATAAAATTCAGAATAAATAAAAAAATAAAAAATGGTTTACCAATATCCACATAGATCAGCGCCCCCTGGAAATTGTGAACCACATAAACAGTAGCCAACGTTCAACTATGTTATTAAAAAAAAAATTAGGCATTATATGAGCGGAATACAAAAGTCAATTTTTCTAAATCTTCTCTTAGGTATTTCTTTTATGCACTTGTGGCCTTCATCGCCCCCTAGATCGCTGCAGCACCCACCAGGGAGCGGTAGCGCCCACTTTGGGAATCACTGATATAGATTGATGATTGATGATTGCGTTACTGTATAGTGACTCTATTTCTAATTATGTTGGTTTCATAAAGGATTTACTAATTTGAATTGGTGTGTTTTGCGTTATAAAAACGATCTATATAAGAAATAACTAAATTTTTAGTCAGAACGGGTCCTGGACGATTTTCCCCTAAATTCCCATCATCACCTGTGTACTGAGAATCGCAGCCAACGAACTATGTTGGCGCTACCGGCTTAGCGCCGGCGGCCAGGCCGCGAGACGGAAGTCTAGAGCGCCGCGCCCGGTGAAAGCAAAGCGAGTCCTGTCGCAATACAAATGCAGACAACATTTTAGCTTACGAGAGGGATATGGAGTACCAAAATCAGGATAATCAAGCTGGAATATTTTATTCTTTGAATAATGTCGTTTTAGTTATTTCTAAGTCTATCCAGGGGAATAATTATTACAGATTAATGTCTTTGGAAAACTAGGAAAACTATAAAAAGGGACCCACGAAACGGCCAACAAAATAGTCCGACATTTATTTCTCAGGAAACACTATTTTCTTCAATGGCATAGAAATATGGGGGATTCAAATTTCAAACTCATATAAAAAAAGTTGTCTCAAGTAAGCCACTAATTTTTTCTACCAAAAAAAAATGTTTACCCAAAAATGTTGTTAATTTATTTTAATGAACCCCTTATATCAAATAATTTGAACAAACATATTTCAATACTTTAAAAGATATTGATTTTTTTTTAATTTTTTGTTTGTCGATTTGATATCTCGAAAACGTGTCTCGTTCTCGAGAAAAATCTTAGTAAAGAAGAAAACTCTTTTATTCTGAATTGTCTATAGTTTGGAGAAGTTATGAACATAAAAAATTGGAAAACCTGGATACGATTACACACAAAAAAATTTAATTTTGGAGTTTGAAACATTAATTTGGACGAAACTCGATATTTTAAATTTAATACCAAAACGTAAGTGTGTAGAAAAGCATAGATAGAAAAAATTTAATGGAATTTATTTGTTAAGGCAATGGAAAGGCGATATATCAGAAAAAGAGGAATAGTCTAAACTCTGGATTCATCTTGAGAAATAAGAAAACCTATATGCGTGTGAGACGTCCGGGATCGGGTATTGGCTAGTAGACAAGTAAATCGAAACGGTATGCTTCTTTGCGTGTGACTAAATAGAGAAATTTTGTGCGTGAAGTTACCAGCCTGACTTTCAAAACGAATTTTTTTACCCAGAATGGGGGTCTTCAGATGGTATTTTATTTCAAAAGTCAAATAAAAAGGAAAAATGTTCTAGATATTTTCAAAAATGTGTAAATGTCCCATCTTTACCAGGCGAAATAAAAAGCCGCTATACGATAAAACAAACTACTTATGAATTTATATTACATAGGTATTTTTTTTTTTTTTTTTTGTTATTTAACGTAAGTATATGGCTTTGGCGGAGACCAATTAGCCAGAACTTATACACATAGGTATGTTGTAATATAATGAAGATATTCCGTCAAAAGAGAATTTTTACATTATCAAACTGGCAAAATTACAATGTTTTACAACGAAACATCCCAATTTTCAAATTATCAAACCGAAAAAACTTTGAAATATTTACGGAAGTAAATGCTTTGAAAAGATATTGAATTTCAATTACATTGATCAAGCCCTGCTTTCAAAATGGCTTTTAGCTTTTAGTTGAGTTTTTGTGGAAATTGATATTTTATTATCACCTACAATACAGGGTGGTCAGTTAAAGGTATGGACGTTCTTCTGGAAGCTATACAGGGTGTTTCATTAATCAGTGCAGAAAATTCAACTGGAGATCCTTTGCTGAATTTTAGGGGGGGGGGGGGGGTTTGCCATAAAAAAATTTCTTAAAGCCTTCCCTAAGAAGTTACAGCCCCTTAAAGTAGGGTAAAAAATTCACATTTATCGATTTTTTTCTGAAATTACTTGAAATAAAAAAAGACGGCTAGGTATTCGAATACTGCTACCAGGAACTTTTTTCCTAATATTTTTATTTTATTTTTAAATTCACCTTTGGAGGGCCAGTTCAATTGGAAAAAAATTTGTCTCTTAAAGATTTCACGGACTCAATACTTTTCCACCAAAGAAATAAAATAAGCGGACTTACATAAATTATAACAGTGTGATTTTACCATGTTGTGTGCCATATTTATAAAAATATGTAAATATGCAAAATAGGTACGTAAAATATTTATAGAAATAAATGAACATTAAATAACACAAAAAGATAATAAACAATAAACAAATCATATTTAAATAAATTAACAATATTTTGTTTAAGACAGTGCTCAAAATGGGCACCATTTTCTTGAATACATGCCCTTATTGTATTTCCTTAGTGGAAAAGTATTGAGTTTCCGTGAAATTTTTAAAAGACTAATTTTTTTTTCAATTGAACTGGCCCTCCAAAGTGTGAATTTGAAGATAAAACAAAAATAATTAGGAAAAAGTTCTGGGAAAAAAACTTTTAGGGGTAGTATGATTCAGCAAGGGTGGATAAAATTATGTAATTATGGAGGCTTCCTGGTAGTAGTGTTCGAATACCTAGCCGTCTTTTTTTTTATTTCAAGTCATTTCAGAAAAAAATCGATAAATGTTAATTTTTTACCCTACTTTAAGGGGCTGTAACTTCTTAGGGGAGGCTTTAAGAAATTTTTTTTTATGACAAACCCCCCTTAAAATTCCGTAAGTGATCTCTAGTTGAATTTTCTGCACTGATTAATGAAAAACCCTGCATATAGACCTAGAGTATCAAGAAAACAGTTTTTTAAACATAAAGTGATCGCGAGAAATTCAATGAAAATATTATCAAAATGGTCACACTTCTGTGAACACCCAGAACGTATACCTAGTATTTATATGTAATAAAAATGTGAAAAAACGACTAAATCACCAATAAATGAACATTAGCATCCAGTTCATGAAAGCTATTATTGATAGAGCTAGTGGAATGCTTTGAGGTTTTCAAAGAGGTTTTTGAAATTTTTCCATGCTTAAAACCTTCCCTGTCTAAAAGGGTCAGGCTAGGTGCAGTCTTGTCATCGTTGAATATTGCCGCGGTATCTGTCATCCTATTGTAGAGTATTTAATTATTTTGAAATATCCCCGAAGAAGAGAAAAGAGCGAGCATTCTTTTAGAAATGTCTGGATGACTGTTCAAATTAGCTGTAAAGCATTATTTTCTACCAGGTCGATCATCGTCAAACGTACTTATTTCCTTTGAGAGCTACTTTAATTTTTTTGCAGTGCCTGATTCACTTCAATGGGATGCTTTGACCAAAATAATTTTTTTTAAATTCTTGAATAATACAGAATTGGACGTCGAAATCCTAGAGCTCCATCAACTGAAATCGCGGGGGGGGGGGGGGGGGGTGTGGTTCTGATTCGGGGACAACGGCTGCGTACGCCAGGAAATATTAAAGAATGTTTTTTTTTCCCCTGGAGAGTATATATAAGTACCGAATTTGAGAGTAAAGGGCGCAGAATCGTCGGCGTCTCCACGTCTGGCCGGTGGTGTTCAGCCCCGAGTTGGCCGTCACGGTAGTTGGAATCGCGCGTCTGGAAGAGATGCCTCTCACCTCTCAATCATAAACTGGCGTCGAATTCGCTTGACACGTGACACCGCAACACGAGGTCGAGGATTCCCGGTAAGGAGAAGAAAAGTAAGTCCGAATTTATTGAGAAAATTATTTCTTTTTAGATTAAATCTGTGGCTTGATTCTAAAATTGCCTATCTCAAAAATCTATTACAAGATTTTAAAGTTTAGGTCGATGAAAACTATGAATCAAATAATTATGTTACAATTTTAATCAATTTGGAAAGTGAATGAATTTGGTTTTTTAGAATCTAAGAAATTGAAATTAAGCCAAAATTTAAATAAAGAAAACTTGAAATATTCATTTTAGTGGTTAGGTAATAACTTTATTTTTTATTTGTAGATAGATATTAAAAAAAACAACAATGCCTTTAGTTGGGGTGAGTTATTGAATCTGTAATTTTTTTTATTGAATCTAAAAAAAATATTTATTTTTATTTAATTGTGGAACGAAAATTTGTATGATATTGGTAATATGTTTGCGGAAATTCGCTTGGAAGCAGGCAAGACTATAGGTTACCTACTTATTTAAAAATATGTCTTCTCATCTCTTCTTTATATCTTCATCTGCGCGCCTATGAATGATTAATGTTTTTCCCCTTCTATCTTTTTGACATAATACATACCTGATTCTAAAGATCTCTTCTTGTATATTATTTCCCTAATTTTTTCAATATTTATTACAGAAAATGTAATATTCTTCTACTTTCTTTTCCATATCTTTTCTCCATTTCGTTTTTTTTTTTATTATAGGTACTAAATAAACGGTGCACTAATTTTGTGCTTCCAAGGAGAGACTGAATATTTCCAGTCTTTCTGCTGATAAATTGTTCTTCAAACTTTTTCAAGCGTATTTTTCTTCTTATAAATATTTAATACTCTTTGTCTCGGGCTTTCAATATATTTTTCCCCTGCTTCTTTTTATCTTCTTTTTTTTTCATTTCTTCTTCTACTCTTAATTCCTTTAGTGCTATATTGCTTTTTACATTATCCGACGAATTACCTTCACTACCACCAGTTATCTACCGTGTGTCCCCGGATAGGTGAAACGACTCTTATAAAAGACAAAAAATTTTTGATTTTAATTTTCATTTTTTGGGGTTCAGCCCTGCTTGGTTAAAGAGTAATTTCTAACAAAATTTTAGTTTTTAAAAATCAATCATGCCTTGGAAATTTAAAAATAACATTTTTTCTGTGGAGTAAAGTGCCTTTTATGTGGCAAATACGAAAAAATGTTATTTGAAAAAGTTGTTAAGAATCAACATTTAGGTCTGTTACCAAATTTCAAAATCACTTTACTCAACAAAAAAACCGGTTTCTTGGAAATTTTCAAGGCATGCTTGATTTTTCAAAACTAATATTTTGTTAGAAATTACTCTTTAGCCAAGCAGGGCTGAACCCCAAAAAATTAAAATTAAAATCAAAAAATTTTTGTCTTTTATAAGAGTCGTTTCACCTATCCGGGGACACACGGTATATTATTCCTCAGCTGCTCGCTCTTTATGATGTGATTATGATTTTTTTAATAAGTTTTCTCTAGTCTTTGTTTTCAGAACATGATCCAGACTCGAAGTAAATGTTGCACACAAAATCGATCAAATTATCTCGTCTGTATGAATTTTTCTATATATGGCTGGATTCTTGATTTTTGGTTGTGAAATTTTGAATAGTGAATGTATTTTATTTTGAATCAATAAGAGAGCCTTTTTTGAGAAACTTGGCTGATATTTTAATGTAATATCATTTTAAGTACGTATGTGCCTAAAGAAGATAGGGAAAGTTTAGTTCAAACTCATATTAAGAAAATATCGACATTTTCCTTTTTCGGAAGCAAGCCACAGATCCAAAATATGAAAAATATTTTTAATTAAAATTTACTCAAATTTTTTTGCAATTAAGCAGAGAACCAAAAATTAGCTACAGAACGAATCGAATTTTCAGTAATTGATTATTGTTGACTAGATTATATCAATCATTACATGAATGAAAATAATTTAGCTCAAAGTGCAGAGCGAATTCAGGGGTTTGTAATCGAAACCAGCGACACATCAGTTAATTGGAAAAGTTTCATAATATTATATAAAAGGTAAATCTGGAAATACGTTAACAGCATCACTGTTGGAGTGGCCATAGGTACAATTCCCTAAATTTCCATTTAGACTGATGCAGTCAAAATTGTTCAATTATAATAATGATCAATCAATTTATAAACATAATGTAATCATATTAGACAACTCATCCTGGGATTTATCAAAAGAATGTAATTATTATTAAGAAAATTTTTGCTGATTTTTAATTAATAATACTCTAACGTTACTTAGGTATCTTTATTTATCTCAATTAACAAAAAACAGCTCTTTTCTCTTTCTTATAGCATTCTATCTGTCTCTGATCTTTTCACTAACTATACAGGATGCACCATGTATCCTTCTCTATATTGCTATCTCCTGAACGCTAATAATAGATACAGGATCGGTTAAATTAGAGAAAAGATGCGCAGTTTTGTGCCCATCTCGAATTCGTCAAAACATGCAAGATATCTGTGACCGTTCCTGAAATATCCTGAAAAAACTGAAAAATCGAGATTTCTTATTTTTTCCATATCTTTTTTATTATTGGAAATTTATAAATAGTTTTTTGTAGACTTACATAAGCCGTTAAGAGCTATCCATTCTGTCATTACAAAAATTTTCAAGGCCTACTAGATCCAAGAGTTTTCACAGTCAACTTTCGTTTTTCTTATGGCCGCCAAAAATTAATAAACTTCAAAAAAAAATTTCAAATTTTTATTTTTCTTTTTTCAAAGAAAAACCTTAAAAAAATCGTCGAAAAACGTCAACAGTTTTGTAAAATACGCCGAAATAGTGCTTGCCTTATGGTTTTTTAATTTATCTATGAAATTCGGTCTAAAAAAGTGTCTTTATTGTAAAGAAAAAAAAAGAATAAAATTTTTTTTTAATTTATTTTTTGAAGTTTAACAATTTTTGGTTTTTATGATTTTTTTTATACTGAAGAACATAAAAAACCAATATGGTGGCCATAAGAAAAACGAAAGTTGACTATGAAAATTTTGGGATCTAGTCGGCTTTGAAAATTTTTGAAATGTCAGATGGGTAGCTCTTGCCGACTTATGTAACCAAAAAAAAAATAATTTATTAATCTCCAATAATAAAAAAGATATGGCAAAAATAAGAAATCTCGCATTTTCAGTTTTTTCAGGATATTACAGGAACGGTCACAGATATCTTGTATGTCTCGACGGATTCGAGATGGCCACAAAACTGCGCTCCTTTGGACTTGTTTAACCGACCATGTATCTGTTAGCGTTAAGAGATAGCAATATAGAGAAGGATATATGGTGCACCCTGTAGACTATCACCGATCACTACTTTCCAGAGTGTTCCCGAACATTCTGGAACATGACAGACACATTATGTCAGCTGTATAGAACAGCTAAAGCTCATTTATAGAATAAAGAATGTTCCATATGACTAAATTCTAGATTCTAAAAAGACCAGAATTTACACGAACAAAGGAGAACAGTTCCTAATCTCAGTTGGAAAAAAATGACCGAGATCTGCTGCTATCATATTGGTGTCATTTTCATTCCACGTATTAAGTTATACCATCCCCCATCCCATTTGAAATTTTGAAGTTGACAGGAACTACAACGTCATTTTTACCATTTTACATATTAGTTTGACGTCAAAAAGTTGTAAAATTCATTTTATCGAATTTAGTTTTTATACTTACCCTCAGAATTTAAAGAGAGGGAGGAGTAAGCAGGACTGTAAAACATGGTCACTAACACAAAGGCTGTCAAAACTGACAACGCACTTAGCGACAGACACTTTTGAAATATTTAAGTCTCGGTTAAAACCCACATCCACAGATCACTGCATTCCAAATAGTTCTTGCCACTCTCATCAGCACAAAATGTCAGCTTTTAGGTGCTACATAGATAGACTTTTCAAACTCCCTCTCGATCCCGATAACTTCGATAATGAGGTGAAAAACATCAAATATATAGCGCAGAAAAACGGTTACAATCCTCATATCATTGACAAAATGATAATCAAGAAGAGAAACAACGAATTAGTCAGAGAGGCTTTTCCAAGTTCAGAGAAAACTCCTAGCAAGTTCATCCCATTGACTTTCTTTGGCCAGATGTCCTATGAGATCGGCAGAGTTTTTAGCAGACATTCTGAACACAAAGTAGCTTACAAATCAACTAACACTTTACGTCAACACCTTGTACATAACAAAGACAAAATACCATTGCTCAGTAAGTGTGGAGTGTACAGATTAAAATGTGGCAACACGTCATGTAACACAGTATATATAGGACGAAGTGGGAGAGATATCAGAACGAGGGTCGAAGAACATCTCAGGAGTTGCAGGATTCCAGACCACGATAAGTCCATCTTCGGTAAGCATTTGAGACTACAGGGTCACCAATTCGATATTGATAAGGATGTCGACTTACTACATCAAGTCAGATCAGGCCCAAAACAGGAAGTTTTAGAAGAGCTAGAGATCTTCAGACACATAAATAACACGAATTTGAACACCCTCAACTCAATGATGACAAATTCTTTCCCTCCTACATTTGAAATGCTCAGAAGCTAGACAGAACATAGATATATTCTCAAGAAATTTCACATGATAAAACTAGCCATCTTTCTAATTTTACTACTTGTCTCACTAAAGTTTCCAGATAATTATCCTCCACCCACCTGCCACTAATGTTCACCCTCTCTCAATCTCAGCAAATAAATTTACATCCCAATTAAAGCTTAATTTCAAATATCTCGCCTATCGTTTTTTAAAAAATCCCGCCATCTTGACATATGGTGATAATTTCTGAACGCCTTCGACTGTGTCTTTGAGCTGTCACTGTCACTGGGTTCGGTGGTCATTCGTCATTCCATCAACTATGTCAATTTCACACTTAGACTCGTGCCATCATTCTTTTGTTTATTATAATAATTTTTACTAGACAGTTATTGATTTTATTTTTATCTGACTAATTTTTTGAGAAATTTAACTTAACGGCTCGTTTCACCTTTTCTTCATGACATCAAGAGCAAGTTTGGACGTTTCCATTCCTAAACTGCTAAAATAATTAATTTCAGCGTTGAAATAGTTTTTCTTGTGATTCATTCGCCGGATTGGGTTTGTTGTTTCTTAGAAAAGTCCTTTGGTTTGCCTATGAGACCGGATAATTTTCTACCTCTTAATTAACACGTGCTCAAACTGGTTCGAGGGGGCCCTCAGCTCTGTTGGAGTGACTGTTGCTTGTTGTGATTGCTTCAATGCTTATTGGAGGACACTGTTGTCATGGTTAAGGAGACTACTGTGAGTAAATAATAAATTTGTCAACTTTTATAATACTTTTACTATTTTTGAACACCCAGATGGTCCGACTAAGTTTATACTTACATCTGAATTTTACTTACAGTTGTGAAGTTGGTCTGATGATGGCGAAAGCCGAAACATGTCACCACCACTAAAGTTTTGAATAAAGTCTCAAATTTAAAAAGCGAAGTTGGACTTTTATTTTTGGTTTCGGTTTAAATAGTTTTAATTAGGCATAACTAGCAAAACCAAGGAACGATTTAAATCAAACATAAGGAGCCCATTCCCACAGTTTATACAGGGTGATTCAGGTTTTATCTTGTTAACTCCAGGAAACGATAGAGAATCGAAAAATAATATGAGTTTGCTTTACGAAATATCTTCGGGAAATGCTTCGTTAAGAAAATACAGGGTGTTAAAGTTTTAAGAAAAAATTCGTATTTTTGAAATAAAAAAAAAATGGCTCATTGAAATAATTTGAAATTTTGATCAGTAGTTGTGCTAATTGAAGTACATGATTTGATACTTCCGATGAAAAATTCTTCACTCCAATGGCGGAGATCTGGGTGTGTTGTTACCTTTTTTATTAAATAATTTCTACGCCACTGACTTTAATGCAAATTTGTTATTTTTGTTTGATACCTCATGTTGTTAAGAGAAGAAAAGTCATGGTACGTTTTTGTCATAGGACGCACTGTTTCCGAGATACTTCACAATGTAGGAACCCGTACGAGGTAAAAAAATCATCAAAATCGTTTTTCCAGAAGTTAATCATTTTTGTGATCGTTATTGAACCGTATTGCATTACAAAATGCTTGCATGAGTGCAAACATTGTGGAATATCTTGAAAACAGTGCGTCCTACATCAAAAAGATAAGATGACTTTTCTCCTCTAAACAACATAAGGTATCTACCATAAATAACCAATTTGCATTAAAGTCAGTGGCGTAGAAATTATTTAATAAAAAAGGTAACAACACACCCAGATCTCTGCCATTGGAGTGAAGAATTTTTCATCGAAAGTATCAAATCATGTACTTCAATTAGCACAACTACTGTTCAAAATTTCAAATTATTTCAATCAGCCAATTTTTTTATATTTCAAAAATACGATTTTTTTCTTAAAACTTCAACACCCTGTATTTTTTTAACGAAGCATTTCCCGAATATAGTTCATAGAGCAAACTCATATTATTTTTCGATTCTCTATCGTTCCCTGGAGTTAACAAGATAAAACCTGAATCACCCTGTATAATTAGAAAAATATATTACAGATTTAGGTATATTGACTGAACTACAACCTAATAGGGTAGTAGATTCTTGTCCGTATTCTCAAAGCTTTACGCCCTAGAAATATCTCCAAAAAAATTTATTAGGTATAGGAGGAAATAATGTCGTTTGGGAACACGGACAATTTTTTCCACACTGATACTTTTCATTGAAAGAATAGGATGGAAAGGAGAGCTGTACTATTGTTATCTACTGGTGTTGAAGGCTCTTTATATGTATTGCTAGGGGTCAATTTTCAGGGACTGTATGGACGGAATTCAATAATTTATATACGGGATTATTATCGTTTCCCGATACTCTTGCAAAGTATCTAAGACAAGAGAAAAGTGTTTTCGTCGATTATCTCTATTAGAACTTTTTCGAAGTAAGCTTTTACCATCTTTTGAACACTGTTATCGCTTATAAAGTTACGGTTAATGATATCGCCGGAAAATTAAAGAACAAAAGAATTATAATAAGTATAACACTGGATACTTGCTTAATTATTGCTTTCATGATATGGTATAAAAAAACGAAGTTCACTATCCTGGTAGAGATGACATAAAAAAAAGAAAAAAAAATCAAATTAATTATAAATATTGTTCATTACTTTATTCATATCTAAATGTTAGAATTTTTTTCGGACAGACTTTCAATCACGTACATTTAGTCGAACAATAGTAATTTTGGTGCAAGTGATAAAGTGACTCTTTTCTCAAGGGTCTAAACCGCTGACACATCGGTAATTAGAAAAGTTTCATACTTTCAATTAAAGCGAAAATCCGAAAACACGTTGACGGCCTCTGCCGCGGCTGTATAATCATTCCCAAAATTTCAATTAAAAGTGAAACAGGCACGAGTTGTATATCTTAATAAATATGCTGATTTTTTTATTTTTTTAATTAAAATTACTTTGTTTATCGGCTACATTGCGTGGTCATTGACGAGGATACAGTTCACAAGGTGTATAAGTTCGAATTTACAGTGGTTATCAACATGTTTATCTTCATTCTGTAATTAACCGTATTAATAACGGTGTTAAGTAGATACTTTAATATTCAATAAGAAAATTTTGAACAGCAAGACTGTATTGAAGCAACAACGAGAGTATCGCTACCTATACAAGGTGCTCGAAAATAGCATGTGTGCTTGGAAAAGGAAGTGCGTCAAAAATTTTTCTTTTTAATATAAACTTATATGCCAAGAATTCAAGTTATAAGTGGTCAGAGGTGATTTTTTTTACCAATATCTCAAGAACCGTATATGAGATTCAAGGTTCAGCTCTTATACACACGTTGGGTGCTCATTTTCCTTGTTTTCACTGTGAAACAAAGGTTTTAAAAATTGAGTGCTGTAAATTTAGGGTATTTTGAGAATTTCAACCCCCTCTACTTCTACGCCAGCTGCGATTTTAAGGAGCGTTTTACAACCCATGTTTTCTACACCAAAAATGTACTCTTCGTTAACAGCTTTCTAGAAAATTGGCATTTTATGAGAGAAAACATTAATTTATTACTTCTATTTTATACAAAAACTTGTACCTCTGTTAATAAATTATTGTAAAAAAAAAAATCTTAAAATTTATGTTTTCTGTCATAAACTGTCATTTTTCTCGGAAACGATTCACTTTGGAGCCGTTAACCAAGAGTATCTTTTGGTGTAGAAAATTTGGGCGGTTCTAAAGCGCCTCTTAAGACCGCATTGATTCCAGTGGCGTAGAAGTCTAAGGGTTGAAGCCCTCAAAGTTCCCAAAATTCCAGCCCCCCCAATTTCAAAATTCTTAAAATTTATGTTTTCTTATCTGTCATAAAAAAAAATTTCTCGGAAACGGTCCACTTCAGAGCCGTTAACCAAGAGTAACTTTTTGCTGTAGAAAACATGGACGGTTCTAAAGTGCTTTTTAAAATCACATTTATTCCAATGGCATAGAAATTAGGGAGTTGGGACCAACAAACCTACCCAAAATTTACGCCACAAATTTTTTTTAAAACCTCTATTTTGCAATGTAAACAAGGGAAAGGGAATTAATGAACACAAAGTATGTATAAGAGCCGAACACAGTATCTCATCATGTATCTCATCATACAACGGTTCTTCAGATATTGGGGCAAAAAAAAATCTACTTGAAAACGGTACCTATGTCTGCGCGCAAATAAGTTTATGTAAGTAAAAAATATATTTTATTTAATCACTTCCTTTTCAAGGTCTTTAACAAGCTATTTCCGCGGGCACCGTGTATAATATTTAATTTTTTTTCTGTTAATTTTGAGAATTTTTTGAGTGGTCGATTGATGACATAGAAGTAAATATAACACAATTTGGCGTCAAATAAAATAATTTCAAATATCAAATCTTCCTTAGCAGCTTGGTCAGCCAATTCATTTCATTTCCAAGGATTCCAACATGGGAGGGGCCCAAACTATCGTGACGGTAATTCTATTGTTGGCAAGCTTATTGCATGTCTCGTGGATGTTTTACACTATTGGGTGTATTGTGTCGATGGTTCTTACAGAATATATTGAGGATAGATAGATTTTCTTCAGACTGATTGTCTTGAATTTCTATCCTTACAAGTTCTTAACTATGTATGAATTTTTTTTCGATTTTTTCAACCCTTAGAGGTCGGATATCGCAAATTATTTATGGAAAGTATACATTACGCATCATCAAAATAGGCTCAAGAACGAAACAAATATTTGCATTTCATCAATAAAAGACAAGTAAATTACCTTCTTAAAATTACCTAAGTAACGCTTGGCCAGATGATCGATTGAAATTAAGTATTAATCACAAATTACCAAATTACAGATTCACGATACGCGTTATTACATAATAAAAAAATTCTTCCATCAGTTTCGCTGACCCTGCAAGGTCGTATTGCACTCATATTGCGGTCAGCAGCATTTCCTACTTTGCTTACGAAACTGGGTCGTGTTTATCATAATAGATTACTGTTTATCAATTCCGTCGTCTGTACCTATATAGTTACCTGATTGGATCTTTAATTGTTATTCTCTTGGATCTTCCATCGTCATAACTTTTAGCCCAGTCAGCTTGAAGAAGTACTAATTCCTAATCCTGGCATTACAGCACTGTCTGCCATATTATTGGATGTAAATCTGTTGTGGTTTGTGGTTTATTATTAAAAATTCTAATGAAGAAGTCGAAGTCTCCTATTCGAGCTACATCATTGGGATCTCGGGAACTAGAAGAGATACGGACTCGGTTAAATTGGGGCAAAGTTGCACTATTTTATGCTTAATAGGAATCTGGAACAAAATTAAGTATATTTTCAGTCGTTGCTGAAATATTCAGAAAAAACTGGAAAATTTTTATTTTTTATTTTGACCATATCTTTTTTATTATTGGAAATTAATAAATTATTTTTTGAAGGTTGGTGATTTTTGGTTACGATGATTTTTTTATAGCGAATGACATAAACGAAGACAATATGATATGACGGCCATAAGAAAAACAAAAGTTGGCTATGAATATTGTGGGATCTAGTCGGCTTTAAAAAGTTTTTAAACGTCGCTTTTTAAGCTTTTGATGACTTACGTAAACGTAGAAAAATTTATTAATTTCCAACAATAAAAAAGATATGGTCAAAATGAAAAAAAAAATTCAGAAGTTTTTTTTTTCAGAATTTATTTCAGATTCTTATTAAGCAGCTTTGCCCCAATTTAACCAGATCCCAATGATGTAGCTTGAATTTGACTCACCCTGTATACCTAAAAATTAGTATTGAAGTCACTTTTTGTCTTAATCCTATATGTGATGGAAGTTTATGGATAAGAGGTAATTTGAAAAATAACACTTTCATTTTTAATACCAACTGTTACTTCATAATTACTGAGGAGCATTTCTATGTAATTACAGCACAGTTTCTTGATCGTTTCACTCTCCAGGGGTTCAAAATTATTATCCTTCATCTAGTCAAGATCCGGGATTCACCTGACAACTAATCGGGAATTCCAAATCTAATATTTCATTTATTGTTAGGCAGACGCATGACTTAATCTGGGAGCAATAAGAAAGTCAATTAACGGGCTCCAAGTCTGTCTCAAACAAAAGCTTCCAACTGGGGAAGTGGAATTATCCTTCCGAAACCAGATAATCGATGACAGTTTGGCTCCTTGTAAATCAAGAATTAGGTAACTCGCTTTCATTAGGTACTTTTCATCGTTCTGGAAAATTATTCAGTGCTGTAATTTTTGCTATATTAACTCGATTTATAACGACGCAAATTATATTTTTTCTGATATTCTTATACAATGTACCAGATAGAATAAATTTAATATGATTATACTGACGATCCAGATCCGTTACTTAGTTAATTAGAGCGAATTTTAGAGAATTTCCGTTTCAATTTTGTCGAACATGCCATGCCGCTTTATATGGATTCGGAACCATCTCACTTTATTATAAGACGTCTCGACGCTCTCGTTAGTGCCAAAAAAAGCACTTACGAGGATCATCTTTGATTTGAATAGATTTTTGCGTTTTTATAAAAATTGAAAACCAGGACTATTTAAATAATAAACAATTTAAGTACTTTGTTTTCTTCATTTTCTCAATATTTGCTAGTAATAATTGCAACTAGAGACTTAATATGTTGTAACGCATTTAATGCGTTAAAGTTTATTTACGCAAACCTTAAAATTACTTAATTATAGAATTGTTTTCTCGAGCTAAAACTCCTAGCGACCTTTTTCTTAGAAGTATCGCGTGTAAGTTCACGGACCCTTGATCGGTGTAAAATAGGCATCACCTGAAAAATGCGTCGCACGCACAAAAATCGTCGACGTGGATGTAAACGGTTCGGGGACCGAAGTCCTTATTATAGGCAATACTGACGACAAGCTGACAGCAAGCTCGGGGCGTGAAGGTGGACAGACGCGTGGACCTATGACGCGAAAAGCTCACCCGGTGAATCTACCTTACCTAAACTTCTTTTTCGATGCCTGTATCTCTTTAAGCAAAAGCACCAGTACAACAGTTCCTAATAACTTATTAGCTTAACGAAATTAGAGTTTTGAATCCAAAACCAACCAGTGTTCCGGTTCCTTCCAAGAAACTACGTTTACTCGATATAACTGTGCGGCCATTATCATTCTTTTCACGGGCAGTGATGAATTTTCCACAATAACATGAAGCTAAAATCCAAGCGTGTTGCCCGATTAAACAATAGTGTTTCCGGCAGATAATTATCTTTGGTTAGCTTAGACTTTCCGGTAGTGACCGACCTCAACATCGAACGTCGTGTGGTGATTTAAATTTCACAAGACTCGCATAACTCCGTTCCAGCAACGCTATCTTTAATCATTCGCTTATCGGTCACAATAGCCAAACTGTTAGAGTTTCGGTCAAACGATCTCTAAAGTTCAGCATGGCTTGGTTTGGTCCCTACTTGGATGGGTGACCAATTATAGTGGTAAAAAAAAGTTGGTACGTTGAAAAGGGGGTCCCTGCTGCTTCACAGCAGTCGTTAGGTTACGTCAGAGGTCCTTGAGGCTACTTGAAAACTTCTCTAAATTTATTTATTTATTCATCATTCACTTCATCCCTAAATAAGTAATAATTGCTGTTCAACTACAGGTTCATTTTCGTGGTCGACTTAATTTAGGAAGGTACCTAAAAAGAACGTACTCCTGCACCTTTGTAAGTAAAGTTTCCTTTTCATTCCCGAAGAGCTGTTCGACTGTCGATAATTCGAAAACCGTCAATTGAAAGTCGCTACACTGATAGTGACGAAGGGGATTTTGAAGCTTCCCCTTGAGATTTTGGGGGTACCTCGGTCGCCAGATTTTTATGAAGTCTTCATTCCCTCTTCGTATATTGTTTGGTCACAGATGGTATCCCCTTGTTTAGCTCAATGAAGAAACATAAAAATGTCGGAAGTTTGCGAAAATTACTACCCATACTAATTTTGAGCACCAACTGGTGTTCTTTAGGCACCCTCCCGGTATCTCGACACTTTCTCGTAGCCAAGTTGCAGACAAGTTGCAAAATTTCCGTTTGATGGGAACTTAAAGTGTTTATTAAAAGTTCAAAAATAAAATTGTCCTAGATTCATATAAAAATAATTATTGTCTCTATACTCTCTTAAATTAACGACTTTTACATGATATTATACAGTGCGGTGATAAAATTTTATGAAGATGATCGTCATTTGATAGCAATAAAAGTGTGGAATTAATGAATGAAAAATGAATATAAAATTTACATTCTTGAAATTTATGCGGCGGCATTTAGGGAAATATTCCAAAAACGGCGAGAAACGAGGCCAAAGCAACGGCGTAATAATTGAATTTCTATAAAGCGGTAATTAGACTTCGCAACGGGAGGTTATGCTTAGAAAGTCTGCTGCTGAAGTCTCGAACAATAACTTAAAAGGTTCAAAGTCGCAGACGAAGTTAAAGTGAGGTTAAGAAACCTGGAACAATTCAAAAAGTTTTTTTTAAAGTAGTTGTATAAAATTACGCTGGATAAAACTCAAAAAGTGATCTTCTTCCGGGTTCGGGGGACTTTAATGCTTTTTTATATCGCACACTGATGAGCAACTAATCTATAAATGGAACTTTATTTTTCTTCAAAAATAATTTATCGTGCCTTATATAATAAAATAGAAATCCAAACCCTCAACATATGCTATTATAATAAGAAAAGGTATTCTTGCACTTTTAGACAATTATAATGAGCAATATCTTTGAAACACCCCCATGGAGAGGACACCTGGGCTTGAGGACTTATGACTTTTTAAAGAGGGATTCGACCCCTTTTAGGAATTTCAATTCCATGGCTTGAACCCCTTTTTAAAGCAAAGGCTTGTGGCTTTGGGATTGAATTCCTTTATAAAAGAGCTTTGGAATTGTGAACGGAAAAATGAGCTCAACTCCTTTTGAGGGTTTTCAAAGCTCTTGAGGGCTTATAGAGTCCTTAAAAGGATTGGAGCCCTTTTATACATCCACAATTCCAAAGCTCATTAATAAAGGAAGACAGAAGAAGCTCTTTAAAACAAAAGTGTGTGTTCTTGCGAGTTGCAACTCGCAATTCGCATTCTGCTTCTGGAAGAGGAAGACGGTGGGAGGTGTTAAATAGGGTTGTGCGATTTAAATCGATTCTCAAAAGAATCGATCTTTTGAGAAAAAAAGACTTTCAAGCTACTTTCTAAGGCTTGAAGCTCTTTTGCAGAACTTCCAGCCCATATAGAGTTTCAAATCCTCTACAAAAGGACTTATTTGTGCTTTGGGTTTTCAACTCTAACAGGGCTTAGGACTTGTGGCTTCAAGCTCTTTTGGCGAGGGCTTTGCCCAACTCTTATGGAGAGGCCCAAAATTTGCTATTTAGAGCAAAAATATACTCATTTTTAACACTTACAACAATTGCAGATATTTCTTGTTATTAATTCTCGTATACAAAATTTTTCTTACAGTCTATATTTATTAATGATAAAAGGGCAAATAATAATACTCTTAGTACCAAGCACTTCTTCTTAGGTATGTCTCATATCTCATTCCACCACACACTATTCTCACTGATGGAATAACAACTATTCTTCCCAGTTTGCTTTATTTCTTACCGCGGGTATTATAAAGGCCCATTAAGTTAACGGGCAGATTTCTGTGCTCGTTTTTGAAGTTAATATCGACCTCAAATGACTTTTGTTAACATTTTTGTAATCCCTTTCATGCCAAGAATGACAAAATTGTCGATACCTTCTTCAGAAACGGCCACAGAAATCTGCCCGTTAACTTAATGAGTCTTTATAATACCCGCTGTTATAGACTATTTTACTTTTCAGTCACCTACTCTTAAATGTAGCTGTTGCTACGATGCTTATTATTTTAAATGCGAATCACGTCAGTGTTGAAAAAATGGGCAATAAAAAAAGGTGCATAGGTACAGAAACACAGCAGGCGCTTTAAAGCCGTGCGATGGTGCGATCATTCCGATCGATTAAACTTTACCAATTTGATCCGGCTGCCTTCGCAGACGTGCATGAATGTGCTCGTCTCAGCAGATAACCACCGACTGCGATCGAAATTTTCGATCTTGTTGTGTTTGCGAAGATACAGAATCCAGCTACTATCCCCCAGTCAGAAACCATGGGAATGTAGCCGACGACTCGGGATATCATTCTAGGGAGAGAATTTTAAGGAGTTCTCTCTGGTTGCGCAAGCACGTGATCTCGCAGTCCATTAGCTACAATCTCCCTCAGAATTTCGTCTTCATACTGAGAAGTAATCAATATATTTAAATACCTCTCCTGGGGAATAAATCAGTATGCGTCTGCAGGACATCGTCGTTTTAGAATTATCGCATAAAAATTTGTAACTCGGTCCACTATCAAATGGACGTTTCTTTGAAGTCCAAGAACGAGGAAAGGTTAAATGCTACTCGGAGATTCCAAGTAAGATCACTGCGGTTGATATGTTCAAGTGGTAGTGAAGCATTTGAGAGATGCCACTAGACCAACTTTATTATAGAAAATCAATATTGTCTATCTAGAATTCAGAAGCATCTGCATAAAATATTACTCACATTTCTTTGCATCGATTTCACATACGTGCCGACGATTTCAAGAAGCGTAGGAAAGTTTTAACGTGATAAAATGTGCTCAAAGAAAAATAAAATAAAGCAGCTGGATCTTATTGCGAGTATGTTTAATAAAGCATGGAAATAATTTATTTCCATCCATAATTTATTTTTATTAAATTAAAACATTAGTAACTTAATAGATTCTATTTATTGCCACTAAACCTAATAACTAATATTACTTATAGAATCATATAGAACCATCACTGGAAATGTCGCGATCGTAAGAATTATTGTAGAAAGTAAACATAAACAATGTGTCGATATGGAATCTAGAACCGTGTAATTTTCACTAATCATCAAAGTATTAAGTACTTTGATAAATTGCTGTTATCAATGAGTATATCAATTCATTGGCTTATTAAAATTTATTTCCATCAACTCAACTCCAGCATCCCTGGAGTATTTCCCTCTGCCCAATTATTGACATAGGGAGTGGAAATTACAGGAAGACTGTCTGTGTCTGTGTTCTAATCAGTCTTCTGTGGAAATATATCATTCGTGTACAAATTAGTAAATAAAAAAGAGAGATATTTCCAAAAAAAAGCCTTACATCAAATGACTTTTATTAAAATTTCGTCAAAGCGTTATTGGATGCCGCTAGATATTTATTAATATAATCGCTAAACCCTTGAGGTATTCTGTAAAATTAATTATATATCGTCGATCTTCTACATCAAAGCTCTTAGTCCATGCTTTGGCATGTATTATAATACGCAACATTTCCACCGAAAATGTAATTAATGAAAAAGCTTGAAACAAAAGGTTTTGTGTAAAAATATCTGATTAAAAAATTCTCCTTCTATAATAATAAGCCTCGGTTGTTTTATAATTTCCAAAAACTTCAGCGAAAGCATACATAAACAATGTAGTGGAAAATAATATGTCTCTATAAAAAATTAATGTCAAAAAAATTTCATCTAATCAAGCTGATACTAAATTACGTTCACTGTTTATTATATTTTTTGCAAACTAAAAACATGGCTAATAAACAAATAATTGAACTGAATACTGAAAACAGCTCTTAATTGACAAAGAAACATCATACAGAGGCAAAGAAAATTCAGTTTAGTGAAAATTTATTTTTTAAAATATTCAAGAAGATAATGAATTTATTATTTTATTTTTAGTATGGGAATACAAATAGCGTCATCTGTTATCGCGGCTTTGCATTTGTGAAGAAGACAGATGTAAAATACACCACAACAAGTCATCAAGCCATATACTCCTCAAGAACGTGGGATAATCGTGACTAAAAATAAGGAAAAAATCCTAAGTTGTGTTTTCGCTACCAAAAAAGCATTAATAGTTTGATTTTAACATAACTTCATACGAGCATCAAACCACAATTAAAATTCACTTCACTTTATAGCATATATGATACTCCTGTGATTAATACAATTAAAGTCACTCTTCACTAGTATCTTCTTCTCGAATGAGCTCTTCAATAAATTTTAAATAAAACATTTTTAACACGTTGAGCGCCGTGTGGCCGCCTTCACACATTTTTTTATTTTATAGTTAATTTTTTTGTGGTTCCGGAGGAAACATTTGCCGATGTTGAAGGCTCAGATAAAGGAGTAAAGGGTACAGTGACTGCAGTTATCACAGTCACGTCAGAAAAACACAGTTATTACTGATGACGTGGTCACCGGTGGGCACCCGGTCCCCTGATGCCAATTTATTGGCTGGGACCGCGTGTCCACCGGTGTTCATCCTATAAAGGTAATAAAAATTTATGATAACGTTAGAAAAAAACACAAATGAAGCAAATATCTTGAAAAGTTGGTTTGAAAATTAAATAAGCTGGAAAATAGTTTGGTCTGTGCGGGATTTCTACCATTGTCGATGCGGCGCTCAACGTGTTAATTAAAAGTTAATGACTCACATTGATTGCAGGAAAACTAGGTGCCTAGCGGCTTCTTTCTTGCTTTCTTGTGAAGTATGGCAAAACAAGAATAAAACTAGAAGCCCGTTCCGAGAATTTGCTCCTAGAATTATTTCCTTGAAGCCATTTTCCTAAGACCCTATTATAAAAAAGAAAACCAACTACGATATCCAGCAAATAATGAATGCAAAACTTTACTTCGGTGTCAGCCAGTATCTGCTCACATTGACGCAGAGGGTCACAAATAATTAATTTTCTGGGTACCTACTTCGATTCACTCATAGCTTGCATTTGTTAGTATTAAAGACTGAACTATTCAAGAAAAAAAAATGAATTAATCCATCGCGGAACAACCGCTGGCATCTTTGCGAGCGAGCGAGCTTCCAGAACAAAACCTTTTGTCTCACTGATTCTAACACGAATGAACCTGAAAAATTCTCTAATCTCTTTTGCGACTAAATTACAACTTCTTCTCTCTCTGTACTGACAGAGGTCACTCCCTACTAAGATGTCAGTTTGATCATTAGCCTATTATTTCCTAAAACTCATTTCCCTAGCGTATCTGGATTTATTGGCATTACCTGCACGAATCACGGATTCTCATACCAACTGGCTTAGATACTCTTCCAACTACTTAAATACTTAAATACTCTAAAATGAGCGCAAATATGCATCAACTCTGGCGGCAGGGATTTGGTCGTTACAATTTTTTCGACCTAACAGGTAAAAAACTAAACGCCCGAGTTAACGTTATCCACAAATTTACAAAATTGTTATTGCCTTAGGAATTCAGGTGATTACTTTTGCGCTACCTTGTATATATTCACATGATGTTAATTCAATTTTTTTTTTCAGATCTCCTCCGAGACTTCAAAGAAAATTTGCTCGATCAAAATCATTCTTGCGACGACTTGCATCTCAGGTAGGTGTAATTTCGCTGTCCCCGTATGCCTGGAATTATAAAACTGCCAAGCACACGACAGATTAGAAAAGTGGTTCAGAAACGTGCTAAGAAATATGTTCAATAAGCCTTAGCTCTACTATATCAATTTCATAATCAAATTTTATCCGACTGAAAATACAATTATTATTATACCGCCATAAAAGAGGTACATATATCTGAGACAAGACATTTCAGGCTTCTTCGCGGAGCTTTTTTATTTTTAACATATAATGGCATAATATATCTAACCTAATATGGCATTGCAAATGAGCTCCTTGAATGCCTGTATAAGTTTTCCATTCTCCATTCATCGGAGGAGTCGGCTCCTGCTTGAACCATAAGATGCTGCGCACGTTCAAGATCCCAACCCCCGACAACTATTATAAGGGAGTCCGAAAAATTTCCAGGTGGTAGGTGGTGAAATAATCTCCTATCTGCCATCTGGCGTCGTTGAACAATCGTCGCGGAAATTAGGCCCATGTTAAGCTTAAAAAGATGAGAATATACAGCGAGTTGTAATTACCAATTTATTCACTTAAGGAATTCATGCTTTGATTAGAATATACAGGTCATGTTGTAATTACTGCAGTATTCCTGTTATTACAATAAGGCTTGTTTCATTTTACTTCTTATTGGACACATCTGGGAAACGTTTAGAGTTACAGTTGCTTGCGTTAAATTAGGAAAAATTTAGATTGGTCGCTACCGGATAGTGTAAGGTAATTAAAGGTAGAATTCGCCGGAAACACTCTTTTTTTCAAAACTCATTGGCCTTTCGGTCCCGGGCTCAAATTTTGATAAGATAAATTATCAGAAGCTATTTAACTTCTATTTGGCATAATGGTACCGGAAAGTTCAACAAAATAACATGACGTTATCAGTTATTGCAACTAAATAGGGGAGAGTCTGTCGAACTGTATATTATTTCAACTTACCTCAAAAATCGATTGAACATTTGTGAGAGATATAATTATGTATAATATTATATTACTAAATATTATATAATATGAATATTTGTTTGTATTATAAATAAGCAAATATGGCATATTTAGTCAACGAGTAAATTAGGAATCATAATTTCTAGACGGAGGGTATCCCACGTTTTAAACGTTTTGAGATTCACGCACTGATAAAATTGATCCCATGCCGCAGGTAATTACATTTCTACATTAAGGACACGTGAGCCCGGCACATCACTATGTGGCCTGTGTGCTGCGCTGGATCGTTTCAAAGGGGTTGATTGCTGGCTAAGTTCATTGGTTAAAAACTGACAGTCAATGATAAAGCACGACTCTACAAAAAATCTGCGTGACTGTGAAATTCCACCTTTATTCATTTTAGGATTATCGAAATAATGGACATATCACTATTCAGGGATTCGACGAACCGGAACGTGAAGTCACAAAAATTATAGATCATCTTCAAACCCCCACTCCTTGAATTTGTATTTCTTTATTTCAATAATAAGCACTTGAATATTATGAAAACAAATAATTTTGAATAATTTCATAAGCACTTTATTCAATACCTTTCTTTGATTAAACCAAATAAACAAATCCTGCCAAGTCGCGTGATTTCAATATCCTATCGAAATTTTACCACACCACACGACGTTCGATGTTGAGGTCGGTCACTGCCGGAAAGTCTAAGTTAATTAAAGATAATTTGAGCGATCCGCTTGGATTTTTAACTCGAGGTTGAGAAAAATTCTTCACTGTTCGTGAAAGGAATCATAATGGCCTCGCAGTTATATCGAATAAACGTAGTTTCTTGGAACCGGAACACTCGTTGGTTTTTGGTTTCAAATTCTAATTTCGTTAAGATAAGTGCGACCCTCCCTGGACCAATGAGAAAACCCTATTGTGACGCCACCTCGACGTCATCCTCATTGACTTCCACGTAGACACTTTTCGTGCGTAGACACTTCTCAGGTATTGCTCATTGTACACCGAGCCAAGGAGCCCGTGAATTTACATGCGACACTTTTAAGAAAAAGGTCGCTAAGAATTTTAACTCGATAACTTTTAGTGTATTTTTTAACAAAAAAATACACTATTGAGGACACTTTTCGAAAATCACCCAAACTCATCAAATGTCCACCGATCATGACCCCCAGATCACGAAAAAGTGGTTTTCCAAAATTCACCTGCCCACGATATATATATATATTTATATATTTATATTTTTCATCAAAAACGCGAAATTACGATTTTAAAAACGCTCCTGTAGCTTTATCTTTGACGATTAGTGAACGAAATTTTGGATCCTTATAAAACATTGGAATGATGTTAGATTTTCGTTGAAAAAATTCTCAAAAGTCGAGACACTTCTACAGGGTGTCCCTTCAAAATTCCAGGAATCCGGTTGTTGTGGTATCATTTCAGGTCGCAGTTTTCAATCTAGGAAGCTGAAATTTTTGTGGGAGTAAGATATCCACAAGGAGTGGTCTGGTATTGCACTTGAGCAAAATCGGCCAAGCCGTTTCAAAATGGCAGCCATTTGAATTTTTGGGAAATTTGCTATTTTTTGAGTCCCTGTATGAGCAAGATGGCAATAAAACTTTAAAATAAAATTAACAAGATTGGAAGAAAACTATTTGAAATTTGAATTAAAGCAATAAAATTTGCATTATTTATATTAATAAGCCAGTGGCGTGGGTAGGAAAAGGGTAAAAATGTCTAAATTTCTATAACCGTTTATGAGTTCATTTTTAAAGAAATTGAACTGAAATTTTCACAGTAGGCAAGTACACTAATATACTTTAACCCTTAAAAGTTTCAAGAAGTAAATAAGAAAAATGGCGGAGATATTAATATTTTTTTCATATGATGTTTATTTCTCTAAAATTTTAAAACCGGTGCTG
Organism: Malachius bipustulatus; assembly: GCA_910589415.1. Classification (NCBI taxonomy): domain Eukaryota; kingdom Metazoa; phylum Arthropoda; class Insecta; order Coleoptera; family Melyridae; genus Malachius; species Malachius bipustulatus. The sequence continues at coordinate 31,862,051 of OU342639.1, read as the reverse complement.
TAGCTTCATATTTAAAGATTAGTGAACGAAATTTTTTATTCTTGTGAAACTTCAAAATGACATTTGATTTTCGTAAAAAAAATTTCCTAAAGCTGCGTTATTTCTACAGGGTGTCCCTCCAAATTAAAAATAAAAACCGTCTATGAGGCACGGTTTCTGGTCGCAGTTTTCAATCTAGGGGGCTGAAATTTTTTTATGAGTAAGATAGCCGCAAGAAGTCATCTGGTACTGTATTTGAGTAAAATCGAACCGTTTCAAAATGGCGGCCTTTTCAATTTTAGAAAAAATTGCCAGATTTGGAACCCGTATACCTACCTACCTATAAGCAAGTTAGAAAAACAAATTTAAACCAAATTAACACGATACTGCATTAAATTTGAGTTAATGCAGTAAAATTTGCATATTTTTCATTAATAAGCCAGTGGCGTGGGTAGGAAAAGAGTAAAAATGGCTAAATTTCTATAACCGTTTATGAGCCTTTTTTGAAGGAATTGAGCTGAAGTTTTTCCAGTAGACAACTATACGAATAACCCCTAACTCTGAAAAATTTCAAGAAGCAAATAAGAAAAATGGCGGAGATATTCGAATATTTTTACATTTACACGTTCCTCTAAAATTTCAAATTTTCGGTTTTCAAAATTCGCCTTTCACTTTTTGCGAATTTATTAAAGGTAGTGTAAAGAATAGTATTTTTTAAGTAAAGTTAGCCAGTGGCGGACACAGGAAAAGGAAAAAAAATTAAATTTGCAATTTTTTTTTATTTTGTTAAATTTAAAAATCCATTCTAAGGGACGCGTTCAAACTAAATGAAATGAAATTTTCTCAGTAAACCACTACGCGAATATGACCTGACTATGGAAAGTTTCAGAAATCCAATTTAAAAAGCGGTGAAAATATTCATAATTGAATCGCATAAAAATACACTATTTCTGCGATTGATGCGCAAGAAGGTTTTTTTTTAATTGTTGTAAGGTATGCCTAATTAAACTTTAAACGGGAAGAACGACGTAAGTCAGCGGAATCAAAAATTTTGTGATGGGAAATTAAAGGCATATTTAATGCCCTTATTAAACATTTCCAGTCCAGCTTCGTGCAAAAGGCAAAAGTATAAATATTAAATGGAATCTTAAGTTTACTTTATATAATTTTACTGGATTATTTATTTATAATCACATTAGAGATATCACATCCAAGACAAACGGTTTCTTTTTCTTAAACGTAACTTAATTTAAAAAATTACTTTTAGAGTATCTTAAGCAATCTCTGAAACCCTGGCAAGGGAATCGTCAACGAACAGGAATCGAGGAAAGCCTGATTTCGTTGCTCGCCTTATCCATCAAACATCCCTGTTGACAAGGTTATGTTCCATTTCCACACCGTAGTATGTGCTGTTTACTTTTACTACTGTCATTCAGATATCTCGAGCACGTTAAGCTACTATCTGTTCGTAAAATTGTACTGCCTCTCGCGTTTGCCTCGCTGCTCAAATTTGAGAACAAACAGTATTAATCAGATGGATAACGAATCGCAGAAATCCTCTTATCATTGTTGTGTAAATAATCCTTTCTTTGTTACTTTTTATTATAGTTCCATAAAGAAAGTAGGCCAGATATGGAATTTAAAAATCTCTACCTCGCCTATCCTATAAGTGTACAGGGTGGGGTATTTTAGCCCTCAACACCACCGGAATCAGATTTGGAATACCTCAGTTGGTTTCTGCATTTTCCTGAAGAAAATGAAAATTAATTTCTCACCATTTTTTATTTTAAACTGCTGATTAAGCACACGAAATGCTGTTAAATTTTTTACAATTTCGTCGCTGCATTAAGAAAAAATACAAATACTAAAGGTCCATTATACCGAAATCCAAAAATTATGTGAGTCAAATGTGAGGCATGGAAAGTTGTGGGAGATGAAAAAATCAGTCTTTTCAGGATTTTTGAAGAACCAATATCAAATCTGATTACGTTGTGTGATCAGCATCAGTTTGACACGTTGTATAACGTCGCAATATGACGTCACATTGCTTGCCTTATGGTTATTTATATGACATTCGGTTAAATGAAGTTTTTTTTCGAAAATGATGAATAAAATTTTGAAGAATTTTTTTGAGTGACAGATTTTGGGTTCCCTTTGTTCTTAACACCGAATGACATGAAAATACAATATACTTTTTGTATTTCAGAAAAAAACTGGGTGTCTAGCGGCTTCTTTCTTGTGAAGTTTAGTCAAAGAAGAATGAAACTGGAATCATTTCACAAAATGCGTTTCCTAAGAGCCATTTTCTAGGAGCCATTTCTAGGACCCTATTAAAAAAAAAACAACAGAAAACTAACCATGCTATCCAGCAAATAATTAATGCAAAACTTTAGCTCTGTGTTAGCTGGTACCCGCTCTCATCGACGCAGAGGGTCACAAATAATTACTTTCTGGGTAGTTTGATTCATATATAACTTGCATTCGTTAGAGGTAAAAATGGAACATTTACTTGTGACGTGACCAAGTCTACCGAATCAAAACCTTTACTCTCCTTCCTCTAACACCAATTTATATACTGACAGAGGCCACTATTTACTATGATGCCAATTTGATTAATATTCCACTCCTTTTCTAAACAAAATTACCTTGCGTATCTGAATTTATTGGCATTATCCGCTCGAACTACGGCTCTTATACCAATTGGCAACATCTACGGATGTACGGGCCGGATGCTTTCGTCGACTAGTCTCTGGTCGCTCATGAACAAGGCACTGGACCATCTGACAGGAAGTAAAAATTATCCGGTATAAATTCTTCGAGAATTTCAGCAACGCAAATATATCATTCGATAATTTTCCTTTCAATTTCGAAGATAGATTTACGAAACAAAATTTAAAAGGAAGGATTTAAATTAATAATTAACGGAGGAACGAACGTTACAATGGATCTAGCTCAAATAAAAACAAAAGCAAGAAGGAATGAAGCAATAAAATTTGGCATTTATTTTAAACCACCCTGCTGCTTTGAGTCAAAATTGAACCGTACTACGTCATTACGCAGTAATGACATCAGTTTCAAATTTTCAAGACAGTTAATTTTGACAAATTGACAATTAGGAATGACTGCAAACTGCAATGCAATGCAATGTTGCCATATTTTTGTTTTAAACACCGTATACCATAGGGTGTTGTTGTTTTTCCACAAGTTTTTCAACACGCTGTATTATTGGTTTCCTTGATTTTTTTAACACAAAAAAAAAACTGAAGTTGACTATGAAAACTCCGGGATCTAGTCAGCTTTGAAAATTTTTGAAATGTCAAGTGGATAGCTCTTGACGATTTGTCCGATTTTTTCCGTAAATATAAAAGTGTGCAATGTGTCTCTCCAATGGTGAGTGGCCGTAACCAGTATACCGCTGCTGTGATAACCTGGTGATAAAATTAAATTTGAAGGATAATAATGTAAAAAAAATCCACATTGGGTAGGTACATTTTTCCGGTGCTATTATTAAAATAACGAAACGAAAACTTGATTAACTTGATGAAAAATAATAATAAATTCCAATTATATGGCGGTAAAATCGCTTGAAACGAATAATTGAGCACTTGTTGCGAATATTGTGTACACCTACATACATCTATAAAACGAACCAGCTAATTTGCGTGCGAAAACTTTGGTGTTGACAACACCTTATGTAGATAACGAACTCTTGTTAGAATAATTACATTAAAGAGGAGTTTCGATTTTGGGTAGTAGCGGGCGTCAATATTGGTGAAGAGACATTGATTTATTCGTCGACTTGGGCTTCCCGATTTCCTGAGGGATAACTATATCCTCGGAGAGTCTTCCCAACTAAATGGTATTTGATGAGCTGATTTTAGACGTGATATACCTAAAATTTTCCATTACATTAGGCAATGATTTTGAATATTGTGCTATCCTTAAAAAGCTATTCATTATTAAATTTTATCCTGGCTTGGCAGAATGGTAAGGGACCTGAATTCACTCTACGCAAAGGCTTAAATATTTCCTCTCTGTTGTTGAAATTTGGATGAACTTTCTCACCGAAAGTGTACTGTGTATTTTTAAACGGCTCCACTAATTCATGGATTAAACATATTTAACTCCCGTTTGCAGTGTGTTGAAATTGTATGGCATACGTTTATTTCGACGTGGCGGAGTGGAATTTACGAGGTTCGGGGCAATTTATTAATGCGGCTTCGATGTTTGAATCATTTACGTCGATCTAGAGCTAAAAAAGATCCGGCTTTCCACTCATCATTTTGCTGTTTTCGTGCATTTAAAGGGACTATTTTTGTACTCAAATGTGTCAAGATCACATCACGTAACAGAAACTTTGTATCAAACATAAGAAAATTAAATTGAAAAAATACATTGGGATAAAGATCGAGAAATAATGTTTTTATTTTATTAGTGAAGTAGCGTTAAACACTATTTTATTATTTTGGTAGGTAGATAAGCAATTTCTTAGCAATAAAAAGGTAAACGAAACCGTCTGTCGTCTAACCCAATAATTTACAGTTCAACTTCCCTAAATATTTAATTTTTTTCTAAATAATAAATACGTGCAACGATACTCGAGGTCTCTACTATGTATGTTTTTACCTGCATCCCATGTCTTTAATATAACTCCCCATAAACTTATCAAACTTCTGTTACCGTACAAGAAGTTCGTTTATTTGTTCAAATAGTTCACATGCACTTGGGGCTTCATATATGAAATTTTTAAGTCACGTCTTCCATTACAGCGTCCCTTTGTAGATGTATCTATGTTTTTGTTCCATCATCTTTATTATCTTCGTCATACAGCGTCACAGGACATGAAGTTCCCATCAGAAGGGAAATATTTTTCCTTCTCGGTTTATTAAAATATATTAATATTCAATCGAGAGGCTTCCGTTTATTATTATTATTTTGCATTGACTGGCAGTGTTTATTTGGGTACTGACCATTAAACATTCCACTCCTGCGAGGTGTATTGAGCCTCCCAGAAATAGACGCCCCGCTGTGAAAGTACTGAGTTCCCCTGATGGTGTATGGAGCCTTCAGAGGAGCAGGACAACCGAAGTGCATGCATTGAGTGCACAGAGGGGGAGAGGCTGATGTACTGAGTCAGCCTATCATTGTCCTACCGAACTCTTGAATTGAACTTGAATTGAGAGTCAAATAGGAGCGGCAACATTCTCGTCTCCCAGCCAGGCGATCACACGGGACACGCGAAGGCATATCGCGATTTCCGAGACAGAAGAAGAGGTTAGAACGGACGGTCGATGGATATAGTGAAGAAGCAGTGAGACCAGCACGACGGCGGCCATCCGAAGCGATATTTTTTTCTTATCGTCAAATACCATAGCCGATCCCAGTGGAGCCGGCTCGGATAGATATCGGAAGGGACCAAGCATTTCAAAATTTCGTAAAATGTCACAGGAAATAGTTGTTTTATGTTTCATTTTTCACCCAGATGTATCAACTATGAACGTGCTGCAAAAATTGCCGCAATGTGCAATTGAGGAAATGCGCCATTAAAGGCTCTTCCTCACACGCAAAACAAAAATTCAAAATGCTCCCTTTTTATGTTTATATGAGTCCCTCACATCCGGCCTTGAAAATGTCTCTACTTCCTCCTCGACCAATGTCACCTAAAAAAACAGTATGGTTTTTGAGTTGATTTATTTTTAACAAATTGATAATATCTAAAATTATTATTTAATAATAATTGTTATTGTTTGCTCGCGAAACTCCAATAATTAGGTTTTATTAAATAATTAGCTACAATAAGTATTATTGACTCTATATACATTAAAAATGAAATTATTAAGGTATATTTCAACATATCTATTATTCTATAATGCAAGAAAAATAATTTCATTGATGGAATTTCTACTTTTATTAGTCAAACATTAGTGCCTAATGAACGAGCAGAATAATTGTTTGTTTTTAGTTGTAACTTGAAGTAAACGTTAATATAATTAAGTATAATACGAAGTTGAATGTTTCCAACTGGAATGTTTTCCTAATAAATGGAATGAATACCTGTAATTCATGCGCATTATTTATTCAGTTTTATTGATTTACAGATCTCGGATTAGGGTAATTTTTCAAATTAACAACAATAGGTTCAAAGTAATTGCAAAGCACCGAATAGTATAAAAATTATTCGATATTATTGAAATTGTATAAAACAATGTACATATTTTTTTTGGAACTGTTTAAATTAAATTACTTATCTATTAAAAAAAAATAGATAAAAAATTTAGAGCGAAATTGCCTTATTTTGTAAAATTTACAATCTTCAAAAATATATGAACTAATGAAAACACACAAACAAGACATTGCTACCAGGCCCAATAGTATCAATCACAGTCCACTATACAGGGTGATTCATGACTAATGCGACGTCATTAAATGCCTGGTAGGAGACATCGAGGCAAGTCTAAATCTATGACAATTTTTTTTTTGTCAAGCAGGTACGAAGATACAGGGTGTTGTCTATGTTTGGGCTTGAATTTTAAACAGCAATATCTTTGCAACGGTTTGATGAAATTCAACTTTACTTATCGACAATTTGAAAATTAAAGATCGTACTCGAAAATAAATAGTTTGCATTTTTTTGACAAAAACGCGTAAACTTTCCGATAGACTTTCGGAAAAAAAGCATTGGTTTCGGAAAGTAGAGAAAAAATGCTATGATATGAGCTTATTAAATGGAACGGCACACTTCGACCAGTTTCCCAGAATAAGATCAAATTGAGAACTTTGTCCTGCATTTTACAATCGATTTTCGTGAAACTGGTCGAATTAGAAGCTCATTTTTCCCTGTACTCTCCGAATACGATGACGTTTTCGTCGGAAATCGATCGAAAAATGTACTTTAGTCTATATCCCGTAAATTTTGCAGTACCTTAGTTGTTGAAAAGATTTCAAATGAGTTTTGAGGAACATTGGCAGCGATTTTACGGCAAAATTGTGAACCTGTTTTTGTGAAAAAACTCTTTTTGTGAACCTGTTTGAAGTATGCCGTCCGATTTAAGAAGTTCATTTCATATTATTTTTCTTGTATTCTCCCAATTCGATGACGGTTTTTCGAAACTCCATCTGAAAACGTGCTTTTTTTTTAAAAAAAAAGGCGAACAATTTTTCTACAAGTACGGCCCTGGTTACTAAATTTAAAATGTTGGCAATAGACGCACCCAGAGCATTTTTCCTGTACTTTCCGAATCCGATGCCGTTTTTTTTCCGAAAGCCGATCTAAAAAGAGCTTTTCTGCCAAAAATGAACTGGCAAAATCACTTTTTTTCAAGTACGGTCCTGGATTTTCAATTTGTCGATAGGTCATCTTGAAGTGCCTCGCGATTGCAAAGATAATCGCCGCTTAACATCTAAGCCCAAACATAGAAACAAAACTGCATGTTCGTATCTTTTGGCAGAAAAAAAAAGTCATAGATATTGTAGACTTGTCATGATGTCTCCTATCTACATTAGTCATAAATCACCCTGTATTTAACAAAATTTCTTCCTAGGTACCTAAAAAGATTGCTCTAGAAATTATGTGGAATTAATAAAAAAATCGAAAATTCAAAAATTATTTTTAGCAAACAAATTTTAACCTTTTGCATAGGAAATTAGTAATAATAGTAGCGACTAATTCATTGGTCAATAATTAATCTTAAGCTTTTATTACTTTGGTGAGGACTGGCCTTAGCTAAGGGGGATTTCTGAGTGAGAAGTTGCCACTTTTCAGTCTTCAGACCACGCTTCTTGTATGGAATTTTAAATTTTGCATTATAGGCCTCTCGGCTTAGCATTCCTTAACGGTTCTCTTACACTTGGAAACAGGCTTCATCAATAATGAAGACGTTCAAAGTTGCCGTCTCGAAATCTAATCTTCTCAGTTAAGCTTGGCAATCTTGGTAAACTTGCAACAACTTGATAATTTAAATTATCACATAATTATTTTACACGTATGGTATTGGTAAAGCAAGTACACCTCAACTTAGAAAAAGTGTGGCTAGTCAATAAACAAAAAAAAAAAGAAACGAAAAGACGAAAGCATGTTGTTTTCGCTTTGAAGGTCCAAGAATAGCGTCATGTTAAAGTTGTTTTTTTTATTATAGATACACGTATTAATTACAAAGTAGATAATGAAAGGTTTCCAAGGTTTTTTGTAGATTTTTTTTTTAGTCCTTTTAGGAATTGGTGTCAAGTTTAAGATTCTGTTTATATGACAGGGCTTTCCAAGGCTAACTTTGTTTCTTTCCTTTCTCTATTTCTATAATTCTTTTAAATGTCCTTAAATATATGAAGTGGAAATACAAAGTGATTCTAAAATGAGAACTTCCGAACTGAAAACGCGAAAACAGCTTTGTTAACATTGAGAAATCTTGTAAGAGATGAAAATATCACTTTAGCCTCGGATTGCCAGTGGAGTTTGGATAGCTACAAGATTTATGATAATCTTGTTTATAATTTACGACAGGGTGGCAGAACATTCTTATTATTAAAGCTGAGCCCCTGAAGTGTCTATTAAAACTTATACCCAGTTCCTCTTTCCAGAGCCTGTCATCATATTTCCCCTTTCCAAATATATGACTGATGAGAAAGGTGATTGGGAAAGAAAACTAATACCATCACTGATTAAAGATATATCACATCCTTACTAAAATAACCCTCTTATATAATATTATTCTTTTTCGTATTTGCACTAATAAAAGTATAGTCTCTTATTAGTCATAACTTTTCACTTTCCAAGAAATCACTAACCTCAATGATATTTAAAATGACAATAAGGAAGCCAAAATTCCTAATACTATACAGTGTCACATAAAAAGTACCTAAGACGCAACATACCTATGAGAAAAAATTTATACCCCCATAAATTTCCTTATCCTGGGACACACTGTACACGGGAATATATATTTTTCACGGAAAATCGTTATTTTCGAACTACACTCACGGCATAAGCGACGTCAGTTGTAACAAGTCAGAAATGAAAACGTGCAGCTTCATAGAAATGTTTGCTGTAAAACAACTAATGTAACAATAAAAAGTCAATCAAAAACAATGATATGATCCGGCAGATAGATCAAATTGCGAAACTGCAAAAAAAGGAAGCTTTAATATCGGGCAAATTGCGATTTATTAATGAAACTTTGCCCTTTGATTTTTTGCGAGATGCACTCACAGGCACAATTAATAATCCAGCTTTGGAGAACATTCAAATCTAATTGCTGGAAAAAAATAATATCCCTAACTAGTTTTTTTTTCCATTGATTTCATTGTATCCCATATCATTCCAGCTCGTTTCCGTATCTTTTCAGAAAGAACTTAATCATATGATTTCTCAAATATCGCTGTCAGATATTTATTTCGAAGAAAGAAGAGATAATGCAAGTGGATAAATTTATCGATAATTATTGGCCTAAGATCTTCAACATTAAGCACAGGAGTCCTGTATACAAGAGTTTTGAGATGACCAAAAAAATAAAAAATCCATTGGGTTTAAATCAGGCGATCTAGGAGCCCTAATGCGGCGTCGCGCCGTCATGAAGAGGCCACATCGAATTTCTTACGCGAAAAGCTACGTCCTCCAAAAGAAAAGGCAACTGATTTCTTAAAAAATCAAAATAAATTGCACCATTCAGTCTTTGTGGGAAAAAGGGTGGCCCAAGTAATCACACATTAACAGTAAACTAATTTTGGTAACAGTGTCCTTTTCCCAAGTGGGGATTTTCATCATACCAATAAATGTTCATTATGAAGATTGAATATGACATCATGTCCAAAGCCAGCAGCTTCATCCGTGAAAAGAATAGAAGAAACAAAATTTTGAAGCCTTTTTAGAAAAATTAAATTGCAATATTATACACTTATTAGTATGAATTTAAACATCCAAAATTTACTCACCCCACTAAAACCAGAATAATCCAACTTAATATGACAATCAATAAAGATACTCCAGCGGAATTGTTGTGGATCCCACCTAAGTTCGGAACGATACAACAGATCCTATCAGAATTTCCATCAACACTTAATGAACTCAGAAAATGCGTCCATGTGTCAGACCTGCAACATACCTGCCTCTCACAGTTAAACGCATTATACGAGCCTGCCCACAAGTCACAAAGGAATCAATTCGACGTCAACAACAGTCTCCCAGAAATTCTCCAACTTCGACTTGATAAGATCAAAAACCTAATCGATTACACGAAAGCCATATTAAATGTCTACGGCTTCAGAATGTGAAAATATCGTCAAAGGAAAAATAATTTTCTAGCTAAATTAGAAAATTTCTAAGCAACATTGTAAAGCATTGCACCGATGTCGTTAACACTTCAGGGTTGTCCATCACTTGTGTCCATCACCTCCGAAATAGAGGTTAATTTTAAAGTTAAAAAATTGAAACTTTGAGAATTCATGTAATAGAAGAAAATTCAATTCTGGCACCAGTAGCAACAAAAAACTGTAATTTCGTGGTAAAATGTTAGAAAAAATCGAGCTTTCGTCACTACATCGGTGCTGAAAGGAAATATCAAAAAACTAATTACAAGGCTTTAATTAAATAAAATACATAAAATATGGAAATGACTGATATATGGTAGTAATAAAAGTGACCAATAATCTGAATGGGGTTGGTATCTACCATAAATCCTTAAGGAGCTAACTAAACAGAGCCCCCAATATAGTGTGCCGTTGAACTCGAATGGACTTTCTCACTGTGATTTATGATAGCTACCTACCCCATTCAGATTATTGGTCACTTTTATTACCACCATATATCAGTCATTTCCATATTTTATGTATTTTATTTAATTAAAGCCTTGTAATTAGTTTTTTGATGTATCTTTTCACCGATTTGGATCTTATTAACCGATTTATACCGATACGTATTGAAGAAAAATCGATTTTTTGGCTACTTGGTGTGGTGCCCGAACGAAAAAAAATTAATAAAACTGATTATGCCATTTTGTGGTCCTACTATAGACAGGAATCCTCAAAGTTTCATTTTTCTATCTTTAAAACTATCCTCGATTTCGGGGGTGGACACTATAGTGATGGACCACCCTGTACGTATAAATAAAATGTATACAGCGTGTTCCGGTATTCCATGAAGATAGAGCTGACATTTTATTTAATTTAATTAGACTAGGTTCCATATCAGGGAGTTTAATTTTTATTATCCTCGACGAGTTGAAGGTTATTTTTTTCTCATATCTGGCCGGTGTTGTTGCTGTCAGACTCCCTTAGATGTTTAGTTATCTTAGGTTTATAGAGTTTTTAATGCATGTTCTTATCACTAATTGTGTATTTGGCTGAGACCCTGTACAAGATACTAATTGATTGAGTTTCTTGAAAATTAACCGACTTGTCAATTTTTCTCACATTTTATAATTACATACAGAACGGGCAGTACTTTAGTTTTATCTTTTCTCTCTGTAGGCGCATCTTCCGTCAATATTATTCAAGGGGTTCTTGGCTGCTTCATCACATCTTTGATCTCAATAGAGGTTTTGCTAAATTAGGATTTAAAGGTTTCAGGTAATTAAAATTCATTGATCAAGAGCTTGTGTTGCATAACGCAATTTATGTTCGAGGCTAAGCGAACTTTAATTGAACGGTTGACGTATAGATACTTACTTGAATTCCGAGTTGATTCGGCTCAAGTCATGAATAAAATAATATTACTTTTTTCAATATGTACCGGGAAACGAAGTGGACCCATAGGGAAATACACCTGACTCCAGCCTAGAAGAATCGGTTAGCATAGGAATGTTTATGCTAAAAACTTTCAGCATGGCCGTGCTCTTGTCGATTTTTGACTGCAAATATCACGAGAAATGAATTTGTTTTGTGCACCAGTGTTTATGTAAAAAGTCAGGGATAAAAGAAAATAATTACAGGCCCTTGTAGAATTTTGAGCATGTCATATTATTATAAGCAGGAAGCAGGAATATTTCCTTCCTAAGAAATGAGCACAGTCTCTTCTCATGGAAATTAAGAAGATTATCCCTAATAACTATCGACCGGTAGCACTGCGCTCGGTAATAACCACGGTTATGGAGAAAACCATTAACCAGCATCACTTAAAATACTTGGCAAGATTTAATATCATCAGAGACCGTCATTACCGCTTTCGTAAGCAGAGATCAGGTAAAAACCTCATCACCTATGTCCTATACGTTACTGAACCTTGATGGAGCACCATGGAGAGTCTCGAGCTCGACCATTATTATGTGGCATACCTGACATGGTTATATAGGGATGCTTGGTTGGATATCTCGATCAAGTACGAAGATGGAGTTAATCTGGTTAGCCGTTCCATATTTAGCAGCGTTAGCGTCATGGAAAAAAAAACCTTCTTGCGCATCAATCGCAGAAATAGTGTATTTTTATGCGATTCAATTATGAATATTTTCGCTTTTTAAATTATTGGCTTTCTGAAATTTTCCACAGTCATGTCATGTTAGCGTAGTGCTTTAATGTGAAAAATTTTCTGTGATAATTTCATTTCATTTCGTTTCAACACGTGCCTTAGATCGGATTTTTAAATTTAAAAATCAAAAAAATTGGCAAAATTTTACAATTTTGTCCCTTTTCCTATGCCCGCCACTGGCTAACTTTACTTGAAAAATACTATTTTTTACACTACCTTTAATAAATTCGGAAAAAACTGAAAGGAGAGTTTTGAAAACCGAAAGTTTGAAATTTTAGAGGAATAAACATCATTTAAAAATATTCGAATATATCTCCGCCATTTTTATATTTGCTTCTTGAAATTTTTGAAGGTTAAATGCTATTAGTATAGTTGTCTACTATCAAAATTTCCGTTCTATTCCTTCAAAAATAAGCTCATGAATGTTTATAGAAATGTAGACATTTTTACCCTTTTCCTACCCACGCCTCTGGCTTATTAATAGAAATGATGCAAATTGTATTGCATTAGCTCAAATTTCAAATAAGTCTATTCCAATCTTGTTAATTTTGTTTAAAAGTTTTTGATCTTGCCTATTTAGGGGTTCAAAATCTAGCCATTTTCCAAAAATTGAAAAGGCCGCCATTTTGGAATGTCTTTACCTATTTTACTCAAATACAGTACCAGACGACTACTTGAGGGTATCTTACTACCAAAAAAATTTCAGCGCTCTAGATTGAAAACTTCGACCAGAAACCGTGCCTCACGGACGGTTTTTTTTCTGAAATTCGGAGGGACATCCTGTAGAAGTAACACAACTCTAGGAAAATGTTTTTTACGAAAATCAAACGTCAGCCCTAAGGTTTATAAGAGTAAAAAATTTCGTTCATTAATCTTGAAAGATGAAGCTACAGGAGCGTTTTTAAAAATTTAGAGAAATTAATTTAAAAAAAACATCATGTAAAAAAAAATCGAATATCTCCGCCATTTTTCTTATTTACTTTTTGAAATTCTCAAGGGTTGAAGTCTATTAGTATAGTTGTCTACTGTAAAAATTTCAGTTTAATTACTTCAAAAATGTGCTCATAAATTGTTGGAGAAATTTAGCCATTTTTACCCTTTTCCTACCCACGCCACTGGCTTATTAATAGGAAAAATGCAAATTTTGTTGCATGAAATTAAATTTCAAGTCATTTACTTCCAATATTCTGAATTTGATATAAAACTCTTTTTCTATCTAGCTTATACAGGGGTTCAAAAAATAGTCCTTTTTCCAAAAATTAAAATGGCCGCCATTTTGAAACGGCTCGGCCGATTTTGCTCAAGTGCAATACCAGACCACTCCTTGTGGATATCTTACTCCCACAAAAATTTCAGCCTCCTAGATTCAAAACTGCGACCTGAAATGAGATGACAAAAACCGGATACCTGGAATTTTGAAGGGACACCCTGTAGAAGTGATGGGACTTTTGGAAAGTTTTTCAACGAAAATCCAACGTCATTCCCAAATTTTACAAGGACCCAAAATTTCGTTCACTAATCTTAAAAGATAAAGCCACAGGAGCGTTTTTAAAATCGAAATTTCGCGATTTTGGAGAAATATATATATATATATAAATATATATATATATATATAAATATATATATATATATATCGTGGGCAGGTGAATTTTGGAAAACCACTTTTTCGTAATCTGGGGGTCATGATCGGTGGACATTTGATGAGTTTGGGTGATTTTTGGAAAGTGATGTCGTCCTCAATAGTGTATTTTTTTGTTAAAAAATACACTAAAAACAACAAAAAGTTTGTGTTAAAAACAAAACGTGCCGCTACTGTCCATCCATGAAAATATCGCCTTGTTGGGGGGAGTGGGAGTTTGGGCTTCACGGCTGCAGATCTCCTCGCTTTATTACAACTTCAGTTTTTATAAGCATTTTTAATAGCTGTACGTATGCCACTGTAAAACTAGACTACATAACGAGTCGTTCACTTAATAAAGCATTCCAGATTTTATTTCAATACCTATCTACTTCTTCCAGCTATAGAAAGTCAAGTTCCTACCTCTCAGGTTAGGTAACTTCCTTCTCAGTAACTTCTCAATTCCTTTTATTCTATTCATTCTCACCGGAGACAACGGCATGAACCATAGTCACTCTTTGATAACAAATAAACTTTTCTCTATCCCGTTTTCTTTCGCTACAAGCTAATTGAATCGACACTGACTAGCAGCCAGTAGAGTGACCGGGTATATTCTGTCGTTATCGTTAACTCCTCGCCCTGGATGCCGCTCTGCATTTAAATTCCGTTTCTTACCTTGAGTTCATATCGTCAACAAGTCGGTATTTTTAGTGTATTTTTTAACAAAAAAATACACTATTGAGGACGACATCACTTTCCAAAAATCACCCAAACTCATCAAATGTCCACCGATCATGACCCCCAGATTACGAAAAATTGGTTTTCCAAAATTCACCTGCCCACGATATATATATATATATTTATATATATTTCTCCAAAATCGCGAAATTTCGATTTTAAAAACGCTCCTGTGGCTTTATCTTTTAAGATTAGTGAACGAAATTTTAGGTCCTTGTAAAATTTGGGAATGACGTTGGATTTTCGTTGAAAAACTTTCCAAAAGTCCCATCACTTCTACAGGGTGTCCCTTCAAAATTCCAGGTATCCGGTTTTTGTCATCTCGTTTCAGGTCGCAGTTTTGAATCTAGGAGGCTGAAATTTTTGTGGGAGTAAGATATCCACAAGGAGTGGTCTGGTATTGCACTTGAGCAAAATCGGCCGAGCCGTTTCAAAATGGCGGCCATTTTAATTTTTGGAAAAAGGACTATTTTTTGAACCCCTGTATAAGCTAGATAGAAAAAGAGTTTTATATCAAATTCACAATATTGGAAGTAAATGACTTGAAATTTAATTTCATGCAACAAAATTTGCATTTTTCCTATTAATAAGCCAGTGGCGTGGGTAGGAAAAGGGTAAAAATGGCTAAATTTCTCCAACAATTTATGAGCACATTTTTGAAGTAATTAAACTGAAATTTTTACAGTAGACAACTATACTAATAGACTTCAACCCTTGAGAATTTCAAAAAGTAAATAAGAAAAATGGCGGAGATATTCGATTTTTTTTTACATGATGTTTTTTTTAAATTAATTTCTCTAAATTTTTAAAAACGCTCCTGTAGCTTCATCTTTCAAGATTAATGAACGAAATTTTTTACTCTTATAAACCTTAGGGCTGACGTTTGATTTTCGTAAAAAACATTTTCCTAGAGTTGTGTTACTTCTACAGGATGTTCCTCCGAATTTCAGAAAAAAAACCGTCCGTGAGGCACGGTTTCTGGTCGAAGTTTTCAATCTAGAGCGCTGAAATTTTTTTGGTAGTAAGATACCCTCAAATAGTCGTCTGGTACTGTATTTGAGTAAAATAGGTAAAGACATTCCAAAATGGCGGCCTTTTCAATTTTTGGAAAATGGCTAGATTTTGAACCCCTAAATAGGCAAGATCAAAAACTTTTAAACAAAATTAACAAGATTGGAATAAACTTATTTGAAATTTGAGCTAATGCAATACAATTTGCATCATTTCTATTAATAAGCCAGAGGCGTGGGTAGGAAAAGGGTAAAAATGTCTACATTTCTATAAACATTCATGAGCTTATTTTTGAAGGAATAGAACGGAAATTTTGATAGTAGACAACTATACTAATAGCATTTAACCTTCAAAAATTTCAAGAAGCAAATATAAAAATGGCGGAGATATATTCTAATATTTTTAAATGATGTTTATTCCTCTAAAATTTCAAACTTTCGGTTTTCAAAACTCTCCTTTCAGTTTTTTCCGAATTTATTAAAGGTAGTGTAAAAAATAGTATTTTTCAAGTAAAGTTAGCCAGTGGCGGGCATAGGAAAAGGGACAAAATTGTAAAATTTTGCCAATTTTTTTGATTTTTAAATTTAAAAATCCGATCTAAGGCACGTGTTGAAACGAAATGAAATGAAATTATCACAGAAAATTTTTCACATTAAAGCACTACGCTAACATGACATGACTGTGGAAAATTTCAGAAAGCCAATAATTTAAAAAGCGGTGAAAATATTCATAATTGAATCGCATAAAAATACACTATTTCTGCGATTGATGCGCAAGAAGGTTTTTTAGATTGTAGCGATCCAAAAACGAATTTCAATAAAAAATGAAACCTTCTTGCAAAAATGTATATTTTCAATTTCGTTCAAAAAATTAACTGAAAATACTAAATGACGTATTTGAAGAACGATGCTTGAAAACCAAACATCTTGGTATACAATTTTTTTTTTACCAAAGCATTACAAAAGTCTTAGAAAAAGTGCGGCGTGTGACTTAAGGGCGCCTTACCTGGCATGCGGCTACAGTAACGAAAACCAACTCACCATTTCACCAATTATTTTAATGCTAACTAACTTTTATTAAATATGCCAATGGCGGGGATTTTAAGGGTTGAGGGAGATTTTTTTGCCCCCAATATCTACGACACTGGGTCAATTGATATAATAAAAGCGTACTTTTAACCGCCAGTGTTTTCTACACAAAAGAGGTACTCTTGGTCATAACTGTTAACGTGCGCCGTTTTCCAGAAAAACGATTATTTACGATTATTTTATTCGAGATCCTTTTTGATCAGTAAGCGCCGTTTCAAAATTACAAATTCCAGATGAATTCTCTCAAAATTCGAAATTTAAAATTACGTTTTTTGTACAATTAGGTATCATCTACCACATCTTTAGTCATTAAATTTGCAGGTGTGAGAATTGCAATTACTGTGCCAATTTCAACAGTGCGTCCCATTTTAAGCTAAGCCGACATATTGTCAGTCAGATACTACGACATAAACTGCGTGGCATTCAAAAGTTTTTTTTTTGCTAACGGTTTCAGTTAGTTTATCTCCTGTTTCAGCTTCCCCCGTTAGATCCCATACATTTAGGGAGGCTTGTGAACCAGAATCAGTAGCGTTAGAGTTATGTAGTATTGATGCGACCGTTTTTGAATTAGGTACTCGAAGAATTTTTCCACCCTTCAATAGCACAGTACTTATATGTGTTGAGGGATCCAGATGTCTTCTTGTATCATTATCTAGTAAAGTCATCCACATATTCCACACAACACACAAAGCAGCATAATTCTTGTTGTTGTGCTTGTACTTCTGTCAACCATCATAAGCTATTGTGTAGGGTGGTGGGGTACCATAACTATTAATAATAAATAATAACATGAACAATTATTATTATCAAAACAAACATTCTTTACTTTCTTTACGTATTCTTTACGTCAAACATAGAGAATGAATTCTTTACGCGTAAAGGCACATCACTGGTACTGGTAGTCAGTATATTGAAAGTTAACTTGACTTGCGGTGAACAAACACAGATTCAATTTTCCAAATGAAGCTAATAAAAGCATCCATCCACGTAATTTTAGGATATGATTGGATTTCTTCTGTAAACAGGAATCTCGATAGGAATTTAATTGCTTAATCTGATTACGATATCAGGAAATTTCCTCTCCACAGAGATGATTTAGCTTACTTCCCCAAGATAAATTCTTAACAAACTTACATTCCTTCCTCATAATTTGTAGAATTTTCTTAGCTCCAACAAGTTGAAGTTAAATTCAATTTTCTTTTATTACTTACTGCTCGTAGTAGCCTATAGGAAGGGACCATCTAGTTTTTTGAAATATAGTTACAAGAAACACCATAAAAGATTACAAGAATTTACTTATCACGTGAAGTAAGTCTTCTCCAAAATAATAATTCGAAACAAACTGATTTTTCATAATATTATGAAAGAAAAAAATGGGGTAAAATAGTTATTTATCGACTGGGAAGTTTGACCGCATAAGCCACAGGCGAATGCGGCAATCCCAGAAGTGGAAAAAAGGCACTTAATGCATATGTTGCATACAAAATTTTATCTACGAGTGGCTTAAATTAGAACGAAAAGTTTTTATTATAAAAAAAAAACTTTCCAATGCATTCATATCTTATGTAAGTGTTTCTCTGAAGCTTTTTAACGCTTTTTTCATCACGTCAGTTCATAAAGGTGACATATTGCTTAATATACACTGTTCCGTTCCCATGTTTCCCTTTTATCCATATAATTCCCTCCTTATTTTGAATTACGCACGGGGGGAGAGGAACGTGACAACATGGTGCGCGAGACCATGTCCTATGGGCATACAGCCAAAGGGTGCCTACCACTTCACCCATGATTATGAGATGAACCGCTGTCGCGTTCGGTCCATGTCTGTGTATACATAAGAAGAGTGTTTACATTGCAATCCACAAGTGCTATGCGACGCGATAGTATCTTCGGCCCTTGTCGCCAAATGAAAGTTCACTAAGCTGTCTACATGGGATATTTAAGGTAGGTGCATAATTATCATCCTAGAAATTATACCCCTTAATTGCTCCCCTAATTATTTTCCCGCTGGTCCTTCGAATAATTAAATTAATCAAAATTCCAAAGCGTGTGACTTACTATACAAATAGAACAATTGAGTTCTTAGCAGTAAGTCGTTACGCAACATACACACTTCTTTAGAGTTTTGAGGTAAAAGTACCTAACAGATTTTGTGCAGCCACATTTGATTTAATAATTTCTTCTAGTGTGGAAGATATTTCATTCATTGAATAACAAAACACAAAATAATAATTGTACATAGGTCTGTCGATCTGCGAATAAACAATGACGTTTCTCCTAGTAGGGGCATTGGGTCAACCAGCTTTATTAGGGAGCGGAAGGTAGCTCAGCGGGCTATGTAGCTCAGCGTCATCTGCACTCGCGCTAGGGCCGCTCCACTAAAACTCATTGTCTGGCCGACATGCTGTAACGTTTCAGATTATGCCAAGCGTGAAATAATGAACCGCTAGGGCACTGTATTTCACCCGATTTTACTTTATTTCACTCTTCATGATAATCATACATTTTATGAACTAAGAAATGTGTAAAAAAGTCATTTTATGAATCACTCGTAGATAAAATAAAACATTCATTATGTCTCTGATTTTAGTTAAAAGGAACGCCGTACATTCTACATGACGTGATAGAATGATTTTCTCAAAAGGCATCGGCCAATTACAGTCATCATTGATTTAAAAAAAAAAACATATAAAACGAATAAAAAACAATCAAAACAAACGGCTTGAATAAAAATTTTTTTTGCATCCCTTATCGGAACTTCAGCTTCATCTAGCATAAATTTTATCAGATAAATTAATAATATTGAAATTTAATGATATTTAAATTGGTAAAATCTTTACTAATATTATTTTACAAATATTTACAAGAACTTCGCGAATTTCGTCGAGAGGGACGTAAAATTTATTATAGGAAATGTGGGTCGATGCAAGGGAACACAGTTGCAAAAGTCTTGAATGTCAAAAGCAGCAGACAGGCATTTATAGATTTCTCCACCGCGATTAACACCTATAAAAAATATTATTTATTTATTTATTTATTTATTATATATATTTATTAGAATTTATTAATTATAATTTGAACAAAGCAGCGCACGCCTATGAAATGCCCGCTGCTTGGTGCTGATGAATCACTTGATTGATATTAGGTATATTATCAATAACTGAAAAAATGTTTGTCTGTCTGTCTGCGGTACAATTCTTACTGAAAACGCTTCAAGGGTGAAAATAATGGATATCTATAATAATATGAAGTAGATGTTGTAAAAAATAAAAAAGACTGTTTATAATGTTTCGTGACAGATGACCATAACAAGATATAATATTCATACATATACAAAAATAAGAAATAATTATTATTTGGATAAAAAAATATTTTAATATTTATATCACGTTTATAATAACATATTATGGACTATAATACAATAATTTTGAATAGCTCTGAAGTATAATAGCTTGAAATCGATAATAGTAAGGTGTGTAGGAGAAAAATTGAAAAATCTTATAAAAATATCTCCATATATAGCTATTGAAAATTATTTTATACTTTTGTATAGGTACTAAAAATGTGGTCGGTATATTGAAAAAAAAATTTAATATACATTTAATACAGTTTTGATGTTACCCTCTGAAGGTCTTTAAGTCAGGAATTCTCAACAACGGTAGGTAACTTAAAACGGAGTGAATTAGGACAGCTGGGCTGAATCCGGATACAGCTACAGGATATTCAAGTTGATATTTGCACGCCTAGCTGTCTCCAGATTCATCTCAGCTGTCCCAATTCACCCCTTTTCACCCCGGTCCATCAGAGCTAGTTTTTCTTTTAATTTTTTAAATTGAAGGGTTTGATTCAGTAATTTGACACCTATTCCGGTACAAACCCATTATTGATACAACGCGATAGAGTTGGGGTTATTTTAGGTAGGCTTCTTATTTTTCTTATCCTAGATCATTATTGGAAATTGAAAATTAATAAATATGAAACACAAAACCATCCAAGTTGTTATAAAACATTTTTTCAATTTTTTTCAAAGAAAACGTTTTTCAATTTTTATTTATTCTTTTTTAAATAAAAATAAATGGGAAAGCTAGAGTTGTGAGAAATATTTGGATACCTAGTTCCTCTGTAAAGGGTCCAGAGAAGTTCAGTAATTATTCGAAGATTTTTATACGCGAATTCACCCTATACTCCTCGAATTTCGAGATCGTGTGCTTACGATTTTGTCCGCTGCTCGGACATTCGTGTCGTGAATTTCCAGATTGATATTCGGAATCCTGGATTTCTGTCCAGAGTCGACTTAGAATTAGCATACTAAGAAGAGCTGACTAATGTCCACAAATAAACTCTCTGATTTGAAAATGTATTGTATATATTTTGCTGCATACGTTATTAATTCCATTGCTTGTTATTATAATGCGTTTTGCCTCTATCACTGATCGTTTGTTTTGTTTCAGGTCCTCGCAAGAAATGATAAAATAGTGAGTATTTATTTGTTTTACTCGTACATTTATAGTAAAATTTTGATCTAAAGCCTAGTTATTGTCATTCTGTTCAAACTTTCCAACGCTATTATTGCGATGGACGGTGTGTATTTTTTTAACTAGAACCAAAAAACGTTATACGTTAAACATAATATGAGTAAAAAAATCAATTTTGGCGAACATTATAAATGTGGAGTGATAAAAAAATTCAGAAATAAATTATCTCATGTCAATTTTTTTCTGGCTCATGACCATTTGGTTTTCGAATACGTTTGGCTTATTGCCCCTTTTAGCTTCAGTATTTTGCAATTAATTGCTTTAATAAATGTGAAAATGGCAAACAAAAGGAATTTTTCAAGTAACTTTATCTTGAAGCCGAGCTTGAAGCAGTACAGACTGGTAAATTGTAACGGCTTTAAAGTTGTAGACAACTAACAGCTTTATAATAAATCCCATGCAGTGCTGTTGGAATTAGATAGGAAACTAACTTTTGAATCAAAATACGTAGTGCTTTATTTAATTTTTTTACTAGGTAAAGCTTTTACCTAAGCCATTTTATACTTACCAAGACAATTATCCTTTGGTAAACCTGAAATATTCCATTCAGACGGAATTCTCTCATATTATTCGGAATCGTTTCCTTTCTTCAAACTAAACAGTAAATTGAAATATCCTGGACTAATGCGAATTTCCTAACAATGTGTAATCGTCTGTGGCTAAATGAAGTTAGTTCTTGATGGCAAAATTATTAGAGCGGAAACACTATTAGGTCTTTTTTACAAAGTCGAGACCGATGTTTTCTCCTTGAAAACATTCAGCATCGGTCTGAAGATAAATTGATACAATCAGAGAAATGACAGATATTTCCAGAGGCCGTTTATATGATCAGAAAATCGCACGGTATATTTGGATACATAACGATGAGACAAACAATTGCCGCAATAACAATTATTACCAATATAGGCACTACTTTCATTTATCAACCTGCCTAAATATGTTTTCAAAAATGATTGTCACTTCTAAACAATGACGGATACACACGGTAGTTAACAAGATCTCTTGCGAGACCTTGGCCTGCCGGCGGAGCTTCAGTACCTAGATTCCCCATCAAAGTTAAAATTTTTCATGTTTTTTTCGTGTTACCATTTTTCTATGACACTACACGGCCCTGTGATCAGTAGATTTCGGGTCATAGTTAATCTGTCATCTCTTTTTGTGTAATTTTTTTCTATATCGCTCCAATGGGAACTTCCGATACCGCGCGTAAAAGTTACATACGCATGGATGCTATGGCGTCCGAAATTTTACAAAAAAAAATCCACATACATATATACAGGGTTATGCAAATTTCATGGTGCCAGTATTGGGATATCCTAAACCATAAGAGATACAGGGTTGCTTAAATTAGAGAAAAGTTGCGCTATTTTGTGGCCATCTCGAATCCGTCAAAACATGCAAGATATCTGTGACCGTTCCTGAAATATCCTGAAAAAATTGAAAAATCGAGAAATCTTATTTTTGCCATATCTTTCTTACCATTGGAAATTAATAAATAATTTTTTGTCGGTTTACATAAGCCGTTATGAGCTATTCATTTGACGTTTCAAAAATTTTCAAAGCCTACTAGATCTTAGAGTTTTCATAGTCAACTTTCGTTTTTCTTATGGCCACCATATTGTTTTTTTATTTCTTTCGGTATGAAAAAAATAATGGAAACCAAAAACTAATAAACTTCGAAAAATAAATTTAAAAAATTTTTGTTGTTTTTTTTCTTAAAAAAGACAACTTTTTAGACCGAATATCATAGAGAAATTAAAAAAAAAACTATAACGCAAGCAGTATGACTCCATATTGACCTATTTCAGCGAAAAACTTTCTGTTTTTCTTTGAAAAAAGAAGAAGAAAAATTTTTCATTTTTTTTTCTGAAATTTATTAATTTTTGGTTTCCATTATTTTTTTCATATCGAACGACATCAAAAAATAATATGACGGCTATAAGAAAAACGAAAGTTGACTATGAAAACTCTGGGATCTAGTCGGCTTTGAAAATTTTTGAAACGTCAGATAAATGGCTCATAACGGCTTATGTAAGCCTACAAAAAATAATTTATTAATTTCCAATTGTATAAGAAAGATATGGCAAAAATAAGATTTCTCGATTTTTCAGTTTTTTCAGGATATTTCAGGAACGGTCACAGATATCTTGCATGTTTTGACGGATTCGAGATGGCCACAAAATAGCGCAACTTTTCTCTAATTTAACCGACCTCGTATCTTCAATGGTTTAGGATATCCCAATACTGGCACCATGAAATTTGCATAACCCTGTATATTACATAACAAAATAATAATAATAATTTGCATTTTTTTTAGAAAAAAATCCAGATTCCTACAAAAAAAAGTAATGATCCTTTCGTGGATTTGAACTCCGTACCCTCTAACTGCAAGGTAGCAGCCTGCAAGTTCAGACCTGCTGAGTGGATTAAACTTGGGCACGCATGATTCGCGCATATTCACTGATAAGTCTTCTCGCTAATGCTCTAATTTTGACAATATTGAAGTTTAGATCTGCCAATCGATGGTAGTACATCGAATCAACTTCTACAATTAGGCACAACACACTTTCTACCCATTTTTGTTTATCACTTCTGCAGAAAGTGAAAGTTGAAAGTTACAATTTCCACGTGTAAGAACAAGAGATCAGAACCTATTCTGTTTTCCCCCTGGTATGCAATCCCATTAATGAAGCGCGCTCTCATCCAAGTCCCTTTCTGCAAAATCAGCAGACGCCGTTCTCTTCTATGCACATCTTCCTCAGGTGTTCCTTGAGCTTACAATATCCCGTCAGGAATCACGTCATTGATCTAAGATGTTCCTTTCTGAGGTTGAGGAGTATTTCGACCTGTTTCGGTTAAAGTTCCCGAGGAGTTCTTTGACTTGTGAGTGATGAGTCATCAATTTTTTCAAAGCCGGCTTGATCATATAATGCTATTCATAGCCAGTTTTTGTTTTTCTTTTTGTTGACACACTCCACATTGTTTTCATATGTCATTCGGTATTGAAAAAATCAAGGAAACCGAAAATCTATTACATTAAAAAAAATCGAACTGTTTTCAGCGAATGTCATAAAAGTACCTTTAAAGTTTCCCCCGCCCCAAAACAAAGGATAGGGGTGCGAGGTAGCGTATATTAAGGATGTATTTGATCTTTTTTGAATCCAATTTGTACTTTTCTGTTTCAGACTTGTTGGAAACCCTGTAGATAACTTGTAAGAGCTTTTTCACTAAAAAAACAGCAGCTCATTAATTACGTGAGCTGTAACTCATAAAATCGAGTGTTCATTGGGGACAGCCTTTTAGAAAGTTTCCCTTTTCTGTGGCTTCCAATCCATTGCACCTTTTATTACTCAACCGCAGTGAATCTCTTAAATTGATGTTTTCTTATGCGCTTTGGACCACTGATAGGTATAGGAAAAAGTTACGGGTGCGTAACCGTAACGGGAATCGATCACTGTTATTATAAAAGCACCGATGTGCCAATATCGCTCATCCCAACAGAGTGGGATATTTCCGCCGTTGGTATATTTACGACTGCACACTTTGTACAAGATGACGCCTCCGGGAAGTCTTCTAACTGATTAAGGTCGGTTCGGTCCGCATTTTATCGTTACAGAGACGAAGTCTCATTGTCTCTTAAATAAGAATTTCACTCAGATCAAAATTGAGATCATCACGCGAAACGCCTTTACCTTGTATCTTGAAATACAACGGAGACAAGATTCAAGAACGGAATTTAATCTCATCTATTAGTACTTACGTACATTTACGTCGTTATGCCTACGCATGAAGATACTCAATATAAGTGATCTTTCCTTAGCTACTAAATTATCCAAAGGAAATTCATTTTATATTCTATGAAAATAAAACGGCAGCCCTAAATGTCGACAGATTTTTCATCCTGAATCCTGATATAGGAAAGTCCCTAATAGAGTTCGTTACTTTGCAATGAAGTTCGGTTCGAGCGCTTCTCAACTAGACTGCCAATGAAAATTGTTTTATTTCTTCGCATAGGCAGTCATGCACAGTATAAGGAGCTTCTGCTTGTTTTTATATCTATTTAAATTTCCCAGAGCGTCGGCAGATTCACAGTGGATCAAGAATTATTATTATAGCCTCACCTCGGCTACAGATCTTCCTGTCCTGGATTGTCATTGATGGACAGGTTCTGTGATCTCACGTTGTATTGCATTTTGGACCATAATTCTCTTAGAGCTTCTCAGCTATCGAGGTCATTCTGCACGACCTTCTGACGTATTCCTTTCAGATCGTATCCAGACGTGGATGAGGGTAATATATGCGAACGGGTGCTCTTGTCTTTTCCATTCGCCCTCTCGTTGAATCGCATTCATTAGTTTTCATTGATTGAGGGGGACGCTCCAGCTTATCTGCTTTTATTTTTCGTTGTGTTTTGAATTGTACAATGAGAATTTTTATTTTAAGGCTCCAGCAGAAGCTCATAACACTGCCCTCACCTGAGCACCAAATATAGTGAAGAAGCTCGAGATCATGGATTTGGTAACGGGGTGTTCTTCTCAGGTCTGAGGTTCTGCGGGAGGTATTTTATTTTACTCCTGCTCTCAAGACGTCCCTCGTGAGGTGCCAGATGAGCGTCCGCCAACATGCTACTAACATGTTTTTTTTCTTTTATTAGCTTTTACTATAATTTGAATCGATTTCTGTAAAATCAAGGAAGATATCTTATTTAATTTCGAACGTTACCGTTCTTTATGGTTGAATGGTCCTATTTTTGTGAGGCTATTTGTCGTTGGTAGTTCAGGGGAGTATCTGAAATATATAGCAATTTCACCTAGTTAGCAGGAAGTCTGGCAATCAAGATCTGGTAGAGGGTCGTAATAAATAAAATTGTAAGTTTGGCGATTTCAGATTTGCAATGACGACTTGATAGTTACCGACATGGCTATGCATCAGATGATGAACCTAGAAAGTTGTGCCTATATGTTAAAAGTGAACATTTTCCTGACTTTCTCGCTTTAAAACTAAAAACTTAAAAAATGAGCTTGGTGATTTTTTGGTAGAACTCCCACGATACGTTTCAGTTTTTTCAGCACACTTCAGCAAAGACTGAAGTTAATCTAAAAATTTTTTCAGGTTCTTGATAAGGATAAAAATGCAAAACTTTTTCTCAGTTGAAGCGGCTCTGAGTATCTCTCATAGAGTTTCCAAGACCCACCCTCATGTTCTGCACTTTATCCTGCACACAATGCGCAGCTGTGCTGAATACATATTATATACAGCACAGTAAAATAAGATTTATTTTACATACATTTTCTGCATATCTCATAAAATGAAGTTTTGCAGTAATACAATTTTACGAATTCGGAGAATTAATGTATTGAAAATGTTGCAAGCATCTGGTTTCAGTTCCCGAGCGTGAAAAAATTACATACAGCATACAGTTTTAAAAATGTAAACGGCCACCATGGTTACATCCATATTTTTGAATAAAATATTATATTATATGAGGATGAGCGGATGAATTCTATTGAGAACAAGCAGTATAGAAGGTTTTATCGAACACACATGTTCACAACTCACATGTGTGCGGCTGAAAAAGACGCTAAAAGACGTTTCCCTGAAAATCGGTTAGAGGGAAATCACAATATAACTTAAAGAGGTGTATTACAGGGTGGAGCTTTTTCATCGGTATAATTCGGCCTTCGATAGCGTATATAATGTACTATGAACGGGGTTTTCGTCGTAAATCCACTCCTTTCTAGAATTCAATTGGTTTTTACATGATTCTGGTTGCATTTTGATTCTACTTAAATTTGTATGCATGGCTTTAACTCCATGAGCAGCAAAGCCGTCGATAATAAAATTCCACTTGACTTGTTTTACTTTTAAAGCGGAATAAAAGTAACGCCCCGAGGGAACGAAATAAAACTACCTTTTCTTCTGTTACGTTTTAAAATTTATTCTTTGACATGATCCTTACATCGATTTGATTTGAAGTTTTATCGAATCCGTTGCAGGGCTAAGGGAGATTACTCGTGATTGAGATTTTTTAAACATGAAAATATTTTTTTAATCAAATCACATTTTTGACCTGTGACACCATCATATTTTTTTAAATAGCAAAATTTTTTGTCAAGAATTTACTCTCCTCTTCTTCGTGAATACAACGATATACCACCTCGGATACCACGTACTAGGGGTCTATTACTATTCGCTGACAAGATACAGGGTGTTTTGTTAGAAAAACATCAGTTCAATGAGAAAAATAAGTTTACAAACGAATAAAATGACAGTTTATTGAAAAGCGAATATTGAAAAAATAGATTTTAGCTTAAAACAGTGACTGAATTGAGTTTATTACCAATTAATTAGCCAAATTGTTCAAATTGTCGGCCAAGCACTTCCTGACACTGTCCGGCACGAATGTAAACGCTTTGTATTGTATTATACAGGGTGTATCTAAATAACACCGAAAAAAATTAAGGGGTGATTCTGTGATGAAAATTAAGGGGGGTATTTGGTATAGAATTTTTTGAAAAAACTCTCCCCGAAAAAGTTACACCCCTCCGAAGAATTAAAAAAAAAATTGTTTTTATTTTTTATTTTCCCTGTACAGCTAAAGACACGCAAATTGGTAAATATTAATTGTCAATGAAACTACATATTTTGAATTTTTTTCAACCCTGAAGTATGCTTAGAAGGGATTGAAATAGTCAACCCCTAAGATATTTTACCTTACAATTTTTTTTAGATTGAAATTTTTCTTTAAAAAAAACACGGCTGAATAGCTCAATTAATCTACAAACTTTTTTATCTCCATAAGTTTTTTCTGAAACTTGCGCACTTAAGAGAAAAAAAATAAATGTATTGCAAGCTCATGTTATAAATAGTGTTTTATTGAACAATAGCCAACCAAAAAATTAGGCAAAGATTCTTACAACTAAAACAACAGTAAGCAAAGAATGAAAAAAGAAACTGTCGAAGGTCAACAATACAATAATAATGCTATCAGTATTATTGTTTTTAGGAATGTCACTGCAAAGCACAGACCACTAGACCTTAAGGCAAAATATCCTCGCGTTAGCTCATCTTTGTGAAAATGCATTTCATTTATTTTTTTTCTCGTAAATGCTTAAGTTTTCGAAACAACTTGTGAAGATAAAAAAGTTTGTAGATTCATTGAGCTATTCAGCCGTGTTTTTTTTTTAGAGAAAATTTTTAATCAAAAAAAAAAATTTTGTATGGTAAAATATCTTAGGGGTTGACTATTTCAATCCCTTCTAAGCATACTTCAGGGTTGAAAAAAATTCAAAATATGTAGTTTCATTGACAATTAATATTTACCAATTTTCGTGTCTTTAGCTTAATATACAGGGAAAATAAAAAATAAAAACCATTTTTTCTTAACTCTTCGGAGGGGTGTAACTTTTTCGGGGAGAGTTTTTTCGAAAAATTCTATACCAAATACCCCCCTTAATTTTCATCGCAGAATCACCCCTTAATTTTTTTCGGTGTTATTTATATACACCCTGTATATTGACATGAGTCTTTCCATTGCGTACCTCTTATTACAACTAAAAATATATTTTTTTATTTCTGTCGTGGAGATAATTACGTAGGTAATAATTCTATAACTGGTTTAATTGAATATAATTTTATGGCTGCACGTATAAGCGAAAATGTCAGAAGCAATAAATAACTGAACCGAATAAATTTTATGTAGAACCAAAAATTTCCATACTGATTTTAACATGATTTAAGATGAAAATGGTCTGAGAATATAACGCTTGACCTCACACTAGTCGAGCATAATTCACTGCCCAAACGGAATATTGCAAAGAATATTTGAATTTCTGCTAAATTCCCTTTTATACTCGTAAAACGTTAACTTTGATAAGAAAATGGAAAGCACGGTAATGGGATTTATTATTGGGGCATGCTGTAACATGGTCACTCAAAATTTACATGACTATAATATGGCCAAATCACATAAGTTGAAGGGATGAATATTAGAAAGAAAAATGTTACGTAGGTAGGTATCGTATCAAAAGGACTTGCTTGCATAAGACCAGTATCGGCATGAATTTAAAATAATTTCTTTTCTTCACCGTTTGGCTGTAAGTTTATCTCGATAAAAATAAACTGTATACAATTTAAATAAATTTACATCATTATATTATTGTTGAGAGCCTGGGAACGCTGCCTTTCAAAACATTGTAACCTTAAATAATAATAGAAAGATCGTATTACCAAAGAAATAGCAAAAAAAAACTTTTTCTATTATACAGAGTGTCCCAGCAGCTCATTCGAAGCGGTCTCTGTGGGCCACCATTCTCACAATGGCCATCATTTAAAATTATTTTAGACTATACAAAGTATCCCAGAGAGTGGGATATCAAAGTTATGTTTTTTTTTTATGGAATGTTCCTAGGTTATTGCATTTTTAGATTGTCTGAGAAGAAAAAATAAGATTGGCTTTTACAGTTGGTGTTTAAATTGAGAAGTTTGTGAGTTATAAACAAGTGAAAATCGCCTTTTTCGAAGTTCAAGACCCTGTACAACTAAAACGGTTCAAGATAGAGAAAAACGGCTTACATGTCCCTATTTTAACTTTTTATGTACTATCCTATTGTGTAGAAACATTTGTAATTTCTTTGTTTTTTTTTATTTGGCGACGCGTGGAAAATCTCAGATTTTTTCAAATATTTTATCACCCTGTGTAAACATTTTATCTACGTCATAGGATACTATATGAAAAGTTGAAATACGGACATGTAAGCCGTTTTTCTCTATCTTGAGCTTTTAGTTGTACCGGGTCTTGAGTTTCAAAAATTGTGATTTTCACAAGGTCTCTTCCTCGGTCTCTTCTGAGACCTTGGCCTATACCGGCGGCGTCGGGCCTTAGGCCCGGAGTTTCATGTTTCATATTTTTTTCGTGTTACCTTTTTTTCTATGTCGCTGTACGGCACTGTGATCAGTAGATTCCGCGTCATAGTTAAAATCTGACATTCATCTCTTTTTGTGTTATTTTTTTTTTTTATATCGCTCCGAAGGACCAATATGGGAACTTCCGAGACCGCGCGTAAGAGTTAGATTCGCGTAAAAGTTGGTCACGCCGTCACGCGTTAGTTTGAACTGGTCGCGAAAGCGCGGATTTTTGCTGTCAAATATGTCAATGCGGTCTGTGGAATCAAAAAAATGCCGATTTAGATTTTTTTGAGGAACGTGAAGATACAATTTTGGGTATGTTTTTTTTAGGTATATAGATTTTTTTACTAAGTGCATATTATGTACCCACATACCTGAGCGCCTTAAATTTCTAAAAAATATTTTTTTTTAATCGTCATATTTTATCTTTGTTGTTATTAAAAAACCAATCAGGATAATTTTTTTCACGCATTTAGGTGATTAATTTGTCGATTCGATTGTTCTTCTAATTTTCTCAGTCATACTTAAAGTACATGAAAAATAACTTGAAAAGCATTAATTTTTATATTTTTTAATTTAAAAAAGTTTAAGCTGAACTTTTGAAGAAAATACAGGGAGACACAAATGGCCGAGCTGGAAACAGTCGGAATGACCTGCCAAAGTTTTTCGCCATTTTTACAGTTTTTACAACTGTTAAAAAAAAAACTACATATATCATCTTTTTTGTAGGTTAAAGAACGTGTCTATCATCGCGTTTTGTTATTTCTTCGATCGGTCGACAATATTTCGAACAAAATTCGAAAGCATACGTTCGAGTAGCATTTTTTAAATTGTTTTTTTTTAAGAAACGATTGCCGCTCCCAAACAGGGAATTTTCCGGGAAAATGTTTAATTTTCTCATTTGAAGAACCATTCAAAAAAGGTCTGATCTGATTTTTCGCTAGGATGACCGTTTTTTGAAAAAAAAAATTATTTGTAATTTTTAGAAAATAAAACTGATTTTTTTGTAAGCTTTTTTTTTTTTTTAATAAGCCGTTTTTGCCGACTCTTCACATGAAAATCATTTGCATCTTTTTTGTAGGCAATGAACTTTTGTCTCTCACTGTTTTGTTATTTTTTCGATCGGTCAAATAAATTTTGAAAAAAATTCGAAATAATCGAAAAACCATACGAAAAAATTATATTTTTTTATGAGGACCGATTACTGCTCACCTAATTGTTTTTTCGAAAAACGATCTTTGCAAAGTTTGTTCGTCTATGTTTTCCCTAAAACTGCACTAGCAGAATTTGTCCGCAATGTACCATTATCGCGAAAAAGTCCTATATGTGGGACGTTGCAAAAAAAAGTACGGCCCTGAACAGGGGCCTTCAAATTCTTGGATCCGGCCCATTTTCAATAGGTCGTATTTGGGGGTCACGAGCTTTGTTCCTTCCAAATTCAACTTTCAGACACTTGTGTTTCCTAAGTCGTTCCTGAAAAAACCCGAAATTCCCGAAAAAATACATTTTCATGACCCTGTCATGTCAAAAAGTCACTCTTGTTCAACTTCGATAAGATGCACCGTTTTCGAAAGAAATTCATTTTGAAATTTCATTGCATTTCTCTGAAATGTAAGTATTGCAGAACGCCGATTTCTGCCCCCATGTCATTGAAAGCAAATTCATTTTCGGTTCAAGATAAGCAAAATACGCAATTTTGAAATGGATTTTTCTCGAAAACGGTGCTCATCTTATCCAAGTTGAACAAGAGTGACTTTTTTACTCGGAAACCTTCAATATTCCATAATTTCACATCAAAATTGAAAAAACTATTGACACAAAAAAGTTGGGGTAATTTTTACCCCACACCCCCCAGATTTAACCCACCATTGGTAAAAATTTCAAAGTGATCTACAGTCTATCTTATTAGGCATAAAAACATTGATGGATATGGTAAATTTCGTCATCTTATGTTGAAAACGGTTTCGGAGATAATAAATAAAAACCTTCGTCAGGGTCCCAACTTTAAGGGGTTATAACTCAGCGGGTAAGCATTTTCGGACCCATGTTCATATGAACTTTTTTTCTTAAAATAATCTCAGGAATCGCCCCCTGAAATCTTTTGCAGTACTTATGTTAACACCCTGTATAGGCGGGGGTTGTGGGAGACGGATTAAAAAGTACATTTTTTTTCGTTGGTTTTCCACATCCTAAAGACTCCTACTCTCGCTCCTACTTTTATCTGGTTTATTATTATCAAGCTTCATGAGAAATTTTAATTTTATTTTTAAGGAAATGGTATTGAAAATGTAATTTTTGTGATTTGGACAGGTGTGATAATAATTTGAAAATCACCAATAAATTGATCAAAAAAAGCGTAAAAAAAAAGACTAGAAACATCAGAGAACATATAAAAAAAATTCGGTATTGACAAGCCATATATACTTAGAAATTATTAATAAAACTCAACTGGGTATAAGATATGCTCAAAAATTAATCAACCAGTAAACGAATTATTAACAAAATTACTTAAATCAAACAGTGGGTATCGACATTAATTGTTGAATTAAAAGGGAAAATAATGTTAAAACACTTACCTACACCCCTGCTGTCATCATTCAACAACAACTACTGCGTTGACAGTTCAACAGCCTCCAACCTGCTCCAAGATCGCCCGTTCGTTTTCTATCCACAAAGTGATTTCTAATCTATTCTCGTTATAATGTTTAGTAAAGTTCACTCTATCACTGTTATAGATGTCCAATTAAATTAACTACCACATTATCACAACAGACACAAACGAGGACACAAACTATTATAGAAAACTTTCATCCCGAGAAATGCAACCACGCGTAGTGAGACGGCACCGTAAACAAAAACAAGTACCAGTAAGCCCTTTTTCACACCTACGGTTTTTAACCGTGGCCGTGTACGGCTATGGAGCCGTGCTTAATCGAAACACGTTATCATAAATGCAAGCTTTCACACAAGACGGTTTGCTACCGGAGCCGTACACGGCTGCCGTCGCAGCACGGCTAGTTGACTGCTACGGCACGGTGCCGGAGCCGCTTACGGCAACAGAAAAACACACAAGTGTATACACCCATATACACACGTGCCGTGTGTTGATACTGTTTCGTACGATGCGGTATCGTACGGACGTTAATAACATTTTCTAAATTTACGGATATTATAATAACGAAATTATGGTTATTGAAATAGATCATGAACTACTAATTATATTAATTGAAGATCCTGTCGTATCTCGCGAAACAATGTTGCAAATTCCCCCATCGACTGTCTGTTTCCAAGAAGTGGATCAATCCAAAATTTTCTTGCTTTTCGCGGCTGTCTACGACGATGCCAAAGCATTATTAACAATATGCGTCTTTTTCGTTCATCCATCGTAGGTGCAACTGACAAAAATACTTAAAAAAAACATCCAGTGCCGCGCTGTCTACTAAAAACCGTGTGCAGTGTGAACACAAGTCAAATTAAATTACGGCACGGCTACGGCACGGTTACCGTTAGAAAACCGTATGTGTGAAAGAGACCTACCAGTACTGATAATAACTACTACTGATAATAAATAAAACAAAAAACTGGTTCCTGAAGTTGACGGATTGATAACGTTTTACTCATCTGACACAGTAGGAATCAAGTGGTTTTCTGTCATACAACTCCCTTGCAGTGTGGTCCTTATGTCCAGTATCATTATGGTTCAAAATCGCGTTTGTTGTGACTATTATTAAAACTTCTGCGCACCAATCGCATAAATACTGTAGTTTTGTGCGTCAATTCAGTAGTGAATTTTTTGAATGAATGATGAATGAATTTTCCATGGTGTACTTACAGGCAAAAGCCCTTTTTTGTTCGTGGAATATAATTTTAGTTCATATTTCGCGGCAATAGTGGAGTGTTATGCAGGCAGGCGCCACATTCATGTTGGCCCAACTCAGGCAAATCAAGGCCAACACGAACGTGTGAACGGTAAGTTCGTCTCGATTGACCAAGAATTCGGCAAAAGTTTGCCCATGTTCGCCTCTGAATCGGTAAATGACACGAATTCATAGCGCATCCCGAACATTCTCTGGGATGAATTATTATCGCCTTCTCTTGCAATTTCTTGTTATATACGGATAGGCGGTCCTGGTCGAATTCTTAAGAGTATCGTAGCTTGTAACTTTTTTAATTGTTCTTATCCTTCCTATTTAACCAATTGATGAATGAATTTTTTTCGAGAGGCATTTTAAAATAATTTTGTCACCTTGAGCTTTTTTTTCAATTTCGTTGTTAGTTCATTATTTTAACATGTGATGTGCAGCTCCCATGAAAATACTGTTGCCCGTTTTTCCGCAAGAGATGCTTGATCAAATAATTATATGAATGAAATATACCCTCGTCAAGATGTCCATTTGGCTATTTTTCCTACAAGAAACCATTCCTTTATTATTCATATACAGGTTAGAACTATTTAAAGGGCCACTATACAGAGATATCTTAAACCATTGAAGATACGAGTTCGGTTAAATTAGAGAAATGATTCGCAATTTTGTGGCCATCTCGAATCCGTCAAAACATGCAAGATATCTGTGGTCGTTCCTGAAATGTCCTGAAAAAACTGAAGAATCGAGATTTCTTATTTTCGTCATATTTTTATTATGGGAAATTAATAAATAATTTTTTGCAGGGTAGCATAAGTCGGCAAGAGCTACCTATATCTGACGTTACAAAAATTTTCAAAGCCGACTGGATTCCGGAGTTTTCATAGTCAACTTTCGTTTTTCTTATGGTCGCCATATTGATTTTTCATGTCGTTTAATATTTTTCAAAATATTAAAATATTTTTCAAAATTTTTTTTCTTCTTTTTTTTAAAAAAAAAACAACTTTTTAGACCGAATATCATAGAGAAATTAAAAAACTTTAAGGCAAGGAGTATGCAAGCAGTTGACCTTATTTCAGCAAAAAATGTTCTGTTTTTATTTGAAAAAAGAAGAATATTTTGTATGTATTTTTCTTTCCTGAAGTTTATTAATTGATGGTTTTCATTATTTTTTTCATATCGAACGACATAAAAATACAATATGGTGGCCATAAGAAAAACGAAAGTTGACTATGAAAACTCCGGGATCTAGTCGGCTTTGAAAGTTTTTGAAACGTCAGATGAATAGCTCATAACGGCTTTATGTAAGTCTACGAAAAATTATTTATTAATTTCCAATAATAAGACAGATATGGCAAAAATAAGAAATCTCGATTTTTCAGTTTTTTCAGGATATTTCCGGAAATACTGGGGGATATTTCAAATTTCTTTTTCGCAAAATACTCATCTAAAAATAGCGCAACTCTTCTCGAATTTAACCGAACTCGTATATCTTCACTGGTTTAATATATCCCTGTAGTGGCCCTTTAAATAGTTCTAACCCTGTATATTTACCATGATTCTGACATATATGTATTCCGTTTATGACGCGCCCTAACGTTTAAAGTCGTGCAGGAATCGTAATTATAGACTCATCAGCGCAGAATTCACTTTTAATACGCCTTAAAGAAAAAACCAATAGCTGTTAGATTGTATGATATTGGAGGTCGGTTTATGTCGTCAAGCCAAAATTGGTAATTCAGTAAGTAGGAAACAATGTCTCCAATAAATCAGGCGTGTTTCTTGTGCAGTATGAGGGGTAGCAACTGAAACCAAATGTGTATTGCAAATTATTGTTACGGTGACTGTTGCCATTTACAATAAATATTAATGCAACTCCTTTGCATTTCCAAACCTCTAAAAGCTATACGGTCTGATGACACCGCTGCTTACCCAAAAAAACTTACCAAGCAGTAAATTTCATAGATGGCATTTGTTATTCATGACCGACGTAAGAATTTCCAGTTCCGCAAATTTGGTAGTGTTTTCCTCTTTGAACTTTAAAGGAAAAAAGTTTACAACTGAGCTGTTAAAAATAACGAATATCCTAGTTTCCAAAATAGAGGATTTCTATACAGGGTGATTCAGGTTTTACCTTGTTAACTCTAGGGAACGATAGAGAATCTAAAAATAATATGAGTTTGATCTATGAAATATCTTCGGGAAATGCTTCGTTAAGAAAATACAGGGTGTTAAAGTTTTAAGAAAAAATTCGTAATTTTGAAATATTAAAAAATGGGCTGATTAAAATCATTTGAAATTTTGAACATTAGTTATGCTAATTGAAGTACATGATTTGATACTTCTGATAAAAAATTCTTCACTCCAGTGCGAGCTCCAGTGGCAGTGATCTGGGTGTGTTGTTACCTTTTTTATTAAATAATTTCTACGCCACTGACTTTAATGCAAATTTGTTATTTATGGTGGATACCTTGTTAATTTTGTTTAGAGGAGAAAAGTCATCTTACGTTTTTGTTGTAGGAAGCACTGTTTTCAAGATATTCCACAATGTAGGTACTCATGCAAGCTTTTTGTAATGCAATACGGTTCAATAACGATCACAAAAATAATTAACTTCTGAAAAAACTCAATAGCATTGATTTTTATGATATTTTACCTCGTACGGGTTCCTACATTGTGAAGTACCTCGGAAACAGTGAGTCCTACGACAAAAACGTACGATGACTTTTCTTCTCTAAACAACATGAGGTATCTAACAAAAATGACAAATTTGCATTAAAGTCAGTGGCGTGCAAATTATTTATTAAAAAAGGTAAGAACAAGCCCAGATCTCCGCTTCTGGATTGAAGAATTTTTCATCGGAAGTATCAAATCATGTATTTCAATTAGCAGAACTACTGTACAAAATTTCAAATTATTTCAATCAGCCAATTTTTTTTAATTTCAAAAATATGAATTTTTTCTTAAAACTTTAACACCCTGTATTTTCTTAACGAAGCATATCCTGAATATATTTCATAGAGCAAACTCATATTATTTTTCGATTCTCTATCGTTCCCTAGAGTTAACAAGATAAAACCTGAATCACCCTGTATACATACAGATAAAATTATTACGCACAGATGAATTGCTGAATGTAATCTTTGCCTAAAACTTTTTCTAATTGCACCAAACCCGTACTGTGTAATTTGTGACTTGTCGACAGTCGACTCCAAAATCCTATTTCAAAGAAATCTGTGAAAAAGTATGAAACTTCAACCATATTAGCGTGATTAAATCTCAAACAGTTATTTCTATGGCTATATACAGCCATTAATAATAATACGGCCATACGTGGTCTTTACTTTAAGCACGATGGAAATGTCCTAAATGATCCCTCACAGAAAATGTTTTCCATTATTTTTTGCATACTTTGAAAAACCAAAAACTCAGATCTATTTTCGCATAAATTATTAATGCATGAATCAACTAAAGGTTTAGTATTTTGCAAAGTTAATTGAAACAGTAAGAAACTGAAAAGCGGTTGATAATCCATAATTCTTTGATGAAACATGGTACATGGACGGCTGAAAAACCATTAAAAGATTAAGTACACAGATAACACTTTTTCAATCTGCGAATATAATAAGACATCAGGAAGTACTATAGTACTACACCTACCGTCCAAAAACCAGCTGAGCCTGCAGAGGGTTTTTGGATATGGTGGACACAACATATCCGTTATTTAAACCAATAATATGAATAACTCAACTAATAAAGGGTAAAACTGTGAATGCCAGAACAGCAAAGTATCTGTTAGATGTTTCAAAATTGCATTCTACATCGCGTTCAATATAACTGTCAATTGGCATTATTATAGTCCTTCCTAATATTAATAATTACTAAATCAAAAACAATATTGAATTATTATTTATGATTTCTGTTTGGAATTTTGATAAATTTCAGGAACTATGATGCAATTTAATGAAAATTATTAAACAAATACATATTTTGCTTGTGCCGCTCATTTCCATAATAACAGGTTTGTGAATTTTATACCTTTATCTAGTTCGGGCACTCGCGATCGCTGACACACAGCAGCAGCACAATATTTTCCAAAATCATTGATCAAGTAAAATAAGTAAATATCTTATCAAGTGGTGAAAAAAATGTATTCGGGACGGTTTCTTAATGATAATAATAGTACTAAGATCGTATTTAGAATGTCCTTACTTGAAACAATGAAATTCGTGTCTTAGATGATAAAAACGGTTTGGTAAGTTTTCCTCGTCACATGATACGTGCAAGTTCTAATTAAATATTTTGAACCGTCAACTTCAATCGAAATTAATTTTGAAAATTGAATGAGATGTCAAGAGTCTTAAGAAATAATTTATTAGTTAAGTAGGTATGTATCTGAAATGAAATGGATGAGTCGATAAGGCTAAATTTGTAACATTACGAAGATCAGACCAGACGTAAAATGTTACAAAGTTATTCTCAAAGACTTTAATTACGAGATCAATAGGAAACCCAACGTTAATTGGCAGTTTTCCTGTCAAGGTATTAATGGAGAATGTTCGTATTAACTTGCAGCATCGAAGGCTCGCAGAAAAGGAAGCCATTCTACAACATTCTTCTGAAACGGAAATATTTTTTTTCTAGTTAAGCTCCTAAATTGCTTAACTGTCAATTATTTCATCAATTAAAAAATCATCATTTCTGTCTCGGAGCTGCTAGGAAAGCGTTTTGTGTCTCGTTATTTTTGTAATAATAAACTATCGGGGAAATTATAAATTGCAGTTTGTATGTTTATAACTCCGGCAAAACGAAAAATTTTCGAGATACACTAATAAGATACAAATAATAAGTTAAGCTTGGAATAAAAAATCAATTTTATTGAATGTCTTCTAAATTATTGAAAATATTTTTCTAAATTTTGCTACAAGTTGATATTAGTAGAGGGGTAAAATATTGTAGTACAAAAAAACTTCTCGAAGAAACCAGTGGCGTAGTTACGGAGGTTATTGTTCTTTTAAGCCCCGAAACTGCTACGCCACTGGAGAAAATCAATTTTTAAAAACTTATTTCGAAATTTTATTTTATTACTTGAAAAAGATACTCTTCCTAAAGATGTCTAGGATGCTTAGTTTTTGAGATATTTCGATTTATTTTATTAAAAATGATAATGCTCAAAAAATGTCATTTTTTTAATAACCGTTTTCTTAAAGAATTAAAATGAAATTTCAAAATAAGTTTATAGTAACTTTCATTGTTTAAGTAATATCGTCTCCTTCAACTGCCAATGCAAACAGACACAAAATAATAATATTTTTAATAGCACTTCTCTCTTGAAGTTTGAAGTTTACAGTTTTATTATGTAATATTTTTTATAAAAAAACAAAATATCTCAAAGCCTGCGCATGCTAGAGACCTTTACTAAGAGTATCTTTTTTTCCTAGTAATAATATAAAATTTCGAAATAAGCTGTAAAAAAACTCCCGTAACTACACCACTGGTTTCTTTTGAGAAGTTTTTTTGTATTACAAAATTTTACTCCTCCCTTAATATTATTAACCTGTAGCAAAATTGAGAAAAATGCTTTCAATAATTTAGATATTCAATAAAATTGATTTTTTATCCAAGTATCTCGAAAATAAAGCTTTTTAGAGAAAAACTTTATAGAAAAAACCTTCTTGCGCATCAATCGCATACCTAAATAGTGTATTTTTATGTGTATTTTCACCGCTTTTCAAATTGGCTTTCTGAAATTTTCCATCATGATCAAGTCATATTAGCGTAGTGGTTTACTGTGAAAATTGCATTTCATTTCGTTTGAAAACATAAAATGGATTTTTGATTTAACAAAACAATAAATTTTGACAAATTTTAACAATTTTGTCCCTTTTCCTATGCACGCCACTGGCTAACTTTACTTCAAAAATGCTATTTTTTACACCCCCTTTAATAAATTCGAAAAAAGTGAAAGAGAGTTTTGAAAACCGAAATTTTGAAATATTAGAGGAATAAAAATCATTTAAAAATATTCTAATATCTCCGTTATATTTCCTATTTGCTTCTTGAAATTTTTTAGAGTTAAGAATTCTTAGTATAGTTGTCTACTGGAAAAATTTCAGTTTAATTCCTTCAAAAATGTGCTCATAAATTGTTAGAGAAATTGATCGATTTCTGCCGTTTTCCTACCCCCGCCACTGGCTTATTAATAGAAATAATCTAAATTTTGTTACATTAAATCAAATTTCAAATAATGTTCTTCCAATCCTGTTGATTTGGTTTCAACATTTTTTTCCATCTAGCTCATACAGGGGTTAAAAAAATAGCTAATTTTCCGAAAATTCAAATGACCGCCATTTTGAAACGGCTCAACCGATTTGGTTCAAGTACAATACCAGACTACTACTACTTATGGATGTCTTACTCCCACAAAAAAGTCAGTCCCCTAGATTGAAAACTGCGACCTGAAATGATACCACAAGAACCGGATTTCTGGAATTTTGAAAGGACACTCTGTAGGAGTAACGCGACTTTTGGAAATTTTTTAACGAAAATCAAACGTCATCCCAAAGTTTCAAAAGAGTAAAAAATTTCGTTCACTAATCTTGAAAGATAGGAGCGTTTTTAAAATCAAAATTTCGTGATTTTGGAGAAATATCTAAATAATTTTTGAAAACCACTTTTTCGTGATTTGGGTGATTTTCGAAAAATGATTTCGTCCTCAATAATGTATATTTTATTAAAAAAATACACTAATACCATTATTTTTACGTGTTCTACCTTTTGCTGGAGCTATGAACATATAAACTGACACAGCCTGTATATATCGAAAGTCACAATCGGAACTTTTTTCTCTCGAAAAGATGGGCGCTGATGTACTAGGAATAAATTTGACGTAATAGTTGACATAAAAATTTTGAATAGAATCCAGAACTCTAAAGAAAGAGTTCCAATACTCTGTCGTAAACTTCATGTCTCTTAAATTGTATATTTTTTTCAAGCAGATTGTTTGAGGAGATAAACAGCGAAAATATGAAAAAGGAAGAAGAAAATAATGGAACAACTCAGTAATCTACAGTTGGGCTCTGCTTTAAAATTAGGTTTCTGTGTCTAATAAAATAAATCAAATAGAAAGTCAATAATTAAATCCCAGTAGATTTTAAATATCGTATCAGAATCCTCTGGAGTATTGTAACTGAGAGCGGAGTAGACGGTTTTTACTCTTTCAATAATTACAGGCGAGAGTAGTTGTTAGTCCCTGCTCCACAGGTTCGTTAGCGGGTCTATGCCGAACTAAGATGTAAGCATCTGGAATATGAAGCACTGACAAACATGAAACGGAGACCTGTAAACTTTGAGTTGTGTTGAATAAGGTTTCCCAAAATGTTCTTAACTTGAAAATGACTTGGGATGCCTTATGATTTGTCAATCGGGCAAATTCTATATACCTAGTTTACCTTAATTGAAATAGCGAATTATTTACTATTTACATTTACTATTTTAGATCCATTAGTCGCGCGATCATCGATTAATGGCATATACAAATTATGTAATAATCGAAGGGGTACGACAAGAATTCATGTAACATGTATTTATATGCGAATACAATGATTTCGACTCACAAATGCTCAGACGCGGATTTGTGGTGGCGTATCCATTCATGTGTAACAATTGACCCCCAAATCGAACGCCTAACTGAATTATTTAAAAAGAAGAGAACACTTAGTCTCTGTCCTCACTGTCTGTTGAATTCCCGCCCTCACTTCTAACTTTGAATTTGAGGTTATCACGCCGTTAAGGCTTGAATGTTTGAATTTGAGGTTATCCGGTCTTATTTCAAATACTTCAAACAAAATGGGCGACATTACTTACCCTGTGTGTTTGTGATCGTCTAGCGTTGTGGACCTATAGGACTCTACTCAGTTCTAAATATGAAAAGAATCAACGATAACTGTGGAAATGGATCTTCTTAGATTAGCCGTTTGCATGGAAGGTAACGAGGTCCGGTTAAGGAGGCTACCGGCCTATGAGTTGGGGGGACCCCTGTCCGAGGTCCCGTTAGGATGCTACTGATATTAGGCTACTTCTATTAGGCTCTTTAATTGGCCTCCCTGTCAAGGACGAAAATGCTAGTTAGATTCACATAAGGCCCTTTCACTCGTAGTTCAATAGATGGGTAAACAATTATCAATCGAAATTATCCACTCCTTTGAATTCAGTTGGTCGGAGATCGAGAATTAAATGTCGTTAACGTTGATTGAATTCACAGAAAGAAATATTAATATGAAATAACTTGAATTTACATTAAAAAGGATCAATTTGAAAATCAAGATGAATAATAACCTGTTGGACAGTTGTTATGTCGAATAAATGTGTTCGTAGAGTATAAATAAATAATAAAAAAATATAAACCAATAAATAAAGTGAAGAATAGGTAGTTTAAGTTAATTATTTAAGAAAGTTTAAATTATAAACATGCGATCACAGGAGATTTCCTTGTTGTTAATTCCTTTTTTTTTTTAAACATGTGACCCAAATTGTTGAGTCAATCTCGATTTTTTCCATTTTTTAAATTCCTTGATCAAAAATGGGCGATTTATAATGAGTCAGATAAATTATTAATTTAAATAAATAAGTGGAATGATCTGAAGGTACGAAAGAACAACGGAAAGTAAAAATGTGACAAAAATTCCAACCCTTATTTATGAAAGTGCATGCGTTAAATAATTTTATTTAATTTACAAGCGTATCTTCATTCAAATCCAATGAGAAAAAATAAATAAAAATAAATAGCCAGCATTCGAATGCATTCCAGCTGAACATCACTGTAAGTTAAGGATATAAAGCAATCCGTAACCTTTTCACAACTCTCCAAGTCGATTTAATCTGCCAAGTTCATTTTATAAAGGCGAAGTCCAAAAAGAACTAAAACTAAACTCAGCGGTGACTTTTATCAACGTTGTATTTTACAAAAAATAATACGTCGAGTCACTTTGAATGGATGAGACTCGACACTCCATAACTCAAATCTCACTTTCATTAATAATTTCTTCCAAATTTAATTAACTTGGTCGATTTTATCTACATAAATATTCCAATAAACCAGAAAAGAAACTTTTTCCAGCTACGTAAAATGTGAATTTATGAACTAATTATCGTAACATACGAATAATTATTGAATAAATAATAATATTACAATAGAATAAGAAAATATAACTAATAACGGTGTGATCATTGCAGCACAAGAAGTAT
This sequence comes from Malachius bipustulatus, assembly GCA_910589415.1. Taxonomy (NCBI): domain Eukaryota; kingdom Metazoa; phylum Arthropoda; class Insecta; order Coleoptera; family Melyridae; genus Malachius; species Malachius bipustulatus. The sequence goes on along the minus strand of OU342639.1, from coordinate 31,818,615 downwards.
AGAACCGATTAGATTCAGCTTCATAACTGCCATTTTAAGTCGACGGTATTCCAAATGAAGAAACGTAAAAGGGTATTAACATTAACACAGGAGTATCTCTATACTCCCGTAGGATTGAGTATTGTACTTGGCACTTTAAACTGAATTTACGAGTGAACTTAGAACTTACTAGAACAAAATATAATATATAATTTTTAAATGTAGATATTCTAAAAATTAGCTAATGCATTAGTAAATAGTAAATCACCTGAAAGTTGAATCAATAAGTAGATGTAATAAGTGAATGGATATAATAATGTGACATAGAATTGTTATGACATGTTGCAGGCAGTAGTTCCATTATAACGAATGGAAAAAACATAGAAATAAATAATAGAAAGCTGCCAACATATGCATGCAAATTATCGACTGGTTGAAAAGTCAATAACTTTGTAAGTTTAATTGTCAAGGATGGTAGGATTACCCTGTGATAATAAGGAGGGACGAGGGGCTTCAAACACAGTTGAACGATAACACTTAAACTATATTAGATGTGATTAATTATTGTTAATTAATTGAATGAATCGTTATTACTCATATCAATGCCACTACGTTTACGCTGACGAATAACATTTCTTTTTTAATATTACTCTACTATAGTATATCTAATGTTTATTGACATATAAGGTATACCTGGCATAGCCGACAGTAACTACGGGGGCTCAGCGAGTTTACTCTCCAGAAAAAAATCCAGGTTTTACATGACAATTGAAGGAAATCTTGATTCACCGAGGTATACTGCAAAATAAAACGTCATTGAGGTTTGGACAGTGACGTTCGGCGCTCGAACAGGTCCCTTGTTGTTAGTTCTGTGGGGCCAGTTTTTGGACGTGACAAGGCAAATCACAGAGTATAAGCTCTCTCCAAAGTTTGGTAGAAAATAGACCTGTCATATTTTTTATTATTGAAAATGCGCATGCACTGCAGGGAAATCCCTATGACGCTCTGGAAGCGGTGCATTAGCGGAGATGTCGATTCATGTTGGGTTTGAATCGTTTCAGGTTGTATTCGTCAGGAAAAACGCGTATGGTTTCCCTTTTTGAAGACAAAAATCACTTTAGATCGGGACGGAATAAGCGGAGGAGGTAGACAAATAAAAAATTCTAATAAGATATGATATCTTAATCTTCAGAGAAAAAATAGACGGGGAGAAGAAATATTTGGTCAGATGAGACACCAGTTTTGAAAATTAAACGATCTTCCATGATGATATCACGTTAGATTATAAAGGTGCATCATGCTGGGGTGTGTGGAGTCAGAAGACTGTTGACTGAATATTCAGCTCTGGTCCAGATATCACCTGTCGGCTGTATTTTCGTCATATTTCTGGAAAGTTGTGCAATTAGTTCGAGCGTGGGTCGATAAAATAGATCGGCTTAAAGCTGTTGCATCCGTTTCTAGTGCGTTTACAGATCATAGTTAGTTTCGTATCGGGGAAGATGATAGTTTTCAAAAGCTTCTTTCAGAAAAGCAACAGTGCATGGATACATTGCTTTGAAGTAGAAAATAAAAGCATATATCAAATACTGCGACTCCAATTCAATGATATGGATATTGATAAATGAGGCAAAATATTTACTCGGAATATAATATAAACTTGAGTCTTGAAATCTTATCTAGCCTTGTCGAGGACCCAGTTTATCCGGACTTGTTCTACATATAAAAGTAGTAAAGGATAAATTTCTTCCAATCTCTAAGGATTACATAAACTCAAATTGAAATATGAGTTCGTTTAAAATATATAGAATTATCTCGACGAGGAAAATGCTTCAAACGGATTTATTTTTTTATGACTACGCCCATACAATTCCCTTATTGAAATCTTTTATCTTCAGCTATCAACTTCTATTAGAATATTTTTATGCTGAAATCTGTATGCAGCTACTTGCATTATAATGGGGATAAAGTTCTCCATAATATTCATAACTTTGTTATTTACCTTTCTTTTAGTGTATTTTTTAACAAAAAAATACACTATTGAGGACGACATCACTTTTCGAAAATCACCCAAACTCATCAAATGTCCACCGATCATGACCCCCAGATTACGAAAAAGTGGTTTTCCAAAATTCACCTGCCCACGATATATATATATATATATTTATATATATATATATATTTATATATTTATATATATATATATTTCTCCAAAATCGCGAAATTTCGATTTTCAAAACGCTCCTGTAGCTTTATCTTTCAAGATTAGTGAACGAAATTTTGGATTCTTGTAAAGCTGAGGAATGACTTTAGATTTTCGTTGAAAAAATTTCCAAAAGTCACGTTACTTCTACAGGGTGTCCCTTCAAAGTTCCACATATCCGGGTTTTGTCATCTCATTTCAGGTCGCAGTTTTGAATCTAGGAGGCTGAAATTTTTGTGGGAGTAAGATATCCACAAGGAGTGGTCTGGTATTGCACTTGAGCAAAATCGGCCGAGCCGTTTCAAAATGGCAGCCATTTTAATTTTTGGAAAAAGGACTATTTTTTTAACCCCTGTATAAGCTAGATAGAAAAAGAGTTTTATATCAAATTCACAATATTGGAAGTAAATGACTTGAAATTTAATTTCATGCAACAAAATTTGCATTTTTTCTATTAATAAGCCAGTGGCGTGGGTAGAAAAAGGGTAAAAATGGCTAAATTTCTCCAACAATTTATGAGCACATTTTTGAAGTAATTAAACTGAAATTTTTACAGTAGACAACTATACTAATAGACTTCAACCCTTGAGAATTTCAAAAAGTAAATAAGAAAAATGGCGGAGATATTCGATTTTTTTTTACATGATGTTTTTTTTAAATTAATTTCTCTAAATTTTTAAAAACGTTCCTGTAGCTTCATCTTTCAAGATTAATGAACGAAATTTTTTACTCTTATAAACCTTAGGGCTGACGTTTGATTTTCGTAAAAAACATTTTCCTAGAGTTGTGTTACTTCTACAGGATGTCCCTCCGAATTTCAGAAAAAAAACCGTCCGTGAGGCACGGTTTCTGGTCGAAGTTTTCAATCTAGAGCGCTGAAATTTTTTTGGTAGTAAGATACCTTCAAGTAGTCGTCTGGTACTGTATTTGAGTAAAATAGGTAAAGACATTCCAAAATGGCGGCCTTTTCAATTTTTGGAAAATGGCTAGATTTTGAACCCCTAAATAGGCAAGATCAAAAACTTTTAAACAAAATTAACAAGATTGGAATAAACTTATTTGAAATTTGAGCTAATGCAATACAATTTGCATCATTTCTATTAATAAGCCAGAGGCGTGGGTAGGAAAAGGGTAAAAATGTCTACATTTCTATAAACATTCATGAGCTTATTTTTGAAGGAATAGAACGGAAATTTTGATAGTAGACAACTATACTAATAGCATTTAACCTTCAAAAATTTCAAGAAGCAAATATAAAAATGGCGGAGATATATTCGAATATTTTTAAATGATGTTTATTCCTCTAAAATTTCAAACTTTCGGTTTTCAAAACTCTCCTTTCAGTTTTTTCCGAATTTATTAAAGGTAGTGTAAAAAATAGTATTTTTCAAGTAAAGTTAGCCAGTGGCGGGCATAGGAAAAGGGACAAAATTGTAAAATTTTGCCAATTTTTTTGATTTTTAAATTTAAAAATCCGATCTAAGGCTCGTGTTTAAACGAAATGAAATGAAATTATCACAGAAAATTTTTCACATTAAAGCACTACGCTAACATGACATGACTGTGGAAAATTTCAGAAAGCCAATAATTTAAAAAGCGGTGAAAATATTCATAATTGAATCGCATAAAAATACACTATTTCTGCGATTGATGCGCAAGAAGGTTTTTTCTAAATCCCGAAATAGGTCGATGTTGTTTGTAAAAAAGGCATTTACCTATCAACATAAAAATTATTTTTTTTATCAAATCACCAAGAGATTTAAGGTGGAAAACACACTGTAATTTCAGTTCTGCTTGAACGTGAATTGTGAACGTGTTTTAATAGTTTTTTGTTTTTAATTACTGTAGTAATTAGGAAAAATGGCCTGCTGTTTACAGGAATAACAAAAAAAATGAAGTTTTGATAATTAATAATTCGGAGATCGGTTCAGATTTCACACTGAAGCTCTGATTTATTCAATCAAGAACATCCAAATAGACCGCCTATTCTATTGGTACGTTCACAGTCAGTAGGATAGTTTCAAAATTTACTGAAACCAGGAAGTGTGAAAGACTTACCTCGGCCAGGTAGGCCTAAAATACCTGATGATAAAAAACTGACAAAAGGAAAATTTCATCCCTACAAGCCTCAAAATTGATCCATGAATTAAATGAAAATGATCCCGACCGTCGACAGTTCTGTGAAGAGTTCCAGTTGAGATGTGACGAAAATCCCAACTTATTTTCTCGGACGAGACGACTTTTTGTTTGAACGGGACACAGTGAACCGCCGCATAATTCCAGATACTGGTCACAGGAAAATCCTCGCTGAACCAGAGAGTCTCACACCCAGAGACAAGGAAAAATAAGCGTTTGGGCTGCAATAATTGGAGACCGGTTTCTAGGACCCTATTTTTTTCACCGCTGAGTGGTATTTTGCTTTTCCTATAACGGGGCGAATAACAATATGCCCGACAAAAGAATCTGGCCTGTGTGGGGCCTGAGAATTGACCAAAAATTACTTTTTTCCGACCAATGGGCAACAGGCCTACAGACAGAAAAATGACTGAACCTATTTTTAATTTTATTGTCCGAAAACGGTTTGATTAGACAGGAGTTGTTGAGCAGATGTTATGGTGAGGTGTAGAATTGTAGAATAATAAATGATTGATAAATGATAAATTATAAATGATAAATTATTGATATTATAATAGGTTGAAGGACCATGGCTGAGCTCAAGATCACTATAAATTTCGAATAAAAAGGTGTCCAGACGAGTTGAGTGTTTGTAACGTATTATATACGTTAGAGTCGCAAAAATTAGGATTTTCCTCCTATTTTCTATTTTTCATTTAGACAATACTTATTCTAAATATCATATTTGTTAAAACTTATACCAAAGAATGGTACAAGCATCAGTGCAATCTCTTTTTGAATAGGCCTACTAATTAGTGGAATTAAATGTTATAGTAACCTTTAATATATATTTCACTATTTCCTACTAGTGGCGCTGCCTTTCAATGTAAACGGGCGAGATTTTTTAAATCACGGTTCCCTGCTGATTCATGCACTGAAATAACGTCCGCAATGCGAAATCAAGGAAGGAAGAAATCGCGAAGGTGGGCATGAGTAAAATTAAAATTAACCATCGACTCGCCAACAGCATGGGTCATAGCTTATCTTCAATATCTTTCCCTGGACCTGTAATTATTTTCTGATAAAAATTATCAAATCTAATAATTGGATTTCATAATTGTTATAGTTTTCCTCTTTGTCCCTTTTTCCGGACGAGTTCATCTTCCGATTTGGTGTCTTCTCTTCCCCGCGTTGCCTTGGGATACAGTGTACAGACAAGAAGGAAAACTGGTGAGCAAATGATGGTTTTCGAGAAACGAATTTACCGCGACAAATGATTTTTTATTAATGGAATTAGTGTATCGATCATTATTTTCTAAAAACTCCTTCCATCCCTAGCACTTGCTATTTCTAACGGGGCGAATACCAATATGCCTCAAGAAAGAATCTGGTTTCAACAGGATGGAGCTCCTCCTAATTTTGGTGTTAATGTTAGGCATTCTCAACAACGTATTTCCTGGCAGGTGGATGCCGGGCCTTTTTTACGAGTAAAATCGACCTGTTTCGGGATTTCAGAAAAAATTGTAAATGAATATTATGCGGAACTTTATCATCATGCACGCTGTATAGCAGAAGACGCATATAACTCTAAATAACAAAAATATTACTAAATAGGTATATACGTCCAAAAAAGGAAGAATCCAACAGTCGATTGAAATTATTCATCTCGAGAGTTGTTTGTGCGATAAAATTGAGGTTTCCTATTGTAAGATTCTCGTTTCCATTTTAATGGAAATTGATTTTTTTAAGCTTCTATTTAATATAAAATTTACATGACACCTGTTATCAAGACACACCATAAAATATCAGGTCATCAAACTATCTTAAATGTCGTTCCTCTTAAGTCATTTAATTATTTTCTAATTAAAAAATGTTATATTTCTTCTTAAATAGAAATTTAAAAAAATTCGGGGTTTATTAAAATTACTGGATCCGAAATAACGATGTAACTTCGTAACGATGTAACTTTGTGGTAGAGCCCTGAATTTCTTTCAAACTGATCATGAAATAATTGGTCGAATGTAAAATATATTCACTTTCCTATTAACAAGCTCTTCATTCTGTCGAGAATTTGGAAACTTTAAAAAATGGAAGTTGCTAGCACTAATTAGAGATTTTATGAATATTTAAAAAAACTTTATACATCCAGAATTTTCATGAGTAGACCATTATTCCTAAGTAAATGTGTTAAGTCCTCAAATTAATTAGTAAGTTGAGAATGATGAGGTAGGTACCTTATAAGATTGTTAACAAAATCTTTAGTCACGAAAATCTAATGAATAATATTATATTCCTTTCAAGAACGGCTCTGTTTTACGTTTTCATATCAGCGTTCCATTTTCTGTACATACTAACTCCGGAATTTTCTCATAAACTTTTGCCAGGTATATATATAACTCTCTACAGAAAAATAATACATGAATTTAATATAGGTATCTATAGAGATAGAAAGTAAATGCTTCTGCGTTATATACACCGATAACTCAAGCCAATTTTATTATGTACTGCAACGGATTTTCCGGTAAAAAAGATTCGTCTAGAAAACAAACTCAGACTCAATTAATCAATTATTTATTAAAGAAATTATAGTTTATTTTACACTATTTTATCAATTTTTTAGTATTTATTCTTATATTTATTTATATTGGGCGTAGCAGGTAGCTTAGCGAATTTCTTTAGCTCAGTTAAATCTAATTTTTTATCCTCAGAGTACTACAGAGGATCCTCCACAGAAATTAACATAAAAACTATTTTTCTGTGGAGTAAAGTGCCTTTTATAAGACAAATACGAGAAAAACTTATTATAAAAGTTCTTATTATAATAGTAACCAATTTCTGTTACTATTTTGATCGAGGAGGTAAATACTCGTACGATGCTTTGTTGGATATTTCGATATTGTTATGTTTCAGTATTGGTCCTCTAGGAGCGATATAGAAAAAACAATAAATGAATACTAACATATTCTCGCTTTGACGGGGAAGATTCTACCTATAATATGAGAACCGAAGGCCCGATAGCCATTTGCAGGACCGATAAGATCTTGTTATACAGTGTGTCGCATTTAAGATGAATACAGCCCTGTATTTTCGTTATTCGAAGAGGATGGAGTTTGAAATTTTGTACAGCCATACAGACTGATGAGCCACACTTTTTACGATATCTAACTTAAATTTGATCTTTGAACCCTTCGTAAAGAGGGCAAAGGGGATATTTTGTTTCGCGTTAGAGATATCGAAGAAAGTTACTAAAAAAAATTGTTCAGAATATTTTGCTTCCCACTAAGTACACTGAGTTTCATGACAAAATTTGCATTTGAATTTTTTCATTATTTTGGTCTCTCAGAAAATTATGGTTTATCTTAATTTCCATGGAAAGTAATAATTTGACACATTTAACACTACTGTCCGATAATTCTTCCGAGACCGGCGTAGTCGAGTAGTCTCGGAACTATACGCGCACTTAATACACGCATGAAAAGTTGTATCGCTTGGTCTGTCACACTTTTCTAGGAAACACTCTAGAGCCGCATTTTTCGTCGTAGAAAGTTGAAATTTGGCCCAATTGAAGAGGCGCACGGTTCCACGATGACTGTTGAAAATGAGAAGGAACCGTTACCTGCATGGAAGTGTATTTTTTTCTTGAATTTCGAGTTTTTTCGGGAACGACCTAGGAAACATTCTAAGTGTCTGAAAGTTGCACCGATCGGGTTGAAATTTGGTAGGGACGTAGCTTAGCAACCCCGAATACGACCTATTGAAATTTTTTAGGTCTTTTTTCAGGGTCGTGCTTTTTTTTTCAACGTCCCACATATAAGACTTTTTCTCGGTAACGGTACATTGCGAACAAATTCTGCTAGTACAGCTACTTAAGAAAAGCAGAAACGTACAAACTTTGTAGAGATCGTTTATCGTAAAATAATTAGGTGAGCGGTAATCCGCCCTCAAAAAAAAAACATATAATTTTTTTGCTTGTTTTTTTGTTAATTTTTAATTTTTTTTTCAAAATTTATTTGACCGATCAAAAAAACAACGAATCAGTGACATAGAAAAATTTGCCTAGGTACAAAAAAGATAAAGATGATTCTTACGTGAAAAGTCGCCAAAAGCGGCTTATTCAATAAACAAAAAAATTAGTTTCATTTTCTAAAAATTACAAATAATTTTTTTTTTAAACGGTGCATCCTAGCGAAAAATCAAATCAGACCTTTTTTGAATAAACCAAAAAAAAAAAAAAAAAAAACTTTTTTGAATAGTTCTTAAAATGGTATCTTTTTTATTTGAAACATTTTCCCGGAAAATTACCTCTTTTGGTTTCTTTAAAAAAACAATAACCGATCGAAAAAATAACAAAACGCTATGATAGAGATGTTATTTACCTACAACAAAGATATATATAGTTTTTTCCTTAACCGTTGTCAAAACTGACTTAATCGGGAAAAACTTCGGCAGGTCATTGAGACTTTTCATACGTGTTTTACGCTTCCCCAAAATATATCTTCGTGAATCTTCGACATCATTATACTTTTCTCAATTTTTTTTTCTTCCACATATAATCTGAAGTCTTAGGCTTCAAATCATCTCGTATAATATATAAACACTTTTAACGAAAAATAAAAAAATTCCTCGCTGCTCGAAAATTAGCTTAAACTTTTTTTTTATTAAAAAATCTAAAATTATTGCTTTTCAATTTTTTTTTCATGTACTTTAAGTATGACTGAGAAAACTAGAAGAACAATCGCATCGACAATTAACTCACCTAAATGCGTGTGGAAAATTATCCTGATTGGTCTTTTAATAACAAAGATATGATAATTTTAAAAAATTAGTTTTTTAGAAATGCGCGTAGGTACTTGGGTGCATATGCAGTTAGTCGCTGCTCGTTTGCCAACTAAAACAAAGAATCCACTTACCTAAAAAAAATCTCAGACCTAAAAAATATCCATACTGTCAAATTAACGCGTGACTAACTTTTTCGCGAATCTAACTTTTACGCGCAGTCTCGGAAGTTCCCATATGGGTCCTTCAGGAGCGATATATAGAAAAAAATTACACAAAATGAGGTGAATAGCTTTAACATAGATGGGCAATCTACTCCTTAAAGGGCCGAAGTAATATAGAAAAAAATGTTAGTAACAAAAAAATTACAAATTTTAACTTTGACGAGGAATCTACTGACACTTCGGGCCGAAGGTCCGTTGATCGCCCCGTTGACTATTCTTAATAGATTCTTGGCTTCTAGGAAATTTAACACAGTTCAACGATAAATTTCAACGATAATGTTGAAAAATTAAAATAATACTTTATTTACCAAATCATACGCTTACAATAAAAATAATTAGGGAAGAATAGGTTGGAATCTGTTGGAAAAAAATCAAGCAGAAAGGTAGGAATATTTGCTAAATATGGCACTTGGTATAACAAAAGTAGGGGGAAGGAAACTCCGGAAGATGCGGTTTCCGTTCTGAAATTACATGCAGATCTAGGGAGATTGGGTTTAAGAAGTGCGACTATAATTGCAATTTGTATTCTGGAAGGTACACGATTTAATTAAAACTGACCTAAAATGTGTTCTACAAAGACATATCTTTGCATCATCCACCATCCCAGCAGAGGCGTAACATTAATAAGAGTTTCTAATTGATACTAAGCGTCTAAATAAGTGTTTCCTTCCAGTTTAAATTTTTAATAACGAAATTATCTTATTATTCATAAATCTTATTATTATACCCTTCAGTGACATTATTTGATTTATTAGAAGCTAGAAATTAAATGTCAAACGGTATAGTGTTAGTGTTTATGCAGTGCTTGAGTAGGTCAAAATAGAGAGGTGAAGCCCTACACTATACCTACGTACTACGTAGAATTATGAAATATAATTGGTTGACCATCAATTAAAATCCTTTGGTCTGACCATGCACGTTCATGATACAATTATCTTACGAGTTTACGAGAGATGATATCGCCCAGATTTACCCTCTACGCGTAACGTTTGGTTTGATGACATCACACGGAATTCAGTTTCTCTGTGATTAATGCACTTAAATCAGCAAGAATGATGTTATTCAAACGTTAATAAACTTTTTTATAGATTTACCGTGGTTTAAAAAAATCCTATATTACAATAAACAAAGATAGGAAAAGTACGTAATGACAATTTTACTTACGTTTTTATTAACTCGCTGTCTTGTCTGTCTGTCAGTGCAAAACTTGCAATCGATTTTAAGTTCACTTCTCGTAATAGAGCTAGGGGCTTGAAACCTTCAACATATCTCAGAACCGGATGACAGTGCAATACTAAGTCGCTTTATGGTCTGTCTGATAGGTGGAGCCAGGTTCGATCGATAATAGTAATAGTAATAGTAGACCTTGTGTGTTTACTGTTGTTAAGAACAAAATAATGTAGGTCGTATCTTTGTCTAACTAATACTTAAATTGATTCAAATTTACGGGATTTATTAAGGTAATATGGCAGGCTTGCGGGAGGTATTATAATACTCAGGAAACAAGATCCAATTTTGCTACATTGATGAACAAGTTGATGAATTTATAGAAATTTCTTAAGACAAGAACGTTTTCTGAACATCGATGTTTCACTGGTTATTTCCAGCTCTTCAGTCTGATATATTATCAACAGAAAAGGAGTGTAAAAAATCCGCATAAGTAAATTGATTTTTCGAAAACTTAGTGACTTATTGCATCAATACAACTTTAAATATGAAACCAAACTCCCTCAAAGAAATCTGCAAATTTTTCACTGCCATTTCTGACTGTTCATTGAAAAATGACATATTGAACGTATACTTTCAGTAAAATTCCAAAAGACAAATATTAGCATTGTTTAGGAAAAATCTAGGCACTCCACTGGAATCAAATTCTTTAATGAGAGGAAGTACAGTAAAGAACCCTTCACTTAAATAAAAAAATAGAAATTACCATTGTTTAAAGAACTCGCGAAATTTTTTTAATCTGGAATATTTAAATTTTTTTGTAAAAATTTTCCACCATTATCGCGCAGTTATTTCCACGCTCATTATGTGCTGAGCTGAAGTCCATGTTGAATTGACATTTTGACATAATGGACTGTGGTATGTAGTACACTAGACTAGAAATTAATTATCTGCCCTAGTTCAGGTATTTAGTTATTATGGTCAACATAAAAGCGCTTTAACTTATATTTTGATTAGGTATACTCATACTCAGACTGAGCGAAATACCCTCACTCAAACCACGGACTTACCTGTAATCCGTATCGTTATTTTCCTGGCTGTAAGTAAACCTTAATTTGGGGGGTTTCAGCCCTTAAATGCACGGTAGATGTAGTAGGTATATAATAGCCACATTCGGAACATTCAAACAAGAGAAAACCTCGGATAGTGAAGGGACAGAAAACCCTCCGAAAGGTAAATACGAACAATGCGACATGGCCTATGGAAGTTAGTATAGAAAATGGGAGCCGATATTGCCAACGCTTTCCCTCCATTAATAATCCGCCGGTACTTAATCCTTTAATAACTGAAATTTGATTACACTTGAATAACTGGAGCGTTTTGAATTAGCCCTTTTCCATTTAACTGTACACCCAGGAATACATGCACGTGCCGTATCTCAACGGAACGCTTATTGTTATTGTCTTGGGGTCTATTTTTTTTAGTTAATCTTGATGTAGGATGTATAGGTAAAACACTTATATTTATATGTGGTAACTTTCCTGCGGAAAAATTATCCACATTATAGTTAAGTATATAAAAATATATCCAGACCAACTCATTGCTGCATGTTTATAATAAAACGTTGAGCAAATGGCCATTAATCTTGCAACCTAGCCGCCTTTTCATATATAACTTTGCAGGTTTCATATATTTGGATCCGTAAAATTCATCTTACCTAAAGTCTCCTTAAAATTATATTAAAGTTTGTAACTGCATGATTTATAAAAAATTTAGAATCGATAACACAAAAAACACTAACTACTTTTTATATGATTTTGGTAAAAATAACACATACCGACGAGATTGGGTCTATTTTTCATTATAAAAAGTAATCTTTATTCTTTGAAGATTTCCATCCGTCTATATTGCCTTTGACACATCGATTTTGCCATGCGAACGACTTTAGAAATATTGATTAAAACTTTCCGAATCTTTATTGTGATCTCGGTTGTTGTTCGAGGAAATGCCGAAAGTTCTATAAGCTCGGCGTCAAAAAACCTTAAAAATAGTTTCTTTCAATTCCAAACCAAGAAGAAAATAAATTGCCCTTCTTCCGGGACTAAAACTATCTGCATTATACAGGGTATCCCATTTAAAATAAACTACGTGGAGAACTAGAAAACCTTCTTGCGCATCAATCGCAGAAATAGTGTATTTTTATGCGATTCAATTATGAATATTTTCACCGCTTTTTAAATTATTGGCTTTCTGAAATTTTCCATAGTCATGTCATGTTAGCGTAGTGCTTTAATGTGAAAAATTTTCTGTGATAATTTCATTTCATTTCGTTTCAACACGTGCCTTAGAATGGATTTTTAAATTTAAAAATCAAAAAAATTGGCAAAATTTCACAATTTTGTCCCTTTTCCTATGCCCGCCACTGGCTAACTTTACTTGAAAAATACTATTTTTTACACTACCTTTAATAAATTCGGAAAAAACTGAAAGGAGAGTTTTGAAAACCGAAAGTTTGAAATTTTAGAGGAATAAACATCATTTAAAAATATTCGAATATATCTCCGCCATTTTTATATTTGCTTCTTGAAATTTTTGAAGGTTAACTGCTATTAGTATAGTTGTCTACTATCAAAATTTCCGTTCTATTCCTTCAAAAATAAGCTCATGAATGTTTATAGAAATGTAGACATTTTTACCCTTTTCCTACCCACGCCTCTGGCTTATTAATAGAAATTATGCAAATTGTATTGCATTAGCTCAAATTTCAAATAAGTTTATTCCAATCTTGTTAATTTTGTTTAAAAGTTTTTGATCTTGCCTATTTAGGGGTTCAAAATCTAGCCATTTTCCAAAAATTGAAAAGGCCGCCATTTTGGAATGTTGAAACCTATTTTACTCAAATACAGTACCAGACGACTACTTGAGGGTATCTTACTACCAAAAAAATTTCAGCGCTCTAGATTGAAAACTTCGACCAGAAACCGTGCCTCACGGACGGTTTTTTTTCTGAAATTCGGAGGGACATCCTGTAGAAGTAACACAACTCTAGGAAAATGTTTTTTACGAAAATCAAACGTCAGCCCTAAGGTTTATAAGAGTAAAAAATTTCGTTCATTAATCTTGAAAGATGAAGCTACAGGAGCGTTTTTAAAAATTTAGAGAAATTAATTTAAAAAAAACATCATGTAAAAAAAAATCGAATATCTCCGCCATTTTTCTTATTTACTTTTTGAAATTCTCAAGGGTTGAAGTCTATTAGTATAGTTGTCTACTGTAAAAATTTCAGTTTAATTACTTCAAAAATGTGCTCATAAATTGTTGGAGAAATTTAGCCATTTTTACCCTTTTCCTACCCACGCCACTGGCTTATTAATAGAAAAAATGCAAATTTTGTTGCATGAAATTAAATTTCAAGTCATTTACTTCCAATATTGTGAATTTGATATAAAACTCTTTTTCTATCTAGCTTATACAGGGGTTCAAAAAATAGTCCTTTTTCCAAAAATTAAAATGGCCGCCATTTTGAAACGGCTCGATCGATTTTGCTCAAGTGCAATACCAGACCACTCCTTGTGGACATCTTACTCTCACAAAAATTTTAGCCCCCTAAATTGAAAACTGTGGCCAGAAACCGTGCCTCAAAGTCCGGATGTATGGAATTTTGAAAGGACACCCTGTAGAAGTAACGTGACTTTTGGAAATTTTTTCAACGAAAATCTAAATTCATTCCAAAGCTTTACAAGAATCCAAAATTTCGTTCACTAATCTTGAAAGATAAAGCTACAGGAGCGTTTTGAAAATCGAAAAATCGTGATTTTGGAGAAATAAATAAATATATATATATATATAAATATATATATATATATCGTGGGCAGGTGAATTTTGGAAAACCACTTTTTCGTAATCTGGGGGTCATGATCGGTGGACATTTGATGAGTTTGGGTGATTTTTGGAAAGTGATGTCGTCCTCAATAGTGTATTTTTTGTTAAAAAATACACTAAAAGGGTAAACAGATACGAAATCGGTTACATTAAAAACACGCTTAGGTATGCTAAATAAGAATTTGAAAAAAATTAGATATTTTAAGTCCTTGCTGTTTTCTGGAACAATTTTGATTTCTTATTTTAGCTGTATGGCTGTATCTTTTTTATTATTAGAAATTCATTAATTGTTTTTATAGGTTAACGTAAGCCATCAAAGGCTAATTTTCATATAGTCAACTTTTGTTGTTGTGAGTCAAATCTTATGGTCGCCATATTGTTTTTTTATGTCGTTCGGTATGAAAAATAAATGAAGGGAAATCAAAAAGTTAGAAAAATTTAAAAAAAGAACCTCAAAAGTTGACAGAAAACTCTGGGATCTAGTCGGCTTTGATTTTTTTTTTCAAATGAATATAGCCTTTTTTGACTTATGGTAATCGATAAAAAATGTTTAATAAATTTTCAGTAATAAATATAAAATAGCTAAAATAAGAAATTTCGATTTTTCAGTTTTTTTTGAGGATATTTCAGAATCGACTGAAGTTTACATAACTTTTTTTTCAGGTTAATAAACATAAAGCTGTGTAACTTTTCTCTAATTTTCCAGATTTCCGCCACTGGCTTAAACAATGTTTCTTTTGAATCATTTACTTCAATTAACGCAGCTACTGTGGAAAATTTTGAGAAGTTCCTTTGAGCCAATTTTGAGATACTCAAAAAAATTAATTTTCCTTCAGAAAACTCAACAACGCCCTTTAACTTGAGAACTAAGAACTTTTCGATGCATGTTGTATAAAACTCTTTTCCTTAAAATTACTTTTTCTATCGAATGCTGAAGTAACTCTAGCATAAACTGGGACAGCCTGTATAAATAAATAAGTAATAAATAAATAAAATATTGAAATTTATGTTGGGATTGTAGCCAATTACACAGGTTTACTCTTTTTTTTAATAAACCCAAACTTTCGAGCTTTTCTTTAGCTCTTCGTCAGGGGTAAGAAATTGAGTTAATGTAAAGATGTTAGGTACTAGGTCGTTAATCATTTTCGTGGACAAGGAAAAGATAAAAAATACAAATAAGAACTAAACCAAATAAAAATTAAATAACAATAAATTTGTCCAAAAAAGGAAGTTTATCATTTTTTATGAATAATTTTTAACTCAATTTTTGGAAGATTTAAATTTTAATTTTTAGCTAAAAATTATCCACAAAAAATGATAAACTTCCTTTTTTGGACAAACTTATGTTATTTAATTTTTATTTGGTTTCATTGTTATTTGTATTTTTTATCTTTTCCTTGTCCACGAAAATGATTAACGACCTAGTACCTAACATCTTTACATTAACTCAATTTCTTACCCCCGACGAAGAGCTAAAGAAAAGCTGGAAAGGTTGGGTTTATTAACAAGAAAAAAGAGTAAACTCCAACATAATTTTCAATATATCTTATATTACCTACAGCTAAAACAAATCAAACATTTAAATAAATAAATAGATAAGTAAATAAATAAGTAAGTAAATAAAGATCTCAGACACAGGTTCCTTCTAAGCGAGGTCTCCATGTAGACCTAATTTCCTAAATATGAACCAACTTCAAACTTTGGACTTCCTGTATAAATAAGTCCTATCTAAATTATCCGACTTCTGTGCACTACGGGCAGACGTCCCCTGAGCACCCTGCTTCAACTTGCCGGGGATGGGGGGATGTTTAAAAGCCTAAAATATAAAAATACAAAGATATTTCAGAACTTTCTAAGAGACTTTATCCTATTATATGATAATGAATGTGAAAACTGGGACAAAATTACATCCTTTTTAAACTTGTAATTCTTAGCAGCACCGTTATCCCCATCTTATAAAGGTAATACCATCTTCCAACCCAACGTTATTATCAAGCTGCCATGCAGCGTCCTTATCGGCTGGTCAAAAGAGACAATTAAACAGATGCAGATACAGCTAATCGGATTTAAGTTGTTTTTCAAGTTGATTCAGCCTAAAGAGTCCCTCGATATACCAGAACGTAATTTTTCTAATTGGCTAGCCACCCCCGGCTAGTTTTCTAGCAAAACTGAGCGTTTAGGATAAACATGGACGCCGGGGTTGCTAATCAATCAGAAACGTGACGTGATATGGCCAGAATCTGGTATTCAAGGGACTCTAGGTAAAACTGCCAGTCCGTTTGTCAAACTGCCTACGTTTTCTAAAAGTTCCCGGATCGATGATAAGGATAAGTGGGGATTCAAAACAAATGTATTCCCAGACAGCAGGTGCACATGACAATAAAACGGAAGGTTAAAAAAAGGAATAAGAATGAAGCGAACCAGCTCTCCAACCCTTCGTGAAGACAATAATCAGATGGCATTTCTAACATGATTGTCATGTTAGAAAGGAATTTCCGAACCCTTTAGAATTTATGCCGTGGAAGCAGACACGGCGTGAAATTTACAGGATGCCACAATATTCGATAGAGTACTGCAATATAACCTATACGTATTGAATACAGTGTCTTAAACACAAAATGTCACAAACTGGAGAAAGCGAAACGTTTGGTGTTTTTTTTTTATTTTTATTTTTATTTTTTACACCTTCAAACTCTTTCATAGGTGCTTACAATAAGCCTTCTTATTTACTTTATTGAGTTCATTGATATTTCGAAAACGATTTTGGGTTATTCATTTCGGTTTTCTTCCATTTTGAAGATGAAAAAATCCGTTGTATCTCTTATAAAATAACCTTTTTTCCTTATTATATGTATAGTAATCGACGCAAAGTGAAAATCTTTTAAGCTATTAATCGATTTAAAGGAACAGCTTTATGGATTAATTCCGGATATGGGATATGGTGTAAGGAGTTAGGGGTAAAAAGGTGGAGTAGCTGCTGCTGCTCCACACGACGCACCACCCACCTGGCAAATCAACATTATACGAATGCTTCTTTCAAAATCGTTCTCCATTAAATTGAATATTCTTGATCAAATTTTCGCGGTTTTCACCCGTCTCCCGAACGCGTTGGCAAACTAGCTTAGTGAAGTTGGCACCCCTATAAGTGCGATTTTTTTTTCCATTCAAACGTCATTCGTTTTTGATGGATTTGTCCATCCAAAATCTTTGTGTATTTTATTCCAAAATTTTAAATTTATACAAATTTATATCAAACAATAAATCATTTACAAACTACGCACATATAATTTTGGGGGAAAGGGGGGGGGGGGGTGGTTACACTGTATTGTGACCAACCAAATTAGTATATGTATTTTATATTCAGTAGATACTTATAAACGCAGTATAAATAACACAAAAAATTAGTCAAACCATTTCAAAAGATAATATTCTTTCATATAATACATTATTAATCAATATTCATGCATTCAGTCAATACATATCCATAATATTATGTATCTAAGGAAATTAACGATATTAATATCTGATTTTGCTAGTTATCCGACATTTCTTAGAATTTAGATGAATAGAGCTTGCTTTTGATAAAGTACCTACATGTATAAAGGCTGAAGTCTATTCGGTCTTGTTTTGTTGGCATTCAATTTCTAGCGATTCTAAATTATCTACCTAATTGATCAGTTTTTGGTAAGTTAATTTAATATTTTCGTATTCAGAAAAAAAATTTTTTTAAGTCAGTGCCCGGCAAACCCCGTTGATCTAACATTATTAATTATTGATTTCATATATTCTTTTAATTTAGTCTTTAGGGAGCGACGTGTGTGACCTAAATATTGGTAGGTGCACGGAATCACCCTCTTTACCATTTATTTGCTAAACATCAGTGTTTGGTAGATCAATAATAATTAATAATTATCTATTATTCTTGGTTAATATTATGGAAATGCATTTTTTGTTCAAATGATTTACTTTAATTGTATCAAACGGTTGTTAATTTTATTCAAAATTCTAGCAACGCAATTAACAGAACAATAATAATGATATTTGTTATAATGATACTCAATAGACTTGAACATCGTTCGATCTATGGACTAATAAATGTCGTGCAGAGGTTAATTTTTCATTTATTTCATATTTTAATGATCTATATAGTTATAGTTATAAAGAATGTAATATTCTTGAAAAATAAAGAATATTATTATTATTATTATCTAAATTGATTTAGTTAAGTTATAGATCCATTTCAGTTTAATTCAATTATATTCAAATCGTTTTAAATATATTCAATTCATTCCTATTTTTTTAATACAACTCAATTCAAGTCAACTAATTCAATTATAATATTTCAATTAAAAGTTCAATTCAATTCAACTCAATTCATTGCAGTTACAGGGTGATTCATGAGTGACCTTACATAGACCAATGGTGATAAGCGGACTTCAAGGCGGGTCGATAACCACAAAAGAAATTATTTTTTCGTGATTGGTTACGAAGTTACAGGGTGTTTTATGTCTCAGGTACAAAACTTTGATAGGCGATATTTCTGAAACGGCTGGAGATATTTTGTCGAAATTTACTAGGAATGGTGCATTCCGGAAACTCATCAAAACCGCATTCTGAGTTGATTAAAAATCCAGGACCGGACTGGGAGATTTTTGCCCCCATGGTCTTTGTTGAAAAAGTTAATTTTCTGACGATGTTTCTGAAAAAATGTCATCGAATTTGAAAAGATAAGAAAAAACTCTATAGAAATCATTCCTCAATTTGAACGGCACACCCAAACCGTCTCGAAAAAAAAATGTCAAAGTAAAACTTCTCAGTAAATTATCGTTTCCGAGCAGACATATTTTACTTATTAATGTTCGTCTGAATTCCTTCAAATTTATTTTTTGACTTGTTTCTGTGGGAAAAATGTCAGTGTAAATTAAATGTTATAAACGGTTCTCAAAATGTCCTTTACCAACTTCAATACATTTCCGCAGCGTTTCCATAAATTTTGGTTTGCTTTTTGAATTATTTGCCTGTTGTTTCTAATTTCATATCAAACTACCAGTATTCGCGTCCTGAGCTCCTCTCTGGTACTTACTTCCGTTTTTTAGACTTCCTGCTTCATATGGCCCCATAGGTAATAGTCTAAAACAGTGAGGTTGGGGGACCTAGGTGGTCAGGAATGAGGGCCGCCGCGCCCGAACCAACGATTGGGGTACTCATTGTGGAGATGCTCTCTAACTTGTCGAGAAAAATGTGGTGGTGCCCCATCTTGCTGGAAGGAAAGAGCACGCCTGTTCACGTTCGCCTCTGCAAGCAAGCCGGGCAAAATGACTTGTAGGAAAAGTAAATAAATTTCCCCCGTGAGCCGCCCAGCAAAAAATGGGGTCCTATTAGGGTATCATTTGCAATGCCACACTACACATTTATAGAAAATCTGTTGTGAGTTCTTCTGAACAACAGAGCGCGGATTTTCGTATGCCCATATAGGTGGGAGTTTTTTTATTCGTTACACCATCCCGCGTAAACTGAGCTTCCATCAGTAAACAAAATTCTACGCATTCCATTCAATGGAACTTCATTGAATGGTTGAAGCCTCTGTACGCTTTGTACCTGACAGGGATGCATCCGCTCTTTTTTTTTTCAAGGTTCGCCATACTCTTGATTGAGAAATGCTCAGTGCTTGCCCAATTCTTCGCGTACTTGTACTTGGATTTACTGCCACCATCTCCACGATGTTTTGATGGCTCAGATTTTCCAGTTGAGGTTCAGCATTCCTTTGAACTCAGGGAAATATGCCGTGGTTTAGAGAAAATTGGAAAACAGACGCGAAACGTTACATGGGCCGGTGTTCTTCGATTGTGATCTTCTATGGTATTCTCTCGCAGCTGCTCTTGAATTTCCATTGCAGAAACCATACACAAACATAATGTCTGCGTATTCGTTATTAGTGAAATGATTTGCGATTATTAGTGAAATCTGAAAATTTTGTAGTTGACACCTGATTTCCCAGTAATAAAGCTTGGCCTTCTGTCAAACATTTTCCCCACAGAAACAAGTCAAATAATAAATTTGAAGGAATTCAGACGAACATTAAGTAAGATATGTCTGCTCGAAAACGATAATTTACTGAGAAGTTTTACTTTGACTTTTTTTTCGAGCCAGTTTGGGTGTGCCGTTCAAATTGAGGAACGATTTCTATAGAGTTTTTTCTTATCTTTTCAAATTCGATGACAGTTTTTCAGTAGCACGGTCAGAAAATAAACTTTTTCAACAAAGACCATGGGGGCAAAAATTTTCAAGTCCGGTCCTGGATTTTTAATCAACTCAGAATGCGGTTTTGATGAGTTTCCGGAATGCACCATTCCTAGTAAATTTCGACAAAATATCTCCAGCCATTTCAGAAATATCGCCTATCAAAGTTTTGTACCTGAGACATAAAACACCCTGTAACTTCTTAACCAATCACACAAAAAAATTTATTTTGTGGTTTTCGACCCGCCTTGAAGTCCGCTTATCACCATTGGTCTATGTAAGGTCACTCATGAATCACCCTGTATATTCAAAGGCAATTCAATTCAATTATATTCAATTTTATTCAATTCGTTTCAATAATAGAGCTTTACTTTTACATCGTATATGCCATGCAAATAACGAATAACTGCTGATTGTCGCTAGTTAACATATATAGCCTTCCTGGTTGGAAGAAAGGAGTAACGTAATAAAGCATTAGAACTAGAATGAAAACGGGGCGAGTAATTATTTTTCACTTGAAACTCAACGCCAAAGGTCAACGTTGAAGCTTCTGACTGCATGATATCAGCATTATAGCAAGTAAAAAAAACCGTTTTCATGTAAGGGTATATAGAAAAGGTTCCGCAGTAAAATTCGTAGCCCTCCATCATATTTCCTGGATAGAACAAAGGATAAATTCGGTTCAAGATTGAACGTTTAAAGAGACTCGAAGTTGATAGAGTTACCGAGCAAATACATTTAGTATTTATGGGAGCAAAAGTTGTGGGTATAAGATAGGTGATCGAAATCTGATACAAACCTACCAAAACATGCCTTATGGTTTTTGTTATTACACTGTCAACGTTATATATCGTTTCGATTTACTCAAATTCATATGAAACTTTTTTCTATCTTTATCTGTCAACCTGCTTATTATATCAATATGGCTTCAGCTCAGTTTCCTTGCGCTTCAACCCCGGGAATTATTATTTTATTCCAAAAATCACATCATTAACTCAACGTAAACATCTATTTACATATAGTTTTATCTCATAATAACACTGGAGACACTGTAACGTATAATAATTTCATCTCAGTGGCTGTGAAAACATTCAACATACCATCATCTAAAAATTGACTAATGTGACTTTCTCTGTTCGCTGCCTTTTCATAGCGAACCAATCAAGTTAGCTCGAAAATTTTAATATTAATTTCAGCTGGAGATATTTGCTTTGTATCTTGTTATTAATTTTGCTCCGATGGCTCAACATGTGTATGTTAAACAAATGTTGGGGTGGGGTTCTTTGGAGCTATGTCTACCCTATTAAAATCGCAAAATAATTGCTGAAATATCCTGAAATTTTTTTAACCTTTATAAGTTCTAATAATTAGTTCATCCAATCAAAATGAAATTTTAGAAACCCAAAATCCTTCACATTAAAAAAAATTAATCTAACCTTTTGAAAAAAGGATATCCTTTAGAACACATATTTTATTATAACTTGCGTAGAAATGAAAAAAATATTCGAAAAGAGAAGCAGGTAACTTGAAAGAGCGTTTCGTTTACGAAAATCACAATTAATTTAATTGATCGAAGCTTACTTGTCATAGGCACTTCCATAGCTCGCCTTTCATTTGGTATGTCGATTTGTTTTGCTGTTTCCAGTCTCCCTCTCTTTGGGATTTTTATACGTTTACATTACAATGAAAGTACCCTTTCTCTTGTTCTCTAATTGCTGAAAACCGTTTTTCTCTGCGGTAAGTACATGAATTTTAATTAAAGAACGACAAATCTCCCTTTCTAGGGGTATAATTTGCGTGGTAACTCGAATGAAAGCGTCAGAGCAACCTAGAGCACCACTTTTGCCCTTCCAGGCTTTTCATATATAGCTACCTACGTGTATAGTTGGTAAAAAATCGAATCAAAAAACTAAACATGCGCTCTTCTTTTGCTAATTTAAGCCGAATTAACAAAATTCTACCTAAAATTCAACCCAATTTTATGTTATAGAAAATACAAAAAGTCTCTTAAAATTACAACAATTATTTACACTGATCAAAGGATCCGTGAATTTACACGCGATACTTTTAAGAAAAAGATCGGTATAGGAATTTTAGCTCGAGAAAATAATTCTATAAATGATGATAAGTATGTGTATACGTAAATAAACTTTCAGTCAGGGTTGTTTGGAAGAAGAAAATGAAATCATTTATAGCGAAACTACCCTCTCACTAGTCAACCGCCCTGGTCTGAGTTACGAACGACATTATCAGCCGCTAAGTTTGTGTAGCCAAATGGTATTAAATGGCGACATCTTTTGGATTACATCATTAACCTAATTAATAAGGAGTCCGAAACAGAAATGTGCAAATGGAATATTCATTGCCTTTAGTAATGCGTAAACGTAGAGGAAGTTTGTCTCGGCAGACATATCGTACTGCTTAAATATTACCCCATTTGTTATACGTTCCCATTACCATTCACCCACCAAGTTGCTTCATTGCTTCATTTATAGCCACCTTATCGATTGCTTTAATCAAACTTTCCAGTAATGATGAAATTTAACGCAAATTCCGTCTGAAACTACAGATTCCCGATTTAATGTAATTTTCTGAAGAGCTATCTGGGCTATATAAAACGAATATCTCATCACTTTCCTTATTTAAATCTAACGTCAATAAGTTTAGAATGATTAGGTACCTACTATTTATAAAAAATGAACAAATAAAAAAATCATTTATTTTTGAAAAAAAAAATCATTCAACCACTACTGTGAAAATTTATTTCAAAAATCGTTACCCATGTCTATTATACGGTCGACATATTCGTCCATCCGAGAAAGCCGGAAAAATTAGGAAAAACAGATTTCCATAGCGCATTCGATTGACCATCGTTTGACCACGTTTGACCATCACATAATTTCGTTTGAACGTCCAGAAAAAAAGATGATTTTTTATTTCCGTTCCGGCTAACTTCACAATGGTCAAAACACTTTCGTTAAGTTGGCCCCCGAATTATATGAAACCACTAAATTTCAGAGTTCTAAGCAGTAGAACTAAAATAGTTCTTGATCCTCATTTTCACAAAAAAACTTAGTTTGACGATGAGGCTCATTTTTGGCAGAACTGCTAAACGAACAAGAAAAATTGACAGATGAAATGAGTACAAATACCTTCTAAGCGTGACCACGAGAATACTTGAACAATATTAAGAACTGCACTGTTGAGGCTTCATCTGTGGCCTCTGTGAATCGTGAAATTGCGACAGAGTAGGACCTGGTTCAGAAATGACTTGAATCGATTAATCTGAGCAACCATGTTACGAATTTAAACGCTTTAACATATTGTAACGGCTTTAATAATTAAAACTTTACTTAACAGCCCTTTTTAATGATTTATTTTAATTCCTAATAAGTACAAGTTTGCGCACCACCTCCCAATTTTTATACATAGTGGAAACTCCAACGCATTTTCGGTCAGTCTTATCGACAACCTCATATCCTGATCCGGGTTCCTTCAGATAGAATCTCTGTAGGTAATGAAGTTGAGTTCGGGAGATTGCCTACGGTGTAACAACACACCCCCGACAGGGAAGCAATTACAAACTTAGTGACACCCTATGCATGGGTATGGGTAATTTTATAATTGCATATTGGTAATGCACCCTAACCTCAACCTTAATCTTTCCACAACTGGTACTCTCTCTTGCTTGCATACTTGAATACTCCTTTTTTATTTCGGTCTCTTCTCTAACATTATTTATCTAATCCCTTAAATGCAAGTTGACAATTACGAAACACCTTGCATAGCCTGAAAGTGAGCTTTTACTCGATATGTAAAATAATGCAAGCATGAGAAAAAAGGTATTAAATTCACAAACCTGTTATTGTAGAAATGAGTGGCACGCGCAATATTATGTGTTTGTTTATTAATTCCCATTAAACTGCATCATAGCTCCTGGAATTAATCAGAATTACAAACAAAAATCATCAAACATTGACAATTTACGATGTTATAATATATTTAACGTTTCTTTTTGACTAAAATATTCCAATATGAAACATCGGGAGGGACTATAATTTTATTGAATACGATGTAAAATGCAATTTTGTAACATCTAATGGATATTTCTTGCTGTTCAGACATTCACAGTTTTTCTAATTATTAGTTCAGTGCGTCATATTATTGGTTTGAATAACGGATGTGTTGTGTCAGCCATATCCAAACACCTCCTTGCAGTCTTAGCTGGTCTTTGGAGGGTAGGTATAATACGTAGTACTAGTACTTCCTGACGTCTTATACTCGCAGATTGAAAAAGTGTAATCTGTGTACTTATCAACCTTTTAAATTATTATTTTAGAAAAGAAATCAAATATTACATGAGTGTGATGAGAAACTGAAATGGGAAGACACCTCAAATAATAGCACAAACTAAAATTGCAATGGAAAATACTTTACTTTAGTACTCGTAAGTAAGGTGAGTGGGTGGCTCTGGCATCATAAAATCATTCGGGAGTAGATAAAGTATAGTACAATATCTCGAGTTGAAAGACAATTTGGCACTTGCGGAGCGGAAAATGTCACTTTTAACTCTTGTTATGTAATATACTATTAGGTACTTCTAGCCTCGTTTCCGGTAATAACACGCAGCCGTCTTGACTTAGATAAGGTAACCGAAAATGTTCATACCCTTCCAATATTGAGACAGTGTTATTGGGATTATGATGAGAGCTCAATTTGCATGCCTGGTCCGGTCGTATTTGCTCTTCTAGAAACTGGATCTAATGCCGCTTGCATCCTCACGACGTCGAATTGAATCAGATTTGCTTCTATCCGTCCCCTCTGCCTGCTTGGCATAAAGTACCTGTTGACTGATCTAATTCGTAGGCTGAGAGGAGCGTACAGGAAATGCAAATTCGCAGAGCGAAGTGATAATAATCCACATTTCTATCCTACACGACTCTGATTTTAACCGGTGAAGGAAATTACAATAAAACACTTCTTGTTCAAGAATTGACAGTTCGTAGGTCTTTTAAAATTTCACGAAATAACATTATTTTCAAAGAAACTTCAGACATGGTGTTTCAGCCCTTGAGTATTTCAGTGGCGATTCTCTTGTGACCACGTAATAATCTTGGTTATTCGGGTTGCTTTAATTGGTAAGGATCGCAATAAGGTAATAGCTATGTTGAATGCCGGTTATACCGAAAGTTGAATTGATATTTCTTACTTTAAATGGAATGCCCTATATATTATTGCATTTCAAATTTTCTGAGATGAATATTAAGACCGGATTTTGGAATTGCAATTCTCAATTAATAGTTTGTGAGTCATGAACAAGTGAAAATCGCTATATTTCAACTTCGTATCAGCAAAGTACAATTGATTTGAATATAATTGAATTAGTTTTTTTTTTTATTAAAAAGGAGGGAGCTTCGGTCTTCCCTATGTAGGTAAGACAAAGTCGTCCACTCCGGTAATTATGGGTTTGAGCTATTCGCCAACATTACCCAGCCTCAAGTGTACCATTAAATAGTAGAAAGGACAACACAGACACCCAGAGCCTTCACTGAGAATCGAACTCAGTCCGCCGGGTCCAGTGATTCAGCAGATCGCCCACTGAACCACTCGGCCACCGGTGTGCTCAATTGAATTAGTTGAATT
Source organism: Malachius bipustulatus (assembly GCA_910589415.1). NCBI lineage: Eukaryota > Metazoa > Arthropoda > Insecta > Coleoptera > Melyridae > Malachius > Malachius bipustulatus. The sequence goes on along the minus strand of OU342639.1, from coordinate 31,792,389 downwards.
GAATTGAACTGAATTGGATCGAATTCAACTGAATTGAATCAAATTGAATTGAAACGAATTGAATACAATTGAATTGAATTGAATTGAATTGAATTGAATTGAATTGAATTAAATTAAAATGAATCGAATTGAATTGAATTGAATTGAATTGAATTGAATTGAATTGAATTGAATTGAATTGAATTGAATTGAATTGAATTGAATTGAATTGAATTGAATTGAATTGAATTGAATTGAATTGAATTGAATTGAATTGAATTAAAATGAATTGAATTGAATTGAATTGAATTGAATTTAATTTAATTGAATTGAATTAAAATGAATTGTATATAATTGCAATAGGTTGAATATAACCGAATATAATTTAACTGAATTTAATTGAAATTAATCGAATATAATTGAATTGAATTGAAATCCATTGATTATATCGATTTACTGTAAACTTTTGTATACAATTTTTCAGATTTCTATCATGCGTAGTTTCTCAGTGGATTGTTTAATACGCTGGTCATGAACAAATCTTGTTGATAAACATTTACTGCTTATAATTAAAATATAATGTTTATGAACTACAGTTTGTTTTATAAATACAAGGTGTTTCTAAATGGAGTACCATAAATTGGAGGACTTGTAGATAAAGTTAAAAAAATACGAAAATGTAGGAAAATTTTTTTTCGAAAAGGCTTTATTGATGAGATACAGGGTGTTAAAGAGTCGACCGACAGACCACTCTTTTGTTAATATTTGTTGAAACAATAACCCAACTGAGACAATTTTTTGTGTGTAACAACAAGTTATAAAGAGCAATAATCAGACAAATTTTCGGTTTATTTCAATAAGCCAGTGGCGTAGGAACAGGGGTCGTTTGACACTTTTCACTCTTTAAAAAAGTAAGGGCTAGGTTTTTTGATGTCTTATTACTTTTTTCTGAATCAACGGTCTTTTTACAATAAAAAAGCCATACTTGTTTAATTTGCCCAGAGGCGTCCGTTTTTGAGATATTTGCAATTTTGTGTAAAAAAAAAAAATGCATTTGAACGATTATCAAATCAACCAAAAATAATGTTTTCGTTGGAGCAGCGCTTAAATGCATGTGTACGTGCAAACGGAGGACACTTCGAGCAATATTAGATAATCATTAGGTAATTTTATGTTAGGTATGTTTTGTTCAATTACTTATGTTTTGTTATGTGTTGAATAGTTTTCTTGACAATAAATATTATTTAATTTTCACTTCGGATATGAAATGTCAAACTGACAAGTAAGTCCAAAAATTAGTTTATTTAAATTTCAAAGCTACCTTCATAATTTTAATAAATTAAATTTTTAAGTGTATTTTACATAAAGCGACTGACGTCCTGACACTGAATATTGACACTGTATATTGGACTGAAATATTTCACTCCTGAAATCTGCATAGTTTACTGGTCCATCACAACCATAACTAAATTTATGACGATTTACCATTAATTTATGCAAAAAAACAAGTTCATCAGAAAAAGTAAGACTCGAAAAATGAGGAGACTGAAACTTCTCAGCGAAACTTTAAACGACGGTCTGTATAAATCATCTTCATCCAACTATTCGGAGGTGATATTTATCTGGCTTTAGTAGTTTCACGACATACAAATTGTGGATATTATTGTTCACAGCTATCTGGCGAAGTGTGAGGATTCTCTTGAATTTCAAGTAACGCGTCTAGTTTAGAATCCTTATGTATTGAGGAATTTGAGGATCACCTTGTCGTGGCAAATCTTTTATAGTCCCAGCAGTTTCCTCAAAGTTTGAAACTATCCTACTTACTTCAAATCTGGTAATGACGGTTTGTCTGGATGTTCCTGATACATAGCATGAGTTTATATATCCATAATCATTTTTTTCTTACACTTGAATTAACTGATCTTAAATTGTTAAACATAAAATTAAAAATGAAATATTTCATTATTGGATATTTTCGTGAACACCACGGTTACGATGTTATGGAATTGAAATCGCTGACCATAACTAACATGGACACACTAAGAAGGTGTTACATAATTATGTTACGTTGGCGACGGCGCGACTCGAACATGCGTAGAATGCGGAACCATTCTGGTATTTAGTATACTGTGTGTCACTGGAATTGTCGCGAAAGTGACATTTCCATGAATGGCTGAGTCATCATTGAGAATGTAAGCAAACAAGAAATATGAAACAAGAATTTTTCGCGAGTTAATGTTCCGTTATAATACCTACTCGTAGAAACATTCGGGATTTCAGTAGGTATATGAAAATAACAGCTTTCTAATTACTTTAAAATGTAGAATGTATTTTTATGAGCCGCTTATTTCTATAGTCGTCTATCGATTCAGCGATTTTTTTATGGTTTTAAAAGCACAGGAGCGAACATCTCAAGAGATAAAACGTTTCCCAAATACTGTTCTGATAATATGGATAGTGACACATGCAAAATCGTATCAATACAAACAAAAGACCAAGGCGATTGGTTACTTTGGTTTGAATTGCGTTATGGACGCATTACTGCTTTTAAAGCCTAGGAGGTGGCTCATTGTATAAAACTTTAGAGGCGATTTAGTTGAAACCGTTCTCGGAGCGTAAAGTCTAGAGGTGAGAGGAGACAACAGCCTACAGCCTGCTATGGAAAAATGAAACTTCGGTTTTAACTGAGATCGGAAATAAATTTTAAAATATTTGAATTATCAACTGCCAGTATTTGGTGCCCCCCCCCCCCCTTTCATTTGTAGGAATACGCAAATGCTCGTTAGAGTGGAGGACATTTAACTAAAAGATTGTAAGGGCTTAGTAAAGTTAACGGAAGATTTTCTTCAAGAAACGTGAAAGTAAACAGAAGTATTGACATAATAGCTTTTATGTATTTCAAAGCTATCTCGAATCTGATAAACAAGGTGTTTTGATAAGGATGCCCCGAATTTCACCCTTTTGAAGCGAAAATCGGGGTATGAAAAATAATAATACTTACTTTTCTTCGACTTCCAGCAGTGCACTGCAGATTTATCCGGCAAGACTGGATTTAATTTACAGATTTGGAAAAAAAACCTTACAATGTAGAGAGAAAACGAGATGAGAAAAGGAATAAAAAAAAATTAAACACACATCCTGACAGATAAAATATTTAATGAATATTTGTAAAACAATTTATTATACAGGGTGTATCTAAATAACACCGAAAAAAATTAAGGGGTGATTCTGTGATGAAAATTAAGGGGGGTATTTGGTATAGAATTTTTCAAAAAAACTCTCCCCGAAAAAGTTACACCCCTCCGAAGAATAAAAAAAAAATGGTTTTTATTTTTTATTTTCCCTGTATATATTAAGCTAAAGACACGAAAATTGATAAATATTAATTGTCAATGAAACTACATATTTTGAATTTTTTTCAACCCTGAAGTATGCTTAGAAGGGATTGAAATAGTCAACCCCTAAGATATTTTACCATACAATTTTTGTTTTTTAGATTAAAAATTTTCTCTAAAAAAACACGGATGAATAGCTCAATGAATCTACAAACTTTTTTATCTTCACAAGTTGTTTCGAAAACTTAAGCATTTAAGAGAAAAAAATATAAATGAAATGCATTTTCACAGAGATGAGCTAACGCGAGGATATTTTGCCTTAAGGTCTAGTGGTCTGTGCTTTGCAGTGACATTCATAAAAACAATAGCATTATTATTGTATTGTTTACCTTCGACAGTTTCTTTTTTCATTCTTTGTTTACTATTGTTTTAGTTGTAAGAATCTTTGCCTAATTTTTTGGTTGGCTATTGTTCAATAAAACACTATTTATAACATGAGCTTGCGATACATTTATTTTTTTCTCTTACGTGCGCAAGTTTCAGAAAAAACTTATGGAAATAAAAAAGTTTGTAGATTAATTGAGCTATTCAGCCGTGTTTTTTTTAAAGAAAAATTTTAATCTAAAAAAAAAATTGTAAGGTTAAATATCTTAGGGGTTGACTATTTCAATCCCTTCTAAGCATACTTCAGGGTTGAAAAAAATTCAAAATATGTAGTTTCATTGACAATTAATATTTACCAATTTTCGTGTCCAATTTAGCTTAATATACAGGGAAAATAAAAAATAAAAACCATTTTTTTTTTATTCTTCGGAGGGGTGTAACTTTTTCGGGGCGAGTTTTTTCGAAAAATTCTATACCAAATACCCCCCTTAATTTTCATCACAGAATCACCCCTTAATTTTTTTCGGTGTTATTTAGATACACCCTGTATGTACTGTAGTTACAGTACCTTAGCAAACGTAATTATCAAAACAATTTAAAATTTCATTGTATGAGACCTCATAATCATTAATGATTTTTAAATTAATCTTCTAGAATTCTTACAAATTACACAAATTTACTCCTTATCTCAAAACTAGCAAATAAGAATCAAATTTTTGCTTCTGGAACCATTTCCTAAGACCGCATTATAAAAAAGAAAACGAACTATGATATCCAGCAAATAATTAATGCAAAACTTTACCTCTGTCTTAGCTGGTACCCACTCTCATCGACGCAGAGGGTCACAAATAATTAATTTTCTGGGTACTTCGATCCACTTAAAACTTGCATTTGTTTGAATGAAAGATAAGCTACTCAAAAAAAAAAAAAAAAAATTCTCGGAACAAAACTTTTTCTCCCACTGATTCTAACACGAATGAACCTGAAAAATTCTCAAATTACTTCTGCGACTGTATAACTCATTTCTCTGTACTGACAGAGGTCACTCCCTGCTATGATGTCAATTTAATAATTATCAGTTAACTCATTTCCTTAGCGTATCTGGATTTATTGGCATTATCTGTACGAATCACGGGCTCTCATATCAACTGTCAACATGTAGTACAGACTTGATGCTCTCACCGAATCGTCTCTGGTCGCAAATATTTTTTTACTCTCGACTTGAATAATTTAAAGTAAACAAATAATTCTGTAATTTTCCTTTCTATTTCGAAGCTAGTTTTACGGAATAAAATTTAAAAAGAAGGATTTAAATTAATAATTAGCGGGGAAACGAACGTTACAAGCAATTATTGATCGTCGTAGAATCACGATGAGACGTTACCTTAGGGGCGTTCCCGGATGGTAACGTTCCCGAATGTCACACGTCACCAGGTGATATCTTCTAGACAGTACAGTAGCCGCATGCAAAGCGCTTAATAATAAATACATTATACAATTCAAATTTTGATTTCGCTGCCAGATGATTTGAGTGTAAAAAAACAACGGGTTATCGGTTTTCTCAGAATTAATATTAAAAACAGAAAATTGTAATGTTTTTTTGAAGATAAAACCGATGAAAGAAAAAAAATTACCACACTTTTTTGTTTACCGATCTAAGTAAATCAATCTATTGTTGACATAAATAAAAATAATCCTATAAAAAATTACAGAGTTCATTAAAGAGGCCAGTTGTGAACTCGCTGATATAGAAAATAACAGGAACCTTGGACAGACTCTTGAGAAAAGGAAATAAGTTCCTGCTCTGTGGGAGTTAAGTTTATCTAATTAATTAAATGGAGATTTTCATCACAAACAGCCCTTTATGGCAAATTTGTTATACTTCAGAGATGCCTTTATACCGGAGTTCCTTTTATAATAATCACAATCACTGCCTTTTCAAGCTATTCTGACACAATTCTTTGATCAACCTAAATATCCCAAAATTCCAAATCGCTTTTAATTAATATCCATTTCCATCATTGATGAAACTTTCAATACTCTCCACGGGTAATAGGCTCAAGTTCTGTTTTCTGAACACCTCGCAGTTTCGAGTTAAAATGTTTCATTACTTTATCTTATTACAAACTTTACTATTATATTTATACATTTATTCAACCATACAAATTCACAATAATTAAATCACAATAAAATGAAGCCGTAGAGTATTATATAGAATCTCACTCAAGAAAGTATATGTATATCGGGTGTTCATTAATTAACACTAACACGTCCTGAGTTGGCCATGGAGATCGAAACGTATCTCATAACTTGATTTTCTATTCATATGGAATAGTAGACTGGTCTATTCGACTTTCTATTATTGTGATTCGCTGGCACGGTTACTAACCAGTAGATATGCGTCAAATAGTCGTAAACAGTGTTTCTCGCACATTGGTATCTCAAAGCAACGAGTAATAGGCTACTCCCTAATTCAGTTTTCCTATCTATAGTCCAAGCTCAATGGAATGGATGATCTCTCAAATGAATTAATTGATGATTTCATTTATGTATTTTATAAAAATGTCGATAAAGCGAGTACCTATTTTAGTAACGTTCTTGAATCCTTTGACAACTGTCCTAACCAAACAAAATCAAGAGCTGTCAGTTGTAAAAACTGGATTAAATTAAAACAAACATCTGTGTTTAATCTTAAGAAATTGTATGTAAATAAACATACGATGTTCATTTAGTAGAGTAATATTTCAAAGTAATGGCATTCGTCAGGATAAACATATAGGGGCCGTCAAATGACATGTTTCTATCAAAATGGCATTGAACTAACAATCAATCAAGATGTAGAAACAACCAATCATATTAATTATTTCAATAGCTTCAATAAGTTCAAGTGTTATCGTTCAACTGCGTTTGAAACCCTTCAACCTTCCTTCTTATTACATGATAATCATTCCATCTTTCCGGGTTTATCACAACCTCATAATGTATTTTCAATTAGAAAATCTCAGGAACTTTTTTTACATTACATGCTTCGTCAACCTAATTCCCAACCACCTAACCGATTTGTAATATCCACTAATTTATAAAAACCCACACCTTATTGCCAGAAGATGTCAGATGTACCCAGAAAGTAAAATAATTGTCTAGGGCCACGCTACCTAATGGTCCTCTACCTCGGATCAATACTTTCGACTACGATGCCCAAGCGCATTAAAACAGCATTAAAAAAAAAAACCGCGAAAAGCATGGAAATTTTTAATGCAATCGTATATTGCGTATCCTCCAATACCTGCAGCGAATGCAACTTCAGGTGTTTATAAAATATACTTACTTCGTTTTTCCTTCAAACAGAAATATTATTTTCTGATGCTGCCTAAATAATTTTGTCTCGTGGATGAAAGTTACAGATACATGAGAAATAATTCTAGCTTCCATAAGTAATACAGTCAAAGCTCGATAATACGGCTCTGCGGCAGTCCGGCACTGCCAGTAATCCGGCGTTTTTTTCCCTTCATCATAAAAATACTAGCTACTCTATAATCCGGCAGGAGCGGTGCGCGACTATGCTATAATCCGGCATACACGGCTTCTTCAGCATTTCATCAGTTTTCTCTGCTAGATAAATACGCATTTTAGCACAAGTCACTTAGGTGTGTAGGTGTGTGCGTTGTATAAATAAAATAACCAACAATGTCAGCAAATAATAAACGAAAACACAAAACATTAACGTTAGCTGCAAAAGTCGAGATCCTCAAACGAGTATTTAATCCTCAAATATAAGTATTTATTTACATACATTCGAATTTGGTTCTTTTTCATTAGACGTTCCAGTAGACCGGCGTTTCCAGTAATCCGGCAGTTAGCTACAAAGGTAACCGCCGGATTATCGAAAGTCTACTGTACATGCATCCTGAACATTCGCATGAAATATGCGTTTTCCTTCCACTTTTTACCGAAATCAATAACATGAAGACCAAATAGAAACTGTCGAGGGTCACATGCACAATATCAGGATATTTGTCAACGACTGGCGGCATATTCATTGATCTGCTTCCCATCTTCCGTCAGCTGTGTTATGGGTGAACGGGCACGTCGACTGCCGGAATTATTTACTAAGTGTCGTAGAGTTCACCTGGAACTCGCAAACTTCTTTCCCTCTGCCGTTCCCCGCGCAAGCAGGTAGGTTGTCGAGGGCCGCGTGTCATCCTGATTGTGATTCCATGGGTAAATATATCTTTACTTGTCAGCCCTCCTACAAAACGAGAAAATGCGTACCGATGCAAAGCCTGTCCTCTGATAGTCTATTAAATCTTCCAACCCTCTCTCTGGGCCGGATTCGGAATAAACACAATCGAAGCGCAAACCGCACTTCGACAAATACCACCTTCGGAATTCATATAAACATAGGGGAGAAATTTTCTGAAAACTTTTCTCCAAAAGAATTCCCGTACTCCCGTAAAGAAATCCATCCATAAGTGACCTTACAATGGAGCATCTGTGTGTTTTCATCTAGGAACCAGGAAGGGACAATAATAAGTAACAGTCTCTAAAATTTCGTCATAATTTATACAAAAATACTAGCTGAAGGTGGTGCTTTTGTAACGGGTTTTCTTGTCAGCAATTAATGTAACAGGGGGGTTCGGATTCCAAAGTTTTAGAAATTTAGATAAACCCTATTCATTCAACCGAGCATATCGCCTCGTATTATTTTGCTTGCGGCGCGGAACTCGTAGCCTCTCTCTTCGGCGCAGTATGTCGGGTGATGAGGATGACTCTCTTTGACTCTCAGTAGGAATCAGTACGGTCTCATATCAGTATTGCTCCAGTGGAGAATTTAGTGCGACCAGAGATCTAAGAAGGTGACGATAACAGGAGTTTTATTTTTGTCTCTCTGGCTCTGCCAAACACAAATATTGGTCTTCATGGCCTGCCTCATACTCCACAGTTACTTAAGTTTTGGAAAGTCTTTGATGCCTTAATTACCAAAACTTGCTTTTGCCATGACTATTTTTTTTCTTTCAAAGTAACTGTTGTTGAAACTGGAAATCCAGGCATCAGTTTCCAAGTATACCTTTTAGATGTCAGCATCAGCTGAGTTATGTTTCATTTTAGTTGGAACATAGCTTATTGTGAGTATTTCGGTTCATCTGAGTTAGAATTTATATACGTCATTAGTGGAACTTGATTAAGTCATTTGATTAAGCGAATTTGAGTGTGAATAACGGTACATCGAGATTCACGCGGCGGTGTTCTAAATGTGCATGCATGTTACGTAATTAGGAAGTCTTGGGATGTTGCCGGTGTTCGTATATTTTATGGCTACGATGAGTAAGTTCGACAGTTTTCCAAAAATGTTTGAGCTCTGACGGAATCTAAGTATGAAATCCGAGCTTTGCAAAAGAATAGGAATTAAAGAGTTTACGGACTCGGAAGCAATTGTCAACGAGTTTGTTAAACATTTCAATAGTTCATGATCATATGTACCAGTGATCAATGGAGTAGTGATTGATGATCAGATGAGTGGTGCAGGATGCAATGGTATCTACAGTTTTTTTTAACAGTCCTTCAAATTTGGCGATCATAATGGTAAAGTTTCTGTTGGCTTGCCTCTTGAATAGAACTCAGTATGTTACCTATCGTGGCGATAAGACCAATACCGGTATCCTCTGCGGTGCTGGTGTACCTCAGGGCTCAAATTTGGGGCCTTTTTGTCAGAGTGGATGCAATGGTGAATTCGCAACACCTCTTGATACTCTAAAATTAAAATCTTAAGTGATTAATTACAAGATTTATGATCCTGAATTATTGAGGTGTGAAACGTTCAAGGACCGCTTGGTGTACTGGAACTGTTCAACAGCGAGTTATCATTCACATAGAATTGATGCCTAATATGATAAAAGCAGCCCTGAAAATGCTAGGATTCATAATAAGAACCTGTCGAGAATTCACTGATCTGAATATTCACTGACTGCTGTTATAGGTGTAACGTTTTATTCTGTCAAGACTGGAATATTGCTGTGTTGTGTGGTCCCCATTCTATTGCTGTCATAAACAAGCATGTGAGGCAATGCAGCGTAATTTCCTGATATTTCTCGCTTTAAGAGTTGTATAATTGAAGTTGAAACAAAATTTAAGACAAAACTTCAGTCGATTATGAAATATCCTGAAAAAAAAAACTGAAAAATCGAAATTTCTTATTTTTTTTATTATCCAAAAGATAATAAATTATTTTTTTATATAACATTAAGTCGTCAAGAGCTATTTATCTGACAATTCAAAAAAATCCAAAGCCGATTAGATCCTAAGGGCTTTCATAGTCAACTACATGCGGAAAAAATTATACCTCTAATTCCCGAAATTATTTATATCCAAAATGGCACCCTTTTCTGGATACGGCCCTGGAAATAAGGCCGATCGCATTAATTGTGGCTGCGGTATACGGTATACGCAGTACCCTGCCCTCCTTCGCAAACCGTATTAGTTGAAGACTTCCGCATCTCCCGCATGGGTTACAGTGGTTCACCCAATAGTATAAAAGTAAACAGTGAGTACACAATAAATTAAAGCCGTAATAATTATTAATCCTGTCTATTATCTCCCGGTGTATCCTGTACCCTGGTCCTTCGTCCAGATTTCGAACAAGCTTTTCGGTCTTGCAAGCCTACCTATTAAAAATTCCTAATTAACATCAACCCCCACCAGATTGGTTCCCAATTAAGAGAATCATACATTTTATTCTTCGCTCCCGGTTGATTCCCCATTAAGGGAATCGTACATTTTTTTCCTTCGATCAGGATTGGTTCTCCGTTATAAGAGAGCCATACATTTTGATCATTCGAGCCAGGTACAACAGGTTCCTCATTAAGGGAACCATACAAATATAGAGAATCGACCAGTGGTGTGCGGATGAAACAGTTATGGGATAAAAAGTAATACATAACACTAAAAACGGGAAAACCCTGTATGTCGATGTTTGTAGAACTCCGTCAGTTTATTTCTCTTAACGATAGTGGAGGGCGGTGGAATTTTCAAGTTTCTCATTTAGTTCACTTTTGACTTATTCTGGAAAATGTGTATTTTTTGCCCACCTTTTAAGGGTATCTTGAACCGTATCTTGAAAAGGATACCATTTAGGATATAAATAATTTCCGGTAAATTGTCATATTTAGGTCTCCGAAATCTGTGGTTGAATTTTTTCCGCACCTTTTGGAGACTTTTGAAGAAAAATCTACCACATTAAAAAAAATCTTTTGATAATTTCGTTATTTTTAGAAAAGAAATTTTCACCGAATAACGTTACGTTAAAATTAAATTATTTTATTATTAAATAAAAAATTAAATTAGATATTTTTTTCTATAATAAAACAAAATTTTGAAAAAAAAAAATTGAATATGATAGATTTTTGGTTTCCTTTATTTTTTAAACCCTTTTGACGCAAAAAAATGGCGGCCATAAGAAAAAGAAAACTGTGAAAGTCCTGGGATCTAGTAGATTTAGAGAAAATCCTTGAAATGTCAAATGACGACTTATGTAAACCTACAAAAAATGACTAGCTGGCTGACCTAAATGGGAAGATCCTGTAATGTCGCCGAGATTACGTTTTTTGGTACATGTTTTTTCGTTCTACTCTTTTTTGTACTCTGTTGAACAATAAAATTAAATTGAAATTGAAATGTATCAGGTCATTCGCGAAGGAATTCGTGCTGAAGTCAAATTTTATTTGAATAAAATATTTTATACGCGACAATATGTATATCACTCTCAATTTACATGTATTTTATAAAACTCTCATCTCCAGTTCTGCTCCGACAACTTGCAAATTCCCGATACTCCGATAAAATCCAAGAAAAGTTCAGAAAGAGTATACTCCACCTTTCTAGTTGCTACGATTTCCCTTTCGTGCGAGGACTAAGAGAGTGCGTGGGATGAACATCCTGTTCTATTAAATTTTTAGCAGACACCCTTAAATAAACCCAGCAGGAAGAGGAAACTTCCAATTTTTCCCCTACTGATTCGCATAACTCCACTCATCGATGCAAATGGTGGCCTGTCACCACGGCACTGCATCCAAGTACGGAAGCCCCGGTCCTTCCATTTATAGATCTTCTATATAGAAGTAAGCTATTTATTTCCTAATCCGCGCGCGTATATAAAGCAGCAAGATTTCAATCAATACCGGTTCATTTTTTTTCCGGCACTTATATGGAATGGAAATACCCGGAAATGTTCCTATAATGTTCAAGTTGCCTTTTTTCATTAAGTTACCTAAAAAATTACAAAAAAATGAAAAAAATATGATGACGTCATAGCTTAAAAATGTGATTTGATAAAAAATTATTTTTATGTTGATTGGAAGAATGAAAAGCTGCTTCTGTTGCAGTAGTTACATTTTAAGTTTGTTGAGCCATTTTCGAGAAAAAGCAGGAAAAAACTTTCATTTTGTGCTATCATTTTCGTAATTACATTGACTTTCACAATAAAAATTACAACGAACAAAAACGTCAAAAATAAAAAATAAAATTTTAAGTCATAGCCAATGGTATTACAAAAATAACTTTTCCAGACTTTCTAGAAGATGACTCAACAGATTCAGAATTGAATTACGTCAATGCAGAAGCAGCTTTTCAATCTTAATAAAATGAACTATATCTAAGATTTCTCTCTAAAACAATTAAGGGGGGCCAACAATAATAAAAAATTAACGCGTGGCTGTCATGAGAGAAATTCATCTTTATAGGTGAATATCTCGGGAACAGGATTTTTTGAGATATGTTATGCCCATGGAGACTTCTGATCTACACTACCGATCCCCAAAATTAGATAAAATTTAACCGGGAGCCAATTGCCATAAGGATTGTGCGGGGTCCTTAAGGAAAAATACGATTTTTTTTCCAACAGCGCCATGTCACGAATCGAAAAAAAAAGTTTTCGAACTTGGCGTATTTTTTGCCGTAAGAACCGATTCTGCAATAGAAAACAGAGGTGCTAGGCTCTAGTAGTTTTTTTATGACATTCATTGAATAAAAATTTTTTTTTAAACATGAAGAATAAAATTAAAAAAAAAATTGTTTTAATGTTATAGACTTAAGATTTAAAGATTCCTGGCTGTTTTAAACCACATGAGCATGAAAAATACTCTAACGACTTACTTCAGTCTGCAAAAAAAGATTAATTTATTTTTGATAATACGAGAGATACGACGAAAATAAGATATTTTGATTTTTCAGTTTTTTCAGCATATTTCAGTAACGGCTGAATGTCATAAATTTTCTTTCAGATTCTTAATAAGCATAAAATTTCGCAACTTTTTGCTAATATAGCTGCCTCTATATCTTTTACGGTTTTGAAGAGTGTGAGCAATTTAAAAGCGACCACTGAGCATACAGCAGGTTGTTCAGTTATAAAGCAGTACTTACATGGGGATCTTGGAAACGGTAAGAGATACTCTACATTGGTCAAATTGGAGGAAAGTTGCATAATTTGTTTCTTATTAAGAATCCGAAACAAGAAAAATAGGAAAAATTCATGCGTTGCTGAAATATCCTGAAAAAACTGAAAAATCTCTCTTACTAGTGGAAATTATAAATAATTTTTTGTAGGCTTACATAAGTCAGTAAGAGCTACCTTTCTGACTTTAAAAAAATTTCCAAAGCCGACTAGATCCCATCAGAGCTTTTCATAGCCAACTTTTGTTTTTCTTATGGCCGCCATATTATTTTTTCATGTCATTCTGTATTAAAAAACTTAAGTAAACTAAAAATTCATCACATTAAAAAGGAAATTCAAAAATTATACTCTTCTTTTATCGAAAAAAAAAGAAAACGATTTATTATATGTAGAGAGAGACGCTGCTTTAATTATTATAACCGACTGCATCGAGAAATTAATTTCCTGATTCTCGAGATTATATTTGAGAATTATTTTCCTGATTTTCAGTAACTCCATGTGCAACGTCAGTAAGTGATTTTCCTGATAGAAAATCGAAAATGCTCCAACCTTCTTATCAACGCTAGATTAGTTCTCATTTGTCTTTCCCGGAACGCCCCCGTACTTCACCATTTATGGAATTAGGAAATTACTCCATTTTATTAACCCTCTAGTTATTCAATTACGAATCCTCTGACGGAGTTTCTTATTTTTTATAACTTTATCGGGGCGAAATTTACCGGTTCCCGAAGACGTTTAAGGCAATCTAATTTATGTACTTGCATTGCGTCAATGAAAACAGAAGACTTAGTTTCTTTAATCAAGAAACCCCCCTAAAAACCAGTCTGAACTATGAGTTGAAGTTCTAGTTTAGCGTCCAATTAAAGTTTATTTATTTATAATAGTCATTTTTAATTTAATTTAAGAATCAATTGACATGATTTATTTTTGAGAGACGCATGCAATCTGAGAGAACCCAGGGGCACTAATATATTTTGTCGAGCACTGCTTGAGATTCATATAGAAAGCACAAAACATAAACACGAACATGAAGAAAGCGCATCAGTAGACTTTTTCTGGTCTTTCTTTGGGAAATATGCAGGTATTGTCGTCGACTGAGAGACGCTCTATTACGATTAATGAAAGGAAGGATCCTGTTGTGATCGCAAAAAGGAGCAGTTTGCTTTCAATTCCAACCAAAACTGCAATGTTTACATTTTAAGTTCCATGCTTTTAAAGTTACATTTTTTGGATCGGTCGGTTGGCGCTGCCATTGTATACGGGTTCGAATCCCAGTAACGCCATGAATGATGTGTTCGTCTATTTAACTATTAATTTTTATTTGGTTATATGAGGCAGTTCTCGAAGCCACAAGTACCAGAGTGGAGCGACCTTGTATCAATCAAATAATCAAATCTTGATTGATTACACTTGGATCAGTTATATTATCAGCAATGTTTTCATTTTTTAAAATAACTTGAAAATTTTTCCTTCGTTGATCATAATGTAGATCCATTACAATGACTATTCCTGGTAAGCGACTGTTTTTTGCTCCGCATGCAAGGAAGCGTAGCTGCGAGAACCCAATCAGCAACTAGGAGCTGCAGTACTCCAAGTCTTGTTGCTCTTCCTCCACCTCTCGGTAACTGGGTCAGCACCGTATCTCTTACTGCGACTACAAAATGTGTAATCGTTCTAAATGTCGTTGAATCGCTCTATGCTAATAATTAAATGAACTAACAATTTTTATTAAAACGGTTCGCGATTCCGGAATTCGATCATATCTTTTCTGTGTTGCTGAGAAGCAATTTCCTAGTCGACTCATACACTCTGAATCGCATTTTCTTATATTCCGACACAAAAATAATTAAAAATATGACCTTATTGAACATCTTAGCGCGGAAGTGAGATATTTCAGTACCTACAGTGTGGAACGATATTCACTATTTAGAGAGATTTTTTGAAAAAAAAAGCTCGCACAACTTCAAATTTTCATTTAGAATTTTTAAGCCTCAATTTGAATTTTTACCACCACCGTTGTGGTCATATTTGTTTTTATAGGACACCATGTATATTTTTGCATTTTCATAGTTCCTGAGAAAATCAAGTAAGAATGGTTTTTGCAGTTGAAGTTTAAATTGAGTGGTTTATGAGTTATAAACACATACACATGAAAATCGTCATTTTTCACTTTACTGCGGAAAATGCTCAAAATATCGGAAAACGGCTTACATGTCCCTATCTTAACTTTTTATGTTCTACTTTAGAGCCTACTTGAAATTTTTATATTGGGCGATTAAAAATCTGATAATTTATATCACCCTGTATTGAAAATTTCAAGTAGGCTCTAAAGTAGAACATGAAAAGTTAGGATAGGGACATGTAAGCCGTTTTCCGATATTTTGAGCCGTTTCCGCAGTACACTGCTTTCGAAATGGAAAATTGCGATTTTAATTTGCTTGTAACTCTTGACCTATTCAATTAAAACTGCAACTGTAAAAACCATTTTTACTGGATTTTCTCAGGAAATATTACAATACAAAAATATACAAGTTGTCCTATTTAACAAAAACTAAAAGTAAAAAAAAAATGACAAATAAAAATGTGAAAAGTTGATGCGTGTGAGCTCCTTTTTCAAAAACGTTTTGTCTCGCACATAAGTGCGTTCCACACTGTATAAACTACAGCTAACTCTGTTATAAAAAACATATTATTTAAAAATCTCGACTAAAAATAAAACAAAACAATCAATCACAATAACATTTGTATAAACATATCTACTCCTATAGTGGAGGATAGTGATAGCTACCAGATACCAGACGCCCTCGGACACAAAACGGAAAAACAGCTATCAATCACCCCAATAACAGATCGATGGACGAAAAAACTCCTCTTGACTCCTACTAAAACATATAACGAGAAGTACAACGCTCCGCTAAGTCTAGATCTAGATCTAGAAGATGAATTAATGGACGCTCGTGATTCAAAAACGCACAAATATCATCCAATCACAATCAACAAAGAATCACTCATACATAAATAATAAGAAAACAAAAATCTCCACAGCTATTAGTTAATTAGTCTCCCAAATTAGTGGCTATGGCTTCCGCCATTCGCACATTTTAACCCGATATTATGTATAACAAGATTTTCCTTACGAAAATCTTGGCCTGCCGGCGGCGTCGGGCCTTCGGCCCTCCATGGCGGGCCTTCGGCCCGCAGTGTCAGTAGATCCCAGTCAAAGTTGAAATTTGTCATCAGTTGTTTTTTTTTAATTGCAGTTTTTCTATATCAGTACGGCCCTGAAAGCAGTAGATTCCCCGTCAAAGTTAACGCCTGCCACCTCCTTTTTTGTGACTATTTTTTCTATATCGCTCCTGAAGGACCAATATGTGAACTTACGAAAATTCGCGTGGAAGTTATAGATTCGCGTAAAAAGTTACTTTCGTGTTAGTTTGAGTCGAGGGTGGGGGACGTGACCCTTTTCTTAGCCACATGCGAGTACCTCCGTGATCTTATTTGGAGATCACCGCGAACAGATTTACATCGAAAAATGTGCGAAAGACCATTGAAAATTTTCGCTTCCAAAACCGACTTTGGCCGAATCGCACGCCATTTTATTAAAATCGTTCAAACAAAGTCGGCGGTTATATTAAACAGAAGGTAATATATGCAACTGAAGCAAATTAGTGCACGACATTTGAACTCTTACCGGAAAGTCAATTTTTGCGAACGTAAACTTTGAAATTTCATCAAAATACTCGGCCATTTTCGATCCGTTGTAGCGTCGCCATTTTTGAAACTTCAGCGAAAAAAAAATGAAAATTGTGACAAAAGAATTCTTCGACTACCAAGCGCAAGTCATCCCCGAGTCTCTGTACCCGGAAATTGCGAAGAAATAAATTTCCGAATTTTTGCTAATTTTCTCGTATTTTTCAGTGCGCATTTTTTCAAATTTTAATACAATAATCACTTCAAATTATTAGTGAAAGACTAATAGTACGTCGCAATTAATTGTAAAAACAATTATTAAAAAAATGCATAAGAAAAAACAGAAATTAAGCCGTTACCCGAACAGTAGCCGCGCATATATTATGGTTACCTATACCTACCGGACGTAATGATAATAATAGCGGGGACGATCAGCGAACGAGGCCGGCTTCGACGGGTCAAGAAGACACGAGCCGTCGCCGGCATTGCCGGGAACGTACCTACTTAGTACATATTGATTTCTTAAAATTGTCATATCTTCGTTTTTAAAAGACCAATGTGGATAATTTTTTCACAGTCATTTTGGCAAATCAATTGTCGTTGCGACTGTCCTTCTAATTTTCCCAATCGTTCATAAAGAATAAGACAAAAAAAATAAAAAAGGATTAATTTATCGTATTTTTAATAAAAATAAAAGTGTAAGCTAATTTTCGAGCAGCGAAAAACTTTTTTATTTTTAGTTTAAAGTACATACATAATCGAGATGAAATAAAGCCGAGACTTCAAATTATGTGTTGAAGAAAAAAAATTTTACATAAGTTGAACTATGTCGTCGATGGAGGGAGATATATTCGAAACACGTCTGAACCGTCTCAATGTCCTGCCGAAGTTTTTCCGAATTTTGACAGTTATTCCAACGGTTAAGGAAAAAAACTATATCCATCTTTTTTGTAGGTAAAGGGCGTCTCTATCATAAAGCTTTGTTATATTCCCGATCGGTCGAATAAATTTTGAAAAAATTTTGAAAAAACCGAAAAATCATGCGAAAAGAGTATATTCCATTCTTTGAGGGCCGATTACCGCTCACCTAATTATTTTTTCGAAAAACGATCTCTACAAAGTTTGTACGTCCATTCTTTCCCCAAGTAACTGTACTAGCAGAATCCGTCCGCGATGTACCGTTACCGAGAAACGAGTCCTTATGTCGGGACGTTGCAAAAAAAAGTACGGCCCTGAAAGGGGGCCTTATAATTCTCGGATCCGGCTCATTTTTTTTCTTTTTTTTGGAGATAATTTTTTGAAATTTGGTACGTCGCATATTCTCGACAGAGCGCACTTTTTAGCAGAAAATTGAATTTTTTCTCACATCCGGTTTTTCCGGAACTGTTACCAACTTTTTATTTTTAAGTAAGACACCCTATATATTATTATATTTTTGGATTCTGTACATTTGTACGAATCCAACAATACCACATAAGTACCTACCATTTTAAATGTCAAATTTGTTTTTATTTAATTTTTTATTTCTCAATTATAGTGTGCCATGACGTCAGTTGTGTTCGTCACAGATGCAAACTAGGTACACCAAAATGTCCCTTATTAAGAGTACTAATAGATGGTACCTCGGTACCAATATGGTACCATTTGAAAAAAATGAATCCAGCTCAAAAAATCATTTCGGTGCGCATTGTTTAGCCATAAATCACTTAATTTAGTACTTTGAACAACAATTCGATTTTTCTAGCATTCGATGATCCAATTGGAGTAAAACGAAATAGTCATGGCACACTATAATTGAGAAATAAAAAATGAAATAAAAACAAATTGGACATTTAAAATGGTACTTATGTGGTATTGTTGGATTCGTACAATTGTATAGAATCCAAAAATATAATAATATATAGGGTGTGTCCCTTTTAAAAATAAAAAGTTGGTAACATTTCCGGAAAAACCGGATGTGGGAAAAATTAAATTTTCTGCCAAAAAGTGCGCTCTGTCGAGAATATGCGACGTACCAAATTTAAAAAAATTATCTCCAAAAATAAAGAAAAAAAAGGGGGTGTACCATGCCTGTGACACACACTGTATGGTGACAACGAGTGTGTGATTACAGCTTTTTTCCTTAAATTTTTATTTTTATTTTTTTACCTCCAAATTGAACTCAAATTTTTTCGTCGCAAGGCTACGTTGTAGATGCCACGAACTTTAACGAGGTCGAAATGTCCGAAAGTAAACTCTAGTTTTCATCACGATGAGTTAACCTAAAGTTATGCTGCAGAAACACGAATTTAAAATGCAACGATTCAAACCAAATTAAGTATTTTTTTATTACTTAGTTGGTATTATAAGAGTGTGATAAATAATGGCAGTTAATGGTAGACGTCGTCTACCGGTAACTCGCTCCTTTCTCACTCAGGAAGTTAGATGAAAATTCTGGAGTTGTTCTTGGAGGAAGTCACGGCAGACATAAGTTGTTAAAAATAACTTCAAAAGTCTTCTACAATAAACGCACGTAATTTGTTTTATTAGATAATAATTTTGAGACTTTAATTATTACTGATTAGTTTACTATATTAGATAGTTTAATTAATTAGACTTATGACTCATACAATCTGGTATAATTGCTATAATTACAAATCTTTTATATTTATCATCCCTGTTCCATAGTTACTACCATTACTTTAGCATTAAACCATGATTTATCACCATTGTCCTTCACTACGAATGCAGGGCAACTAAATAATGTCTATTACTATTTTTAGGTCGTTTATAAACTATTCCATTTTTTTTTACTTAATGCATGTGTTCGATAATCAATCATTATTTCCGTTAATAACTCCCTACCCTTTAGCTCCACCCACATTCTCGATCCTGTCTTTTATTTGCCTGCGTAAACCTTTTCCTTTGGCAGGGAAATTCGAAATACGCACATATATACGTCCTCTGTAGGTTGACAGTTTTATCGTACCTTCGACTTTAGATT
Organism: Malachius bipustulatus; assembly: GCA_910589415.1. Lineage (NCBI taxonomy): Eukaryota > Metazoa > Arthropoda > Insecta > Coleoptera > Melyridae > Malachius > Malachius bipustulatus. The sequence goes on along the minus strand of OU342639.1, from coordinate 31,772,573 downwards.
CATTTTGATTCATTATTACCTTAATAATTATTCATTTTTAATATCCCCTAACCAGAAGGTAAATTTTCTTGAATGAATCACTTTTTATTAACTCGCTTTCTATTCTGTATGTCTGTCTGCGATCCAAATCTTACAATCGATTTTAAACTAACGTCCCGAAGGGATAGAGACTTGCAACTTGAAGCACAGCTCAGAACTGGTATACTATCTCGCTAAGTCGCAATACTGCCACTTTTCCTAAGATTTTAACAATTTACGATATTGAAGTAAATCCTCACTATTATTATTAAAAGCACATAATCCTATTTTATCCTCTCATATCTAGTAATAGCAGAGAGCAAAAGAGAAATATTTAAATCATCGTGAATTTTCCTCAGGAGATCAATAATAAACCACGTTGGATACCACTGAAACCCAAGAAATATCGCAAGCAGAATATACATTATTCAAAAATTATTAAAATGAATACAGCTACTCAATCGACTCTATGTATCCTAACTCTCCAGCTCTACGTTTACCACTCACAAATCGGCGATTATCTTAGTTATTTTCCCCAAGAATTCAAATCGGATATGCCCCATTTTAGACGTTTTAAATTGTTCCGGCGTTCATTCATAATATACTTCGACAAATTTGAAAAGTAAATTCAACATTCTATTAAAAAAAAATATTTTTAACGATAACAAAAAAAAAAAAACGAAAAGTGCCCAGATCAAGCTGAGGGACCCATAATGTAGGCTACTGAATATTAGGGTATAAAAAAATTTCAAGACGTAAAATAATTCAACGGATAGCCCAATTTTTATGCAGGCCCTAACATTCAGAGTCGCTCTTGAGCCTAAATAATTAAAAATTACTTGTTACCTCAAGCATACAGTTTTCTCGACCTTAGGTTTATTCTGAGATGCTGATCTAAATTTCGGCTTCTTTCAATGTCGCTGACACAAACGAGAAGGTAACAAAGCGTCATTATTCTATATTCAATTTATCAGGTTTTTGATCCGGTAGGTTTAATCGGACCCATGATTTGCATTGCTAAATAATTATTGTACAAACGGTGGCGATTAAAAGCTGAGTTGAACAAGACTCATCAGAATTGCAATCAGAGTAATTGGGATTTTGGGACAAATAAAAACCGTACAAAATATTCAGATTTCAAGACGTATTATTATTATTCCTGACCTTTGGGTTAAACTTCGATTAAACGATTTTAAGGAAGCAATGACGTGTGTGCTCATAAAGTGATTCTCCGGTTTCTCTGTAGCTCTCCGGATGAAGGTTTATTTTATCGATTTTTTCAAAACAATTTTTTGACACGTTTTATCCTGCGAATTTGCTTTCTCGATGTATGACCGTTCAAAGTTGAAAAACGAATTTTGACGAAAAAAAAAATTTGCTAAAGACGTAATTGGATAATGAAAGAAATTATATTCGTCATATGTTCTCAAATATATGTGAAAGGTTTAATAAGAGGGTATCCAGTATATTATCGAAGTGGGTCAGTGCGGCAAAAAACTCCAATTAAATTGTGTATCTATAAAATTACCGGTCAATATAGTTTTCTGAAGCTTATATCAACGTAGATAAAGCGATAAAAATACCGGAAGCAGAACCTTTGCGAGACAAGGAATGACAAATATTCAATTTGTCATGACAAATCTAAGCAATATATAACCCAAGCTCGGCGTCCGTGTTCACATCACCGTTTGTGCATTGAGTTTTGTTTCCGCTTTGGATTTTTTCATTAAATCTCTTCACGTTTATATCTCACGCTGAGAAGTTATATGGATAGAACCCCTAAAAGCTTGGCGATGGATTTGAACACTAAAGTACCTAAAGTCGATTAGTTGATTATAACTTAATTTCGCACATAATCGATCAGCATATAGAAATAATTGCCGCAGTTATGTCATTATTTTTGATATTTTTGAACATTTTGACCAAGACACTGGGGCTGGGGTTGGATCTTGAAAATATGATATCATTACAGTCGTTATTATTTTTTAAAACAAATAAATCATGATACGATTTTAAATCTGAGTATACTGTTAGTTGAGAACTAAAAAGCAGAAGCATCTATGAATGAAACCATTTCGAGTTCCGAATGTTGAGAAAAAAGCATCTAAGGTGCTCTATTTTAAGTGTCTGGTAAAAATATGAGCAATCTTTCTAGTTTAATTTGAACATTTCGGCTTGCTTTCAAAAGTTTTCAAATTTGCACTCTACAACAAGAACTTGATTTAACCCACTGAATATTCGTTAGTAAAGTAAGTTAGTGATTTAGTCAAAGTTTGTAAGGAATTCTTTTAAACGTAACCGCATTTTCCCTGAAACTAGTGACATAGAACTTCGCTAATGCCGAGGCTAATGCGCATTTCGAACACGAGTGGTAATAGTTTTAGAGCTTAGTTACAGCTCAGTTACAATACAACTCGGATTGTGACTGTTTGGAAATGAAGATTCTCGCTTCCTTTACATTAATGATTTTGATAATAATTCTTATGAATTTTTTAATCAAATCTTATTATTATTTTTTTTTGAATTGAACAATGTGTTTCTGGCTGTAAATGTCATCATCAACTAATGATCTAATTAATAATAATAATTGATTCTCGGATAGAGTGTCCATCTATTATATATCGCTGGTTCAATGCCAACGCATTGCTTACCCTTAGTCAGCATTATTGCAAGGTCGGTACCTGGCAGGGTTACCGTTTTGTTATTAAACATTATTTATCTATGTCGGTGTAATATCACAACAACGCTTGCTTTGATAACAAAATAGTTAATTAATTGACTTTAAAATATTTACTTATTGAAAAGTAAGATTTCCTTGCTAATAATCTTAACTGGTCCATGACACCTATCCATCACAACATGTCAAAATAATAAGCTAACAATGAAATAATTGAATAACATTTCCCAAAGTGATACAAATATTTTAAAATGGTCACAATTGGTTAAAGAGGAAGGCTTTAAGAACAATTATAAAAGTTAGAAGTTACGATACTCTTAGGAATTCGACCAGGACCGCCTTATATAACAAGAAATTGCCAGAGGAGGCGATAATTCATCCCAGAGAATGTTCGGGATGCTCAAAGTCCGCACAACTCCCATCGATGGAATAAGGGATTTAATAAGAATACTTATTTTATAAACTCGAAAAGTAATGCCATATCAAAAGAAACACGGTAAATTACATGACAATAGTGGCAACCATTGGGTTAATTATTACAGGCAATAAAATAGAGGTCGCGAAAATTAGAGACTTCGCTTTGAAAGGAAACAAGTACATTGTATAAGAAATAAAATGGTCCTACGTTGTGATGTTTTTCACCATATTTAATTCCACAAAAGTTATCAATGAACTATTGAGCTTTATTCTTATTTATCTCGATCTTATTAATTCATTTAAATATTTTGATTGAATCCCGATTGAATCTAAAAAAATGTCACTGTGTATTGAACAAACGAGTGTTTCCGTTTCGTAAATATCGACTCAATTTCTTTTGTGGACGTAGATTTAACCCTCAAAGCTGCAAAAATGTCCAACATTGTTTTTCACAATGAATATGTGATTCAGACGACGATCGCAGAGTACCTACGCCTGTGTTATAATACTAATGCAAAGTGTTTTGACAAATATACTTCCTACGATCGATGCGGGAGAGATATTTACTTTTAATGTCCAATAAAAATACCTTTTTTATGGCAATTATTTAGGGGGAAATTCCATCACCTTGCAGCTTCTGAAATAATGAACAATTTTTGTCTAAATTTGGTTAATCCGCCTTGAATAAAATTAGGTAAAAGAACGTTGTAAATTAAAATATCGTTAGAAAGCCAATTATTTCTGAAACATTAAAAAAAGGCAATAAAACCATAGGGTCAGTCACGACGACAAAACGAAACCTCGTCACGCTTTACTTGCTCCGACTAAATGATAAATAAATATCCCCCACCCTCGTCCCGTTGATTTGACTGCGCCACTTAAAACTAAAATACGATCAATATAATTCTATATATGTGAAGGATGAGTTTAGTTTCATAACGATCGAAACTATATTTACTGACAAAAAGCTTTACAGATTTTTTTGTGACTTCATAATACTTTCCTTTTATTAACCCAAGAATCGATTATAATATTAACGCAAGATAAAGTTTCTAAAAACAGAAGCTTCCGTGAATATTGTTATACATAACGCCACGGTAATATCCTTATTAAGTGAACGAGCAAGATTCGCAAGCGACTATATGATTAAGTAAATGACAGTAACATTACGTAATGTATTTACATAAACGATAAACCTAATAAAGCAAACCAAACATTGTTTGGTCCTTCGAGCCTGATATCGTGAATATTCTAAGTAGTCATACCTAGCTTCGTAGATTGCCGGGCATTTACGTCGCTTTCATCTCATCATCGTCTTCAGAACTTCTGAGAAAAACGGATCAAAGATGCAATTTACACTTCCAGTATTTTGTGGAATGTCCTTTTTGAGAAAAAAATTAGAGAGAAATCTCCTTCATTTTAAATTAGTGCATTTCCAGTGACTCCGCTTTGAGGGTTTCAATTGTTCTTTTCAAACTACTTGATTTAGAGGTGGGGTAATTGAAGCTCACTTAATTTTATTTTATACATCAATAAATAGCATCTTCAATTATTCATCATATTGCATTCCATCTTTATAATTAAAATCTGGTTTTCTCAAAGTATTCGTTGGCCCATTTCTAGCTTCAGTTAATTATAGACCCTTATTTGCGCCATTTTACATGAATGCAGCCATTATTCAATTAGTACAATGTGATCAGTGACAAAGATTCGATTGAAACGGAAGCCAGATTAGGTACTCAGTAAAGCAAGGCCTATAATTCGGACTAGTTCAATAAACTAGATTCAAATAATCTATATACCGGCATTCATACCGTTCAAACCGTATTAGTAAAAGCTTTAAGAAATTGTACCTTCTTAACAATAGAATCAAAAACCAGTGATGTGACATTTATTTTACCTCTATTCTTCACGCGATTCTCGACGGTTAAAAAAACAATAAAAAAACGATTTCTAATTTTTTAGTGAACGTATGTATGAACAATTTAGAAAAACTCTTTCTTTGAGCGAAAGAAACTGGCAATTGTAGCAGTTTAATTGCAAGGTCTGACAAATTCGGATGTTTTACTTTGGCCATGTTCCAGAATGCAATAGGCTGTAATAAACTTTTTCTTGCAACGTTTTAATTATTCCAACATTTTCGATGAAGCGATGTACGCTTATTAAACCAGCAGTATCCAAATTATTAGTGGTCTGGCTAGACTACAGTGAACTATAAAGTCAAATAATGACTTTTTCGATGTCGATGGACGATGATGGTACTGGTGACAGTAAAAACTTGAAGCAAAACCAACATCAAATTCCTGAAATAAATAAATAATCACTACTTCACATTCAAACATACTTTATCAACCTGCTCTGTCTCCACCTCTACCTCGACATCTGTACCAGTAGTGTTTTCGTGAAAAACATTTCTTCCCATCATAATTCGTGGTATCGTGGTTGTCTTAATTCCCTCTTCCAAGTATGACTCATTTATTGGAAGTGGCACATTACTGCTCCAAACCGAAAATCATAATTATAGCGAAAAAGTACAGAAGTACAGTACAAACAACACAATTAAATGAGCAGGAATGTATTAATATTTCTGAATATTCAAACTCCAATCCTAAAGTGACTGCCATTACTGACATCAACGGATAATCGCATACAAACCGAGGAACAAATAATAACTATGCCCGCTATAATAAGCCTCCAGTTCGTGGTCTGGAACCAATTATTGCAGTTGGAACGTAAACCTCAACATAGGCTTCCACCCTCTGGCATAGAAAATTATACATCTTACGTGCGCTAACACTAATCCTAATTTATCGGTAAAATCTATAACTGTATACAAAATAAATATATAGTCTTTTGTTGTGAATAAATGCACCTTAGAGTTATACCAAATATTTCTAATTGTTTCAGGTTGCAATGTCAATTGGGAAGCCAATTCTACGACAACTCTACAATGATACTAGTCATTCTGTACCTCTTCTTCGGGGCATTAGCGCCCGTCTGCTCCATCGGCATTCCCACCGATCAAGATGCCGTTTCAGTCCAAGGAGATATTATTTTGGGAGGACTGTTCCCGGTCCATGAAAAAGGCGAGCGAAGTTCATGTGGTCCGCGGGTCTACCACCGCGGAATGCAGCGGTTAGAGGCCATGATGTTCGCCATCGATCGTATAAATCGAAATCCTGCAATTCTTCCCAACATCACTTTGGGAGTGCACATCTTGGACACTTGCTCCAGGGAAACCTATGCACTCAACCAAAGTTTGCAGTTCGTCCGAGCTTCTCTCAACAATATCGACATCTCATCTTTGGAGTGCTTCGATCATTCCATGCCTAGACCGAGGAATAATTATTCGGGGCCGGTTTTTGGAGTGGTGGGGGGGTCGTATAGTTCAGTATCCTTGCAAGTGGCCAATCTGTTGGGATTGTTCAGGATTCCACAAATATCTCCTGCATCTACAGCAAAGGCTCTGAGTGATAAGTCCAGATTTAAATACTTCGCACGTACTGTACCGCCGGATACATTTCAGTCTAGTGCGTTGGTGGATATCGTGAAGAGTATGAATTGGTCATATGTCTCCACCATATATTCGGAAGGCTCATACGGGGAATATGGAATCGAAGTATTCCACAGCGAGGCGCAAGAGAGGAATGTTTGTATCGCAACAGCTGAGAAAGTTCCAAGCACTGCAGACGATAGGGAATTTGATAACATCATTATTAAACTTAAGAAGAAAGTCAATGCTAAGGGTGTCGTATTGTTCACAAGGGCAGAGGATGCAAGGTAAATATACAGGTCGTTATTAACTTTCCACCAAACTGGTTGTGTTTTAAGTTTTACTCGTTACCGCGAGTCACTAATTTACTTAAAATTAGAATACTGTTTGCTCTCAACACAGCACAGCATTCCCCAGTTGTTCCTAACAAGAATAAACGAGTTCACAAGTTAACACTTATTGCTCCCGCTATTCTAACAATTTAAATAAAATTATCTGCACAGTGTATTAACATACGGAGCAAATGTTCTTTTAACTTAATAACCCGGCAACCTGTTGATATCAAATCAATCCTTATACGTCAGTCAGGTTTATCCAATGAATGGACAAAATCGAACTATGTGAAATAAAATAAAATAGGAACCTCTTAGTTTATTCTGTCACGGATAGCTTACCTTAAATTAAACTAAAAAGCAGGTTATACAGGGCGTACCATGTATCCTTCTCTATATTGCTATCTATTAACGCTAACAGATACAGGGTCGGTTAAACAAGTCCAAAGAAGCGCAATTTTGTGGCCATCTCGAATCAGTCAAGACATACAAAATATCGGTGACCGTTCCTGAAATATCCTGAAAAAACTGAAAAATCGAGATTTCGTCTTTTTGCCATATCTTTTTTATTATTGGAGATTAATAAATAATTTTTTGTGGGCTTACATAAGTCGGCAAGAGCTACCCATCTGACATTTCAAAAATTTTCAAAGCCGACTAGATCCCAGGATTTTCATAGTCAACTTTCGTTTTTCTTATGGCCACCATATTGTTTTTTTATGTTGTTCGGTATAAAAAAAAATCATAAAAACAAAAAATTGTTAAACTTCAAAAAATAAATTAAAAAATTTTTTATTTTTCTTTTTTCTTTACAAAAAAGACAATAACTTTTAAGACCGAATTTCATAGATAAATTAAAAAACCATAAGGCAAGCACTATTTTGGCGTATTTTACAATGTTGACGTTTTTCGACGATTTTTTTTTTGTTTTTCTTTGAAAAAAGAAGAATAAAAATTAAAAAAAAAAATTTTAAGTTTATTAATTTTTGGTTTCCATTATTTTTTTCATATCGAACGACATAAAAAAATAATATGGCGGCCATAAGAAAAACGAAAGTTGACTGAAAACTTTTGATTCTAGTCGGCCTTGAAAATTTTTGTAATGACAGATGGATAGATCTTAACGGCTTATGTAAGCCTACGAAAAATTATTTATTAATTTCCAATAATAAGAAAGATATGGCAAAAATAAGGAATCTCGATTTTTCAGTTTTTTCAGGATATTTCAGGAACGGTCACAGATACCTCGCATATTTTGACGGATTCGAGATGGCCACAAAATAGGGCAACTTTTCTCTAATTTAACCGACCCTGTATCTTTTAGCGTTCAGGAGATAGCAATATAGAGAAGGATACATGGTGCACCCTGTATAGTTAAATAATGAAATAGGATGAACACAGATGAAACAATGCTTCATCTGTGAAGAAAGTTTTGCTGAAAACTTCTTCATTATGCGTTTCAAGGTTCGGGAAAACCGTCTAAAAGAAAATTGCACCACCGTCACTCGATAAGGATACAAGCGAGCATCTTTACGAAGTAGTCTATTATGGGAGGTTACCACAGAAACATCAATTTATTTGAGCTAGATGACGAACTGATGTGTGAGGATCCTTTTGCATAATATTGCGAGCAATTTCCACCTTTTATTCAGTACGTCTCATCGGCATGCCGCTTACTCCTCGAAAATTTGCAATATATCGCTTAACAGCTCCTCTGAAATTCTGGAGAGCCACCGCATCACCAGGATACTCTTTTTTGGAACTCAATTAGGTAGTTATTTATAGAGTACACCCAAATTCCATCAATTTCATTTTCATTGCGAAAGTAACTTTAAACTATAAAAGTTTTTTGCTCTAACGTAAACGCCAATTATGGAATCGATTAATTTAAACAAATATACAAAATGGATGTGTGCAGGCTTTCACGAGGTGCTGCTTTACTTTGAAAATAAACAAATTGAACTGCCTTGAAAAAATCAATAATTGGTGTTAAATTATGGCAGTTACGTCATATATCATCAATTCACAATGCTCTAGGACTGGAAAGTTACGGTGCAGTGACAGATTTAAAATACTCGTTACTTGAATACCCGTGTGCGAGGAACACTGTTTACGACCATTTAACCCACATCTACTGAAGAATTTAGAATTGTGGATGAAATAGCGATTATTTGAGATTAACAACTGGCAGTAAACTTACCCTTATTTTGAAATAACCTATAAACGAATAACAGTTACAGTAAGTAACCGTGACATCAATAGAAAGTCGAATACTTCAAGTTCCTACTCATATATTCGGCGAGGTATCGAAATGAAGTTCCGACACTCCGTACAATTTCCACGGCCACCAGAGGAAGTGTTAGTATCTGATTAGCCGGGCATTATTAAGATCATAGAGAAATGTACCACTTAAGTTGGCTTAAATATTTTATCATACCTATAAGTCGCTTATTTCCATATTCATGTCATACGTTAAATATAAACATATAAGGGAGTTTACGAATAATGAATCTAAAATTTAAAACGGAACTAAAACTGGATTACCGTTGAATGTGTAAATGAAGATGTAAATGCGTTGTTTAGTATGCGCGATTTAATGTAAACAGCCCGAGGGAAATGCATGAGCAAGTAGCAATCAAAAACAATAAAAACTAATAAATCGCATGCATTTTTAATTCCTGTCACCATCTCTAGGATTAAAACTCTGCAGATAGAGCTTAGAAACCAAACAACTAAACACAGGCAATTTATAGAAATAAATTTCAAATTCCGCTTTCTGGAAATCCACAAATAGATACTCATCCACTCTTGTGTATTTTTGCTAAAACTCATGTTAATCTTCCCCGTATTACTTCCAGATTTTCCAGGATATAATTTCATGAAATACTGTTTAAAATGTCCTGGAAATGGAAATGGAATAATATTTTCCTAATTTTGTTTTGTCACGGACTGGAAAATTCAGCCTTGTATAATTACATATTATGAAACATGAAAGTTATTGCTTTACTTTAGCTATACAATTACTTATTGTGTGTACTAAAATAATGAAATAACCCCTTTTTGCCGTACTGAATGGGGTTTCGGATTATTATATTTTATTAATTATTTTAATTAATTGTGTGGTTTCCTCAGGCCATACTGCTAGGATTATTTTTTGCGACTCTTTTAATAAGTTCACAAAATGCTATAAGAGTTTCTCTTGCATGTAACTCCGGAGACTTATGACAGATAAAAGTCTCTATGATAAAGATGTGATCATAACTTGTTACTACATCTTGACTGATTGCTTCTTCTAATTGGTTTTGATTCAAATTCTAATTATCTGCTACTATAAATATTATTACTCTATTATAGTTTTCCTTTGCTGGTGCCGACAAACCGCTCCTAGTATTCCGTAGGTCGGATGAGTTCCATCATTTAATTCAAAGCATCCATCCCTTGATGTAGGTAACATTAAACGTTACTAAAACGTTTCATCATTGATCTCGAATTCTTTGTTGAAAGTTCCCATCATCCACACTCTGTTTGTTCCGAACCGTTTCAGCAAAATACTTGAAAACTGCTATCTCTTAAATCAAGAAACATGGAATGCTTATGACAAAAAATAAATCATCCTTACATAATTTACAAGGAAAGGATGAATATTCATCAAGCACCCATGAAGAATAGCATTGTTAATCGCCTCTGATAAATAAACGTCTTTGTCTCTCGTAGCGCAAAGCTATTCATGCTACTCTGCTACTATTTTTAAAGCTTACCGGATGCATTTTGTTTTTTTTTTATAATAATTTTACGTCGTCTACTTGTTTGAAAAACCTTCTTGCGCATCAATCGCATAAACAGTGTTCTCTAATAATTATGAATCACCGCTTTTCAAATTGGCTTTCTGAAAATTTTCCATGGTCAGAATGTGCCTTAAAGTGGATTTTTTAATTTAACAAAGCAAATAATAATTGGCATATTTTGATAATTTAGCCCTTTTTCCTATGCACGCCTCTGACTAACTTAACTTAAAAAATGCTTTCATAAACGGTTATAGAAATTTAGCCATTTTTTTACCCTTTCCCTATCCACGCCACTGGCTTATTAATAGAAATAATGCAAATTTTATTGCTTTACCTAAATTTCAAATAATTTTCTTCCAATCATGTTAACTTGGGTAATTTTTTTTTCTATCTTGCTTATACAGAGGCTCAAAAAATTTCCCTAAAATTCAAAACGCCGCCATTTTAAAACGGCTAGGGCGATTATGCTCAAATGCGATACCAGACGACTCCTTGCGACTATCTTATTACTCACAAAAAAATATCAGCCCTCTAGATTGAAAACTGTGACCTGAAATGATACCACAAGAACCGGATTTCTGGAATTTTGAAAGGACACCCTGTAGAAATAACGCGACTTTTGGAAATTTTTTCAACTAAAATTAGCGACAATCCAAAATTTTATAAGGATCCAAAATTTCGTTCACTAATCTTGAAAGATTAGGAGCTTTTTTAAAATCGAAAATTCCCAATTCTGGAGAAATATATACTGGATGTCGCTAAAAGGTGGGGAAAAATTCTACCACTAATTCCCGAGGCTAAAATATGCCGATTGAAAAGGGTGTCATTTTGGATATACAGGGTGTCCCAGCTTATTCGAAGCGGTCTCTGTAGGCCAAACGATGAATTTTTTCTAAAAAAAAATTCCAAATTCAAGTACAGGATCACAATGGCCATAATTTAAAATTATTTTGGAGTATACAGAGTGTCCCATATGACAGTGGCATATCAAAGTTGTGTTTTTTTTAAATGGAATGCTCCTATGTTATTGTATTTTTAGATTGTCTGAGAAGAGAAAATAAGATTGGCTTTTACAGTTGGTGTTTAAATTCAGAAGTTATTGAGTTATAAACAACTGAAAATCGTCATTTTTCAAGTTCAAGGCCCTGTACAACGAAAACGGCTGAAGATAGAGAAAAACGGCTTACATTTCCCTATTTTAACTTTTCATGTACTATCCCATGATGTAGATGAAATGTTTATACAGGGTGATAAAAAATTTGAAAAATTCTGAGATTTCTCCACGCGTCGCCGAATAAAAAAATCAAAGAAAGTACAAATGTTTCTATACAATAGGATAGTACATAAAAAGTTAAAATAGGGACATGTAAGCCGTTTTTCTCTATCTTCAGCCGTTTTCGTTGTACAGGGCCTTGAACTTGAAAAATGATGATTTTCACTTGTTTATAACTCAAAAACTTCTGAATTTAAACACCAACTGTAAAAGCCAATCTTATTTTGTCTTCTCAGACAATCTAAAAATGCAATAACATAGGAGCATTCCATTTAAAAAAAAACATAACTTTGATATGCCACTGTCATATGGGAAACTCTGTATACTCCAAAATAATTTTAAATTATGGCCATTGTGATTCTGTACTTGAATTTTCAAAAAGTTTTTTGAAAAAGTCCATCGTTTGGCCTACAGAGACCGCTTCGAATAAGCTGGGACACCCTGTAGATAATTTCGGTTAGATCGTTATATTCAAGTCTCATGAAACTGTGGTAGAATTTTTAAAGGTTCTCAAGAATGCGAGTCAGTGGTGAATACCATAAATTGTAAATAAAACTAAAATATTAAGAAAATTCAAATATTTTTTTCCGAAAATGTGTTTTAACCGAGAAACAGGGTGTTCAAGTATCAATCTGCGGAACTGTTTTTATTTTATTGTATCTTTCTACAGAGTGCACCAATAATTCTGAATTTTTGTATAAAAGGTTTTTCTCTTTAATAACCAGTATTTGGAAAAATTGTGGGTATAACCGAAGCACCAAGTGGCGTAGAAACCGAGGTCACTGGATGTAATTTTTTTCTAAAATGGGTTTTAACCAAGATACGCAGGATGTTCAAGTGTCATTTTCAACTCCTTGTATAACGGTTACTTATATTATATATCTTATATACAAGCCCTTCAATTTATTGTACTCATCTGAAACTATCGAATAAAAATAATATAAATAAAAAAAAATGGTAAAAACACTACATTTGAATTTTTCTCGAAAACTATCTAAATTTTATAAGTATGGTTTTATTGTAGCAATTTAATCTGGTGTATGGTTTTCTTAATGGATAACCAATCGGGCTCGAATGATCAAAATGTATCATTTCCTTAATGGAAAGACCGGAAAGCTAGTTCAAAATCTGGACGAAGGACCAGGGTACATGATACACCGGGAGATAATAGACAGGATTAATAATTATTATGGCTTTAATTATTGTATACTCACTGTTTACTTCCGTACCACTGTAACCCATGCGGGGGATGCGGAAGTCTTCAAATTATGCGGTTTTGTGCGAGAGGGGGCAGGGTACTACTTGTACGACAGCTACGGATTGCGATCGGCCTTTTTAATAGGACACCATAATGACGAATTTTAATGCGGGAATCGCGACGAACTCCACAGCAACTGACGAAGGGTGCTGGGTTGACTTGCTTATCCTTGACTGCTCACTATGCACTCTCGATTCGTACTCTCCGACTTCAGACTCTGACTGCCACTGGTGTTGATGATGAATGAGTGTTGAAAAGCTTCGTTTTTCACCACTTGCGTTATACGAGGGTCGTGCAAGTAAAGGATACATTCCGTAAGGAAAGATGGAATTAAAATATGCATCTATCTAGATGATGGAACATCTGACATTTAGAAAAAAAACAATTTAAAAAATGGAAAAACAGTTTAAATTTTTTTTTACGATGCAAAAGGTGCCTTAGGAGCTCAGGTTCTATGCCACTGGGTGCTTCGGTTATACCCAGAATTGTTCCAAATACGGGTTATTAAATAGAAAGATCTGAATGCAATAAAAAAACAGGTTCGCAGATTGACACCTTAACACTCTCTATCATCTGGGGGTCATGATCGGTGGACATTTGATGAGTTTGGGTGATTGTCGTAAAGTGATGTCGACACAAAAAAAAATAACAAGCGTCCGGATAAAAGCATTAATTGTGAAAAATTTCATGCTGAGAGCAACGTTTAAATTTTTTCAATTGATTCTAAATATTATTTCAAATCCCTATAAATAATATTTTATAAATCGATAGGAGATTTTGTTGATACCATGATACAATAAGCAGCTTACAAGATATGGTCTCCCTCTAAGGACGTTTGATGACGTCCCATGGGAACTCATTTTCTCATATTATTCTCCTTTGATAATCCTTGAATTCAGAAAGTGTGATGTCATAATCAGTTTATTTTTCGTTCATTTTTGAAAATCCCTATTTGTTCTAATTTTTCGTTTGATTTTTCGCATCCTATTTGTGTTATGCGATCATTAAAGCACGCAAGAAAATCATAAATACACTCGAGCTTTCCTTTTCATTCAGGTCTTATACGTTTGGGACGTTTCAGACTGACAAATAACAGACAAAGAATTATTGAAATTAAGAAGGAAAATAATTGCTTTGATACCTTTTTTCTTTATATATTTTTATTCCCAACAGACTCATTTATTTCGGCTAAGCAAAAATTATTCGCAATTTATTTTTCTTCTATTGAATTAGAATGTATACCGAACGATGTAAACATGCAGGATTAAACGATGAATAAAAACTGGAAAAGTATTATGTGACATAATCCTCATCACAAGCTTTGAGCTTTATGACGAGCAATTTCATCAAGATAAGCATAACATGGCAAATGATGTATAATGAGTACCTGTTTATTTCTGTGCTTTGCAATTAATGGCAACGGACATCATAATTTAATTGGAACGTTTTTTAACATTTTACATCAGAATGGGCTTTTACACAGATGCTGTTAATAATCACTTGGTCTTGGTCCTGTACATAAATCAAAATTTCATAAGGAAGCCCATTGAATTAAATTTCAAATCTTCCGCGCAAATGAGATCCGCGTGACGTCATTGCGCAAACTAGATGAAAATCAGACTTGTTAGAGTTCGGGACTTGTAATTTAAGTTGGTTATTTCTAGTAAAGGGTCCAGTCGGGTACATCCGAAAACTCATTGCTGCGCATCCTGCCTCGCCTCACTCCCATTTTTATATGTGCAAAGCTCTAATAGTATAATATCTTCTAAACTTATTGTATAATGTCTTGCTTGATACATAGTTGTATTCCCTGCTTGTTTCCAGAAGGTGCCTACAGGCTGCAAAGCGTCTGAATGCTTCCAACACTTTCTATTGGGTAGCGAGCGACGGCTGGGGTAAGCAACAGAAACTGGTGGAGGGTCTCGAGGACGTGGCCGAGGGCGCGATCACAGTGGAGCTGCAATCGGACAGAATCCCAGGTTTTGATGAATACATGATGTCTCTGACACCTGATAACAACCTCCGGAATCCCTGGTTTGAGCATTACTGGGAAGACACTTTTGATTGTATACTCCCCAAGAACGTTCCACTCGAAACTAATACCAGCTTCATTGTTTGTGATCCTGATCTGCGTCTCTCTCAGAAAGTAGGGTAAGTCGTTTTTCTTTGCACCTTAATTGTAATGTTTAGATTAGCGCTCTCCCGAGACTCCCGAGAGTTTATTCGTTCCGTGGTTCGTGGGAGCGCCAACTTCGATATTACACGAGGCGTTCTATTTACGAGTATTTTCAGCAGACTGATAACGTTGGAAGTCCTAGCTGTAATTTGTGCAGGTTTTATTTTGTTATTGTTACCGGACCGGCAAACTCCCCAACGTACGACTACACAAGGATTTTTAAATTGAAAGGTCACATTCGGGAATTAATCCTCGACGTCCGAATAGAAACAAATCTGAAAGAGGATTTGAGGCTCTGGGACGGATTTCCTGGCTACATTTAACTTACGGACTTGGTGAAATTTGAAAGTAATTTAATTCTGCAATTATTATTCATAATACCATTATCTAACATTAGGACAATTCTACTCTTCATATTATACAAAACAAAATAAACTGATAGAAAGTTTACCGTTACTTAACTTTGAGTCAACTCTATTATACATTCCTATAATAATTACACACCCAAAAGTATACCATGGGTGTACTTTTACTTAGTGTACTATTACTTACATAATGTTTTTATTCGTGGGGTGGTTCTTTTTTGAAATTATAAAAATTAATGAAAGGTAGCGCAATTAACAGGTTAAAACTCCCTTGACGTCTTGTTTTCTGCCCGGTCTTGTTCTAGGTGGGATCAAGCGGGCCACGTCTTTTGAACACTTTCCATTAAAATATCTGTAAAACAGACTCAGGTCAGCTACTCTTCTTCGATGCTCGAGAGTGTCTAAATTTTTTGTCAAATCTGAGTCCCCAATCAAGCGGATGGCTCCTTTACTGGATAAAGTCGAGTAGTCTCAGCGTATGTTTAGGAGCTGAGCTTCAAACATGTGAGCAGTACTCCTAAGATGGTCGGATTTGAGCCTTGTATAAAAGGAGAAGCTGTTGTGGTGTATAAATTTCTTCGTGCGGAAGAGTGTTCCAAGTTTTTGAGAAGCACTCTTCGCCAGACCTGCAACATGATCATGCCAAGACATGTTCTCTCCGAGGCTCACTCCAAGTAAACGAAGAGATGACGCTGGGGTAAGAGAGTGTCCCGCCATCACCATATCTGGCTCCAAAACGTTGGCCTTTTTGGAAAAGATGACTGCTTGGGTTTTTCCATCATTAAATTGAACCTGGTTTCTATCGCCCCAAGCTAGAATGTCTTGTAAGTCATTGTTAAGTATGGCAACTTCTTGCTTCCTGCGCATCTAAGGTATAAGAAGATATGAGTGTACTGTCGTCGGCAACACTGTATATTGGATTTTTTGTTGTTTCAAGCAAGTCGTTGATAAATATTAGAAAGAGAGTCGGAGATAAAATGGATCCCTGAGGCACACCGGCGTTGATGGAAAAGGTCTCAGAAAGAGCTCCATCGACTGCAACCTGTAATGAGCGATCTCCGAGATAACTCGCAAGCCACAAGCAGAATTTCTCGGGCATGCCATAAGCCTGCAGCTTTGCCAACAGTCCATCATGCCAGACACGGTCGAGTCTAACATAATGCTAACATAATGCGCTTTATGACACGCTTTCGGAAAACAATGTATGGCATTTTGGGCTCCACGGAAGGGATCATTGGAGGAGCTCTTCCCTCAAAGTCGACGGAAGAGTATGAAGAAAACACTCCCGCCAACAAGTTCGCCATCTCAGTAGCCGTAGATGCGATAGTCCCGTCTGTCCGTGTAAGTGGTGGAATCGTGGATCTGGTGAAGTTCTGACTGACTGCCTTAGTTACCGACCAAAAAGATTTCGAACAGTTAGGGCAGGAGAGTAGTTTGTTCCTAATTCTTTGGTTGTGAGTTTCCTTGGTTTGATCTATTATTTCTTTGCATCTGTTTCGAGCAAGGATGAAATTGTGGTGGTTTATGCCGTCGGGGCTCTCTCGCCGTTGGCGAAAAAAAATCTCATGAAAGATGTTTAAATGGTCCGTTTTTTTTTCAGGTGTATGCAAACTTTTTTTTCAAACGCAGTAAACAGTTTGCAAAACGACGAGGTTCCAAGAAAAGTTCAAATCATTTTTTTGCGCAGGATGGAACTTTGTAGGGTTCAAACCGACGCCCACATCGAGCCTCTTTTATGAGATTAGATAAAATAATCACCTGACAATTATTTAAAATTTAATTTCAAATTAAAAGAATGAAATAAAAATTTACTTGTCATCGACTAATTTGATAAGTTTGGTCCGAGCGACTTTTTTTTACCTCAGTAATCTGTGGTTGCTCCATGTCCATGGAATATATTGCGACACCCTGTATATTGAATATGTTTAGTTGCTAAATCCTGATATTGGTGAATAGGTTAAGTAAATATACCATTTTATTAATTAGGTATGTACTCCTTCTCATTTAAACAAATCCACAATCCGATGCTGGAAAAAAATTCTAAATTACTTACGCCATCATGCAGCCAGGTCTCAGTAGGAGGGATGAAATCAAAGGCGCTATATCGCACCCTCCGCGACAATAATTCTCCCAGGACGCGACGTTGTTGTTCCCGGCTTCGGTAAACAAATAAATATATCGCAAGAATGGATTGATTAATGATATGATTAATGATGAATACGACGCGATAAAAATGCTACTTCATCATATGGAAGAACTTTTCGAGTAAAAATTACCAAAAACAGTTGTAGAATTTGGCAAATTCCAATAGTTGCTGATATTTTCTGTTACATTATGACATGAACATAATTTCTTGTTGCAGGTACGAACAAGAGAGCAAGGTCCAGTTCGTTGTGGACGCTGTGTACGCATTCGCCCATGCTCTTCACAATCTGTACGAAGATCTATGCAAGAAATATGACAGAAGTGGTGTTTGTCCTGCCATGACACAGTATGATGGAGGGGAATTCTACAGTAACTATTTGCTGAACGTTTCATTTATCGGTAAGTACCGAAGCATAAATCTTGTTTTAAATGTTTATTATTGATATTGAGCTTTCAAAAAAAAAGTTATATCCATAAAATAAATCAAAGAAAGAACATAAATAATCATTCAAAGCATTAATTAAAATTATCGTCGAAAGTACCCTTTACCTTGAGGGCATATTATAAATGCACTAATTACATCGTTTGAGGCTTTTTGAAGCTTTCAAAACGATGCTCACGAGTCCTTTAATTACAATGCAAAAATAAATACGTACCTGCTCTAAAAAATGATCTAGAAAGAAATATTCACAAAGCGTGAATAATCATCACAGAGTACTATTATGTGGGAATATAGGAATATTCGTGTTCCCTTTTTAATTCCCTCTTTGAGTAATTTAATCTCATCGTTTTATTCTTTCAACTTAACAGGCAATAGAGTCGCAAATAAAAGCTATTTCATTCCTTGCAATGTTTAGTTCAATCGCTTTAGAAAGGAAATAACTTTATTTGCTGCCCATGTAATTTAACTTTCATTCAGGGATGGTTGCCATTCACGCAGTTGATGACTGGCACGAAATTAAATTTCCTCGACAATATTATTAGACGAAAATACATAAGTAGAAGTTGATTTGTGACAAAAAGCTGAACTCGTGTTGTTTCAAGCTATTATCTTCACAATTTGGTAGACAAAATCATACTCTTTCTATGTAGTGGAGTAAAAAAAAAGAAACCCGACAACCAGTTCTATTTCAACTTTCGTAACGAGTAATCAAAATCAAACCGCAGAGGTGAATTTTCCGAGAACACGAGTTGATGTGGGCTTATGCCTATTAGGGCTGCTGATCTAACCATCGAGTACTACACGATCCTCCAACTTACAAGGAATTTGAAGGGAGTCAACTGTCTTAACGGCATTGACAACTTAAAAAAAGCTTTCCCTTAATTAATTCTTCTTACCTTCTTGATGACGACAATGGTGAAAACGGCAATTCGATATCTGGTTCCTGTCTCGAGGTACTTACAGTCTAGAGAAATTTTGCCTTTGTCGTCATATCTGTCTAGCTTATTGCTTATCATCGCAGCAATGATTTTAGGGTCTTTTTAGGGTTTCCGTGGGTTCCTTTTATGAATTGATAAATTTATTTAAATTGTGTATTTAAAAAACGATAAGAAAAATATAAGAGATATCAGAACAGCAAATTGATTAAAATAAATAAAAACGTTTCAGATTAACCTAAAAGTAGCCGTCTGCACATACAGATAGGGAGAAAAATAGAACAAAAAAAAAACTGTAATATTTATTTTGTAAAGGAATCCCATGAGTCGACTTCGTTGATTATTTTCTGTAAGTTCAGAATAAAAAAAAGTGGCCAGAATATGAGCGAATGGTGGGAAGCCGTACACCGTCATACAATTCGTCACACACCCACACATACACCCGTGCAAAGGTAATAGGTTTCTTACTTTGGAGAAAACTTGAAGCTAAGTTGTAATTTTGTATGGAGCTTGAGAACGCAATTCTCCCATCTCAGTCTCAGTCTTAAAAGGACGTGTCACGCGGATTTAAATGGATAAAGTAGGTAACTCACCAAGAACTTTGAAGGATCCTCTCGTCTCGATCAATTAGTGCAGTTCGTAAACTATTTAATATAATCCTAGTAAAGTTGCATCGCCTCTTATTTTTGTTCGACAGTGCAGAAGACGAAACGTTATTGCAAACTCGAGTCGAGTGACTACTTCATTTCATTTATTTATAGATCATCTCCGGGCATACCTGTAGGTCTGTTGGTTCGAAACTGTGTATTGTTTACCCTGGACCGAAATTATGCGACTAAAGAAAATTCACTAGAAATTTTTTATTCCTAGACACAGTTCATTTAATAAACATCGTCAGCCACATACGCGTGGTCTAGTTTCAAGTAGGTAGGCACCTGCTCAATCAAAGGCACCTCTAGAACTATACAGGTGTATCTTTAATATTGCATAAAATTCTAAAGCGAGATTCTTTGGTAAAAAAAAAAATAATTTTTTCAAGTTTTTTGAAGATATCTCGGGAATCGTGTAAGACACAGATCGTATTTGTAAAGATTTTATTGATATTAGCTGCTTTTTTAATTGCTAACTAACTTTTTTTCATATGCCAGTGGCGGAGATTTTAAGGGTTGAGGGAGATTTTTTTGCCCCTAATACCTACGACACTGGGCAAAGTGACATTTCAAAAGCGCATTTTTAACCGCCAATATTTTCTACATAAAAAAGAGCTCTTGGTCATAAATGCTAACGAGGCCCTTTTCGAGAAAAATTGCCATTTACTATTAAAAACTCGCTTTGGATGTTTCAAGATATGTGTTTGAAAATGAAAGGCAAAAAAACTTCTCTCATTCTTGAGATCTCCGCAAATGGCATAAAAGAAACTGAATTCGTATTAAAAAAAAGTATCTTGCATCAATGATATTATTAACTGTGATATGTCAAACGGTTCCCGAGATATCTTCTATAAACTGGAAAAAGTAATCATTTTTTGACACCCTGTATCTCAAAAAGGGTGCATTTGCGGACACACGTTAATGAATTTTTTTTTTAATTTTTGACAAAAAATCTTGCTTTAAAATTTTATGCAATATTAAAGATACATCCTGTATAAGTACACTATGTCCAAGACAAGAATGAACAGCATGGGGGAGATGCAGGGTCGGTTAAAAGGGTTAGTTTTTCTTATTTTCATTGACGGTATTATTGAAGATTGAGAAAAACTGAAACTACAGATTTTTTTTAAATACGGATCTGATATTTGTATTGCAAAAATTGAAATATATTTTCATTCTGAATTTAATGAAATCTCGTATTTACTGGTTCAAACGTGTTTCGGAACATAGCTATTGACATCATCAGTTTAATTTCACCTTTAATACGGATCTGTGCTCTTATTAACCTTCTGGGACTTGTATTACTCATCGTCATCACAATCCGACAAGTCCAAGAAGTTCATCATTAACCATCCATTACTAATCATTAAACTCAGAATTTAAATATCTTTCAATTGAAAAATGTGGAAAATGAAAAAATGTGGACCAAGTTTTAAGGGCAGTGTTGAGTTTTCTATGCGGACGACACGTCCTTTTCCTGCTCCGGGGTGAGTGTTTCGGAGCTGATTAAGTACTCGAATACTATACTGGAAATGGGAGAGGAGTGGTTTTCCGCGAATAGGTTACAGCTAAATAAAGATAAAACTCAGAGTTTGATTATTTCTAGTAACAATACCATCAGTACGGGCAAGCACTGCAGACTGCTTGGAGTCTCGCTTGATGATTCTTTAAATTGGACATGTCATATAAATGAATTAAGGAGGAAGCTAGCAAGCATACTGTTCTTGCTCAGACAACTCCGGAAAATCCTGAGTTCATTTATGTTAAAGAACATATATTTCGGACTCTTCCATTCTTTGGTCAGCTATGGAACTACTTTATGGGGCAACTCGGTTCATTCAATTAAGGTGTTTAGACTGCAAAAACGTGCAGTGAGAATTTTAGCTGGGGCTGGGTGTAGGGATCATTGTCGACCTTTATTTAAAAGGCTCAAAATTTTACCACTCCCGTGTATCTATATGCACCAGACGCTAACGGAAATTCACGCAAGGAGAGGTTGTTTGTCAAAGGTGGCTAATGTCCATCAGTATACGACGCGCTCTGTCACAGAGGATCTGTTACTTGAGCCCCGCTACAGGCTGGTTAAATCAGAGAGGAATTCCCTTGACATAAAAATCTACAATGTATTGCCTGCACGGATTAGACTCATGAGTGATGACTGTTTTAGTAATTGCATAAAGCGATTGCTATTGCATCACTGTTTCTATGATGTGGCTGAATTTTTTAAATTTTTAAAAACAGATTTTGTGTAGAGGTTAGTTGCCTAGTATCTATCTGTATATTTTGTGTTTATTTCTGTGTTTTTGTGAGTGTTTGTTTGATGACGTCTGTGTATTACAGACACTTTTTGTCAAATTCTTGTATAATTTATAATATGACTTGCTATACACCATTTTTATATGTGTAAAATAGTTAAATAAAGTATCTATCTATCTATCTATCTATCTATGAAGTCGTTAAATAAAGTACTTATTATCTATTAATAAATGCTTCTATAAACCTTCTAAAGTACTTTATTTAAACTAAAACTCTCCAAACGTCTATACAATATTTTCAAAACTGACTTGTTTTCATCAAAAAATTCTAATAATAATTGTAACTAAGTTATTTCAAAAACAAATCAAAAACAATAAAATAAACTACTTCGATGCATTTCCAACAGGCAGGGAAAAGAATATTCCTGCGTCCCTTTTAGTCGATAGTCATGAATTTTTGAAAAATGAAAGCGTTCTGTTAATGATCGTCAAAGTCTGGCAACAAGGCGACTAAAAAACGTCGTATCGACGACACTAATCAGCGCAGCGATGTGTATCAATCTAAAATTTAAAGTGCGACAAACCCAATCAATAAATTGCATTAAAACCTAAGGCTTGAAGAGTAATTACGGAAGCTCAGCGCGAATATGCTATCCATGAAATCTGTTCGTTTCAAATTAAAATATCAAAATAAGCAACAATTGCCATATTGATTATGAATTACGTTGAGGTTGAAATCAAGCTTGAAATTAAGGCGATATTTTAGCTTCACAAAACAATATATACAGGTATAATAAAGCCACATATGGGAAAAAAATTCCTTTTCGATTTAGGAAAATTTTGACTTAAAATTTGAGGAAAATTTCTCTTAATAGTTTGTGCTTTCGAAATGATCACAAATGACACACCACCTGTCACGTGTTTTTTACAACTGCCAAATGTGACTTTTTTTGACAAAAAAAATAACAAAATATGGCATTAGTTTTTAAAATTTTGGAAATTGTTAAATTTTAATATTTTTTTGTGAGTCGTCGTTCTAAATAACGTTTTCTTATGAAAATAACAAACGGCAGCGACAACTATGTCAAATTGATACAAACTTGATGAAAAGTTGATTAATTTTTTTACACCTAATTTTTTTACATTTTTGCAATATTTTCCATAATTTTTTTTCGTAATTTTGTAATTATCAAGTTAATTGCTTCATATTCCTTTTCTAAAGTATGAAAATACCTTGATTCGGATAAATGTTATTTCTGACATTATTTTTACAAAAAAAATGCTTTCTACCTACTGTTTTTTCTGAAACTGAAATTAAAAAAAAAGTTTGCCGGTGGTTAAAAAATTCAGCATGCATGAATAATTTGGAATTTTGAGCTTTTTTTTCAATAAAATTTTTCATTATTTCGTGCGAAGAGGTACTTTAACCTACACGCAGGAAACAAAATGAATGCTCCCGTCAAGACATGTTTGATTTATTTTATAACATGAAACATGAAAATATGGTAAGATTTATTACCTAATCAAGCAGGCCTGGACCTCAAATGATCAAATTTCAACTTGAAAATAATTCTTCGTCATTGATACCCATAAATTTCCTTATCCTGGGACACACTGTACACCGGAATATATATTTTTCACGGAAAATCGTTATTTTCGAACTACACTCACGGCATAAGCGACGTCAGTTGTCACAAGTCAGAAATGAAAACGTGCAGCTTCATAGAAATGTTTGCTGTAAAACAACTAATGTAACAATAAAAAGTCAATCAAAAACAATGATATGATCCGGCAGATAGATCAAATTGCGAAACTGCAAAAAAAAGGAAGCTTTAATATCGGGCAAATTGCGATTTATTAATGAAACTTTGCCCTTTGATTTTTTTGCGAGATGCACTCACAGGCACAATTAATAATCCAGCTTTGGAGAACATTTAAATCTAATTGTTGGAAAAAAATAATATCCCTAAATAGTTTTTTTTTATTGCTTTCATTGTACCTACCCCACATCATTCCAGCTCGTTTCCGTATTCTGTTCGTTTCGGTTCTTTTAATTTTCCACAAAATTTTGTGTTGTTATATAATTTTACTATTGACAATTTCACTCATACGTTATTACATCCATATGATTTCTCAATTAAGAAGAAAACATCACATTCCCTGGCGATTTCCTATTTCATATTCAGAAATATCCGAAATAGGCATATTCTTTATTTAAATCAAATAATGGTACAAGCAACCCCATCTCTTGTCGAATAGACCTACTAGTAGTAAGAAATCATTGAAGAGACAGTAACCTTTCGTTAGAGCAATATGCTCTCTGTAATCCGGCGGGTATATTTTGAAATCCCGTTCCCGGATTCGCCAAAATAAAGTCCGCAATGTGAAATTTAGCGAGCGGATCTAAGTTGTGTTACGTCGTGAAGTCTACGTTTTCCGTTCCGAGACGTCCACTTGACCCTAGTCACCTTTTAAAAATGGATCATAAGTAATTTTATACCTACCGTTGTTGTCCTTTTAAAAGGAATTTTGGGTATTATTTACTGTTAAATTCAGCTTACTGCTTTCTTATTTGAGGAATTGTCTCAACAAATACCATTCTAAGCTTAGATTGTTAGAATGATATTTTTATATGCCAGTTGTTTTCTCATACTTACTTACATTCAGACAATTTAACTCCGTCTATAGAAAAAATCAACAGCTCTCGTTTAATTTCCAATATGCAATTAAGTATTAGAGATCAACTGCATAAAAATTACCTCTAAAATGGTATAACCCCCGATAATTTTTACTTTGTCTGGTTCATTGATGTTAATCAGTCGATCAAAAAAATACACCATAATGAAATAATTGGAGATAGAGCTGATAAATAACTGAGGTATAGAAGCTAAATTCTGTGAGCTGATAGCTCTACTTTTTTTAATGACACCTCCAGGATCCTGCAGGTAGAAAAACTCGTTAATCTGATGTACTTCATTATTGTTTCAGATATGGCCAGTAGTCCCGTCAAATTCGATTCCCGAGGAGACGGACTGGCTCGGTACGACATCCTCAATTACCAGCGATTGACAAATGGCCCGGGTTATCATTACAGAGTAAGTCGTTTGTTTTCTTCCTGCGTGAAAATCGTTCGTCAAATCGCATGGGACTGATCAAAAGAGTAATGTGTGGGGAAAAGGTTAAACCGTTATTACCAACATTTCTAACGAACAAAACTCCCAAATGTTAGCTGAAGCTATTAACTGGCATTGCTATTTTATTACAAAAACATTTGTAGATTCAGAGTTGGTTGAATAGAACAAGAGTTGAAAGTGACATCTTCCGCAAGTGTGAAATTGTATAATCCAATTCAAGATATTGTACTATACTTTATCTACTCCCGATAGCATATAGTATAATCTGAATATCTGGATAAGAAAATTTACTAATAATCTTTCTTTTGAATTCTGGGGTGGAGTATCTTCCATTGCAATTATGGGATGCTTTGATTTATGTGAGGTGTTTTCCATTTAAGGTTCACTCCCACTCATGTAATATTTGATATTGAAAATAATCTCTTTCCTAACCTAATAACCTAAAAAATTAAGTAGACAGATTACACTTTTTCAACCTGTGAATAGAAGACATCAGGAAGTACTAGTACTACACCTACCGTCCAAACATCAGCTGAGACTGTAAGAAGGTGTTTTGATACGGCGGACACAACACATCCGTTATTCAAACCAATAATATGACGCACTGGCCTAATAAAGAGCAAAACTGTGAATCTGTACAACAATAATTATCTATTAGATGTTCCAAAATGGCATTTTACATCTTGTTCAATAAAACTGTCAATTGGCATTATAGTCCTTCCCGATGTTTTATAATCGAATATTTTAGTTAACAAGAAACGTCAAATAAATTTAATAATAAAAAAATCAAATAAATTAAAAAAAAAATATTGAATTAATTGATTTCTGTTTGGAATTTTGATAAATTTCAGGAACTATGATGCAATTTAATTAAAATTAGTAAACAAAAATGCATAATATTGCGTGTGCCACTCATTTCGATAATAACAGGTGTGTGAATTTTATACCTTTGCTCTCATTAGATTAACAAGAATAATTTTTTAGATTAATCTTTGCCTGTAATTAACTGCATAATAATTGTAACCTATCCTGGCTCTCCTGAGAGTGTTGGAAAATCGGCGTTATTTTTGGTTATTTGGTAAGGTCTTTTTTCCTTTCTTGGGAATAGGCTGGACCCATCCACGTTTCTAGTAGGAAGGAAATATTCCCTTTTTATACGACAGATTGAAAAATCGACAGAAAACAGACGACAGCTCAGTGGCGCATTTTTTAATTACGATAACAGGTACGTCATCGGGCCCAGAAGCTTTGTTTGGATCTAAGGCTAACATAATGCGCTTTATCTACGAGTGATTCATAAAATGCACTTTTTTAGACGTTTCTTAGTTCATAAAATGTATGATTATCTTGAAGAGTGAAATAAAGTATTTCGGGTGCAATAAAGTGCCGTAGCGGTTCATTATTTAACGCTAAATCTGACAAGTTACTGCACAACGAAGTGACGAACCAAGTACAGTACAAGTTCTAGTCAGCAGAGCGGCTCGATTCGGCGATCGCTGATACACGAGACGCTGATCGCTGGATTACATTATTGCATCCCGACGCCAACCGCTCCTAATAATGCTTGGTGCTCCGTGCTCGGCTTGTTGACACCATGCACCTATACTAGAGAAACGTAGTTTATTAGCAGAGCGCCAGATCTATGTACAATTACCCTTTTTTTTTGTTTTGTGTCGTTTAAGTATACCTAAAATGGATACCATTGTAAATGGTTCAATGAATTAAATATCTTCTACCCCAGAAGAAATTATTTTTCAACCAAATATGGCTGCACAAAATCTGTTAGGTACCTACCTCAAAAATCTAAAGAAGCGTATATTAAGCAATATGTCACCTTTATGAACTGACGTGATGAAAGAAGCCTTAATAGCTTCAAAGAAACACTTACATAAGATATGAATGCATTGGAAAGTTTTTTTTTATAATAATTACTTTTCGTTCTAATTTAAGTCACTCGTAGATAAAATTTTGTATGCAACATATGCATAAAGTGCCTTTTTTTCACTTCTGGGATTGCCGCATTCGCCTGCGGCTCATGCGGTCAAACTTCCCAGTCGTGAAAAAAAGTACCACTTTATGCACTTGTTGCATAAATAACTATTATGACACGCTGAAAAAAAATACTCCCGCCAGCAAGTTCGCGCTCTCAGAAACCGTGGACTGATAATTCGCCCTCCTGAACATGCCACTTGTTGCAGATTGAGCTGCATTCGAATTATTTTGATATTGTAGGTATTAGGTCAGGTAGGTATGTGTCTGGTGAAAACAGAAACGCAGTTTTCACGTCGCAGCAATAATTATTCTTGGGGGTTTTTCATTCTGGAAAGAGATAAAAAATGTCTGGTATTGGTACAATAAGTAGTTTTCGTCCGTCGAGCAATTAACAAGGTCCTGCCTACTTTATGCCTAAAATCGGAGTAAACCTACTCCGATTTACTTCAAATTATTAAATCTTTTAATAAAAAATCGTCAACATCGTTAATGTAAATTGGAATCGCCTTTCATTTTATTTGGTGTTCATTATTAATTTAGTGTGTGTCTGTTATTTATTTAGTCCAAATAAAATTGTTTCCTTTATGTAGGTAGGTACCTAAATTGTATATACATCACTCTTCAGCTGAAAACCAAGATAATTGCGTCCAAGGTCTGCAATGACATGAAAATCCTAGCAACTCACCACCACCACCACACCTAATTAAGACTTGAGACTAAGAAGATTTTATGGTTTTCCCGAGGGTTTTCCCAAGTTCCACAGCGCACAGTTGTTTCTGGGACTTCTATTTCCAAATTCGAAATTTATTGTTTTGTTACCGGGGATGAAATTTAAATCAATATTTTCAGTTTTCACTACTCTTGAATCGTGTCAACCTCCCACAAGGTTTTTTCATTCATTTTTTCTTTCTACATTTACTCCCACAATGTATGCGGGGGTGAAATAGCACAACAGGAATTTTTTACGTTCCTAATGCCTGAGGTTTTTTCTGAAAGCTCCTCAATATTTGTAGATCTATCTATACATGTACTACCCCTCATAGGAATCATAAAGATAATACAATTTTTACAGTTCAAGAGAATCGGTAGGTATACTTATTAGTGGCATTGGCGTTCTATAACAAAGGTTAAAATGATATTCTTAACTTCGAATTGGAGATCAATTACAATTTAGTTCGAGAGGAATGGAATGAAGAATTCCTTTGAATAACCTTACACGTGACAATCGACATGCGGTTTGAGCTCGTATGTTAATGAAGCCCTGGCTTATAATACCGGTGTAAAGTTAGCAGCCAATTTTCTAGTGCCTGCCAGATTCGCTGATCGACTTTTTTTGTGAATGAAAATTTACCAATTTACCCCTCCCCTCAAAATTCAACAAATATAAAGTCGTCTCTATGACATTTACGTCATTTGAAACGTAATTATTGAATTTTTTAATCGTCAATCTTTTTTCAACTGAATTGAGCAATTTTTTGTTCAAATTCGTGTTATTTTGAACTTAAAAATTCTATATGTTGGTCGCACGGGGTGAAAGTACTCCATAATTCACCTATTTAAGAAAGAAAAAAACAAATTTACAAATTAAAAACAGTAGTTTTTGTTCGCTTCATCTCGCAAAACATCATCTCGCTGGCGGTGCTCTGAGCGTTTTTTTGATGCAACTTTTCTCAACTGCTCAGAATCGTCTTGGAAAAAATCCGAATTTTATGTTTCAAGATCGTTTTAGCTGTAAGGAATATTAGCAAAAAAATTTCTCAGGTGGCCCAGACGCTTGGGGTTCATAACCCTTACCCACTATATACTATATAGGTACTAACTAATGGCGTACTTCTAGACTTTTTGTTGTTTAGAAATCAGCGTTTTTCGATTTTTGTTCCATACTTTCATGGGGTTTTCCGCGACCATATTAATAGGTGCCGTTGATAAATTTTTCGTTTATATCTACATCAAATCGTGAATTGAATGGATTAAGATTCCGTTCGGTTATTTCCGGGAACTGGCGGCAAGAAAAGTGGCTGGTAACTTCACATCAGTGCTTATAAGGCCGTCTCAAACGAGATCTGATGAAAGGGTGCTTCAAACCCCTTCACGGCTTTGCACGCTTATGGTAAGGTATCGATTAAGCTCTCTTTCTCTCTCTCTCTCTGTCTATTTTCTTTTCCCTATCTCTGTCTCTCTCTCTCTCACCCAATCAAGGAAACCAATAACAAGAGTCAACGAATTCGATGTCATTAAATTCTCATCCGTAAAAACAAAAATCATGTAATTTCGCAATGATGACTGATCTCACTTGCGGTTTTTGTTGACATCGGAGTTGTACCTACGTAGTAGCGACTCAAGTCTTAGCCAGGAATTATATTAACATGAGACATTATTGTGATTGATTAACAGGTAATACACAAAATTAAGTATGCAAGACAATAATAGAGATCGACGCCTCTTCGAAGTTTTAATGCGAAGCATGCGAAAAGTTAATCCAAACCAGACAACGCCATATTGTAACAGGATTGGATTAGCTTTTGAAAGATCGGTAGGGGAGCCTGTCTGACGTGTTCCGGCTTTAGGTCATTTTCAAAGAGATGAAAGCAGTACGTTATTTACGAATGTTCATATATACCTACGCAACTTTTTCCAAATGTTTCTATATTAGGTATATAGAATTTCCAAATGTCGCTGTTAAAAAGGCTCTATTCAACTTCTCTCTGAAACTTTTTTTTTAATTGCAAATAACAAATAACGACTTCAAAGTAAAGCGGCAACATTGAATTTACACCCTGAAGAAAACTTATCGCTATCGAAATATTCATCTTTTATTTAGTTTTCTTGCCGAATAACTCGGTGCCTTAATTAGAAAAACGTTTCCAGAGTATTCCATACTAAGTAGTCTTTAGCCTTATTTTGCTCTTCACCCCAGAATCGTTATTTAAAACAAGTCGAGATAATATCACGTTCATCAACGGGATTCTTATTTCATAAGCCTAAAAATGAAGCAAATGAATGAATTTCTCCCTGCAGCAACTATTTCATTATTTACATTCCTTATTGTGTTAAAAAACAAAAAAATCTGCAGTAAATTGAAACATTCTGGAAAATATTCCAGCTATTCACCTCATGAAATCTTGGAGTAAAACAAAGCAAAACATGCAATTAGTAATTATCTGGGGATACTTTTTTCGTTATACGGATGATTTATATTTAAGGGAAAGAAATTGACAATAAGTATTCATAGCGGTCTTGATAAACTGGGAAGAATGGCTGGCTCACCATGTAATAATAAACTTTGATCCTCAGGATCGCCAGAGATAATCTAATCTGGTTGTTGAACGGGACGTACTTACTTTAGATATTCATAAGTGCAAACACTTTGAGAGATTTTATAGTTTATTAAAACCACAGTAACATAACACTGGACTTTATCCCATGGAATCGTCAAATATACAAGAAAGGCATGCCTACCGTTCTTGAAAGACACCTCACGCACGGTCACGGCTCAAACATCTGGATCTCGAATTAGGGCAGCAGTTTCCTCTCGCTCACGGCCACAGTAAGCTTTTTCCTCTCTTTCACGGTCCTTATCTCAGCTTTTCTCTCATGTAACACTCGGATCCCGAGACGACAATAGGACACCCCACGCGCCCAAATTTTCAATGGTTCCTTTGAGAAGAATACCACCGATAACGCGAGATCGCAAACGTCTTCGAGACCAAAAGCGTTGTTAAACCGAACCAATAACAGGGACATAATTCTACGTGACCGACGTTGATTTTTCAAGTGAACGCATCCCCCTCCCAAAAAAGAGAGATGGTGTACCCTTAATAGCAACAACCAACTCAGGGATTCATTCCGATTCTCCAGGTTACCTATCACTTCTTTTAAGGCGATGATCGACTTGAGAGTCGATCTAGGAGGTGAGACCAGATTGACGACCGTGCTAAAAAAAGGATAACACAAGAATACTAAAAAGATGAACAGGAATCTGGCTTACGAGGCGTAGACTGGACCTTGTTGGGAACACCTTCAGGAAGTAATGTCTCTACCTATACTGACAACCCAGATTCCAACTAGCAGTTGTTTTGAGTGGTCCTTATAGTTTTTCTGTCGCCAGTGACAATCAGAAGTGACAATGGCAGAAAGGCAATATTGGAAAATCATTGCCACCCGTAGCCTACGAAAGAGAGAGAGTAAAACGAAACACACGTCGGAGAGTGACATGCAAAATATGCGCTGCTGATGGATGCTGTTCAGATGGAGTGCGCAGAAAGCTTAGCATAGTAGAGAGTGGTCTTTCACATTTTCTTTCATTTCGAGTTCGAATAAGTAAATCTATTGTAGTGTAACGTCACGGGACCAATCTGTAATGTAACCACCTGGTCGAGGCATCACATTCTATAGTGTAACACCCTAACTAAAATTTGACAAATCGAAGGCCAAACTGAACGATTTTAAAAAGAAGAACTTTGCCGTTTACATAATGACTTTGTTAAATTTCCGCTCTGAAGTCTTGGTTTAAATTTGTGGCTATCCGGCCCTGAAGTCTTAGAAACGCTATGAAATTACTCAAGGTAGCCAATTTTGGGAGAAAGGAAATATTATTAAAACACACGAATTTCACGCTGTGAAATGAAATCAACTTTTTATTCATTCTATTCTAATACCCTCCTAAATGCCCATTTAGTTCATTTCCAAAACAATAATAAGATGAATCCTGTAGTGACAGGATTGACATTTCTACCGTTAGAAGATTGACTGGTGACAAATGAACACATAGGGTGCGTTTTTAAATAGTTTTTACTCTAAGGTTTCCATTTTACCATGCGCAGTTGGCATATAGGTCGGATTCTCTTCAATATTCAATAATGTTTCTGTAAGATTAGGTATATGTATATTAAAAAAAAAACTTTAGAAATAATGCAAACTCCAGTTATGTGATGATATAATTCCTTTCAGGTAGTAGGAAAATGGTTCAACTCCCTGGAATTAAATTTGGATTATTTGGTTTGGAAAAATAATCAAACCATCCCTCCGACGTCGGCTTGCTCTCTACCTTGCGAAGTAGGAATGATTAAAAAACAACAGGTAAGTCTTTTGACTGTGTTTTAATTTTTTATATTTCGGAACCTTTGATCTCTGCTTAAAACCTATATAAAATTTGCTATAAGCAGTTTCTCATAAAAATATTGCTGCTGGCTAGAAGTTCGAAATTAACTTCAGCTTTCAGAACTAATAAACTTATATTAAATTTATAAACTGTTTCTCTTAACTTCACAAGGAATGAAACTTCTCGAATAGCTTTATAGAATCAGCTTTCCGCTAAAGCGTCTAATCTGTAACGACGCCGCTCTGAAATATCGTGCAAAATGTAACGTTTTTGCGAAAAAAATTGTTTTGAAAAAGAGTGCTTTTAAATTTATTAATAACAACTCAACGATTTTTTTGTTTAATTTCAATCACGATTTTAATGACTAATAATTCCGGTGTGTCTATTATACCGGCTGTTCCAGATAAGATGTGGTACTTATATGTGAATTTCGGTAACCCATAGATACACGAATAAGTATAGCTTAAATTAGAAAACAATTGCACTAATTCTCGTTTTTTTTTTTCTACTGACAGTTATTAAGAATCTTAAGAGCTATCCATTTAAAAAAAAAAAAAAACATTCTAATGAATTTTTCAATTTTTTTCATTTCTAAAAAAATATATTTTTTCACCGATTTTTTTATTTTTAAAACCGAAATAAAGTTTTTTTTTTAATTATTTCCAATTCCTTGATTTTTTAGCCATACGACATGAAAAACAATATGTCGGCCATAATAAAAGCTATAGTTGGCTATGAATAAAACTCTGATGGGATCTAGTCGGTTTTGAAAATTTCCGTAATATCAAATTGATTGCTTTTACCGACTTGTTAACCTATAAAAAACATTAATGTGTTTTTCATATCGTATCACAGCGAAGCTGATTTAACATCTGTTCTAGACAATCGGAAAAGTCAACTCTCATATAATTACAGAATTATTGATATTACGCAGTGCTAGTGCTAGTGCTAGTGCTAGTGCTGGTGCTATTAAGCTGGCTTAAATTTAAATGGAGCAATTTACGGTTATTTCAATAATTACAGTCTATCTGCTACAAATCTAAACTTGAATCTGAATCGGAAACCTAATGACCATTTCCAGAAATAGCCAACTTCGAACAACGATTAGCATCTTGCAAATGTCAAAGGGATCGATCAACTTAGTCTTCCGCCTAGATTCCAGATTCCAGAGAGGACGTTTTTGATAATTGCCAGCGGTATCTCTGGCTTCGGAAGATAATGCTTTCAGTTTAACTGTATTATTGAGAGATTCCTCACCTAAATGATATGGTTTTGTTTTCTTTCAGTTTCTTATTCTTGTCTTCTTTCAGTCAAGAACGTCTAAATTATTTTTAATGCACCAACTCTCCACAAAAAAATTTCAATTTTGAGAGTCTGTGTGTCAAAGCGGAGGTTTATAGTATAGAGTAACGTTTGCAACGTCATCTTTGCCATTTGACAGATTAGTTTTACGTCAAAACCACAACAAAAATTGTGCGTGGAGCAGTGTGTGTGTTCCCATTAACGTGTGTCCAAAAATGCGCCGTTTTCGAGTCAAAAAAATAATCTTTATCCAGTTTTTTGAAGATATCTCGGGAACCGTATAAGATACAGAATTCAGCTTTTTTACATGTTATAAGATTGATATTAGCAGCTTTTGTAATGCTAACTATTTTTTTTTTCATATGACAGTGACGAACCGCCAATATTTTCTACTACAAAAAAGGTACTCGTGGTAATAATAATTGCTATCGTGAGCCGTTTTCGATAAAAATGTCCTTTTACTATGAAAATATTTCAAGGCAAGTGTCGGAAAATGAAGGGCAAAAAAACATCACTAAATTGTAAGATCTCCGCAAATGACAAATTAAAAAAAAAAGTTAATAATAATAAGGAGAAGAGAAGCTAAGCGTTAGAAGTTGCGAATATCATAAATCAGAAATTACATAAGCGTTCCTGATTGGTTATTTTTCGTCGAATTCGTCCTGATTCGTCGAGATCAGCCGAAAGGACGTGCAAGAAAGTAGAACGTGAAGCTTCGGCGTAGAACGAAGGGCGGTAAGCCTCCCCGGCATATTATCTGAATATTTATCTATTACCTCTTATCTTCATAACTAGAAGCCAAATTGTTTCTACTAGATTATCTTAACCACATTCGAGTCCGAGACCGAAGGGGCAACGAGTGTTTATATCCGTTTCGAGAATTTACGTCTCTAACAAGATTTTCGGCTGCCATATTGCCGTTGCTAAAACACTGTAACTAAATTACCGAATAACGAATCGTAACACGCGGATAAACAAAGGTGTTCCGGAAATTAATCATTTTCGATTTAATCCATCTTCCTGGCCGCGATTAAATAAAACAACGAAAGCTGTGAAACCTTTGATTTTGAAAGACTTATATTAACTAATACAAAAAATGTTCCCGTAGTCACCATCCCACCAAGCAACATTATCTACGACCAGTACTGTATTTATTTTATATCGTGGAAGAGAAACGACTAGTTCTCTTTAGAAAAAATATTCCTGAGATCCTTGACTGTTGTGCTTTCCTAATATCGTATGCCTCGTACTACAAGTTTTATTTTCTTGGATATTATAATACACTTTTGGTCCCGAAGATGAATTCTTGAGTTCTGATGATTGGCGCTTGAGGCACGTGCACGTTAGTAGGTTTCGTAGCTGTTAAATAATCTTCTTGATTCGTTCATCCAGTTTTATATTTTGTGCAGTTACTAAGAGCTAAATCTATTGGATTTTTTTCGGGTTTTCCCATTCCCTCTTTTTCAGATTGGTTGTAAGTGAGTAGATATCGAGAATCTGAAAAATGAAGTAGCGGCGCATTAGATATCCGAGGAAGCTGCGGATTTGAACTGTAACGTCAATAATAATTACTTAGACTGTTCCGAATTGAACAAACCACACAATACATGAAAATTGCTTCTATTATATATATTTTCTCGATAATTAATTATCTTATTTCAACAATAGACCCTGCGAAAATGGAACTCATCTCAGCTAATGGAACATTGCCGTTAGCCAACCCTTGAAGCACATTTGTTGCTTGACGTGTACGGAAAATAAGCAACAAACAATCCAGCAAGTATCTATGGTATGGTTGAATCAATAAATAGACTTCGAGACTAATAAATTAAACAGAAGCATATATTTTTTTAATAAATACAACAGCCGAACATTTCTAAACATAACAATAAAGATGGTGGTTGCTATTAAAAAAAATATGATGACGTCACCGCTCAAAAATTTAATTTGATAAAAACAATAATTGCCTTTTTTATGAATAAATTCGAAAAAAAAAGGTGTACAACAAAGTTATGAATATTATACGGAACTTCATCAACATACTGTAAGTATATCTTGATACAGCTGGTTAGCTTTCGCTTGAAGCCTGTGATTAATTCAAGAAAACATTCTGTATCTTAAGATCATAAGGAATCTAAGACAGCCTTGTCTGACAAGATATCAATTAGCCTCGCGTGGGATTACATTCCAGGAGCATTTCAAAGTCAGGTTGTTTGTAGTGGAAACCTGTTAACATCACATAAAGAGGATTTGTTAGAATTAATTCATATAATACGGGATCTGGCTTTAGGTAGGCTTGCTCTGCCCTCGGTACTGTCTCTCTGAGTCGCTATGTTCCCTGGTGCGATATGAAGATATATTTTATGGATGTAGAATTCTATCAAAAACTTAACTTCAGGCATGAGCTAACTCGACGGTGTTATTAGCTGTTAAATCAACATGACTTTTATCTTGGGTTTTCGCTAACACCAACACCAAAGCTTATTTTAAATTTCCTAAAATACTGCTCCAGATTATTCCTTCTAGATTATTCTGATAAATAATGTCAGTTTATACCTATATGAAACTTAGTCAACTGAAGAAAACTGCAACATACCTAGAGCGCCTCCGAAGTCGGAGGCGGAATCGAGGAACGCCCAGAAAGTAGGCGCAAAGGGTGAAATCCACAATAGTTCTAAGTTTGCTGATGGAAGGGTTTTAGCTACATAGCTAGCAGGAGGAGAATACAGGGTGTTTCGGAGATATAGGGCCAAACTTAAAGGGGTAGTTACTACAAATTATTTACTAATTAATATTACTATAAATAACACTGCCAAATTTATACAATATCGGCAACAGTATTTTTGAGATATTTATAAAAAAAAACGATAAAAAAACTTTAACACCCAGTGAATGGTTCTCTTAATGGGGAACCAATCGGATGCGGGTTGATGTTAATGAGAATTTTTTTAATGGGTCGGCTTGTAAGGCCGAAAAGCTTGTTCGAAATCTGGACGAAGGACCAGGGTACAGAATACACCGGAAGGTAATAGACAGGATTATTAATAATTCTTACGGTTTTAATTATTGTACTCACTGATTACTTTCGTACCACTGGGCGAACCGCTGTAACCCATGCGGGGAATGCGGTAGTCTTCCAATCAATGGGGTTTGCGAATGGGGGCAATGTACTGCGTGGACCACACCAACGAGTAATGACGAATTTGACTACTCTCTACTCTGATTCTCGATGGTATTGGTGGTGAGTGTTTTGAAGATTCAATTTCACCACTCGCGTTACGCGCATGAGTAGATCCTTTTGCCGGAAAAACATAATTTTAAACCGATGGGCGGCAAGGGTCGTGCAAGTAAATGATAAGATGAAATTAAAAAATGCATCGAGATGACGGAACAAACCAGACATGTTTGTATGAATTTTTCGACATAAAATTAGCCCAGGAATACGCCCTCAAATTTATTACATACCTTTAAGTAACACCCTGTATAACAAGAGAGACGTTAATACGAAAAACGGTATTTATGTATATTTATACAATACACAGGGATGCTTCATTAATCAGTAAAGAAAATTCAACTAAAGATTCTTTGGTTATTTTAAAGGGTCGTTGACAACTCAGTTATGAACATGAAGCATTGCATATCGTCTGCGCACGTGTAGCCGCTGATGATGTCTGCCGCAGTTGTAGACGAAACAAATTTCTGAAAAAGACATTTAGAATTTTAGCCTGTGAAATAGTCATGTCTCATAGAATTGTGATATTTTTATGATATTATGTACTGTTAAAATGGGTGCTACCCTTCTCCCTGCCCTAGTTTTAAGGGTTAACCTTACCTTATAATATTAATCTACTGAATTGATAGCCGAAATAGACAATATTTGGGACAGGCGAATAATATACATAGAATTTGCAATTTACTACAACACACAAGAACACTAACGACGTATTATATGATGTCGGATATCCTCCAGAGAAGTTTATAATAATAAGGTCAAAGTTGAAGAGCTCTAGGCAAAGGACTTCAGCGAAGAAGGATGGAACTTAATAAGGTTGTTTACTCAATTTTATAGCTCTAA
The DNA here is from genome assembly GCA_910589415.1 of Malachius bipustulatus. Classification (NCBI taxonomy): domain Eukaryota; kingdom Metazoa; phylum Arthropoda; class Insecta; order Coleoptera; family Melyridae; genus Malachius; species Malachius bipustulatus. Next base: position 31,734,748 of record OU342639.1, on the reverse strand, counting down.
AAAACAGTTACACAGCCGAAAAAATTGATTAAAAACAGAATTTTATGTTCAACTATCCCAAAATTCCATTAGGAATTCCGTAGTTATATACATAAGACGTTAACTTTTTTTGGTTTCTAGCAATTCAAAAGTCGTAAAAAGTTTTGTGTACACTAGCAACGGAATTATATTCAAATAGATGCTTTTGAAACTAAGTTGCGGGGACAGGATTAGAATTTCGAAGTCAAACAAAAATAAAGGTTATCTGGAATCGGAATTGTGAAATGTTGTAGAAAGATAAAGTGGAAATATCACATCTTGGAAAAATCCCAGGAACGAATGCTTCTGCATCCGTAGTTTTTCAGTAGCCAGGCTGGTAACTTTGCATATCCTTGGGGACTACAGAAGAAAATTACTTATATTGTAATAAAATTCATGGATAGCGGATAGAAAACAACTCATATCTTTTCTATTTTGCATGAAAGATATCTATTTTCTTAAAGGATTTTTAGTATATTTGTTTTGGGTATATGTCTTAGAATAATAGTGAGGATGTAAGCAATAATAGCGTGAAAGTGAAGAAGATTAAACAGAAAATTAATCGTCTAAATTGATGAATTGGTAATTTTAACATTACTGGTAATGTTTCAGTTTCAGTTTATTTATTATTTCCTTTTTAAGTGATACAGTATCCCTTTTAATTGTGTCCGTACATTATGAAATCGTCATATAAACACGCATGTAATAACACATATACCACAATATTACAATCAGTAAAATACAAATTTGTAAGCAACAAAATCATAACTAAAACTAATCACATCTTTTTTGCGTTTACTACAGTCTATTCTGCACAGTCTATGTCTTCTTTTATAATTTGTCATTTTTTGAATAATTTAAATTAAAGTTTGTATGTACAATAAATAATAGGCATTTTTTACTTGTTTCAGGGTGATACGTGCTGTTGGATTTGCGATAAATGTGAAGAGTACGAATACGTTTACGACGAGTTCACTTGCAAAGATTGTGACTGGGGCAATTGGCCTTATGCAGACAAACTCTCCTGTTACCCGTTAGAGCGGCAGTATATGAAATGGGAATCCCCTTACGCCATAGTACCCGTCGTGTTTTCCTGCTTAGGTATCATTATCACTCTTCTAGTGATTGGTCTCTTCATAAAGCACAATGACACGCCTTTGGTACGAGCTTCTGGTCGAGAACTTAGCTATATGTTGCTGTTCGGCATTCTTCTTTGCTATCTCAATACTTTCGCCCTACTTGCCAAACCCACGACTGGCGCTTGTATTGTACAACGATTTGGAGTTGGAGTTGGGTTTTCCATTATATATGGTGCTCTACTTACTAAGACCAATAGAATATCGAGAATATTTGACTCGGCTTCGAAATCTGCTCAAAGACCTCGTTATATCAGCCCGCAATCACAGGTCATAATTACTTGTACTTTGATTGGCGTTCAGATAATATTGACGCTTGTTTGGATGATCGTGGAACCACCTGGGACAAGGTTTTATTACCCTACAAGAAGTCAAGTGAGTTTTGTGTTATGTTGTGGCATGAATTCACCATCTTTTCTTTTATTTTCTGTATTGAACAGTTACATAAAAATTCATTTCATTATTAAAGATTATCGTTTGAAATTGTTTTTATTGTTTTATTTTGCAACCCCAAGAGTACACGTGTGATGTTCAAATCAGTTTTTTCATTAGGTATGAACATATTTCTGTTTAAACAATTAGATAATGAATGTAAAATTTTGATAATTTTTTAATTATGCTTATATCAATTTTATTTGCGAATATTTGAGTTTTGAAAAAGAAATTGAGATAATTCCCGCGAGAAATCGATAAACTGAAAATAACTGAATATATGAAAGGCTCCAGGCTATGACCTAATCTCGGGACAAATATTAAAGCAACTCCCTCGCAAGGACGTTGTCCTCCTGACTGTTATATTCAATCGAATGCTAAGCTTATTCCACTTCCCGATTATACGGCGATATGCCGAAATGATGCACAAATCAGAATCAAGTCACGAAACTACATCTTATATCGACCTATTCTATTAGTTTACTTTCCATCATCGGCAAAGTATTTGAACGATTATTATTTAAATGACTCTACATGGACCTCGTATTCGTGAGCACCACTCAATAATCAATCAATCGCACGAGCCAGTAAACGAAATATCCAAAAGCTGAGAGGATTTGTTGTTTCTAGACGCATCTAGACATCAGTAACTAGTACCCTCTTAATAAAATTATACTTATATCATAGTAGATATCTATAAACTACTTAACTATATTTGTTTTTAAAATTGATTAAAAAAATATGTTTAATGAGCAAGGGGGGGCTATAAAAAAAAGTTTTTTCACTATAAAGTGTGGCAGTTTTCAAAAGCAGGTCGATCTCTAGATTTTTCACACAAAGCATTGAAGTACGAGGGTTGTCTATAAGTACTAAAGTTGTTTTTCAAAATATTCAGGTTTAGCGAGGCCAGGTTAGCTACGGATTTTTGTTTGTCAGCCACAATTTCAAATTATTTACATTATTTCCATTTTATTACCACGAATTCAATTTTTATTTCACATCAACGATTTTATTCACATCTATAGTCCTAACAGTACTTGTAGTAGGCGGTGGAACCTATATGTCTCATTTAATTAATTTTAATTAATTTTGGAAAATTTGTAGTAGTCGACCCTCTTTAAAGGGCTGTATTTTGAAAGAGAGCCATTTTGGACATAGATAATTCATGTTAAATCGGCATGTTTTGTACCCAGGAATCAGTGGTGGAAAGTTTTTGTTGAAATTATCATTTAAATTAAAAAAAAAATCATTTGACAAACACCTTCTCAGACCCAAGTCAAGTTAGCCACGCTTTGGCCAGCCACACTTTCGGCCAGGAAGGGGGAAGACTGAAAAAATCGTTATTATTGAAACATCACGGCCAACCACGCTTTTGACCACGACTTAATAAACTGAAAAAAAAAATGTTGGTGAAGTTTTGTTCAAAAAAGTTCTAGTTTTAATAATAATGGCCAGCCACACTTTCTGCCACGAACTTTAAAAACTGAAAAATTCATTTTTGCTGAAATTTTGTTCAGAAAAATCAGAAATTTTATAATAATGGCCAGCCACAATTTCGGCCATGAACAAACTGAGAAAATCATTTTTGCTGAAAATTAGATGAAAAAGTTCGAAATTTTATAATAATGGCCAGCCACACTTTCTGCCACGAACTTTATAAATTGAGAAATTAATTTTTGCTGTAAATTTGCTGAAAAAGTCTGAAATTTTATAATAATGACCTGCCACGCTTTCGGTCACGAACTTTAAAAACTGAAAAATTCATTTTTGCTGAAATTTTGCTCGGAAAAATCCGAAATTTTGTAATAATAGCCAGCCACACTTTCAGTCACGGACTGAAAAAACTGAAAAAACAAATTTTCGCTGGAAATTTGCTGAAAAAAGTCTGAAATTTTTTAACAATGGCCTGCCACGCTTTCGACCACGGACTTTATAAACTGAAAAAACAAACTTTTTTACTGAAAATTTACTGAAAAAGTCCGAAATTTAATAATAATAGCAAGCGACATTTTCGGCCACGAACTTTATAAACTAAAATCATTTTTGCTGAAATTTTTCTCAGAAAAGTTCAAAATTTCATAATAATAAACAGCCACACTTTCGGTCACGAACTTTATAAAGTGAAAAAATTACTTTTGCCGAAAACTTACGGAAAAATACTGAAATTTTATAATAATGGCCAGCCACGCTTTCAGCCGTGAACTTTATAAACTGAGAAAATCATTTTTGCTGAAATTTGGATAAAAGAGTCAGAAATTTTATTTTATTTTATTTATTTATTTATTTTAGTGGCCACGGACTTAACAAACAAAAAAAATTTTTGCTGGAAATTAATCGAAGCCCTCTTCCCGGCCGAAAACGTGACCCATAATTATCAATTATGGCCTTTATGATCCTGTACTTGAATTTGAAAAAAAAAATTAAAAAATTAATCGTTCGGGCTCACAGCGACCGATTCGAATGACCTGGAACACTCTCTATATATCATGGACAGGTGAATTTTGGAAAACCACTTTTTCGTAATCTGGGGGTCATGATCGGTGGGCATTTGATGAGTTTGGGTGATTTTCGAAAAGTGATGTCGACCTCGATAGTGTATTTTTTTATTTAAAAAGTTCTTTTTATTAAAAATACACTAAAATTATACTGGAACAGTTTATTATGCGAAATAAAAAAAAAAATCTTGCATAATTCTCAGTGTAAAAATTGAGCAATCGAATATTTCCCCCATCAACTCTATATAGGTGTTCGTCAAGGTAGCGTTTTGGAACCACTGCTTTTTCTTATTTATGCAGCAGATTTCTGAGATACTAACAGGACAAAAATTGCTTCCTTCGCCGGCAATGAAGCAGTGTTCTCCTTTACCTCCTCGATCTCCTACTCCTACAACAGCTTTACATCTTTAATTAATTATTCCATGTGTGTGATGGATTTATAATAATTTTAATGATAACTTTTTCTACTGACAATAGGAGGGTCATTTTATGACCCACGTAGTTAGCCATGAACACCTTTTTATAAATTATTTTCCAATCATAAGTACCTACCAACGTACTGAAAATTCGAGCAACAGTTCAACACTCGATTTATAAAACAGCGTCCTTCAGAAAGCAATTTAAAGATTGCGAACAAGTTTTCGTGACAATATATCACGGTAAATTGCTTTTCAAACTCGATATTAATGCGTGAAAATTATATATCGTGGATGGTTAGCTTGGTAGGTAGTTATTTTGCAAATGATTTTCTTAAAGAAATCCACAGGTGTGTAACTTTCCCGAACGAAGTGGGTTCTATAATTTCCATCGATTTGTATTTCCTCTACTTCAGTGCTGGAAATCTCTAAAGCCTGTTGATTAATGAGGAACAATGACTTGCTGTTGCATGTATAGGGAATGAAGATGTAACAAGAAAACTTTCCGTCTAACAGAAAATTAACCTGTCTTACTGCCTATTCACAAAATACCAAGTTTATGTATACTCAAATTTATATGGAGGCTTAGAAATACATTGGAACTTACAGCGCACTTCCAGGCAGCTAAGTTTCGTCATTTTCAGCCCTCAGAACAATAGTTAATCTATCTAGAGGTAACGCCTTCTTGGTAGGATCGGAGGCCTGACATTTACGAGAAACATAGCGGGTTAATGAGATCATATCAGTAGAATAAAACGGAAACTTTTTTATCAGATTACTCGTTTTCATTAATTTATCGAAAACCACAAAATTGGGTGGCAATATTTCTTGTTCTAGAGAAATTTTAACTTTACCTAATTTAATTCACCTATAAGAGCTTTCCTGCAAAGAAATAATATTGTTACAGCCTTACACTTTATTATTTCCCAAAGTAGTAGCCTCTAAATCTAAATAATCAGCTGTTATCTTTATTGTACGCTCTCCACTTCACTTGTCACAATCACTTCACTCGTTTTTCACTCCATATCTTGTTTGCTCTATGGCACTTCAGCTTTCATCCAATTCCAAATTACAACTGACTGACTCTACATGTCGCGAATTAGCGGGTGTCAACATAATAATTATTGTAGAATGTAAACATAAACAAAAACAAATACTAATAAGGTCATCTAGGAACTATGTTTATTGGACCTTTACAGGGTGTCCAAGAATAACTATTTGATTTCTTGGATAGCTCGATATGTGATGCGTGAATTACCTTATTTGATGTCATTGAGGTCTCACTGCGATATGATTATTAATTATGATTGCCGAATGCGGATTATTAAAAATTCGAATGTTAAAATCTGAGGTATGCGACACGGAAAGCCGAGTTTAGACAGTTTACGAAATATTCGAATACTTCGTTATCGAGAAAAAAATAATAGTCAAAAATTGATCAAGTAAAATCATTACTAAACAAAATCAGCGACTTTGATTGTATTAATCGATTTCTATCGATGTATTGCAGAAAAATCGAATTTTTTTTCGCCACTTTACCTCCAAATCACAGTTTTTCATCACTTGATTACACCATTCTGTGGTCCCATATTAATTACTTACATGAATCCTCAAAGTTTCAATTTTTTATCTTTAAAATTAATCTCTATTTCAGGGGTGGACATAAGTGATGGACCACCTTGTATAAATATTTTATCGGATAGAGCGAATGAAAAAGTAATTCAGACAGGCTTTGGACAAAAAAATCATGTCTGTGATTGAATATATTGCCTTCTTTTCTCTTTGTATCATGACATAAATTGATTACACGTACATATCTACTTCCGTTCATCGAGAATTTAAAAAAAAAAACTCTCGTTTCAAAATCTCTATAAAATGTCAGAGGAGGAGGAGAACTGTCAAATTTTTAATGAAAAAATAATAATGTAATAAATTAAGTTGTCTGTATTAGTGTAATTTTTGTATTTATGTTCTATTGATTATTCTATACCTATTTTAGTTCTTCCCACCGTCGCATGGAATTTTTTTATTCTGTTGGGTGGTGTTGTAACGTTGAGTTAAAGTTTATCTACGCGTATTTTAACTTCAAAATAAAAATTGTTTTCTCGAGCAAAAATTCTTGACGACCTTTTCCAAAAAAGCATCGTGTTTAAATTCACGGACCTTAGGTCAGGACACGACATCAGTTGATGCGTACATCGCAGGTACCGAAAACGAGTCGCTTAACGAAGGGCGGCAAGCCTCCCCGGCATATTATCTGAATTTTTATCTATTACCTCTTATCTTCATAACTAGAAGCTAAATTGTTTCTACTAAATTATCTTAACCACATTGGAGTCCGAGACCGAAGGGCTGAAGGTAAATTAATAATTTTCAATTATTATCATCATCAAGCAACTATAGTGCGGTATTTATTTCTTATCGTAGAAGAGAAACGACTTGTTTGCTGTTCCAATCAACTACAAGTCTCATTCAATTGGTAAATTTATTTGAACTCCACCAACTCCATCTGTAAGTAGAGCTACCTTTTTATCTCCAAAGAACCCTCCTAATAAAAGGGGTGAAGTTTACATCTGACGAGACAGTTCGAGCAAATTCGCGTCTACCTCTAGTTTTCCTTTTGCAAGTTTCGAACTATATCAGAAACCGAAGATAATGAATGCAAGTGAAGAGTGTTTTCATAACTTAAATTAACTTTCCCTTTCCTTTTCCTTTTCTATTGAAGTAGGGAGAGAGTGTCACGTTAAAGTAGAAATTTGGCACCTTAACTTGATCTCTGTGTTTTGAGGTGTTGAGAGAAAAACTATCAACCTTTTCAAAATTTATTCACGTTTTCTCTTGGACCCACTAATTGGGTCACGCAGTTTTTTTTTTCTCAGTAAATAAATTAATAAAATAAATTAATAAGACACTTAATTATCTATCTTATTCAGTAGAAAAAAATAGTATTATTTGTATCTACGTCAAGTATCATCTTCTTCTGTTTTTGAAAGGCCACCGCAAACTTATATCTATGCATTTAGCCGTTTTTGTTGAGAAGTCTCTTTTCATTTTTCAAAGCTAATAATGTAATCGGTGATGTAATTAATATTTCTATCTGTCAGAAGTTACGCTACCTACTCAAACCTTTCTTCACAACTGTTAGAGTTCCGCCATGAATTATCATTCAAAATAAAGTTGATTTCACTACAAAACTGTTTTATTTTATGCACGTAGGAAAAGTGTAGTGGATAACCCGTGGACACTATTTTGCGCACTTATTTAATATTGAAAAATAATTTTTTCATGCGTAAATATTTATCATGTGAATTTCTCAACTTGAGAATTGATTTTTCAGTGCTCTCAGGGAAAGTGATTCGTCGCTCAATTTTATACATATAAATCTCATTAAGTCAGTCTTCGACAAAGGTTGAGGATTTCGTATGATGTCTCTCAATGTAACTGAAGTTTCCCATCTGTCGCAAGCTTTTGAATTCTACTTGAATATAAATGGTCGAATAAGTGCCTCGAATTGTCTGTACGTTTGCAGCTCCTGTGCTTTCACATTGTTATAAAAATAATAAAATTGTAGAAATTTAACACTTTATTGCTTTTGACTCATGTTTGATGTCGTAATATTTTTTAAATATGTCTATTTGACATTTATTATTAGCTTTTGAACTTTAAATTGAGTAAATTGTTTTAGGTGATCCTGAAATGCAAAATACAAGACATGTCCTTCCTGTTCTCGCAACTCTACAACATGGTATTAATTACAATATGCACAGTGTATGCCGTAAAAACACGGAAAATACCCGAGAACTTCAATGAGTCGAAATTCATTTGCTTCACGATGTACACCACTTGCGTAATATGGTTGGCATTTATTCCAATTTATTTCGGCACCGGAAACGCTTACGAGGTGAGTATATATTAATCCTTCATTAAGTTAAAAATTTTATAACATTTACTAGGTACCTCAAACGTTGATAGAAGCTCCGATTAGTCTTCCATGTAGCTTTATAGGTCTGAAACGTTCACAAAGCTTAAGCCAAATCCTTTTTGTTTGAATGTGTACACATGTGGTTTAGTTTCCATCTGAACTTATGAAAGTGTACGCATTGGATCCATTAGCATTTTTCATTTACATATATGACATGGGAAAAAGCTAATATTGACTTTAAGTTAAGTACAGCCAGTTGAGCTGATCGAAATAAGAGTCCGTGTAACCGGGCTTGTATTGTAACCTGCTGGAGGATGAAGTGAGCAACGAAATGTTGAGCAGCCTCAAGAATTTCACATAATATGTAAATAAAAGAATGTTAGGTACGTTGTCTGAAATAAATTATTTTCTCCACCCCGGGATTGAATAATAATTATCTACTTTTTGATTTCACTTTCATTTATTACGTTTTCTGTAATTTTTTTTATTATGAATGTAGAGGTACCTACTATAAATAATTATTCATTCTTATGATTAAAATTCCACAATCTAATGAGATTAGTCTTGATAAAATGATGAAAGAATTCAATTTTAAACTTAATAAACTAGCCAGACCAGCTATTTTCTAAATAGCGTATGTCCCTACAGTTTTTGGAAAAATAAATTATTTTTTGGTTGTGTCATGTTCAGTGATGTGCCTTTACGCGTAAATAATTAATTATCTACGTTTGATGTAAATAATAGGCAAAGAATGTAAGGAATAGAAACAGATTATGTTTTATGTTTGTTTTGATAATAATTATTGTTCGTGTCATTAATTATTATTAATGTTTATGGAATCCCACCACCCTACACAATACGTTGGCAAAAGTCAAAGCTCAGGAATATATTCTGAGCTCCAGTTTACTTTAATTAAAATTAAAATTAACGACAAGAAGTATGCTGCTTTGTGTGGAATATGTGGAATACTTTACTAGAAAATGCTTACAAGAAGACATCTGGACCCCTCAACATGTATAGGTACTGTGCTATTGAAGGGTGGAAAAATTCCTCGAGTACCTAATTCAAAAACGATCTTATCAATGCTACATATAACGCTAACGCTACTGATTCTGGTTCGCAAGCCTTCCTAAATGTATGGGACCTAACGGGGGAAGCTGAAACAGGAGACAAACTAATCGTTTGGGAGGAGACTCAAAATCGTAAATGATTCGATTCAGTTAGCAAAAAAAAAAACTTTTGAATTGCACGCAGTTTAGGTCGTAGTATCTGACTGACAATATGTCGGCTATGCTTAAAATCGATTCAATTCTCACACCTGCAAATTTAATGGCTAAAGATGTAGTAAATGAAACCAATTGTACAAAAAACGTAATTTCAATTTTGAGAGAATTCATCAGGAATTTGTAATTTTGAAACGGCGCTTACTGATCAAAAAGTATTTCGAATAAAAACTACCAGCAGAAACATGATGGTGCTCCTATGGAGACTCGTATTCCTGTTTAATTGAAAATTTGCAGATTATGAAGTGGCTCATGGTCAAAGATTCAAAATTTAAAAGAATTAAGCAAAACGTCAAATCTCTAGTTTTTGATGATGGCTTTGATGACCTGGTCAAGCAATAATATACTTATTAGCTCTTTGGTCCAATTTGTAAGTTAATTAACAGAAAACTGATTGCTCTGCTACAAAGGCTGCCCATTTGTAGTTTCATCTGAAATCTCCACTAGAATTTTCATTATTTGGATGCTGCGGTTTTAATAAGCTCACACCACTTCATCGAAAATGTTAGAATGTTTAACGTTGAAGCTTTATTGCAACGTACCTATTGCATTCTAGAACATGGCCAAAGTGAAATACATATCCGAATTTGTCAGACCTTGCAATTAAACTGCTGCAATTGCCAGCTTCTTCCGCTGTAATCAAACGAGTTTTTTTTCACATTGTTCATACACATTCACTCCCAAATTAGAAATCGGTTAACATTTGACCGATCTAAAAAACTGTTACCTACATGTATATTATTCTTTAAAAAAGGAACTGAGGTAAATAAATAAACAAACAAAAAACTGTCTTTCTCGTTCCTTACTCAACTTTATTTAACATTAATTCCAATTTCCAGTCCAGATAATTACAAAAAATTCAAAATAAATAGCCTAAAACCTAAAATGTAGGATTACCAATAATAATAAATAAGGGTCATTTATATTATTTATTATTAATTAGTCAAAATTAGATACCTACACAAACTATATTAGCTGCACAAGCATAGCTTTGCATTGTTTATTGTTTGTTTACGTTCTTTACGTTGAAAAAAGTCCGTTTAAAGAATGAATTTTTTACCCGTGAAGAATAGAGGTAAAATATACGGCAAGTGTATACGGTCATGTTTCAATAACAACTTGATCCAAAGCTGTCTGCGGTAAAATTTCAACAACTCGTTAGTATAGCAAAAAATTCCTTTTTTCCTATGTCATTCAGTTCAAAATACCTACCTATCTTTAAAACCGAACGCGCGAATATTAATTGAATAAGGGAAAAAACGTTAAATGTTTGAAGTTCAAAGTTCAAGAAGCTTGATGAGAGTAGGACTTCAGAAGATTAGAAAAGATACTCGAAAAACGATTGTGATGCCTTGGTTTTAATTCTTTATCAGCGACGACGTCATTATCACCGAATGAATTCATAGGTATCCAAAATCGATTAAACTAACCCAGTCATTCAATTCCGGGGGAGAGACGACGCTTCACATTTTTCCTTGTGCAAACGTAAGCCTACGAATTTCTGGCGAGTCGTTCCTCTCTTCTTACAAAACTGAAATGAACATTTTAAAGCTGACATACACATATGTGTTTAAGACTTTTAGACGGAATATTAAAAAAGGAAATTCTTCTCTAAAACAAGGGTGTTAATTGGATATTTAATTTATAAATAAAAATGGGACATAATGTTATTAATAATAAATAATTAAGACATCTTTGACTTCAAATAATGTTTTCTTTTAAAGATCAAACAAGGGAAACATTACATACATACATACGTAACAATGGCAGTGATCTGAAAAACCCAGTTGAAGAAACAAAGAACAGAAAAATGTGGGACATTTTAGTGGGATTTCTACGCACTTCTCACACTCGCTTGTTTTTCCACTACCGTCTGAGAAAACATCGATTACTATTACAATATATCCAGTCCGCATGTGTTTTTCAATTCTTGTATCCGGACAGGACAATTTTTGTGTTGCTGAATATGTTCGTTTTTAATATAAAATAATTTTTAATTTACACGCATACACATGACCACGATATCTGAGCTGTAGCGTTCTAGTAACAAGCCCAAAAGTGACTCGGAGACATAATTGAGTCAAGTAGACGTTTACGTGTGTTCTGTTGTCTGGAAAGTGGGGAATAATTGATGAGAAAATATATTCCGGAAATGAATTTACACATCCCAATGTTTCTCGGGAACAACATCTTCGGTAATTGTATACATCCGCGGCTCCTAAGTTTCATCAATTTTTTCGGGACCGAGGAGCGAAATAGGGGTGCTGGGTGGGTAAGAAAGTAAAAACAGCCATTGCAAACTAATATTAAGGTCACAACTAAGGCCTCTTTGGCACTACGGTCGAATTTCTATATTTTTCTTCACTTTCAGGGCAAGGAAAATCTTCTAAAATAACAGTACTACGATTTTTATTTTGAATTTTGCATTTATTTTGCATTTATAATCCGAAAATCATTGCATCAATCCCTGTGCGGACTGGACACGTAATGAAAGCGGATATATCGCCCAGTCCGCCTCTGTGAGCCTCTAACACAGAATAGAATACTTGGCAATTATGGTGAAGTGGTTTTATCCGGGATCGCGGCATCTAATCGGTGCCTCTTGTCAGGACCGCACTCCCTCCGCACTCTCAAAACCGTTTTTTTACACCGTTTTGTGGCTTTCCCTTTCATTTGCAAAGCAAATGAATACCTTCCTGGTGTTACTATAGGTATGTTCTCCACCCCTATGGGTTATTCACGGTATACGCCACGGAAGTTTATGGCCGTGTCTCTGGATTTTTGGATCTTTTTATTTTTGGAGTGGATAGAGACCCGACAGAGGTACGTTTTAAAATTATATTCATAATGTACCTACAGTATGTCCCAAAAGCATGAAACATATCAAAGTTATGTTTTAGTGTATTTTTTAACAAAAAATACACTATTGAGGACGACATCACTTTTCGAAAATCACCCAAACTCACCAAATGTCCACCGATCATGACCCCCAGATCACGAAAAAGTGGTTTTCCAAAATTCACCTGCCCACGATATATATATATATATTTATATATTTATATATATATTTATATATTTATATATTTATATATTTCTCCAAAATCGCGAAATTTCGATTTTCAAAACGCTCCTGTAGCTTTATCTTTCAAGATTAGTGAACGAAATTTTGGATTCTTGCAAATTTTTGGAATGACGTTAGATTTTCGTTGAAAAAATTTCCAAAAGTCCTATCACTTCTACAGGGTGTCCCTTCAAAGTTCCAGACATCCGGTTTTTGTCACCTCATTTCAGGTCGCAGTTTTCAATCTAGGAGACTGAAATTTTTGTGGAAGTAAGATATCCACAAGGAGTGGTCTGGTATTGCACTTGAGCAAAATCGATCGAGCCGTTTCAAAATGGCGGCCATTTTAATTTTTGGAAAAAGGACTATTTTTTGAACCCCTGTATAAGCTAGATAGAAAAAGAGTTTTATATCAAATTCACAATATTGGAAGTAAATGACTTGAGATTTAATTTCATGCAACAAAATTTGCATTTTTTCTATTAATAAGCCAGTGGCGTGGGTAGGAAAAGGGTAAAAATGGCTAAATTTCTCCAACAATTTATGAGCACATTTTTGAAGTAATTAAACTGAAATTTTTACAGTAGACAACTATACTAATATACTTCAACCCTTGAGAATTTTAAAAAGTAAATAAAAAAAATGGCGGAGATATTCGATTTTTTTTTACATGATGTTTTTTTAAAATTAATTTCTCTAAATTTTTAAAAACGCTCCTGTAGCTTCATCTTTCAAGAATAATGAACGAAATTTTTTACTCTTATAAACCTTAGGGCTGACGTTTGATTTTCGTAAAAAACATTTTCCTAGAGTTGTGTTACTTCTACAGGATGTCCCTCCGAATTTCAGAAAAAAAACCGTCCGTGAGGCACGGTTTCTGGTCGAAGTTTTCAATCTAGAGCGCTGAAATTTTTTTGGTAGTAAGATACCCTCAAGTAGTCGTCTGGTACTGTATTTGAGTAAAATAGGTAAAGACATTCCAAAATGGCGGCCTTTTCAATTTTTGGAACAAGGCTAGATGTTGAACCCCTAAATAGGCAAGATCAAAAACTTTTAAACAAAATTAACAAGATTGGAATAAACTTATTTGAAATTTGAGCTAATGCAATACAAGTTGCATCATTTCTATTAATAAGCCAGAGGCGTGGGTAGGAAAAGGGTAAAAATGTCTACATTTCTATAAACATTCGTGAGCTTATTTTTGAAGGAATAGAACGGAAATTTTGATAGTAGACAACTATACTAATAGCATTTAACCTTCAAAAATTTCAAGAAGCAAATATAAAAATGGCGGAGATATATTCGAATATTTTTAAATGATAATTCCTCTAAAATTTCAAACTTTCGGTTTTCAAAACTCTCCTTTCAGTTTTTTCCGAATTTATTAAAGGTAGTGTAAAAAATAGTATTTTTCAAGTAAAGTTAGCCAGTGGCGGGCATAGGAAAAGGGACAAAATTGTAAAATTTTGCCAATTTTTTTGATTTTAAATTTAAAAATCCATTCTAAGGCACGTGTTGAAACGAAATGAAATGAAATTACCACAGAAAATTTTTCACATTAAAGCACTACGCTAACATGACATGACTATGGAAAATTTCAGAAAGCCAATAATTTAAAAAGCGGTGAAAATATTCATAATTGAATCGCATAAAAATACACTATTTCTGCGATTGATGCGCAAGAAGGTTTTTTTTAAATGGAATTCTCTTATGTTATTACATTTTTATATTACCTGGGAAGAAAAAAGAAGATTGGCTTTTACAGTTGGTGTTTAAATTCAGAAGTTTGTGAGTTATAAACAAGTGAAAATCGTCATTTTTCAAGTTCAAGGCCCTGTACAAGGAAAACGGCTTAAGATAGAGAAAAACGGCTTACATGTCCCTATTTTAACTTTTCATGTACTATCCAATGATGTAGATGAAATTTTTATACAGGGTGATAAAAAATTTGAAAAATTCTGAGATTTCTCCACGCGTCGACAAATAAAAAAATCAAAGAAAGTACAAATGTTTCTATACCATAGGATAGTACATGAAAAGTTAAAATAGGGACATGTAAGCCGTTTTTCTCTATCTTGAACCGTTTTCGTTGTACAGGACCTTGAACTTGAAAAATGACGATTTTCACTTGTTTATAACTCAAAAACTTTTGAATTTAAACACCAACTGTAAAAACCAATCTTATTTTTTCTTCTCAGACAATCTAAAAGTGCAATAACATAGGAGCATTCCATTTAAAAAAACATAACTTTGATATGTTTCGTGCTTTTAGGACACCTGTACATTATGAATATAATTTTAAAACGTACCTCTGCCGGGTCTCTATCCACTCCAAAAATAAAAAGATCCTAAAATCCAGAGACACGGCCATAATCTTCCGTGGCGTATACCGTGAATAACCCTGTATAGGTTCCATAGTGAAACTGTAGGAGCCGCGGATGTATATAATGACCACATCTTCTAATACAAGATTTCAATGTTACAAAAATAATGAAAACTTTTTGAAAATATTGTTACCTACGAGATAATAGTGATTCTGGATTTATTTGGAACTGGAGGTAAGGAACATCAAACATCATTTCTTCTTGTTTATCTAGATTCTCATCTATTGAAGTCTAGAATGATTGGATAATAAATTTCACCGTATTTTCATGTTTAATAAATCAAGCATGCCTTACTGACAGGGAACGTTCTTTTCGTTTTCTGTTTAGGAAAAAGTATATCTCTTCTGCACGAAAAATCGAAAAATTTATTTAAAAAAGTTTTACTACTACTTTATTTTATTTTATTTTTTTAATTTTTTGCAATATTTTCCATGAGACAGTGAGACAGTTCAGTTGAAGAAGAGATAAGTTGTTATAATTATGAAGGATAATCTGGAGGTTGGTTGATTAATTTCAAATTATTGCAGTATAAGTAAATAAATAATCAAGACTGAAAATAATTATTATGAACAATTGTAAGTTAATTTGTTGAATTAAATGTTTACCGTGCAAATCATGCCTACTTTTTTCTAAGGAACAAGGTTCAAATGACGTGCGTAAATATGTTTCCATTGAATTTGAAATTAAAACTTAATTGATTTACATAAAAGATGGGCCTAACTGAAAAGGCGCAAAAGACTGCTTAAACCTATTTTCAGAAGAAAAAGTTCGATTAAGTATTCAGAAATCAATAAATGCCTTTAACGAAGTCCAATTACATGCTTTATTGACCAAAGTTATTGCGATTATAATCACCCCTCTTGAGATGAACTCTTTTATTTTATTAAAGTCATTTGTTTCGTTATTCGCTCCAATATTATCACTAAATATTCCTCAATTTTCGGAATTATATTTTTATACGGGCATTGAAGAACTTTTCTAAAAACTTTATTACATATTTTATATGTAATATTACATATTACGCGAAGAGAAAAAGTTACTCGGGCTGGAGAAGAGAAAATACTGAAATTAATTTTCGTTACTGATTCCAACTTCTCTTCCGCCTATAGATATAAGACCTCTACATGAATAGAAATACGAAGACTTTTATATTCCAATTGCTGGAAAGTATAACAAAGGCAAAGCAGTTATAGTTAAACTATAATTGTGTTGGTGGTGTCATGTTTCGAATAACTTAATTAAAAATATTGTGTGATTTCCAATTTTAATTATTTAACTTTATTAACGAGTTCGGCTGTATTAGAAACTGCTTTGAACAGAGATATTTAGCTGTATGTGTTATGACATTCGGTTCGAAGGACCAAAATGCGTTGTTGCAAAGAATAATTTTAAATTCACGCGCATCTTCAGCGATACCATTTTTTAGCAAATAATATCAACTCTTCTAGTTTCAGAAATAAATAGGAAACTTAGTATTTTTGCTTCATTTTCATGGATATCTCGAAAACTACAGAACTCAGCTTCTTTCAAGAATTTGTTAAATTTTATTAAATACAAAAAAAAATTGAGTTAAGCAAAAAATCTGCATTGAAACAAACCTTTAGCTTCAAACGAAGTATTAAAACTAACAATTAAAATCAGGGGACTTCTAATTCCACCAATCGATAGTTATTTTAGATGTGGCATCCATGCCAGAGAAGCACCAAGACCGACTTTCTTTCTGGGGCATTATCAGCTGCAGGGGTGTCCTTGTGCGCGATCATATATTGTATAGTTTTTTATTAATCAGTCTCCGAGCGCTGCTACTTTCGTAGAAAGCAAGCGCTACGATAATGGAAACGGGGGAAATAAGAAATAAGATACAGCCTCTTCAACCGAGGTTGCCAAATACTAGATATATGGTCACCTACCAGAAAAATAAACACTCATAAATCTAAGAAAGTTTTCCTTGCTTGAAATATAAATTTGCTTCCATCCTCGATAAAATAAATTCACAATGCCTAAACGAGTGTTTTGGAGAGGACAAGAATTACATTTTCGTAAGAGAAATTGTCAATGTTCCATGCTTTTAAGCAAAAACATATACAATTTTTTTGATTGGCCAAATACTTGTTAAATTGTGTTTTACTGGCGCGAGGGATCTTCAGGTCGCCGGAGAACTGTTTTAGCAACAACACGATACCGAATTGGAATTGGACTAGAGCCCATAGTTTACGATGATCCCGAATTTTCGAGAAACGGGACAAAAAACACGTTTCAGGAAAGTCACATTCACAACGGTTACCTATAATATTATATTAATGGACAAACAACTCAGTTTAAGCCGACGGTGGCTTAGCGGGGAAGTGCAGACTACGAAACAGATTTTTTCAAAACGACAATAACTTGCGACGCCTAAAAAATTTACCCGAGGACATGCCAGACGATCGAAATTCCGAAACTGAAAGCCGTTTTATCGTGCGAATTCGCTTTCTCGAGATATGACCGTTTAAAGTTGAAAATTCGCAATTTTTTTGTTTTTCAAAATTTTTGTTCTTGTTTTGTGAGAAAAGTGAGGACTTTACAGCCAAACTGGATTGTTTAACCGACTCGTACGGCAGTCGACTGTGCTCACACAAAATTATGTCCCGTTCTGAAGACATCGAGTTTTCAAGAAAATTTCTAGATTTTTTTTGACACGCTCCTCAACTCGAAGCCTCTTGTCAAACGTTATTTTACAAGATTATTGTTAGATTGTTGTTGATGACAAAATTTGGTAGCAAAAAACGATTTTTGCCGAAATTTTCTGTGTTAGCGAGCTAGGGAAATTGGCTTTTAAGACTTGGCCGGCCCAGAGATTTCCTCTATTTGTTTCTTTCGCTACCATTAATTTTTATAAGAATCCCAGCAGCAAGTATAGCAGCCAAAGTCTTCTTGCAACTTGCAATTACTTTATAGAAGATGTAATAAATGTTTAATTCATTCTCATTAGACCAGGTTTTTAGTTTCGTAAACCTCTGTATGAGCTGTGCTGTGACATCTAGCAACGAATACCGGAACTACCTGCCTACCTTCCTACTTCATGAAAATTCCCAGAACGCTAGCAAATTTGATGTGAATTTCCCAGTTCCTTGACTATTTATCTGCCTTTTTTATTGGAACTCTTCTTCACAAATGTCACGAAATAGAATATTACTGCAAAAAATGAGGCTATAAAAAAGTCTTCATCATCATCATGCACCAAATAAATGTTTTGAGTTTGAGACTCGCGAGGAATTTATAACATAGGTATACCTAAATGAGATGATTAAATTATAAATTTAAAGTTATTGAATTATAACTTTTAATTAATAAATAAAATTAATTAAATAAATAATTAAAGTTATTTAATTAACAATTACCACTGAAACGCTGTCACTTAGGCGTCTCCAATAATTTACTTACAGTAAAATACTCAATAAGCTAAATGAAATACTTAATTAGATATACAGGGTGTCAATTTGAAAACTTGCCACCCTTGAATTTTCCCTTGAAAAATGTTTCCTCAAAGAAATCAAAGAAAATTTTCACAGCAGCTTGTTTTGAAAACGGCTCAAAGATATCGGAAAACGGCTCAACATGTCCCTATTTCAATATTTTTATACAGGGTGATGGAAATTAATAGATTTTTCGTCACCCTGTATAAAAATTTTTACGTCAATAGTTTCGGGATTTCTTTGAGAAACATTTTTTTAAGGACGAATTCGGGGGTGGCAAGTTTTCAAATTGACACCCTTGACAACGATTAAAAGACGTAAAAATTGATCGAAGGTTACAATAAGTTCACCCTTCCCATCCCTAGAAGTAATTTTCATTGTCGTTTAATTTTCTCTGTTAGACAATATGCATTTAACGCTGCTACCATAATTTAAAGCGAGTAGATTCGGATTTCATTAAACGGAATACAGCAAGCACTTACACTCCCTTTATTATACATAATAATATATAGCAGCAATTTATAGCCGGGGCAATTTTGGCTAATATGTGGAACGGCGTTAACGAATTAACGATTTTAATTAAAATTTTGAACCGTGTAAACACAAACGAAAGTTTTCGGACATAATTAGGTACAATAACATCTATCAGATGACAAAGCCAGGTGGACTCATTTAAATTTATATTCCTCTTTGATATAAGCCCCGAAGGAGTATAATTTTGTCTCGATTTCCAATTGCCTTGAACGATTATTCTTGCAATTTGTTTTTCACTTCCAAGTAAATTACTAAGTCACTAATCACTGAGAGGCAATAACGGCACTAAATTCGCTAAGGGTTAATCCAACATCAGGTGAGCCGAAAGATCAATATGCATTGATTGCCTTACAAGTAAGGGCAGGTTTTACTAATTAAAATTTGTTAGAAACTTCGCGTTTGTATATTAATTTATTTTTTTATTTATTTGTTTAAGGTAAAACTTTAATAACGAGACGATATTAAACCAATTTTCATCAACCACGTTATATAACTATAATTATTATAATTAGATATATAAGTATGGGTCTTTTTAAATAAGTAGCCCGTACATGAAGTTGCATCATAATCGGTTAATTGGTTACTTTTAGTAAGTACATTTATATTATATTATACAGGGTGTTTCTTAATAACATGCGAATATTTAA
The DNA here is from genome assembly GCA_910589415.1 of Malachius bipustulatus. Classification (NCBI taxonomy): domain Eukaryota; kingdom Metazoa; phylum Arthropoda; class Insecta; order Coleoptera; family Melyridae; genus Malachius; species Malachius bipustulatus. The sequence goes on along the minus strand of OU342639.1, from coordinate 31,714,965 downwards.
GGAGGTTATTCTTGGGTCAATTTTGAGAAAAAAACTTTATATGAACGTATGTCCTAAAAGTCTTAACTTTTGAACTACAGGGTGCTAAAATTTAAAGAAAAAAAACTTGTTTTTTTATTATAACTGTGATATTAGCCCAGATATTTTTTTGAAATTTGGTACACGCCTTCTATGCATCAACATGCATTTCATGAGGCGAAAACAATTTTAGTACTTTTACCAGTGACGTCTGTACGGGTTTTGAATTAAATGTTTTTGAAGAAAAATATGTTACGCCACTGCTTTTTCTTAAAGTAAAAATTATTTTTGAAGTCCCCATCCCTTTCCAAGCAAATGTGGTCTCTTGATTTTTTTCCGTTTGACGTACTGTTTTTGCACAAAAAAATAAAACTCAATCATTAACACCGCGGTAGACCACTTATAAGAACAATAACTTTGAACAGTTTATTTAAGAAAATAATTTTTAAACTGTAAAATTATGGAAAAAAAAAGTAATCTACATACATTTTGGAATAGTAACAGAAAATTGATAACTAAACGCACAACGAAACAAATTAAATCAGGTGTTGGAAATGTCCACCTCCTGCAAGTATGCATGCCTCAGCTCTTCTTCTCATCGACTCGCGTACTCTTCGGAAAATACCTGGAGTGTTTCTAATAGTTTCGCAACAAACTATGATGCGGTTTCTCAACTGCTCTTCAGTATGAATTGGTGTGTTATAAACCAATGTTTTAAGATGACCCCACAGGAAATAATCTAAACTATTGAGGTCCGGGGACCTAGGTGGCCATGCCTGTGGTCCGCCGCGACCGATCCAGCGATTATAGTAATTTTGGTTTAAATATTCGCGCGCCAGAGCACTGAAGTGGGCTGGTGCCCCGTCGTGCATAAGCCATAGTCGATTTCGTACTAAAATGGGAACATCCTCCATCAACGCTGGCAATTCTTCTTCGAGAAACTGTCGGTAATTATGCCCATTCAACCTCTCACGAAGAAAATAAGGTCCAATTAAATAATCACCGCATATTCCAACCCACACGTTAACGGAAAATCGCTCCTGGTGATGGAATTCCAAGATTGAATGTGGGTTTTCTTCAGCCCAAAAATGATTATTGTGGAAGTTTTGGATGGCGTTTCTGGAAAAATTGGCCTCATCGGTGAATAGAATTTCAGTGTCAAATAAGGGATTTTCATTCACTTTTTGAAGAAACCATCGGCAAAAGTTCATTCGTAATGGAAAGTCGCGAGGCAGTAGGGCCTGAACCCGTTGGAAATGGTAAGGATATAATAAAAAGTCATGGAGAATTTTTTGTTAATGATTGAGTTTTATTGTTTTATGCAAAAACAGTACGTCAAACGGAAAAAAAATCAAGAGACCACATTTGCTTGGAAAGGGATGGGGACTTCAAAAATAATTTTTACTTTAAGAAAAAGCAGTGGCGTAACATATTTTTCTTCAAAAACATTTAATTCAAAACCCGTACAGACGCCACTGGTAAAAGTACTAAAATTGTTTTCGCCTCATGAAATGCATGTTGATGCATAGAAGGCGTGTACCAAATTTCAAAAAAATATCTAGGCTAATATCACAGTTATAATAAAAAACAAGTTTTTTTCTTTAAATTTTAGCACCCTGTAGTTCAAAAGTTAAGACTTACGTTCATATAAAGTTTTTTTCTCAAAATTGACCCAAGAATAACCTCCTTAAATATTCGCATGTTATTAAGAAACACCCTGTATAAATATACTATTATACATTTATTTACATTACAATTAATTTCTTCTCTAAATTTTTTTCCTGGTGTTTGATTTTTTTTTCAATTCAATTACAGCCTGGCAATTAAATTCAATGTTACTTCACTCATTTAATTTTTTTGATTAAAGTTCCCTAGGACCCCAGACCCACATAATCCAGCTCCTGGTCAAACTTGTTGGAACCTTGATTGATATCGATATTATTCGATGAGTGGATCAGAAGTTTCCCTGGGGTTAAGTCCACAAAAAGTCACATCCTCGAGATATTAACCAACAAAAAATGTTACTACAACTAAAACTTTGATCGACTGTCTATACAGGCTGATTCAAAATTCAGTGCAAATATTTTAAGGACGTATTTACCAGCCAAAAATAAAAAGTTTTTTTCATATAATCGTATGTCCTAACTTGCTTCGTTTTTTAGATACAGGGGGTAAAATTTTGAAAAAAAAAAAAGATTTTTTATTAATTTCTCAAAAACCCCTCAGCCGATTTAAATAAAATTTTATAGGCTTATTTGTTGTCATAAGGGCCTCCCTTTGATGGGAATAACATGAATTTATTAATTCCAGTGGCGTCTCAGGGGGCTACCTGAATTAAATTAAATGAATCTCAATAATCGATGTGAATTTATTACTTGTTTTAATAGGGCCTGGCACAGATTTTGATTTTTTTCTTGGAAACAAAGCTAGATACGAGTAAAGCCGGGAGGCAAGAAAGTTACATTATTGACCGCTTAATCTAAAAACAAATATAAATTGTCAAAAGAGCAGTGGCGTACCATAATTTTACCTATAGGTTTCAAGTAGGTAGCCCTCGGAGACGCCACTGGAATTAATAAATTTATGTTATTCCCATCAAAGGAAGTTCCTTATAACGACAAATAACCCTACCAAATTTTATTTAAATCGGCTGAAAGGTTTTTGAGTAATTAATAAAAAATCGATTTTTTTTCAAAATTTTACACCCTGTATCTAGAAAACGAAGCAAGTTAGGACATACGATTATATGAAAAAATGTTCTTATTTTTGGCTGGTAAATACGCCCTTAAAATATTTGCACTGAATTTTGAATCACCCTGTATATGTTAACAACACTTTGACAGTTCTAATTTATTGTTGATATATCTCTCGTTTGTTTTTTGTTTTGACGTTTCTCTATTTTTTACTACTCTCTATAAATTCATGATTTCAACTTTTGTTATATTAATTCAATAACCGTTAACTTTAGGTATAACACATTCATATATCATTAGAAACGGAGTGAGGAACTGATTTCAATTATACTTCGATGATCACGTCCTCAATATCACCCTGTAGTGACGTTCACGAGCTCCAATAGTGCGTAATGTTTTCAGTTTTTTAAAATCCCCAGGTAGGTACCTATTACTCACCCGCACGTCCGGCCGTTATCTGCTGTAGATAGCTCATTATCGTTCTTACGCTCGATACGTGCGCTAGTGTTTAAGAGAGTGTTGCTGGAAAATTACTGTAAAATGCCGAAAGAACTAAAAAGCAAAACACGAAGGAAATTAGAAAAAATTAAGAAAAATGGATAAACAGCTAAACCTTTCAAGTAAGTACAATAACTTAAAAGTTTTTATTTTTTTTCTTAATTGAGGGACATAAATACCCTTTCTGTCACTCTCTGTCAGTAAATCCTCTCTGTCAGGTTATCATGCTCACTGTAATAGGGGGATGATTAGAACCTCACTTAATGTAATAGTTAAGTGCACTTAAAGAGTGGACAGCAGTCCTAACATGAACCGGTTACAGGGATTAATACCCTTAATCGAGTTATGGGGATGAGAAAAGGTCAAAATAAGTATACTTATAGTGATGAAAAATACATAAGTAGTCATAATTCGAATAAAGTAATTTTCTCTGTCAGTAATCCTCTCTGTCAGGTTATCATGCTCACTGTAATAGGTGTGGATGATTAGAACCTCACTTAATGTAATAGTTAAGTGCACTTAAATGGTGGACAGCCGTTCTAACATGGACCGATTAGGGACTAATACCCTTAATCGAGATATGGGGAGAAAAGGTCAAAATAACTATACTATTAAGAGTGATGAAAAAATACATAGTAATAATCCGAATATATTAATAATCATATCAATAGTGATGACTTATAACAAAGAATCATATTAATAATGGTTACTAGTGCATAAAAGTACTAACAACACGACCGAAGCATTAATAGCCAATACAAAATTTAAGTACCTTGATCAACAGGCAGGTGACTCGTGTGATATCACTGATATCACTAGCGAAGAATAACAGCCAGCTATTTAAAGAGTGGAATATTCCTGGGAACTGTCAAACTCTCAGGGAACCAAGACTCAATACGGAGGTGCAAACACTTTTGTCACAGGCTGAATTGAACTATACAGCAATCCGATTGTTGTAATCGTTAAACATCAATCGTTCAGTAAGCATTATTAACGATACGTTTCTACAAAAACGTTATCAAATAACGGAAACATTGACTAGTGGACCACATCTGCAACAGTGGATGCTGGAAAGATTCTGACAGACATGCATCACACAGTATCTACGCACAGAAAATTCAAATTAAATCATGATGTCAATGCCGCAGTTCAAAAAATATCAGTACAATAAAAGGCGGACACGTTGCTTTTTGTAATAACGAAAAGGGCGACCGAGCAAGCTGAACCAGGAAAAAACCTAACAAGGGAAAGTTCCTATACAAAAATCATCTTCTGAATTATTTCAGTCTATTATAGAACTTAGGGAAATTGGAGCTATTGAGCTCCATTGTTATAAAACCCAATGGGAATTATAGGTTCATAAAAATAAATAAATATCATATGGCTGTGGTAAAGCCCAAGTGTCAGAAGTTTTCAAGTAGCCACAATAAGGGCCTCTGACATAACTTAACGACTGCAGTGAAGCAGCCGGGACCCCCTTTTTAGGACCTCCCGGAGCACAAAATAAATCTCAAAGAACTAAATAATTATCTGAACTGTCCACATTTTAAACTTGAGGATTTCAGAACTGTAAAAAACCTAATAAATGAAGGATGCTATATGAGTACCTACGGTTGATCTCAAGAATGCATATTTTTTCAAATTCAAATACGATAACCACCTTTTTGGGTTTACGTGCCTTCCAAATAGTCTTTCGACAGCACCATATGTTTTTACAAAAAATTTTAAACCTATCGTGAATCGCTTGAGATCTATGGGTCATGTTTCAATAATATACCTTGACCCATATGATATTGATGATATTGATTGATAGAAAATAAATAAATAAATAAATAAAAATAAATAAATAAAAATAAAAATAACATCTCTAGATTTTATTATAAATTATGAGAAAAGTTGCCCAAATCACAGTAAAAATATAACATTTCTATAGGATTTGTTTCCAATAGTCAGGAGATGATAATGTCAATTCCAAATGAAAAACAAAAAATTGTCTCACAGTTACCAATGTTCTTGAAAATTAATAACTCTTGTCGCAGCTATGCTGTAACTACCGTTGGGTGCATGTGAAACAATTTGAAAGGGAAAATATCTAGGACTTAAAAAATAAAATTCAAATTATGATAAGAAGATAATTATTCTGAATTATCTCTTAATAGATATCGATTCGTAGTCGAAAAGCTTGAAAAATGCGAAAATGAGCAATAAATAAACAAACAATATTTTACTATAATCTGCACCGATGCATCCAATTCAGAATGGGGTGCAACAAACTCCCGAGGGGTTTGGAGCTTACAGGAGAGTGCTTATCATATCAATCAGCTGGAACTCATGGATGTGTTCAATGGAATGTGTTCAATTTTAAAAGGCTTTGCGAAAAAAAAAAAAAAAAAATATATATATATATATATATATATATATATATATATATATATATATATATATATATATATATATATATATTATAACAGGCATACCCTCTTAAGATAAGCTAATATTACAGCCATAGCCTACATAAATCGCATAGGCGGCGTCAAGCATGGGCCATTGAAAAACATAAGGCGATAAATTTGGAAATGTTGTTTCTGAACTGGGCCTATCAAACGTAAATTTAACTGCCTCCCACCTTAATAATAAATGCAAAACTTTGTATCTTGGCGCCCAGATCCATAATCAGCAACAGTAGATGCTTTCACATTATCATGGACTAATACTTATAAATTTTTACGCAGTTCCGCCCTCCCCGCTCCGATCCACGGTGATAAATAAATTTTTGATTGATAAGGCAAAATATATTGTTGTTTTTCCACCATGGAAAACACAGCCATGGTGTCCTGCATTGAAAAATTTGATTGTTTCTGCGAGTTGCCAATTTTGCACACTAATAAAACTTTACTCTCATCTTATTTGAGACAACCTCATCCTCTATGGGAAAGCCTTACCCGGAGAGCAGCACGGTTTTCCGGGAAGCGTACATCTTAAAAAATGTTCCTGGAACTGCTTTAAAAACCATATGATACCATCTCTTAGCGAAAAGACGTTGAAGCAATATAGCTCCACGTACAAAAAATTGTGGCTTTGTGAAAGGGTGGAAGTATTTAATTCAGACCCAAATAAAATAATTAAATTTTTATAGGAAGAATATAATAAGGGGGAAAAGTACAGTACCCTTAACAGACATAGGTCTGCCTTGAATACATTATTACAACCAACCGATCAGACCATATTAATGAGATTCTTGAAAGGGGCTTTTAGAACAGGACCAAAATTCCCAAGGTACAACGAGATATGAGATCTGCACCCTATACTAGTGTATCTTGAGCCTCTAAATCCTGAGCTAAATTCATTGGAATCACTGTCTTTGCAACTGATTATTATAAACTTACTCTTCTTCTAGCATTATCATCGGCACCAAGAGTACAAAAATTAGCAAAGATCAAGTTATCAAACATAATCCATAATCAATGATGATAAAGTTGAAGTTGTGATAACGGATCTAATGAAAACTTCCACATCTAAAAAATGCCAACCAAAAATAACATTACCCTATTTTAGAGAAAGGTCAAACCAATGCGCTTCGTCAGTACTCATATTTTACATAGACTCAACAAAAGAATTCAGAGGAGAGATAGATCAATTATTACTTACCTTCAAAAAGCTATATCATCCAGCGAGTATTCAAACAATCAGTCGTTGCATTAAGGCTGGCCCAAAAGCCAGAATAAATACCAGAAAATTCAAATCGCATAGAACGCGACATGCAACTACTTCCGCTGCTGCAACGAAAGGCCTCAGTGTTGAAAGCATTTTACAAAAACAGCACTGGGGTGGACAGAAAACTCAAAGGTAAATAAATATTATAATCGACCTGTAATGAAGGATCTGGCAAGTTTCGTCAAATCAATAATTTTAGGTCAGTTATTTGCACTTAGGCAAATAAGTTCATTTACTTGAATTGGTAATTAATATTTACATAATCTTCGTCTGGTTGAAACATAATTTTACATCAGTGTTATTATTGGTTTTAAATTCTGCGAAAAAAGTATGTAACTTTGATAACGGAAATAAATATTACTCTGCATGGTTAGTAGGTATGCTTCCTAATTTTATTCGCCATAATATTCCAGCAAGCAACACCTACCAGGAAACAGGATATTTTTTAGATCGGTTGTGCTTTAAACATCTACAGGGTGATATTGAGGACGTGATCATCGAAGTATAATTAGAGGTTAAACGACTTACCTGGTAAGGAAGTTCAATCCTCAATTATACGAGATGATCACGTCCGAAAATATCACAACCCACCCGCACCCTATACCCAACTGATAACGATCTAAAAAATTGAAAAAGCTCAGAACGATAATGAGCTATCTACAGCAGATAACGGCCGGACGTGCGGGTGAGTAATAGGTACCTACCTGGGGATTTTAAAAAACTGAAAACATTACGCACTATTGGAGCTCGTGAACGTCACTACAGGGTGATATTTTCGGACGTGATCATCTCGTATAATTGAGGATTGAACTTCCTTACCAGGTAAGTCGTTTAACCTCTAATTATGCGATAAAATACAGGCCGTCCCGTTTGAAATAACGAACTTATAACCATTTGAAAGTTCCAATGTTTGTGGCAGATTTGAGAACACCATGTACACTTTTTTGGGAATGTATTTGTTAAACAACGTCGATTTTACATGTAACTGACAAAATATCAACGCAATATTGCATTAGGGGTGATAGATATGATATGTTTTGTGGGAGGCTGCAGCTATTAAAATTTTCAAAAAATTGAATGTAACTCAAAACGGTTAGGGAATCCTAATGAAACTGTACTCGATAAATGTGATAATATACAGGGCCTGTCATTTAAATTATAAAAAGTTGTTATCTGTACAGGAGTTATGGGACACTGTATTAGTATTAAATAATTTCTGGAGATGCGCTGTTGCAAGTCATGTAACTCAGAAAAAAAAAATTCTAACTTCAAAAATAAAGCTGCCAGAGAAGAATCCCGCACTAATGGGACACCTGTATATATATGCTGTTTGTTTAGAATAATGCACTTCTTAGTTCTAGTTGATGCGTTAGACAAAAATGAACACAGTCAGAATAAAATTAATTTACTAAATATTAGAAAAGAACTTCTGATATTGATTAAAACCTAAACATACAGATTAAAAGGTTTAATTGTTTTTCCTGATTTGTCTGGGATTAGCCAAAGCAATTCTAATTCAATTTGCAGCGTGCCTTGCACGCTACGTTTTCTTTTTCAAAATTTTAATTCTTGATTTGGAATATTTTTATAAAGTTCAGAAGAGTTATGATTGACTGTACATTTTCGCTGATGTAGGAGGCTGTATTAGGCAAAGATCACGAACGAACACCTGACAGCTATTAAGAAATCCTTGCTTTTGTTATTTGAGTAAGACGTAGAAAACATGTCTGGTCGATTTTCTGTCCCGGTTCTGGGTTTTCAGAGTTTGAAAAGTATATCATCTTATGCGAATTAATTTTCCGCGTCTAATGAGACCACTCTCATCTTGCTACTCAAGATTTCCGATTAGTTATCCAGATAAAACCTAAAAGATTATTTCTTTGGGTGTGGGTTAAAAAAACATGAAACGATAGTTGAGGAAACATATAAAAAAAACTTGCGTTTTGTTCTGGGACACGACAAGCCTCGAGTATAAGCGGATTCACGATTGTGAAATTTAAGTTTGGATATAGGGAGAACGGGAGAGGTTGATCGTACTGCCGATGGTGTACTAGAGTATATGAGAATCGATCCGTCAATGTCGCGTGCGAGTTTTAAGTGTTGCATACTGTCGATGATGATATTTGGAGTGAAAGTGGGTCACCAAGTTCGGTTGGACAGTGGTTAAGGCGCATGCGATAGCGTCATCCCCAAAAAATTATAAAGGGAGGTAAAGGACGCTTCAGGTTCATTTTCCGGTCTAAATTCGACAGGTCATGTAGCTTGTCTACAAGTTCGTAAATTAGTATTAGTCCCTTGTGTGAGACGTTATTATGGTGAAGTTGTTTCCGTGAAAGATGCAGTCTTACGTGAGTAATCTTTTGAATTTAATTTTGGTCATTATAACTAATGTTCGCTTTCTTGTCTTTACAGACAAGGGACGTGGGTTTAGACGTGGGTTTAGACGTAGTCTTGGACGTAGTCTTGGACGTAGTTTTGGACGTAGTTTTGAACGTAGTTTTGAACTTTAGTTTTGATTTACTTTTGAGTTTCAAGTTCTAGAATGTTAGGTCCCGACTTCCAGTTTTGATTTTTAACTACTAATTTCCGATTTCCAGTTTTTGATTTCGATCTTTGAATTTCTAAGTTTTAACTTTTGATTCCTGAATTTTAATTTCGAACTTCTAGTTTCTGAGTTTTGAGTTCCAACTTTCAATTTTCTAATTTACACGAAAGTTTACATAAAGATTCGATCATGTGGAGGCTTATGTAGGTACCTACCTAGGTAGGTATACTAACCTGTGTGAAGGGTGATGTTTGAGGAAGCTTGGAGAAATAAAGAAGAGTGGTGGAGTTTAGTTTGTAGACATGGAAGGTTTCATCAGGCAGAGGTCCTAGTACGTTGATATTTGGTCATCACAAGGTAGCAGGGAGAGCAGTCCAGCTCATCCGGCACCTAGAGCATCCACCAAGGGGTGCTAACACCAGTGCAAAGGCAGTTCCAGCAACCATGCCGGTCTAGTCTTTGATCATCGCGCTTAGGTTAGAGGAACCTTAGTTCGTCAGTTTTGAGATGGAGTTTTGAAGAATAAGGTATGTCTTTATGAGTGAATAAACTTTTGCTATTTTCCGATAATCAAGAAAATTAAATAAATTCAAGTACAGTGTTTAATTGATTTCATCACCTATGACTTTCTAAGTGAATCTGATTTTTGATAATATGTTATGAACTTTTATTGTGGTCAATGAGTGACTAATGTAATGGTTATGTGTAAAAATAATTTATTAAATTTATCGTGTGTGTTTAGGATTTTGAGTTAGAGATGATCATTTTGCAAATTAAATTTTGAATTTCAGATTTTGTAGGTAGATACCGATTTTTATATTGAAACTTTTGCTTAAGATAAATTTGAATTTTTGATAAATAATCTCTGATCTAACTCCGAGTTCTATTCAGAATCATACCTATGTGTTATAGTTTAGGAATTGTTTAATAGAATTTGAGCTTTGGAAATTTTTATCTGAACTATTGAAATGATATAGGTACCTATCTTGAATTTTAATCATGTAAGTTTGATATCATTGGTAATAAGGTAATATTTATGTTTGAATATTTGAGTCAGGATTACTGATTTTAATTATTAAATTGATTGTTGATATGTAAGATCTATTGGTGATTGCCAGTCTATTGTACTGATGATGAAATTGATTTTAATAAATCTTTGTATTAAAATTCAACAATTTTAGAGTTTTGAGAATCAACCCTCCTCATGTTCTTTTAAATTATTTATTCAATCAGTGGAGTAACATCAAGAATAAGGCGATATATCCTGGTATATTTTGGTGAGGTTTATTAATTTTTGGTTATTGTTTTTAAAATTGCTAGGAGTTACTACGGGTCCAGTCTGGTTCGGTGAATGCTGGATTTTCCAGAGGAAGGCCACATTTATCTGTCCCGGGCTGGATAATCACAACGAACCTTTTGGTGAAGTTTGGTTTTGGTTTGATACTTTGGAAATTTTAGACGATCACTTTTCAAAATTTAAAATTTATTTTCTTTCGACATTTAGAATATTTGGGTGGGGCATTCGAAATTTGATATGTCCTACTCGACAGGCCAATGTGGCTAATGTTACAAATTTGCCTAGTCACATTGAGATCTGTCAATAGCCACCTCCTTTTCGGGGTTAAGGTAAGTGAATTATTTTTTTATTATTCAACTGTTTGAGTGGGAGTAAGCGAGGGGGAGGAAGGCTCCAAGCGGTGCGTGACCAGGATAAATCAATCTCCTTATTCTTTTTTCGAAAACTTTCTCAAACTTTGAGAAGAATTAATGAACATGAGGTGTTGGTGTTTTAATAATTTTTGAGAGAAAAACTTTTTTCAAAATTTAGACAAGTAAAGACAAATACCTTTCTTAGTTGCGTAAAGTTTACAGATGGACTAAAACCAAAAGGTAAGGTTTGAAATTTTCAACGAAGGACTTCGAGGGAATTCAGACCTGTGGTATTTGAGTCCGTGTTGTTTTCTTTTTGACGTTTCAGCTTTTTAGGTTCCAGCCAAGACGGTGTGGTAAACCTGAAGATGTGGTTTTCGAGTTCGATAATTTTTTAATTTTTCAGCTTAGGTGGAGTTACAGATAGAATCAGCAACAATCTGATTTTTGAGATTTTGGTTTTGGATAATTCTGTTAGGTCAGGTCAAGTCAACTAAGAAAAGGAACGACAGTTTTCGTTTTCTTTGTTTCAGGTAAAGTTGGTTGAAAAGTCTTGTTTGAGAATTTTGAGGCAAAAATTTTTTTTTGAGATAAATAGTGAAAATGGATTTCATTGAGGAAAATACTGCAGTCGGTTTTGAGGTCGTTGATCTCAAGGTAGATGAGATGAAGTTATAAAATTTTGAGTTAGGGTTCTTTTTCGTCCTTTTCCGCCCTGCACCGTCTAAAGCGAAAACTGACAGTCCTTTTTTTTTTATAGCAACATCATGAGCTTATTCTTTTTTGGTTTTTGGACCTTGGACAGGTGTATATCGTGTGTACCAGTGAATGGTAGTTTTTATAAGGATGTTGATTATAGTTCTTTTGACCCAGTCGATTTCTCCAATCGACTTAAATGGCAGTCCGAGGTGAGCAAAGTTCCTAAACTTTATCCCCAAATCCAGGAGAAAATTAGAAAATCTTTTGAGAAAAATGTTAAGAGGTATAACCTTCGTAGGCGAGAGGTTAATTATCAAGAAGGTGATAAAGTGTGGAAGAAAAACTTCGTTCTTTCCAAAGCGGTTGATAAGTTTTCTAAGAAATTGGCTCCAAAATATGTCCCGGCTATGATAAAGAAAATTAAAGGTACTGGTAAGGTTGTTGTTCTTTCAGATCTGTCAGGAAAAATCCTGGGAGATTTTCACGTAAGTGATATTAAACCATTTGTTGAGATTCAGAATAGCCAGTGTTAGTGTAGAGCGCGCTTTAGGGGTGACCTAGTTGTGTTGTATTCAAGTTGGCGCCCCTAGTGTAAAGCTCCGTTCACACGCAAAGGCGAAATACATCCTATTTGTTTTTAGTTTGAGAATTTAGAAAGAATTCGTTTAGTGTGTCAATAGTAAGTTTTTCAGTAAATTTAGTTACGGTTTTGGAGAAAAAGTAAAGGTTGTTTAGAGTCAGGAGTCTTTGTAGAGGTTGAGTCGAGTTTAGAGAAAATCCTTTTATAGGTACTTAGGTTAAAATAATTTGAGACTGATAACGTTAGCGTACAAATTAAATAAATTTAGCTAACCTACCAGTAATTGTTGTTGAGGTAGAGGTTGAGTTACATTTTAGTCATGGCCAGACTAATTTGTAAAATATTTTTAAACGGTCGCGTTAGAGCCCCATGCAAATAAGTGAGCTACGTGACTAGGCGTTGGGTTGAGTTGATTTAGGTGAGTTCTTAATTGATAATTTCGAGTTTTGTTAGAGTTGATAATTGGCATAATCTAAATATAAATCTGAGCTGTTATCATCCTAACAGTAACTTTCAGGAACGATCCGTTGAGTAGAGTTGAGAATTGAGGTAGTTATAATATTTTTAGGTTGAGATTTTGAAGAAAAAGCTCCTGATGATAAAAATCTTTTCCATTCCTTTGATTAAGGTTAAGTCGAGGCAATATTTTAGCTAGAGTTTGAGATTCAATAAGTACAGTTAGTTGAGATTTAAGAATTCTTTCAGTTGACACATTATCTTGAATATCTTTAATGGTGTTTAATTTTGGCGGAACAACATTAACCGGGTGGTTAATGAGTTATGATTGGAAATTAACTATACAGATTTTGACAAGGAATTTTGAGTTTTAAAAGTCTCTTCATTTGTAAGAACTTTTCAAGTTTGCTCTTTTGAGAACATTTGAGTAGTGTGACAGTTAAAAGTAAAAATCTTTCTCTTTGAAAATTTTTATTTCCTTGAGATTGAGATAGAGTTCGTTGGTAGGTAAAACCACATATAGGTCCAACATTTGAGATTTGATTTTCTTTTTGAAAATTTTATTCTGTAATAATTGAGATAGAGCTCGTTGGTAAGTAAAACCACATATAGGTCCAACGGTTGAGATTTGATTTTCTTTTTGAAAATTTTATTCTTTGAGATAGGGTTCATTGGTAAGTAAAACCACTTCATAGGTCCAATGATTGAGATTTGGTTTCTCGTTTGAAAAATTTTCTTTAGACAATGACAACATCTATGGGGTTATTTTTGGTACTTTCCACCCTGGTGCTACCTAAAGAGAAAGTATCCAGCCATTTTGAAAATAGGTCCAGTGGCTGATTTCTTGTATATCTTTCTATACGCTTCTTTCCTTTCCTTTTTCGCCGTTTACGGCGCACATATAAGTTCGTCTTTAATCTTTTTCTATCTCTTTCAATCTAAATTTATAATAATTCATATCTTCATAGCGGGTGAACGAACCACTTTGCAACATATACCATTTCAACATTTAATATCTTTAGCCCTTTTTAAAGTAAAATATGCATCATCCTCTTGAGGAGAACCTTAAATATATGTAAGGCATGTTCCTATATGCCATCCCTTTTTGGGCCATAATTTATAACATCCATTCTAATTATGAATGGCGGTTATCCTGGCCATTAGACCCGTCCCGGTAAATGAGGATTCTCTTGGATTTCTCCATCCATTTAAGGTTGGATCCAATTTCTTTTGGTCCTTCAAATATTAATTCAGTTTGGAGAATTATTTCCAAGTTCTTTTAAGTAAAGTAGGGACTTTACTCCCTATATTTTGACGTCAAGTTCCACCTTAGTCAACATATCAGTATAATTCTGAAGGTCTAACACATTTGTGTAAGTTTTAGAGTAATAATTTGGATTTGAGATAGTTTTGAGTCTTTGAGTTTAGGTGTCTGGGTAAGTCTCGACGGGTTCTTGAGTAAGAATGGCCGCACAGTTCCAGTACCACTTTGAGTCATTCAGTAGAGAAATTTAGTGACGTAGGTCTCAGTAGAGGAAAATCTTGGAAAATTAAATCTGTCTTACTACTGATACTTAGCGTTCGCGTTAATGAACTTTGAGAAATAAAATCCGAGTTGGAGTTTCAGAATTTCATCTATTCTTGTGTTTTTGATAACCACTTGACTGAATCTTGTTGAATAATTTGGACGTTTTTGGAAAACAATTTTGACATTTTTGAGTATAGATAATTTAGATATCCCGATTTTGACATTTTTGAGTATAGATAATTTAGATATCCCGATTTTGACATTTTTTGAGTATGAATATCTTCGATATTTCGGTTTTGATATTTTGAGGTATGAATAATTTTGATTTGGAGGTATCCAGATCAAAATACTTTGAGTATGAACAATTTTGACATTTGACCCGATTTAGACGTCTTGGAGTTTGAGGTATAAGTAGAACTCTTAGATTTGAAATTTCTTTAGGCTTTTCTAGGTAGAAATTTAGTTTTGGCTTTTTTAGATTTCTCTATGATTTCCTTTGTTAGGAATCATATTTCACTCCAAAGTCGTTAGGACGTTATCCTTAACTAACTAACGATCAAGGAAACCTTTTAGCTTTTGACGTTAAATCTCTAGTCGCAGGGAAACGCACTAGAGGGGTGTATTTTGGCATTTCCGGCCTCATAAGCGGAGAATTGCCCTGTCGTCTAGTCAGCTGCTTAGCCCCCAGCTGATGAAGTAGGTGGTATTGTCTGGCGACATACCGACCATAGGGGCCGAATCTTTAAGTCTTCGTCATCCTGGCAGTATTGCCAACTCACGAGTTTCGGTCACTGAATTTCCTTGAGGTGTTCAGGCAGACCCAACTCCTTGATTTTTGTGTGTAGGACGAAGTCGGTAATCGATTGACGACAGCCGGAGTTTCTCTAATGGAGAACTCTGTTTCACATAATTTTAGTTTTATTTTATGGATGAGTACGGTGTTGGAGGTTATTGGTTCTGGTATAGTCTGTTCAACCAGAGGTTAGGGAAAATATTTAGCTTTCTTTTGAAAAATCTTTAGTTACAAGGTAGTGTACTAGAGGGGTGCATTATGTCATTTCCAGCCTTATAAATGGAAAGGGCCTGCCGTTTAGTCAGTTGTGGAGCCCCCGACTGATGAAGTAGGAGGTATAGTCACGTGACATGCCAACCACAGGGGCCAATTATTTGAGCTTCGCTACATAGGCAAATATTGCCACCATAAGAGTTTTGTCTTTTTGAGTTCCTTCGTGTTCTCATGAGACTCAACTTACTTTATTGAATTATGTGTAGAGCGGAGTTAGTTTCCGAATAACGGCAGTCAGGTTTTCCTCCTGGGAGCCTGTTTAACCTAGTTTTAGTAACCAGAGTCCTACTGGCGGTTTCCGAGGTCAGGGCTCGCCCATATTGCTTTGTGTTTGAAACATGGAGTGTTTAAAACTTGTTCTTTCTGTCTTTTCTTTCAGTTTGTTGGGATTTGTTGATTGTTGATTCGAGAGGAGTTCTCTCGGAAAAGTTTCTTGTGGAGACTTTTCCTTCCTTTTTACAAGGGGGGGTGTGCAGCGTGCCTTGCACGCTACGTTTTCTTTTTCAAAATTTTAATTCTTGATTTGGAATATTTTTATAAAGTTCAGAAGAGTTATGATTGACTGTACATTTTCGCTGATGTAGGAGGCTGTATTAGGCAAAGATCACGAACGAACACCTGACAGCTATTAAGAAATCCTTGCTTTTGTTATTTGAGTAAGACGTAGAAAACATGTCTGGTCGATTTTCTGTCCCGGTTCTGGGTTTTCAGAGTTTGAAAAGTATATCATCTTATGCGAATTAATTTTCCGCGTCTAATGAGACCACTCTCATCTTGCTACTCAAGATTTCCGATTAGTTATCCAGATAAAACCTAAAAGATTATTTCTTTGGGTGTGGGTTAAAAAAACATGAAACGATAGTTGAGGAAACATATAAAAAAAACTTGCGTTTTGTTCTGGGACACGACAAGCCTCGAGTATAAGCGGATTCACGATTGTGAAATTTAAGTTTGGATATAGGGAGAACGGGAGAGGTTGATCGTACTGCCGATGGTGTACTAGAGTATATGAGAATCGATCCGTCAATGTCGCGTGCGAGTTTTAAGTGTTGCATACTGTCGATGATGATATTTGGAGTGAAAGTGGGTCACCAAGTTCGGTTGGACAGTGGTTAAGGCGCATGCGATAGCGTCATCCCCAAAAAATTATAAAGGGAGGTAAAGGACGCTTCAGGTTCATTTTCCGGTCTAAATTCGACAGGTCATGTAGCTTGTCTACAAGTTCGTAAATTAGTATTAGTCCCTTGTGTGAGACGTTATTATGGTGAAGTTGTTTCCGTGAAAGATGCAGTCTTACGTGAGTAATCTTTTGAATTTAATTTTGGTCATTATAACTAATGTTCGCTTTCTTGTCTTTACAGACAAGGGACGTGGGTTTAGACGTGGGTTTAGACGTAGTCTTGGACGTAGTCTTGGACGTAGTTTTGGACGTAGTTTTGAACGTAGTTTTGAACTTTAGTTTTGATTTACTTTTGAGTTTCAAGTTCTAGAATGTTAGGTCCCGACTTCCAGTTTTGATTTTTAACTACTAATTTCCGATTTCCAGTTTTTGATTTCGATCTTTGAATTTCTAAGTTTTAACTTTTGATTCCTGAATTTTAATTTCGAACTTCTAGTTTCTGAGTTTTGAGTTCCAACTTTCAATTTTCTAATTTACACGAAAGTTTACATAAAGATTCGATCATGTGGAGGCTTATGTAGGTACCTACCTAGGTAGGTATACTAACCTGTGTGAAGGGTGATGTTTGAGGAAGCTTGGAGAAATAAAGAAGAGTGGTGGAGTTTAGTTTGTAGACATGGAAGGTTTCATCAGGCAGAGGTCCTAGTACGTTGATATTTGGTCATCACAAGGTAGCAGGGAGAGCAGTCCAGCTCATCCGGCACCTAGAGCATCCACCAAGGGGTGCTAACACCAGTGCAAAGGCAGTTCCAGCAACCATGCCGGTCTAGTCTTTGATCATCGCGCTTAGGTTAGAGGAACCTTAGTTCGTCAGTTTTGAGATGGAGTTTTGAAGAATAAGGTATGTCTTTATGAGTGAATAAACTTTTGCTATTTTCCGATAATCAAGAAAATTAAATAAATTCAAGTACAGTGTTTAATTGATTTCATCACCTATGACTTTCTAAGTGAATCTGATTTTTGATAATATGTTATGAACTTTTATTGTGGTCAATGAGTGACTAATGTAATGGTTATGTGTAAAAATAATTTATTAAATTTATCGTGTGTGTTTAGGATTTTGAGTTAGAGATGATCATTTTGCAAATTAAATTTTGAATTTCAGATTTTGTAGGTAGATACCGATTTTTATATTGAAACTTTTGCTTAAGATAAATTTGAATTTTTGATAAATAATCTCTGATCTAACTCCGAGTTCTATTCAGAATCATACCTATGTGTTATAGTTTAGGAATTGTTTAATAGAATTTGAGCTTTGGAAATTTTTATCTGAACTATTGAAATGATATAGGTACCTATCTTGAATTTTAATCATGTAAGTTTGATATCATTGGTAATAAGGTAATATTTATGTTTGAATATTTGAGTCAGGATTACTGATTTTAATTATTAAATTGATTGTTGATATGTAAGATCTATTGGTGATTGCCAGTCTATTGTACTGATGATGAAATTGATTTTAATAAATCTTTGTATTAAAATTCAACAATTTTAGAGTTTTGAGAATCAACCCTCCTCATGTTCTTTTAAATTATTTATTCAATCAGTGGAGTAACATCAAGAATAAGGCGATATATCCTGGTATATTTTGGTGAGGTTTATTAATTTTTGGTTATTGTTTTTAAAATTGCTAGGAGTTACTACGGGTCCAGTCTGGTTCGGTGAATGCTGGATTTTCCAGAGGAAGGCCACATTTATCTGTCCCGGGCTGGATAATCACAACGAACCTTTTGGTGAAGTTTGGTTTTGGTTTGATACTTTGGAAATTTTAGACGATCACTTTTCAAAATTTAAAATTTATTTTCTTTCGACATTTAGAATATTTGGGTGGGGCATTCGAAATTTGATATGTCCTACTCGACAGGCCAATGTGGCTAATGTTACAAATTTGCCTAGTCACATTGAGATCTGTCAATAGCCACCTCCTTTTCGGGGTTAAGGTAAGTGAATTATTTTTTTATTATTCAACTGTTTGAGTGGGAGTAAGCGAGGGGGAGGAAGGCTCCAAATTATAGAAGACTTTCCAATCAAATCTCAACTGAGAATAACCCTTATTAAAGGGAGAAAGCTGGCACACAGTAGCGCGATCGTCTTAATTAATCTTTAAAGTACAAAATTTTTTAATTGGAATTTAGTTAGATAACAAACAAGAAATCAATTGCTAGTGTTGTCGAAAAAAAAAACTGGAAATCCTGAAGACTAGTTAACTAATTCTCTTTCTTATGATTAATTAAAGCAGTCTCATCATTATACAAACTGAAAGTTCTTATCAGGTAGAGGTATTCCTTCACCAGCACCACTGAGCCCCCTCCCTGGCCTCGGAGCATAAACGGAGAATACATTTACGACTTATATGTATGAAATTTAATATTTTTTATCGACATTATAGGGGTGAATATGAGGAACTTTGTTTGGCAGTTCTTTGTGTATAAAAAAAGTAAGGGTTGTTTGAGTTCGCTGCCATATGTGCCCACTTCTGAGTCTGACTACAATCCGTGTGTGTGTGTGTGTATTTCTCTCTTGCATATGCGAAAAATATGATGATAAATATTTTGGAAGTTGGTAGATTTGCGAGCTGGTTGGCAGCGTCGTCAACTTTTTCATTTCCATCAATTTCGCAGTGACCCTTGTCGCAAATGAAAACATCTTGTATTCCTAACAGAAAAGCTGATATAGCAAATACTTTCTCTTACAAATTGAGATGTTGCCAAGTTGTTTCGTTTAGATGTGTTGCTTAATGGTGGCTTATTTCAAAGATTTTACTCACTTTATGAAGTTATCCCGGATTTCAAAAAATGATTTCTTGTCCGCGGAGTAATTCTCACGGGATGGAAAAAATAAATTAAAAATTTTCTAAAGGTGCATTTGAATTGGGTAATACAATATTTTCAACAATTTAAACCCCTTTTCATTGTTTCCACTGTGTGAATTTCTTCCGCGGATTATGAAAATTTTCTCAAGGGATGGCAAAATTAAAACATGGCCCTATAGAAAAGTTGAAGCCCTATATATAACGTACGTCCCTTGGTTCAAATTACACACAGGTAATTATTGCTGTCATATAGACTAATTAATAGAAAAACGACACCAAAAAATTGCATACAAAAATATTAAGCCGTTTTGGAGTTATATGTAGGTACTTATGTACTTACAAAAAAATGTAATTTTTTTTTAGAACATTGAACACCCTTAACTTCTTTAAAACTCAATTTAGCAGAGGGGTATTGATACTTTTTGTCTTAAAATCAAGTAAATATTCCACCTTATAAGTATGTCCCCTTTATTCTGAGACACCCTGTATAGATGACGAGCCATTCTCACTTCACTACAATTTTTACATTAACATTTCATTTTCCTTGCAGTTTCCTAATTTGTAGTTAATTTTTGTGGAAATGGCCTTTATATTTCAAGGGTACGTACCATGGAGCGAATAGGAAAGCTGGGAGGGTAAAACTTACACAGGAGAACAATTTATTTGTATCGCTGGTCCTTATTGCGAGGCTGGTCCCAAACTAATGGGCCATTCGAGAAGGGTATAAGGAAAACTATCCAAAAATCGTCAAATAATCAATAGGTCATCTCAATGGTAATTACATAGCTCTAGCGAAGCAAATATCTCGCTTATTACCAATTTCCACACACTTTCACTCTTCACTGTTACACTCATATTACCTCGAAGTGTACGTATTTTGCCTGAGTGCAAGTGGTCTCTCAGCTATACAGGGTGATTCAAAACATGTGTCGGAAAATGGAAGGTGGGATTCCCTGCCTCGTTCGAAGAAAAAAGGTTCCTATTAACAATGGTCCGCAAATGCTGTTTTAAATGTATGTTGTAAAAAAAAAATTCAATCATTCGACGATATCTCAGGAGCCGTTTGAGATACATAACTCAGCTTTTGTACACATCTTGTCATTACAATTATTGACTTTTTGAGGGCTTAACTTTTTTATGTGGCAGTGAAACAAATCATTAAAAGAAAACTATCAAAAATAGATGAAGTTTTTGTCCACATCAGCAAAACATGTTGTTACTTTCATGTTTTTCGCATCATAAAATGCCGTTTTTCTCGAACAGTTCACATTAGAGTATTTTGACCAAGAGAGTACCTTTTTTATGTAAAAAACATTGATAATTTAACATGTGCTTTCACAATGCCAATTTTCCCAGTGCCGTAGAAATTGGGGGCAAAAATATTTCAGCTACTGCCATATGAAAAGAAACTTAATCAGAGCTCAAAAAGTCAATAATATTAATGAGAAGATGTGTACAAAAATTCAGTTTTATATCTCAAATGGTTCCAAAGATACAGTCAAAAAACTGAAAAATATTTTTTTACACCCTGCAGCTCGAAAACGGTGGGTTTTCGGAACCATATGCATGTTATAGGAACTTTATTTCTCAGGACGCGTCAAAGAACCACACTTTTCATCTTCAGACACATGTTTGGAAACACCCTGTATAATACCTATCCATATTTTATTGTAGCTTCAAAATTACGTTTTGGAAGTGTAAATTAAAAGATGCAGATGTTTAAAAGTACACTAGCTATTATTAGTGTTGATTCTTGCAAATCAAACGAAATGATCCTACTATTCATCAGGCTCGATAAAAAAAAGGGCGATCGTTATTCTCTGGAAGGAACATCAACGAAAGATCATATCGACGAAGATACAGCACAACAAGGTGCTGATTATTATAAATTCGTGACATAGGGATTTGAAAATTAACCGAAGAGGTAGTAAAATACTTCAACTCTATCCACCTATAAAAGCTCTCTCTTTCCTCATATTACAGCGGTTTGTGTTTTTTTTTTGTTGTTAAATACCTTTTTTGGTAGGGGTGAAACGAAAGCCTTTTTGATTTTAATGTCAAAAGTTTCCTAGTTTTTTCGGACACTATTAAGATCTAAGTGTGAATCGAAAGTCGTCAAATTAATATTTTTACAGGGACATATTTGCAGATTGTGTATTTGAAAACTAAAGTTAATCTAATACTAGTAAATAATTATTACTCCTGAATATTAAATTATTATAGTCAACAACAATACATTTTTTGTTTCAGACTCAAACTACAACACTCTGCATAGCGATCAGCATGAATTCTTCAGTGGCCCTGGTCTGTTTGTATTCTCCAAAAGTTTATATAATAGTCCTGCATCCAGATAAGAACGTGAGAAAATTAACGATGAATAGTGCAGTTTACAAGAAATATAACTCAGGCCCTCCATCCACTTACGCTTCTTCTTCTCATAAAGGTTGGTTTTAGCTTGTCTAAAGCTTAATTGACTTATTACTCTGTCCTGGAAAATAAAGCTGTAATTTCTCTATTCTATAATTTCTATATAACATCCAGTGTAGGAAAAGTACAGTTGTGACTGTTATTTGTATTTATTTATTATTGTGAGATAAAAATCTTGAAATAATAATTGCAAAATTCGGCAGCCATAACTAATTTGACAATTTTCGTTTGTTATTATTATTACAGATGCTGGGGAGGCGATTCCTCTGCAAAATGTACCGAATACACCTTCGAAAAATTCTGGATCTGGAACTGGGGCCGCAGTTGAAGCAGTCTGCGATAGCGTATCTCTCTTGTAAGTTAATTGAAGGTATTGAATAATGGTGTGTGAGCTAGAAACTCGAAGTTCGCTGAAACGTATGCAAAAAATAAAACTTTTTTTCATATTTCGGTTATTAGTTCTGAACAGGTTAAGTGCCACAATATTGAAGATTTTACCGTCCCCGGGGCCGATTACTTTTTCTTATCCAATAGCATTTATATAAGTCAATTCAACCTCAATTGAAAGTCTTGTGCCCTCATGTACTACTTTTGGCCCAAAAAACAATTTGTGAAAAAATCCAACTGCAAATCTGGTATTTATGAATATTATGGGCCGAGTGAGTCCGGGTTGGCCTCTCAGAAGCACAGTTGACTCTATCTAGACCGTCTGTCCGAGCCCAAAACGCTCCTATGTATTTTAAATGCGTTCCAGAAGCCACCGTGGAGCTACACAACATTTTTCGATCAACTAGTATGTGAGTCGACATTGGACTCACGCGGCCCGTGTGTAATTTTTATATGTGAGTCCCTGTTGGCTTCTCATGGCACTTAACCTGTTAATAAAACATAGTTCATAAAAAAAATTAATTTCCTTTTATTTAGGTTTTTTTAAGAAGATCTAATTTTGCTTGGATGAGAGTTTCGAAGTCTAAAGGTACATTTTAGTTGGTAAAGGATCTGTTGGAGATGAACAATTTTGTTGCCAATCAGCGAAATCAGCTAGAGATTTAACAAGTTCTTTTCACTAGAGTCCCATTTTCATTTTTGACTTTGGGAACTGTTACCATCCTTTTGGCTGTTACCGCCATTGGACTCGAATTTCTATCAACTCAAATTCTTGACATGTGATTCTGTGAAAATTGTAAACTTTTTCAGTTTTTCTTTTAGAATTTTGGTGACGGTGAGTCATTATGTTAGCAGGACTTGAGGCTTTGTTTAAATTTTTATATTTATTTATTTTGTTTGCGGGTGCTTGTCAGTTAACAATTTTTAAGGAATTTTTATAGACTTTTCCGAGATATTGAATAATTATTTATTAATTCGAAGTTCGTATGTGCTGTCAATTCTCACACTCTCAGCACATTTTTTTACTTTTCTTTTTTGATAATTTTATTTTATTATTTAGTGCTTCTCTCTTTCACGTAGAAACTATATGATACTGTCACAACATTCGAAGACTCTTCGTAACGACTTACAATAACTGATGACTCGGCGATATTATGTTATTATTATCGAACTTCGTATAAAAAATTTCGGTAAATTTGAACTGAAATTACTGTGCCTTTTCGAATTACATCGGCATTTTGATGATCTCATTGAAGAATAAGGTTGCAAAGGAGTTGCTTCAGCATGTATGAAAATGTGATCGTTTCGTTGAGTCTTATGAACGTTAAATTTATTTGTTTCCTTGATTATTGATCTGATTCTTTTGATTAATGATTGATTCCCCGGTATTTTTTCCACACTTTACTGCTAAAGACTAAGAACCATCAATGTTTGGTAAAAAAAAACTTGATCAAAACTTGGTCACCTTCCTACCCTCTACCAGTAACCGTATTGAGGGATTATTCTGCATATAGTGTTATCGATGGAGCGATAATCGTTATCAAGTAACCTAAATAATCATAAAAAAGACATCAGAACTATTTTTTTTCAAGTTATCTTTTATTGCGATATTTCTCTTCGGTTTGGGTAGTTTATTAATACCTAAGCAGTAAGGTACTTATTTTAAAAATATGTCTCGTTATTAAATTCATGAGGGGAAAAAGTGTAACACGTCATATATGCAGTATTTCCGAAAAGATTTACACCCTTACACGAGATACGGTAAAATGTTCTGTCTATAAATTTTTGTTAAGCCTTGGATTTAATTAAACGGAAAATTTTCTTACATTTTTTTTATTGAGTTATACCTATCTCGTTAAAAATTACCGAAAGATATATGTTTTTGCTGTTTAAATGTGAGTGGCTAGGTATATCTATGTACTTTTTAAATCTAATTGTACTTAAATCACATATGCATGCACAATACCTCTACATGTTTACCCGGCTTATCTTTGATAGGTGTTCAATAACTAATTGTGTAATTCATTATGCAGAACTTTTCTATATTTTCCCCTCAATTCAGTATTTTTCCTCATTTTGTAATTCCAATTTTGTATTAATGAAACCAATTGCGTTGTAAATGATGGAACCGTGTTATTCACGTATGGTTTAGGTAAGCATTGTTTTTGCGGGAAAAAGTCATACCTTCTGTCAAGGATTTTACTGTTCCGGACCTGCATCTATAAATCCTTTTTATATTGAGTAATAAATTACCAAAATTAATTTAAAAAAGACGTACCTATTATTAATAAATTATGAATGTATTATAGCTAAGTGAATTTTGCATGAATGAGAAAGTGACTGAATGAACGAGTTAATTAAATAATTAACCCAATCACTTTGATGATTCTTTGTAACATATTCTCTTCTATGATGTTTATTCAATTAAAGTATTACTAGAATAGAATACTCTGACTGATACGAGAGAATATGTTCAGTGTAGGTACTAAAGATTGTGATATTTTGTTGCTATATATTATAACATTAATTATTATTATATGTAGGTAAATGGTTTCTAAATTTAGATAAATATGCGATATAATATAAAATAATGTAACGTCAGAATAAGTAAAGAAAGATTATAAAATAATATATTTGAGGAATCTAAATAAATACATTAAAAATTGGAAAATTATACAAAATTAATATACTTACATATAATACGCCTTTCAACCCCCCAAGTAACCATCCCTTATTTTTTTCCAAATTACGCCTCTAATTTTTTACTCGTCAGGATTAGACTTCGTTCTGAATAAAATAATATGATAAGCGAATTTTGGAAATCCAAGCATTCTAAGCTCTACCCGAAGTAGCAATTTTTTAGTAATTTTTTTGTCCCTGACGTCTTTGTTACTAAAAAATCACGTGATTATTATCATCATTTCTCATATTTATACGTAATGTTTATGACGTCGCTCTAACGTCATTTCTTCGTCGGATTAATTTTGGCAAACTATTGTCAAATTATACCGCGATTATTCTTTTCAATATAGACGACAAGGTGTGTTATTTTTCAATCCTTGGTAACTCCCGTTTTTTAAGATATTTTATTGTTTTTGACAAACTAAATATGCATGCTTAGATTTTCAAAAATCGCATGTCACTGTATCCAGAACAAAGTCATTAAACCTACTGAGCAAAAAAAAATGAGGGGTATAATTTGAAAAAAAAAAGAAATAGGGGATGGTTACTTTGGGGGTTGAAAAGTTTACATGTGTATTGAGGTTGCAGCGGCCGCCTTCCCAAATTTAATTTGTTTCTGTTTCGAAATAACTCGGATATTCGGATTTAAATTCAATTTTATAAGTGTGAGACCGATATAACAGTTGATAAGTAAGGTCTTAGTAAGTCCATGGGCGTAGAAGTTATTGAACGAAAAGGGGGCATATACCCTGTATCTACGCCACTGATAATTTTTTTCACCTGTGTTTTTCTTCGTTTTGATTTCTCTAAGTTATTATAAATAACGTCTCGGTATAAAATTAAAATATTGAGAAATGCCCAAGCTATGCCCGAAAACTGAAAAAAAAATTTTTTGAATACCATATACCTATCTTTTTTTCTAAGCTTTTCAGGAAATATCTTTATAGTATTTTTTATTCCCTTAACAGGTCTTATAAACTGATGAATTCATGCTACAAAAAACTGACTCACCTGTATAGGTTTGCGCACATAAAAAAATATTTCTGCGACCTTTTTAAGGCGCATGCACTCTCTCCGAATTTTTCTCTAAACAATAAAGTTATTGCTGCCCTGGAAATGCTGCTGGAATTAGGACCTATTTGCATGGTATTGAAAAAATTAAACCTCTTTTTTTAAAAAAAAAAAAAAAAGAGGGAGCATCGGTCTTAACTGTGTAGGTAAGACATAGTCGCTCCACTCTGGTAATTTGGCTTTGAGACGAACTCTTTAGCCACACACACTTTAAATTATAATATTTGCCATTTAAACGTTCGATCGCTTGTTTTACTTTTCACAGACATTCGAAAATGAATCTGAAAAGTAAAGCGGGCCGAGGTGAGTTTCGAACCCGTGATCTATGGCTTCGTGAGCCAGCGGAGAACCACTAGGCCACGCAAGTCACTCAAATTAAACCTTGCATTACAACATTTTAAAAAATTACGTTTTTCTACTAATGGACACCTCTCATCCTTAATGAATCAGAAAAAAATTATTAAAGTGTAACGGATTAAATTTTATAAAAAAAAAATAAAAAGATTTTTCTTTTAAAAAGAACGTAGCACCTGAAAGTCTTTGTTGAATTGTTATTGTTTGAATGTTATTCGTCTTTCGTCGGCCTTTTCATTTTGACATAAATGTATCAAAAAATGTGAAATACATCTAAATAAATAGAAAAAAAAAAATGTAGAAGTTAGATTCCTCATAATATAATATAAGACATATCAAATTGATTCATAGATATATGTATATGTACTTAATATGTGTTTTTTAAAAACATTAATAAAAATACAGAATACCAAAGCTAAAGTATATTGACGAGACATTTTGTCAATAAATGCGTTTTAATGTTAAAAAAATTCTTGTTAGAGATAAGTAGATCTACTTGTTCATGATTTTACTCAGTTTGAAATTTGCTCAAAAAAATAATAATATTAATGAAGTATAAGGCTTCTATAACAGATTTCAACTGAGATAACTAACAGATTTGACAGTGGAGATGTAGTCCAGTGGAATTTACCACAGAATTTCGCATGTTAGTACAAGATCGGTAGATATCCTCAGCAGCGACACTTTCATATGCCTGGATGGACACCAACTGGCCCTGTTGTACTCGTATAAAATATGATTCTCGAACATTTATCCTGCCAACCGATATTTAATTCTTTACTGTGACCGGAGAATTATTGGTAAATAATTCCACAGGTAATGAAAACCGTGACTCAGCTGATCAGGTCTGAGACTCCTGGTAGCGAACCTTATTGATTAAGGACGTGTCTTATAGGTCTTGAAATAAAGCCATAATTTTTTGGAATTGCAGTGTACCGGGAACCGGGTGAGCATTTAAGAATGCACAGCGGCCATATCTTGGGAAATATTGATCCTACAGTTTCAAAATGAAAATTTTCCAGACATAAGTGACAATGCGAAATGCAATGAAAATATTTTCAAGATGGTCGCACTTCCGTAAATACCGGAAGTTGACACCTACTTCGTTATTTTAACGGAAACACCCTGTAAAACTTTATATTTTTTAAATGTCTGAAGAAATCTAATACAGGTGGTTTTCACAATTGGAATTTAGGTTGAGTAGTTTATGAGTTATAAACAAGTGAAAATCGCAATTTTCAATTCTCAAAGCATCTCACATTGAAAACGGCTCAAGATATTTAAAAACGGCTTACATGTCCCTATCTTAACTTTTTACAAGGTATTATATTATGTAGTTTAGGTTTTTCTACAGGGTGATGAAAAATCTGTTAATTTTCATCACTCTGTATAAAAATTTAAACCACATGGTAGGATACCTTGTGAAAAGTTAGCGACATGTAAGCCGTTTTTAAATATCTTGAGCCGTTTTCAATGTGAGATGCTTTGAAAATTGAAAATTGCTATTTTCACTTGTTTATAACTCATAAACTACTCAACCTAAATTCCAATTGTGAAAACCACCTGTATTCGATTTTACCAGGCAATTTAAAAATACAATAATATAAAGGGTGTCCCCGTTAAAATAACGAAGCAGGTGTCAACTTCCGGAAGTGCGACCATCTTGAAAATATTTTCATTGCATTTCGCATAGTCACTTATGTCTGGAAAATTTTCATTTTGAAACTGTAGGATCAATATTTCCCAAGATATGGCCGCTGTTCATTCGTAGATGCCCACCCGGTACAATGACATGATCTTGACTAGGTACAAGACATTGCAGAACTATTCAAAAATCTGGTGCCTAACTGTGAAATTGAATATTCCTGGAAGACTATATTTTCGTTCCCGTCAAGAGAAACTGCTGGTGTAGATGAAATCCTGATTCCCGAGTCGTGTTGTAGTCTACATCAGGTAACTTGCCGTCATTAGGTCATTATATTATGGATCATGTTTCCCGCATCTATCAGACTGGCATCCTTTAAGATTATGCATTTGGATCAATCTATGGTGCAGCAGCGCGACCAAGTTGTTGCAACTGCCACCATATGGGTTCGAATCCCCAGTTTTGCCATGGATTTTTTATTGTCTTAAAAGTCTATTTAAATTATTAGGACAAAAAAGAGTATTTGGGTAAAGTTCTTGAAGACGTCTCAGTGAGACACTAAATCGTCAATTATCAAGAGTATAAAAGTTGAATAAAAATTTACAAGTAGTAGGTAGGTACTTACTTTAATTTAAAAAGTTGTTAATAGCGTCATTAAGTTTTGCTACCAATCCACCTTCACTCCACGTTCCAATTCAACGTCATTCCAGAAATTTCACACTTCATGAGCTGAGTCGCATTACCTTGTCTAGAAAATCAGGAAAGAGAGCTATTCTGGAATCATAGGCACTTTGATTAAGGGGTTACATGAACTTTGTAAATCGAGTAGGGCAGTTTAGATCCAGTGGCATGAAAGATTATACTTCCGTCGCCACTATAAGAATTGTAACGTAGATGTAGACGAAGCATCCAAAGCAAGTCCCACTGGACCACGGCTGCACAACACTGAACCTATTAATATTATTTGGGAAGTATTTTTCTACTCATTTATTTTTATAGGTAATGAATACCTTTACAGGCAATGAATACACAGACATATCTATAATTCGTTAATACTTCATATTTTATTCAACCAGGTACTGAATAATAGCATTATGAATACCTAAATCTAACAGACAGATACACTTTTTCGTTGTTTGTCGTGGCACTCATCAAACGGTAAAACTAATTTATTAGTAGGTAGTCACATTGGAATCCTATTTTTACGTTAATAAATATCACCTGCAGGTTTAAACTTATGTAGAACTTCATACAGAAATTGAACGCAAAAAAAATTAAGGGGGTGCAAATACTTGAAAAAATATTGCCAAAAGCTTCCTACGCTTAATATTTTTTCGAAAACTAGCAAATGAGTTCATATAATAGGCATTCAAATATGATTTTTTTTAATCAATTTATTCACGCTCACCATCATGCATCCTTGGTCCAAATTACTCTTAAATCCTTCAAACTGCCCTTTACCTTTAATAAAAGACCACCACGTTTTTCTTCATATTTTTTCTGAATTTTGAAGATGCACAACTGAAAAACAAAAGAAAATTTTCGAAAAAGGTGCTCTTGTTCTGTCACGATAAAATGAGCTGTTTTCGAAAAAAAATTTAAGTTATTATTAATATTCAGTAAGATGACAACAAATAATAAGTACCTACAAAATCTTCACAGCAAATAAGTTTCAAAACTCCCAAGAACTCTAGCGAAGATTCTTTCTTTTTGTTTGATAACCTCACAAGTACTTATCAATAATTCTTTGCCTACGCTCTTCAACGTTATGCACAGGAGTCAAATTTAATGCGAATAAATTTTTCAGACAGTTTTTCTCGGAAACAGATCATTTTTTCGCAGTAGAACAACCTTTTTCGAATTTTTTCTTATATTCTTCATCTTCAAAATTAAAAAAATATATTAAGAAAAAATTATGGCCCTTTTTTGAAGGTCAAAGGCAGTTAAGGCTTTTGGCTTTCAGGGATTAAGTATATCTGGACCAAGCAGGATGCAAAGGAAGATTCGGTGGTAAGTGTGTAAAACTTGAAGAAAATCGAGCACTAGAAAAAATATTGATTTTAAGAATGTGATGTTTCTTACTAAAACACTTAGGAGTTTTAGAATTACCAGATAGCAGCTTTAGAATAACCAGATGGTACAATCGAAACCAACAGCAAACAGATCTCCGAAATACTAGCCCAAACCTACTACAATAAATCGAGCGAAAATAACTATGAAAACTCTTTTCAAACTTACAAAACTGCAAAAGAAATACATGAACCCATCGAAATAAAAGAAGACAACAAACCAGAAAACGACCCATTCACAATAGCAGAACTATAAAACGCCCTAGAATCATGTCGAGCATCAGCAGCAGGCCCCGACGAAATTCCATTTATCTTTATCAAGCAATTGCAGAAGTCCACCTTACAGTATCTACTTGAAATATACAACCCCGTCTGGTCAAGTCAGGTATTTCCAGACCTTTGGCGACAGTCTATAATCCTTCCGATCCACAAATCGGGCAAAAACAAAACCGACCCAACAAACTACAGACCCATATCACTGACATGCACCACCTGCAAACTACTGGAAAAAATGATTAATAAGAGGCTCTTATGGGTGCTAGAAAATGACAAAAGAATAAATAATACGCAAAATGGCTTTCGACAACATCACTCCACCTCAGACAGCTTAGTACAACTACAAACAGAAATACTCGATGCTTTCGCAAATAAACAAGAGTTACTCGCTGTCTTTTTTGACATAGAAAAAGCATTCGATACGACCTGGAGATATTCAATTACTAGATCTCTTAAAGAATGGAATATCCAAGGCAACATGCTACACTTCATCAATAATTTCTTAACATCAAGAACAGCTCAAGTACTAGCAAACGCCACGAAGTCGAACATATTCGCAATACAAAATGGAGTGCCCCAAGGGTCAGTGCTAAGCTCAACACTATTTATTATAGCCATCAATGACATCACAATCAATATAAAAACACCAGTAAGAGCCTCACTGTTTGCTGATGACCTGGTACTGTACGTAAGAGGAACAAATATAGATACCATCCAAAAAACACTACAAAAAAGCATAGACCAGATAATAGAATGGACTGAAACCCATGGACTAAGACTCTCGCCAGAGAAAAGCAAAATAATGAGATTCACTCGGAAGACTAAATTAAAAATATTACCACGGACCAACATACGAGACATACCTCTAACCGAAGTTGCCGAAACAAAATTTTTAGGTATGACTCTAGACAGACGCCTAACATGGGCCCCACACATGAAAGCACTAAAGACCAGCTGCATTAAGAGACTGAACGTAATGAAGATGATAGCACATCAACATTGGGGCGCAGAGGAACAAGTGTTACGGACAATATACAAACACCTCATAAGGTCTAAAATCGACTATGGTTCAATTGTCTACTGCTCCGCAACATCATCCGTACTGAAGACTATAAACGCAATACAACATAATGCACTTAGACTTATCCTGGGAGCCTTCAGAACATCACCTATAGAAAGCCTATACAGAGAAGCAAATGACCCACCACTCTGGCTTAGAAGAGAAGAACAAATCCTCAAGTACGCATCCAAAACTGCCCTTATAGACACTCATAACCAACTCACATATGAAGCTATTTTTGAAAGAAAATACACAACCACTTACGCAAAGAACCCAAACACTCCACTACCACTCAGAGAAAAACTCAAAACCATAACCAGAATCCCAGAACTTCTACCTTCAAAGACTGTAAACAAATCAAATACCCCACCGTGGAGACTACAGCAACCTAAATTCGAGACAACACTAACCAGCCAAAACAAATCTGAAACACCCTCACACATACTAAGAAAACCTGTTCTACAATATTGTCCAAGAACAATCAAGAAATCACATCCTGTACACCGATGCCTCAAAGAGCCCCCAAGGAGTTGGCGCCGCAGTCGTAACATCTGAATCTACCAAGAAGTTCAAACTACACGACTTTTGCAGCATACTAACCGGCGAACTGTATGCAGTCCTTCAAGCAGTCAAAGAAGCGATCAAACTACCCTGCACATCAATCATCTGTACAGACTCCTTTTCATCACTCCAATCCTTAAAAAAAATATTCCACAAAAATCCCCTTGTACAGCAAATTCAAGACTTACTCCAGAATCACCCGGAAAAAATCACATTCATGTGGGTGCCATCTCACTGCGGAATAGATGGTAATGAAAAAGCAGACAAAGCAGCAAAAGAGGCTGCTACAGACATAAACATCCAATTCATACAAATACACACACCGTATGATGCATCACACAAATGGAAAGAGTTAAGCAAACAAAAATGGCAGCAACACTGGCAACAACAAACAACAAAATTAAGAGACATCGAACCAACAATAGAAGAAAAACAATTAAAGAACATAGCAAGAGAACAAGGAGTACTCATCAGAAGACTACGTATAGGACACACCCAACTCACACACAGTTACCTACTGGACCAAAAAGAAGCCCCCCAATGTGAAACCTGTGCAGTACCAATAAATGTCAAACACATCATCCTTCAATGCCCACGATACAATCAAGCAAGAACAACACATAATAACATAGATCAGAATATAAGTAAGATCCTAGATACCAAACAAGAAAGTGTCACCAAACTCTTGTCATTCCTGCAAACCACCAATCTACCCAGGAACTGAATCCGGCCCGGCCGCGGCAGAGTGTGCGTATTTTCCTGCTCCGGCGTTATCGCATTCCCACCGATAAGCAAATTAACAACTCTTCGTAAATTAAGGTAAAATACATCACAAGAAAATCAACTTTGAAGGCTTTATAACTTATATTTATAACTTCCTTATTTATTTGTGAATGTTCGAAATAGTATATTCTATATCAAGGGCGGAAAGAAGTTCATTTCAGCGAGTATGAAGTTATCGGGCCGAGCGGAGCGTAGCGGAGCAAGGGTCGATTGAATACGAGCTGAAATGGACTTCTGATCCGGCCGAGATATAGACGCTATTTTTTAGCGCATCGCGTTAGAACACTGAATACTTTGGCTTGTTAGCTTGTTGGCGAATATGTGGTGGCGTACAAATTAATTCACTATCAGTGTAATTTTCCTGTCTAACGGTCATTTTGTTTCTTTATTGACGAAACCTCAGAAACTAGTAACCCCCGTTAATCGTTATAATTAGATAGGTACCTACCTGCTATTAATATATTTCCAGCTCGTTTAGACTTGATTGAAATATGCGCGTATAGGTATAATGGTCTCGGTATAGTTGTCAGCTGTGTGCTTCATTTTCGCTCCACCTGCCGCGTAATCACTAACTGATAACAACACTATCAGTAGTTGCTATAGTAACCTAAATCTGTCCGCCCTAGGGCCAGAAAAAACGTTCGTTGCGGGCTGGAAAATTTTGTACGCTTGGAAGCGAGCTGCTGTTGCATGCAGGCTGCAATATGCGTCATTCCGCCGGCTACTGAGCTACTGAAAAATCGTCTTTCAGAGGCGATGCGCTAAAAAAATATTTTTTGAATTATAAGTACAACAACAAAGTGGAAAGTTATTCGAGGCAAGTTCTATGAGCCCTAGAACTTACTCTTAATATCACCCTCTTAATTTTATGCGCCCAATTTCCGGACATATTATTGTGGAAATAATTTAATGATTAATATAGAAAATATCTGCAAAACTATTTGTCTCAGCAATATTTGTCCTTGCTTAAGAAAATAATTCATTGTATAATCTTCAGATATTTCTGTCATGGATGTTACTTCCGAGTAGGTATTTGTAATTGATGTTTATATATTTTGAAAATATAAATCTTTATCTATGTAGAACAGCAAAAAAGTTTCGCATCAACAACTGTTTTTTGATAGAAGAGCCTGAAGCTATAAAAATTCAAAACTTCATCTTTGACTTTTACCACTTCTTGCATTGCCAGAAGTTGGCAGAAGTTGGCGATCACTGTGCCATTTGTTATGCTTATAGATATCCGATATCAGAATTAAAAGTGATAACTTAGGTATCGTTATTAAAATATCAGGTAGATTGGTAGGTACCAACCTACCAGGGGAGGTCTAAAAATGTAAAACTTTTTTACTGTCTATATATGAATAAATTGACAACCGTTCATTATCCGATGTTTTTTCTTTAAATTATAGATGTGATGTGCCCAGAAATACTTACTGTGCTAAATATAACTACTCATAAATGTCAATATTTGAAACCAAAATCTGTTATTAAGTCTCCAGCTTCAGTTTTTCTGTGATTATTAATGTCGCCATTATGCAATGTGAGGTCGTATTTACATAGATACCTACCTATATTGCTTGTAGAGCAAATGTTATTTATTATTGTCCATAAATTTCTGATATTTTTTCTAATGAACATTATTTATATAAAAAAAATAATTTATTTTCGATTTATATTTACGTATGTGATATTAAAAAAAATAGGTTAACTTCTTTTTATCACTAATATTGTTACTTATTTTTTAACATAGAATACTTTTTATTATATTAAAAATTATATTTATGAATATTTTCCAAAATATTTTGTAAACTTTATTTATTATTTAATTTTTTTTTACTTATACACATTTAAACGCTTTTTTGAATATAGGTACACAAGTTCATGTTGATGTGTCTTTACTTATACGTAAAAAATTACTTATACTTCTCATGTTTATCTATTTGTCTGCCTTTGAAAATGTTCTATTTTAGAAATAAACATATCTTCCTGTCAGTCGTTTTATTACTAGTAATTTCCTATAACTGTAAAAATAAGGACTACTACTGCAATACCTAATAAGGTATTATTTTTTGTATTGTGTAGATAAGCAGGTCCTTCTTTTAGTTACTTATTTACGTACTATTATATGCAAAGTATTTTCATTTATATGTAGTTCAGTTCGTAATGGGAAGAGACCTTATCAGTTTTGCCGTTTAGAGAAATCAGTTTTGCCGTTTAAAGCCGTTAGAGAGCTTTTGTGAAAGAGAAAACAAAAAAAAAGTTACAGTTAAATTTAAAAAAAACTGCTATATAAAAGAGCAGCAACACAATATTTCTTTGCAGAAGAAGAAAAGTAAATATTAAAGAATTTTCAAAGCAAAAAAATGATATTTTTTACGACACTAATAAATAATTTATTCCCACATCTGACGTCCTCGGGTTGAATGAAATCTTGGACCGCTCCTATATATTTTTACCCTTGATTCTTCCTAGTTATCAAATGGCGATCATGACTAATAAATAAGTAACCAGTAATTTGTTTTTGTTGCATTTCTTGGGTTGATTAAAAATTTAATAAGTAAAAATTACACATATGCATATTTTCAAGATATCAAATCTACTGATTATTTAAAGGAATTTTTGTTAATAAACCTTTATTAATGGCATTATCATTATTATCAACAAAACTGTACAATCAAGAATAAATCACACAATTGAAAACATTACAAAAAATAATAATAATAAATTAACTGCCAATTGGTAAATCAATAATTACAATTTATACACATAAAATTAAAGCACAAAAATGTACAACTATCAAATAGAATACTTTTAATATTAACAAAAAGTACCTGTGAGTAAAAGGTAGAACTTAAATATTTAATTTGAAATCATGAGGCACAAATTTGACTATTAACGAACACATTTTTATAATTAATTAATGTCTCATGGCCCAATCTATTTCTAGAACTCAGAAAAAGAGTCATGAAAATCAAATAACAAATGAACTGAAAACAGTCCGACACTACTCGACCATATACATCATTATTACGTTTTCGAACGCACTTTTTTGGAAATGAAGATTGAAACTTTGATTGCATGCAAACCTAATTTTATGAAGATCCTGCTGTAATTCTGCAAAATTAAATCGTTCGTCAGTTTGCGATCAAAAATATGTTTTTTCTATATGGTCAAGTAAACCGAAATATCAAAATTCAAAACTAGGAATTATATACATTTCTTTTCAATATCAACAGTTCTGAAGATCAAACAAACACACTTAATTTAAAAATAAATCAAGGTCTCCTTCCTAATAATTCAGGAATAATTTATTGTTAGTCAGAACATAAATTATTTCAATTGGTATCGATTAACAAACTTAACTTATAGGAGTATATGTATTTGTTCTTTTAAACATACAGTAACAAACATTTGATGTAAATTGTTAGATACTTTGACATTTCACACAATTATTTTATTGTGAGCGATTATTGAGTATGTGGTGTCATTGTCACAGCCTTTTCTAATTCGTTTTATTTTTATTGAATTACATAATAGTAAAATGGCTATGTAAGTACACTAATAAGTGGATAAACAATTTAGACGAAGGAATAAAGTAAACTGATTAAATCGGATCTAATTAAAACTAATTGTGCACCTACTAGCTCAAGCTGATTGAAAGAAAAGATTTATAAAATAAAAAAACCGAATGGTTTTTTAAGTTGATAAAAATAAAATAAGGCCATACACACCCAGTATAAAAACTCCACTGATAGAGTTACAATACTTAACAACTCGTCTATTCGATTATTATTCTAAATTTAAATTTTCACTAGCTACATTTAATAATTATTATTATTGTAAATTTAATATTGTTAATTCACAAAATCACAAAGATACTCTACCCTAAGTACAAAAATTAAGGCCCAATTGATATATTTATTTAGATTGATTACTTTTTTAGATAAATCGATTAGTGGTGAAGATCAATTAATTATTATCAAGTCCACTAGAATGAACCATTAAAACAGTTTCCCAAAGGCAAGGAATTTGTTATAATATCAACAATAGGTAATACTAAAATACCTATCAGAAACTGAAATATTGAATAAATAAATATTAAACTAAATCATTCTTCATACCACAAAGATATATTTCCAGGGTTAGGATTTGTTTAATCATTTTTACGTAATAATTAAAGAAATACTCGAAAAAATTTTGAAATACGTATAAATTTAACATTTTTTCCATTATAACTATACAACCTGGGGCTTAGAGTGTTCTTCAAGTACAATATCCAGAATACAGGGTGATCCCGAAATGGTGGATGTTCAGAAAGGCTGTAAATTTACAACAAAATTTATTTCCTTGGCTTCGTTGCCAAGATGGAAGGTTGCCTTTCTCTAAAATTGAAACTGTACCTACTCCTCAAGTTCAATAAAATTTATCAATGTGGGTGGCATTGTTATTCAAGTTCTTGGACTTATTAATTGAGCGTTTCCATGTTACATCTTGATCTGGGTATTATAAACCTACACACTATTTTTCTTTCCATCGAATGCAGTGTTGTAACTTTTTCTTCCATAAAATTGGCCATATCTTCTCAAGGAGGCCATGTTGGAGAAAAAAGTGAATGAACTGAGCTATCTATGTCCGACATTTCTGGATCATCCTTTATACTTAACTACCAAGAACAAAGCTATACGATTTTACTATGTCAAAATAAGTATTATAGTTTGTGATTGCTTTCAGGGAAAAGTTGTAGTTCAAGAGGGCCAGTCTTTTATTATAGTTGCACGATTACAAGAACTTCAAAAAATGCACAGAGGTACTCCGTTTGAAGAAGGAAGCAATAGTGGTTTTGTCATAAGTCTTTTAATATTTTTATTTTTTTTTGCGACAATAGTTAAAAAAAATTAATAGTTCTGTACCTCTTATAGAGATGAAAGTGAATTTCAAATATTTGACACCTTATTGATGACAAATTCGAGTTTAAAAAAATCCTTTAAAAATATTCACAAATTCTAAATTTAACCACTATAGGGAGTGCAAAAAAAGCTGTTACAAAACATTGTTGATATTTAAACAACACACGATGTAAGATCGAAGTAAACTTTTTAGAATCCATGATTGATTGTCTACAACATTCATTTAATTTTTATTTTCAATTGCCATGGTTAGCTAAGCTAAAATAACTTTCAATTTTCAAAGTGTTCCAAATAACCGCTCATTTTATTTTTAATAAACTTTCATACTTGGTTCAAAATAAATAAAAGCAAGAATAGATTTAAATTAAATCGTAAGAGGGAGCTATATCAAAAAAATCTATCTCTAATTCAGAATCAAAAAACAATATAACATACAACCCTGTAAATGTTTCTACTATTTTGATAGATAATTATATGGGAAGAATAAATCTGAAAACCGGAAGATGTATGTGAAATTTTGAAATCGATTTTTATCACCTTGATGAGATTATGGTCATCTATCGCTGAAATAATTTTAGCAAGATTTATACCGCAGACAGAGAGACAAGAAAGCGAGTTAGTATTGAATTTTCATACAGTTCTGAGCTATGTTTTAAGTCTCCAGTCTCTATCTCTTCGGGAAGTTAGTATAAAATCGATTGCAAGATTTGGACCGCAGTCAGACAGACGGGGCTGAAAGCGTGTCAATAAAAATGTGGTGAAAATATAACGAGCAGTATCTTCTAAATGTTACAATTTTATTATTCAGCAAACCTTATTAGAGATGATCAAATGATCAATAGCTTATAACACATTCAATACCACCTAAATGCTCAAGACATTAATATATGTAGGTATATGTATGTATACAATTATTAATAGTTACAGCAATACAATAATTATGCTGGCAGTCAAAGAATTGACAGCATATATCACAGTGGGTGGTGAGAACCTCGAGCATGCTTACGATTTATATATTCGTTAATCAAAATTGTCAAGGCAAGTACTTCGTAGGTTCCGCTTCCATGTTTTTCAACCAGACAATTAGAATTTTAAACATATACTTGGATAAATGGGAATTATTCAAAGTAATCCCATTGCAGCAATTCAGCAATAATATAAAGACAAGTAGATAGGTGCTTACTATGTCATAATTATATGTCATCATTATATTGTTTCGTTGATGAGTAAATAGGACCGTTAAGAGGTATATTTACATAGGTACTGCACAATTAATGAAGTAAAAAGAAAAAAAACGTAATTAAAATAAGTCTTTCAGACACTACAAGATGACTAACATGTTGATAAACTTCCACGGCTACATCGTGCTAAAGCAACTGGTGTATTGAAGCGTCTCAAGACTAGAAGACATCCAGCTTTCCACCTCTAACTCCAGAGTCCCATCTTAGGACGTGACCTGCGATCTATTCTATTCGAACTGAATAATATCTGACTCATCAATTCCACATGGTAATAAATTAGGTGCGATATTGAGCATTCTTATCAAAACTTCATTGACCTGACAGAGGCACATTGAAAATGTTGGTCTTTGTAAATGATTGACGAGGTTCTTCTGGTCTTCCCACCACTATGATCTAAAATGACAGCCGTATTACTGACTTCCTAATATTCTTAAATCTTTCCATGACTTCTTCAATCAGTCTATTTATGTGGGTATATGACTAATTTGAACGCTAATTCATCTCATCTTATTCCAAGTCTGCAAAGTTCTAAAATATTTCTAAAACTAACTGCAGGCCCAGATGGTATTCCTTTTTTCATTTACGTCACTATGCTCTGGTCTTCTTTAATTCTCTCGTGTAGAGAGACTTGTATTTTACCTAATTTTGGCAAAGCATTAGAAAACGTTCTGCAACTTTGACTAGAATAATGCCTGCTAGGAATTCCAAATTCTCCCAGTATCAAAATGGCTCCTTTTTTAACTTCCAATACATTTTCCTTTGTATCTTTTGTTCATTATTGTTTACTGAATTTAGCTCTAATGCCGGTATTTTCAGGTCACTTTGTATCACTTTTATTTCCATAACAGTGTTTAACCTCAACTGCCTTCATGTTGAAGTGGCAAAACTGGATGGTCCAATAATTGAGTTGCTCCATTTATTCAATAAATCAATAATAAATTGAAAAAATAAAAACCTTGGGACTCATTAATAATAAAAATTATCACGTTGTTGATAGAGCGGTAGAGGAACTTCTGGTGATGAAGAATCTTCATCAGTTACTGGTACTGATTCAAGCGGCAGGTCCACCAACGCTTTAACTAAAAAAAAACTTTATATTAAAGACAAATTGGTGAAATATTCTAAATTCTTCTGTTGCAAGACACTATCAAGCCATACAAGAAAGCGCTTTTCTATATTCTTGAATTGGCAGCCACTACGTCTTTTATGAACTAGCCTTATATCAATCAATTTCGAATTATTTTGAAGATTTAATTTTCTCCTGGCTCATAATTCTTAGAAGTACAGTAATGAATTCCATAAATTCACCAACCATCGACTAAAGTCGTCACAGAAGAATTGATCATAAAAATGTACTTTAATTTAAATTTCTGTTTATTTTGATAAAAATCTCAAGTCCTAATGAACATTAAGTTTTCATCTATTCTTTACAAGTTTTCAGCCTTTTTCAGATTCTTCCAATTGACAAAATTGATAAAACCGATGGGACTAGCCTGGTTTTCTAGCAAACACCTTCCCTCTTCAACTACTACCAATATATGGCAGAGTTGCTACGTAGTTGTGGGATGATGCAGCCCCTCCAGATTTTGTGAAGTTCTCGACTTCAATAATCCATAAAACTGCAGAATACATAACGTATAGAGTAATTTGTCTACTTAATCAAAAAATTCCAGGATTACTAAGAAAGTGTAACGCTTACACCAAAATGAAATAGAGGACATTGCACCCGTTTTTTTTTTTTTTTAATTAATAACTAATAAATATTAATGTTAACCTTTGTGTACTGTTGCTTGGGGGTGGTTTATTTGTGGTTATCTTTTTCCCCATATTTCCTGACAGTTTAGCAGATACAACCATTTGGTTAGAACTTGGAGAACACAAAGTGACCTTTACCCTAGTCCTAGTAGTAGTACTACCTACGCTACATAAAGGATGTTTCATTGATCAGTACAGATAATTCAAGTGGAGATTCAAGTGGAGGTCTGTAACTTCTAGGGGGGGGGGGGGGGGGAATAAAATATTACTTTATGATAGTCCCCCCTTAAAATTTATCAAGGAATATTCAATTGAATTTTCTGGACTGATTAATGAAATTTATCTCTGATCGGATCAGATATTTGGACAGACTTTTTGAGATTATATTATAAGGTCTTACTACCTGATAACAGTTCAGTTACTTCCATGATTTGAGCATAATACATTACTTACCTTATCTTCTTTACCCACCTTTCAATTGTTACATACATGGATTTGAATGATTAACTTCACTCACCGTTGTTGTCTTCAGATTATTTATGTCTTTAATATTGACTTTCCCCCCTATGGCTACTACCTCGCATTATTTCTCCTACATTTCATTATAGGGGGGCTGTTATATTAGTTTATCCATTCGGTAATTAGTTTATTTAATGATTCAATGCAGGCTGATATTTATTGAACGACATGAGCACTGATACCAATGAGAACACAACCAAATGATTGCAATCAAGTTTTACTCAAAGTTTGCCCCGGGGCAGGCCATGGATGAGCGAGACAAAGTTTTTTTTGATCCCTCCTATATCTCCCTTTTCATAATTCTCTCGTCACTATTTGGAGGATACCTTTTCCCTCAGTAGAAGTGGTATTTTCTGCAAACTTCTGGCATCTGCATAAGCTAGAAGTGTCTTTCAATTTTTTTGTAAATATTGTCTAAAATTTTGTTTTGTCCCTTCAAATTTCGAAAAACCTATTCTTGTCACCTTATTTCAGGTCGCTGTTTTCAATCTAGGGGACTGAAATTTTGGTGGGAGTAACATATTGGTCTTGTTTTGAGCAAAATCTGCCGAGCTCTTTCAAAATGGCGGCCATTTTTTGTTTTGTTTCCATGAACACCTGCACATATAGCGAGATGAACAAAAAGAGTTTTTATTTAGTTTGCTCAAAATTACTAACTTTCTATACACATTTCAGGGCAAGTTTTCAAATCAATGGAAGTGAAATTGTTACAGTATCTACACATTTGATGCTAGTAAATTTTGGCTTTGAAAGATTTCAGGACTCACTTTTTGTAATGGGGGAATTTATAAAAAATTTAATGCTCGATGGGAGGCTTCATTACTATAAATTACAAATTCAAAGTGTGACATCATTAGTTAACTTCATTTGTAACTGTAAATCAGTCACTTTTCATCTTAAAATGTTCAAATTGTTCCAGTCAAATATTACTTACGTACGTTCCATATTTTACATTAGTGTAAGCATTAGGCATTAGTTTTGTAGTTGATGCGTTTTTGATAGCAGAAAATATTTTATCACAGCAATTAAAAATTATGTTTCTGCAGCAAAAAATAAAATAATAATAATGCTGCTCAACAAAACTCTCACCATATATACGTATGAAATATGGTCTATGTCTAACAATAGTTATGGCACATGCAGATTAATTCCTTATTTCACAAATGTTTGCAT
The DNA here is from genome assembly GCA_910589415.1 of Malachius bipustulatus. Classification (NCBI taxonomy): domain Eukaryota; kingdom Metazoa; phylum Arthropoda; class Insecta; order Coleoptera; family Melyridae; genus Malachius; species Malachius bipustulatus. Next base: position 31,672,616 of record OU342639.1, on the reverse strand, counting down.
ACTTTGTTTTAACAACACTTCTTGTGACAGTATAATTCAATTATTATATTCTCAAACCTCAAATTCTTCACATCAGTATACTGACTTGTCTGGTTGCGTTTGTGAAATGGGTCTACAAATTTCAATTACAGTTTTGTTTTCATATAATTATAGTAATAAATATACCAAACAATATATATATCAGATATATTGTGCGATATAAAATATATTAAATCAACAAGAAACATGATCGAGCCAGTATATTAAATAAATAAACAAAAAATTCTATGTATATATATATATATAAAAATGGCTAATAATAACTTAAAGTACGTGCACAACTAAAAACAGGCCTTAAATCATGACACATCACTCATTATCATCCACATTGTTGGAACCTACGAAAAAAAAAAATGCAAAGTCTATGCAAAGCTAGCAGAAAAAGGTAAAGTATGACCATGCAAACAAACAATTAGAATACATAGAAATCGGAATTGCTTACCTGCTACAATCTTACTCATTTCCATCACTTGTTTGGCCAAAATTTGATTAAGTTGCAGTAGATGTTCTCGTTGCTTCTTTTCTTCAACTATTTTCAAGGATACCTTATTTGATTTACTATCGAGATCTTTATCATCGCTTGAACCTGAAGAATAAATATAAATAAGGATCATTTCCCTGTCAAATTGCTCTTACAAATTTAATTTCATTCTGCAGCCGGCTTCTATTGAAATCGTAATTGATTGCCGTGGTCCATGACGATTCGCTCCGAATGTTTCGTCTACAGCTGCTGTTATCAGTTATAGACGAAACGTTTGGAGCAAATCCCCATAGATCACGGAAATCAATTACGATTTCAATGATTACCGAGTGTTGATGAAAAAAACATGTGACTTTGGAAAGTATAAAAGCATAAAAAGTAATTTGACATGCTTACTTAAATTGCCGACTGAACTACTACTTAAAACTGTAGTGTCCGAGAGCATCTTTTTAATCGATTCCACTTTCCTAGACCTCTGTTCTTGTTCTTCTGCAGTAAGCTGTGGCAGTTGTTCAGGAATATACCTCTCGGGAATAGTTATTTTGTTTGGTGTTCCTAATATATTGTCAATAGTACGCTCATTATATTTAAGTTCTTTATTGCTTAATGTTGATCGAACTACATCAGGTGCATCGATTCGTTGCCTCAGTGCTCTCTCCATATCCAAATCGTCTCTAGCTCTTCTTTGTTCTAGTACTCTATTATCAAAACTGCTGTCACTTGTGGGGAACTGTCTTATACTTTTCACAATCTGATTATTATGAGGAGCTGTGTAATGCCTCCTTTTCTCTTTGGGCACTAACCTTTTATTGGTTTGTTTCGGAATACCTCTAAAGGACATTTCGGTTATAATTTGACGAGCAGTCTCACTTTTAAAAACCGGAGATAATTCAGGAGACTTATCTAAACCACCTTCTGAACTAGACGTCGCTTTCGAGACATAATGTGCTTGTGGTGAATTAGGGCTAGACAATGATCCCCTCAAGTTGCTACTGGAAGAAGACATCACTTTATTCGGTTCGACGTTTAGGGTCATATCACTGACAGTATTTGTTTTCGAAATTGTCGCTGGTCTAAACGATATACTCGAGCTTTGCGAACAATCATCTTCTTCTATTACAGGATCCCATTTTCCTGTGGTTATTTTTTCACGGTCTCGTTGTCTACGTTCAGACTCTCTCTTCACAATCCTTACAGTTTTAATTTCCTGTTTTTCATGAGACGTCAAAACGGTATTTTGCATTGTATCGTCACTCGTGTCGTCGCTAGATTTCATTCCTTTATTGTAGAAATCAGATTCGTTCTGTTTCAGATCTGTATTAATATATAACGGTGTAAACGATGAATTAATGTCCCAGTTTTCTCCATGATCAGTTATGTTCATTGTATCTAAATCAGTTTCTCGCCAAACTGAGCTCATTTTTTTCTTGGTTCCAAGACCTAAATAGATTAAAAAATTATAACAGTATTCACATAAAATGACTAAAGTAAGTTCTTAATAATGTTATAACCTTAGAAAAACGGCTACCTAACCCTCAAAATTGAATTTTTACAAAAATATTAGTATGCAGAAAATGTGGGGTTGAAAATGAGAGAGGACAAGTGCCATGTTTCCTTAAAAGTGCTACACATTAACCTGCATACGCATACGTAACTAATAAACATGGAGACAAGTACAAAATACTTACACTGAATATTTTGCTCCGAATTGGATTGCTTCATTTGTTGTAAGTGGTTACTTGAGCGGTCCGTCAGTTGACGAACTTGCATGCTTAATTCTTGACGTTGTTTTTGAAGATCGCCGACCTTCTGTTGAACCTTTTGTAAATCGGATTCCAGCATTGCACTAGTGCCAATAATGCACGGCAAACTATCTCCTGAAGAGACAACACAAAACAATTAATAATAATGATAGGCAGTAAATTAATAAATAATACTTAAAATGTGAATAAAAAAACTGAAAATTTGTATTGGTTAATAAAGTTAATCTGGCAGCCCTCAAGTGACCTACATTAGGAGCATCATTATAGTTAATGAAATAGCCGTAACATACTTACGACTTATAAAAATAATTACCAACCTGCATTAGAAAATTGCGGCGAGCTTCTTTGTTGTCTTGATATCTGCAATTTTTGTTTAAACACCAGCAGTTCTTGTTCCAATCTAGCATTTCCAGCAACAGTTTCCTCCAGTTTCCTAGAATTTTGTGCCAGCATATCATGTACTTGTCCCAGTTCATTTTCTAAAATAATTTGCTGCTTTTGAGCCTGCTCTACTTCAGTTGGATTGTTAAGGTTTTTGTTCATGTTTAGTTTGTACTGTAATTCACCCAACGCTTTTTCAATGTCTTCTTTGTCTTGCTGCAGATTTTGCAAAATCCTAGATTCGTCGTTGATCAGTCTATCTAAATGATACAACTGCTGAACTTTTTCTTGCAACTGCAAATGGCTAGGATTTAAACGATTCCAATCACGACGTTCTTCATCTAAAAGACGTTTTTCCTGTACTTGTTGACTGAACTCTAGTCGATCTTTTAGATAAGAATTTGTATAGTTTCTGTCATTCGGAGTTCTATACAGAGAGCCTAATTTCACCATATTGTCAACTAAATTTATTAACGGCTTTCCTTTTTCATACTGAAAAATTATTAATTATCAATATAACAAAAAAAAAAACTTCGTCACTCTTTACAACTTCACAACTATATTAATCAATTATTTTACATCCTTACCTGCTTCTCTAATTCAATTAAATGTTGTTTTATTTGTTCCAGTTTTTGTAAATTTTCCATTCTTTTCGCATGATCCAACAACTGAAGCTGGGGCTAAAAAAATCAACACACTATCACCCAAAAACTGGAATAATTTGATAAAATTAAATATCAAAAAAAAAAAAAAAAAAATAGATGGTTAATCAAGACAGTTTGACAGAGTTAAGGTTTTGATGTCTCAGGCTAATAAAAAATCAGTCAAGAATTTATAATATTAAAATTGCGTGTTGACATCTAAATAGTTATAGAGTGAAAGTTAGTACCTATGTAATAATAAACAGTCATTTGGTTAGTAATTTATTATGGTGAAGTTAAGGAAACTTTGAAAAAGCAAACCTGTTTTTCTATTTCATTATAACAATATTCAATGGCATTCAAGATATAGGAACTTTGCCTCCTTAACTGAATTAATAGCAGTACGAGCTCTTCATGAGTGCGTCCCAATAATTCACCAGCAGAAACATTCATTTTTTCAGGCCAAATTTCCTATCAGAAACATAAATGGGTTATTAATCATTCTTAACTATCCTACCTCGAAATACATGTTGATATTGAGTTTAAATATTTAGTTTTGTTCAGATTTCAGAGTACAATTAGAAATTTTGTTCCGAATTTTTTTTTTTTTGTAATATTTTGAGTAGGTAATACTCATTTTCTGCAGAAACAGTGACAAGAATATTTTGTTCCTCTACTTAAATTAAATATTTATATATTTCAGATTGAATTAAAAAATTTCCAGAAAAATTGGAATATTTTTTTTCTTTTATAGGTATATCTTGTATGAAACCACTGCAATCGGTTTAAATTGGACACTAAAAACTTTAGAAGAAAAAAATGCATAAACGGAACAATATTCAGCTAAAAATACTTACTTTTTGATCCGTTTCAGAACTGGTGTCAGCTTGACTTGTCCTTTTTACTACATAATATCCGGGCTGCTGGGGTCTTCTGGAAAAAAATATACAACAGTGTATAGAAAGGCAGTAGAGCAACAAAGAGTGGGGTTAAAATAAATAAAAAATTTAATATCGAGTATGTTGGTGTCTTCTCAGCGACTAAGATGAAATTACTACCTTAAATAATTTAAATAATTTAAATAATTTTCCTAATATACCACTTTTATAACACGGATTAAAAAGTATAAAATAATCTTTAATAGCAATGGAAATACTTGTAAGATTTAAAACGATAATACTAAGGTGTGTAGAGAGTATTGAAATAATACACAGACAATTGTCTGTATATTATTTTAAACATGGTATCTTGAAACATAAATAATTATTTTTAAACTTTTTAGTTTTGTATCTATGTGTGTGTTTGCAATCGATTTCAAGCATCTTAACGAAATTTTGGTCATCTGTCGCTGAAACATTTTCAACAAGATTTGTACCTACTACAATCAGACAGGCAAGAAAACGAGTTAGTATTACATTGTCATCCAGTTCTGAGCTTTGTTTAAAGTTTCAAGCTTCTAGCTGTAGATTTGTACCGTAGACGAGGTAAAAACATATAAAGGAGGAAAAGACAACATAAATTACTCACGCAATGTTGTCATCGTTGCAGTGGGACAAATTCGTAACCGACTCAGACTGCACTGATTGATGTGAGTTTTGCATCCAATGTCTTGTATATCCCATCGTTCTAGGAAACATTTCTCTTGTGTTGATGGACATGGAACCAGATGCTATAAGAAGGACAAAATTATATCTCAACTAGACTATTTAAATTCAATAACGAAAGACCTTAGAGGTTCATTTATTATGCCACAGTTTGTAGCCAATTTCATATGAAGTATTAACATTAAGTACCTACTTCAAAATAGTATAAAAAAGATTAATTAAGTTTTACTAATACATGTTATTCGAAACAATACTATTCTATTAATACATGTCGAGGTAGAAACACAACCCTACATTTAACACCAATATAAATTCAATAAAAAAGACGAAAAATATTTCCGTAGTCAACTTCATTTATAAGAAAAGAACATGGTGCACTTAACAGACTCATAGTGTACACCCTTTTTCTTATTTACTTTATTGAGTGCATATTTGGCAGATCAAACTATTAATCACTCAAACTTCTTTTTTTGACATATAGGTATTAAAAATTCAATCCTTTCCACTTCCGGTTTCGCCAGAAATTATATCAACTCATTATTTTCAAATAGAACAAACGTACAGTTGGAAGGTTCAATTAGCACGAAATCTTTCAACGTGTTCAGTTCGTCTAACTATCAGGTACAACCAAAACAAAGTTATGAAGAAATGCAAAATCTTAATAATAAAAAATAATAAAACATTAGATATTTTGGGGATTCTCACAAATTGGAGTCACCTGGCAGCAGGTATAATATGCCACCTTTCCGGGCAGCAAAATGAAGAACAAAAAAAAAGGAAATCATACCAGCTCGGACGTCTTGCTCCCATCCTAGTCATTCTATTCCATCTGGGGGCCATTAAGATGTGAAAACAGAGAGTACGCATGAAGTTGATAACTGAAAGTAACCGCTTTATCGTTTATACAGATACAGGTACCCAAAGAACACATAACCGAGACACCAACATGGACGAACCACCACGAGGACAACAGGGGGACAACACAACATAAACATATACCATATAACCTCGCAGAGAAAACAACACACAATCAATAAATATTTCATTATTTATAGCAAATGATGTTAGTGTAAACATCACTTGACCATAAAGAATCCATAAATACGAGGAGTTCGCAAGTAAGGTTATTCATTTTTATTATTGATTCTTATTGATCATTAATTATTATTAACACCTTCCGAAACCATTTTCGTCCGAAACCAAAGGTTAAATTTTTTCCAAAACTTCCTTCAATGCAAAAAAAATTAATAACACTGGAATAATTCCCTAAATACCACAATGCAGTGATTTATTTCATTTATAATAAAACAAATGAAATGAACGTGAATGATTGTCACGAGAAGATTTCCTTTTATACGCAATGGGTAACCAATTGAGTACTGGGTGTCTCATATAATTTGGACTTTTACCTCATTAAAGAACCTGAAGGTAGTATCTAAGAAAAAATTTCAAACAAAAAATGTTATTTCCAATAATGTCTTTTCTTATGTACGTAAGAATTTCAAAATGGCTAACGATTAATATACAAGGTTATGACGCAAAATTACTTTTTTAATACAATGGCATATATATTTTCAGATTTTTAGATGCATATGTCATTACATATGGGTCTCCGATTTCGTGTTTCTAATTTATTGGTCCTCTTCAGCGAAAAATAGCTCAAATTTGAAGCACCATGTATGGATGGCTATTGGCTATTTGACATATTTGAGCGCCGTTTTCAGCAAAAGATTTTCAAATAGGTTTTCTTAAATTTTTGAGACTGAAAAGGTAAAATTTTAAATCATAACGCAGTGTTGCCACGTTTTGATATGTATTGATTTTCTTGTCACAACTTGGGATTGAATTTATTTGTTTTCATTCAATTGGTGTTTTTTTTTATAAAAAATCTATATACGTGTAGTGGGATGTTTTCATTATAGACAACCAATAGTCTCCATGACAATAACAGCTCATGCTCGTATATGAATATATTTTGGCAGCTCTACTTGTTGAGCCGTTATGTCATTGTCATGGTAACCATGATTGTTTACAATAAATAATCAGATTAGAATGACAGATCTTTATATAGGTAATACGAAAACATATTATATATTCTCCCTTAATATTCCTAGAAGCAAAAAAATATATTTTTTGCTTAAATCTGGATTTATTCAGTTGATACTGACAACAAGAATATGAACATGCAAATATTTTCTATAAAACAAAATTAATGTTGGTGCTTTTGTGCTACACACTGCTGAAAAAGTGAAAGAAGAAAATGTGTGTCAAATCCTCAAATCCATTAGGTACAATAAAAAATTATAAAAAAATCTTGTTAATAAATATGTTTAGATGTTGGAATTATTAGGTACTTATATCTTACCTGTTTCCACCATTACAGTTTCTTCTTTAGGGGTCTGGGATCCTCCAGCGACTAACAATTGATCATCACTTGGAGCACTTGACAATAAATCCCATTGTCTCAGTTTCTCTCTGTCGAGAATGAAACTGTTTTCGTGTTTATTTTCGTTTTTATTAGCGGATTTTTTATTGTTGTCTGCTGGCTGACTTATATTAAGCTTATCTTGTAATGGTATATTAAAAACGTTATCGTTTACATAAGTGACACCTCTGGTTAAACCACGAGGGGATTTCTTAACGGGTTTTTTATTGCATTCAATTTCAAGGTCATCCATGGATTTTGTGTGACGTTGACTTGCAGATCTTAACCTGTCGTGCCACACTGTGTCTTCCTCCCAAGCGAAGCTGCCTTCGGTAAAGGAATTATCAATTTTGCTTTCATCCGTCACTAAGGGAGCAGTAGCACTGACTTCTTCTGTGTTTCGTCTTGCACTAGCATCAGCTAAGACATTTTCCAAAAGGCCTTCCAATGAGTGACTTCTTTTCACGTTACTGTCACCGTTGGTATTGGTGATAAATTTATCTTTACTTGATGCTGGAAATATATTAATAGTTTCCGGATCAGACTGGACACTAAATGTTTGAATATCAGATATTTTTATTCTTCTTAATGTGTCCGATTCATAAATATTCTTCTCATCGATATGTCCAGATTTGTCGGTTAAATTTAAAAAATCTGCTGACACAGATCTGGCTTCCGCTGCCAATTTATGAGTACTGGTTACAGGTGTCCCGAAACTGGCCGACATATTGCATCTTATAAAACTGTTACATTTTATAGGATTGATAATATGACTAATGTCTCTTTTATTTCCGTTTGTTTCATACCGTTGATTATTTAATGTTAAAACTGAGGTATTGTTAGCCTCTGTTATATTAACAGAAAGATCAGAATAATAGTATGGTGCAGTCTGATTGAAAGACACGTTCGTAGATTGTGGCCGAGAATGGTAAGTCGGAGACTCGAAAAATTCTTCTATGCTCATACTACTACCAGCTCTTGTGACATACGTTGAGGTATTAGAGTTGTCAAATAATGAAGCACTGTCATGACATGTACCGGGCAAAACATCGCCTATTTCCATAGCTTCTTTTTCGAGATTGGCGTTGAGATTTTCTTCTTTCGCTCGTTTAAGATTTTTCCCTACACCGGCAAAATCGGTAACATATAAATTCTCGTAATCGTGAAAATGACTTTGCAGAGTTTTGTTTTCTGAGGCGTAATATTTCAAGTTATCATCATTACTGAATAAACTAATATTACTGGCTTGTAAATGTTTCAGATATTTATTGAAATTCAAAGTTTTGACAGCAGTTATGTTACTCTCAACAAATGGTAGTACTTCGTCAGAAAATTCTTTTGTATCAGATTTGCTTTCCACAGATTTATTTGGTGAGCTATTTCTGATTGTACAATCCACATCGCTAGCTTTTGATAGACCACTGCTGTCTTTTCCGATACTACAAAAACTTGCAATCGAAGCACCATCTTGATCATCTTTCAGGCCACTATTGGAACCAAAATAAGTTTGTTTCTTAGCATCGAGAGCTCTTGTAGTAGCATCTTCATCTAGTTTAGAACGCAACGCGTTAGATGTCTCCATTGATTTGTTTTCTTTTTTATTTGATTGCTCAAAAGTATCCATCTCTTGAAGATTCGGTAAACAGAAGTCATTGCTATCAATATCGTCAAGAGGTGGCGGTGAGGTCGGTATAGGAGGTGGAGATACCAGTTCGCTATCTGAGCTGTCTTGAAATTCGGGTGCGCTCTGACTCGCTCCGAGATAATAAGAAGCAGGCCTGAATGTATCCGATAAACTAAATCGTGGATGACCGGGTGTACCTAACGAGTCTAATTCCTTCGACGCTTCATCGTCTGCATCAGAACTGTCAGATTTACTATCCGACATCTGATTCTTTTGCATCAACAAAATATCAGGAAGCATATCGGTGTTACTTTCAGAAACGTTTTCAGTTTTATTAGATCCGCCAAGTTCCGCATATATGGGCTCCATCTTATTTCCATCAAAGCATACCAACTCATAAGGTTGAGATTCTGAAAGATTATGATCCATAAAATCTGACATCAATAATGACAAATTGACAGACTGGGACATTTCCACGTAAGGATTCTCCTCTTGCTCTTTACAAGCAGCCTCCAAGTTATCGCTGCTCAATTTTGGACCCAAAATACTGTTTTTTGGTGTCATTTGCATGTAATTCTCCTCTATGATTGTATCAATTTCATCAGTAGGGACAGCTACTGATTTTACATCATCAGATCCCTGTTCGAGTGATTTCTTCTCAAATTCAGCCAACAGACTTTTAACAAGTGCACCGGTGCTTCTCAACTCGGTGACGGCAGGACTTTGTTTGAATTTACTTGAAAATTCCGAGCGTAAGTTAGAAACGAGGGCAAGAGTTGATGATTCTCTATTGAAATACGGTTGCAGAAATGTGGTGTTATCACATGAAGAATCTTCAGGTTTTTGGGATTTGTCATTTTTGTTCTCGTTAGAATCGATAATGTCAAGTATTTGATTATTTGACCCTCTAGGATTACTATAAAGGAAACCCGAAGCTATCCGTGGAGATGTAGATGTACGAGTTTCAACGTTAGTGTCCACGGTCCGTCCTGCCTGTGTGTGCACACTTTCTTTGCTTCTCTCTTCTTTTTCTGAACCGACCATAAAAAAATTTACATAAATTTATAATTTAATATTACTAAGTTCCTCTTCCCTTATTAAGTAATGATTCTGTTAGTACACGTTATTGAAATATTAGTAAACACTCATAACCAGAAGATAATGTTAGTTACAGAAAAAAGAGTCTATATTCCAGGCAGGAAGGACCAATTAGACTACCTACCCAATTCAACCAGAGTATACCATACTACGAATATTATCAATAATAAAAATTGTATAGCTTCAAATTATCAAGCAAAACATTATCCTCAGATATTATCAACATAAGGTGGTAGTTCAGTAATATCTCCAAGGTGCAAGATTCAAACAAACACCAAAAGAGGTTTGTCGATTTAATACCAAGTCAATAAGCATTGGAATGAAAGAACATTAAAATAAAATTACAGAAATTCAACCAGAGTGAAATCCAATTTCAATGACATCAAAACATAGAGGCCTCACATGGGGGGATATTTCAGAGCTAATAACGATATACAAGATGTGTCAAAGACCTTAATTGATCTCTATATGGAGAACCATATTATTTGATAACTTATAACATGAGTGAGTGTTCTTGCACTCTCCATAATAATAATAATAATAAAGATATAATTTACAGCTTAGTCCTGACATCTGACAAGCGACAACCAATGTGATTTGTGATGTGACAACTGATTACAGAAGTAATCACTTTCTGTTGCAGTTTGAGCAATTATTTTTAATAAATAAACCCAAGTATTTTCTAGCCCGAAAAATTACAAAAAAAATCAGAGATATCGCAAAATTACACAACGCACTGCAGAATTTGTTGAGTTGCACTAGCAGAAGACCACTGTTCATTTGCAGGATATTATATAAACCTTAATTTAGGGATGCATTTTTGAATTGAAAGAATTTTTTCATTTTTCAAAATGACACTTTATAACGACTTATTAATCTATTAGCTAAAAAGGGATTACTGTCTCCAACCAGTTCTATAAAGATAATAATGTTGCATAATTTTTTTTCACCATGTTGATTGTTGATTACCTACTTCCTACTTTACTTAAAATTTTAGAATTTCATAATTATTGATGGAGTGTTGTCGTTCCAAATGGGGTACCTAAGTGTAAAAATTTTAAAAACACGTATTTTCACATCAATAACTTTTAAGTACCATCGCCGTGCTTCTATAGAGGGGCAAGTGCCTTGCATTTATTCTAATAATGTTTAGCAAGTGTCAAACATGGCACTTGGCTGTATCCCCAATGTAATTTTTTGACAATTTCATCAATATCTCTAAAAGATTAATTTGGCACTTACCCCCTTTTGAAAGGCAGCGCTAGAATTACAAAAAAAAAATTGGAATTGGATAATAATTTTGTTTATAAGAAACAAGAAAAACTTGCACGAATAAATATGTGAAAAGACAATTTAAATGTTGTGGAAAATCCTGAATACGGCTAGTGAATATTTATCATTTTTATCGAATGTCAGTAGTAATCAAGTCAGTTGTCAGTTTCTAGTTTTTCTTTCTTCTTTATGGCCTGGACCCCTTTGAGCATACAGCCACTAGTTCTTTTTACCTCTAGTTTTCGAACTGACAGCTTATTTGACTATTGACAGTCGATAAAAATTATTAATATCCACTTGCTGCATTCACCATTTTCCACAATATTTAAATAGATTTTCTATTTATTTTAGATAGTTACATTCAAAGCCCAGCAACTATTTATATCTCTGAGGGAGCCACTTAGGGCACGAACAAAAAAAGCCAGAAAAAATATTTTCCAGCTCCCAGAAATTATGAGGTGCTCTAAAATTGCGTGAAATTTTTTTTGTCAGTGGTGATATTTCCAGCAGTCCTAAAACATTTTCACCAGGCCCGAAGCACCTAAATTCACCATTGTGAAGGTAATTGGAAATCTTTTTTCGATATCTTCACCCGAGTTCAAAATGCCACTTGTAGATTATTTTCACTTCTTTACTGTAATAGCTGCTTCTCAATGAAGGACCCAATATCTCAAAATATTGGAAAACAAGCGGCGCAGGTGGTGATTAACAAATCAGGCCGCTTAAATCATAGTGTGACGATTGAAGAGACAGCAAGTCTCTTCAATAATATGCAACAGGCTAGTTTTAATCATCTAATTAATCGACCTGTATCTCATAACTAAGATCATAGCGAACTGACTTGAAGATAAATTAAGATTTTAAATAATATGATTGTTGTCACGGAAATTTCACCATCAGTTTTAAAAAAAATGTCCCTTTTATTTTACTCGGAAAAATCTTATTTTAAAATTTTAATTTACAACCGTGTAAGTTTTTGTGATGCTTGCTTGAACTTAATTAAATAGAATAGTGATGCTAAATATCAGAGTACCTATTCGCTATGATCATGCAGTTACAGGACAGTACAAACTTTTAAGCAGAATAGATTCAGAAACAAATGTAATGCATTGTTTTTTTTTTACTTCCAGAGCATCATTAGAACACCGAATTCATTTTGCTTACAGTTTCTAGACGGCTCATTCCATTTAGTAGGTATTTATTCAGCAATTATTATTAACACATTAGTTGATACAACTAATCAGCACTGAACTATGAAATTGAATATATAGGTACAGGTATCCCATTAGTGTGGGATTATTCTCTGGCAGCTTGTGCGGTCTCCCTAAGTCGCCTATTAGGTCACGCAGCAAAAAACTATTAATTTTCAATGATATTTATTATAACAAAAACAAATTAAACACGTGGTGGATAAGAAAGAGTGAACGTGCGAAAACGGCTGTTGGAACGAAGTTACCTTGACCACGGTCTTGAGCAGAAGATATGGTACGATATTTCGTAGGTAGGTACCTGGATACCTACCTACTTTCAGATGTTTGGAGCTTGATCGGGCCTTTGTCCCCTAAAGGGTACATAGTTGCCATATTTCATTTGCCATTCCGTACACAGCTTTACTTTCGAAACTAGAAAAAAATTTGTTTTTTCTGAGTTACATGCATAGGGAACCCTAATGAAACTGTACTCAGAATTTACCATAGATTCGATAAATGATATAGGGCCTGTCATTTAAATTAAAAAAGTTGTTATCTGTACAGGAGTTATGGGACACCTGTATAGTATAAAATAATTTCTGGAGATGCGCTGTTGCAAGTCATGTAACTCTGAAAAAATAATTTTTTTCTGACTTCAAAAATAAAGCTGCCAGAGAACAATCCCGTAACTAATGGGACACCCTACATATACAGGATGAGTCAAGAGGAACAGACCAAACTCTAGAAGTGAAATTTTACATTACCCGTTTTTGTAATAAGCTTGTTTTAGCATGTTTCCACATCAGAGACATCCAATTTTTTTAATTACATTTAGGAGTACAAATACACTCTTAAAATTTAGTGCGTTCCTCCCGAGTCCCAACTCACCATGTATATTTAATATGTGTAACTAAGAACAAATCACCCAATTATTGAAGTACCAAGATCCAGATAAGCATAAGATAAACAAAATTTACTTTCAACTGAAGCTTTTAGGCCACTTTAAGCACAACTTGCTATAAAGAGATTTATTACATACCCTCATCATCTGAAGAGCAGCTGTTGTAATGAGCTAAATTTGAAGATGACCTTGGCGCTACTTGATACATATTTTGATTTCCATTATGCATATATCTAGAACCGCTCCCTTTATAATAATTGTCCTTATTCACATAGTTTCTATTATTTTGGACTTTTCTGTTTAATGGAGACTGCAGCATTCTTTGTTTCCATTCGAGTAAACGTTTCATGGATTCTTCTCTCTATAAAATACAGTAAGATTTAAAAAGTCTGAAATTTTATAAATTGAATTTGAAATTGAAATTTTATAGCGTAAAACATTACACCAGGGTGAAGACACCAATTCGCAAACAGTTTCTAATTGTTCAGATTGACCAGGGAAGAGAAGGGGATAATTAATAATTACACCTAACCCTGAAAGGTTTATTGCGTGTACAAGAAACGTTACTGTTTTATCAACCAAACTAATGCTATGGTAAGTCACAAGAATTCCGTTAGTAAACTATGAGCAACGACCTCGAGCTAGATATGGTGCCGGTGCCATTGGGAGGTGCATATGAATACGTCAAATTGATTAGATTCAAGAATCAAATTTAATTTAGATTGACTTCTTTCTTGAATCAACATTCAGTACCTATTATCATACTTAAAAGTTAAGAAATATAAAATGAATAAACTCACTTTCTTATACCCTTCTCTGCTAATAGGCATTCCATCCTTCACCATATGGTAGGTTTCTGGCGTCAACCTTGCACTCACAGATCTAGTGAAAGGATCGCATTCTTGATATCTGCCACTATTCGAATATATTTCCTGTCGGGGAATCGATCCCGGATGTCGTAATTCTCTATTGAATTCTTCATACGAATATGACATCTTATCGTCCATGTCAAACTCTTTGGAAAGTGAGCTGTCACTTAAAACGCTTTTACTTCTTTGAGGTAACATGTTTTTGGAAAAATTTTTCACATGATGTTTACTACAATTATTTACAAGTTGAGCATCAGATCTCATCGGAGGGAAAGTGTTTTTATCATAAGCATACCTCAAGTTTGTCCACTGGCATGGCACAGTGCATGGACTTTGACAATAGTATCGCAACATTTTAGGCAAGTACTGAGAAGACTTTCTCATCTTTTCAGCATACTTTTCTTCAGAGTAAAAGTAATTATCAAAATCGTTGTAGTTTCCGTTAATTCCCAAGCTCGATTTGGGTCTTGGTTTTTGAGCGCAAACGGAATTTTTATGCTGATGATTCAGTTCGTATTCTAAAAAATCTGCACTATGTGGACGAGATATCACATTTTGAGGATTCCTAAAGTTCGTATTGTGTGAATCATGTAGATTCTTAGGATCTAATTTAGGGTCTGATATGTAACATCTGTATAAAGGATTTAATATTTGAGTCGGTACTGATTTTTTCGTATTACTATATGCAATTGGACTAAGAGGTCTTTTATAAACTGCCTGGTCTGCATAGATATCTTCATAATCGGTGCTGGATTGCACTCTTGAGCTATTTATCCTTGATCTACTATACGTGTCAGGAGTTCTCCTTTCAAAATTATGACATTCATTTTGTCTTGCATCTTGCTGATCGGACATGTTATAATCTTGCATTTCTATATGATGCTGCAGAATATATTCTGGGGAATTAGTCATTCTAAAATCACTTGTATCCGATTTAGGGGCATTTCTTATAATATTACAAGGACTATTTTTATTTTGATAAGTGTAATCTAATAAAGCTTCACATGAACTGGGAGATGAGCAGCCCCCATCATAAGTTAAGCGTCTTGGTTTCGGAGGAGCGTTTGCATACAATGGTTGATTGAATTCCTGTTGACTAAGCTCTTGCTGACTCTGATTAAACATATCAATCATATTACTGGATGAACGCACATGCACTGGAGGGAAATTAAGTTTACAGTTCTGAGAGTATTGATCTCTAGAATCTACCGATTGGTTCAATGATGCGGACTGAACAAACTTATCAGACTGCTGATCGTTCTCACTGGAACAGAATAAGTTAATATTTGTTAATACTTCAATCAAATTATTGGCAGAGGGACTGTCTTAATGCTAAAAAACATTGAAGCAGAAAACTTACGAATTATTCTGAAGTAGGCAAGCTAAATTTAAGTCATGAATCCAAAGCATCATTGTTTCATGTGAATCTGCAGCTAATATGTACGTTCTCATATTGTCATGCTCACATTTGAAAGCATACTTTCTATTGACTTTGTCTTCTGGACTACAAACGGACACACTATAAGAAGGAAGCAAAATTGAGCCTAGTAGTTTTTCTTCTTCAGGTCCTAAAAATGTTTTCAATTATGTTTTATTCGAAGATTACTTTCAATTGTTGCTAGTTATAAAATAACATACATCTGGATATACATAAAAAAAATTAAATAATACATAGTAAAAAATTATAACTTGAAATAAAAAAATTACACAAGGAAGTTTTTTCTAATTTTAAGCCTAGCCATAGGGATAATGCATGAATTAAATAGAAAACGGTTGAAAATGCAGGAAAATGATTTACAATATGTCCCATACTATCTTTTTTTGTGCTATTTTATAAGAAAAATTACTAATACAGGGTGACCAAAAAAAAAAACTGTATTAGTAATTATACATTTCTATGACCAACAGTTAGAACCGTTTTTAGTTATTAACGGTTTATAACCATGACGGTTATAACGGTTTATAACCTGGATATAACGGAAGTTATAACTAGGTAGGTGTCAGAAAAAAAAAATTCTGTGAAGTTGCCCACTCCCTCAAATGTAACTTAAGTAGGTCCATGACTTTTTTTAAATTTTTCAACCACATAGACTGTTTATCCATCATTGGTCCATGTTTATCCAGTCACTACTCTCATATTTGTCCACCTACGGATTTTTTATTAACACATTGACGAAGTCGGCGATGTTTATGGTGTTTTCATTCGAACGAAACGTCCTGTGCCGTATATAAACAATAAATATACCTTGCACACAAAACGGCACAAAAAAGGCCCGCATGCTGTTCGCAGTATTCACACCATACTCATGTTATGGTCTATCCCGAGGTCTATCCATTGCTACATTAAACGGCACGGTGTGGAAAGAGATAGCGGAATTATAAGCGTCGTAAGGTGGTGAAGGATGCTGATTTCTATGCCGTATATCAGACATAACCGATAGGTAAGGGCTCGTTCCGTCATCAACATGTTACGGCCAATATTATAAACGCTGGTTAAGTTAACTGGCAGATTTCTGTGCCCGATATTGACCTCGAATAACTTTTATAAAAATTTTTGTAATCCCTTTTATGCCAAGAGTAATTAAATTGCAATAATTTCGACCTATAGTCTATAGCTTCTCCAGAAACGACCACAGAAATCGGCCAGTTAACTTAACCAGCGTTTATAATATTGGCCGTTAATAATTTAATATTTAAAAAAAATTTTAATCCCTCTAGGTCAGAATAGGAAGCAGAAATCTGCAAATTTCTTGCTTCCTGTGCATTATCCTATGGCCAATCTTGACAGTGGTGACCTTATATAACATCATACATTACATTTTTGTTAATTTTGATTAATCGAAATACTTGAAAAATTCAGCTAAATGCAAGCAACATACCTACCTTTATAATAGAAGAGACAATATTCGGAAAGAACGAACCAACGTTTTTTCCATAACATTAACATTTCTGAGCCTTGCTTGTGTAACCAGCCTTGCCTAGTCACGGGGGCTTCTGGGGGTCTTTTAGCTGAAGGTGACTTCAATTGTGGATTTCCGCTCAACTTCTTTTTTTCCACAATATCATCTTTCGTTTTACCTGTTAATTGATTAATTATATTAATAAAACACTGAGGATGATCTTAGATTTTACTCACTACCAGAAAAGATCTGAGGCGAAGAATTTTGTGACTTTTGTTCGTTTGTCGTCTGACAATGGTAATGAACCGGTCGTTGATGAGGTACCCATATTTGTGGCGCGTTTTCAGTCAAATGATGATAAGAATTTGTTACCATAGCGTGTGAAGGTGATGAAGGTGAAGATTGAGGCATAGATTGGATATTGGCACTTTTGGAATTTTGATAGTGTTGCAAGTAGGCATATTGTTGCTGGTCAGGTTCTGATGGTTGAATGTTCACTTGCTTGGGAGGCTGCTGGTACCTTTAAAAGATACAATTATTTAAAAAGCCTTGATTTATAGCAATCCAGTTTCAAACAATTTTTACTACTGGAATTAATAAAATAAATATTTATTCACAAGTTGCCCTGATAAATAAAAAAATAAAAAATTTAAATTGTCATCCAAGAATACCTCTGAGTATTTTGTTGTACATGAGGAGGTTTCCATTGGGATTGGGAATTGGACTGAGGACATGCCGACTGATTTAGATTGACTCCGTGTTGATGCGCAGGGACTTTAAGTCCGTGCTGCAAGATCTGTTGATGCGAAAGTGGGACAAAATTATACTTCGAGTGACTGTGTTTTTGCGGGAAGTCATTCTTTTGAGGATTTTCTCTTTGAGCAGAAGTGTTTAGGTCATGATGGAATGTAACTTTATTGTTTTCCATTCCGGTCGGATGCAACCTGAAAATAATAAATTTTACCTTAACAAAATTTCTAGAATAGAAATTAAATGGGACGAGACAGCATTCAGAGTATATTTTTTGGTGTAGCAACCTCTGGAAGGAATAGTCTGGTATTGGATTTGACCAAGATCGATCAATAAATTAAGCAAAAAAACCAAAACTAATCTCACACCTGAAATAACAACTGACGTTACTAAAAAAGCAATTTCGGAGAAGCGGCAAGCAGAAACTTACGTTTGGAGGAACATTATCACTGACGGAGAAACGGCAAACAGAAATGTTCCTCCAAACGACAGTTTCTGCTTGCCGCTTCTCCGAAATTGCTTTTTTAATAGTGCCAGTAATGTCAGAATGAGTTGAAGGAGGTGACGTTTCCTATAAGCCATTTCTTGTAAATTAAGTAAAGTAGTAAAGTTTTAAATTATATTTTAATATTCTGAGATCATAAAGTTTTGTTTTCTTTTCTCTTCTCAATTCTTAACACGAGATGTAACATTACTAAGACTCTAAGCCGCTGTATTTCCAGTCACTAAGAATAGGGACACTGACACAAATATTTAACAATTTTGGTACTGAAGTAGGTACTGGGTAGGTACTAGGTACATATAAGATTTATTGAACAGGTTCCGGTAACTTTTTCCATTATTTCATACCAGTCTTGAAAAAATTCAGGTACCTATTATACCAAAATGCGATCAAATTTTGTTTATTACTTCACGGGTAGGTACAATGTAAATATTTATGGTTGGTCAAGAATGTGAAAGTAAGTATGCATGCATAATAATAAACTCCTATTCTAGGTAGGTAGGCTACTTTTTGATAAATACCTATAAAAAATCTAGATACAACTGTATTTAGTATTTACATTATCCTGGTAGAAATAATAATCACTGAAATGTTATGGGTAGGTATAAAAGTAAAGGAATTTGAGAAGGTTATTTTTATAGGGAATGAATAAATAATATAAAGAATTACCTTGGTATGGTATTTAATCCTTAAAATTATTGTACGGCCAATAATAAGTTTAATAAACATTTCACATTTTACCTTTACTTATTATGACTTTTACATCTGTACAATGATATACTAACCTCTCTTAGATCAAGTGAAGAGAGAGATGAGTGACACCAACATAAAAGTCATGCGTTAGAAAAGGATAGGGAGAATAGGTAGGCAAAACATTGCAAATCGCCGTAAGGATACATGTAAATATGGTGAAATTGTTCGTTAAATTTCAATAACTTACTAACGTTTATTTGTTTTCAAAAGTGGTTCAACAGAAAAATAGATATTTAAAGTTTCTAAAAATGGTATTTTCATGTGCTGCTTATAATTGTACAGCCAGTTATAGTAAATTGAAAGCCACTATGATTTCACTGGTGAGTAATGTGTTTCTGATCTATTTTTTAATTGAACTGATTTATAGCAGAAATTAAAGCATGAAATTATTAATCCAACTTCTGAAACAGTTTCCCAAAGAATCCGGATCTGCAGAAGCAATGGATCTTGGCGACGAAAAGAATGGATTTTAAGGTTACGGCAGGATCTAGATTGTGTGGTAAACATTTCCTTCCACAAGATTATATTGACACAATTTTAAATGATCGAAAAAGATTAAGGAAAAATGCAGTGCCCTCGGTTTTCGAATTTCCAAGAGATCTAAAAAGAAAACCCGCCTGTGGACGAAAAAATCTATTAGAATCCAAATCCACATTTATTCCGAACAGTGAACCAATTCCCTCGACTTCAAGGTAAAGTGTATTATTGCTGTGATTAGATACTAAACATTCTATGATGGGCAACAAAAAACATTATTTTATTAGAACTAACATAATATTTAACTCTACATAATGTTAATTGTTTTAAATTTTTTTAGAAGTCAGTATTATGATGAGCATCGAAGGACAACTTCTTCAAATATACGGAGTCCGCTAATGTAAGAAAAAAGTAAGTGCGTTAGCTATCATCAGGAAAATAATATTTTATTATAAATATATGTTTGCAGTAAAAAGAAGAGCGATACATATCCCGGAGATTTCTCTTTGCAAGACATGCAGAAGAAAAAAAAGCGATGTTAATGTACAAGATGGCTCAGAAACAACTGGAGAGGCGTTCTGGTCTTATAAAGAATAAAAAAAGAATAGAAGACAATTTCATATAGTATTCGAAATCTCAAAGATTTATTAAATCATTTGAAAAAGTCAAAAAATATTTCTTTGTCATGCTTTTCCATGTTAAAGGTGAGAAACAGCTTAAAAAAAGTTATAATGTTTTTCTGACTTGCCTTTTTATGCTTTATATTTTTTTTTACTTTCATTTTAACTTTTTTATCATGCATATTATTGGTTTTTTATAAAGAAATAGAATATTATTATGGTACGATTAAGTTTAAAAAATCATATGTGACGTCACATTAAATACTACCTATACTAATTTAATACTACCTATACGTAATTTGTGTAATTTGAAGCTTCAATTAAGTTATATTTAATTAAGCCTGTCGATGATGTACCTATCTGGTTGCAAATAAATATATTATAGAATGAAACAGTAAATTTATGCAGTTATTGTTTCTTTATTTTTTGTAATTCTTTCAGTTTTAAATTTTTTTTGTAAATACAAATTTATATCAGAATGCAAATGTTTTTGTGAAAAAATCGTAAAACATAAAATGTAAAAAATTAATATATTATAGAATAAAACAGAAAATTATTAATTTCAATCAATTGTTTCCTTTCCTATTTCATTAAAATCCAAAAAATCCACCTCTTAAGTTAATAGAATCTTAATAAAAGTTTATCATGAGAAACAGAAGTAGGTACCTATCATGTTATTTTAATTTTATTGGATTCTTGTGAGAGAAATTACTAGATTTAAACTTCATTACTTACATATTGGGTTCACTAGTTATGTGTTGTAGGTTTTTTTTTTTTTGAAAAATGCTTTAAAAAAGAAATATAAGGAAAAAAGTAATTTTTGAATAGCAATTCCCATTTATTCTAATGTTAAATTTGGAGCTTTCTGCCTACATAACATCGCGCTCTTCTACCAACACGTGAGTATTTGTATCTACCCATCCTTTTCTCATGTTGGCGTCACTCGGTTAGCACGGCGGCATACGGCAACACTCGATCTATAGAGGTTAAGATATCATTGCATCTGTAATGTTGATATTCTGAGAAGTTGATTGAAGTTACTGACACATTCTTGTAAAATATCTTCGGATTATAAGACAACCTTTAAAACGGAACCATTTAACATACCGCAACCACTTTATTCTTCCTGCGAGTTATCAAAAAAAATGAGCACTTCAAATCTAGAATAAATTAAAACTTGAAATTAAAATCTGATTATTTATTATTCTATTCCTGCATTTCCTGCCACACAGTGAACTTACAAGACAAGACAGTTTACCACTTCCCCTCCCTCCAGTGAACTCAACACTCAACTCTCTCTTTCTTACTCTTGCAAACCAAACCTAACATGCCAACCAAATAACCAAACCAAAACGAAACGAAAAACCAGACTCTTCTCTTCTTACTTATTAAAAAGACACAACAATATTATATTATTATAATAATAATAATATTAGACTGGGAAAAATGTCTCAATAAAAATAGACTTTTTTCTTTCTCTTTCTAAATATTGGTACGGAATGTGACAAGAGACAGTGACAAGCATGGAAAAAAAGTACACCAAGATAGAAGACATTAGAATAACGATGACATTAGACAGTAAAGAAAAATTCATTTATTTTTGAAACGTCAATAATGTAACGTCAATCAATTAAACGTCGATCTATTTATTAAAGTCGAAACAAAAAAGGATAGTAGATAGCGAACCCCCACAGACATGTTAGAACCAGAGCTGGGCACGAGTACTGAAAAGAGTACTCGTAAATAATTATTCGAGTACGAGTACTTGAAAAATGTACTCGTAAGTACTTTGGCACAAACAGGTGGACGGGTACGAGTAATACTCGTGAAACCACGAGTAACAAGTACGAGTAGTTTTATTCGTGTCGTGCGCATGATCGATCATGATACCAATAAACAAGGCATGTTACTCATGTCATGTCAGTATTGTCAGTGGTCAAGGCGCAACCAGCCTATGACGTCAGGCTTGCTAACCTGCCTCCTGAAACCTGAAACAATAATTACGGTACTTTGAATCGACTACTACTTTAACGTTATTCAAATTCAAAGACGTAAAAGAGTCTTAATTAGTTTTATTTTTTGTCAATAATGAATAAATTGTTTTTGATACTTTTGAATTGAAGTTAGTGGTAGCAGTAGCGAATAGCGATTGATTGAGATGAGATTGAGAGAGATAAAGAGGACTGACTGAAATGAATTTGAATAGTGACACTGGCATTACTACTGACAGTGACAGTGCAATTGCGCAGGACTGTCACTCGTTTTCAGATCGTTTCCCTGCTGACGGCATGACGTCATTACTATCCGTAAAAATATCCGTATTTGACGAGTAAAATTTCTCGAGTAGTTGTAATTGTACTTATCCGTACGAGTAGTAAGTATTTTGGATGGAAAGTACTTGTGAGTAAAAAATTACGAGTAGTTTTTTTACTCGTAACAAAAATACGAGTAAAGTACTCGAGTATACATGGCCAGCTCTGGTTAGAACAGTAAAATATCTGCGTCTGCGAGCAGTACAAGCTGCGACCGCCAACGCCAGCGCCAGCAGAAGAGGCCTGAAAATGACGGACACAACATAAGCAACACTTCGTGAGAAAACTAGGTATACTGGAGAAAAAAATAAATAAAGAAACCTATAATCACTGAATCCCTATCTAATAATGAATGCTATGGTACTATCCGTGTCCGCCAGTTCGGGATCTTATTTTTTGATTGTTTTACTAGAACTATTATTTAAATAATAAATCTGCAAACTCATATTCCAATTTATCCAACAAATGATCAAAGCAGAATTCAAGTTCATCTTGACTTTTGTTATGTTCATATTATAGTTTGAATAATGTAAATCAACAGAATTGACCGTATCATATCTATAATTATTATTAATTAACATTCTAATCTTAGCAAACAGTGGAAAAAATATTCTATAGATGGCGTTTATCTTTCTTTAACGGCTGAGAGCATCACCAAACCAATCGCCATTTTCTCCACACTGCAAGCCTAAGCTTTCGAGAAGGAGCAGGAACGTCACTGCGCTGAGCTAATTGTAAATGGTTCCAAATAAACAAACCGTTCACGTGGCCATTTTTATCAGTTGTCGTGTTTGTCACTAAAAATTCCGCTTTTACTGTAATCAAAAGTTTACCAGTGAAATTAGCAAACCTTCATACTGTGAAATGCTTGTTTATTTGGAACCATAGCCATTTGCCCAGCCCTCACTGACGTCATCACTTTACGGCGTCTATTACTCAGTTTAGGTTTAATAATGGTTTCATGTCAGGTAATAATGTTCCATGAGTGAAAGATATTATAACAAAGAACTATAAGTATACTTTTATACCAATTCAACAGCAAATTTAGATAGGAGAATTCGCCGAGACCAAACATTTTACAATTTCAGTGAGGCTATAATTAACTTATTTTAAAAGAAAAAATCTGACCAGACCAGACTATAGGAATCTGCAATTCGCCCTTTGTATAATTATTATAGTTTATAGTTTATAACAAATTATTGGTTCATAATAATAGTTTACTGGGAGAAATAAATCCCCAATTTTAAATATTTATTATTATGAAGCCGTTTAAATAAGTGATAAATAAAAAAAATCAAAAGATTATAATTATATTAGTTGGGAATAGATGATTCTAATAAATAAATAAAGCAAAAAGCGTCTTATATAGTGTTTTACACTATTCCTACACAGCCTACACTTACAGTGGTCGATGATTGAAAAAAGTTAAAGTGGCTAAAACATTGTAAAACAAAAGTAAATCAAAGAGTTTTTTGACCAGTATTTTAATTACAGTCGCGTGTGAGATGTACCGGGTGGGCATTTAAGAATGAACAGCGGCCATATCTTGGGAAATATTGATCCTACAGTTTCAAAATGAAAATTTTCCTGACATAAGCGACTATGCGAAATGCAATGAAAATATTTTCAAGATGGTCGCACTTCCGGAAATGCCGGAAGTTGACACCTACTTCGTTATTTTAACGGGGACACCCTGTAAAATATTATATTTTTTAAATGTCTGAAGAAATCGAATACAGGTGGTTTTCACCATTGGAATTTAGATTGAGCGGTTTATGAGTTATAAACAAGTGAAAATCGCAATTTTCCAACTTCAAAGCAGTGTAGAACTAGAACGGCTCAATATATCTAAAAACGGCTTACATGTCCCTATCTTAACTTTTTACAAGGATATTATATTATGTAGTTTAGATTTTTCTACAGGGTGATGAAAAATCTGGTAATTTTCATCACCCTGTATAAAAATTCAAACCACATGGTATGATACCTTGTAAAAAGTTAAGATAGGGACATGTAAGCCGTTTTTAGATATATTGAGCCGTTCCAGTTCTACACTGCTTTGAAGTTGGAAAATCGCGATTTTCACTTGTTTATAACTCATAAACCGCTCAATCTAAATTCCAATGGTGAAAACCACCTGTATTCGATTTCTTCAGACATTTAAAAAATATAATATTTTACAGGGTGTCCCCGTTAAAATAACGAAGTAGGTGTCAACTTCCGGTATTTCCGGAAGTGCGACCATCTTGAAAATATTTTCATTGCATTTCGCATAGTCACTTATGTCTGGAAAATTTTCATTTTGAAACTGTAGGATCAATATTTTCCAAGATATGGCCGCTGTTCATTCTTAAATGCCCACCCGGTACAAGAGCGCTGTCACCCTTTATATGGCGACCTATCAAAATGCTGCTACAAGGCTGCACTGCAATAGCCTGCAACTATCGGAGTTCCAGCATGTGGCACTGCTGCGCTTACTTATCCTCTCACCTCTCAGTGATGATGTGCCTTTACGCGTAAACAATTCATTCGCGACGTTCGACCGTTCGACGTAAACAATTCGTAAAGAATGTAAAGAAAGTAAAGAAGAGGTAAAGAATGTAAACAAAAGAAAGCAAACGTTATGCTTAATATGTTTGTTTTGGTATTTTATGTTACGAAAATAATTATATTGTTCATGTTATTAATAATTATTATTAATGTTCATGGAAACCTACTACCCCATACAATAGATTACGATGGTCGGCAGAAGTCAAAACTCAGTAATATTCTGAGCTCCAGTTCACCGTAATTAAAATAAATAACATCAAAAATTATGTTGCTTTATATGATGTGGAATCTGTGAGAAATACCTTGCCAATACTTACTGCAGTTTCTAGATTAAAGGCACAAACATATAGGTAAGTTAAAGTCAAGTCGTTGCTTCGTGAGATATATTAGCTAGAAGGTGTAGCTTGGCAAAACCTAGTTGAGATATAAATAAACGCATTGCGGGAAGTGGAACGTCAAATACACTGTCGACTAAAGTCGGCCATGTGTCAATATATTGTCAATTAATCATGAGTTTACCCTGCACAAGAGCCATAAGCCAGGATCTCAAAAGAAGCAGAATTAAACAGAGCTTATTGACTACTCTACTGCACACTGCACAAGGGCGCCAAGCCGCCAAGTCCCAGACGAGATGGTTCCCGGTTCTTGGTTCTTTACGTCTCCGGCCGTTGATAGTCTGTAGGTTATCCTAAGGGTTTGTCTAGCCTACGGTAAATGTCATTTTCATCGTTTATAAAAAGAAAATTGACAATTGACATTTTAATTACAATCGCCAGTTGTTAAAATATATCAAATATTTTTCGATAGTCGAAACTAATTAATTATCGACATTATCGATAGTGCTATGGCTATGATAGAATTCTAATTGCTATCCGCTATGGCTATTTTTGCTATCGATGTTTAGCAACACCACAGTGCAACACCAACAGTAGCCTGAGCCCTGAGCCTGAGCAGTGCAGTGAGCACTGAGCCTGTGAGTCCTGTGACTGAGCTGTAGCATTTAGCAACACTTAAATCATCATACGTACATAAACATAAAGATAAGATATCATAGAATAAAGAATAATATAAAATAATAATATCTTAAAATGTTTTAGTTGTTTGTTGTTCTGTAAAATTTTTGGCTGATTGTTGATTTAAATTATTACTTATTTTATTAGTAAGTCTAAATCAATGCCAGAACAACTGCATTGTTATGCAGTGGTAGTGTATGGTATATTATTATTATTGTTGTTGAATTTTGATAATATAAGAATCACATTTTAGGTAGGTACATGGTACATGTAATTTGATTATACCTATTCAATTTGGTAATTTATGTATCAGTTCCTTCTGCAGGCTTGCTGAAATTCATGTGTATCTACTCATTAGTTTGTTCTTGCATGGTGTTTGGTGAAAAGTGAAATTGAATTAAGCCCTGATGGAAAACTACTAAACTAAACATTGGTTTACTGCACTTCCCCAAATAAACATGTCTAACATGTTTTTGTACTTGAATAAGTGGTCAATATAGTGAAGTTGGTATTGTGAAGTACCTACCTATTATAAGCAAGACAATAATATTTGCTGAAATTAAAATGGATTCAGCAGTTAGCTTTAATTCCCAAGGTGGTGAATCGGATATGGAATATTCGGATAATGACTGCTTTGATGATTATTATAACACCATGGATAATGACATTGATCAAATTGATCCTAGTGAAGCGGATCCTGAATATTTTGATTATGAATGCCTTTCTCAGGAGCAAGTTGAAAGATTGCTGAACGTCACAGTTGAACTTCTAAGTAACAATCTTCATATAATGCCCTCTTTGGCGAAAGTAAGTGCCTACCTACTTAAATATTTATTTCGAGTGTATGAGAAAACTGCCGTGACCTGTTCCATAGCATAGTGAGGCCACAGAGAGGCAAATACTTTCTTTAAGTAATAGTAACTCAGTTGTATTTTACCTAAATACTAATTCAGGTCAAACCGTACCAATGTCAATGGGCTTGTCCACTGATTCTACTTGTAGACGTGACTTTTTCAAGCTATGGTAATCGCCTGCTGGGCAGGACTTGGATTAGGGAAGTATTTCCGTGTCTAAGGTTTAGGGGGTCCAAATTCATGCACACGGTAAGGTTATTAGGTTTGTGCAGTAGCTATTTGGGTCATTATGGAGATGAGCGGCGTTGGTATAGGGCGATTTGGCTTATACTATCAGATAGCTTGTGTCTCTAGGAGTATCAAGGTACCATTGAATTTTTGCGCCGGCAAGTAATAGTCAAGAAATAAGGCCTTAAAGTTTCATCCTTGCCCTAATACGCGTATATTCGTACATATACGCTCGAACAGGAAGCTCGCACTCCGTCGGACACACGGCTATGAGTGCATGCTTCCCGTTCGAGCTTATATGTACGAATACGCGTATTAGGGCAAGGATGACACTTTGAGGCCTTATTTCTCGACTATTACTTGCCGCCGCAAAAATTCAATGGTACCTTGATACTCCTAGAGACACAAGCTATTCGATAGTATAAGCCATCTCCATGATTACCGCTATTTGTAAAAATTATACCCTACAGTATATAAAAAATAATTAGAACAAAGTTGAATTTTGATTAGATTATTATTGTTATTACTGAAAAAATTATTTGCTCATTAGTCATTATCTGGGTCATTATACAAGGTGATTCAGTGATAAGTACCATAAATTGGAGGATTTTGTAAATAAAGCTAAAATATTAAGAAAATTCAAATAATAGGAAATGGTTTTTAAGGGAGATACAGGGTGTTTAAGTGTCATGTATAAAACAGGTTTGTCAATATCCTGTTGTATCTCAGGTTTAAAAAATCTTCC
The DNA here is from genome assembly GCA_910589415.1 of Malachius bipustulatus. Classification (NCBI taxonomy): domain Eukaryota; kingdom Metazoa; phylum Arthropoda; class Insecta; order Coleoptera; family Melyridae; genus Malachius; species Malachius bipustulatus. The sequence goes on along the minus strand of OU342639.1, from coordinate 31,644,624 downwards.
TATTTGAATTTTCTTAATATTTTAGCTTTATCTACAAAGTCCTCCAATTTATGGTACTTACCACTGAATCACCTTTTCATAGATGAGGGTTCATTCACATTCAGGCATACCATATACAGGGTGTTAACTACCAACTAGTACAAAATAAAGCAGGTGATTCTACGACTTATTCTAAGAAAAAAGGTTTCTATTAACATATGGGGTCCGCAAACGCACCATTTTCGAGATACTGGGTGTTCAAAAAAATTGTTTTTTCTTACTTTTATCTCTTACTTTCGCACTCAAAATGCCAATTTTTAGAGCATTACTTTGGAGCCTTAAAAGTAGCTATTATTAATGTAAAAATCTGTACACGAGCTGGAGCCTGTAGCTCAGACGATTCTTGAGATATCGCAAAAAAAGTAAGAAAAAACTATTTTTTTGAACACCTGTATCTAAACGGTGCGTTTGCGGACCCATTTTAATAGAAACCTTTTTTCTTAGAATAAGTCGTAAAATCACCTCCTTTATTTTGTACCTACTAGTTGGTAGTTAACACCCTGTATATACACTACAAGAAGTTGTTATGGGTCTCTTAGAAATAGCACACTGTACTACTGAAAGTCTGTGGAAATTGATAACAAGGGAACATTTGCTTGGCTATAACTGTAATCTCCATTGAGATGGCCCGTTATCTATTTTGACGTTTTTTGTTTTTTAATTTTTCCTTCCCCTTCTCGAATAGCGCAAGTTTTACCCCCTAGCAGTCATACTCACTCTGTGGTCCCCTTAGAATCAAAAGGTCATTTGCACAAAAAATTAACTTCAAATAAATTATGAAACTATGATGAAAGCGAACTAGAACAATGAAAAAATTAGGTATAATGGCCAGTGTTTTTTCCTACATAATCTTTCAAGTTTTTTTTTGTTCTGATAGGAATATAGTCGGTTCAAATTTCATAATTACCGTAGACTCTCGATTATCCAGGTGACTTATAAACCGGGATGCTGGTTAAACAGGATAACCGCTAATAGTGGCTGGTAGTGGATCAATAATGTTTTTTGGTAGAGAATTCGAATCTCAGGAACTAAGGATAAGAAATACGTCAACATATAATTTATTTCATGTAATGCTGTATCCAATGGGACCTGTTCTAAAAATAGATTTAACCTTTCACAGGTAGTGGTTATAGGAATTTAGTTTCAGTTTTGTTTCTGTTATTTAGAGAAAACTGAATTAGTGAAGGATAGCAGTGTTTCTTTGAATTATTTTAACCGTCTATAATCTTAGAATTTTCTTAGCTCTTGAAAAATGTAATAAACATTATTTTTTAATCTTTTAATTATTTGTGAATGTTCCAACAAACCGATATGGCACTTATGTCATTTTATGGTGATAACAGAGTCTACTCTAATATGAAAAACATAATATAAGGGACAATGTTGAGTTTATTTTATTAAATACAATTCAGTGGTATACGTGATATTGTGTACGCTTAGTCTTACCTTAAATCTCCAAAAATATAACACATTCTTAATTTTGTAGGTTTTGTTACACGGACAACACTGGAACGTACAAGACATAGTAGGAAAATTTCGTGATAATGCAACACAGTTGCTGATTTCTTCAAGAATTAAACCACCTATAGCTGTGAGTGCTACGCCAATTTTCAGATACATGACATGCCCTGTTTGTGTTACTCAACAAAGCAGTGATAGACTAGTAGGACTATCATGTACACATTTATTTTGTAAAGACTGCTGGACCTCACATTTTGAAGTTCAAATAAATCAGGTAAAAATTTATATAGTAGATGATTATACAGGGTCGTAACTTTAACTCGAAATATGAAGTTTCGCATTTGTGAAGACAACTCAACGCTGCTTTTAGTGTGGAAAAATACCATGGCTTACTAGATAAAGATAAATATCAAAAACTTGAGATGTAATAAATTAATCTCAGTATAAGGAAGGGATACATTTTCATAAAAAGGCTACCCTTCTAGAACAACATAAGAAAAAACGAGTTGCCCTAATGTCAAGTCAATATGCAAAATTTCAGTTGCCTGCCTTTCACAGAAGCAAAGATATTAAATAATGAAAAAATCTTCTGTACAAGAGAGAAAGTAATGGAATAAACTCTATATTTTTTTACAGGGAATTTCTACTGCAATCAGTTGTATGGCTAGAGATTGCCTTATTTTAGTCCCAGAAGACTTTGTCCTTAAACATCTTTTACGCCCTAATATGAGAGAAAAATACCAACAATTCATTTTCCAAGATTATGTAAAGTCTCATCCGGAATTACGCTTTTGTCCTGGACCAAATTGTCCAATAATTGTACATAGTCGTGACAACAAAGCTAAAAGAGTCTTTTGTAGTAGATGTAAGACGGTTTTTTGTTTCAAGTAAGTACACTTTTCGTGTCTTCAGTGTCTTGTTATTACTTATTTATTTTGTCACAAGTTACGAGCAATAATTTGGCAGGAGCAATTAGTTTTAAAGATGTTTGAAATATTGAGAGAAAATTGGGATATTGTAAATAACAAGGCTTGGAAATGACAACAAAAGCCAATATTGTTCATCATTGTCAAGCTACATTTAAAAAAGAGACCAAGAAATACATGTTCGTTCATCACAGTTCAAGAACTTCACCCAGGCGATGATGTTAGATTTGAATTTTGTGAAAGATTCCAATGAAAATTGAGAGAGACCCTCTTATTCTACAAAAGGTAATCCTGTACAATCTGTCGCTAAATTTTACCCTACCATACCTATAAATAAAAATAAATGCGTCGTAAGTCAGGTCTTTGGTCAGGGTAGGGTTTTTTTTTTCCTTAAAATGGCCTTGAAATGAAAAAAAAACCTACCCTGACCAAAGACCTGACTTACCGAACCGGAATTTGGAGGATTTATTTTTATTTATATGGTAGGGTAAAATTTAGCGACAGATTGTACAGGATTACCCTACAAAATATTATCTGGACAGATGAGACAACATTTACATCACTGGTCTGTAGAAGGGCCACATTTTTTATGCAGTTTCAACATTAGTTTTGTAATTTCGATTTCCTTCGCTGCCACCTTCGTGGAGTGACTTCTGAAGTTCCTGAGCCTGTCGAACTCGCGATTTCCGACATAATAATAATACCGACTTTATTCAAATGAACTGTTACATTAAAAAACCCAAAAAAACACATCGAACAATATAATATTTGTCACATTACATGGCGGAATCTAGCTATCTGTAGCTATTCTATTCAACCATATAAAGCAAAAAGTCACAAAAAAAAAAACACAAAACGCGACCCGCTGTCCTTTACCGTTGGTACTCGAACCGAATTCCACGAACACTCAAAGTTTATAATTTTAAGTTCAAGAAAAACGAAATTTGATTTAAACTGCTGTTAAACTTTGCTTCTCAAAATTCACTAAAACACCGCTCTCTAGTTACTTCTCTCGTTGCTCAATTCGAAGTTCTCTTCTCGAAGACTAGTTAACAACTGCCACATTTCTTCCTTCTATACTAGCACGCCCTTCGCTTTCTTCCTGGAATTGCAGGTCAACCGCCCGTCTCCAGTCGCCGTCTCACGCTTTCGACCTGCCGTCGGCTTCCTCTGAAGTCCCAATTTCTATAGGACCATGAAGTTCCAATTTTCTCTATATCTCAATACTTTGCGCTAATGCCTTTTAAACAACCAGTTTTATTTACCTACAATTGGTTATAGGTCTTCCATCCTGGGAAGGAATGTGCATCGATGACATCTCAAGCATCTGGAAGTTATTTTCTCGTTGGGCCTTTTATTCGAACTCCTTTTCGTTTTACGATGTTGACCACGTAAATATCGTTCTCGAATTTAGAATCTTTTAACAAAATACACTTTATTGCGGGCCTTTAGAAATACGGATGCTTTGAAACACCGACTTCAAGAAAAAAGAATTTTACTTTGATCGAGAAAAAATATTTCTATGAATTTGTAGAAATTATTATTAGGGAAAGAAAAATTGCTGTCGATGAAATGAAAAAAACAGCTCGAGAAAAACGAAAAAATTAATTCGTGTTCGGGGTAGGTGTCTGGTTGTTACAGTTTCAACGTTTGTAATTTTAATTCATTGAAAAAAAATTTGTAATTAAAAAATGTATATTTTTGGTGCTTCAAAGCTGCGATAAATTTTTTCTATTTGTAGATCAGTAGTGTTAGTCACTATTATTATATGTCTGTTGTTTAAACTCTTAAAGCTTTAGTTTTTTAGATGTGGGATGGATTATCACGCACCGACAGATTGTGCCATTATTAAGAAATGGTTGACTAAATGTGCAGATGATAGTGAAACTGCCAATTATATTAGTGCTCATACCAAAGACTGTCCAAAATGTCATATTTGCATAGAAAAAAACGGAGGCTGCAATCATATGCAGTGCTATAATTGCAAACACGATTTCTGCTGGATGTGTTTGGGTGACTGGAAAACACACGGATCGGAATATTATGAATGCTCCCGTTATAGAGAAAATCCCAACATAGCTCATGAATCGGTTCATGCACAGGTGTGTTAATTTTTTAATTCCTATTGGTTATGGTTTGTTTTAAATTTATTTATCTCATATTACAGTAGGCTCTTGATTATCCTAAGGTTTTATATTTTTAATAATAATTGATACTACCGTAAGTGACAAGCACTTTGTTTTAAACTGTCAAAAGCAAAATCAGTTTTTGAGGTAGCCTAAAGAATAATGATACTCCACTGAAAGATTTTTATTCTAACGAAGCATTAATAACAGTATCATTATTTAAAATGATCTTTGCTTGTTTGCTGCAGGCTAGAGAAGCGTTGAAAAAGTATCTTCACTATTACGAACGATGGGAAAATCATTGCAAGTCTTTGAAATTGGAAGAACACACCTTGGATACACTGCGAGAAAGAATAAATCAGAAAGTGATGTCAGGACTTGGTACCTGGATAGATTGGCAGTATTTGTTCACTGCTGCTAGTCTGTTAGCGAAATGTCGTTATACTCTTCAGTATACATATCCATATGCTTATTATATGGATCCGGGCTCTAGAAAGCAATTATTCGAATATCAGCAAGCCCAACTGGAAGCTGAAATCGAAAACCTTTCATGGAAAGTAGAACGAGCTGAAACAACTGATAGGGGAGATCTGGAAAACCAAATGGACATTGCTGAAAAACGAAGGACTACGTTACTTAAAGACTTCCTTGAAGCATGATAGTATCTGTACTGTATTATAATGCCTACACAGGTTACTTTTTTATCTTAAACTATCATGTTAACAATATTAATTATTATGATCATAAGTTGCAGATATTGTTACGAATTCCGTTCACCTTCTTACTATTGTTATACTCTCTCAACTTCAGCTTCATCGAATGTCTAAAAGATACCCCAATAATTGGCGGTAAACCATAATTTATGCAGGATCCCTGACTTATGTACAGAGTCAATTTTACTTGAATCGGGTTATTTATTAAGTAATTATTGTGATATATTGGGGGCTTGGTGTTCAAATATAACTTCATCACTTCCAAACGGTGTTCTGCAACAATGATTTAAGCCACTTACTTGTTGTTCTGAGGTAATTAGTATTTTATATTACACTGCATTAGAAAATACATTTTTCCAAGATGTGTTTTTATGTAGTATGTAGATAAATAACATTTCTTTTTTTGCAAAGAGAACTGAAAGTGGGTTCGACGACTGTCGATTAGATCACTGTAGAAAAATTCTGCTTCAAAAATAAGTCGAAAAATGTGTTTTAGAACTTCATTCGCACTTCACAGATGTGGCTGAAATGCAAGATGTGACCATTGTTGTGAAATACTATTTTTTTTTTTAATTATACAGGGTGATCCGAAATGTCGGACATGGGCAGCACCACAGCATCCATTGTGGATTGTGGATTAAAGCTTCTAAGTTCACTTACTTTTTTCTCCAGTATGGCTGGCTCACTTAAGAAGATATGACCACTTTTGTGGAAAATAAAGTCACAACACTGCAATGGATACCCTTCTTCAGAGAGAAAAATATTGTGTATTTTGGATTCGTCGGTTTCAGTGCTAATATTCAGTTCATCTATTTAATTTTTACTGTCTGGATCTCTTATTAGACACTTCATTTATATTGTCTTCTTTACCTAAAACGGGAGTTTCGTGGGAAGAATCATTAATATGCAGTGATTTAATTTCTAGTACATCTGTTATTGAAGTGTTGGTGTCTTTATTTGGTTCAGTATCTTTTAAAGTTGATAAAGGAGAAAATTAAAACAATTTTCATTAATTTATATCTTTTAAAGTTGCCTCAACTTTAATCTCATTAGTAGAATTATCACAATCAATCACCTTAGGGCAATCATTTATGTCATTTCTGAAACCATCATTTGTTTTGTTCAAGTCAGTTTCAATAGTGTCTCCAGAATGTGTCTCAGCAGTCAAATTGATTACATCAACGTCACTTTCCTCTTTATTTACTTTTTCATCATCGTAATCAGAACTCACCTCTGTCAAATCAACATAACTTATCCTATTTCTTTCCTTAGCATCTGTCCCGCTAGCATTTGTTAAATCAACAACAATTTGAGCAGAGCTTGAATTGTCTTTCTCAATTAAAAACGTGGAATCTATCTCATTTATATCCAGCTCGTAATTTTCATTAAACGCGACATTTCCTTCTAAATTGGCTGCTTCACATTTGTCTGAAAAACTGGAGCAAAATTCTTCTGCCGAATCAACAGCAGAATTATTTCCTAAACAATCGACGGTGCAATCAATCAATTTTTCTACGCCACACACTGAACTGTTATTCTGGAGTAGAGCGTCGACGTATTCAGAGTCAGATTCATCTGATAACTCGTCACCTGCAATTAGTTCTGTTTTCTTAATGTTTGCGTTCTCTGCTGTTGGACTGATCTTAACAGGGCTAAAATTTTAAATAAAACAATTATTATTGGTAATAGTTATGTCAAATCATGTGCTTTGCCAGTGGAGGTTGTTTAAATTTGACTGCCATTTCGATTTAAATTTTAGACAAAGGACACCCTATATCTCGGTAACGAAGCTGAGGACACCATTTTTGTTTTAAATTTACAGTCTTTCTGAACATCCTCTACAACACCCTGTATACCGTGTCCGCCATTTCGGGATCACCCTGTAAAATTTTTTAATTTTTTATTTATAATTTTAACTATAATTTTTTATATAATTTTTTAATTTTGAAATTGAACGATTTCAGTGTCCGTTCTTTTGCATAAATATTTGAGATTCATTTTTCAAGGTTGTTTTCAAAGATACTGCTCGCTGCCACCTTCAATAAAACTCAAGTATTGAACATCGATATTTTCCCAACCTATGAATCTTGAAAGTTCTTGAACCATGTCGAAGGTGCCCAAAATTATGTATAAAATGTACAGAAATGTAGATGTCTTCTTTGTTAAGTCATTCTTCCATCTGACTTCAATAGTTTCCAAATATTCAGTCCCATTTCTGTGTAGGTACTAGGTACCATACAGAGATTACTTTATGATTTATAGGTAATATATAAGTATATATTATAAATAATATAAAATATTAATTGTAAGCATGCTGTACAAACACAGTATTCAATTAGTCTTTATTCGATGTTTTGTCATTTTTTTTATCTCAGTGTATGTAGTAAATTTTTTGTCTTTCAATCCCTTTATTATATTTTATTGATTAATTATAAGGAATAAAAGTCATAGATACCTACTAGTCTTTTTTTTTTGTTTATTACATACATTTCTCAGAGTGATGCAGGATTTGCTGTACCTACAAGAAAAACGTCAAGTTTAATTAATTCTAACACCATAAAGTATTTTTTTTTTCAAAAGAGTAATTTTTTTAACGACAGTCTTTTAGTTTACTTGATTTTTTGTGAAAATGCAATATGACGGCCATAAGAAAACCAGACGATTACAATCAGCCCCTAAAATTAGTAAATCTAAAAAAATTCTGATGACGTCAGCTGATGTAATGTTAATATTTATTGTAACTGGTATGGCAGGCACCAAGACTGCAGTATGTTCAATAAAAGTAATTGACATAATGACATGTAATTTTTTTTAATATAAAGCATGATTTTTTTAAATTGAAAGTTCCCATGAGTAAATTCTTCATTGCCCTACTTTAAGTGAATCCGCCTGTATATAATGAAAAACTTAGGTCATATGGTAAACTGTACGTGAAAACAATAAATCAATGCTGTGATGGACATTCATTGCTCCAAATGAGCGGCCTGAATATTTTTTTGTGGAATTTTCACTAAAAATAAATTTCAAAGTAAAAGAAAGCTTTAGCAACTAATGAAAAACTCAAATAATAAACTTTGGAAAAAGAAAAATTAAGGGCTTTTTCTGAATGTCGAAAATGTTATGGAGCAGTTATGGCTCTTTGGGATTAAACTAATTATTTAAAGCAAGGATGCAAATTGCACAGAACATTCAAGGGTAGGAGTGCCAAGTTTGAAGGAAATCCGTACACAAGAAAAAAAGTAAGAACAACATTGAAGGCCTGTAACTTTTCTTACTTGTCTTGGTTTTCGAAAAAAAGTTATAAGGACCGTTTGACAATATTTTTTCAAGAATAACTCCCCTTAATATTTTGCGCACTATACTGGACACACTGTATTTGCTTTCAGTGTCCCAGTTGCAAATAATCTATCGCTAAAACGTTTTAGCAACATTTGTAGCGTGGACAAACACACAAGATTCACAATAAGAAAGCGAGTTAGTATTGTAGTGTCATTCAGTTCTGAGCTATGTTTGAAGTTCAAAGTTTCTAGCTCTTCAGGAAGTTAGTTTAAAATCAATTGAAGATTTTGACAGACAGACCAACATGACTGAAAAGCAAGTTATTGTAACCATGGTAAAAAACACTTTAGGTTTGAACCCCTTAAATTATACACCAAAGTTTATTCTTAAATGAAAGCTACATAAAAAAGTTTACTTTTTTTTATTAATGAAAAATAAAAATACATATTACGTAAAAAAAATATAGTGCACCAATATCTGACTATGTGACAAACGATCATAACATCTTGTGACTAGAGCGAGCATAGAAAAACAATCAAGTGAACAGTAAAAAAAAATCAAAATGTTTAATGTCCAACAAAAATTTAAACAAGACTGAATTGGAGACAACAAGATATTCACAGCTCGCCCTAATTAGAAAATAATGACACTAAATGAGAATACAACAATACATGGAACCGCATTTTATGAAATTTATTAGCGAATGTAATAATACTATAAATATAACACAGCAATTACTGGAAAGTATAGCCATTATGAATATTGAAACTTTCATTGGATAAATATTTCTGCCATATAACTGACTAGGTGGGCTTATATTAGGAATAAATTTCTTTATAAAATATAACAAGGCAACCTATTTTGCTTATATAAATTTCAACTCTATTGAAAGTTCTGAAGAGTGAAAAAAAAACACATAAAAATTCAATTAATGCGAGTATTCTAATTTTTATGAATTTTTTTTTTTCATTATTAATGGAATATGTTCATTATTTTGTTTAATAATAAGCACATTCATGTCCTGGTTATTTTATTTCGTTAACAGTTGACATCTTTTTTCAGACTGACTTTAAACCTACATTGGATGAAATCAATGAGGTTGATGTAATTAATGTAAATAATATTCCTAACTTAATTAAAGGAGATAAGTGGTACATTTGAAATAATGATCAAGTGTAAAGTTACAAGGGATATGGCCAATTTTTCCAAATATTTGGTCAACTGTAAACAATAAATAATAATTTGTATTTTCAAACATAAAAACCATGAATGTAATGAGCTTTTATCACTTTTCAGAACATAAATAATATTCATAATACAAACTCAACATTACAGTTTAAACACGACCATCATCAATGTTACTAGACATGAATAATAATTACAAATCATATGAAATAAAAATAGGAATTACTATTGCGATTAGCCTATTTAAAGTTAATACACGATACAAAAAGTCCAACGGGATATCTTATGATTAAAATGTTTTTAGCCTTAAACTACGGTATTAGAAATTTACAAACGAGAGGAGATGAATAAAAAAATAGTACACTTTTTAGGCATATTTAAATTAGTAATATACATCAAAGTCAAATCAATACAAATCATAATTAAGTAAAAAATAATTTATTTATAAAGTTGAACAATCATATTATACCTTATTAAAATATTATAAATTTTATAACCAATTTTAGCTTGGCGTACATGTCTTGAATCACTTATTATTCCAATGAGTTTTCTTCTCATTATTATTACTATATATTACAATACAAATTCTTCCTATTTACCTTTATAATAATAATTGAAAGCTTAAATTAAAACTTCCTGTATAATAATTTTTTCAAGGACACAACATGCCTAATTTAAATAATGTGTTCACACTTTTTTGCCTGTTACTTGATCACATAATTCTGCGAGCGCTCTACACTCATTATTCTTATGTTCTAAGGTAGTTTCTAAAGACAGAAGCTTAATTTCCATTCTCTTTATGACCGCATTCAGCTTGGAAACTTCACTGTCATTTCTCTCTGTTAAAATATGCATATCCTTATTGGACCTGCAAAAAATAATTAAAAGTAAGTGTGAGACCTCAAAATATAAAAACAAGCTGACGAAGAAAGAACAGTTGATATAATGTCAACAAGTAGTATCCGTTTTTTATTTATAAAAATTTTAAATAGAACTCTGTTGATATTTTCTCAATTTTTGATAGGAAACTAAATTGGAAAAATAAATCGGATGTCGCTATCTTGATTTGTTTTCGAGTTATTGCAAAAAAATTAACAAGCACAAACAGTGACAAAGAGTTCTTCATTTTTAGAACATATTTTAAATGATCAGTCTTTTATTTTTTAATTATAAAAAAAAGGAAACTTACTTTTCTATCTGTGCCTTTGCATGAGCTTTTAGTGATTCATATTTTTCTTCCTGGTGTTGCAGTGTCTCTTGTAGTACATGTAATTCATTTCTTAGAGTTTCTTCATTTGATTTGAAGCCTTCAATAATTGATTTGCTTCTCTCATATTTTCTAAAAGTAAAATTTCATTAATCCTGACTTTAGTTCAACCAATTAGACAGTTCTAAAGATTCCGCAGCCCTTGGCCACATTTATACTTACTGATGAATATCTGAGAATGCAAATTCTAGATTTGCTAAATGTTTTAAAGCAGTGTCATGCTCATCTTTCAATTTTTCAAATTCAACGACCTTGGCAGATAAAGCAGTTTCATATTCTTCCATTATTCTCCTAGAAAAAGAAACACTCTTATAAACTTGCTAATATGAAACATTGTCTAAATATACAAACAATAAGTTCAAAATGATCTCAACGAGATCTACTAACTTAAATTTCAGCTCTTCATTGTTTCGGGTGTTAAGTTCGCTCAATGCCTCTGCCTCTCTTTGCTTCACAAGTTTCAACTCTTGTTCAAGAGCTTTAGATGAACCATTTTCAAATTGCTTTGTCTTCTCTAGAAGTTGTTCTTTAAGATTTTTTATTTCTTGTAAATACGATTGCTCTTGCCTTAAAATCTCAGCTTGCGTTTTAATTACTATTTCTTCTTTTTGCCGAACCTCTAGTTCGAGTGTAGTTTTTGCTTGCTGTGACGCATTTAACTGTAATTTCAAGTCAGAAATTTCTTGCTGTTGAAGAGCGAATTTGTCCATAATGTATCTGTAATTCTACAAGAAAAATTTATTAATATCTTCATAAAATACACATGATCATAAATTTTATCTTGAAAATAAAACGGCCCCAAAATGTACTGCTATTTTTTAAGTTTAAAAAAGACTGCTGAAAACCCAGTCTGCAATAATGTCGGTAACTGTGACATTTTGGTAGATCGTAGATCAGTGTGTCATTAGCTCATAACAATTTAAACTAGTCTGTCATAACGTGTAGAAGAACAAAAGCCTGGTATTGCATTTTTGTTATAACGGGCGATCAATGATTCAGTCATGTAGCGTAGCCACATCTGCATTAAAACCTTAACACAAAACTGAAGAGTTCATAGGTAACAAAAATGCATTTACCGGTGATTAGAAAAAAAAATTAAAATGTGACAATAAAACAAGACTTACATGTATCAAATCTGAGTAACTTATGTTTTTATCTAGTCCGACAGCTTCAAATGTTTCGTGATCACCATTATCCAAAATTAGAGGTTTTTGGTAATCTATTTTGGATTTGTCGGTTTCAGTGCTAATATTCAGTTCATCTATTTGAATTTCTTGTTGATTTATAATATTGCTCAAGTTTAGTTTCCCAACTACTTGATGGCCACTTTCAAATACTTCGGTTCCATTATGAGAGCTCTGAATATCAAAACTGATGTCGGCGTTTTTTATATTTTTACTACATTCACGATCTTTTATTAGAGACACTTCATTTATATCGTCTTCTTTACCTAAAACGGGAGTTTCGTGGGAAGAATCATCAATATGCAGTGATTTAATTTCTAGTACATCTGTTATTGAAGTGTTGGTGTCTTTATTTGGTTCAGTATCTTCTAAAGTTGCCTCAACTTCAATCTCATTAGTAGAATTATCACAATCAACCACATTAAGACAATTATTTACGTCATAACTAAAACGATCATTTGTTTTGTTCAAGTCAGTTTCAACAGTTTCTTCAGAATGTGGATTAGCACTCGAATTAGAATTATCACAATCAATCACCTTAGGGCAATCATTTATGTCATTTCTGAAACCATCATTTGTTTTGTCCAAGTCAGTTTCAATAGTGTCTCCAGAATGTGTCTCAGCAGTCAAATTGATTACACCAACGTCACTTTCCTCTTTATTTACTTTTTCATCATCGTAATCAGAACTCACATCTGTCAAATCAACATAACTTATCCTAAGACTTGAATTTCTTTCCTTAGCATCTGTCCCGCTAGCATTTGTTAAATCAACAACAATTTGAGCAGAGCTTGAATTGTCTTTCTCAACTACAAACGTGGAATCTATCTCATTTATATCTAGCTCGTAATTTTCATTAAACGCGACATTTCCTTCTAAATTGGCTGCTTCACATTTGTCTGAAAAACTGGAGCAAAATTCTTCTGCCGAATCAATAGCAGAATTATTTCCTAAACAATCGACGGTGCAATCAATCAATTTTTCTACGCCACACACTGAACTGTTATTCTGGAGTAGAGCGTCGACGTATTCAGAGTCAGATTCATCTGATAACTCGTCACCTGCAATTAGTTCTGTTTTCTTAATGTTTGCGTTCTCTGCTGCTGGACTGATCTTCACAGGGCTAAAATTTTAAATAAAACAATTATTATTGGTAGGTAACAGAAGTAAACCCATTTGAGGTTGGCAGTAAAATCAGAGAATTGTTGAAACAACTAAAACTAGACATCCCATAAATAAATAAAAATTATGACACTGACCTCAGAGTAGGCGGTAAGAAAAACCAGAACTGCCTACCACAAACAAGTTTATTTATTCTTGGCTGGCAGAATAATAATAAGTAACTGCAACCTTACCTTTTTGAGAAAAGTGGATCAAATACTCTTAACACAGACAATCTTGACTGATTTGTAGGCTGAGGTTCATTATATGATGCACCTGAAAAAAATTACAGTAAGTGAAGAGGCTGTAATTAATGTTTTGCTAGCAAGTGCACACCTTCCAAATTAATAAATTATAAACAAATAATAATAGTAAGAATTACCAAATAATGTTGACCATAAATGTTGTTCAGTCAACCTACAAAACTTTTACATTCTTTAACCTAGCCTAACTTCAAGTGTTATTTTACTTCTAATAATTTACAAATCTTTCAACTCCATAACTCCAATAATAATCATTTTCGGAGTTTTGTAACCTTAACCTAGCTCAAGTTGAACTTCTATCTAATAAATTCTGGGAGTGACTACTGACACTGACTTGAGTAATCTAACAGCTGACCGTCAATGTCACTGTCAGTATTGTCATGCGGTTAGTTTTCAGATTTTTTTGTAAATTGTCAATAAAATCTGTTTTATTACAGATGTTTGACAATTGACATCTTTGATGAATACACCGTCTGTTTGCGAGCATCAACGTATGAGGGCGCGGCGTTGCCACTGTTATCACAATTATGTCATTTGTATAGGTATTCCTAATTCAATAATTCAAAGACACGTAGTATATTAATTATCCAACAAGCCCATAATGATGGTTATTGTCCACGAAGTTGAAACTTAGAAATTTTAAACCAATTTTGAGACCTGACCAGACCAGGATCTAACATATATTTATCTGAATTATATCTGACAACAATGCATATCAAAGACTGTGAAATTCCATCAAATTGCCCTCATATGAAGCATTAAGAAAAATTTACCGAATAAGTGAATTCTAATAAAAGTGGATAGCAGCAACTATTCATCATCTGTACTAAGTATATTCTGCACTTGGCTTTATGTAAAAGTAATGTTGATGTCGCGTAAAATAGCAGCAAGATAGGTATCAAAAGCAAAAGCTTTACGGCAAATGATTACAATAGTGATAAATATGTATAAGGTCAAGATGCTTCAAATCAGGGCTATGTGATTTCTGGTCGCGTTTCGTGGTTGGCGCAAGCGCTTAGAAACTCGTCTAAACTAAGTTGTAAATTTTAACATAGACGCCGTCAGTGTGACGTCACAGGGCGGGGCTAAGCGGTTCTGGTTCCATACAAACAAACCCTTCACGTGGTCATTGTTGTCAGTTCTCGTGTTTTTTCTTGAAGTTTCTTGAAGTCTCATTAAGAGCTTTGATGTTTGACGAGACAACTTCCATCAGAGCTGGCAAACCTGTAAACGTCAAACGTTTGTTTGTATGGAACCCTGGCCGTTGGCCCCGCCCACTGACGTCATCACTGTCGGCGTCTATTTCAAGTATTTCAACCAATGTATACTTACAATAATTGTCGTAAAATAAAGGGTAGATAGAAAAATTTAGGGATACACTGAATTTTACTGTTTCTGGGGGCAAAAAGGTAAAATCCCAAATTGGGGTATCAAAACCTGCATTAGCAAAATCTCAAAAGAAGGCAATCTTTAATTTTTTTTTTTGAAATGGTTAATCTCAATTCCTATCGGTTGAATGATAAAAGTAGATGAAACACTCTAGTTCGTTCTCAAAAATATGGGCATTTTGACATTTAAAAACAAATGAACATTTTTGTCGAAACTGACAAACACTTTTGAAGCATACAACTTCCAATCCATGGGAAAATCCCATTTTAATTTCAGAAATTTTGCCTATAATTCTTACATGCGTACTGAACTTGAACTTTTAAAATGTTAGGGTAAGTTATTAAAATTTTTGAAAATATAAAGAAATTGCAATTTTTAAATTCAAACTTTCCACAAACTTTCCAAGATGACTGCAGATCTTTCAAGATTTTTAAAAATTGAAAACAAGAAAATTTCAGCAAATTTCTGTAATCTAGGGGAGAATAAAAAAGTTTAATATATTTTTAAATATTAACATTTTTGTGCTTTTCATCATAAAAGAACTTTTATGTTACGAAGCCTAAACTAATTTTATTATTATGGAAATCGAAAATTTTAAAGCTGATGAAGATACTGAATAAATACTGAGACCTGCTTTGTTGAAAAAATAGTTTTCACTTTGCCCTAGATAATACCAAAATATCTCAATTTATGTATGAAGTTTATAGAGTTTTTAATTTCGTTGCAAAATTCCTAAAATTGACAACTAATTGATAATAATATATGTCGCCGTGGTTAGGTGTTCATTCACCAAAATTGAGACATATTCAGCTACTAATAGAAACACTTGACCAAATATTTGGAAAACTTGGCCGAATATCCCTTGCAACTTTACACATGATCATTATTTCAAATATGTAACACTTACCTTCATTTAAGTTAGGAATATTGTTTGCATTAATTACATCAACCTCATTGATTTCATCCGATGTAGTTTTAAAGTCAGTCTGGAAAAAAAAGGTGTCAACTATTAACGAAATAAAATAACCAGGACATGAATGTGCTTATTATTAAACAAAATAATGAACATATTACAGAAAAAATATAAAAAATTATAATTTTATAAAAATGACATGTTATATTAAGCCAAAACCAGAATTTGGATTCCTTTCTCTATACTGACACAAGGTCTTCTAATAGTTCTAATGAATACTTTTTAGATTATTTCTAATCATAGTAGGGGGTGAAATTAGTTACTCCCAGTATTCTTGTTTTATAGTTACTCTAATAATTTTTTTTATGAAAAGGAGCTATCTCTTTCTCTCTTTAACTATGTAGGTAAAACAAAGCCGCTCCACTCAAGTAATTCTGGGTTCGAGAACTTTCTCATAAGTATGTCATAATTAATTAGTGATGGCATAAACGTCCAGAGCAAGACTGGGAGTTCGAAATTGTTTGTCTTAATGAATTCTAAAGGGTTGTAAAAGGAATGACTTAACTTATAAATCTATACTTGTATACTTGTTTTATATATGACCAAAGATTTTTCCATAAATAAATTAATTTTGAGTTTGTTTTCAATATTTTTTTTATATATTTCGATCAATTTTTAGCCATGCTAGTGCATGAGCAGTAGTAAGCCTTGATAATAATTTTGGGTATGACCTTTTGTAGCCTATTTGATTTTATTTAAATGTGAAATGAGTATTAAAGATAATTTTAATTGATTGCTGTCTCAACACAACCAAAATCGAAAAGATTTTACATTCAAAATTTATCAGTTCTTTCAAGATATCATTTTTTGATAGTTGTTTTTTTTTGAAACAAAAACTTACCATGATGGATTCCTTTTAACAATAATGGAGAGTAAATCTGTAACAATTAAGAAACATTAGATTGTTAGAAAATTTGCAAAAATTTTAATTCCTGTAAATAGAAAATATAAAAATTAAAATGCACAGGTACAATAATAAGAAGTAAGAAAATGATAGGTACTTATTAACTTATATTATTAAGAGCAGGAGTTACAAAAAATAATACAAAAAAAATAATGTTGGTACCTATCTAATCTATTTTTCTTATATCAGAAATTTCTTTTATTAGAATTTATATGAAACTTACATCTAAAGGTCTATACATATATTAACAAATAAATGCGAACTAAATAAAAGTTGGTATTAGATCAAAACAAGCTTGAGATATTATTAGAACCACTTGGCCAAAGAAATCTTTCTCAGTTCAAGCATCACACCACAATTGATAAAAATAGATTCTCCATTCTTTATAAAATGGCACTCGTTTTTTAAGAATGATTTCTTTTCTCAAGATTGTTGATTATTTGCAATAACTATAGGGACTATAGCCAAATTGCCATTACTGGTAAGCATTATTATACCCAAAACAAATTCTTTCTTGGACAACTGCCATTTAGGTAACCAAGAGCAAAAACTACAATAAAGTTTAATAATATGACTTACCTACCTTCATAAAAATAATGCAGCTTAAGAATTGATAATTAGGTAATATAATAATAATTTATTGCAAAAGTACTTTAGAATTTAGATACGACCAGTCACCTCACCACGAAAAACTTTTAATTTAAAAGTAAAACTATAAACGAAAGGAAGTGCGAAAACAACATGCAGTTAAAGTTGAAACTTGAACGAGCGAACAGCGAACGATTAACACGATTCACAAAACGACTCGATTCTTGATTCGACTCACAAAACGAACATCGTTGATTAAAGGAGACCACGCACGTACCACTTCTACTCTAGAAGCCTGTCACGCATGCGCTATATATACAGGGTTACTGGTAACTGGATACATTCCTTTGGTGATCTGATAAAACAAGAGGTAAGGAGTAAATTAACCCCAACATGCACTATACAAAACTCAATAGATTTTGAGATATTTCGATTTTCAACTTTTCTTAAAAAAATGGTTTCAGATGTCTTGAAATGTAATTTTCAAAAAATCTACTTTAACTTTTTGATTCTTTTTTTGGCTGGAATACTTGTCCAATACTATGCTTCCTTCTGGAATAAAAAATATCCTCAGGTATTTCGATCGTGTGAAAATTTCAAAGAAAAACTTTCACAAACTATTTTTTTTAAATAAGATTTAAAAGTTTTTACAAGTTATTTTCGCAAAATTGTCAAGGCACCTTGCGTACAAATTGTTTTAAAAACTTCCCTAGTGTAGTAACTATCTAACAAGGTACGAATCTTGTACAAGAATAACAGAATCTCCCCGCTATGTACCGTTACCGAGGAACAAATCCTTAAGTCGGGACGTTTTAAAAAAAATACGGCCCTGAACGGGGGTCTTAAAATTCTCGGATCCGGCCCATCTTCAATAGGTCGTATTTGGGGGTCACGAGCTTCGTCCCTACCAAGTTTCGTCCCGATCGGTAAAACTTTCAGACACTTAGAGTGGCTATTACTAGGCTATTCCCGAAAAATCCCGAAATTCCCGAAAAAATGACACTTCCCGGGAACGGATCCCGCTCATTTTCAATAGGCATCGTGCCACGGTGCGCCTCTTCAATCGAGCCAAATTTCAACTTTCCCACATGAAAACTGGCGGCTCTAGAGTGTTTCCTAGCAAAGTCACAGACAGACAGACCGACAGACAGACATTTTTCGGGCACAAGAATACGTATACTTACGAAACTTCTGTGACTTTGCTAAGAAACACTCTAGAGCCGCCAGTTTTCATGTGGGAAAGTTGAAATTTGGCTCGATTGAAGAGGCGCACCGTGGTACGATGCCCATTGAAAATGAGCGGGATCCGTTCCCGGGAAGTGTCATTTTTTCGGGAATTTCGGGATTTTTCGGGAATAGCCTAGGAAACACTCTTAGTGTCTGAAAGTTTTACCGATCGGGACGAAACTTGGTAGGGACAAAGCTCGGGACCCCCAAATACGACCTGTTGAAGATGGGCCGGATCCGAGAATTTTAAGACCCCCGTTCAGGGCCGTATTTTTTTTAAAACGTCCCGACTTAAGGATTTGTTCCTCGGTAACGGTACATAGCGGGGAGATTCTGTTATTCTTGTACAAGATTCGTACCTTGTTAGATAGCTACTACACTAGGGAAGTTTTTAAAACAATTTGTACGCAAGTTGCCTTGACAATTTTGCGAAAATAACTTGTAAAAACTTTTAAATCTTATTTAAAAAAAATAGTTTGTGAAAGTTTTTCTTTGATATTTTCACACGATCGAAATACCTCAGGATATTTTTTATTCCAGAAGGAAGCATAGTATTGAACAAGTATTCCAGCAAAAAAAAAAAAATCAAAAAGTTAAAGTAGATTTTTTGAAAATTACATTTCAAGACATTTGAAACCATTTTTTTAAGAAAAGTTGAAAATCGAAATATCTCAAAATCTATTGAGTTTTGTATAGTGCATGTTGGGGTTAATTTACTTCTTACCTCTTGTTTTATCAGATCACCAAAGGAATGTATCCAGTTACAGTTACCAGTAACCCTGTATATTGCCGTGATTGATTTTAGTTAACCAAGTAAACTAAAATAACAGTAAGTTAAGGTTTTATTTCAGCATCCCAAAGCCATCTTTTCCCTTGATGGCTATGACCATGATAAATTATAGTATAATAAATACGATATCCTCTCGTATTAAAAAAGAATGGCTTGAAGAGCTTATTTGATCTTGTAACTTGTAAGTTGTAAGTCTAGTAACGTCTATTTTTTCAAGTTTAGGTACATTAATTTTTATTTACGGTTCATTGTCAGCTCCAATAGAAATTTTTACATAAGTTGATCATTAGCCTACGCATTCAATAATTAATCCTCAATAGGGTTTTAAATGTTTATTAGTTTAAAATTTTGCCAATTACACATCAAATAAACTTTCGTTATAAAGTACACGCATGCGTACTCGTACTTTCACGTATTTCATGACCGTACGAAAATAAATTGTTAAACAATTTCTTCATTTTATTTTATCAACTTTACACCTGAAAATATTGCTAGCTATCGAATCATTTCCAATAAGCAAAAGTGTTGCGTGCGAGTGAGAAAGGGTTCAATGTTTCGTTATTCATTCTGATATAATTATGCTTACCACGGATATATACATGGTGTCCGGGAAAATGTGGGAAATCTCTCGGAATCAGATAGAACTTAAAAAAAAGATGACAAGTTCTCATTATTTTTTTTCCTATGACCAATTTCGCGCACTATGACTCTAGAACACGGTATAAAAGTTTTGATTATATGTTATATTATTTTGTATCTCAGAATATATACCTTACTTCCATTCTATTTAGGGAGGTAATAAAGTAGATGAAATGAGAATTAAATGACTAGATTGGTCATCTACCATTTGCAGTCAACTAACTAATACAATACATTTCAATACAATACAAATGCTGAGTTGTCAAATTAATTCAATTTATACGTGTCAAAGTGCCAAATAAATTTAATTTTAATTTAGACTTAATTTTTGGTTACAGTTATCGTAACTGAAGAAAAAGTAACGTCTGCAACTCGTTTGGAACAACTTTTCCGCATACGTGTGTGGGTCCGTCACCGTCGTCTTCATCTCGACCTTTTACTTTCGTGAGGAGCAGTCACATTCGATACTTGTTACAGAATGTAAGATTCATTTCAATAACCGGTCTTTACATCACAGGACACTACCATTTTTCTCGCATATATCTTATTTTATACACAACACAATAGTAGTAAAATAAGCTGCAGTCAGCCGATCTTAACGCATCGTGCTGGCTGCTTGTTTAAAGATTGATCATGCGTGTTGGCTATAGCTTAATATAGTTACGTGTATGGCTACCTTAATGAACGATATAAGAGGCAACAGGCAGCGATTCAATCAGTACAAACCGTTAAACAGATTCTGCTTTGCGCTTGCGCCAACCAGAGATTAATTTTAAATTTACCAGAGTTACAACTAAAATTTTATGTTGTTTATTTACTTTTACTTACATACAGCATACAACCATAAATAACGAGTTGGGTAAGAGTAAGCTAATCAGCAGCATGAACGACGCCAGATGGATATTTCAATTTGACGTACCTACCTGGACTGGAAGAACGAAGTTAAAATTCATCCATTTTGCCACAATTCACATAGCCCTGAATTAAAGCCATCAATTTGAAATTTTTAGTCAGTTCGAATGTCGTACGAATTCTGACGAAAATATGCGATGTCATCTATCGGCCAGTATGCATGCAGGCGGGAACTATTTAAATTTTGAAAATATGGCATTTGTGTATACATAAAAATGAATTATCTGAATATTTTGAAGCGGACATTGTTGCCGTTTGTAGATTGGGTTATATAACTGAGGTTTAGAATTGCAGCCATATTGTTTTCTATTTTGACGTTCTAAGTTTAAAAAGTAGAAGTTCGTAACCGCAGCAACAAGAAAAACGCTTCAGGCTGCAGAGATCAATCTGCTCGTATCTGATCCGGACTGGTACAGACTGACCAACATTATCAAAGGGAAATGGAGGACGCAGCTAATGGTGGTGAGGGGGACCCATACTGCCTCCTTTAAAGGAGGGCAGTGATATAAACATCTCTGCATTACACACACAGATAGAGAGTTACCTATGACATGAAATTATCAATCAAGTCATATTATTCTGTGTGGTTCTGTTCTACATCTGCTTTGATCACTGTCTAAGCGTCCGTATGCTAAACGGAGCCTCAGCGCTTATTAGGTAAAAGGACAATCTACGATTCCTCAAACAACAAAATTCACAAGTTGCTTATTGGTTAGAATTACTCATCTCTTGATTGACAAACCCTGAATTTTTTGAAGGAACTCGGTCTAAAAGTTCCAACGAATCGCAAACCTTCTTGATGTTGTTAAAAGTTTTTTGAAACAAACTGCAACTTTTATGTAGAACTTTATAGTTTCAGGTTTCAATGGTCCTTGATTCTTGAAAAAAAGAAAACTAAAGACAGAAAGTTTTTTAAAGTATTAAGGCTTTAAAGAATATTTTAGAATTATGAGACATTATTCCAGTATAAAACGAAATATTCGAAATAAAACATTTCTCACTGGAAGTGTAATTTTCCTGGGATTTTTGCTGTTCATTTCTTTATTTTTTGTAACTGTCAACTGTCATTGTCTTAACAAAGGTCAAATGACCTAAACGTCAAATATTCTTATTTTTTAAAAGCACTTGCTTGCTCTTGGCCTTAGTAAAAGACTTGCAAGGCAGTAGTTTGAGCTTACATCATGGTCAGGATTACTTCTCATGGCTTCGATTTGATTGTTTGGAATTCGAACCGATGTTTGGTTCGAAATTTCAAAGCTTTTCCCATCCTTATTGCGAAGTAAAGCTTCAAGTTATAATGCAGTCATAATATCAAGGAATATTGCTTCAAAGTACATACATAAGAAATTAAGAACCTTTCCCGAGCATTAGGAAAAACTGCTTGGATAAAATATATTATAAACGGAACTATTCCTCATATGTACTAGTACTCAACGATACTAGTTACCTTAACGCGATCACATTTTCAAGATATAAATTGAGAATTCAATTAGGGAAAACTAAATAGAAAAATTCAATTGTTTTTTTATTATTAATCTTTCCACAATGCATAAAATCTTTATATCGTTACAAGAACTAATATCGTTTGGTAAGAGCCTTCGGACCCCTGAGGTCATGTTCACAATGCCTTGAAATGTGAACAAGTAGGCATTATTTTAATCGACAGAATTATATTATCTCAACTTTTCTATTTATACAGCACTTTTTTATTTTTAAAGAGATACAGACAACTTTCTTCTTTATTTAAAAACTGTTTTTGTTGAATAAAATAATAAAACTAAAAACAATATAATGTTTAGTCCATTTTAATTGGTTGAAGTTACAACGTACATACACAAATAAAATATCTCTCTTAATAACTAGAATATTAAAAATACAAGTTATATTTTGAACATTTCAACACAAACAAATTAAATATAATACTGCTACAATCTAAGGTAATCAATTTTTGTTTCTACAATCACAGGTTTTTTCACTAATAGCAAAAGTTGTACATAAATTATGTTAATACTAGATCCACAAAAAACGACACAAAATTGTGCTAAGTTATGAAAACTAAGAGATTTTTCTGTGATAAAGATCAAAATGAAAGTAACAGGTGTAATTCTTCATAACAGTGAAATAAACCTATTTTAAACATACGACATCTTGTGATGATCTAGGAGGAAAAATTTTGACCTTTTAATGAAATAATAGTCTGCAATTTTATCGTTCAATTTTAGTTTGACAGCAAAAGAGTTGAACAAGTAACAGGATACAGGAATATAAATTACAAATATAAGAAAAACTACTATTAGACCGAGACAATGAATTCAAAAGAACAAGCGAGAAACATAATTAAACTAGAGAAACAATTAAAATTGATACGTGAACATTAAATACATGAGTATTAGTATAGAAGTTTTGAAACATAGAAGAACAGTCATGTAAAATAAAATAAAGAAGTTCCTGCTACAAAAATATTCTTATTAACTTTTTAATAAATAAATTCTACTATTTCATTAAGAACCAGTCTTTGAAGATACCTCAAATTATAATTCGGGTGCTTATGATCTTGCTTTATTTTTAAAGAATAATCATATAATCACCTAAAAACTAGAAAAGGGAGGGTCGGATTCAGATCTTTGAGTTTAATTTTCTATTTAATTTATATGTTCAATAAGACCATCAAATCCAGCCCACCTGTGCAAATAAATTTGTTTCTCCTTAAGACTTTATTTTCATACTAATTTTTCACAAATTAATACGAACAACAAAAACAAAACAATAAACACCAAGCATTTCAGCTATCTTCAATCATGTCAAGAATTAAAAAATATATATTTATTTAATAAACTTCAGTAGTTAGACTTGGATATCATTAGTGGTCAAACATTTCACACTTCAAAGTAACTGCAATTCTTTGAACCATTAGTAATATCCAATTTAGCCCTAACAAATTTTTTTCTTGGCACAAGATAACTAATATTTGAAACTCAAAGGAAATACCTGTGTTATTTCACCGATACCTTTAGAAGCACCTTCACGGAAGAGCAATCTCTGCCCCACAGTCACATGCTCTGGATGGACTTTAAACTTGAAGAGCACGGATGCCCTCTCGTTGGTGTGGATGCACCTGTTGGCAAAAATGGCAACAACTACGGCAGTCTGACGAATGTTACCGATATGTGCGGTGGTTTGGAAACCAGGATAGATCGCAGTGGCGTGAAACAGAACTGACACGCTAGCCTAAAAAAACAACTTAGGTAATGAATTTTATAAACACAAAATTGCTTCTTATGAAAGTTAGTTCTTTATTAAAATTTACAATTAGCTAAAAAAGTGATTGCTGAAGATTTAAGATGTACATGAAATATGTTTGGAGCAAATCTCCAAGGACCGTGACTAAACAGCCAGGAATTGCTAAAAATGAATGCTTCTTAACATACCTGAAAGTACATACATCCCTTAGCTGGCTCATCATGGCTAAGAAGCACCATTCCATTGCGCAGGTTGTTGACATATGTATCCAGGCACACCGCAGCTGCCTGACCGGCCCGAACCATGCGACATGGAACACGGTTGCGATGGATGGTCTTAACGGTTACTTTCTGAAAGGTGCCATCCATATAAGGCCCAATCTGCATCTTAGTCCCTTCAGTTATTACACCCTTGATAAGAAGGCCACCAAGTACTTGGCCAACATCACCAGCTCGGAAGTTCTCATCGATTTGGAATTCTGGAGACTCCTATAAAAATCAATCGGATTATTAATAAATTGACAGGATTTTTATTTTGGAGACACAACTAAGCCACTAATGCAAAACATGAATTCATAAAAAACTATCATTAATAAAAATATCAATAAAATTGAAAAACAAGTGTAAGAAAGTACAGCCAATCTACTCAGATCGGCCTAGATAAGTATAGCTAGTACACACCATATAAAGAAAGTAAGCCAAAGTAAAAATTTTTTATTTACCAGCTCGAGTCTCTCTTTCTCCTTGGAACTAACCCCAGGTGGTAGCACATGTAAGAACCTGGTCAACAAATCCAGCCCGGTCCCGTCAACGTTCGACACACAAAATATTGGGACAACATTTTCGGTGAGCTGATTAGCACCAGCGGTGAT
The DNA here is from genome assembly GCA_910589415.1 of Malachius bipustulatus. Lineage (NCBI taxonomy): Eukaryota > Metazoa > Arthropoda > Insecta > Coleoptera > Melyridae > Malachius > Malachius bipustulatus. The sequence goes on along the minus strand of OU342639.1, from coordinate 31,619,487 downwards.
GACATCATCCACGTTTCGGATCACCAAAGGCACCCGTCGGCTACCCACCTGCTTAAGGAACGACTCGAGGTTCTCCAGAGTCTTCTCGGGCGTTGCCAGGTCCACCTTAGTGATCACGATGAAGAAAGGCACATTAAGAGCAACAGCAATGGCCAGGTGCTCATGAGCCATGCCTACCATACCTGACGTGCCCGAGATCTGAAAGAAAAAATTTACCTTTAATAAAATTTATTATCCACATTCATTTTTTGTATTGAATTTTTATTATTATTTTTAATTATAAAAAAAATACACCATATCTTGTAAGACTTACGACAAGCATAGCATGATGAGGAGAATATCCAGAGAGTCCCTGTATAGTAGTCCTTATATACTTCTTATGTCCTGCCAGGTCCAAAAATGTCACAAGTTTTGTTGAACTATCACATATCTCCTCAGCGGTAATTAGTTCACTATAACTATAATTAATTGGTTTCCCCTAAAAAATAAATAAATGTAAGCTAAAAACAATCCAACTGATTACACTTACCTGAGAATTAAACCCTAATATTTCATGAGATATAGAAGAGGTCCGTCCACTCTGAATTTCATGCAGATGCCTGAACATGTTCAGCCTAGCTCGGCCTCGACCGTTATCTAAGTGGCCTTGAGTCAACACACCTAGAAGAGTCGACTTGCCAGCATCAGCATTGCCAAGCACTGCAATGCGAATTTCGATGCTGTTCTGATCATCGGGTACCTTGCGGACCAAGACCTCAGCAATACTGCGACCATTGTCGAGTGTGCGCTGCCGTAAGATCGTAATAGAAGCTCCCAGTTTTGTGGCCATTTGTTCTAATGTGTGGAGACTTTCGTTCATGTCACATTGTGTCAAACCAGCCAGAATTCCACTATCTTCGACTCCGATCTCATAGATAGCTTCGCCATTTCCTTCGCGTAGACGCCATTTCAACTGTAAATTAAATTTATTCTTTAACAAGTAAATTAAGTCGTTAAGCAGGGACGAAAAAAAATTTCAATCATCTACAGTTAAGTACCGGGTGGTCCATCACTTATGTCCACCCCCGAAATAGAGGTTAATTTTAAAGATAAAAAATTGAAACTTTGAGGATTTGTGTACTTGATATAGGACCACATAATGGCATAATCAGATTAATTATTATTTTTTTAGTTGATACATAGTTTAGTTTTAATACATCGATAGAAATCGATTAATAAAATTAAAATCGATCAAAATAAATATCAAAAACCTAATTACAAGCCTTTAATTAAATAAAATACTTAAAATATGGAAATCACAGCTAGAATGATTGATTTATGGAAGCAATAAAACTCAGGATTTTGAAGGGCTGGTATAGCACAAATGTTAAGTAAACATATCCTAAGTAAACATTCATAAAAGAAGCCCCATTCGAGTTCAATGGCACATTCTTCTGACTGCTTTGAAGATTATTTATGGTAGGTACCTACCCTCATTAGATTTGTCAGTTTTATTACTCTACCATATATCAATCATTTTACCTGTCATTTCCATATTTTAAGTATTTTATTTAATTAAAGACTTGTAATTAGGTTTTTGATATTTATTTTCATCGATTTTGAGTTTATTAATCGATTTCTATCGGTGTATTAAAGAAAAATCGAATTTATTTTGGTCACATTAACACCAAATTACAGTTTTTTATCGCCGATGGCTCAACTAAAAAAATAATAATTAATCTGATTATGCCATTATGTGGTCATATATTAATTAAACAAATCCTCAAAGTTTCAATTTTTTTTCTTTAAAATTAACCTCTATTTCGGGGGTGGACATAAGTGATGGACCACCCGGTACAGAAGAAGCTCGATTATCCGAAGTAATGTGGACCAGGCACATTTCGGATAAGTGAAAGTTCGGATTAGTTTTCAACAAATATAATATAAGATAATGTAAGTACCTAAGTTTTATGCCTTTTTATTGTTTAAAGATAACTTAAAAGTTAAAATAAGAATAAATACGTTCAATTATTGCTTTTAATTTATCTATCATTCATTGTTACGATAGTCTTTTAACGCTTTTTTTTAATTTTTAATTTTTTTATTCGAGAATAATATATCTGGCTAAACGGAAAAGTGTGAAGGCCATTAAGAAATAGAAAAAGAAGAAGAGTAAAATTGAAGGGAAATGATTTTTGTCTATGCCTTTTATCATTATGACAGTATGAAAGTTATATAAAAAAAGTTATTTATTAAAACAAAACTCTAGCTCTAGCACCAGTAGTTAAAAAGGTAAGAAGCAAAACATAAATTAATTATGTTATTTCTTTTTAATTTTTTTCTAAACATTTTAGAAACACCCCGTATAATTGAGGAACAATTTTTCCAAACAATCTGATGGGAAGCAAAGCTTACAAAACATAACAATAGCAACAGAAACAATAAGTACTTACATTATCTTTTCCACTTGTTTATTTCTTGACCTCTGACCTTTAAATTATCTATTAAGTATAAAATTTAATAAGGAACACAAAGTGCAGACTCAGTTCAAATAGCTTCTTAGTATCAGATCAAACTGACATATCAACATAATCATTGCAATAATTTTTTCCATAATTGTGATCAATAATGGAAATGAAATTTCTGGCTGCTTTATTAATATTAATTACACATCATGTTTATCACTGTAAAGCAATAACTGAATCCGGTGGACCTACTCCAATAGTGTTATGGCATGGAATGGGAGATAGTTGTTGTTTTCCGTTCAGTTTAGGAGGTTTTGCAAAGGATTTAAACAAAACAATTCCTAATGTATATGTACACTCATTAAAAATTGGAGATTCGATCATAAGAGACGTGGAAAATGGATACTTCCTACACCCGGATAAACAAATACAAGAAGCATGCGATATAATCAAGAATGACACTCGTTTAAGTGACGGTTTCAATGCAATTGGATTTTCACAAGGGGGTCAGTTCCTTAGAGCATTAGTGCAGAGATGCCCGGATGCAAAAATTAAAAATCTCATTTCGTTAGGAGGTCAACATCAAGGCATCTACGGACTTCCAAATTGTGGTTCTCTTTCCAATTCAGCTTGTGATTATATCAGGAAGTTGTTAAGCCATGCTGCTTACTTGAAGTGGGTTCAGAAAGGATTAGTGCAAGCAACATATTGGCACGATCCTGTCCATGAAGCCGAGTATCAACAATATAGCACTTTCCTTTCAGATATAAATAACGAAGTAACCATAAATCAAGACTACGTTGATAACTTACAAAAGATTGAAAATTTAGTTTTAATCAAATTTGAAAATGATACCATTGTCCAACCAGTCGAGACAGAATGGTTTGGTTTTTATAAATCTGGCCAATCCATAGAAACTGAAACTTTGCAACAATCAGATTTGTATAAAAATGATCGTTTGGGCCTCAAACAAATGGACCAGGATGGAAAACTACACTTCCTGGGAACTCCAGGAAATCATTTAAGACTTGAATGGCAGTGGTTTGAGGAAAATATTGTTACTCCATACCTTCAAAATTAAATATTGCGTGTAAAATATATAGTGTCCCATAATTAGTGGCCAATCTGCCTGATTTGGGCAGACTTTGTAAAAATTAATAAAACATTGCTTTAAAATGTTGTTTCTTTCTCACTCACTCGTCCATTTCTTATTGCTCTCTCTTTATAATTATTGTCAGATTGTACAGATTTGCAGCTATAAGATTTCAGTGTAAAAAGGGAAAATAAAGTAATTTACTGCTACATTTAGAAATTGCAGAATAATAAATTGAGTGCTTATAGCAAGTTGTAATAGCATTTAACCAAATAAAAAATTAAACCATCAATAAGTTAGTTAGAACAAAGAGAACGGCTCAATTATTGCTGATGAATTTTTGAAATGTCGATGATAAGATATCAGTGAAACAAAATGACAGCTGGACAAAATTTTAAAATAATAACTGATAGTATAATTATGTTAACTGTAATACTGGGTAATCCTGTACAATCTGTCGCTAAATTTTACCCTACCATACCTATCAATAAAAATAAATGCGTCGTAAGTCAGGTCTTTGGTCAGGGTAGGGTTTTTTTTCCCTTAAAATGGCCTTGAAATGAAAAAAAAAACCTACCCTGACCAAAGACCTGACTTACCGAACCGGATTTTGGAGGATTTATTTTTATTTATATGGTAGGGTAAAATTTAGCGACAGATTGTACAGGATTACCTAATACTGTAGTACTAGAGTGACATTTACTCACTTGTGTTACAAGATGTTCAAATCGTTGCTTCGTTGGATTAACAATTTTCAACTTGTACTCAATATTTCCAACTTGCGGTTCCGGTGGTAGGGCATTCTCATTCGTGAGATCAAATTCTTCATTTACACATTCGTAACAGGAATTAGGATCAAAAAGGCTTAAAAACGTATCCATGATACCTAAAACAATAATTATTTCATGGTCAAAAAATTATATCAAACATAGTGAAAGTGAAACGCGCCAGATTTAAATTGAATAAAGTAATTTACCAAATGTTTTGTTTGCTGGTATACAGTTACTGTTTATGTACTAAAAATATAATCCAGGATTACTAGGTACCAAGATTATTTTTACTGCAACAAGCAGCAATAAGGATATATAAAACCCTGCAGTCTGCAGTTCCTGCAAAGCAGATTGCTGCATACAGGAAAGAATTTGATATTGATATTACACATAGTGCTTCAAAATTACATCATATCTCGCAAAATAGATAGAAAAAGGTGAATAAAAATATTATAACTACCTGTATTTAAAAATCTACTGTTTGTTCCATCAAATCGGGTTGGATAAAAACCCGCAAGGCTAGCGACACTAGTATTAAACAAACAATAAACACTGCAGAATTTACAAAAACATAAAACAATTCCACTACACTTGCAATACTTGCATCGTTTTTATTATTAAATCGGTTCGTTACTTTCGTTTATATTTATAAATATGTTTAAAAATACAAAACGATTTCCATTCTTTTCTTTACATAAAGCAATAATGACAGGAAGAGACTATCTGTCTTCTGTCTATTGTCTACCTGTCTAAGAATGCTATCAGATGTCAAATTAGGTTGTCATTTAACAGAATTCGAGAAACCTAATTATTCATTTCTGATTAATATGCGCGCAGGCTGCGTTCTGAGCTTGTTTTTCTGACGTCACACGATTCAATGAGATTGATAATTTTACGCATCTCTTTTTTATTATCAAGTTTAATCTTTATTTTCATTTTGTCTTTTAGGTCCCTGTTGATGTTGACAAATAAAAAATCCAGAGATATAGGGGGTCCATCGGAAAGCCCGGATGCATAAAAACTCACAAATAGGCAATACATTTTTAATGTATGTCAGTCTTTTTTGACACTGTAGGGTTTGAGTACTTTTCTGAATATATTTGCAAAGAAAACGATGTAGATACCTATTAAAAAAAAAACTAAAAGATTTAATTTGATCTAAACAGTTGAATTTCGAACCTCAAAAATTAGAAAATAAAGGCATTAAATCAAAATTATTAGAAAGTGGGCAGTGATCTTATGATCCAGGTAAGCATGCCTTGCGCTATTTTGTAGGCCCTTCTTATTGGTTATCTGAACCAGGTATACACTATTTACACCAAGCACAAAGAGTAATATGCTTTCTTGAATCAAAAGAAAACTCCGGAAAATTTATTAAATCTGCATTGTTCATATAAATCATCAAATAATAGCAAACATGAAACTGATGCCTCAAAACGAGTTTCCTGGTAAGTCGGTCTCATGCGCAGCCTACAAAATAAATATTAGTCTTAGCTGTCACCAGGAATGGTCTTTTTCTTTTTTCAATGTTACAAGTTTGTAATACCTACCTGCCTTATGCCTCTTGACGAGTCGTTTGTCTTTACCGGTTGGGAAGTTTATTTAACTAAATAAATGCACTCGGTTCTTACAGCTTAGATTAATTTCAGTGCAAATTCCTATTTTATATTCACGATAATTAGTAAAAAGGTGAAAAACTTTGTATAATTTTTAATTGAATGTGTTAAATTAATACAATGTAATAAATAATTGAAACATAAAAGTCACTATATTTTGAAGTATTTCCCTCTTGGGTTCATAAAAAAAAACATGAATTCAGACACAGACATTATTTATTTACCATTTACAACTTGCCTATTTAATAATTTGATTATTATTCAACACTTAACCTCGACTATGTACACAAAGTTTTAACTTAACAGTTAACACTACACACCCTATCACTAACTGTACAATTTCATATAAATATAAAATATACAGTAGCTTGCTACCCCAGTTTTATAATCACCTTCAACTGGATAACGCTACCTAAAAGGAACCACTCATCGAATTGGCAAAAATGTTTTTAGTGCACCATACTTTAGAAATTTTTTGTTTTTATTTACTCGGCAGTGACATGATATGGAAGAATAATTAGTTAAGATTGTAAATAAAGAACTGAAAGATCCGACTGACTGCGTTTCAGTTAAAAGTTGAAGTTAAATGCAAAAAAGGCAGAATCAATTGGTGTTTTGGTAATGAAAGTGAATACAGACAAGGTGTAGTTGCTATTAATGGAAATTAAATTAGGTACTGTCCAACTTTTATAAGAAGGCGAGAAGCTAGACCTGAACTGCGCATCTTGTGACTTTATAGCTGTTCCAACGTATCAGACTAGAAATTACATTAATAACGCATTGCACATAATACTAAAAATACGTTAAATGATAAGTACGTAGGTATTTTAAATAAATAAGATACCTGAGATTTTACATGTTCGATGATTACTCAAAACTTCGATTCCTTTTAGATTAGCGTTATTCAGCTCACCATCTCCGAATGCGAATATTTGTACAAGTTGTATCGGATTACTTATATAGTGCCATCTGTTGATGAGTGAACAGTCCAGATCCCTAAACTCAAACTTACCCTGTCCAGAAAGAATTACATTCTTACTTTTGACAGACTGTGTGATAAATAACCAACAATTTAACCAAAGCATTATCTGCTGTAGTTAACTAAATCGAATATTTCGCCATTAAATCGGTTTTTATTGTGCCTTCGTTATCTTTACATTTCAGAGTGAGTGATGGAACCAGGCACAGAGCCGAAGTAAAAAAATGATTGTAGAAATTAAGATTACACATCTTTCAGTTAATTGATTTATCTCCCTCACTATCCCAAGCTAATACATAGGCACCTTACCTATTCGTTATTTTTTCCCTATTCTTTGCATGGTTTCTTTCAACTAATTTTGAATTGAAAACTTACAGCAAATAAAACTTTGAATAACGCTTCTTAAATCAATATTAATAACTTCATAAAACACAGCAGCCCTAATATCCCGGTAGATCAGCAATTTTCTCCATTTCAACATTGAAAGAGTAACACAGTTAGATAATTTCAAATTCTTCAGTTTCTAAGTCGTCCGTCTCAGAACCGCTCACAGAATACTCCAACTCAGAAGGAGGCAATTTTTTTGGAGACATCCGAGCATCACGGCTATATCCGTCGCAAAACATGAACATGGGATACTCTGTTGAAAATGAACTGGTCTTTATAGGAGGAATAACCACCTGAAAAACAAATTTCGTAACTAAAAACGGACCTTTTAAAAAAAAAAGGAAAAAAAACTCTTACAGGTTGCACAGCCTCGATGACTTTATAAAATTCATCTTCAGTGCTACAATAGAAACCAATGCAACAAGAGGGATCAATTTTACTTATGTGCATTTTTCTGGGAGATCGGCAGTGAAAACTGGATAACGGAAAATCCGGGGCCCATACATCAACCACTTCTTGACAGTAATGTGGATCCAAATGAATCAATTTATCATCTGCAATGAAAACATGTCGATTAAAATTGATAACCAAAAGTTAAATTGATAAAAACTTACTTTGGAAACCAACAAAATACAAAGAATGTTTCGGTCGTCCGCCAATTATTCCGATGCACTGCTTAATACTAAATAGTGTGGTCAGACATGGCGAATAAATCGAATTAAATTTTTCAGCTCCCAAACGTACAGGGATCAACAGAATCAATGACTTCCATTTCCCATTTTCATTTATACATTCTTCTAAGACATCTCTTATGTATACTGTGAAAAAAAATTATAAAGTTTCTTGGAGAAAAAAATAAATAAATAAAACTTACCCGTGCAATCTTGAGCTACATAGACGCAGAGATCATCAAATTCATAATTCTCTTCAGCTGCCACTTTTATCGCTTGTCTGAAATAAAATTTAAACAATAGTTAAAATCTTCACCAAAATGACGACTTGTTTGACTCAACGCACCTGAACAAATGAGCGACAAAGCCAGGACCATACCAATCTCCGGCCCTTTTCCCGAAAGCTTCTCCAAGCGACACCAGTGTATGTATCGAGAAAGGACTGTTCAATGAAGGTTTATCTCCGAACCATTTTATGATTTTTCTATGATTCACATTATCTTTGAACTGTTCCACGGTGACCAAATGTTGATCTGGGTTCCATCGCCAATCTAAAATCAAAAGTGTACCTGCAACTTTCAATTTTTTTCGGGTACAAGAAGAGCAGCTGAAAATATAACTTCTCTATTTATAATTGGCCCAGGAATACGCTCTTAGATTTAGATTTAAATTCATTGTGAGTGGGCCATTGTGATACCTCCACTGGGACCGAAGGTCTATTGTGGCTCACATCTAGTCGCGCTAGTGCTACATATTAACCCCATCAGGTCAGCCTCTTTGAGGAAGCTGACCATCTTGACTGTTGTTAATGTATCTAGGTCCTCCGGACTTTAGAAATTAGTTTTCTAACTCTCAGTTTGAAATTTAAATAATTATATGTCTACTTTATCTAATACAACTAGAACTGAGCAAGACAAGACACTCTGGGCAAAACTGATAAACTGAAGCTAAAGAAACATGTCTGCCTGATTGTTTACATGCATAAGAATTAAAGAGATATAAAGAATGATTGAAAATAAAATGAAGTTTGTCACTCAAATGTAACAATAGTTTTACACATGTTCTTCAATTTATTGCATCATATTTATCAAATTAATACCAGAGTGTCTATGCTTCTGAGACTTTATTTTGATGCCATATCCGGTGTGCCACATGGCTTGAAAACCTAGAAATTATCATGGCACGTAAAAAGAAGAGTTTCAGCATCATTTATGAATTTGTCTCTCCATGATGATTACCATACAAGTCTCTATTTAAAAAAGCCAACAAGAACTTTTTTCAAGTTAATCACAAAAATACATTGACTATGTATACCTGATGTAGGCGATTCACAGCTGTTTCCCAACATATTAAGAGATCTTGTACAATTGCGATGATTATTAAATTAATAAACTATAAGTGAAAATTAATAAGAAATCTTACCTCTTCCTAAAAAATGCAATACCAATGCCTGAGCTACCATCATCTGACCACTTCGTATCATGCAGCCCCAACCACAATCACTACTGTAATTGGATCCATTAAGTAAAGGAAATTCTCGTCTATAAGTCATCCAAACTTTACTAATGAAGTCTTTCTTAAAAACTTCTAATCCTTCATCTTCGTTATCTATAATCTAGAAGATACAAAATTGTAAATTTTTTTTAGTTCCGGGACTGTAATAAGAAAGATCCCGAGACTTCAAATGAAGATAAATAAGATATTGATATTACAAATCTTTATCAAATTACATAACAAAATTCGTTTCTGGATTTCCATAACTAAATATTCTACATTCTAGTTAAGCAATTAAGTTATTCAACATCATTCATAAAAAAAGGATTAGGAGATCCTTAAAAAATGATAATCATTGAATCAAAATAGAACAACTTACTTCATTTTGACTTTGGTATGCTGCTATATCTGTGCCCAGTTCCGTTACATCCGAAGATGGGCTTTCTATTCTTCGGTAACATTTACCCAGAAGCCAGACAGGCGATTCTTTTGAAAAGTTGGTTTTTAATTTCATTCCTGTAATGAGATATTAAAAATTAGCGATATCTGAAACAAACAAAAACCACTCAAAAATCAATCGATTTTAATTTATTCAAGCTTCATCGGTCAAGCAGAAACTACAGCTACAGTTTGGCACTTTCAAAGCTTCACAAGTTAAGTGAAAATGTCGTTTTATGAATATTTTTTTGGACATTTTTTCAAAAAGGAGAACAACTACATATACAATGGAACATTAAAATTTGTGACATTGTAAAATGCATTTTTATTTAGTTACGCCTTATCTAATATTCAATTCTATTTACGTAAATTATTACTGGGACCTATGTTATTGTTACTATCTCGACACATATCAGAATACCAAGAAAAAGTATTGTTTTCAATGATAAGTATAATGATTAGTTATCATTATTATGACTTATGATCAATTGTAATGATATTTATGAGGGAAACAAGAAACAATATAGGTAAATAAATAATTCTTGATATTCAGGTAGAGGGTAGATATCTAGTTTTTCTTTCCATAATGGACTGTTTTCCTCATTAAATTTTTCGCTACATTGGTTCTTCCTCTTTAATGATAACAATACCTTTCTTTCTAATTTTTTTTTAATATTTCGTATACATATAGGTAATCACAAAAAGCGTGGACATTTTTTTTTTAATCGAATTTTTCATATTAACAGCAGATAACATTCTTGAGAAAAATTGCAAATAAGAATGGAACGTTGAGTTGAGGTTAATTGATACCCGGGGGAAGATATTATATTGACTAAAACTTTCAAAAATGGTTTATCCTAAGAGAAAATATGTAAACACAAAATTTTAAATAGTTTCAACGGAGATATAAGTTTTTAACCTGCCTGTCATAAGACATCAGTCAAGGAGGTCTCTGCTTGGAGAAATAACTGAATCGGGGAGTGCTCAAAGACTGCTGTATCAAATTGGGACAAGGCCACGATAGCCGTGTCATATACGTAGCTCAGGTATAACCGGGCAAATCTAATCACTAACGATCATCAGCAAAGGTAAGTAGGTTTTCCCAGGATATCGTAAAAGACTAAGTACTAAAAAGTATCAACTTACCAAACTTAACATTGTTCCACATTGAGAGCAAACGATTTTTCACTTTGCCTTCGACATCTGAATATATTCCTTCATCTTGAATTTGAACTTTATTATCTGACGAACTTGATGGTGAATGCAATCCTGGGAAAAATGTAGATTTTTCTCTTGCTACTACTTGGGTATTCATGATTAGGTGAAAACTGATTACTTATCAGACTACATAATATTATGGCCAAACTCGGCTCTCTCCAAAAAATTTTCCAATTTCCAATTCTAATAATTAAATAATTAAAGTGGTAGAAAAATTCTCATTTACAGTTTGGAGTGTTTCAAAATGCTATCCATAATCACCTTATTTATTATTTAAACTGTATGGAAAGGATAACTCAGACTAAAGCAAAATATTAACAATAAGACTGTTTTGGAGTTGCAATACAATTCATGGACATGCAAGAGTAGTTATTTGGTAATATAATTTAATTTATAATATTTTAGATTTTACGCGACCAATGAACCGAACCATAAACTAGCACCACTCTCTAGCCACTACTCACTACTAGCACTAGTACAATAATAATAATTACTATTATCTATTATTATAAATAAATAAAAAATATTATTCATGCCAGGAACACGTCTTTTCCTTCTTTAATAAATAATCGACCTTCGAACTTGTGTGCATTTAGTCACATCACAAACAAAAAAGTTGACAATCAAGATTCAAGGCTTGTGTGTATGGCGTGGGGGTAATACGTCATCTGTTATCACGAAGACCCGTGATGGAAATGATAGCGTACTCGGTTTTTCTCTCGTTGTTGAAAAAAATGCGTGGTTGAAATACTTGTAGCGTTGTTACTTATTCTAAAAGTAATTCAAAATGGCTAAATATTATTTTCATTAACAAGTATTAAAATAATAAAACTTTGAACTTGAAATAAATTTAAATGAAAAATAGATTTAATTTGGGTGAACTTTGTGAACTATTTAAATAAAGGTGAACTTTGCTTGAAAAGTATTTAATTGCTTGCATATTAATTAGGTATTTAGCCAGAAAACAGCATAAACTATTTGCAACTCTGTTTATTAAGAGATGTCACCAGATACCTACTCTTTTAAAATTAATTTCAATTCAAGGAATAAATATGTTAATAATATTACGAAGGACCATTAGGTGCTTTCAATACCGATTGATTCAAACAGGTCGTCCGTGTGACGTCTATCTAATTTATCCATATATCTAATAACACTTCTTATATTGCTAGCGCTCGTGAGTGGAAGTGTCACAGTGACAGAAGGACAGCAAACGACTATTTCTATCTGTAATTTTTTTAGAGTATTAAAATTTATTGTTTAAAAAATTTAAAAGAGTATTATTGTGCGCAAGCGTTATGAGTCTGGTGGTCGAATCAGTCGAAACTGACGTGGTATTTCCGTCCATCCCCAGACCCGACTAGCAATACCTATAGTAGTATTAAATATATGAATTTATCAACTTTGGATAACAACAGCTAATAACAATCCAATCAGAGATCAAAAGCAGAAGGCGCATTTAGTTGTGCCTATGTGGTAAAAATCCTGCTGGTTTGGCTGACTCAATACTTGTCCTAAGAGTTTACTTAATCTAAGATTCGCTCATTGACGTGTTGACTTGACAGCGACCGGCAAGTCTTTTTTTCGTCAAGTACCAAGGAGATTTTTCTTGCGTGACATCCAAATATATCTAATGATTACCCATTATTAACGTCAGACATGCAGACAGTTAAGTATTACTAATTCATGTTACAATTACTGCCATGTCGAATGTAGCTGTTGCAAGCTTGACGTCATAGGCTGCGCAGTGACATCAAATAGTGTTTGCTGACATTTAGAGTTGTATTGTATACTGACAGTTCTGACTTCTGACATTCCTTTCTGTTACCTGTTCCCTGTCCAATGCAAGCCTTCTTTTCTTTCATATTAGTTATTTCTTTTCTTTCGTTTCCTGCGTCCTGCCTGCTGCCTGTGTGCCTGTCTTCAACACGGTCGCGTCGTGCGTAGTGGTAGTTCGTTTGTCTTGTGAATGTGCCTTATAAAATTTCATGATTAAAAACTACCTTAATATTAATAATTATTGTAATCCTTAATTCGAGACCGAGATTTTGCCTGCGCTTCCCTCTTTCCTTCGGTGCGTATCCAGATTAGAGACTGGAATTACTGTGAATTTGGTGGCAAAGCTAGTGCCTAGTTTCGGTTTATTTTATTTCCGCACTCAATTACCTAGATAAGTGAAGTAATGTAAAACATTAATATAATTATTATTATTGCTGTGGAAAATTAACCCCTTCATGAACTTTCCCGCCTTTTTGTAATCGTTTTCTACTCCACTCATCACTGTGTGGGTATAGTATAAATACTAAAAATGAGCAGTAGGCACGAAGGTATGTATATTGAATGTTTATATTTTGATCTGCTTTTTATACATAACATGGGGATGGGCATGATTTTCAGGGGTCAGCTGCGACGCCTGCCTGAAGGGAAATTTCAGAGGCAGAAGATACAAATGCCTTATTTGTTATGATTATGATTTATGCGCTGCTTGCTATGAAGCAGGGGCCACCAATACAAGACATACCACTGACCATCCGATGCAATGCATTTTAACCAGAGCTGATTATGGTAAGCCTTAATATTCACTTAAAATGTTTTGTGAATGTATCCCTGTCTAATGTCAGTAACTCCCTGGGAACTCAATTCAACAGCTTTCTCCTGTTATGAATTATTATTTATATACCTTGCTTTTGGTCTCAACTAACTACCTACAGTAGAGTACCGCTCATCCGAAGCATATATGTTATATACATTCATATTTCACATACACAATTTTATTATTTCTTTTTAACTAGGTGTGCATGTAGAAGTTAGTCTGTTCGGATTATAAGGATTTGTTTGGACGAATGTTGGGACTGCAAGAGGATAATTAATTTCTTTTGAATTTTGGTGGGCTGTTCGAAATACAACGATAATCGGATTAGCAGGACTCTACTGTAGTTTCTCTTTTGAAATTTCTTTTCAATCATATTCCAAAACTAAGTTACACTCGTTGGCAAGGCTCTCAGTGGTCTGGGATTCTTTCATATTTGGGAACCTGTACGCAGTCAGTGCTGAGTCAATAATTTTAATGTTACAAAAGTTTATGATGATCCTTTTTTATTGTATATTGGAAATTTTGCCCTGCATCTGCACAAGCCTAACATAAATAAAGTTTGTGTAATGTGTAACGTGACACCAGTGCTCTGTTGCAGAAACAATAAATAAACTAGTTTGTCAGATAATTAAGTACTGATATTAAAATAATGCATATTCTGACAATATTGTTACGGATCTCACAATTATGAAATCACCACTAAAGTCTGCAAATGCCTTTATTCTCCAACACAATTACAACTTATAAACTTATAACCTCAAGTCAATCTAAATAATCAATAAACAATAAACATAATCAGCTGTCCTCCTGTATCCACTCACAGATATTACACTACTAGTCTATACTTCACAATCCACCATTCAATATATAACACCACTAGATACTGTCTTGTCTTCCTCTTATACTTCAGACTTCACTTCCAAACATCCAAGTTACTACTGATCCTTCCATCCACACGGCGGTTCTTATACATATAGTCCCCTGACGCACGGTCGAAACCTCTGGCATGACAGTAGGCACATTCTCGTAGATTGTAGAACTCACACTGGCCGTCAATTCCTGTCATGTGACTGGAACTGTCGCGAAAGTATCATTTCCTTGCATGGGCTAAATCATTATAAGAAATGTAAACAAACAATAAATGCGAAACTGGAATTTTTAATAAACAAACTGATAGAATTTTTCGAGAGTGGAGGAGGGAACATCGGTCTTAACTATGTAGATAAGACAAAATCGCTCCACTCCAATAATTTTGGGCTTCAAGCTCATTGGGTTCATTCTACCCAGATTATACAGGGTTATACACTGTATATGTCACGAAAGATTGTGCCTATATCCCATAATTAAAAAAAAAAGTTTTTGGAGTGGTTAGAGACCCGTTAAAGGAACATTTAAGTTTTAAGCAAAAAAAAAAAGTAACTTCGAGATGAAAGTGCTACTTGTAGAATCAGATGCGGAACTACAAAAAGTACATTGTCCAATTCAATTCTGTTTATTTAAAATACCAAAACGATTTTTGAGAATTCTGATGGACAGGCTGTTGTTTTACGAACACCAATATTTATTAACACGTTCGCTGCCGCTGCACTATCCAATAAATAGCCCCAAGAGCCAGCAGTACTTTTTGATTACTTCAGTGAGCTAGTATGGTAGTCTGCTTAATTTTGATCATACTAGTCGTAAAATACAAATTTCCAAACGAAAAAATGATTTTGAAAAAATCACGCGCTAGAGCGTGGGCGGCACCTGGGGTCAATAATCCTCTCCAGGTGCTGCTCCACGCTCTGGCGCGTGACGCGAATACTTCATTTCTATATTCAAATATTCATGTTTTCAACTAATTTTACTATTTGTTGTAATTTTTTAATTTTTTAATGACTGCCTAATAGAAACTGAAATAAGAAAATCAGAAAGCACAGAATTTCAGCTTTATTATGAAGGGATGAAAATAAAATGTGTCTGTAAATCCTAAATAAAAACACGCAGTTGTAATTCCAAGAAATATTATTAAGTCTCATTCAAAGGTAATAGCACTAATGATAATGCTTTCACAAATAACTACAATAGTGTATTCAGTTCTCATCCAGATACCTTATACCTGAAAAGCTATAAAAATGGCAATAAATCAGATAGGATCCTCGCAGCCGAGCTTCAAGGCCGAATATTGAAACCACGAACGTAAACATATTACTTGATCCCTTTTCTAGGTGCCTGCAACAGCAAATAAGCCTATAAGCAAATGCCACTTGCAGAAAAGCATAACCGACTACAATTGTCCAGGTCGCGCCAGAGCGTGGCCGGCACCTGGCTCAAGTAATGCGACCACGCGCCAGCGCGTCGTCGGCAGTGAATGTGTTAATTTTTTGTAAGACCGGACCTGGATTTTCCTTCTGCCTATCATGTCAAACGTTTGTGCAGTGAAATCGAAACTTTTTCATCGAATTTCAAAAAATTATACAGGGTGGTTTGTTAGCTATGACCTTGGAAAGAAATTGGCGATATCCATAAAACACCCTGTTTCTATGTTATTTAAGGACGTGAGACCCGTTAACCATGGGTTGTTTAGAACCACCTCGGTGTCCTCTATCCACAGTTACCGTTTGTCCATTCACCAAAGAAGAAACACCCTGTATATTAAAAGTATCAGGAAGCCTTTATTTCCCAAATAATATATTATTTCCGAAAAAAAATGGAAACAAATTGCGGGTAATAGATCATTCTTATCCTAAAACATGTAGATAGACCGAACGCGAAATGAAAACTCATGTACATCATAGATTCGCAGAAACGCTAATCAGTAATAGCCAGTCCTGAAGCAATCAAAAGGCGAACAGGTTAGTTTGCCTTTTGAAGTTAGTTATTTCATAGATGTCGGTTATCCTATATCGTATATCGGTCCGTACGTTCTGAAAATCAAACCGAAACAATAAGAAGTTTAATAAGTAAAACAAAATTTATATATACCTGCCAATAAAAGGATGCATTAGCCCTTTTGTATGATGTAAGTATACACCTGACCATTTTTGGAATATCTTATAAACTTCTAATTATGACAAATCACAGAAAATCGAAAAAAACAAAATAATATTATGGAAGTAAACAACCTTTAGAATGTAAATATTTACATCTTTACTTATCAGTCTGGTGTAAAAAAAAACATATCGGGATTTCAGTGCTGTGGTTTTTTCAGTTTCATATGTGGTGTTGCTGCCAGACTGATAATTTTATCTTAAAAACCTATACTTCACATTCCTGCTCAATTATTATTAATAGTCATTAGTATTTTTTACTGCTTAGATATTAAGTAATTTGCATTACGAATAGGTAAAAATTCAGGAGTGACTCATTAATTTCTTCCCACATTCTGTAATAGATGCTTTCTGAAGAATTATTTAAATCAATTAAAAATATTTGAACAATACAATTTCTTTATTGCATGTCTTGGGTTTCAAATTTTAAAACTGGCAGCACAGCTTTAGTTAGCTTATGCTTATGTTATTGTTTATGTTATTATTTATCTTTTATAGAGGGAGATGTTTGAGACAGTTTACAATGTAAACAAATCGGTCTATCTTTATTGTTGTTAGTCTGAGGTATAGACCAATATTCTGATGTTGCAGGGATAACTTGCAAATTTGAATTTATTATCAACTGGTGATTAGTAAATGACTAATGAATCTAAAATAATTATTATTGACAAATTCTGATAATTTTTTTTAACTTTAAAAGATATGAGATATCAGTTTGATTAAAACTGATGAGACTAAAATGCTTCATTGATTATTATTAATAAGTAGTATGTTCCATACTATAAAAATGCATTATTTAATTTTCAGAAGTTTATTATGGTGGTGAAGCTCTGACAAGTTTAGAAATGCCACAATCTTATACATGCCCGTATTGTGCTCGCATGGGCTTCACCGAAACCACCCTTCAGGAACATGTATCTGCTGATCATGCCGATACTTCTTTTGAAGTGGTAAGTACAACACCAAATAATCCCGACTTGCACTTCGGTAATTCGATTTTCAGGTGTGTCCATTATGTGCCGCTATGCCTGGTGGCGAACCAAACTTAATGACTGATGATTTTGCCGGGCATCTTACACTGGAACATCGCAGTGGATCCCGCGATTTGATTTCCTTCCTGGACGAAGGAATCGGAACCCGTCACGGCGTGAGACGCATGCCCCATGGAGGCCACTCCGGCACACATATCGGTCGTGGTGCCGCTACTCTCCGCCCGAGAAGATCGAACATGCACTTCAGGTACACTCTTTTATTATTATCATCGTTCTCATATATTACATTTCTGTTCGTTTTATTTTCGGTTTTTATAAACACGTTTATAACTTTCGAGAAATGCATAGAGATTATAGTGAACATAATTCCAAAATAATAACAAACCTTAGGTGGTAAAGTGATAATAATTTTAGCCAATTAGCATTAGTGTCAGTGTTATACCCTAGACAATATCTGGCAGATAAAGGGGGGAAGCGCCAAAAATACACAATCAAATCCCTAAATATTTACGAGTTAGGAGACAATAAGAACAATCGAAATAATGGAAATTTACAACTAATAACAATAAACTACTCATTCAAGTTATGCTGAAACATTGAAACCAATCTGTCCATGTAAGTACTCTAAGTAAGTTATATAAGTAAAAAACAATTCACTGGTCCCTATTTTTGCAAATAGCTTTCTTTAATTTATTCATTTATGCTTTATAGGGATGCAACGAATATTAATTTGTGTCATTGGCCAAATACGAATATTCGGCATCGTCAAATATTCGGGTTTATGTGTTACTCTTATATCACGTCACACCATTTCCGACACTGAGAACCCGATTGCTCAAATATCTAAGTAGTAAATTAAAACTCCAGTAGGTAATAAAATAATAAATAATAATAAACATTTTGCTTTGTAAAACCAGAAAAATGTAGTCAACTTCTTGTATTACTTTATTAACAAGGTTATAAATACTATGAGTATAAATTAAAGGCTTCACTTTATTTCTCTCAAGAAGAAATCTATTGAAACAAATTAATTTTTGTAAATAATTCAGGTAGGTACTTAATTCGAGAAGGAGAGCAATTAATTAACTGGAAACATACTTAGATATTTTGTAACTTTCAGTCACAAAAACAGAGACATATTCGGCAGCAAATTTAAATATTCGACCAAACGAATATTCAGTAAAAATGGCCGAATAGTTGCCGAATATTCGTTGCATCCCTAATGTTTTTTGTTGCTAGATTGCATGACAATTTTATTGGTGGCGTTGTTTTTATCGATTTTCAATTTACAAGAAATTACATGAAATTGAAAACGATTCGCTGGTTTTTATTTTTGTAAATAGCTTTGTGCTTTAGATATTTGTGTTGTACCTATGGTTGCATTACATAAAACTGAAAAGAATTCTCCGGTTTTTATTTTTGTAAATAGCTTTGCTCTGTAGATATTTGTGTTGCATGGTTACATAATACTTGATAGTCTTGTAGTCTTGAACTCGTTGCATGACCTAAAAGAAGTAGGTAGATAATATGAAGCACTTTTTTATAGTTAAGTAAATAATGTTGAGGAAAATAATTATAGTAGTTACAGACATTACCTGCATCATAATTTTTTTTAATTTTTTTTATTAATTTTTTTATTGAAAAGAAGATGCTTTGGCCAGAGAGAACAGAATATTTTTCAGTTGCACTCAATTACCAATAGCTGCAACATAATCTGATAGTTTCAGGTCTTCATTGACGGTAAGTATAATGCATGTGCTTTTTTGGGATACGTAGGTGTGGGTGGCTTGTGCATAGTTGTGAGTGTTTGCCGCTTCTAGTAGAGTAGTTAGAGCTTTAGAACCATGAATTGACTTTCGTCACAGTATGATAATTTGAATGATTGTATGTTATTTATGTGAGATCCGTTCGTGAAAAGTATAAAATTGGTATCATGGTTAAAATAAATTATCTAATATTTGAGCTTTCGTGGGATTCAGGTTCTAATTTTAATTTTTCCACTGACGGTAAATTATCTGTAGGTTAGTTTTTAGATGCTCGTGGCGTGGAGGCGTGATTACTGCTGCAATCTTGCCGAGCAGCATATGATCGGTTTGCATTTATTTAATTATGAGAGGGTTACATCTGTCTCGATTCACTTAGCACCATTTTCAAACAAACTTTGCATTTTTATCTTTTATATTTTTAACTTATCGCTTTGGCGGTCAAACAGTGAATAAAAATCATAATTATTATGTGCTGCTTCAAATAAGTTATTATTCTTAATCGGTAATAATTTGAAATATCTTTATGGTTTCCAATCAAAAGATTTAGTTTATAATAAGTCTTTACTTAAATCAGTCACAACACAACTAAATAACTATAGCGAATTAACAATAACCTTCAAAGTGCATATAATAAGTTCTTCTTATTTACGCACACTACTCAACACAATTATGCTCTTCATTTCTACTATTTCCAATATCCACTTATACTGTCACAATCACTGAATTACCTTCTTATCCTTCACCCTGTTATCTACTCTGTGCACCGGTGGTTACAGTCGCAGAATATCTGATTACGTCAGGTCGCGTTCGAACATTCGTGGAATTATTCTGGCACTCTGTATTAGAATAAAATAGAATTGAATTAGAATAGGATTAGAATTAGAATAGAATTAGAATTAGAATAGAGTTAGAATTGGAATAGAGTTAGAATTAGAATAGAATTAGAATGTTCCTGTCATGTCAAATTATACAAATCATACCAATTGTTTAAAAAAAAATAATTGTGCTAAATTAAATACTTGTATACAGTGTGTCACATTTAAGATGAATACACTCCTGTATTTTTGATATTTGAAGGAGCCGGGGTTAGAAATTTTATACAATCATATTTTTGACTGTAGGTTTTTTTTTATTTGATGAGCCACACTTTTTACGATATCTAACTGAAACTTTATCTTTAAACCCAGCCTATTACGTCTTTGCAAAGAGGGTGAATTATCAATATTTTACTTTGCGTTATAGATATCAAAAAAAGTTACTTTTTTTGTTTTAAATTGTGTTTTTACCTTGGATGTCCACATGAAATTATTTTTTTAAATTGTATTTTTTAATTTGGTAATTATTAGAGTGCCATGGAAAGTAATAATCAGACAGTAGTGATAAATGTGTCAAATTATTACTTTCCATGGCACTCTAATAATTATCAAATTAAGAAATACAATTAAAAAAAAAAAATTTCATGTGGACATCCAAGGTAAAAACACAATTTAAAACAAAAAAAAGTAACTTTTTTTGATATCTATAACGCAAAGTAAAATATCGATAATTCGCCCTTTTTTGCGAAAAGGTAATGTGCGGGATTTATAAAGATGAAGTTTCAATTAGATATCGTAAAAAGGGTGGCTCATCAGTATGTATGACTGTACAAAATTTTGAATCGTGACAAATGTCACAAAGACAGGGGTGTATTCATCTTAAATGCGACACACTGTATATGCAACAAAGTGAAAAAGTTCAAATTCCAAAAGAACTTTGAGGTAAGCATCAAAGATCGAGAGGAATGGAAGCCCACAGACGGCAACAGGCTGGTTGGAACAACCTGGTATATACCGTGTGTCCCTGGATAGGTGAAACGACTCTTATAAAAGACAAAAAATTTTTGATTTTAATTTTCATTTTTTGGGGTTCAGCCCTGCTTGGTTAAAGAGTAATTTCTAACAAAATTTTAGTTTTGAAAAGTCAAGTATGCCTTGGAAATTTCCAAAAAGATGTTTTTTTCTGTTGAGTAAAGTGCCTTTTATGTGGCAAATAAGAAAAAATGTTATTTGAAAAAGTTGTTGAGAATCAACATTTAGGTCCGCATACCAAATTTCAAAATCATAGGCCAACTTTGATTTTTTACATTTACTTTTATGTTTATTTCACAAATCAAAGAATTTAATTTGTAACAAAGACTGATATTGACAGATTGCTATTGCTGTGGATTCAATTTGGTTTTTCCATGGCAGTCTTTGTTACAAAATGAAATTCTTTGATTTGTGAAATAAAACATAAAAATAAATGTAAAAAATAAAAGTTAACCTATGATTTTGAAATTTGGTATAGCAACCTAAATGTTGATTCTGAACAACTTTTTCAAATAACATTTTGTCGTTTTTGCCACATAAAAGGCACTTTACTCAACAGAAAAACCGGTTTCTTGGAAATTTCCAAGGCATGCTTGATTTTTCAAATCTAATATTTTGTTAGAAATTACTCTTTAGCTAAGCCGGGCTGAACCCCAAAAAATTATAATTAAAATCAAAAAATTTTTGTCTTTTATAAGAGTCGTTTCACCTATCTGGAGACACACGGTAGACGGGTCAAAGACCAATCTAGGGACTAGAGCCGACAAGACAAGTTTAGGAGAGAAATAAGTAAGATATTGTAATTAATGCAGACTTTATGTAAATTGTTAATTGGTAAGTAAATTATTATTATTTTTATTATTTTTATTATTATGAATCAGTGGTGCTAGAGGGAACACATATCGGTGGGAGGACAACAGAAATTTATTTCTAACAGCAGATTTCAGATAGATCTAGATGGATCCAAGACATCTACAGGAACTGGAGCTGGGGGTGTGCAGCACTGGCTCGAACAGTCACCACGAGCCTGGGCCTTCAACCACTTTCCAGGGTGCGCTGATGGATCCGAGACATCTACAGGAACTGGAGCTGGGGGTGTGCAGCACTGGCTCGAACAGTCACCACGAGCCTGGGCCTTCAACCTCTTTCCAGGGTGCGCTGATGGATCTGAGACATCCACAGGAACTGGAGCTGGGATGTGTGCAGCACTGGCTCGAACATTCGCCACGAGCTTGGGCCTCCAGACAACCACTTTCCAGGTCGAAATCTTTGCCGTACAACTTTGTGCACAGAAACAGGAAAAGATGCACTGCCACCACAATTAACTCTGAAGCAACTCAAAGAGATTGACATAATGGTAAATGGTGATCGCAAAATAGATATTTTTATTATTATTGTGGTTCCTTCTAACACTTTCCCTTCCAAGCTGTCATGAGCGATTTTATTATTTTTCTTCTCACTGTGCCAAAATGTTTTTCTTTTCTACACAATTTATTAGGACAAAACAATTAAATTTTTGGGTTGTACGACTTTGACAATGCCAAATTATCCATGTTTTGAGATTTCGGTCATATTGACCGACGTGGCGTGGTGCGGTTAATTTTGTCGTTCTGCGCCAGGTCGGTCATGCGAGAACCACACTAATAGCAGTGTTGTTGCCAGAAGAGAGGGGAAATAATATGCGCGCACGTGTTCCCTGGGACTGGGCATTGTTGTTTTCCAATTCCTATTAGATTTATGCTACTTCCATTCTTTTACTCGCCAAGCATGTCTTCACTTTCAGCATTCGCAATTTTATACTTACGAAATACGAATAAGCTTTTTTTCATCAGTGATTTCTGAAAATGTAAAAAAATTACTGTTAGTCACGATGTATACTCACGGAAGAGGAAATGATTTTGTTGTAAGATATATCTGACGAAGACACTGGACACTCGGTCAAAGACGAAAATTAGATTCATCAAAGTTAAAAAGATTCATCCGAGAAACGCCATAAAACCTCGTGTTGTGTTGCCTTCCAATGTTCCTAACACTTCTACTTCAAATTCATATCGACCCAGTACATCAGTCAGTGAACAAGTCAACAGCTCTGATCAGTCTTCACTGAACCGCAAGTCTCCTTTGAATTTATCAGAAGACAATTTCAGTGAAGATCAAAGACAAATTCAGAATGGAGATAATGATATCTGGTTTTTACCACTGGACCCTAATTTTGTGAACATTTTGGTGTAAACCCGGCAGTTATTGATGAACTAGTGCAAATCAAGTCAGAAGATTTTTCCAAATGATTGCAGACCAAACCAACATCCACGCTACTCAGCAAATAGAAAAAAGTTCAGATATCTCTCCTCCGCACAACTCCATAAGTGGGAACCTACAAGCCCAGTAGAAATATAACACTTTTTTGGATTAATCGCTATTATGGGATTGGTGAAAGTCCGACTGATCGAAGACCATTGGACAAAAATTCTCTCTATCATCCTGCACAAACTGTATGTGTTGATGAGTCGTTCACTCCTTTTTGAGGAAGGCTAATTATGCATCGAATACCTGAAAAGAAGCGCCACAAATATGGGTTAAACTGTTTGAGCTATGTACAGGACAATACAGGGTCCTACATTAGTGCGCTGTTCTTTCCTAGCGGCTCGCCCGTTGTAGATATAAAAAAATATGTGAGAGAAAAGTTGTGTGGCTTGAACAGACCTGTAGCCTAAAACTATTTTCAGCAATGAATAGAGGCCCCATATCGATGTACGGCATTTAATTTTGTTATTTTAAATAGGACATCCTGTATATTATTACATTTTTAGATTGTCTGAGAAAAGCCAGTAAGAATTGTTTTCACAGTTGGGATTTAAACTGAGTAGTTTATGAGTTATAAACAAGTGAAAATCGCAGTTTTTTTTTTTTAAGCAGTTTACATGTCTTAACTTTTCATGTGGTATCCTATCATGTGGATGAAATTCTTATATAGGGTGATGGAAAATTTGATAGAATTAATGAAAAATTTGATAATTTTCATCACCCTGTATAACAATCTCATCCACATGAAAATGGCAATTTTCATTTGTTTATAACTCAGAAGTTGCTTACTCAATTTAAACTCGGAAACCATTTTTACTGATTTTTCTCAGATCATCTAAAAATGTAATAATATACAGTGTGTCCTACTTAACAAAGTTGTATGCCTATTATTTAATTTAATGTAATTTAATGTATAATAATTTAATGTATAATTTAATTTAATGTATGAGAAATTTATTGTGAAAAATGGGAAAAAGGGTAAAATGGTTACTGTGTACTGTAGGTAGTAGGTGAGACTAATATTATCTTGTATTGTAGATTGTAGATAACATTGCTAATAAATTATTATTATTATTAAACGGACAACTGGTACATTAGTAACGATCCTGCTAACCAGCTTTTAGATAAAAGAACTCATTTAGTGGGAACATTAAGGAAAAATAAAAAGGGTGTGCCAAAAGATCGCCCAAAAATAAAACATGAAAAAAGGTGACATTTTTGCTAAAGAAATTGGTAGAGGAATCACTGTACTAAATTGGAAAGATGAACAGAATGTCATTATATCATCAACCAGACACTCGAACGAAACCGTTGATGTACCTAGAAAGAATGGCGGTAATATTACCAAATCTAAAATTGTAGTTGACTACAAACAACAAAGCAAAATCTTCAGTTGATTTTTCTGACCAAATGGCAGCATATTCTTCACCTCTCCGAAAAACTGTCGAATGTATAAGAAATTACAAATATTATAAAGAATTACAAAGAATACAAAGAAGATCAACAAATAATCGAAGAGAAGAGTCCGCCACACATTGGTCAAAAAAGAGGGAAGGCCGTTGACATGAGACAGCATTGTTGTTACGAAAAAGCAGTACAAGAAGGAAAGGGAAAAAAGTCGCTACATTTTGTTCCGGAAGTCCCAATGTACCGTTCTTGTGCCCAGAGTACTACAACAGACTCCACAAAAATATTTGAACTAATAAAAAAAAATTGATTTGTTTAGTTTGTATTATTACTTTGTTTATTTCAAAACATATATTGCATTTATAAAATAAGTCTTCATAATAAAAAATATGTTCAAGTTATCTAATAATTGCACCATTGCTTGCACCATTTGCTTGCACCCCCCTACTCCTTCTCCTTTATCAACACTCTGTTATTGTTTTTGTACACTTACTTACTTCTGTATAAGCTAACAACAATTGAACAATAATAATATCGGATTTATTCCAAACTTTATCAAATTGCTATAAAATCAAATGTTTCACACTGCATGTCGAATTTTTTAACTAAATACTAAATAGCTACTCTATTCAACCATGCAGCATGAATCTCCCTGTTTAACTCTTATTTTTAGTATGTAAATATCATAGAGGGTAAATTTTATTATAGAGAAATTATTGTTAAAGGCTGAATGGCACCAATAAAAACGGACTGGATGTTTGAGTATGCCTTTTTTTCTTTGGGGGTCTTCTTTAGGACCCCTTCAGGTCCCAGTCGTTGAAATATAGAAAACA
The DNA here is from genome assembly GCA_910589415.1 of Malachius bipustulatus. Classification (NCBI taxonomy): domain Eukaryota; kingdom Metazoa; phylum Arthropoda; class Insecta; order Coleoptera; family Melyridae; genus Malachius; species Malachius bipustulatus. Next base: position 31,593,606 of record OU342639.1, on the reverse strand, counting down.
CATTTAAATTTTTTCTATTTAAAAACTTTACATAATCGATATTACACATAACTAGGTGGATCACAATTAATTTATTTACATTTTGATACAGAGGGCTAGATGGTTGTTCACTAATCTAATTGAATAATTTTTCTTGAGGTAACATGTGTTTTTCAAAAGGTGTTAGCTTGGTTGCAACTGGAGATTACAAATAACTTACACCAACATCTCTTGGAAAACACATGTTACCTCAAGGAAAATTGTAAAATAAAATAAGATTATTCAATTAGATTAGTGAACAACTATCCAGCCCTCTGTATCAAAATGTAAATAAACTGATTGTGATCAATCTAGTCATGTGTAATATCGATATGTAAAATTGCATGAAAAGTTAGCTCCAGTTTTCCAATGAAATGTTAGTTTTTAATGAAATCCTCAACAACTATTCATTCGCTGTCCTGAAGAAGACCCCCAAAGGAATCAAAACATTGACGTGAATAAATAGAGTACTCCAACATTTAGATTTTTATTGTTGCCGTTCAGCCCTTAACAAGCGTTTTTAGCGTAATGTATAAAAAAATTTACATTAATTTTGTGTTATATTTAGGATTGGTTGCACAAACATAGTGATGGGTTTACAGGAACGAAACCCTCGGGAAATTCCTGGAACTTTTTCTTGTAATTTTCTTGTGATCTCCGGGAATTTACCACAGGGTAACAGCTACTAACAGTACTAATATTTTAATTATTATCGGTAATCAATTCTTCCAAAAGGGAGCAGAATTTATTTTCAACAATACTGCCGTGTTAACCCTAAACGCCGTATCTACATTTTAGTAGTTTTGAGATATTTACGTTTTTGTCTTTTGCCATCTGCCGTTCACAATTGTTATCTTTGAGAATCCTGATTTTCCATAAGTTATTATTTACATGCCTAATTTTATTTAGTCGTATTCTTTTTTCTAAAAAACTGCAGTTTTTTTCAAAAAATCACTTACGGCAATATATTCAAAGGAAAAATAGATAGATTAGCCGTAAATGAACTTACCGTTTTTTCAGTTAAAAATATCTTATACATACTAGGAGCTGTTGCCGTATACAGGATGATTAACAATTCGATGCTCACCATTGGGATCTCGGAAACGGTAAAAGATACAGGGTGGGTTAAATTAGAGAAAAGTTGCACAATTTTATGCTTACTAAGAATCTGAAAGAAAATGTATGGAAACTTCAGGCGTTGCTGAAATATCCTGCAAAAACTTAAAAATGGGGATTTATTATTTCAATCATATCTTTTTTATTATCGAAAAGAAATTAAAATATTTTTGTAGGTTCACATAAATCATCAAAAGCTATCATCTGTCATTTTCAAAATTTTCAAGGACTGCTAGATCGCAGAGTTTTCATAGTCAACTTTTGTTTTTCTTATAGCCGCCATATTGTTTTTTCGTGTTATTCGCTATTAAAAAATTCAAGGAAACAATCTATCAAATTAAAAAAAAATCTTAAAAATTTTATTCTTTATTCGCAAAAAAAGAAAATAATTTCACCGAATAACTTCAATTATGACGTTGCGACTTGATATTGCTTGCCTTATGGGTTTTTTTAGGTTTCGGTTAAACAAAGGTTATTTTTCCGACAAAAGAAGAACAAAAATTGGGAAGAAATTTTTTTTTTGAATGTGATATACTGAAGTTTCAGAATAGTAGGCACTAAGTTCTTAGAAATATTACGGACTTAAAGTAAACACATTGTTGCCAGCTTTTAATTCTTGGTGTTTTATCATTTTGTATTTTTATCATTCACATGCAGGTAAATGGTTGTAGGATAAAAAATACTGTGTTTTATTTGTTGAGTAATTTTTCTGCTATAATAATTTCACAACATCGATATTTAATAGCAAAAGATGTAGAATTTCAATGAGGTTCGGTCCCTTAAAATATAATATATGGCAACATTACAGCAGTGTCAACAAGTACAAAGGAGAAGCAGATCCAACTTGCAAACTTGCAGTAAGGTAAAGTAAGATGGATATATATCGAGCATGCTGCCAGTCCGTCCAAGGCAGCTCCGTATTCAGTGGCGTATCGTTCATGCTATTTTCGTGAGGGGCTGCAATATAACATTTATCGCTCCTTTAAATCCTTAATATTTTATTTTTATGTTTATATTTGCTGAATTATTGAAGCATCACAAAAATTAAAAAACGCATGAAAATGAATGAAAAAGAATTCGCGGCAGTGGAATAACCTGAACAAAAAGAAAAGTTGTTTGTTTTGGGCTGTTATTGGATGTCGATCGGGACTTGTATATTTTTCTCTTTCTGTTTTCTGGTTGTCAGAAAAGAAAAATTAATATTACCGGGGGAAGAAGATTCTCGACTCTCGGGAACAACAAAATTTTGAATATTTCATATTGTTCATAGACAATCTGTGAAGTAATTAAGAAATACAAGCTAGAAAAAATCAATATCTTACTAATTTGTTAATAATTAGTTATTAGTTAATTATTTGGTAAAATAATAATACAATAATGATTCCTGTTTTGGGAATGAACTGAGTTCCAGGATACAGAAAAAGTTTAACTATAAGAAATTTACGGAATTACCATCCCGGAAAAACCCATACCCGGTCGACAATAAAGTGCATAATTAGTGGGGATAGCTTGGTTGCTTTAAGGGTCGCTCATCAGATTTCCTGTCTGAATCTTATTTCTCAGTTCTCACTGTGGTGTAAACGGGAAAGAAGCAAGCTTCTTTGAGTGCCGAAGTGAAATACTGTTTAAATTTAAAGTTGTGAGCAATATGGAAGGCGAGAGCAGCCAAAGTAAACGTCGTCGTACGAATTTATCTACAGGAGAAAAAACTATTATATACAACGTGTATTGTGGACTCCGTGAAAGGAATCAAAGTATGTTGGTAAACGATGTAGTTGCTTTGTGTAGTGATTTAACCAAAGTGTCAACTAGGAGTGTACACCGAATCTTGAAAACTTTCAAAGAGTCCAAAGGCGGAACAGAAAAGGTAGCTGAAAATATTGAAACAAGGGGGAGAAAACGCATTGACATTGATGATGACATAAAATACGCCGTTCGGAGAAAATTTCATTCGTTCTTTTTCCGAAATGAAATTCCAACATTAAAAGCAATCGCTGCCGAAATCAATTCGGATGACGCAATGCCGAAAATATCGCGACGTGTCTTATTGCGGACATTAAGACAAATGAACATAAGGCATATGAAAAGGCAGAGAAAAAGTCTTCTTATAGAAAGAGAAGAAATAATTTTGTGGCGGAGAAATTATTTACAAAAAATTCGAGAGTATCGTCGTGAAGGGAAGAAAATATATTTCTTAGACGAAACTTGGCTGAATCAAGGTCATACTGTTTCGAAAATTTGGCAAGATTTGGAAATAACAAGCCGTCGACAAGCTTTTTTTGAAGGTTTTTCCACAGGACTAAAAGCGCCAGCGGGCAAGGGGCGGAGGCTCATAATAACTCACATAGGTAGTGATTCGGGTTTTTTGGAAAACGGATTGCTACTTTTCGAATCGAAGAAAACTAGTGACTACCATGAGGAAATGGATGCGGAAAAATTCGAAAGCTGGTTTTTAAAAATTTTACCAAGCCTTGAGCCAAATTCGGTCGTGGTAATGGACAATGCTTCCTACCATAGTCGACGATTGGAGCCATCGCCAACAACTGCATGGCGAAAAGGTGACATCATTAACTGGCTGGCTCAAAGAAATATACCATTTGATGACAACATGTTAAAAGTGCAACTATTAAACATCGCAAGGGCACAAATACCTCATTTTAAGAGATATGCTGTCGACGAATTGGCTCGCGAGTGCAACATCATTGTACACCGCCTCCCTCCTTACCACTGTGAACTGAATCCTATAGAACTTATTTGGGCTCAAATAAAAAACCAAGTGGCGAAACAAAACGTGACCTTCAAGATGGATGAAGTGAAACGCCTGCTAGCTACTGCAATAGGAGATGTGACGGCTGAAACATGGAGAAACTGCATCCGACATACTACAAAAGAAGAAGACAGAATGTGGGATCTAGACACAATAGTTGATGTTTCGGTTGAGCCATTAATTATCAACTTGAACGATAACGGTGATCGGGATAGTTGTCCATCATCCGACGATTTTTCTTCTGACGATGACTAAGGTACTATTTTTTTCCTATTTTCTTTGCTATTTTTATTTTTGCTATATGCTATATTATTTACTATATGCTATATTATTTGGAAGTTTACAATTATATTTCTCAATAAATTCATTATTGTCTGAACCTATTTTGATATTTTGCGTCCGCCACTGAATGCTCCAACTGAGCGCTTATACGTCACGACCACTTCCGAGAACTTAGTGCCTACTATTCTGAAACTTCAGTATAGATTATTTATTTTGTTTCTTAGATTTTTTTAATAGCGAAGGCATGAAAAACAACATGGCGGCCATAAGAAAAACAAAAGTTGACAATGAAAATTCTGGGATCTAGTAGTCCTTGAAAATTTTGGAAATGGCAGATGATGCCTTTTTAAAGTAAACCTACAAAAATATTTCAATTTCTTTTCAATAATAAAAAAGATATGATTGAAATAAGAAATCTTCATTTTCAAGTTTTTTCAGGATATTTCAGCAACGCCTGAAAAGTATCCATAAATTTTCTTTCAGATTCTTAATAAGCATAAAATTGTGCAACTTTTCTCTAATTTAACCCACCCTGTATCTTTTACTGTTTCCGAGCACTTATGGTAAATGCACACACAATTTTATTATTATGTATTTTTTTAACGTTATTAAAGTACCTAAGTACTTTCGGTGAAACAATTATTATTGTATTATTATTACTTTTATTATTATTCTTTGAAATAAATGAAACAAACTACGTATCTTACTTGGTTATTTTCTAGATACGGCATTTTCGATCAGGATTACTCATATACGTATTAAATTTATTTAACATTTATGCCGTATCTGCATATTATGCTTACAGATACGGCAAACTTCCCTAATAAAATGAACATACGGTAAAATGCTCTAGAGAACTGATGAAACCTGCAAATACGGCGAACTAAATTAGCGATTTATAGCTGTTAGGATGGAGATACGGCGTTTTCGCTTATGGTAATAGATAGAGAATAGAAAGTCCCATCAGAACATCCAATAAGCCGAAAATGAGAAAATTGTCACTTACGGCGTTTACGGTTAACACGGCAGAATATCGGATCAATATTTTGTTGATACATAGCATGCAGAGAGAATTTCAAAATCAGTAATTATCTGACAGATTTCTAATTATGTTTGTGCAACCGGATTTATTCGGACTAACAAAGTTAACCGGTAATTAATTGTTACCTCTCGGAATTACGAGATTTTAGTCCATTGAGCCGGATACCTTTTGCACAGTCTGAACTATGATAAACAAAACCAACAGCAAATGTTATTACAGGTCAGAAGACCCATGGATAAATTGGCTTAATGAGTTGCCTCCTTTGGAGGAGGAGTTACCTCCTTACACGCGGAGAGGTGATGGCCACTTGGTGATGTCTGGTTTAAGGTGAGTCTCCAAATCCTCTATTTTTATACTTACAAGAAAGTAGAAAAATTATTTAAATAAAAAAATGTTTCATTATTTATGTCAGTATAAAGTTATTTTTGAAATTTAAAATGATTCCTAGTTGAATCAGCTTTACTCTCTACACACCTCACTTTTATAGATTGTATGCTCTCCACGCTAATCACTTTTATATACAAAGTGGTAATATAGAACAGATTGTTACGGGTCTCACACTTATAGAATCACCATGTCTTTATTCTCCAACACAAATACAACTTCTAAAATTATAATCTCAATCTAAATAATCAGCTATCCTCTTGTCTATACTTCACTGAGTCACAATTCACTAGGTGTACTGTCTTACTCTGTATACTTCAGCTTTCACTTTCACGTCCAAGTTACTACGACTCATTTTCAGCCACGGTGGTTCTTATATAGTTCCCTGGCGCACCATCGAAGCCTCTGGCTTGTCAGCAGACAAGTCAGTTCTCGTACAATGCGGAACCATTCTGGTATCATTGTACCTGTCATTTCCGTATTTTATGTATTTTTTATTTAATTAAAGCCTAGTAATTCGTTTTTTGATATTTCTTTTTGGTATTGAAGAAAAATCGAATTTATTTTGACCACTCTACCACAAAATTAGTTTTTTTTACTGCTGGTAGTCGAACGAAAAATAATAATTAAACTGATTATGCCGTTCTGTGGTCCTATATTAATTACACGAATCCTCAGAGTTTCAATTTTTTATCTTCAAAATTAACCTCTATTAAGGGAGTGGAGATAATCGACAAGACATAATCGATAGTATATAATGATGGTGTTAAAGTACAGCCTCAAATACTGTACCGATTTTCAAATTAAATTAATGGACTGTATTTATTTACGATATTGCCTGAAAATCCACCTACCTTCTCGAACTGAAGAGTGGGCTTCCTATCCTAGGCCTAGGTGATGGGTGATGAGTCTGGCTCCGATGTGGTCTCCAACGAATAACAGTGTGAAAAAAGACTTGAAAGGCACCACTGAATGCAAAAACAATAATTTTGTCGCGGCGCACCGAATTTCTTTTGGTCAGCGAATCTGACTCCTAATACCGACGATTGCCAAGTGGGCGTTCGATCTGGTACTCGCTGGTCCGATACGGCGAGTGGGGTTATCAGGCAATATATAACCGATTCAAATTAAAATTAAATTAACGACCAATAAGGCACCTCTGTACAGTGGAAAACCCGCAAAAAAAAACAAAAAAGAAAAGAATAGCTATCTACAATATTTACAATTTTGGGGCTTTAACAGATGGTTTAGTTAAACCGACTTCTTTGAGTATTTCAAATTACAATGCCGAATTGAAAGATTTTGATAGATTTAGATTAATGTATTTGAACCAGATAAAAATGAATTCCGATAAAATATTCAACAGAAACTGTATTACAGGCATGAATCCACTGGGCCATTGTATCAGGGGAGCAGAGCATTGCGTGGTCGCACGCCACCCATGCCATATATGTATCAGGTGGGCTGCGCATTGCGTGGTCGCACGCCACCCATATATATGTATCAGGTGGGCTGCGCATTGCGTGGTCGCACGCCACCCATGCCCATCTATGTATCAGGGGAGCAGCGCATTGCGTGGTCGCACGCCACCCATGCCATCTATGTATCAGGGGAGCAGCGAATTGCTTGGTCGCACGCCACCCATGCCATCTTTGTATCAGGGGAGCAGCGCATTGCGTGGTCGCACGCCACCCATGCCATCTATGTATCAGGGCAGCAGCGAATTGCTTGGTCGCACGCCACCCATGCCATCTATGTATCAGGGGAGCAGCGCATTGCGTGGTCGCACGCCACCCATGCCATCTATGTATCAGGGGAGCAGGACATTGCGTGGTCCCACGTCACCCATGCCATCTATGTATCAGGGGAGCAGGACATTGCGTGGTCCCACGCCACCCATGTCATCTATGTATCAGGGGAGCAGCGCATTGCGTGGTCGCACGCCACCCATGCCATCTATGTATCAGGGGAGCAGCGCATTGCGTGGTCGCACGTCACCCATGCCATCTATGTATCAGGGGAGCAGGACATTGCGTGGTCCCACGCCACCCATGCCATCTATGTATCAGGGGAGCAGCGCATTGCGTGGTCGCACGCCACCCATGCCATCTATGTATCAGGGGAGCAGCGAATTGCTTGGTCGCACGCCACCCATGCCATCTATGTATCAGGGGAGCAGCGCATTGCGTGGTCGCACGCCACCCATGCCATCTATGTATCAGGGGAGCAGCGCATTGCGTGGTCGCACGCCACCCATGCCATCTATTAACAAGGAACCCCAGCAGAATTTAAATGCAAAGTTAGTCTTTAAATCCTTCTTGTTACATTTAAAAGAAGTTTACATAAAAAAAGAAAATAATTTTCAATAGCTATGGAAATACTAAAATGGTAAATGCGAGGCCCCTCCTAGCATCTTCCCGGTTAAAATCAACTCTTCTCTCTACACACCTTACTATTGTCGACTGCATGTTTATTGTTTTAGATCTTACAAGTATTTCCATAACTATTGAAAAATAGTTATTGAAACAAGCAATACTCAGACAGTAGGTACTGAAAGCGACTTGATATAAACGTTTTATTAAACATTTATTAGGGCTCGACCGATACATCGGCATCGGCAATCGGCAAAATAAACGCCGATTGTGTCAATTTATTTTCACAATACAATTTGTAATTTTAGTATTGTTTTTTTTCTTTAATTAAAGTAAAATATTGTTGTTTTTTTGTACAAAATTATTCTTTCTTAGAATAATAATCATAATAAATAATACATAATTAATTAAAGGAGTACAAAACATTGCCTAAAACGTTGCGCATGTGTGCCGTACTATTATTAGGAGATATTTTTCTTTTTATAAATCTTTATAGGTACCTATACCCACCTATATGTTTTTTATTTTATTAAATCCTCTTAATTTTCTTACGATGTGAAGCTACAAACATAAAAGAATAAAATTTCAAATCATAGGCCATCGGCATCGGCAATAGCCGATGTTTATGTATGAAAATCGGTATTTGCATCGGCAAAATTCTACCATCGGTCGAGCCATTCATCCATAATCAGGCAGTTAGTTGGTCTTTTGAGTATTTTAAGTTTTTAACGGGATAAAAATGAATTCCGATTCAACGGGAACTGTGATTACAGCTGTGGAAATCGCAGGACATTGCCTCAGGGGCGCACGTCGTTGCGACCTCACAATCCATCTGTTCATGAAGGGACCTTTCTGGAGGCATCAAACCATAGGTGAGTTTCCAAATCGTCCCTAATTATAGTTACAGGTATATTGATTTGTCCTTCAATCTCTTCATGTAAAATGCCCTATTTTCAGAGTCAATAATGCCTCTTGTCAATTCTCTTTTCAATATCCAATGATCATGACGACTTATCCATAAAGGTCGAGGCGATGGCTGACCACGTAAAAACGTGAAACTGTGGAACATGGAAAGGCGAAGGATAACAGGAAAATATATCCAGGGTCACTGAGACAGTGATCCCTATCTCAAAGGGATATTATTTATACCTAAAATTCACCCTTTTCATGATATGGCCCCTTGAAAAAAAAATGGATTAAATATTCACCGACAACTTTTTTTTTAAAGGTATAAGGGTAGGAACATTGGTATGTGAGCTGGAATCTAATTTGAAGAATAGCTTAGGAAAAATTGTTGGTTATGAGGACAGATGATTTTGTTTTAATAGCTTTTTTTTTATTATTTTTTTTTTGGTATTGGGGTTTTGTTTTTCGTTCCCTGTTTTGTAATATTATTTTATTTTGATTTTTCATCCAATTTTTGGTATTAGGATTTTGTTTTTCGTTCCCTGTTTTACAATAGTATTTTATTTTGATTTTTCATCAAATTTCTGGTATGAGGATTTTGGTTTTCGTTTCCTGTTTTGTAATATTATTTTATTTTGATTTTTCATCAAATTAATAATTTTTTAACTCTTAGTAAGTGGTCACTTCAAAAAATCACCTCAATGATGAATGGATATCAATTTTTCAAAATGGTACTAAGAAAGTTTCCAAAAAAGTTAATTTACTACGAAGAACAGGTAAGTTGAATTAATGACTAGACAAACTGTCTCTACATCCATTATCCATTGTCATTTCAACTACTACAACCAAACTTCAATTTTGTTCTTAGTACACTGAATTAATCCGTCTTACAGTACAGTGCAGAAACACCAATGGATCCTTCAGATATAAAACTGAATTTTTGTACACATCTTACCATTAATATTATTTACTATTCGAGCTCTGATTAAATTTATTTTATGTGTGGCGGAGATTTTGGGGTTGCTTTTCAACATAAAAAAGGCGCTTTTGGTCAAATACTCTTAATGTGAACTATTTTTGATAAAAACAGCATTTTATGGAGAAAAACATAAAAGTGGCCATGTTTGTTGTGGACAAAAGCATCACTTGTTTTTAATATTTTTTTTTATGATTTGTATCACTGCCACTGCCACATAATTTTTTTTTAATTTGCCCTCTTAACGTAGATAATATTAATGACAAGATGTGTAGAAATGGGTTCTGTATCTCAAACAGTTCTAAAAAAAAGCCTCAAGAGAAGCACCATAAAAGAGTGGATGCTCTCAAAAACTCTGACCAAATGGAACAGATCCATAGGGCAGAGGCATGCGAAGAAATTCATCAAAGAACTCTCGCACGCGGTTACGACAAACCTATTAGGCCTGCTCACAGGACATTGTCGACTCCGCAAACACTTAACCAGGGTCGGAGGGACAGACGACGGCGAATGCCGCTTCTGTTTCGAAGACGAAGAAAATGCAGAGCGCGTTCTCTGCCACTGTGAAGGACTAGTTAGGTCCCGGTTCCTGTGCCTAGGCACTGAAAGACCTATGCCAGAGAGCTACATTAGGTCTCCCAACAGACTCTCGAAGTTGGTAAAACAACTAGAGCTGGAAGAGGAGCTCTATAACTATAGGGCAAAAGAATAATCATGATTACATACAAGTTTTTTTATTATTGTTTTTATTTTTTTTTGTATTTTTTTTGTATTTTTTTTATTCTTTGTATTTTTTTTTTTTTTTTTTTTATTTTATGTGATGACAACATACGCCCTAGGAGGAGCAACGAAGTAACTCTGATCTGGATTCCGGGCTATGCTGGATATGTAGAGAACGGATTTGCCGACTCTCTTACCCGGAAAGGTGCCGAATCCGAATTTATCGGACCAGAACCAGTGTTTAGCATATCGCCGGATATTGCCAAAACAACAATACACATCTGGGCTGAGAGGGAAGTCCCCGAGCACTGGCAAAACTTACCAAGATTGGACCATTCGAAGGCCTTTATACAGGGTACTTCAAAAAAAGGACCAAAGAACTATTGAAGCTTAACAGGAAAGCTTTGTACTGGCACTGAAGCAAGACCTATATACTGAGCACTGCAAGCTGAACCATAATCTGCACAGGATGGGTTTAGCGAACAGGGCTGAATGTCGCTTCTGCTTGAAGGATGACGAAACAGCATAACACATCCCATGCGAGTGTCCCGCTTTGGACCAATCAAAAGCTGTAAATTTGATGAACAGAGCAAAGCTGGGAATAGGAACGATGACTGACATTTTTCGGAATCCATGTTTGCGCAATCGGTACTCGGTACTAGAAGTTGTTCCAAGCAGTAAAATAAATATCATGAATAATGGCTTCATAATCGCTCATATAATTACTAGAATATTATACAGGGTGTCCCATAATATGTGGGCAATCTCCCGGATTTGGGTAAATTTCGTAAAAATAAATGAAAAAATAGCTATAAAATTAATTCCTCAGAGACACCCCTACAAAGATAGTAGCTGTTGAAGTTGAGGGTTGAAAATCAATTTATTGTAATAACTTTTTTATTTCTTGACCGATTTTGATAATTTTTGGTTTTATTTTGTATTATTTGGGACTGTTTAGAATTGTGTTTCATAATCTTTGGTAGCACATACATAGACTTCGGGATGGCATAACCTCATTCACTTGAAACAAAACAATAAAAATAATAATTTTACAGTTTTTTAAGGTTAATTTTCTTTTTATTTGACATTTTTTACATAAAAAATGTATCTTTATTTATTTCGATAGAGCGAACCGTTATCGAGATAAACGTCCTTCTAATAGGTGATGCGTCGCAGGAACTTTCTAAATTTCAAGTAAATTTTAACAAGATGGCTGATCTTGACAGTAAATTGAGCAGGAAACAAAACAATAACTTAATTAAATACACGTCAAATAGTGTCAAAGATTTTATTTCATGCAGATTCAATTCTAACTGATTTTAAAATGAGTTACAGAAACGCTGAATACGCAGAAAATCATTTAGAATTGAATCTGCATGAAATGAAATCTTTTGACACTGACGTGTATTTAATTAAGTTATTGTTTTGTTTCCTGCTCAATTTACTGTCATAGGTCAGCCATCTTGTTAAAATTTACTTGAAATTTAGAAAGTTCCTGCGACGCATCACCTATTAGAAGGACGTTTATCTCGATAACGGTTCGCTCTATCGAAATAAATAAAGATACATTTTTTATGTAAAAAATGTCAAATAAAAAGAAAATTAACCTTAAAAAACTGTAAAATTATTATTTTTATTGTTTTATTTCAAGTGAATGAGGGGGTTATGCCATCCCGAGGTCTATGTATGTGCTACCAAAGATTAAGAAACACTATTCTAAACAGTTCAAAATAATACAAAATAACAACAAAAATTATCAAAATCGGTCAAGAAATAAAATAGTTATTGCAAAAAATTTATTTTCAACCCTCGACTTCAACAGCTAATATCTTTGTAGGGGTGTCTCTGAGGAATTAATTTTATAGCTATTTTTTCATTTATTTTTACGAAATTTACCCAAATCCGGGAGATTGCCCACATATTATGGGACACCCTGTATATTGAAGAAAAAGAACAAGGTATTCAGGTAATGTTGAACTCGCATTGAATGTTTGAGTGTTTATCTTTAAAATGTTAAAATCATGTGACATTTTAAGGTGATTTAGAAAACATGATTACTACATAGGTACGTGCTTCAAAAATCTAAATTATGGTACCTGCCGTTGTATTATAAATGGTAAGTTTACTGTATGGGTAGCTAATAGCTAATAAAGATGATTATTAATAATTTATTTCATCATTACTGGTGAGAATTTCTGTGCAGGTCTAATCAGCCAAATCTACATAAAGTGTAAGAAGTAGCATGTAATGTTCGATATATCGTATCACACTTGTGTTCGATGTATCATTTCACACTTGTGTATGCATTTAAATATAAAATATATTTTGTGCAAGATATAGAGTTCTAAGAGGTGCTGTGTTAATGTGTATGGCATGTTTCTGGTTTGGAATGTTATCACTATCAGAACTGCTTCTCGCTTTCAATTTCTTTCCATTTCTTTGACTAATGGTTGTTTCTTCGTATTATTTTCCATGTATGTATGTATTTGTAAGTTAGAGTCCGAGGGAACTTTTTATGTATGATCATTATGCATGATATCTGGTCTATTTGGCATGGTTGTTGTATCAATTTGAATGTTGAGGTTTTTCCTTTTGGCCTAAATTATTTTATTTTCTTAACCAAACCAATAATAAGTAAATAAAAACGTCCGACCAATGTAGTTTCACTTTTGATTTGAACAGTCGTTGGTCGATACCGATGAAAGCTTTATTGGCTGGTTGTTTTTACTAGCTGAGTGTTTGGAATCGTGCATTGTAATGTAACTAATCTAAAGCTTCAGAAATGTATATACAGGGTGTTAGTTAAGTACGGGGCCAAACTCCAAGGGGTGCTTCCTTGAGTGATTTTAAGAAGAAAAGTTCAAATAAACATGGGTCCGAAAATGCATATTTTTCAAGATACAGGGTGTCAAACTTAAAAAAAAAAATCGAATGTTCGTGAATATTTCTAAACTCTTTTAATCAATTTTGTTGAAATTTGCCAGTTCTGTTTGTAATAACAAGAGGGTAATTTAGCCCCAATTAGATTAAAATTATTAATTCCAGTGGCGTCCCGGAAGACAGTCTAACTGATATTTTTGATTAAAAAATTGGGCGCCACTGACTTTTTTTTTAATTTTGTATTTTTTTCGAATTAAGCAACTAGAAATACAACTATTTTATCTCTTGAGTTTTTTTCATATCTTGCTTTGTTTTAGAGAAAAAAAAAATAAAAGTTTGACACCCCGTATCTTGAAAAATATGCATTTTCGGACCCATGTTTATTTGAACTTTTCTTCTTAAAATCACTCAAGGAAGCACCCCTTGGAGTTTGGCCCCGTACTTAACTACCACCCTGTATTGTACAAATAGCAAGTGTTCTGTTCTGCACTATTTTCAATTTTCATAATCACTGCTTTCATAACAAAACGAATCCATTTGTGGAACCATCGCCCTTTATATGCCATGTTCTAGACTGGTCCCGGAATGCCATCTACTTCTGTCACCATCGACAGCCAAAGTTCATTCTAGGGCAGGAATGGAAGAAGAAGATCCGATACGACTGTTGGGACACTCCTACTTGGAAAATTCACCCCCGGGGCGTCAAAAGTCTCCTAACTCGTTGACCACGAAAAACTTGGTTTTCTAAATTTCCTCCCGTGATACTGATTCCAGAATATACTGTCACCTTTAAATATTTTGGCAGTAGAAAAATTAAAAGAAAAAATTTAGAATGGAGTTTTTTAACTTATGAAGTATTAAAGTCTTTTTCGACTACGTCCTGTGGCTTTAGAAACTTTAACATTTTTATAAAAGTTTGAAAATCAAAGATAATTTATACATAATTGTACTTTGCCAGTATTTTGACATCTTGACTTTCTATGTCAGGATCTTTTAATGAAATATGTGGGGCGTAAATCTAATTAATTACCCGAAGCATTTGACTGATTATTATATGTGTATATTTTGTATTAATTATGTAATGGAGGTGAAATATTTTGAAAATTTTAGTTAGAAGGCATTTTTTCCGTTTCTAATTTGATAATAATTATAAAGTAACTCACAATTATTGCCCGTTATCCAGAGTGGTAAAAAAAAGTCCGAATATATGGAGGGGGTATAGTATGGACCAGAATAAGTAAAAAAAACTCAATAAATATGGGCCCAAAAATTTACGTTTTCAGAGATAGGGTGGTTTTTTTTCAATATTTTGGCTGTACACATTACTTTTTAGTGTGTAGGTACAAACAAAGGATAGAAACTGATTAACTAATCCAAAGGTTGGAGAAGGTGATAAAAAAGATAAGGTGATGATGAATCACTTTTCACAAAATTGTTCTTTCGTGAAGTTATTTTATTTTGCAAAAACTTGCATTTCCTTATCCTAGTCACTATTAATTTTATGAAGAACTATTCTTTTATTTATTATCTTATCACCTTATCCAATGTTTTGTTTTTGTTAAAATGTTCCAAAAAAATTCCACCCTATTTCCGAAAAGATTTTTTTGCTTATTTTGGTCCACACTAGACCCCCTCCAAATATTCAATCATTTTTTTACAGCCTACATTTCAGATATGTTTACTGTAATCTTGAATAGATTTTATGCATTTATATAAGAGACAATTTGGGCTCTTAATAACCTCATACCTGAAAATTCTCACTACAATTTTCATTTCTTCTCATTTAAAATAATTAAGCACAATCTTTATTTTATTTAGTACAGATGGCTTATATTTTCAGTGTGTTTAGTTCTGGAGGATTGTCATCCCTGTCTCCGTCATCCCGGGAATCGGTAGACCCGATTGCCGAGCTGCTGTCCCAGCTTTCCGGTGTTCGTCGTTCTGGCAGCAACGCTGGCAACTCTCCCAGCCAGCTGCAACAACTGCAGATGCAGCTTCAACTGGAACGTCAACAAGTAAATGTTGCCCGGCAGCAACTTGAGCGTTTTCCTCGTAGACAGACATCTGTCAGTCAGGCTTCAGGCCGGGAGCAGCACGCCTCATCAACTTCTTCCACTTCAACTTTGATGTTGAACTCTTCCCCCGTTCTAGTCCAGCCGGCCAATAATTCATCTAATGCCACCTCACCGTCTTCACAATTCTTGCTGGCCAGCCTATTAGAGGAGTTGTCTTTACAGACAACACCCGAGAGCACACGTCAGGATAGGAGCCAGTTCGTGCAGGAATTGGTTTTGTCGACTGCTGCATATGCTTTGAAAACTGACGAGGAAGGTACTAAAGAGCCTCCAGATCCTGCATTGGCTACCTTTAAAGCCAAATTGATGGAATTAGCAAATGAGGCGGAAGAACAGGCCCCTGATTCAAGTTCCTCTAGCAATCGTCATTCAAGTGGAATTTTAAGAGGACGGGCTAGATCAGATAGCCTGAATGCTAAAAGAAGAGCTGAAGCAAACCGTCTCAGTGAGAACAATTCCAAGGGGAGCCCTAAAAAGGATGGCCAAGCTTAATTATTTTGACTATTTGTGTTAATATTTATTTAGAATTTCGATATTTGTTTTCTTTAGAATTTCAATGTTTGTTTATCATGTTATTTGTATTACTAGGCATATGCATTAAAGTTTTTTTGGAAATTGGTTGTCTTGTTATTGTTATTCATCAGTAATATCCCATCACAGTTTTTAAAAAAACCTCCAAACTACCTAACTTTGTAATTTATTCAGATTCATAGATTTCTTTTTCCCTATCATAAATTGCAAACTGAGTCAAATTTTAGGCAAATGTCATTTATATTTAATTTTTTTGTGTAGATAAATGTTAGGAGTATTAGTATAGTGTTCAACTCTACAAAGCTTCATGTGACCACTTTTTTGTTGGACCCTGCTGAATCATTATGGCACTTGGCTCTCCTTCAAATGTTACGTAACTTTTGGAGTTAAACGTCTCCATGGGCATAACTCCATAAAAACTCTTTTACTCACCTGTCGTCCTGCAAATGATTCTATGAAGCCCTGATGCTTAGACAATAAAATAAATATGGACCACACATTCCCTATCTAAGCGTGAAGAGGGTTTTGGTTTGTTGACATACAGACTCACACTTCGATGCGGCGTGTAGTGGGGCAAGGAGAAGGGCGTAAAACCAAAACAAGCCAACTGATACAGCAGTGGCGCGCTCGAGTTCAGTAATAGGAAATATAATAATGATCATAATATTATTTTATTTGCAGTTGTTGCTACAAAAAAAAATTTAGTACTACTACACTGTTGAGAACATATTATGGGAATACTTATAGATATTAAAGAAAAAACATTTACCTACCTATAGAAAATAAAAGAAAACGTACAAAAATCATCAGTAGTAGTAATTTATTTTTTTAATTCTTATATTTTTGGTTGATTTTATTCCAAAACTAGAGTAATGTCCGGTTACACGAACCTAATTAAAAATTTGTCAGATAATCACCGATTTTAAAATGCCCTGCATTACCAAAGTTTTGTTCTGATATTGCTGAAAGTGAATTCTACTCCCCTTTAGAAGAGCTAATTGCCGATAAAAAATGAAAGATCATTGAAAATACTCACCACATTTTCAAAATTTGCAACTTAAAATTAGTAATAATCTGAATTTTTTCACGTTCCTGCCACCGGCCCTAAGTGGTCTATTTTATGAATTATTTGATGATATTGTTAGAATATTACTGCCCTCCTCATATTTTGATTATCTTAAATTATTAGAGGTTGACAATAATAATATGGCTTTCAAAAAAATAGTTTTCCAAGTTTAATTTTTTGAAGTATTCAGTGGGTAGATTTTTTAAAGAAATTATAATTTCAAGACAGAAAAAAAACATAATTTTATTATATTCAATTGAATTTAACAATTAGCTCAATATGTTACAAATGATTTATTGGATTTCCCAATTCCAAAATTACTTGTGTAAGAAATATGTTGTGACATTATTTATTGTTCGAACTAGTAGAAAAACTACAGTCGACATTTTTGTTAGCTATACAATAAAATTTAATTTGATGTTGAAGGGGAAAATTAATATGTAATTCTTCAAATATTTCTTTCTTATAGACACTAAAATAATAAGAAATAACACCTGTCTAATAACAGAATGGTACTCTGGGAGGTACAAAAATTATTATTCTCACCACCCCGAAAATATATGGAATAATGAATGTGGAAAAAAAATTAGAAGACACATTAGTCATTAAAGCAAGGTATTCTACAATATTCTTATATAAAAAAAACTATTACATAGACAAATTCATTACAATTACAAAACATGCATAACTCTAATCAATTTATTAATTATTAATTAATCTTTATTAATATTGAAAAAGTAATTAATTGTTATGTAATTTAAATACCGTTTCTAAGACTAATGGTAATAGTACGAATTTTATTAAAAATCTAGGGGTACCTTTCACTACATTCATTTTTATACCTTAAGCCCATGATGATCCTTTGATGGCTTTGGGTTGCTTAGGATGAAAAACTACCTTTCGAAGTTTTCTCACAAACAGAACACGCTTTCGTCATATTTTTTTACTTACTTAAAAAACTAATTATTAAAGCTTAAACCGAGTGAAAGCTAGAGCTGAAAATATAAATAACAAGGAACTTACAACTGTTTGAAAAACACCCACCCTTATTATGGTGTTATGTAAACAAACCCTCTGACTGAGCGTAAACATTCATGTTGCCAGATGTGGCAAAGTAAAACGGGATCCTTTGAGATTATTATCTACTTGAGACGTTGTGATCTTTCATGGTAAGTGCAGTATTATTATTGATCTGGCATTTATTGTTTTGAACAGTCCCGTTTGCAGAGAGAGGGATTGAGGGACACTTTTTCAGAGTTTATAATATCTCAGTCCATCTTTTATTATATTGTCTAAGCCCTGATCAGTTTCTGGTGCTCTCCCTTTGAAAACAATTGTTTGGATTTTATAATCCTAATCCTTAGTAGGTATATAAATACAATATATAATGGGCAAGAGTTTGTTGATTCAGGACTGAATTGCGTTCAAGCAGTGATATAGCAACAACTTTTTCGCTATTTGATGGCATTTGCATTCATACAAGTTTTGATTGGGAGCAATTTCTAAAAAATTTCATATTACCAAGCAGGATGCCATATTTTTAAAAAAGAGGGAATAAATAGAAAACTTAGGATTAGGAAGTGATCAGGTAGAAATAAAAAAAAACACCCTACTGCTTAAGCAGGTTTTTATATTCAAAATATTTTTTCTTATGTGCTTTTAATTTATTGAAGTTTAAAAAACAAAGTATGTAGGACCTTTGAGCTATGAAATTAGATGTAGCTTATTCTATGATCAATGCATTTTTATAGGGCATAGTTTTGGTTTTTCATATTACGTATTTCGTATTTATACCACAAAAAATACTCGTGTGTGTATACAGAGTTGCCTATCCACTTGACCCGAAAATAGATATTCGGATTTTTAAATTTAAACATTCAGTTTCAGGCGGGAGATCTAAATTCTTCTTTTCATTTTAGTAACTCTACTTTGAGTCATTTTAATAATTTTAGCTAGGTTAACTAGCTATCATTATTCATTACACACTGATTCTTCATTGCTGCAAACTTGATCATCACGTCTATAACAAAAAATAAAAAAAAATGAAAGAAATAAATAATGAAATAGTGGCAACATTTTTTTATTTCGAGCCAAAATAATTGAGTACCTATATAGACTAGGTATAACGGGCTTAAGTAACTGTAGAAAAAATATAATTATGCAGGCAAATAAAACTACATACTCATATATATAAAAAATAACATCTTTTCAAAGATGAGATGTCCACATAAATCTTTTATATTGAAGCACTGAACTGACATCACAGTAATATCCTGAAATAAATATATTCTTCAGTTTCGATCCTTTTTCAATTAAAAGTAAAATAAAGAGTGAGAGCAACAACAAAAAAAGTTTGGCGCTAAGCAATATGACTTTTGTAATGTATGTCGAGGTGCAAAATTCCTAACGTTGGTTCACGTTAATTCACTTCACAAATTGAAATATCTAAACTCGAAAAGTGTCTCGCGATACGGCTAACTTATATGAAGCTAAAAAAAAACTGCGGCTCATTTTGTATTGTTTTTTTTTCAAAGGAAGATGTCGTGACCGGTTTTTAGACTCAAATAAGCCAGTCTCGCGAGACGCTTGTCAAACTGCGTTTATTTATATCCCAACTAGGTTTTGCCAAGACATACCTCCTAGCTCTCCTATTAGTTGTTTACGAATCTTATAACCACGCGCACTTTTGAACTGGTCGAGGCATAATAAATGTGTTACAT
The DNA here is from genome assembly GCA_910589415.1 of Malachius bipustulatus. Classification (NCBI taxonomy): domain Eukaryota; kingdom Metazoa; phylum Arthropoda; class Insecta; order Coleoptera; family Melyridae; genus Malachius; species Malachius bipustulatus. The sequence goes on along the minus strand of OU342639.1, from coordinate 31,573,751 downwards.
AATGGCGGTAAACCACTGAAGCAACAGCCAACAGCTTGCTGGCATGCATGGTTTGTATCGAGCATCGAGTTTCTATTTCCACATCAGCTTTCAACCTTATAATGTGTGAACAAATGAAAACAAACAAGAAGTAAGTACAAAAGTTGAAAAAAAAATTCATAATTAAAAATTTGTCCTCCCCGACCTCAGCTCATCCCTTACAGGCCGAAAGTATTACGGGATAATATGCTTTGGTTACCTACTCTCGGCTTCTGAACTCTGGGGCTAATTAATAATTACTATAATGACAATTATTTAACACATTTTACAACAATAAACCAAGAGGTAAACCTAAATCAATAGAATGAAAGTGTTTCAAAAATAAAAACTATAACGACCGATAAAATCCTGATTTAGTGGCAATTATTTGGAACAAATTTTTTTTGTGCTCTAACTAGAAGAAGACAGATGAAGAGAAAGACCAAACACAACAAACGGACGACACGAACTCGAACGGTTATGAACGATCATACATTTGACTTCCACCAATCAAAACGCTGCATATTATTACATTGGCAAAACCTAGTTGGGATATAAATAAACGCTTCTCTCCCACTCTTCCAAGGCCTCGATAATTTTTGTTGCTCTCTCTTTATATGTTTATAACTACACATTTCAACACTGACCTCACCCTATAAATCCTGCCGTAATTAAAGCAACCAGAGCCGTTGCCGTTGTGACTAAGTGGTAATTGTTTGGGGATGATGAAGTTTTCTTCACGAATGGTATCTTGTCCTGTGAAATGTGGTTGTCCGCATTGAGCTTGATTGCTTTACCATATGTATTTAGGAGGTCCATAATTATACCATTACTCCATCCGAAACCTTCCTGGACTTCATATTCGCCACCACTTCCATGACCTCCTGCTACAGTAGCATCATACTGTGAAAGTAGAACAGTGCTGTCTTTATTATGTAAATCAAAAATATAAATAAAAAAAGCCTTTTATGTTTTTTCTATACCCTCTCCAGAAAAGCACAAGTACGTATGTACAGTCCAGTTATTATAGGAAGGCGAATAAGTTCTTACTGCGCAGATAAGGGTGGTTTACCGTCTCCAAACCCCTGAATATTTTTCGTCCAATAATAACAATAATGTTAGTCGGTGTCCTGGTTAAAAAGAAACAACCAACCATATAAGGCTGATAAGAGTATCTCCGCTGTTTATCGAACATAGTGGCGGTGAACAAAGCTCCCAAGACGCGCAGTTGGGCCTAGCTTTCGCCTTCTTATAAAAATTGGACAGTAGTTTGGTTCAATTGTAAATAAATCTAGTGACATTTTTCATATTGAACATATAGGACAAACTATATTAGGTGTGGCAAAATATACTCAACTATATATGAAAGATGGAAGTGAGTCTTTCATTAAGGTATAATAGAAAGATACTGAATTTTGAATTTTTTCATAAGGGTGGCGGGAATAGGAATTTAACAGCGATAAAAGGTAGGTACTCACTTTCTCATACATAATCTTAGTTTCCATATATGCCTTGTAATTAGACTTGAGCCAATTCTCTGCCATTTCGAAAGCCAATTTTTGAGCAGCGTCATTCTCGGTGTTACCGAGCCCGACGATCATGATGTGTTGCAGTGGTGGCCAAGCATTAGGAAAATCCCACTGCTCCCCAGTGTGTTCCAAGGAAGTAGGCACACCACCAGGGTAATTCATAATATTTTTAGCATGGAGATAATTGAGAACCTGTCGTACAACATTTGCCGAATCTGACTGATTGTAGCAACCAGTCCATAGAGGCGAAATATTGGACGGGGAGAAGTAGTCCCTCTTTACCCCATTGAGAAGATCGTAGTCTAGCCAGACTCCTGATTCTTCATGCCAGAGCACCGCATTCACTGCATCTAGCCACTGCTTTGAGATTCTAATGTAGTGTAGTGATCTATTTTCATTGCCAAGCAACTTGTGGAAGTCTGATAGAATCACAGCATTCCAGTATATGAAGGCATTTAGGTCTACGGGCACGATGTATCGGGTCTTCAAACTTGTTAAGTTTCCTGTAAAATAACACGTTATTTTGGGACCTTAATTGTGTGGGTGGTTATACGGATAAAGAATATTTCATCCATCTGCTATCAAGATATATGAACGACGTTGTTATTCTATTTGCAAAAACAGGACTAAATCAAGTGATGGTTGGAAAAATTATGGGTTGTGATTTCTGGACAAGTTATATTTTGGACAAGTAAATTACGTACAGTAGTTAAATGCAATATAGAAGCGTTGGATTTAAATCCGCAAATGATGATGCTTAGAGATAATCGTTTTCTAGAAAAATCAATTAAAACATTTTATTTTTCTGCCATAAAATCGCGTTTTATTACCAAGATAGCTTTTGGTAAAGTAGAAAAATCACAAATTTATAGAAGTCAAATTTATCTACTTAATTGATTTTAGTCAGTTCCTTGCTTCTTGATTTATTGTTGTTTCCAGAACGTATTCATTCCAAATTTTAGGAGCAGTGGCGGCGATAAGAACTTCCCCCCCCCCCCCCCCTCCCAAATTTCTCAATGATATTAATGATGTGTGTGAGTCTTCCAAAAAAAGGAAATATCCTCGAAACAAAGTATCCTCCAGAGAAAGGGGGTCCGGGGTTCCCCCCGAATTTTTTTTTCAGAATAATTGTGTAAAATGGTGTAGAGACTGTTTTCGTATTTTCAATGGGGCTTTATCACGCCGACACCCGATTTTTTTTGAAGAAAATTTCAAGCTTGATGGTGTCTCGTTTCCAGACCGTTTTGGAAATTTTCACTTTAACACCAGTATTTACAGGATGATAAAAAAATCAACTGTTTGCTTGAAGTTGAAGTGATAAATTTTTTACTCGTCGACTTTTTTCTTCATATTGAAGCTAAATTTATTAAATTTTAGCCTCATAAAATGAAACTTCAGGCAACAAAATCCAGAGACGAAAATTGACCCAGGAAAAACATAAAAAATAAAATATTGCGCAAAAAATTACTCCAATTTAGAATTCTTCTGGAAACAGGTTTTGGGAGGAAATTGAATGAAAATCAACTTGCCTCTCTAAAGCATAACTGCACTTATATATTGATAACAGCAGCCAAATAGACTCTCTTTCTTACTTGATGAGAATGGTTTGTAGAAAAAAATACAAATTGAAAAATCATAGAGGGCGGCACTCCGATGATGATGCGTTCTTTTCAAACATATAAAAGAAAGTATATCCTAGTGAAACAAATTTAAACATTTCTGAACGTTCCCATACTTACATTTTTCATTTTTTACAAGCGATATAAAATTGCGAAGAACGACGCGAGTTATATAGCCATAATAGCTGACTACCTATGAAATATGATCTTTATTACTGTAATTAGCAAATGCTGAATTAACATGTATTATTTCTTTCGAGACTTGAACAGAGTTGAACGCTCACTATTTGTCTGGTATTCGTCCCGCACAGTCGCGTACTTGGCGGATAGTCCGATATGCAATAAAGAGTCGAATAATAAGTTTTTGAGTTTTCTTTTAAAAACAGAATTTCGGCTCTACGTATCGTAACTGGCGCAGTCGGAACGGATTTTCAATAATCGATAATCGATTAATCGCGAAATCCGGTAACCTATAGTGCACCCAGGATTACAGTGAAGTGCAGGATTGCAGTGAATTGTAGCCCAACAAAGTAGGTAAACAGCCTACTTAAAAGTGCAAAGTGCTAGAAGAATTGAGTAGTGGTCAACGTCAATTAGCAACCAGAAGCAACCAACCCGTAAAATCGAGGTCTCCCTGTTACGACGAGAAGCAACCCCACATAACGTTGAGGTCTTCCATACCCCGCAGCAGAAGAGCAACCCCGTCAACTCGAGAACGTCTTCAAAGTGTTGCCGCCGCTAGACAACACTAGTTCAAGTATTCTACCCTTAGAAGGAAAACTAATAAACCCAAGACAACAGAAGGAAAACTGTCCAACCCGAGCAATATAGAAGGAAAACTAATAAACCCGAGCCAACAGAAGGAAAACTGTCCAACCCGAGCAATATAGAAGGAAAACTAATAAACCCGAGCCAACAGAAGGAAAACTGTCCAACCCGAGTCAAACAGAAGGAAAACTGCTCAACCCGAGAAATCCAGAAGGAAAACTGTCCAACCCGAGTCATCAGAACGTAAAGCTAATCAAGGAGAAAGGAGAAAATTTAAGTAGTAAGTCACATTCCATGTTTCACCTCCTTTGATTTTTATTGATTTTATTTTACACCAAGTTATGTATATGTAAAAGAAAGTTTCAAACAACTGAAACGAATTTATTTTTTTTTTGATAATTACAAAGATATTGATATTTTGATAGATCAAGAATAATTTACTGTTATCGATAAATGCATAGAAAGTAATTTAAATTAAATTTTGTAGAATCCTATAGAGAATTCTAAATCAGAGTAAGAAATAAAGAGCAAGCTTTAATTCACTTATTCTAAAAATAATATTAAAGTTCATTTATGTCAGGTACTGAAAGAGTAACTATCGTTGAATATAACGAGAACTTAGCACATTCCAGTAACGATCATTTATACGAGCCTGGTCAAGAAATCGCTGTAAATAGTATTTTAAATCCTTTTATAGAGCAGCCACCTGCTTTACCAAGAAATTTAAATATGCCTGCAACTACCGAAAGCTTAATTAGCGCAGCTAGAAATTATGGCGATGTTATTCCCACTTTCAATGGTGATCAGAACACGTTAGAAGTTTTCATTACTCGTGTAGAAAAATTTCATGCTAAATATGCCAACACAGCCGATTTAACTTTAAACGATTACTCTTATTGTTTGATTTTAAGTAAATTAAAAGGTCCAGCAGAAACTTTTGCTAGTACAAGATCAGATTTAACTAACTGGACACAATTAAAAGATGCGTTACGCACGAAATTTGGTGACCATACCGACAGGTTAACATTATGTCACAAATTCAAATATCTAACTATCAACCCTAGAGAAAGTTTAACAGATTTCATAGAGCGCATCAAATCAGTACAAACTCAATTAGACATTAAAACTCAATCAGACACAGCATTAACAGCCGCTGAAAAAGCTGTACATGTTCGAATTAACGAACAGACCGCATTAGAAGTACTTTATAACAATTGTCCCCCATTATTGCAAACAATTCTTGAAGTCAAAGAATTGGATACCATTGCAGCAGCTACCCCTGTAGTTATAAAATTTTTGGCTAAGCACGGTGCTAACCAAATTAATAAAATTAACAACAGTCGCAATTTTAGCTCTGAAGCACAAACATCAGCATCCAATGGTCCTAACAAACAAATTCATAATTTTCAAAATAACTATCAAAGACAATTTCAGAGACCCCAAAGACCTAATGTGTCTAATTTTAATAATTTTCCACCTCGACAACCTGTATTTCAATCGACTTATCCAAGTCCAAATACAAGTCGTCAAAATACTCAAAATACGAATCACCCAAATCAACATCAAAATTCCCAAAACAGACCTTTTGCACCTCGCCCAGGTCAACCGAGTTTTAGTGGAATAAATAGGACTAATAATTCCCCAAACTTAAGACCAAGTCCATATAGGAATCATCCTAATTTTCAATCTCCACAATTTCGCACTTGGAGAGCTCCGCAAATCAATTTTAATGAGATAGAGCCCAATTTAGGAGAATCCGACCCTTTAATCGAAAACACGTACCCAGAATATGATATGGATAACTATCCCGATTATAATGAAATATGTTATGACACAGATTCCCAAAACGTGCCCGAAGCTGACGAAATTCCAGTAGAACCACCAGAAAATTTTCGTTTACCGGCCTCGGAAAACAAATAATCGAAACCAATCATAACATCATTTCTTCAAGCCTACCCTATTTAGAAATTAACGGTTTAAAAATTTTAATAGATTCAGGAGCAACTAATTCGCTCATGTCATCCAAAATTGCTAAAAAATACTTTCCAAATCAAATATTTGACGAAAAGTTTACAATCAAAACAATTTACAATCAATCGGAACATAATAAAGTAGTTATCGCAGATTTCTTCCTGCCTGGACAACCTTTGAAATTTTATGTAATTAATTTTCATGAACACTTCGACCTCTTGCTAGGAACGCAAACGTTAGAAGAATTAAACATGATATTAAATTACAATTCAGGTACTATTTTTCTCAACGGTATAGAATATGATTTATGTAGGTATGAACCAGCTGCATTAAATTATTTTCAAACTCAGATTACTCCTGAACAGAGTGATGTAATTATACCAGTGACCATCAGAAAAGGAACTGTATTAATTCCCCAGCAACAACTAGGTCATTATGAGATCCCCGAGAATATAAATACTGCTGATAATTTTAAAGTTAAAGTTCCATTAATACGAAATAAAGATAATCAAAACCGAATTTTATCATTATCAAAACCAATTCTTGCGCATCACATTGATCTCAAAAATGTAGATGTATGCTATGCGAAAGGAAACTTTGAAAAGTTTGATAATTTTTATGAAAGTCTAAATAATAAATTGAATCATTTGACAACTAATGATAAAACAATAATTTTTAATAAGATCAAAGATTATGTAGACGTATTTTACCACGAAAGTGACAAGCTTACCTTCTCTTCAATTGTTAAGCATAAAATTCCGCTTTCATCTGAAATCCCTATTTTCACGAAATCATATAGATTTCCCCAATGTCAAAAGACTGAAATTAATCGACAGGTAGATGAACTTTTGGAGCATAATATCATCACCCAGAGTAGTTCACCTTACTCTGCCCCAGTCTTTTTAGTACCAAAAAAAGAAAATAGTGACGGTAAAAAACAATGGCGCATGGTCGTCGATTTCAGAAAACTGAATGAGGTAACAATAGAGGACAAATATCCTCTCCCGAATATCAATAATATCCTTGATATATTAGGTATGTCCAAATTATTTTCCAAAATTGACCTTAAGTCCGGCTATCATCAAATCGAAATTCACGAGAGCGATAGGCATAAAACTGCGTTCTCAACGGAGGACGGACATTTCGAGTTTTTGCGTATGCCGTTTGGTTTACGTAATGCACCGGCATGTTTTGCTCGTGTTATGAACGAAATTTTAAAAGGTCTTCTTAATAAAATATGTTTAGTCTATTTAGACGATGTAATAATATTAGGAAAATCATTCGAAGAGCACCTAACAAACATACAGAAGGTTCTCGAAAGACTCCGCGAATTTAATTTTAAAATTCAGTTGGAAAAGTCAGATTTCTTCCTAACAGAAATTGAATATTTAGGACATATAGTCACAACCCAAGGAATTAAACCAAATCCAAAATTAATTGAGAAAATCAAGAAATTACCCCTTCCAACAACTACGAAAGGTATTAAAAGCTTTCTAGGTCTATCCGGTTACTATAGAAAATTTATCAAAAATTATGCCACCATAGCTAAACCCCTGACCGATTGTTTAAAGAAAGCAGCTAAAATCGAACACACACCCAAATTTATCGAATCATTTGAAACGATTAAGAAGTTACTATGTAACGAGCCCATTTTATCATACCCAAATTTTGAACAACAATTTATCCTAACCACGGACGCATCAAATTTTGGATTAGGGGCAGTGCTCTCACAAGGCCCAATTGGCGCCGATAAGCCTATTGCGTATATCTCAAGAACACTGAGTAAGCACGAAAAGAATTATTATACTTCCGAAAAAGAATGCCTTGCGATCATCTGGGCTGTTCAACAATTTAGGCCCTACCTTTACGGAAATAAATTTTTAATTCTCTCCGATCATAAGCCTCTCCAATGGCTATTTAATTTTAAAGAACCAACTTCAAAACTGGTAAGATGGCGATTAAAATTAATGGAGTACGACTATGAAATAAGATATAAAAAAGGCAAACTTAACAGTAATGCAGATTTTTTATCACGCTTAGAAGCATACCCTGTAAATATTGACGAAACACCTGATAATTTATTATCATTATTCGCTCAACCAGGTGATATTGCTGAACTACCTAACACCGAGTTAGATGACCTTACTGACATAGATTCATTACTCCAACAAAACGAAGACAAAAGTAAAATTAAAGTATTATCAGACATACAAATTAAACCCCCATCTTCTGATAAGACCAACAAAACCAACATTAATTCTGAAAATATTCAAAAGAATATAGAAAACGATGAGACTACCATTCATTCACAAAATAACGATATCTCCGCAGAATTAATAATCACCGAAAAACCAATAAATCCATTTAAAAAACAACTAATCTTAACTTTTGGTAAAGAACCCAAAATTAAAAGTCCCCCTTTGTACAAACACGTAAAATTAAAAAGGACTTTAAGATAAACATAAAAACTACCAAAGGCAGAACTTATAATAAACCAAGAAAACATAATAAATCATTATAATAAACAATTGTCACTCAATCGACATTTGATTAAACCATATGAGGAAACTATTAAAAATATGTCAACCAACTTCAAAAGAATCGAAGAAGTAATAAGAGTAGTAAGGAGTGAGGATCAACAATTCATTAATACTTTAATGTTATTTAGAATCAGTCTATAAGACTTGTCGCACGTGATTGAAAATATATTAACAGCAATCAGTTTCGCTTCTCTTAACACGTTACATTTATCGATAATTAACGAAAAAGCCATTAATATCATGAAGCTTGAGTTATCAAAATACCAAGATCCAAAGAATTATTATTCTTTGATAATGTATTATTTACTAGAACAATTCTAGTAGATTATTATGTAACAGAAGATCATGCTGTATTTCTTTTACACGTACCTCTAATTGATCCCTAGACCTATGATTTGTATCATTTATATTCCATTCCAACTCCCGAACTTACAACAATCATTCCCCCAACCTCATATGTGGCAATGACAGAAGACAACATTTATTATCTAAAGAAGAGATGCTCGAAGATTCAACAAGAATACTTCTGTAGAACTTCCGATATAGAAAAAAACTACCAGCTTGATACTTGCATTCGAAACATCCTTCGTGTCAAGGAAAATCCACAGTGTCTACACGTCAAAGTCGAAATTACCGACGTCCTTGTAGAAACAATTAGTGACCAGAAGTACCTCATAATATCTCCAATCGACACCTTGGTACATGAGAAGTGCGGTAGTGAGGAAGTGCATCGACTTAAAGGAACATATTTAGTGAATGTACCCTATTCGTGTAAATTTATTACTAAGCAATTTGAATACGCGAATTTAGAAGGAACAATATCTGAAGAACCTGTTTACTTACCCCCAATAAACCAAAACATCTCAAATGTAAAACCGATTCAACTGAATCTGAAATCATTTAATTTAGATCAATTGTCTAAACTTACGCTAGATCAGGAAAATATTGAGCCAATCTCAATACTTTCTAATAACCACATTTGGTCCCATTCTAATTTACCAATTTTATGTTTGATTGCATTAATTATTATAATTATTGTTCTCTTTAAATATAACAGGGAAATTTTAACCAAATGTCGAAGCCTAAGTAATAAAAGCAAACAAAATGTTTACAATGATGTTGAAATGCACCAAGCATTTCCAACTCCTACTAGACGTAATAATTAACATTTAAGGAAATAATTTGTATTTTTAATTTCAATTTTGTATTGAACAACTACAAGATTTTAATTGTTTATTTTTATTATAATAATCTTATACTTATATCATTTATGTTTATGAACTAATTACTTATGTATCTTGTTTACATGTATTTGTATTTACGAACGTCGACTTTGTTCATCCCCAAAGTCTCCTCTTAAGGGCGGAAGAGTTATATAGCCATAATAGCTGACTACCTATGAAATATGATCTTTATTACTGTAATTAGCAAATGCTGAATTAACATGTATTATTTCTTTCGAGACTTGAACAGAGTTGAACGCTCACTATTTGTCTGGTATTCGTCCCGCACAGTCGCGTACTTGGCGGATAGTCCGATATGCAATAAAGAGTCGAATAATAAGTTTTTGAGTTTTCTTTTAAAAACAGAATTTCGGCTCTACGTATCGTAACTCGCGGAATTTTAATGATGCTCAATGTTAGTGTACTCAAGAATTTTTTTTTCAAAATATTTTAAAATATTTTTGTAAATAAATAGGTACTACGATTTATACTTATAATAATAAATATTTAACAATAAATAAATACCTCTGTTTGTAGCATTTGTTATGAACCAACGACTTGAAAAATCCCAGCCAGATTCTGCAGCAGCTTTCAATTCGGAATAATAATTTTCTTTTTTTAAATTATCATGAAATATAGCCGCACTTTCTACATCTTCCGAATATGATTCAGGTCTAGGTCCTCTGGATTTGTCGCCATAGATTGCCAGAGTGTAATTTTTGTTGTAAATTTTAACTTGAATTGTATGATCTATCAGCCAGTAATTAAATTCCTTTTCCATAGTTGGTAAATTCTTAGACAGAAATTGTTTATCTTGAGTAACATCTAAGAACATCTTCACCATTGGTATTAATAATGGCGGTTGGGATCTCGCTAGATAGTACACACGGCCTCCATTAGGAATATGACCATATTGTTCAACAATGTATAAAAAATTCTCTAGCATGCCGCGTACTGTGCTTGACATCTCAGATAAGAGCAAACCTCGTATAATCCAATAAGAATCCCAATAATAAAATTCCCGAAATCTGCCTCCGGGAACAATGACAGGATTAGGTACCCATATAATACTATACAAGTCATTTCTCACTTTCACTTCAGCTTTCATTTTCCTGCCAAGTTTCTTCCAAACAGAATTTAATTCCTCCACCCACTGTCGCAAATTGTGATCGTCTATCTGGTTGAAAATTCTCGGATTTGGATTCCAGTCTTCTGGGGTCCAGTCCTCAAATTCTTGTCCCTCTGGCTCGAAATTTTTCTGCACAAATTCTTTTACGTGCAATCGACCGGGTTTATTATTGTGCTTTTTCATGAAATCATCAAATATTTTCAGAGTGATATTCGAGGGTTGCCGTAACTTCATGTCAACGAATGTTTTCGAGTCTCGGTGGATTTTCGCCATCTGAATCGTGTCTAATAAACGACCATGGCAATAGATGACGCTAAAATTAACAAAAGTAACTAGAAATATTAAACAAAAACTAAAATTATCAAGAAACAGCTTATTTTAAAAACTTCATAGGGCTTCATTAAGACTTACCTACTGCAAGGAGGAGGAAGTGTGGGTACATCTTCAAACGTATAGAGAGCATGAGCAGATTTATATAAGCCATTAAAATTTATTATAAGAATCGAAATAAATAAAAAATCACTTCGGTTTTGCAACATTACAAGTTTTGCCCAATTCCTAGCAAAACGTTGCCATTTCTTCTTATTCTTTTTCTGCTGACAAACTTATAAAGGTGTCTCAAAAATCATTTTTATTTTTCTTTTCTGATCTAAAATAAAAGCAAAAATATATACGAAATCGCAGCAGTTACTTGGTGGAGCTTTTATTATTAACTAATATTTTTTCTGATTACAAATTTTGTTATAACTTAACTTATAAGCAGCTATATTTACAACGAAACGATCCTCATATAAGAAAAATTGTGTATTTTAGTCATGCTAACTCTGCGTTCTCGAGATATGATCGTTCAAAGTTGAAAATTAGCCATTTTTCTAGCTTTTCAAAATGTTTGGTCTCGTTTTCGTGAGAAAACTGAGGACTTCACGATCCAACTGGATTGTTTTTCCGACTCGTATGGCAGCCGACTGTGCGCACACAAAATTACGTCCCATCTGAAGACATCAATTTTTCAAGAATATTTCAAGCTAAAGGTATTCAAAATTTTCTCTTCGATCTTAATAAAAAATCCCCGGCTAGACGATAGAAAGTGCGAAGAGTTCAGAACTGTAAGCGGTTATTCTGTAGCTCTCCTCGTTTTCGAGGTACAGGAGAAAGATCATTTTGCGGGTGAATGATTTGGATTTTTCAAAACGACAATAACTTGCGGCAACTTATTGAAAATTTTGCTAGAAGATGTTCCAGACGATGGCAATTTCGAAACTGAAAGCCGTTTTATCCTGCGAATTTGCGTTCTCGAGATATGACCGTCCAAAGTCCAAAAAAAAAAAAATTCTCTTCGATTTTAATTAGAAAAAAAACAACCGTCAGACGATAAAAAGTGTGTAGCTCTTCGCGTTTTCGAGATACAAGTAAAAGATCATTTTCGGGGTGAAAGTTTATTTTGTCGATTTTTTCAAAAAATTATACTTTGACACGCTCGATAACTTGCGGCGCCATGAAAATTTGATAAAGGATGTGCCAGACGATGGCAATTCCGAAACTGAAAGCCGCTTTATCCTGCGAATTCAATTTTTCAAAAAATTCAAATTAAAGTTTTCCAATTTAAAAAAAAAAAAAATTCTCTTTTATTTTAATAAAAATCCTCCTTCAGACGATAGAAAGATCGAAAACTTGTAAACTGTGACTATTGTGAGCGGTTCTTCTGTAGCTCTCCCTGTTTTAGAAATACAGGAGAAAGATCATTTCAGGGGAATGTTTTGGATTTTTTTGTATTTTCAAAGTTTCTGTTCGCGTTTTTGTGAGAAAACTGAGGATTTTACGGTCCAACTGGATATTTTTCCGACACGTGTGGCAGTTGACTGATGTGCTCTCACAAAATTGCGTCCCATTCTAAGATATCAATTTTCAAGAAAATTTCGAACTAGAAATCAAATTTTTCAAAAAAAAATTTCACTTCGATTTTAATAAAAATCAGACGCTAGAAAGTGCAAGAAGTTTATAACTGAAAGCGGTTTTTCTTTAGCTCTTCGTGTTTTCGAGATACAAAAGTAAAAGATCATTTTCGGGGTGAAAGTTTATTTTGTCGATTTTTTCAAAAAATGATACTTTGACAATTCCGAAACTGAAAGCCGCTTTATCCTGCGGATTCAATTTTTCAAAAAATTTAAACTACACAAATTTATAAAATTTTCCAATTTTTCGAACAAATTTTTCTCTTCGATAAAAATCCCTCGTCAGACGACAGAAAGTATGATAAGCTTAGAACTGTAAGCGGTTCTTCTGTAGCTCTCCCCGTTTTCGAGATATAGGACGAAGATCATTTTCCGGGTGCAAGGTTAATTTTGTCAATTTTTCCAAAACGTTCAATTAAATCAAAATGAAATAAATTAGAAAAATTGTGTATACCTCTCACGGGAATTGTATTGGATGTGTTGTTACCAAAGTAAGTAAATAAAACAGACAGTGGTCACTGGTCACCACTACATTTTTCTCGCCAAATCGGGAGCATTTGGCACCAAATACTTACTTCAATCGTTGGATTTGTTCGCTTATCGATTTGTTACTTAATTTGCAGAGAGGGCATTTTGAAAATCTGCTATGAGTAATTTACTTTCGAGTTTTTGATTCAACATTATGAATTTAATAAAATGTTACTTACCGTCACCAAGTCTTATTATTTAGGTACTCATTGTAGGTATAAGTACTAAATTTACATCAAGTAATACCTACTTACAGCCAGCAGTAGATTTGATTTTAAAAGAGATGCTTCAATCTGTACATTTTTTGGTGCTTAACTTATCGAATCCGATGACAGTTTTTCATAAAACTGATCAGAAAATAGATTTTTTGTGAACAACCAAAAACTCTTGAGGTGCTTGACTGATGATGACTCACTTTGAAGACCGTTATCAGCCAATACGGTCTGTGGTCTGTGTAAGGTCACTCGTGAATCATGTTTCAACTACCTACCTCTAAGACTCTAAGATAAAATAATTGAAACTTACCAGTTGTTGGTCCATTTTAAATTTTTGCATACAAATTGCAAAACAAAATAGATGCAAATGAAAATGAAAGCTGAAACTGTGGAACTACAACCATAACGGGTATATTCTGTCAACTATTAGGGCTCGACAGTCGACCCCAACGACTATTGTACCTCCCTAAAGTCGACACCAACCAGCAGTAATAGCTAACATCCACATCCACATGTTCTGATCTTCTGCATGAGCCCCCTGGCTCTTAATGTTGTCACATGTCCTTTAGATCAAATCAAAATCATCCCCAAACCAGAAACGTTCTTCTAAATAAAACAACATCTTATTACGTATGTACCATTAATAGTATACAAAGGATACCTAAATAGATACTCATTTTATTAAAATATTTATTACACATAGTAAAAAACATTAATACGTATGTAAATTGTACTGAACGTGTAAATTATTTCCAATACAACTTTCCGGCAAAGGTATGAGATCTGGTGAAATTGCTTTGAGCCTGGCAATACTGCCAGAAGCTCAGCTGTTGGCTAGATAAGGGGAGTAAATTTGTTCTTATCGATTTTATGGCCTGGGAGAGTTTGTGCATTTTGTCAAACCAGCATTAAGGTTTCACCCTACTTTGGAGTCTCATAAAGGGGATGTAGCTGACAACCATTCTTATTAATACGGAAAAAGTTACAAAAATATTGATTATTTTAGCACATAGATCGTGGTCTGTGTATTAAGGGACCTGTTATTTGACATGGATAATCGTTGTTTAGGTGTTCCTCAGGTCACTTCACCGTTTGACTGACAGTAACTTTTACCTGCTGTGCAGAAATTAGATTTATTAATGGGAAATAGAGAAATATACAAACATAAAAATGCCATGGTAGTCACTAGTAAAGACTAGAGACGCGACACTTTTTCCTCGCGACAAAAGTTCCCTCATAGGTATAGAGGAAAAGCGAGCGCTTTCTGTTTTTTTTCTTTTCCTCTTCTCGGCGGTACCTACCATTCCCTCGATTTCACTTTGAATTTATTTGAAATCATAATATGGCTAATACCCGATAACCGCCGAATTAAGCACAAATATTTTTGAAAATGTTAAAAGGAAGGTACCTTGTGCATGAAGGTATGAAAAATTGGGTTCAGACATAGAAAAGTGATAATTTCAGGTCTCAATAGAATTTAAATATTATGAAAAACAAATTAATGAAACAAGAGCAAGAGCTATAAAGAGAAGAACAAGTGATAGCGACGAGAAAAACGATTAGAGAGGAATAAATTATTAAATAGAAGAGTGGTTGTAAAAAAATAGAGGAAAAAATTTGAAAGAGGAAGAAGATAAGCAACAGAAAGTAAATATTTATTTGTAAAGGGAACAGAAGCAGCATATAAAGGAGAAAGAGACTACGAGGACGAGATAGAGGTTTGAATTGTAAAGGGAACAGGAATAACTGGAGACGCCGGTGTCGGAGGACCAGGAAGAGAATTTTGCAGAAGCGCTGTGAGAGAAAAAGTAAAGAAGAAGAGAAGCAGAGGGATGAAGAGAAATAGAGAGAATTCGAAGATCAAGAAAAAGTAATATTAAAGAGGGCGTCGAAGGAAAGTGGAAAAGGAGAGAAGCAGCAAGAGACGGCGGAGCCAGAGAGAGAAATAAGAGGACCAGAGAGAGGTTTATAAAGGAAAGGTTGTTGGAAGATTTTGGCATCGTTACCTATTAGTTTAAAATTTTAGAGTGTCGTTTAACAAATTTTTAAAAATCAGTGAGCTCAAGGTAGGTTTTGTAAATTTTCAAATAAAAATTTTGATAAAGTTGCACTATGCTTTGTGATTTCAGTTTTCAGTTGTGAAAGGGCAGAATTTTCCACTCGTAATTTTCAGACTTGTATTCAAGTTCTTGAGCTGAACTATATTAGTTTCAAATGGAAATTTAATTGTCTATCATTATTCATCCACACAAGTTGCAAACTGACTCATTTGATAGCTTACACTTTAGGCTTCAATCTGATACCCAACTCCACCAAAAAACAGGCGGAGAACGCAATCAAACCAAGAGCCAACATCAAACACGTATAGGTATACAAATACTTTAAGTCAAAAAAAGAATTCTATGAGTTGGAAATCGAAATCTCTTCGTAACTATACGAAAATTTCTGTATTTACTAACTCCAGGTCGAGGAATTCGAAAAAAATAGGGACTTCAAAAAATCCAGTAGCTCGGAAAATTTAATTTTCCGTTATGCGAATGACCTATTTTTCGGATTTTGGCAATGTCGATGCTCGTTGCTTTTTTACTGTTCATCGTATCGACAAACAGTTTTCACCATCGTAATCAGCGACTCGAAATATATGAGAAATGATGTATCACAAGATGGCGCGAAAAATTTTGAATTTTGGCTTTCCCCAAAATGGCCGGTACTGAACACATCATATGGATAGCCTGTGAGAGACTTATTGAAAATCTAAATCTCTTTGAAAAATTACGAAATTATTCATGTTTATTAATTTGAGCATCAGAGGAATCCGAAAAAAATCCAGCATGCTCGGAAAATTATATTTTCCGGCTCGCCATTATGGCACATGCAGACCTTACTTTGGAGTTCCAAAGTTGCGCCAAAATTCTACCTTGGAACAGATTGTGATACACCCCGTTGGATAGTCAAAGGACCAGTCTTTGCGAAGTGATAAGTGTTTTGGTTTCACCTTGCGTTCCTAGAAAAAAAAGACGATTGCGCGAACCCTTTTTTTCGGATTCGGATTGCTCGTAAATTTTTTATCGTCCGTCGTAGCGGTAAACGGTTTACACTATCGTAATCAGCGACTCAAAATGTATAAAAAATGAGGTATCGCAAGATGGCGCGAAAAATTTTGAATTTTGGCTATCTCTAAAATGGCTCATATGGATAACCTGCGAGAGACTTGAAAATCGAAATCTCTCCGAAAAATTACGAAATTATTCATGTTTATTAATTCGAGCATGTGATGGAATTCGAAAAAAAATACTCGAAAATTTTGGAATCTGTAGGTACCCTTTATGTCGCCAGAAAATGTAATTTAAGGAGAGAAAACGATTAAACCTTTTACTACCCACAATTTCTTATTTTATAAACCCTTCAATATTTATTGCTTCCAGGTGTGCGTTCGCTTTCCTCTCTGCTTGTACAGTCGACTACTGGTAAAATGTTCTAAAATTGTACAGTCGAACACCGTATTTTTAAGGCTTTATAAAATTCACCTACAACACCGTAAAATTGATACTTTCTTTTAATAGTAGCAAGCAGGGCATGCTACAATACGCCAGTAGTTATTATTTGTACTATATTTTGAATATTTTGAACCGCTAGCTTGCCAAATTTGCATCTAACTAGACATTTTCCAGCTATGAGGTAGTTGTAACCTTTTACAGGTCTAGTGAATCAACGACATATCTGATGTCACTATTTTTTAGTTTCGCTTTTATGCTTCCAAAATAGAAATATGACAAAAGAAACTTCAATTAAAAATAACAAAACTGCGAGATAAAAAAATATATAATATATATTAACGATAATATAAACATTTAATACAACATAATATATTACTTTATATAAATAAACGTTTTACCATTTGGGACATCTTTCATAGTTTTCCAAGCATCTATTCTTGACAATTTAGTCAAATCAATGTCGTTTATAGCAACCACTTGATCACCGGCTTTTAACTCTCCCGATTTTTCAGCAGCTCCACCTTTTTAAGAAAATGTACATTATTGATAAATATTTCGTATTTCACAAAAGTTCTAATTACCTTTAAATATTTTTTTTATAAGTAATGGCACATCTCCTTTCGGTGAACCTTTTCCACCTTCTATACTAAATCCTAATCCTGAATCATCTTTAATCACAGTTATCATTCGAACGTTTTCTTGTGTTGGCAAAGTTTGCTTCTCACCTAAAATGTATTAAAGGTGAAACCGGTAAATAATCGTCGGATTCAATCTTTTTCTCGATTAAATTCTTACAGTCTTTTTCTGTTGTTTTCTGCGCTGATATTTTCGTCATTTGAAGTCTATCCGTGTCCTCAATGACCAAAACAAATTCTGCTACTCTCTCCTAAAAATAATTAACAAAATTTTTTTTAAGTAGCAGTAATAATAATTAAATGTTATACCTTTAACATTTCGACTGCTTCAAAATGAGTTTTACCATTAGTTGGTTTACCATTTATTAAAAGAATTCGATCTCCACGACATAAGCTGCCCTTTTTGTAAGCGACACTTCCATAGCGTATTCTATGAATCTAAAAGATTTAAATTTATGTATGTAAATTAAAACAAAATCATAAAAAAAAAATTTATTTAAAAATGTTCAATTTCCTGTCATCAAGGATTCCAATAATTTTCAACACGTCTTTTTATTAACATGATGTCTCAGTCCTGTCTGTCTGTTTGTCTGCCTGTTTGTCCAAAATCTTGCAACCGATTTTCACCAATACAATACTAACTCTCCTTCTTGTCTCTCTTCTGTCTGTCTCTTCGCCAAATTTTTTTTAAAATCCTCGTTTATAGTGTTTGGATTTTTTCAACCAATGGGGTAATATTTGGATACATGGGTTGCCGGTTGTAAAGTGATTTACAAATTTTACTTACGGTTATGTCTTTGTTTTCGTAATCGATACCTCCAGCTAGTGTTATTCCTAAACTGCCCCCCAATATTTCTGGTCTTAGGTAAACTGTCCTTGTCTTGAAGGGTAAATAAACCTTTTTATTCTCAGTTCCATATTTCACAGTTTCCTCCTGCAAATTCAAGAAGCAATTAATTCGAGCGTCTTGTATTATAATTATTTTTATTTGGAAAATTTAATAACCTTATTCTTAGTTATTGGTGTTTTTTTAACTTCTCCAAGAGTTGTTTCAGACTTCGGCGTTTCAGTATTATGATGATTTAGAACTGGTTTTGTAGTAAAGTTTCTAACAGATTTTGTTTCTGAATTTTCAAACGTTTTCCGTAGGCTGCTCACGCTGATAGGTTTCTGATTTTTGGAACTGTAATTGTATGGTTCTGTTCTGGTATGAGGTCTGGAACGTTGATTTTGAAAAAGTTTTTCCTCGATTTTTTCTGCAACATAAATAAATCAGAAGTCAATAATGGTGGAAGTGGCATATATGCGATTAAGTATACCTTACCTGTTGGCGAATTGTATTTTTTTGGATTTTCTAATCGATTATTAGGAGTACCATTTGTCAATCCGGTTCCGTTTAGTTTTCGTTTCGTATCTGAGAGAATTGTTGATTCTGTGACTTTATTTTCAGGTTTTAATTTGATTGGGTCTTCAATTTTTTCAGAATTCTCTATTATTCGGTTTTCTTTATTGGATACTT
Organism: Malachius bipustulatus; assembly: GCA_910589415.1. NCBI lineage: Eukaryota > Metazoa > Arthropoda > Insecta > Coleoptera > Melyridae > Malachius > Malachius bipustulatus. The sequence goes on along the minus strand of OU342639.1, from coordinate 31,554,608 downwards.
TGGTAATGGGCATTTTTAAATAGCCGTAATTTAAACTTACTCCACTACTGCTTTTTGCTGACGTCAAAATCTTCTTCCTGTCTACTATATCGTTATTTTTATCTTCAACTGTTTCCGGACTTGGAGATGATATTTTTTTTGGAATTGATTTGGAAATAGTTTCATCTGCTCTCGTTTCGATTTTTTCATATTGCATCATTTCTATCGCAATGGGATTTGGAGGTTCTTTTTTGGTAAAATTACTGGAATTTTTTACATTTTTTTCCCCAGAACTATTCATCACTTTCATTTCAGTGGTCTTGTTGGCTTTTGACGAATCGTATCCATCACCGTTTATAATTTTCTGATAATTGCCAAAAGTATTGTCACAAAGAGTTAAACTCTTTCTTTTAAAAGCCGGTGAATATTTTGGTAGGTTTTTATTTTCTAAAGGATTCCACGGTGGCAAATTAGGATATATAGGCACTGAAGCTTTAGGTTTATACAGGTCCACTGTTTTTGGAACATCTGGATTCATTATTTGTAAATTTTGAGTATCACTGCTTTTTATGACCGGAATTAAAATTGATGGTACTATCGAATTATCATTTTCGGACGATTGCTCAGGAATTATGAGACCTCTTAGTTTCGATAATTGTTTCTTCCTTTGTTCAACAATTTTATTCCATTTGTCACTTTTTGAACAAGTAGCCAAAGGAGATGAATTCAATGCGGAGGGAAGTTCTGTTAAACTTTGCGATCTCGAGTGTAATTTATTGGTAACGAGTTGATATTCTTCGAAATCTGAATCGCAAGTGAAAGTTGAATAAGTTTTTGCACTTTTGGCATCATCAACTTCATTACAACCATCTATATTTCTTAACGGTAGATCTTTGAGTGATTCTATTTTATTAAGGTTTATGTCTAAAGCCTTAGACCCTTCTATAAGGTCAGTAGATTTCTCTTCGAAGCTTTCCTGAAAATCTGGAAATTCATGACCATCTGGCGGTTGTCTTGAACCACATGGTGGACTTACGGAGTCTTGATTATTTTCTAAAAATTTAGAATATTATGTTGTCAATAATCAATAAGATTCGATGCAAAAATATGATCAAAGTGTTATTGGTATTATACGGTTTTCATTTTAAAAAGTTTCAAAGGTCTTGCATACTACAACATGAAATTCTTCGTAAGCAATGGGTAAAGAAGAACAAATGTAAGAGCTACCAAACATGCCAAGAGATCATAAAGAATAGTACCTAATCAGGAATACGATATTATGCATTGTGTTCTAGATAGAGTGGAAACTAACTAGACCATTTTATACCATATAAAGTCGAGTCTCAGTTACTATTTACTTTCTTTGCATACACGCCTATGGCTCGTCAAGTGATTGGTTGCTATAAATATGTTGCATAAGGTTAAACGTATAAAGTTATGGCGTGTTCTTGTTACGGTCTAATGAAGTGAAAAATTATATACATACCAGTCGTTCCGAAGTCTTCACTCCCATTTTTTGATTTCGATTCTAGCCCATCACTTTCGTCAAATTCTTCTGATGATGGAGGGTTGTTGTCTTCAGAGATTGATCTACGGGAAAAAAATGTAAGCAATGCTCGACAATGTTTTAATAATTTACCTTCTGGGAGAGACATGTTGATCTTCTTTAACACTTTCGGGTGTTGGAGAGATGACAGGTACAATTTCGTCTTCTTCATCTTCTTCTTCAACCGTATGGCAAAATTTGTCCTTGTTACTGCTAGAATAGTCGATTTCATGGTTTAAGAATACGGTCAGCAATTCCGGGGTTATTTCTAGTTCGTTAATTGGTTTTGGCACGAAATCAACCAGCCGTGGTAGACTAGCATCAGTGACATCTTCACCTGATTTAGCATAACATTTCAGAGCATTGCCAATCTTAAATCTTGGAGCTATAGGTGGTTTCTTTGCCGTGCAGTTGTGCGTTTCATGGATTATTTGTTCATGATGATGATATGCCCCATCGGGCGCGGAATCGTTTGTCTCAAACGATATTATATTTTCATTACCATAACTTAAAGGTGCATCATGAAAGTATAGCTCTTCTTTATTTTCACTGTTCTTCTTGGTTAAACATAATTTTGATATATGTCCATTTACATTGGGGATGATAAATTCATCATCAGTTATGTTAACTTTTGAGATGTCCAGGAGCCTCTTTTGGCTCGAAGTGGGAGTCGAAGGCAAGCTTCCGGCACAGCTTGAAGTTGTTGTAGTTGGAAAAGAACCAAATCTGTCTACGACCGTGGAAATCGAACTGCTGGTGTCATCGGATTCACTTAAACTTGGTACGTATTCTTGCATAAATAAGTCTACATAAACTTCTGCTATTGGTGGATCTATTTCATTGTAATTTAGATCGTCCTTACTGTTCATATTCGAATAACCATTGGAATTTGTCTGCGGACACTCTTCACTTAGTTGAATGTTGCCGTTGTTGCTCACACTATTTAATTCTTTATTTTTTCTATTTTTATGAACTTTCCTTGGAGGCACTGGAGGAGGCGGTGGTAAATTTCGTTTCTTTTCGGCACTAATCACCAATGGTAAATCCTCTACAGATTTTGTTTTGGAGACAAGTTCCTCAGGTTCCAAAGAGTGTCGAACTAGTAGTTTTATGGCAACATTAGAATCTTTAAGGGCTCTGACGCATTCAATTCTCGTCATATTACTTATTGGAATTCCATCAATATGTAATATTTCGTCACCTTCAATTAGGGACCCCCAAGAACTTTCTACTTTTGATGCTGGGCTGTTTGGAGCACAGGACTGGATGAATAATTTTTTCACAAATTCGTTCGCTTTTGTACCTCCTTCAAATTTCAAACCGAACCCTAATCGTTCCCCCGGGAACCTGTAGACAGTAACCTCTTCAGTTACCGTTCCATCGTGTTCTTCCAGCTTTTCTTCGTTGTTGGGTGAATGTTTTTCTTTGTTGTTAAGTTCTTCTCCGATTTTTAACACTGTTACATATCCAGACAGATTTGCGTCTTTAATCGTAGTTGCATTTGTGTATTTATCTGCATCTGTTTCAATTCCAACTGGTACTACAGTTATGTAATTTTTGCCAATTTTTTCCATGGTTCGCTGCTTTCAAGAACTGAAAATGTTCAGGATAAATAATTAGTTATTGAATTTAAACTGCGTGTTGCTGAATAAATGTTTCATAAAAATATATACAATTACTATAGAGAAAATGCCACGGAATTTGGCAATAAATTTCCAAGTCATATAGAGTTTATTTGATTTTGCTGATAAGTGTATTGAATTAAGTGTTTGAAATGCAGTTAAGCTCGACACATTTGAAAATAATTGTTACTCAACAATAAAACTATTTCGACAAGGTTGGGAAGTAAACACACGTATCCTGCAATGTATTCACAGAGGCGTTAAATATTATTGGAATGAGAAAAGTTTTGAAACAATTCCATAGAAATTTATTTATGTATCTGTAATATTATTGACGTGTCAACTGCGTGTGACAGGACAGGCTGTAATTAAAAATGAACTGAATTGAAAGAAGAAGCATTGTGTTATGTTTTATTAAGGTAAAGAGTGAATAAAACTATAGAACAATATACATACATACGTTATGTACAGGGTGTTACAAAAAAGGAGGTCAAGCTCTTGACCAGAGATTATTTGGCCAAAAAATTCTTATGCTATTTATGACATATAGGCGTCCCATTTTCGATATACAGCAGCATGTCAAACTATAAATAAAAAATCAATAACTCCGTTGTTTTTCAAGATATTCACATGAAGTTTTGTAAAGCTTTCTTTCTTATGCAGACACACATTTTGAAAAAAAAAAATCAAAGAGAATTCAAACGCGAACGCACGAAAGGGGGTTTATGGCAGACCTTGGCCCTCCAACATTTTTCTGCGTACGCCTATGGCTCAGATGTATTGTTTTTTTAATTGAGCGTTTATTTGTTTTACTATCCTCGCTCTTATAACATTTTGACTTAGGCCTTCGTTTACGAGATATAACAACTTATTTGGGTGTGTGTCATTGATCAACTTACTCATATTAAAATTTCCAAATTTATTTTATCATCCAGAGAGAAGATTTTTCATTTTTCCCCTTGGGAAATTAAAGAAACTGGGGGTTGGTCAATGTGGACGGCCAAATATGCTTCGACCAAATCAGGGGGAGCAAATTTTACAAACAGTGAAAATGTTATAAGAGTGAGGATAGTAAAACAAATAAATCAATAAAAAAAAACAATACATCTGAGCCATAGGCGTACGCAGAAAAATGTTGGGGAGGCCAAGGTCTTCCATAAACCCCATTTCGTGCGCTCGCGTTTGGATTCTCTTTGAATTTTTTTCTTTCAAAATCTGTGTCTACATAAGAAAGAAAGCTATGCAAAACTGCAAGTGAATATCTTGAAAAACAACGGAGATAAAAAACTTTTTTTTAATTTAAAATTAACACGCTAAAAATTAACAATTCGTTTGACTTGACTTATACCCATACTGCAAAATTTGAAAATTCGCGCTGTAAAATATGTTGAAAACATTTAATTGTTATTATACATTGTTATACGTTTTTGATGTTATTAATGTAATTTCAGGCAGTTGTGTTTATAATTACAACTGAAGTGAAAGTTTTATAGGAGATTTCTCACGACTTTTTGTTGGACTGTGTTTTATTAGATGGAAATATGTCGGATATAATATATAGCAAACTTTTCTTGAAAGGAAATATGACCAAAATAACTACTGATATCATCTCTACATCACTTATAATCAATTTTCAATTCAATAATATGTCAAAAATAAAAAATAAACGTTTTTATGGACCGCTTATATTAATAATTTTGCTTACAATAATGCGGAGAAGAACCATTATGGCTTTATAACTGAATAATGCCTAAAATATATCATCAACAGTTGTTAACCTATTTTTATTTATTTTTTTTAAATTACCTCATTTTTTACATTACATCAAAACTAATTAATCCATCTAAAGCAATTTTAAATTGCTATAAATAACAATAAAGAACTAAAACTATTCGGTCATAAATGGACAGCACTAAAAACTTAATTACTTCACTTATGGCAATTTAACAAATTCAGTTTAATGATTATTAATTATTTGTATTTATTCGAAACAGATCTTGCAAAAGCGTAAATCTGTGTCTAGTCTATTAACTTCTTGATTGCGATTGCATAACCATTAAAAGTCTTGGTTATTATTAACTTAAACTAGAACTCATAGTGCCAATAACGTTATGGCCATAGCGTCTCACGTAACAGCTAAAAGATCCTTAAGGAATTTAAAAAACTGATTCTATAAATAAATATAATTAAATTGTATACCTTAAGATGATGAAACGTCTTTTGCTTTTATTAGTGTTGGAGAGATTTTGAGTTCAATTTAAGAAAAGGGGGAAAAAATGATGAGTAATTCAGAACTGTGATCTATAGCTGCATGTCCGCGTCTCCTAAATGCAGGCAGGAGAAATGCCGTTTTTTTTTGTGCAGATTTTTGCAAAAACCGTTTCTGACATGCCAGTCAATTTGAGGTCTCTTTTGCGTCATTTTCAACCGTCCCGGTGTCGAATGTAATCAAACTGATGATGCCTCGAGCATGCGATTACTGTTTATGACAAAAATCTAACGATCGATAGCAAAACGGAAATTTCGACCAAATTCAGTTTCCGAAACTGAAAGTCATTTCCCCCTGCGACTCTGCGTTCTCGAGATATGGTGGATCAAAATGAAAAAAATGCCATAATTATTTGCTTTTTGAACATTTTTGGTCATGTGTTGTGAGTAAACTTAGGACTTTAGGGTCCAATTGGATTGCTTAACCGACTCGTATAGTCCAAGAGCTGGTGTCAAAAAAGTGCAAGAAAGGCTGAAACTTTCAGATCGGCCAGTATTTTGATCATAAAAAGCATCTGTAGAGTCAGCACGGCAAGGTGTCAGGTGTCAGGACACCTCTGGTAGTGGCGCGCATTTAAAGGTGTCATTTTAAATAATATTAATTAGTATATAGCGCTGCGTCAGCACGACTATTGCGACTATTTTGCTAGAGACGCAAATTCTCGAAACGGAGATAAACATTGGTTGACCCTTCGGTCTCAGATTCGAATGTGGTTAAGATAATTTTGTAGAAGCTTCTAGTTATGAACTTCGGAAACTTCTAGTTATTAAGATAATATTATAAGGTACGATAAAGGATAAAGGTAATAGATAAAAAATTCAGACAATATACAGGTGAGGCTGCCGACGTTCGTCCGCGCACCCGCTCTTGTTGACAGCCCAGCCTCGTCTCCCCTCAACCTGACGCTTCCTGTCTCCTCTACTCACGCGTCTCTAGGCTGCTATGTCATCTTCGCCCTATCGCATCGCGCCACCCACGAGTTTTCAGAGCGCGCAATATAATCTTAGCTCTCTTGTCCAATCAGGAATCCTTATGTCATTTATGGCCTATGATATATCCGTAAATAAAATGCGTCTCTTATCCTTCAAATTTAAATTCCAGATTGTCGCTTTTAGTGTGTGCGATGCACGCATCAGGTGATGTCGTCATCGCGCAAAATCGCAACTGACCTAAGGTCCGTGAATTTAAACACGATGCCTTTTTAGAAAAGGTCGTTAAGTAATTCCAATCTCCAGTTGAAGACAAGACGTAATGATTCGTGGTTTTAGCACTCTCACTCAACAATAAGACAGTGATTTGTTGCTCCTATTAATTGTTACTTTGCTTCTGAGGATGCGCATAAGCTATAATAAGTAAACTTATAAAGTATGGACTGAAATAATTCAACTTGATCCCAGGCAAAGATTCGTTGAAGTATTTATTCTGTTCGATTTAACACCCTCTCCTCTATAACGCAACATATTTGATTGTCTTGGGAAGGTAATACTTGTAAACAGAAATATCGAACCATAAAAATGAGTAAGTACCTATTATTACCGAATACCGATTTCAGCAGCTCTTGAAAGTAACAGTTTTTCAACATACTGTATATTTTAAGCAGTATCAAGATGGCAACTACCTGACTGTACTGTTAGATATAATTGCAAAGTACACTTTGAATGTGAATCTGAGCACCATTACAAATCTCAGTGTTCCTGCAAAATAATGTATCCATGTACATATTACCTATACACTCAACACTACACATGTAATGCATATGCCTAACTATAGTTTATGACTTCTGGCCTTTGTGACCATATACCATGTCGATTCTGCTATTTCAGAGTTACATGCATAAATTATTAGCATACATAGGTACAGACTACACAAAACGCTTTGACATTCGTACGTGTTATTTGAATAGCCTCTCATTAAAATTTTCACGGTTTTGCATATATTATTAGGAACAGTCATTTCTCTTAAATTCTCTATACTTCGAAACGAATAGGTATCCGACTAGTTAATGGTAATGAGTCGGGTGTGACCGACCAGTATTAATTATTAAAGTATTCAGTATGCAGCATCGGATTACAAAATATGTGCGAAAATGACATAATGGATTTGTATTGATTAACAATAATTTCTCTTTTTCGTATTGGTAGGTGGTTTATGCAGTTTCTGACTAGTTTTCCAAAATTTGGGTTGGACGGAAGATATTTTTAGGTTTTATAAAAACAAAACAGTAATAATAATTGTAATAACCAAACAAATAACGATTTACATATTCAGAAAATCATATTTATCTCAACTTTTTGTTCTAAAACCAATCAATAATGCCAAAAAATCGTTGCTCCAAAAGGGTAGGTATACAAAACTTGAAAGAAAAACTTTTTTGACACCCCCTTCAAGGGGTCGTATCTCAACAGGGAAGTATATTATGATTTAATTTCATTTGAAGCACCTTAATTTTCTACAAGGAATCATGCCCTAAATTTTTCCGCACTTATTCATTTTTCATTTTTGTTATGCAAAAGGAAAGGTCTTATTAAGGTGAATTTATTCTTCACTAAATTTCGAATTTTGTATGCGAAAAAAAAAGAAGAAAATCTTTTCTTTTGAAAGATCTGGAAGTCTTAAAGACTAAGAACAAGAACAAATTCTCAAAGTTTCACATGCACATTCATAAATTCAAAAAGGTTATGGAATGTCAAACTTCAATTGCTGTCACTATAATTTACCTAAAAATTCAAATTTTGTGGTAAATTAAAAAAAGTCACAGGAGGGAGTCGCCATTAAAAAAATTATGACGTCATTGACCTAAAAACATTTTTAAAAACAAAATAGAATTATCAAGGCGATTTTTAGAAACGTCATATTATGTTTCTTCAATGATTAATAATAACATTAGTCAGATAGCTTTCAATCAAATCAATAATTTTGCAATTTAAATAGCCCAACCTTCCCTGAGAAAATTTAAAATATCTCAAAAACGGTGCGACGTATGAATAGAACTAAAAAACACTTTTTTGTTTGAATAAAGTTTTTTTATTTGGAATAAAAGTATAGGGAGGGAAAATGGGCGCCAACCCCAAATATGTACGCCATTGGAAGACGTCTATAAAATCTGAAATAGCCAAATTAAAGATCTTACACGAGTTAGTTATGTTATAACCAAAAACTGTTATTTTTGTTTTATTTTAACTTTGACTTTGAGACCCTGTATCTTTTAAACGAAACGTAATTTGAAGCTGAAATTCATCATTTCAACTTATATTTATATGATGGGAACTTCCGGCGGTTTATATTTGACCCTATAGGTCACAGATTATTTGGAGAAAAATAATGACACTTTCCTTATGCCATTTTTCACATAGGCGTCCCATTTTCAGGATACAGGGTGTCAAACTTTAAATTAGAAAAAAGTTTTTTATCAATACTAACTCCGTTGTTTTTCATGATATTCACTTGAAGTTTTGCAAAAAAAAAAAAAAAAATCAAAGCACGAGCGCACGAAAGGGGGTTTATGGCAGACCTTGAGAGATGGCAAATAACGGGGAGGCGTCAAACATTAACTCTTCTAATGTGCACACAGTCTTGAAGCAACAATTGTTAAATCCGTACTATGTGCAGAGAGTGCAAGCGCTATTACCAACAGATTTTGAAGCAAGATCAACATTTTGTCGATGAGGCCACGTTTACTCGTAATGGATTAACGAATATTCACAACACCCACGCATGGGCGGATGCAAATCCAAAAGCTACTGTAGCGGCACATCACCCAAGTAAATTTTAAAGTAAACGTATGGGCCGGAATAGTTGATAATTTTCTTTTAGGTCCGACTTTTCTGCCACCCCGTTTAAATGCTGCTGTGTTTTATTTTACCTTACAAGGTACTTTCATAGGGTTACTTGATGATGTGCCTCGAGCGGTTCGACAGAATATGTGGTTTCAGCTTGACGCCGGTGCTTCCCCGCATTACGGTCGAAATGTTCGGGACTATTTACATTTAATCTTTCCTAACTGCTGGATTGGCAGGGGACAAGATGAACCTGTTCATTGGCCAGCTCGTTCCCCCGACTTCCATCTGTTAGATTTTTGTTTTTGGGGATGTATGAAAGATTTCCTATACAAGATTCCAATATTAAAGTGAATAAGATTTGCGTCAACGAATTGTAGAAGGTGGACAGCTATTTAGGCTAAAACCACAAATTTTCCAGCATATTCGGTTCTCTCTCGCTAAAAGAGCCCAAATGTGTGTTCGCGAAGATAGCAGACATGTTGAACATTTAATTTAAATTTAATCATCTTCAATATTCAATTATTATTGTGTTATTGTGTTCAATTCGTTATTGTTAGTTGTACGCTTTTTAACGTAATATGAAATACTATAAAAGGTAATTTAATACACCGCGATGGGAAATAAAAAAGAAATTTGTAAATTTAAATATCAGTAAGTTGATCGATGACATACAAACCCAAAAATAAGTTGCTATATCTCGTAAACGAAGGCCTAAGTCAAAATGTTATAAGAGCGAGGATAGTAAAACAAATAAACGCTCAATCAAAAAAAAGCATACATCTTAGCCATAGGCGTACGCATAAAAATGTGTGGGGGGGGGGAAGGTCTGCCATAAACCCCCTTTCGTGCGCTCGCGCTTGAATTCTCGTTGAATTTTTTTTTCTCAAAATGTGTGTGCATAAGAAAGAATGAATATCTTTAAAAACAACGGAGTTTTGATTAAAAAAAATTAAATTCATTTAAAGTTTGAGTATGTATCTTGAAAATGGGACGCCCTATGTGAAAAATGGTATAAAGGAAAGTGTCATTATTTTTGGCCAAATAATCTTGACCTCCTTTTTTGTAACACCCTGTATAGACAAATCCTGTTTGTATTTAAAAATTAGTTTAAATCTGTTTTAGACTTAAAAAAAAAACTGTAAATTTTATTTTAATTTAATTTGTTGCAAACGTCTGACGCGTGTTTTAATGCACGCAGTTACTATAGCTGGTATTTATTATTCATTAGATACAAACATAAAACAAGTGAACTTCAGGTAAATTTCTATTAAGAATAATTGAAGATTATGAGCTTTCTAAAGGTAGGTATGACACAAATACCAAAGGAAAACAGCTGATATTTATACATCATAACATCATCATACCTCATACCTAATATGCAAAATCAAGAATCAAGTGCAAGAAAAACCTTCTAAGTAAGTAGTAGGTAGGTAGGTAGGTATAATATTGCACCGAATAAATAACATCAGAATATAATATACTCGTAGAACTTCTAGGTGCGACCTCCCAGAGCTGATGAAAAGTATTTCTTTATCCATTTATGACATGTTGATTAATAAAAATCAGGCAAAAAATTTAATGATAATTAATATGAATGTATACTTGTTTGAGTGAAGTTTGAGTGAATTAATAAATCAGGAAGTTTAAATGATTATAAAAAGTGAATTGGGTACAATGACAGTTTGTTTAATTAAGAATACAGTAAAAGTTATTCACAACCTTCATTTTATAATCCTGTTACTTAATTAAATCGTTGACATTGTTTACTATTTGTATTTAGATAACATGCCTATTATAGGGATGATTATTCTAATTTAGAATAACGGATTTTAACACGAAAGTTCAAAATATCTTATAGGATTTGAGTTTTTTTACGTCCGTTTCCTGAACTGCTGAAAAAACTTATAAGAGCGCCCAAAATGTTATTTTTTTTAATTTTGGGACATGAATTTTCACTCTATTTTAAACAAAAATGGTTTGCTTGCATCAGTAAGGAATTCGATGTGAGCAGGGTTTTTTCAGAAAATATTAAATGATAACGCGATTCAGTTTTGTCCCAGTCGCGTTTGAACAAAATGAGGTCAACGTAGGTAATATTATTTGTGGTTTTTAAATTTAATAATAACACTAAACGGTTTATACTTTAATCGAATAACAGTAGTTACACATCTAAAGCAATAGAAGACTTTTCATCTCATGTATTGTGTTAAATAACAACGTTCTAGATAAAAATGACAAACAGAAGAAACGTATTAGAAGTATGCCAAATAGCCAAACGTTATTTAAGTATTACCTGCAACAATTTAGGATATTCCGAAAATTAATTTCCCGGTGCGGTGACCGAATTTCCGCAAGCCTCACTGGACCAACTTGAACATCTGTGAAGAACACTACTTCTTATTCTGATTATCTGTGAAGGGTGACCGATTACAGCAGTTTTCCCCCACAATTGGCAAGAAACGATAATGGAAAAACGAACAGTCGATAGGCTATCTGATGTTAAGTGGCCACTGATAAGCACTGTAAATATAGGTAACGATAAGCGATCACATATTACTGTCAGAACCGATAGTACCGTAACGTGGATGCCTAAACAACTGACGGATTGACCGGTGTTGGTGTTATAGTGTTTGTTTCGAGCTGCGGTTTGTATTGCAATGCAGCCGATCCCGCGGATTGGATATAACAGCCGCTTAGTTCAGACTCTACAGAACACCGTTTCTTTACTGAATGATGCCAATTTAAATTTTTCAGCACTCTCACGGAGAGTCACTCTTTGTAGAAGCTTTACTAAGTGAGGCGCATTCTACTGGTCGCGGTCGTGGTCGTGGTAGGAAGAAAGAATTTGGTCTATATCCTCAGGAACTGATTGGGAAACTCACGTGAGAAAATATTTTTCAGGTCTTTAACATAGTGAACTCTCTGACGGACCTCACAAAGTTTAAAGCTCTTGCATAAGTTATTGCAGCTCATCAATTTCAATAATGATCTCGATATGTATTCGCCATCAGTGTCTCAACCGTATATTGTTCAGTCTCCGCAGAAATACACGACTAATTACAATATTCATTTGAAATTCAGATGAAATGGATAATGAAAACGATTTGGAGGCTTCTTATCTACGGGCTGACTTTATTATTACTGCTATAATACCGGTTTCGGAAACAAGACCATCTTCAGGAGCATTTAGGACAAATCAACTGTAAAATAAAATAAAGGCTGATGCCATTAGTAGGAGGCATAAAGAAGAATCAGGATTTAACAGTTATATTATCAAGATGTGGGTGTAGTAAAAAATGGGAGGAAATACAACGATGTTAAACATTAAAGTTGTCCAGGAGATAATAAGTAATCAGAGCGATCAGAAATCTCCAAGACAACAACTCCGTTTAAATGTATAAAGACCTGGTCAAAAGAACGAAAGTTCAATAAGAAGATGTTCGGAGAGTATAAGAAGAAAAACGGTTTATCTTTTGCCAAGCAGAATAGATCAAAATTAAATGAAATGCATTGAAGTATTAGGTACTATCACCGTTCATTAATTGACTATAATTATTACGAAAATTCTTAGTTCAGTGACTTTATTTCATTTAACTACCAGCGCCTGTTTCTTTCAACAGTTGGAGTTGATCCTGTTCTAAATACCATTTCAAAAATTTCAAAGCCAACTAGATCCCAGAGTTTTCATAGCCGATTTTTGTTTTTATTATGGCTGCCATATTGTTTTTTCATGTCGTTCGGTTTAAAACATCAAGGAAACCAAAAATTTGCCGCATCAAAAAAAACATTTTTGGAATATAATACCTATGGTTGCCTTCAACATCATCCATTATGTTCTAGTTGAAATTTGGAGATCGTTAGCACAGATACCATGAAACCTAAGCGACAAAGACCTATGGAGACATTCAAAATTTAAATAACGAAAGGTCATTCATATCGGCTCCTTTCGGGAGGCAACTTGGTCGAGTTGCACCGCCTGTCCGCAGACGCTGCTGCAAGACATCAACAAGACACTGGTCAGCGGGCCTTGGACGGCATCGCAATGGCGTGGGGGGAAAAGTAGCAGCTAAACGCTGCCGATGCCCGCGTTTGATGGAGGATGATGAGGATGGAGAATGGGGCATTAATTGAGAGTTTATTGTTTATTGTTTATTGCAATTCATTCATTCACAACAATATAATTTTAACAAGTACTATTTATTTCCCAGCTAAACAAAGTTTGTGTTTGGGAAATGTCTTAATTTATTCTATATTATTTTGTAGTGACAATTTCTGACTTTATTTTGATGTGAGGAAGAGAGTCGAGCCACTGACAGTTCATCACACATGTCTATAACTGTTGAAATGTGTTATTTATTCGAGTGTAATTGGCGAATATATATCCAAGTATACTTTTTTTGTACTTTATTTTATTTTTTATGATTTTAATTTCAGGCTGCAGTGAGTTGAACAATTTCGGTCCGTAATATATCATAAATCTTTGATATCCAGACCTACGGAGGAATGGAGCTCTCGGGTAGTCGGCAAATCTTGTATCTATGTTGTGCGTATTAGTTTGCGATTCAATGTTTTCTCTTTCATACATCCAAATCAAGCATCTATAACTGTATAACTGTCTAACACTTAATATATTCGTTTCTTCATATAATTGTTGGGTGGAGTGTAGGTGATTTTTATTGAATAGTATTTTTAATAATGTGTTTTGTATGACCTTCAATGTTTTAATATTTTCCTCGTACAGTCCCCCCCAGATTAGAATACCGTACCTCATTATAGACCCCGCCAAAGCCATGTACACCATGCGTCGATTTTTCACTGATAGTATGTCTCTCAGCTGATAAAATATATATATATTAGTTTCCTAAGTTTCTTTACGATGAAGTCGATGTGTTCTTTCCACTTCAAGTTTTGATCTACATATACTCCTAAATACTTGACTGTGTTCGTTCTTTGTATAGTAATACAGCCACATCCAGCCACTCGAGAGCAGGCATCATGGTGGACAGGAATATGATCTTTTTCTGGTTGATCTTGTTTTGTTAGAGAAAACGTAATAAATTTCGTTTTGCTTATATTTAAGCTTAACAAATTATTACTCAGCCAATTTTTAACTTTTATCATTTCATTCTGTACCTTATCATACAGGAGATTCCAGGTGTCACCCTGGAATATTATTGCTGTGTCATCAGCATACGAAACGATCTGTCCATTTATATTTTTTGAATCTGTGAACCTGTTTATGTATAGTATGAACAACAACGGACCCAATATTGTTCCCTGCGGTATGCCCGTTTTTATATGCCTCTGTTCACTCTCTATTCCATTCAGTCTGACACACTGTTTCCTGTCCCTCAAATAATCTGTGAATATATCCAACGCTATCCCTCTGATCCCCAAACTCGATAACACCCCAAGCAATTTCTTATGATTAACCGTGTCAAAAGCCTTGGCGAGGTCCAAAAAGATCACTAGGCATTTTTTATTATTATTCATGCTGTCTATGATGTTTTCTATTAAATGAGTGATTGCGTGTTCGGTATTTAAATTCTTCCTAAAGCCAAATTGCCTGGAAGATATGACCTTATTAGCTTCCAAGAAATTCATTAACCTATCTTTCAGACACTTCTCAAATATTTTAGCAAAAACATTTATTAGCGAAATTGGTCTATAGTTTGTCACTTTGCTTTTTTCTCCCGCCGCTTTGTATATGGGGCATACCACAGACTCTTTCCATTTTGTGGGAATTTTCCCTGAGGTGATAGTTAGGTTTATTATGTGTCTCAACGGTACTATTATTTGTTTATGAATATGTTTTGTTAATTTGACTGTAATGCCATCAGCTCCCGGTGCAGAATCGTTTTTTAACTGATTTATATACATAATCAATTCATTTTCTGTGACTGGGTTAATAAAGAACGATGTCTCGTTCACCGTATTTATGATGTCGTCTTTCAAGTTCGTTTGATTATTTTTAATTTCATTTGCCATTTTTTCTCCAATGCTTACAAAAAATTGGTTAAATTCATTGGCTTTGTCTTCAGTGTTTGTTATTATGGTACCGTCTTTTCTAATTATGTTGGTGTTGTGTTTACTATTTTGTGTTATTGGTGTATTTGTACTCTCTTTTATTGTTTTCCAAATTTTTCTGTAGTTATTTTTTGCCTGTCCAATTATTTGTTCGTAGTACTTGTCTCTTGTGTTTTTTATGATCGAGTTTAATCTGTTTCTGTATTTTTTGTAATTATAAATGGCCTCAGGTGCACAATTATAATTTAGCTGTCTTTTTAACTTGTCCCTATTTCTTATTGATGTTAATATTCCGTTTGTCATCCATTGTTTAATTTTTTTATTTTTACTATTTATATTTTTTAGGTATGTGTTGTTCTCTACGTTTGTTTGAATTATTCTCAGGAACATATCATAAGCCTCCTCAGATTTGTCTGTTTCTAGCAAGCTAGACCAGTCTTCTTCTGATAGCGCCTCACGTATTTTTTCGTAATTTACAATTTTACAAGTTTTTTGATTATATTCAGTGTTCCTACATTTATTATTTTCAAATACAAAGGATAATACTATTGTATCATGGTCAGTTAATGATGTTTTAAATATAAAGCTGTTTATTTTAATTTGCTTTTTAGTGTTAATTTTCCCAACAAAAATATGATCTATTAAACTTTTGGTGTCCTTTGTGACTCTAGTGGGTTTATTCATATAAGAAAAGAGTCCGTGACCCGCCATCATACATATATAATTGTTCACCTGCGTTTCATTAGGTTTAAGAAGGTCTATATTAATATCCCCCATAAAAACTTCTATGCTTTGTTTTTCCAATTTAAGGTAATATTCATGAATATCTGTGATTAGCACTTCAGTATTTACAGGGTGTGGTCGATACAAGGCCGTCAGTCCCATCTTCTCCCCTTTATATACAAATTTTGCTCTTAAAAGATTTATTTCTGTAAGTTTAATTATGTCGATTGTGGCCTGGATATCGTTTCTCACATACACAATACAGCCGTCATTCTGATTATAGTATGATTCATTATTGTATAACGTAAAATTCGGAATGTAATAATTACTTACCCCTTTTATATTCCAGCATTCTGTTAAAATTATAATTTGGATGTTCTGCGTATCAAAAAGTTCAAGGTATATTAGTAATTCATTAAAGTTTTTGTTTATACTTCTTATGTTCATGTGTAGAAAATTTAGATCACCTAATATTTTTTTTGTATCTTTGGCTCCTATATCATCAATTACTACGGTATCATGAATCTGACTCTCCTCCTCTTCATCATCACATCTCAACAAATTCTCCGCAATTTTGTTTTTCCTTTCTGTTCTTTGTAAACCTAAAAAATATATAAACCCAAAATTAACCCTTATCGTTCTATATCAACAAAAAGAAAACACTTGTCTCGGATTCCTCGGTTCACTCCCCTGATCTACCACTGAGATAATTCAGTTGATTATAATAATAGTCAATCAATTTCATATTATAAATACATATTATAAATACGACACTTCTCGCTCGCTTCGATTGTCTGTACCTATACACCCATTTTATGTTTCATACTTTGTAATCTTCTCCATGTTCTCGATCGGTATCCTAATTTCGCCCTTTCTATAGAAAATTCTGCCTCCCATGGTCCACACATTACGTTTACCCAATCTTGTGATTGCCTCCTTCAATAGCTTGTGGTTATCCTTTGTTAAATCATCAGCTATAATAATCTCAGTTCCCCTCAATGTTTTTCTCTGCCTCATAACTTCTTCCTTGTACTTATATTCCCTAAATTTCAGAAATATGGCTCTGTTTCCTTTATCAGTTGTTCTGCCTGTTCTATATACTGTTTCTATTTTTTCACTTGAAACATTTAGTTTGGTTTTTTCCTTTATGATTCTTATTATATCTTCATTTTGTTCGTTCTGAAGTTCAGGTATCCCATATATTCTTACATTATTTCTACGCATAATTTGTTCCATTTTGTTTACCTTATTATTCATCTCCTGTACATACTTTAACAGATTTTCGGTTTCTTGTTTACTTTCACTGAGTTTGTTATCAATATCCTTCGGTATATTCAGCGCTTTTTCTACCTTCATCGCGATACTGGCTATAAACGTTCCATCAGCGAACAATTCTTTAATCGTTTCCTGAATTATTGTTTTAAATTCTGCCCTCTGTGCTTGTGTAAAAACCATTTTTCTTGTTGAAATCTATTCTTGACTATATTACAGTAATGTTGTACACTTTTTCGGTTTTTAATTTTCACTTCTTATGTGTAATTTTTAATATTTCTCAGGGAGAGTCGTTCGGCTCACTTACTTCATTTCGCCACCTACCGGCAAAGTATTCTTAAGATTCATTATTGTCATTATTGATGTTTTACTCCTCCATTATTATCGTTGAATGATAAATAGTGTCACTGCACTTTTTTTATTCATTTATTTTATGTACCTAGTTTCACTGTAATTTTTCTACTGATTTAATGCAAAAAGGAAAAATAATCGAGCACAAAAGATTAAGATCGCTTTACAGACACCTTCATTTTAGCTTCAAGCTAGGTATTTATAGGATTATAAGAACAGCACGTATTACCACTTGCAAGGTATGTGAACATATAATATTAGCATTCCATGCCTTTAGAAATCATATAATGCAGTTGCGGTGAAAGTTGTTTCTTTGCGCGCTCTTAATTGTGCCGGCGAGATCCTGGATATAGTCTGAGCTAATAAGCGTTTGCTGAGATTCGCGGCCTCGCGAAACGTAATGAACATCTTCATTCTGATTCCTCTGATTCTGCTGCTGCATGAATGCAAATGAAGCAAGATGACGTGACAAGTATTCGTTCTTCAATGGACCCGGTGGGAATGCCGATAGCGATTGTGGGCTCGAATGTAGTGGGATAACAGTACTGTGAGTTGGAGTTACAAATAACGCGCCAATAATTGTTTGGTTATCCGGGTACGGTTCTTGTGGCTTTGGCTTCGTCAATTTATTTGCTGGTGAACTGTTTGAACCGGTTGATAACTAGCGTCCAGGTATCAAAGAAAAAATTGCGATACGACGTATCCTCTATCATTTGGAATGAAACTTGAAACTAAAGGAAAGTTGATTGATAAAGACCATGTTATGTTACCCATATCTTGTAAAATGATATGGGATAAGGACACGTAGATAAGTGTATCAGATATGTTACTTTTATTTTTATGGGACTATTATGAACTTCTTTTTTCTTCCTTACGTGTATGACGGTTACGATTGCTGTGGAATCAGGAACAGGATACTTATCCTCGGAGCATTAATCATTTTTTTCAGCCTTAAAACTACCCTGATGATGACCTTTTGCGTGCCAATTCGTCATCATTAATTTCATATTTATCTTATATAAGCCTGCCATTAACCTCAGAGTGGAGTTTTTAACAAATCTATACAAACATAGAGGAAATCATCAATTTCTAGTTGTGATTAACCCATGCAATTATTCTTCTCGCTAATTACCAATAGAGCCATCATAAATTACTATGGGATACTTTCACATTTATATTCAGTTGATTTTCCATAATAGCATGAGGAATTTGAAGAAATGGTCAATTTCTCAATAGTAACTGATTTAATTAATATTCGCACATTTTGTTTGTTTTTTTCTACCTGTCCTGTAATGGGGGTGTATACAGTGACAGTATCACCGATTTGTTCTTGAATCACCCTGTAAAATTTTTATTTATTGCGCGATTTTCACAGGATTTTTTTAATGGACCTCGTTCCCGCAAATCCGAGGTCTAATAGATCAGTGTTTTAATATAATTTCTTTTTTTTTTCAGATTTTTGTAACAAATCTGAACGTGACCTGACCTGACTGCAATTGACGATTTTATATAGCCAAATGAAAATTTCAAGAAATATGAAATATTGGAGACTTTTTCAGTAAAAATCTGGACATTCCACTTGATTGCTTATTGTTTATTTAATACCTGATTTTTTCGAATGTTTTTATCGAAAATCGCTCCAATTTTTGAAATATTCATTTGACTATAAAATCGTTAATAAAGGGTGTTTCAATATGAGCGCAAGATTTGAATTGCGCACCATGTTTGACGGTCATAATGTCACATGATTATGACGTGACAGATCGAAAGTTGACAATTGAGAGTTAGTAAACATGGAGCATTACACGGTAGAACAACGCGTCCTGATTGTCAAAAATTATCATCAAAATGAGTTTTCCTTCTTCTGTCGATTGCATCTTACGATTTTTTTATTTTATTACCACCGTAACCTCTAGAGGGCATAAGCCACTACTCGTAGTGGCAATTAAACCTTCACCATTTTGATAATAATTTTTGACAAAATATTGACAGATTTCGATAAGATTTAGTATAGGACCTTTTTGAGAGATGGTGAATCCGCAGTGGCCTGCACAGACTATTTCTGAAGAAAAATCGCATTAATTCGTGAAACTTGAATTTGACTATAAAATCGTTAATATTTCACAGATTTCGATCAAATTTATAGTACGGTTTTGCGTGATATGAAATGATTATAAAATGGTTAATACTCATAACTATAAAATTGGTATATGTAAAAAGAAACAAAAATTCTTGATTTAATCTTAATTCCTGAGCTGAGAAAATTCTCATTTACGTAAAAAAGGGTGTTTTTATGTTTTTTTTTTTTGGCGTATCTGGAAAACTTTTTATTACGCTCTGACCTATCTTGACTGTCCTAAAGTTCCGCTCACAAACAGATAGACGAACATGCAACTTGACAGACTAACATTTTTTTGAAAATCACTTTTTTTGGACTTTGAAGATCTTAAAATTTTCGAATTCGTTGAAATTTTTTATCGAATTTTCACATTAGCATAAAGTTTCTCCTTTTTTATACTATCGTATAACCGTTAACAATAAACGTTAAACACGTTAAGGAACACTTTACCATTTGTTATGGGCAGAGAAACGTGTAAAAAACGTTTTCTAACTAAAAGAGCTGCAATTTATGCGACTTTCGATTAAACCTCAAAAAAGAAGTCAAAATCTATCTTTCCCATTTTTTTTTCTCTCTCAAACACCAGGAATTTAGCTGCCGTTAGGCGTTAACGTAAAAAATAAAGATTTGCAGAATGCCGGTTTGTACACACAATAGCTGCTCAACGTATTTTAAAAACCTCATCGCAGGCTGGTTGTTAAGCTTAGTAAATTTTGGTTTGTATTTGAGTGTTGTTTGCCAGGAAAAGCACTCTCAAAAATAAAAACATTTGCTGTTCACTTTCGAATTTTACCATACCTGCATACAATTTCATTTCAAAGCTTTTAAAGTTACGATAACAAAATTCTTTCTTTTTTATTTTTTCTTTAGATTGTTATTTTGCGATTAACGAACGGCGTATATGGAAGACAAAAAGGCAAATCTCTTCCATTCCATATGGGAAATAAATCTGGCTATTGCAACTTTTTTAATAATAAAAAATGAAATATTGCCAAGATGGGCTCTGATAAACTGTACGGAATATGTGAAAATAACAGCCCACTCATACTCATGGACACAGAACTTGTTTATAATCGTTCAAATTCATATACCTATATAATAATTAAGAAAAGTTTGCCGAGTCTAGAAGAATGACGTTCCCGTTACTCGTTCCACATATAGAGAGGTTCAGGAAACGCGATTCCAATACAATTATGGTCGAACTCTTATGCGGCATGCCTCTTCTCAACGAGAGTTCAATGGGCAGCATTGGAAAACATTTATTAAAAATGTTGCAAAACAATCATTTTTTTATATCGCAAACTTCCACGCAAGGTTTGGAAATCTAAACATAAGTTCGATTTATAAATTAATTGTTTTTCATTTTTTTTTATTTATTAGCATAGTAGATTTTTAAATATTTAAAATACTCCCAATGGGTGGAAATGCAACATTTTAAAGAGCACACAAACTTGGGGACATACCTAATGTGATGTGAGTGTTATTTCTTAACTAATTGTGTCAGGCGGTTTTTTGATACGTCCAGGACCCTAGAAGGAAAGACCGGAATCGAGTAACTGGTGTGTGTACCTACCTACTTTTTTCATAATATAGCTGTTAATTGTATTCTGTATAAGGTATTTCAAGGAGGATATACTGTATGTCTTTGAAGGCAGTTTAATTAGCTCTCATAGATCTCAAAAAGATCTGACTAAAAAGGAAACTTAAATTAATTCCATATCAAGTAGTGCTTTTGAAACTTAAAATGTTAAAACGTAGCGGTGAATTGTCAATAGGTACATACAATTTTACTTCCGATGCGAGACAGAGAACTTTGGACCGTGATGAGTGGTTATAAGTAGTTTGAAGAATAAAGGAGTCGTTTATTAACTGGAACAAAAAATAGTATTACTTTTTTGAACTTTCGAGTATAAATGTGAGATTTTCGAAAAATGTTCCGCTTAGAAAGATCTTCAAAATTGTGTTGCGACCTACTTTCTTCTTTTTTGGCAAAAAGGAAATTAAATTTAACAGTAAATATATTTTGTCCTTAATAAAAGGACTTTTGCAAGGATGAATCAAGTATAGAGACTTTCCATATTATTTAAAAAAACCTTCTTGCGCATCAATCGCGTTAATAGTGTATTTGTGAAATTCTCCATACACAGGTTATATTCGCGTAGTGGTTTACTGTGAAAATTTCATTTAATTTCGTTTGAAAACTGCCATAAAATGGATTTTTAGATTTAACAAAACAAAAAAAATTGGCAAAATTTAGAAATTTTGTCCGTTTTCCTATCCGCCACTGAACTTTACTTGAGAAATGCTTTTTTTACGCTACCTTTAATAAATTCGAAAAAAGTGAAAGGGGAGTTTTGAAAATCAAAAATTTGAAATTTTAGAAGAATAAACATAATGTAAAAATATTCGAATATCTCCGCCATTTTTTTTAATTTCTTCTTGAAATTTTTCAGAATTAACGATTATTAGTATAGCTGTCTACAGTAAAAAGTTCAGTTCAATTCCTTCAAAAATGGGCTCATAAACGGTTAGAGAAATTTAGTCATTTTTACCATTTTCCTACCCACGCCACTGGCGTATTAATGGAAAATATGCAAAGTTTATTGCATTAACTCAAATTGCAAATAATTTTCTTCCAATCATGTTAATTTGGTTTAAATTAGTTTTTTCTAACTTGCTTATAGGGGTTCAAAATCTAGCAATTTTTCCTAAAATTGAAAAGACCGCCATTTTGAAACGGCTCAACCGATTTTACTCAAATACCAGACAACTCCTTGCGGCTGTCTTGCTCATAAAAAAATTTCAGCCCCCGATTGAAAACTGCGACCAGAAACCGTGCCTCAGACGGTTTTTTTATTTTTTTTTATTTGGAAGGACACCCTATAAGTAACGCAACTTTAGGAATTTTGTTTTTACAAAAATCAAACGTCATTCTTAAATTTCACAAGGGTAAAAAATTTCGTTCATTGGTCTTTTAAAGATGAAGCAGCATATTTTTAAAATTTTAGAGAAATAAACAATACCTACATAAATAAATTCAATATCTCCGCGATTTTTTTTTATTTACTTCTTGAAATTTTTTAGGGTTAAAGAATATCAGTGTAGTTGTCTAAGTGAAATTTTCAGTTTAATTCCTTCAAAAATGTGTTCATAAATTGTTTGAGGAATTGAGCCATTTTTATCTTTTTCCTACCCACGCCACTGGCTTATTAAAAAAATGATGTACATTTTATTGCATTAACTCAAATTTCAAGTAGTTTTCTTCCAATCTTGTTAATTTGCGTAAAAAGTTTTTCTTCTATCTTGCTTATACAGATGAGACTCAAAAAATAGCCAATTTTCCGAAAATTCAAACGGCTGCCATTTTGAAACGGCTCGGCCGATTTTTCTCAAGTGCAATACCAGACGACTCCTTATGGATATCTTGCTTCCACAAAAATTTCAGCCTCCTATAGATTGAAAACAGAACTGCGACCTGAAATGACACTATCACAAGAACCGGATTTCTGGAAATTTCTTTTTCGTGATCTGGGGGACATTTAATGAGTTTGGAAGATTTTCGAAAAGTGTGGTCGTCATTGGCCAAAAACGAATGACATTTTTGAAAAACATAATCGACATAGCGAAATTAACGTTTAATGACGGAATTATTCATTTTGTTCCAAACTTTTCCACCATATTCTATAAGACATTTTTTATTGCTGGGCTGGGAGAGGCTAGAAACCTAGAATTTGGGTTCATCTAATAAAAAATAAACTTAATCCATGATTAAGGAAACTTTTACAGCCAATATTATAAACGCTGGTTAAGGAAGATAACTCGGAGTTAGTCCCTATCTGCCAGTTAAAAGAGCAACAGGTGTATTATAAAGCTTTTTCCAGCTCTCAAGGTTAACTTTTTAACTGTCAGATAACTTTAACTCGGAGTTTGCATAGATAACCTTACTATTCGGTTTTATAAAGCTATTTTTATCTTGGTTAGGTTAAAGTAGCCGGTTAACTTTGCCTATCTGGCCGATAAAGTTAACCGTCAGATTTCCGCCGGTTAAAGTGGTAAACTGGCATATTATTTTGTTGAATATTAAGGTAATTCTTATTGGATCTTAGTTTTTATAGGTTTACATCCTCCCTAATTGATAAAATTTTGAGTGTGAGTTTTCTAATAATGAAATAATTTCAATGTTAACTTCAAAATAACTTTTAATAAAAGTGTATAATAATAATATTATTATTATTATGGATGCATTTCAATCTGCTGATATGAATTAATATTTTTTTTTATTCATTTATGGTAGGTAGGTATAATAATGTAAGTAAATAGAGAATTAGTAAAGAGCATATCAACTGCCCTATTTAATAAAAAGCCAGGTTACAATTTCCCAATTATTATTATATCACTTTAACTAAAGGGTAGGTAGGTTAGGTAGGTAGATTGATTCATAAAAAATCGATATTGAGATATGAAAATTAAAGACTAGACACTTCTTCAATCTATTCGACAATAAAACAACAGAAAATTGAAAGCTATAAATTTATTCAGTTTATAACAAATTAACGATCAACAAATAAGTATAGGTAGGTACATTTTATAAACCCTTCTTTCCATAATATGGACCAAAAAACTATTACGCGAACCGAACGTTGTAGGTAGGTACATAAGTATTCTTCCAGTATATGTCCCATAATGTGGAATAAAAATTCACTTTTGTAAATAAATATGTACTTAGGTAGCAGGTAGGTACTGACTATTGACTGCTTTCAACCAAGTTAGGTTTACCTACTTCATTTTAATAATTTTTGACCTGGAATAGCGCTGGTCTGAAACTGGAACCGACGGCCGACGGACACGGGTGTACACTGCTGGGGCACTGGCTGGACTGGGTTGGGCGGACGCATTAGGCAGAGGCAAAGCCCTGGCCGTCTCTTATTTCGCCTGACATTATTATTTACGAATTATTATTATTATAATTATGCAGTCTTCAGTCTTCCGTTGGTCGTTGATGAGTGTTAAGTAGATTGATTTGATTAGCTTAACTGGAAAACACGGCTTGAAAACGCTCACTGGTTTTATTATGTGCATGTCGTAGACAGACGATCCAACTTTCACACGATTCAATTTTCACTTATTATCACTCGCTGTGTGTTGAAATTAATATTGATTACAAACAATAAAATACATAACGGTAGACAGTAATATTAAATGCTGATTTGATAAAATGTTTGTCTTCTAAAACCTAACCTTCTTGTCATAATACGATACGAAAACGAATAATTAAATTCAGACCTGTCAGATTTAAGCCAACCGACGACGTTTCTTATTTATTTCAAGTGTCACTCACGTCATTTCTTCAGCGTCAATGGCTGTTTTGGCTGTTTCGTTGACATTCGTGTAGACTGGACGGTTAAATATGGCCGACTTCCGGCGATAACTAACCACGAGCTAGGCTCGGGGAAATCTTGCTTTATAATACGCACGCGGAAACTTAACTCGGAGTTAGTGTTATCTGCCAGATAACTAACTTTCTACTTAACCAGCGTTTATAATATCGGCTGTTAGTTATCTTATTGATTTGTTTTGATGCTGCTTTCTTGTGAAAAACCCGGATAGAACTATTAAGTATGACCATTTATTAAGGCGAAAAAATGTAACTTATTTTCTGCCAGTCCTGAATCGATATTATATTTATACAATAAAACGTATAATGAGAAATTAATTGCAACTTTCACTGGTGAGGATTTCTACTTGGATGGATTGTGATCAGGTGATATTGCTCATTTTATTATGTTTTACTTTATTTCCTCGTTTCTTCAATCTTTTAAAATGATAGCCCCTAGTCAGAGTAATAATTATTATTATTATCATTAGCTGTTTATACAAGGTCTTCAACGTATAGGCATGCAACCATAAATACAAAAATATGAATAAAATGTAGCTATCAAGACTGTGCCAGAGAAATAGGAAAGTCAGTTAGGCTTCCAAAATCGTCATAGAGTACGTTCGTTACTCATTTCCCTCTCCTTAATGACCTTTCGTCATAGGTCGCAGCGCATCTGACACCCTCAATATCAATATCAAAATGACCTTTCGTCTCGAAATGTTCAGACCGATCATGTCAACTTTTCCCAAATAGCAGTCGATGATTCTCTGGAATCTGGAGTCTCTCAGATTGCAACAGGGGGCTAAAAACGCCACCATCGATGGATTTGAATGTTCAATTTGAACTCCAACAAACTGCCACAACTCGCCAGTCCAAGTCAACGGCGCTCCACAGGTTTTACTCGGTTCATTTTCATTTTCTCAGATTTTCTATCCTGACAAGGACACTCCTATTGTATGTTACAAGCACCTATATATTCTACATACAAAAGCGCTAGCATGCCGAACTGATATCAGATTCGCGGTTTGTGAACCTCTTGACTTGCGCCATCAACTTGATCTCTACTCGATTGTCAATTTTTGTTGTTGGTAATAATAAGTAGGTCGTTTTTTTAGCCTGAATTGCATTCGGGTATATTCGTAGTTTCCGAATTGAGGAGAGGATGCATCAAGTTTCTTTGGTATCACCACCACCCGAACTGGAGGTGACCAGGGGAAGCGTAGAGAAACGTCAAGCATTTTTGTCTACTTTTTTTTAATTTTGCGGGTTTTAGGTACATTTTTGGGTCATAATACGTTTTCTATTACGGGAAACAAATTTTTTTTGCACTTTTTATTTACAAGGCTGATATGATGATAAAAAAATAAAAACGGTATAGAAAAAAATGATAACCTCGACAGGTGAATTCTTCAAAATCACATTAAACACCCAATTCGAAAAACATCTTATTGTGGGTACTGCTGTATGGCAGAAGACATACATTCGTCATCAAGCACTGAAACAATTTCTTCATCCCATCAACAGGATTCGCCCATCCATTCAATTCTAGAATAAGAATGAGACTTTGGGGTACAAGAGTCTAAAAAAAAAACCGCATTCAACTTGAATAAGAACATCGACATCCGAAAATTGACAGTAATCAAAAAAAAAAAATTGAATGGCTGCACTGTTTGCAGTCTTAGGCACATCTTCCGCGTCATCCAAAATTTTGGGAGCTCCTATTTCTGAAACGTCAAGCTTACTCAACAACTTTTTTGGAAATGGTCTCTTTCGGGGGTTGTTTCAAAATTAAGCTAATCTTACAAGTTCGACAATGGATGGGGCCTAGCCTCACTTTTGATTAATGTCACTATAACGGTTATGACCTTATGGCTATAGCTAGGTCATGATACTCATAGTTATCATCAATGTTCGCTTTAATCCTGGGAACGAAACGTCTCATTATTAATAGAAATGTATTAATAAACGTATTTATTTGAAAAAAGTTTATAAAATCGCAATGATAAAATATTTATATTATAAACAATGTTTTATTAAATGTTAAATAAAATAATTGCAAGGATCACGATTTGTTTTCAATTTGACGATCCCTCCGGCCAATATGTAGCAATACAGGACCGGACCGGATATTCTTAAATACATTAATAGCTTCTTGGTGGGTAAATCCATGAATTGAGCTGCCATTAACTGCTAAAATCTCATCACCTGAAAACAATATAATTACGTTAATAAAAACTGTCTTAATAATTAATTGTTGAGAACAAAGATCTGGATGTAGCAAATAGTTTATTTATAGTAATGATATAATGACTAAGCAAGAAAACTGTGGTAAGTTAAAGTGTCATGAATAAAGTAATGCAACGCAAAGATGATAAAAAATCTACGTCATTATTTGTAACATCCTCAAAAAATAAACATTGATTAATCAGTTTAGTTCCTTGATATTATTATTATTAATATTATAATTTCATAAATTGACGATTATTATTTTATTAGTTATCTTAATAATAATTTTGATTGGAATAAAGAATTGAGGTGTTAGTAATGAATTTTTTAAAATTGTAAGTACCACTGGTGGAACTACAATTATTATTGTATGACATAAGACGAAATAATGAAAATATTTTCATCATTACGTAATAATAATTTAACTGACAGATTTCATCTGTGGAATGACTGGAATATGTTAATAATTATGAATAAAACATGAAAATTTTAAAATAAAAATAATTATTACATAAAATTGTGTCAAATAATTTCTTGTAACGTTTTTTACTTGAGCAATAAACACTATTTCTTCGCAGGTACAACCAAATTACTTGTACCTACCTATAACCATCATATTATTATGACCTCGTTTTTACGTTTATTTTTACATAGAGAGTAGCATCATAGACCCCCCTATCTTTGTTTAAATTTATTCATAAACTGGAAATATTGAAGGAATGAAAATGAGGACAATACAATAAGGAAAGGTGCAGTTTTTTTATACCATATAAGAACCCGTTATACTAAGATATAAGATAGAGACAGGATATTAAAAAAATTAAATAAATAAATAAATAACTCTCAACACAAATTTCTTATTAATTATTATTATGCCTTAATATATACTCCTGTTATTGTGCTTCCATGTGCACATTTCACTTGAAAACAAAATTTTATTCAAAGAAAAAATGCGATTTTTATAAACAAAAATAATTTTTTTTTAACGCAACTAGAAAAAATAAAAAGATGGAATAAATTGTAAAACAAATCTAATAAGAAAATATGACGCGCGCTGAAAATTGGCCGTAGAGGCACGGTTTGTGTTTCTTTGGCAGTCCGTATAGAGTTGGTCCCAGAAACGATGTTAAATTTTTTATAACTTAAAAAAAAAAGATATTTGCTATTTATTATTAGCAATATTTAGTTGATTGTAGATTAATATTGAAATCTCAATTCAATATCTTGGCTCTATGTCACAATAATTGAAACATTGTGAAACAAGTCGCACCATGGAAGTGTGTAGGTAGGTCGCATTATTGTTGTTACCTTTTAGAGATTATTTATAAAATGCCAGAAGAATTAAGATATCAAAGCTGTAAAATTACTAATATTTCATTTCATTGCTTAACTTCCTTGCTTATAATAATATTCAATAAAAATTCGACAAGGTGTATCAAATTATTTTTACCTGATTAAAATATACAGGGTGTCGCAGAGGCATGGTACACCCCTATTTTTCCTTAATTTTTTGAGATATCGGTGTGCCACATATACTCGATAGTAAGCACTTGTTGACAAAAATTGAATTTTTTCCTACTTACGGTTTTACCTGAAATGACCAACTCTTTATTTTTAAATGGGACACCTGTATATTATTATATTTTTGGATTCGGTATAATGTTACCTTACGCATTCGCAGTGATACTACAGAAGTGATGTTTCAATTGTCAGACTTAAGTTTAATTTATTTTTCATTTCTCAATTATAGTGTGCCATAACTGCCATAACTATTTATAGATTTACTTCAGTTGGGCCATGTGACGGTACAAAAAAACGAATTATTGTCGAAAGTACTAAATCAAGCGATTTATGGACAAAGTAATCAGAATGATTTTTTGAGCAGAATTAATTTTTTTTCAAACGGTACCATATTGGTACCGAGGTACCATCTACTATAGTCCACCTAATTAGGAACATTTTGGTGTGCCCATTTTGCAGTTATGACGAACACAACTGAAGTCATGGCACACTATAATTATTGATAAATAAAAAATAAATTTAACTCAAGTCTGACAATTGAAATGTCACTTATGCGGTATTACACTTATAGTATACGCAGGTGTCCCATTTAAATATAAAAAGTTGGTGTCATTATCGGTAAAACCAGAAGTAGAAAAAACTTAAATTGTTTGTCAAAAAGTGAGTACTATCGAGTATATGCTGATTTTCAAAACGATATCTCAAAAAATAAAGGAAAAATAGGGGGGATATGGAATGCGTCTGTGACACCCTGTATAGATAAAATTAATTACTTTTTCTTATAAATACACACCTTCTTTTAAAACTGCCGATTCAGCAGCTTGTCCATGTGGAAATATCCTCTTGACGTAAATACCCATGCTGCCTTTGTTTGAATCCCTTCCACCGACGATCGTAAAGCCTAAAGGTTTATTGCCAGGACCTTTCTGGAATAAAACCCTTCTTATCACAAAAACACCTTTATCTTGGGTTGAGTTATCACTAGGATTATTTTCTGGCACGATTTCTAAAGATTCGTTAACCCTAGAGGATCTCCTGCTTCCCGCAGGTAGCGTTTCAAATCCATTTGACTTGACTGAGCTGTTTGACATCAAAGAGCTTCTGGCACTCCTCGTTCCTGAATGTGACAAGGTTTCTCTTAAAGGTGAAAGACTTCTTTCTCTCGAAGGTGGTAGGCTTCTGTCATGTAACGGTGAAGAACATCTTTCTCTTGTCGAGGAGAGACTCCGATGTCTCATGTGGAAAATATTGTTTTTGCAGTTTAATTTCGTTTTTGGTATCATGACTGATTGTTCCTCGAGAGTTAACCGATTTAAATTTAAGTCATAGTTGTTGTCATTAGAATTATTCCTGACAGGGTTATTTGTATCATAATCAGGTGGAGGTTCGTAAGGGATACTTAAGCATTCCCTGTATAGTTTGTTGTCTCTGAATATTCTTGGCATGTCGTCTGGTCGTAGCATCTCGGTCGTCGTTCTTTGGTTTTCTTCTTCGAATCGTCTATATGGTGATCTCAGATTTTTTCTACCTCTTAACACATCAGCTTGTGGTATTCGACCATAATTTGGTATCATGGTTCTTTCTTGTTTTTCTGTTTGACTATCTTCTTTAATATTGTTCTTACCTTCACCTGGTAGAGGTACATAGAAAGTTGTTTTTTGGTCTGCCGTGTACTCGGGACTATTGAAGAATTCATGGAAAGATAATGCCCGTCTTCTACTCAAACTGACGTGTATTTTATTAAGTTTTGATCGGATGGCGTTTTGTAAGTTGCTTTTCTTGCAGTTTGGTAGCCTCAGGGACGATGTTCCATTTGAAGTAATTGGAGTTGTGACTAGAATACGGGGTGAAAAATTGGACCAAAAATTTTGAGACGACTCTAAATTTTCTGAAACTACATGCACACTTTTTGGTCTGTTGCAATTTCTTGTGAATTTCTCTTTTATATCTGAAATTAGAAAAAAAAATTACATAAAAATAAATCCAAAGTATGCTGACAGTAGTATTTTGTTTATGATCGTCCAAACAGTTTTACTGGTTAAGCTTGTGTATCACGTAAACAATACTTATTGCAAAAATGTATTTGCAATTGAAGGTTTTTGTCCCGCCAGCTACAAAAAAGGAGCTTCAAGGATATTATAATGCTTGGCCATATTGTGGTGAGAAATATTTTTTCACTAGAATGAACGTATTGTTATTATTATTATTATTATTTGCTTGTTGTAAATAAATTAGAGAGTGCTAAAGAGCTGCACCTTCTTCAAAACAACTGCCTAAAATGTGGACTCCCTCTTTTGGAAATGAACATGTAATTATCACTATAGACTTGAATAATTACATCGTAGCGTAGGTCAATGCTACGTTGTAACATCTTCGTGGCCTTGAAAGCCATTGTCTCAACAAGGTTTATTTATTACTGCTAAGTCTCAATTACACTACTTGA
Source organism: Malachius bipustulatus (assembly GCA_910589415.1). NCBI lineage: Eukaryota > Metazoa > Arthropoda > Insecta > Coleoptera > Melyridae > Malachius > Malachius bipustulatus. The sequence goes on along the minus strand of OU342639.1, from coordinate 31,523,354 downwards.
TGTTTAATGAACTGTGTCTTAAACATTATTTCTTTAACCAACTACCAGTATAGGATCTAAGAAACAATTAAAGGAATGGGATCAAAACCAATAGCGAAAAAAAAATCGTCAGGTTACTCTGGTTTCTTTGAACTAGATAAAGCAATAATGAATACAGGAAGCAAAATTGTCTATCTACAATAAATTTCTTAAAGTTTGGTGTACCGAAACTAGTTGTAACTGATAATGGGGTCAATTTTCTTCTGTTGAGTTAGCAAAATTTCTAACAGCTCATGAAATGTGGTAGTAGAATCCGAAAACACATTGCTTCATGAAAATAATATAGAAAAAATAAACAAAAATCCAACAACTTGAAATTCAGAAATTTGATATTTTTGATAACTATACGTGCATAAACTTTACCTACTGAAATGGTGCAATATTTCAACTTGGAATTAGTACCTACGTTAAAATAGTTTCAATTAATGGAAATTTTTACAATTATTATATAAGTATAATACTAAACACCATATAAACATATTTAGAACAACTCATATATTTTTTAATTAATAATACTTAATTGTGATAATTACTAACTAATGCAACAAGAAAACTTTTATTATCGCATAGACAATTATTAAAGGTATCGACAATTTTTAACACTGACACTTATTATTAATGAATCTGGAATATTCCGTGGGTTTTGAATAATAACAATTATAATTAATATTATGTTAATGAGTAATATTAATTAGCATTGATTCAAAACTAATAATTTTAATATAATTATAATAATCATAGGTAATATTATAAGGTGCGATTTATATCTTAATGACTATAATTATAAATAATGAGCTTAGTGACAATCTTTCGTTACCTCAAATTTTTTATGCTAATTTTCTGTTTGAAACAAATTTTCAACGCTTCTTTTATCGTTACTTTCTAGAGGTTTATAGCGTCGAGACGTTACCCCGAGGCCAGGCTTTGACAATAAGGACGGAATCCGGGGATCCAGGGCTATCATAATAATTGGTTAGCTATAATTATTTATATATCAATAAAAAAAAACTGACACACTCACTGTCATCGCACTGACTGCGTATACAAAAATATTATTGTTTATATTATGATTTTATTATCTTACCTTCAGATAGAAAAAAGGTTATTTTGATAATGGTAATGATTTTAATGTGACAATAATCATCAAGTCCTCCCCTTGATAACATATTTTTTGCAGTCTCAATTGAGATCGCAAAGACTATAAGAATATAATATAACACCTGGCGATTAAGTGCAACTCATATAGGTATACTTTTTACAACACATACATCCTTTACATTTTATTTTCGATAAGGCTTTGAACTCGAAGACGCATCGGACCATGTCATTTTACTTAAACCTCCCACATTTTACAAACATTTTTAAGATAACCTTGCTGAAAAGTTACCACCGGCAACAATTATTTACCTGGAACTTTGTAATTAAATAACTCAACGTACACGTGTGAATAGATATCAGTCAATGTCATTGTTCTTTTAGTGTATTTTTTAACAAAAAAATACACTATTGAGGACGACATCACTTTTCGAAAATCACCCAAACTCATCAAATGTCCACCGATCATGACCCCCAGATCACGAAAAAGTGGTTTTCCAAAATTCACCTGCCCACGATATATATATATATAATATATTTGATGAATTTTATTGGGACTTAGGTTCTAATTTAAATTTGCCACTAAAGATTCTTTACAGAACAAATTAGAAAAACTTTCGTACAGCATGCGAGGAGAAGACTGAAGACATGGACGGTACCGTTTCGTCCTTATTATGGACTCATCAGCATATCATATCAGTCAGCTCTAAACCACACATGCTATACGAAATTTGGAAGTTGTATCTATTCTAACTGGTGTTTTCGTTTTGTAGTGGCCTCTAATTTTCAAATGAGTGAGCAGGCAACCAGAGAAACGTGCGTGTCTTTATATAGTATTATCCTCGCTATAACAGTAGAGTTTTCATGGGTTTATGAATTTTACACTACTAATGCAGAGGTTTCTATTAATTCAAGAACTACACATTGATTCTCATAAGTATATACCTACCCACATTCATTTTCAAGCTAATTTTATTGAATTTTTACTGATGTGTATTTATAAATTAGATGTTACTACACGAATTAAGATGTTATGGCACATTTTTTCACCCTGGCCTTTTTAGATTTATAATTATTTTTATTGAACCACTTATTTGATTATATAATCAAATAAGTGGTTCAATAAAAATAATTATAAATATATATATATATATATATATTTATATATTTATATATTTATATATTTATATATTTATTTCTCCAAAATCGCGGTTTTTCGATTTTAAAAACGCTCCTGTAGCTTTATCTTTCAAGATAAGTGAACAAAATTTTGGATCCTTGTGAAACTTTGGAATGACGTTAGATTTTCGTTGAAAAAATTTCCAAAAGTCCCATCACTTCTACAGGGTGTCCCTTCAAAGTTCCAGGAATCCGGTTTTTGTCACCTCATTTCAGGTCGCAATTTTCAATCTAGGAGGCTGAAATTTTTGTGGGAGTAAGATATCTATAAGGACTGGTCTGGTATTGCACTTGAGCAAAATCGGCCGAACCGTTTCAAAATGGCAGCCATTTGAATTTTTGGAAAATTTGCTATTTTTTGAGTCCCTGTATGAGCAAGATGGCAATAAAACTTTCAAATAAAATTAACAAGATTGGAAGAAAACTATTTGAAATTTGAGTTAAAGCAATAAAATTGGCATTATTTATATTAATAAGCCAGTGGCGTAGGTAGGAAAAGGGTAAAAAATGTCTAAATTTCTATAACCGTTTATGAGTTCATTTTTAAAGAAATTGAACTGAAATTTTCACAGTACGCAAGTACACTAATATCCTTTAACCCTTAAAAGTTTCAAGAAGTAAATAATAAAAATGGCGGAGATATTAATATTTTTTTCATATGATGTTTATTTCTTTAAAATTTTAAAACCGCTGTTGTAGCTTCATATAAGGATTATTAGTGAACGAAATTTTTTACCCTTGTGAACTTCGAAATGACATTTGATATTCGTAAAAAAAATTCCCTAAAGCTGCGTTACTTCTACAGGGTGTCCCTCCAAATTAAAAACAAAAACCGTCTATGAGGCACGGTTTCTGGTCGCAGTTTTCAATCTAGGGGGCTGAAATTTTTTTATGAGAAAGATAGCCGCAAGGAGTCGTCTGGTACTGTATTTGAGTGAAAACGAGCAGTTTCAAAATGGCGGCCTTTTCAATTTTAGAAAAAATTGCCAGATTTTGAACCCCTATACCTACCTACCTATAAGCAAGTTAGAAAAACAAATTTAAACCAAATTAACACGATTGGAAGAAAATTATTTTAAATTTGAGTTAATGCAGTAAAATTTGCATATTTTTCATTAATAAGCCAGTGGCGTGGGTAGGAAAAGGGTAAAAATGGCTAAATATCTATAACCGTTTATGAGCCTTTTTTGAAGGAATTGAGCTGAAGTTTTTCCAGTAGACAACTATACGAATAACCCCTAACTCTGAAAAATTTCAAGAAGCAAATAAGTAAAATGGCGGATTTATTCGAATATTTTTACATGATGTTTATTCCTCTAAAATTTCAAATTTTCGGTTTTCAAAACTCCCCTTTCACTTTTTGCGAATTTATTAAAGGTGGTGTAAAGAATAGTATTTTTTAAGTAAAGTTAGCCAGTGGCGGACACAGGAAAAGGAAAAAAATTTTAAAATTTGCCAATTTTTTTTTATTTTGTTAAATTTAAAAATCCATTCTAAGACACGTTTTCAAACTAAATGAAATGAAATTTTCTCAGTAAACCACTACGCTAATATCACCTGACTATGGAAAATTTCAGAAAGCCAATTTAAAAAGCGGTGAAAATATTCATAATTGAATCGCATAAAAATACACTATTTCTGCGATTGATGCGCAAGAAGGTTTTTAAAATATTCTATATATTTTTTTTGTTATAATTTTTCAATCCATTATAAAAATATTTATGAACTTCCTAGGTTAAACGACTCTTCTTTCTTTTTCTCTCTCTTATTCTCTCTCAATTATTAATCATATAATAACTTTTATTTATAAACTGACCATATTGCAAAGAAGGCTCTCGAAGTTTAAACTGTCATAAGCTGCTGTTTCAATACTTAAGATTAAGTTAAGAAGACACTCCTAATTGGTGTAGATCAACAATTATTATTTTATGAGCCAGTCGTTAAGCTATTTAATAGTTTATTATTCTCCACTCCATTGAAACTTTTTGTTAGTTAACTGTGAATTAATTTTTTGCAAGAAAATGATACGCGATTTTTTATCTCAGTCAGGCTGTTAAGTTTTTTTTTTTTTTAATTAATATACAGGGTGTTTCAGTGATATTGGGCCAAATTTTGAAGGGATGGCTCTAGTTCCTCTCATAAATAGAAGTTAAAAAAAATTCAGCTCAAAATGACCTTTCGTTCAAAAGATACAGGGTGTTAAAGCTTAAAAATATGAGCTTTTGGTTGTTATAACTCGTGAAGCAAACCTGATTGTGATGAAACTTGGCATGAATAATAAACAAACGAAGCTCTTTAATTTGGCCATTTTAGTTTTTTTTTTTTTTTAACGTCTTCCAGTGGTGTAGTCCTGTCCAAAATGTAGTCCAATGGAGCCCTTTCCCCTCCCTATCTTTTACGCCACTTTATTGCAATTATAAAACCGTTATTCAATTACCCATACGTTTTAGAAAAAAAGTTTTCTTTCATTTTTTTATACAGCGCATCGTTTCTGAGATATTTGAATTTTCCTCGGACAATATCACTAATCTAATATTCAGGGCTGGCGTCCCCTTTTCTTTCCATATCTTTTACGCCATGCACTGACTTTATTGCATATGCCAAAACGTTTTTGAATAGCCCATACACATTTTAGCACCAAAAAGTATTGCTTAATTTTTTCATGCGGCGCACCGTTTTTGAGATATTTTAATTTTTTTCAAGCAATCATTAAAAAAAATGCATAAAAATTCTAGTCAGATCAACTTTTAATGAAATCAATAATTTCGGAATTTAAATAATGATCCAACAATTCCTGAGAAAACCTCAAATATCTCAAAAACGGTGGACCCTGTATCTTTTAAATAAAACGTCATTTTGAGCTGAAATCTAATTTTTAAAGTACAGGGTGGTCACTTATGTCCACCCCCGAAATAGACGTTAATTTTAAAGATAAAAAATTGAAACTTTCAGGATTCATGTAATTAATATAGGACCATATAGAATGGCATAATCAGTTCAATTATTTTTTTAGTTGAGCCATCAGCGATAAAAAACTGTAATTTGGTGTTAATGTGACCAAAATAAATTCGATTTTTTTTAATACATCGATAGAAATCGATTAAGAAAATCAAAACCACTTAAAAGAAATATCAAAAAACTAATTACAAGCCTTTAATTAAATAAAATACTTAAAATATGGAAATGATTGATATATGGTAGAGTAATAAAACCGACAAATCTAATGAGGGTAGGTACCTACCATAAATAATCTTCAAAGCAGCCAGAAGAATGCCCAATGTGCCATTGATGTTGAATGGGCCTTCTTTTATGAGTGTTTTCTTTGAATGTTTACTTAACATTTGTGTTATACCAGCCCTTCAAAATACTGGTAGTTTTATTGCTTCTATATATCAGTCATTCTATACACCTGTCATTTCCATATTTTATACAGTGTGACCCATTTGTTCTTGAAACACCCTGTAGAATCTTAATTTATGGTGCGATTTTTATAAAAGTATCTCTTTTAAATCATAGAGCTTGATAAACTTACTTGTAAAATCTCAAAAATTCATATTAGCGATTTTTTTAGAAAAAAACGGGCACGCCACGGGATTCACCAGCCCTCAAAACGGTACTGTACTAAATTTTATTGGAAATGTCAGAGTAATAAGGATCTTGCAGTTATTTTCGAAATTCATAATAATACTTCGAATCTCTATATCTCTGGCCCTATTGGCCCTATATCTCTGAAACACTCTGTAGGTATTAGTGCTTTTTTCACATTTCACATCGATGAACTTTTGAAATGCATCTTTTATAAAAAAAAAAATTGTTCTTTTGCTTCGAGACCTAAACCTACTGATCTGCAGACAAAATTTTAATATTTGTTGGTTAATTTTTAATATTTTAATATTTAATAATTGTTGGCATGCGTTTTGGCTGCTTGGGGTGCATCCTATGGCGCAAGCCCAACCCACCATGCATTTTTTCTTTCATTCATTATCAACATTTTAATATTCTAATGGGCAGCAGAGCAGCATATGCATCAATAGGACGTAATTTTTTTTGGAGTTCGCCGACGTCAATACGTCGAGTGACGAATATTGAAATTGCCATAGATCAAAGACGTCATCATAATAGCGAAAGAAGACGTAATGAGGGATGTTTCCGAAATTCCAGGATCCATGAAAGAAGAATTGTAGCTCCGGTCTTAATTTTCGTACGTTATTTGAAATAAAATATCTCACGTCTTTTTGACGTTTCCTATTGGTTGCTTTCAATTACGTGAGATATCAGGTTCAGGCACTTAAAACGACGGGGTTTTGACGTCACTTATCACCAAAATATGACGTTATAATCACGTGTCTGCTCTTATAGAATCCTACGAGGCACAACCAATAATCATTCCAAATTAAGATCATATAGTTTAAAAAAAATCAATTGCAGAAGATCCTCTCTTATAAATTAAAATTGAATGCTCAACCTTATTTATTCTGTTCTGTTGCACATAGGTAGGTAATCTCGGGTTGTTTAAATATACACACCTCTTGCACCTTGAAGAAACTAGACTTTGCATTTCATAAACTTCTGTAAATTCAAATAAACAAATAATGCATCATTCGTATTATTTTTATAAATACTAATAATCTGCCAAATTGTGATGGAATTAAGGTACCTCCACACAAAAAAACAATGGACTGAGAGGCCATTCCTGTGCATTCAGTGAAGGAAGATTAAGTTTAGGTAGGCACATACATATTTGGTTGCTGTATAATATGATTAATTCTAAGCAAGCAGTACGTGCATTAAGTGTCAGTCGGGAATTAAATGAATACAATGACTCACTCACCTGGATATTATTGTGTGTGTCTGCTTTATTACTGAGGTGTGAGGTATACCTCTAAGCACAACGCCGATATAATTTACCTTTTCAATGCTGCTTTAAAATTCTTTTAATCTTCTCATGACACGGACACATTATTAAACAATACACCTAACAAATTGATGCATCTTAGGAATTTCTCAAGTGTTTGGGCTTGACTAATGCCAATGCGATACCGAATACTTATAATAAATAGTTAGATATAGCAATTAATAGCTAAAGAACTTGATGTGAACTAATAGCAGGAGATCTGACTTTCGGTATTTGCTAGTTCATTAACATATTCTATGAATTGCTAATAAGATATTTTTATATTTTTTCTGCATTGTAATAAATTCCAAGGCAACTGTTTTAGTTTTTATCAAGTTTTGATGTGGGTGGAGTTTTATAGAGGCAGATTTTAAGAAGAAATAGTATTTTACAGTTTTTTACTAACATGGTACCGCTGGTGCGTTTATACCTCACTTTATAGCCATTTCTTCATTTTGGCTCTGATAATTATGTCGATTGTTTATTAACATTTGTGTTTATAATGGATGTGTTTATAATGGTATTTTTATTAGCTTCCTAATAATATAAATGGTGGGTGGGTACCTCTAAAACTAGACTTTAGATTCACATGTCATGTTTTCGAATTTTATATCGTTATATATATAGGTATAGGTAGGTACTTGTGTTGTGACTTTTTCGCTTTTGACCTTTAGGTTCAAGAGTCGAAATGCTTCCGTATTGATATCTCGAAAAGAGAGAAAAATTATAGCGCCACTATAATTTTTGTTATGGTTATTTAGTAGTTATCTCAAAATTCAGTTATGTAAACAGGTCTTATCACTATTTACAGAAATTTAATTTTTATGTTAACAGGGTTTTATAGTTTCGTAAGCTCAGATAAAAATTATGTAATTTTTTTTGCTCAATTCCTTATAATTACAGTCATAGAGTGATGTACCTACCTACCTAATTATTGATCGAAACACTTTTCATGAATAATGAAAATAATAAAACGAGATACCTATAGGTATATAAGTTCAATCGTCATAATTATATTGGTAATAAAATATTATTTATTCAAGAATTAAAAAATATTCCCCTACAATATCGCACATAAGATTTATGCGTTCAAAAATAAGTACCTAACTGGCGGCGTACATACCTACCTATAATTTTTTTTTAAGTTTTTTAATTAAAAAGAACCCTATCCGACATTAAAAAAAAAAATCACCTACCTACGCAGAGTTACCTATACCTAGGTACATTATTATAATTTATATGTCATGATGACAAATAAACAACAAATTATAATTACATAAATAACTAATGAAAAATTATTAAGTAAATGACTTACCAATGCTTGGAAAACTTTGGAAAACCGACTTGGAGTTCATGACAGTGGTGATTTTCTTGTTTGTATATAACAGAATGGTTTTAGTGTAATGTTATTAACAATATGTGCAGCGGTAGACTAAAACTATAAATGATTATAGCACAATGTTCAAATATGGGGGCTAGTGGGCCCAATGCCTTGCCTTGCGGCATAACCAGGCGCGGACTCCTCCTCGCTGTTGCCACATCGTGGGAAATTGAAAGTAGTTTGAAGAAAATTCAGTTATTAAAGATTTTTTCCAGGATCTCTTGGCTGGATACCATATAATATGAAGAATTAATTTAATCTAATTAATAAATTTAATTCACCACGACGAGGTCAATAATTTTTATTCGGGAATCACTAAAATTGCAATACCTACCTTCATAAAATCTTGCTCAAATATATAAATCGAACCAAAAACTAAACGGGCGTATCTGCGACTGTGTGACTGGAACTATGTATTATTTTTTTTTCATTAACAATCTTTGAATAAATATTAAAAAAATACTTTTTTGTTAAAATTACTGTGTCAGATTTATGTTTATTTATTACCGTGATACCTACCATCAATTTAACCATGAGTTGAAAAATGCCTTAATTTTTTTACGCAAAAACCGTACATCAGTTAAAAAATTTTTTACACCATATACCTGAGAACTAAACGAGAGTTTTAAAAAATTAGCGTGTAACCACACAATATTATAGAGGTATGTCAAATATTACAAAAAAAACTAGATTAGTATGGAAGTTTTAAGAAAAAATTAAAATAATTTAGAAGCCTTATTGCACCCTGTGTATAGGGGTACAAAGTCAACACAAAAAACTCTCTAAAATATCTGGTTACAAATCCTAAAATCATCAAAGAGCGTTGGTAACCGGCTTTGCGTGCGGACGAACGATCAAAGACAATGAAAAACCAAAAATTACGACCTATAATCAAAATAATCAATCTATCAATCAATAATCAAAATCTACGACATTCAGATCTAGAAAATATCCTTGAAAAACATTTTGGGTTCAGGGACATGGAAGATGATGAAGCCTAGTCAATAAGAAATTTTTGATCCCTCGTCCTTATATAAATGAACAAGTTAAATAATAATGATCCCAAATAATGTAATCATTGCAGAATTCCAGAATTAACAATTTATTTCTATGAACTATTGATAGAATAAATATTTCTAACAAAATTTCCAGAGTTTAAGATCAGAATGGATGGATACATTTTAGTGTCCCTGTTTTTGACCTTCAACACATTGGCTTATTCCTTCTGTAAAAATAAATCCGAAGAAATAAAAAGAACTATTTATTTTTAATTAGTAACTTTTTTATCAAAGTTCATATCCTCATCCATATATCATCTGCTTTGATTTTCTGCAGTAAGTTTATATGTATGTATGTTACAGAAGGAAAACTATTTTTTACCGTCAGTAGGTACCTATAGCCACCTGTTAATGACGCGAAATTAATTATTCCAAGATGAAATTAATTAGTTTTTCTTAAATATAAAAAAAGTAATCCGGAAAAGCCGACAACAGCGTTGGTGCTTTAGTAATATACAACAGGAAACCAAGAGTTGTAGTTGACGATATGCTTGCTGGTCACAGACAGTAACTCAGGACCGTATTTGTATGTCAAACAATGTTTTTCAATCAAGCGCCAACATTTTATTCATTATTGTTAAACTGTAAATACCAACACGGTAGTGGTTGCCTGTCCATATTCTTATTAGTATAGTTGCATTTGAATCCCACCATTGACCATTGGCGTCGATTTGTTATTCATTGATGGTGGAGTAGCCACTATACTATAAAATATTTCTGGATGAATTAAAAAAAAAATTCAAGCCTCCCCTGATGAGAAGTTACAGCCCCTTTAAAATGAGATAAAAAATTAATTTTTATCCTCTTTTTCTTCTGAAACGATTTGAAATGAGAAAAAAACTTTTGTCAATCCAAAACTACCAACAAAAAACCTTTATAATATAAAATAATTTTAATCACCCCCCTTTCCTGCAAAAAGGTGCACCATTTTTCTCTTTTTAAAAAACCTACTAAGCTTAAAACTTTTTCATTAAGAAAAATATACATATAATCATAATATGGATAGTACGCTTAGCTTGTATTTTTTCTTAAAATTAAAAACTGTTTTTGAAATCCTCATTCCATTCATTTCTGAGAAAAAACGTGTTCAAAAAAAAAAAAAACGCGGCAGTGTCGTCAAAAATTAAAAGACGTTACTTCAGTTCATATTTCAAGAAAAAGCAGTCGGTGTTAATTTATTTTAAAATTTACTCTTGGAATTTTTACTTGTATTTTCTGTTTTCAGAAATTTTCTGGATAATGTATAGCACCCTCTACAGGGTGCACCATGAATCCTTCTCTATATTGCTAATTGCTATCTCCTAACGCTAACAGATACAGGGTCGGTTAAACAAATCCAAAGGAGCGCAATTTTGTGGCCATCTCGATTCCGTCGAGACATACAAGATATCTGTGACCGTTCCTGAAATATCCTGAAAAAACTGAAAAATCGAGATTTCTTATTTTTGCCATATCTTTATTATTATTGGAGATTAATGAATAATTTTTTGTGGGCTTACATAAGTCGGCAAGAGCTACCCATCTGACATTTCAAAAATTTTCAAGGCCGACTAGATCCCAGAGTTTTCATAGTCAACTTTCGTTTTTCTTATGGCCACCAGTGTTTTTTTATGTTGTTCGGTATAAAAAAAATTCATTAAAACTAAAAATTGTTAAACTTCAAAACATAAATAAAAAAAAAATTTTCTTCTTTTTTTTTCTTTACAAAAAAAGACACATTTTTAGACCGAATTTCATAGATAAATTAAAAAACCATAAGGCAAGCACTATTTCGGCGTATTTTACAAATGTTGACGTTTTTCGACGATTTTTTATTAGGTTTTTCTTTGAAATATTAAGAATGAGAATTTAAATTTTTTTTTAAGTTTATTAATTTTTGGTTTCCATTATTTTTTTCATATCGAACGACATAAAAAAATAATATGGCGGCCATAAGAAAAACGAAAGTTGACTGTGAAAACTCTTGGATCTAGTAGGCCTTGAAAATTTTTGAAATGTCAGATAGATAGCTCTTAACGGCTTATGTAAGCCTACAAAAAATTATTTATTAATTTCCAATAATAAAAAAGATATGAGGAAAATAAGAAATCTCGATTTTTCAGTTTTTTCAGGATATTTCAGGATCGGTCACAGATATCTTGCATGTTTTGACGAATTCGAGATGGCCACAAAACTGCGCATGTTTTCTCTAATTTAACCGACCCTGTATCTCTTAGCGTTCAGGAGATAGCAATATAGAGAAGGATACATGGTGCACCCTGTATACAGCAGGGTGGGGCGCGTTCTCGGTCTGTGTAGCCTAAATCGTGCAACGATTTATTTTTTTTTTAAATTGGGTCTTATACAGGGTCGTAGTGCCTACAATTTAAAATTATTTTGGAGTATACAGATGTCCCATATGAGAGTGACATATCAAAGTTATTTTTTTTTAATGGAATGCTCCTATATGTTGTGGCATTTTTAGATTGTCTGAGAAGAAAAAATAAGATTCGTTTTTACAGTTGGTGTTTAAATTCAGAAGTTTTTGAGTTATAAACAAGTGAAAATCGTCATTTTTTAAGTTCAAGGCCTTTGTACAACGAAAACAGTTCAAGATAGAGAAAAACGGCTTACATATGTCACTATTTTCACTTTTTATGTCAGATTCACTAATCTCAGATTTTTTCAAATTTTTTATCACCCTGTATAAACATTTTATCTGCATCATGGGGTAGTACACGAAAAGTTAAAACATGGACATGTAAGCCGTTTTTCTCTGTCTTGAGCCGTTTTCGTTTTTACTTGTTTATAACTCACAAACTTCTCAATTTAAACACCAACTGTAAAAACTAATCTTATTTTTTCTTCTCAGACAATCTAAAAATGCAATAACATAGTTAGGAGCATTCCATTAAAAAAAAAAAAACATAACTTTGATATGTCACTCTCATATGGGACATGCTGTAGAGCCCAAAATAATTTTAAGTTGTAGGCACTACGACCCTGATGGATAAAATCCAATTTAAAAAAAAAATTAAATTGTGCACGATTTAGGCTACACAGACCGAGGCGTTCGTCGCGCCCGACCCTGTATAATGTACCTGCAGCAGGGACGGCTCGGGGTGATTATTATTTCATAATTTCCAAATTTAAAAATTCCGGAAAAATCCCTTGCTCGATGGTTTATTATCTTCACCACGGCCAAGATTTCCAACTCTAATTATTAAAAATGCGCCGTTTTATTATGGGTGTTTCATATAATTAAATAAGAATTTATAAGGGAGGTAATTTGTGCATAATTTCAAGATAAAACATTCATTTTCGCTTTATTTTTGAATGAAAAAAAACAAGAAAATTTCGAATAGAACTTATGCAGGGACTTCAGATTTTCGATAAAAAAAACTTTCTACAGCCACTGGTTTGTACAGGGGGTTTTCTTCAAAGTTCTCAAAAACCAGTTTATTTTTTGTCACTCGATTACAGGTAGCAATTTCCAATCTAGGTAACTGAAATTTTTGTAGCAGTCAGATTGAATTTACATAAAAATTGATATTTTTTGAACCCCTGTATAAGCAAGAGGCAACAAAACATTCAAACTAAATTAACAGGTTAGAAAAACCTTTTTCCGAACTTCATAAGACACTTTAGTGTAAGAAATTGCATTCTTGTTATTATAGTTCGCTTCGCATAGTGGCGTAGGTAGGAAAGGGTGCTAAATTGCTCAATTTCTATTATAAATTTTTTGTGATTATAAAGTTTTTTTCTACAGCAGACGTTAACTGTTGTATTAGTATGAAATCACGTGAACTTGTAAATTTTTTTTTAATTTAGCGATCTCATTTATTACTTTTATGAAAAATGAACCATCGCACAATATTTCCAGAACTTCATTTTTTTTTAATATGAAGCACAATAATTAATAAAATATAGCAGTATTTAATATATTTTTAAGAAGCTTATTTTCAACTTACCTTTGTCGCTCTCTTCCTCTATGGCAAACGAACTGGTTGAGAAGCAAGCTCCTCTTCCTATCTGTCTAGCTAGTCTGGAGTGTCCCGTTAGTAAGTTTCAACACCCCATTTGTTATTTCGATTCAGCTTGTAAGTATTCCCCATTCATGCATGCATGAGTCACCAAATTTGATATCAAGAAGGTCAGTAAATGGTTTGTAAGATCGCAGTTGATGTTGTGTAAGGTAACTTATTAAATAAATATACCCAAACTTTCATGTTACTTTGATAAATCATATTTACTTTTCTCATTTCTGTGTCCTGCACATGTAAATTACAGATTACATTCTTGATTGAAGAGCCGCTGAAACCAACTTGTATATTTTACAGATCTAATGTGAAAATGACTGTCAAAATTTTCAATGCTTCGGCGCAAAATTGCAATTTTTAAACTGACCCAATAAAACATAAAATTACCCTAATTAATGTTTCAACTACAAAAAATTAGAATACCATTTTTATTTCAATAGCAGTAAAATGGCTCCAAAACATCATTTAGAACTAACACAATTAAGGCAACCATAAACATCATCAACATGAATAATCTTTAGTCCCTAGATTTATTGTTCGACGTTTTGAAACAGTAAATAATATCCATTAATTAGTTTAAAATTAATTAGTAAAAAATATTTTTACAAAACAACGAAAATATAAAATGTTCATAAATAATATAATAATAATAATGTCTGTGTACAATAATTTTATACAAATTGTGATTAGCAAAGCTATTACTGTATTATTAAATTAAAGACTAGTTGATAGGTTTAAGTGTTGACTTGGCTAAAAAACAGATTTGCAATACTACTGTTCTAACCATGAAGGAATTGATGTATTTGAGTTCTTCACTTTGATATTGAACTGCTTTAACGTTGCTTCCAATGCCTGTTGATTACCGGAGAAGTAAGCCGATATGGCATTGTGAAATAGCAGTAACTGCTTATGCATCACTTTTACCTGAAATAAAATAAACATAAACCATTAGAACAACTACAGAAGTATGATTATAATTAATTATGTCCTGATACTATCCTCCCTCAGTAATCTTTGGTCAATACTTACTCGATTTTCATCTAAAAACTTCATTTTAATTGTGACTTCGGCTCGGTATTTTAGAAATTGTTGCCGATGCAATTCATATCCTTGCTGTGCGTCTTCTAATCCCACAGCACCATTAGTTTTGGTCGAAAGTGTTTCCAAATCGGTGCGATAAGCATCATACTCAATCCTAGCAGCCTCATATTGGCGGATGCTTTGTACTGTGTCTTCAATGGTCTTGTTACACAGAGTGTTAATAGACGATATGAAAAAATTCAGGGCACCTAGTAATGTTTCACCATTCTTGTTGAGATTTCGTTGTGTTTCAGCATTATATAAGAATTCTTCTTGAAGTTCAGGAGACTTTTGGGCTAATTCAGAAAATGCTTCACCCAAAGCGTGCTACAAAGATGTAAAATTTAAATAAATAAAAATTAAATTAATGATTATCAGTAGCTAAACTTTAAGAACTCTTTAAAACGTAATTACAGATTGTGTGTAAGTATGAAGTGTCATAAAAAGTATTGCATTAAGTTGAAAAATAATAACGAAGAAAAGGGATGACATCAAAAGTAATAATTAGCATCTTTACGCAAAAGTAAACAAAAAAAAAGTGTTAGGAATAATAATCCAAAAAGCAAAGACAATATTAACCAAGCATTCAAGAAATATAGTGAATTATAAACTCACTTGAGTTTGAACAAGATGATAAAAATGATTAGTGAGTGCACGAGCTAAACGCAATACGTTGCAATACTTTTTCTGAGTATCTCGTAATTGTTCAATTTGAGATTCCAGTTCTGAAATGAAAAATGTAATTACTCATGAAGGATAAATTTAAAACAAGTGGACTTTTATATTCATGGTCATGATAAAATGTTTGGTTCTATTTTATACCCAATACATAAATTATTGTTTTCAATTTATACTAACCATTTACCAAGTACAGTCAAAATCGATTAATATGTCATCAACTCGGCTAGAACGCCAACATTTTAGTCAAGAACTTGGGACCATCTCCCTAAGAGATTAAACTTGAGACTATCTCCCTAAGCAGTGACATTACTTTTCCCAAATAAATTTTTTTTGCCCATCTTGGTGGACTAACTAAAATTAAATAATCTGTTTATGGAATCATATGAAGAAATCTTTACTTATAGGAGGCACCAACCACCATAGCTGTTTATTTTATTAGCAATTGTCGTATGTGAAATAAGAGAAAATAGAAACTTCAAGATACACAGATTTTCCAAAAAACCTACACCAATTAGCATCAGAGTAAAGACAGACTGGCTGAGAATTCTGGCATCCCTAAAAGTTGGCGTTCAAGTTACTCACAATACTGATTTACTGATTTTTACAGATTTAGAATTCACAAGAAAAATATTTTCTGGTAATGAGAGTTTCAATTTCAATTCTTGCAGATAACCGATTAGTGATATAGTGTTATTTTGATTGAAATATTTTGATCCAAAGATTAAAGCCACTTTAGCCCCAATTTCAGTCGATGGTCCCGAAAAAAAATCAAGGAAGGGAACACTTGAGAATTACAAAATATTAATCGATTTGATGATGGGCTTGGTTATAAGCTTACCAGTGTCTACAGTTCTTGACGTTTTACCCAATTTCTCAAACATAAGTTGTTTTGTACATTTATAAGTAGATATAGACCAATTTCGAATGTTTTCTATCCTTGACTGGGCTTTCAACACAGCAGATGAATCATCACTAGGACTATTTGGCGAAGCAACTTCTGACGATGTCGTGGACAGACCTGAGAGGTTCAGGGCATGAGGAACAGATGAGGACGGTGAAAACACACCTGCACAACTCGACGAGTTCTCTTTTGACTGGACGTTTGTTGTATCGGAATTTGGCGGGGTTTCCTTGAGCATGTCGTGAATGCTTCCTGTGGTGCTGCTCCTTAAGCCAGATATACTACCTTGTTTTTTCACTTGGTTCTGAGACATTTCAGTTGGAAAATTATTATTTAAAGCGTTGCTACCCAAGTAATTTGTGGAACACTATCCGGGAAATACCTGTAATCTAGTCTACAATATGAACTTCATCTCTCCATTAATCTTCAAGGAATGGGCGAATGGGTAACTTGAAAAATCACAGTGAATACTTAATACCAGTATTAAAGTCTCATTAATGACAGTTCCTATTTCAAATAAGTTAATAAATGCAGCTGTGTGGGTATAATGATCTGTGAACATTAGTGTTTTTTCGTCATTGTAAACATTTATTAATTATGTTCAGTCTCACACCAGCTTTAAAAGTACACTGAAAGGAAAAAAAATTTATTCAAACTAATTACTGGAATACACGAAATAAATCATTCTTGCTTCAATTGCTTTGACTTTGCCCTAATAAATTAACAAATTTACATTAACTCCGGCGGTACTCACTCGGCGAATTTTTTATTAGAGACAATACAAATTTACAATTTACAACTTTACAATACAATCAAAAAATTAAATATTCAATTCGTAACGTCAATGACCGATGACGTGTCGACGTGTGACACGCAGCACCACATAAATTTGACAGTTACATTAGATACACCAACACATCTTCTTCTTTTTTACTGTTTAATGGCCTTCGAACTTTGAATACGTGAAGCGTATAATCGTATGTATGTATCCGGAAAATTAGGATTGCGCTGTGGCGCGGCGCGTAAGTGTTAAAATTAAAAATAAAATTATTTGTACCCAAAGTATATGTTACAAAAAGGAAATAAAAACTTAAATGAATATCAAAAACTGTAAGTAAATACAGCATACTAGAGATGAGAGATGAAGATTGAAACGAGAAATAGTATGTACTTAAGGGGTAAGGTAAGGGTAACTAACGAACGACGATGCAACAATGACAATTGACGAAATACGAAATAACGATGGACGCGGCAAGATATACTTTGGTTGTACCTGTTAAGTACGCAGGTGTGTTGCCGCCGTAGCGCTGCGGTCGAAAATAAAACATTATTTGCTATCAGACAATCGGGTACTGAAGTCAAACTTATTAAAATTACTGGAACATCTTCAAACGTTTAAATAAGCTACTAAATCGCGACTTTACGTCATTATTACAGCGGCCGAGTCGCATTGCAGCTATCACCATACTGACGTCACAGGCTGCGCGCTGACATACCTTATTTTATTTGCATCATGGGTGGAGCGATCTGTAAGCACGCTTTTTTTGTTACCACCAAACTTATATACCTTTGCTAAACATGCAATATTAATATTTATTTTATTGTCACGTCACTATTACAATAATTAATACATTAACGGTACTGTTATTACCAGTTTTTTTCTTCATGACTAAGCAAAATTGAGATAATTTAGGGCTAAATTTTTGGTTTTAATTTGCGCCGGTTGGGTGATTTGAATTTGAAAATATGTCACCATGCAATAGGCAATAGGGCGACCCAAATTCAAATAAAAGTGACAAAATGATGTGTTAAATTTAAATTAAATTAAAAAAAGTGTTAAGTTTTTTATTAAAAGTATTATTAATCTTGTAATCTGCTTATAAGTAGTCCAGTAATAATAATTATTGTGAAATACCTATGTCTTTCTTAATATTAACTGTTACGTGATCTGTGATCACCCACAAAATAATTTAAACTGATAAGGGGTATGATAATTAACATATTATTGTGCCTGCTTTATAATAATACTTATCAGTTGTTACCAGTAAGCATCTCAAAGTGTTCGCAGTTAAAATGTCTGTGTGCTTTAGAAATTATTCCACTTTATTTAATACATTGAATAATAAAGTAAAAAGTATTGTAAGTATCTTATAATGAGATACAGCAATGACTTGCTGTTTTCTTACTTAATAATTTATTCGTTAAAATTTAAAATTGATTTACCAAATTATTTTGCAGAAGTATCGAAAACTAAAGTATCAACCACAGAGAATAGGCTTGTTGAGAAATATTCACATTGGGAGTTCCTTAGCAGTGAATGTACCTTTTAAGTTGTCGGATATTGGAGAAGGCATAAGGGAAGTAGTTGTTAAACAGTGGTACATCAACGTCGGAGATAAAGTTGCCCAATTTGATAAGATTTGTGAAGTGCAAAGTGATAAAGCTTCTGTTACAATAACAAGTAGATATGACGGTGTTATTTCAAAATTATACTACAGCGTTGATGATATAGCCTTGGTTGGAAATCCGTTGGTTGACATAGATACAGTTGAAGGTACCTTCATTATTGTTACAGTAAATAATTTAAACTTATATTCTTCTACTTTCCACGCATCTTTTGAGGTATAAATTCTCATGTCAGATACTTTCCTAAGTTATATAGAAATTATTTCAAAGACTTATTTAGTTTTTGAAGCCTGTAATTTTTGTATGTTCATTATTATCTTACGTTTTATTTAATAGACATAATAAACAATTCAAAATTTCAACTCTTCAAGTCAGCTTTTCATATTATGTTCAATCGTGCCCCCTTTATGAAAGTTAATAAATAATCTTTGAAACCAAATATATGATAAGTCTTAAAAAATTGCAGATGAGGTTCAAGAAATACCCGAGATTAAGTCTGGAACTCCCAAATTGGAAATACTCAACGGTAAAAATATAATTACATACATACCATTCTTCCATGTTACAATAAAAACTTGCAGAAAGTCCAATTGAACAAACTTCAGAAGATTCTGAAATACTTGCAATACCATCAGTGAGACGATTAGCAAAAGAATTCAAAATCGATCTAACAAAAATTTCTGGTACGGGTAAAAATGGTAGAATATTAAAAGAAGATGTACTAAAATACTTGGATTCCAAAAGTACTGAAAAGACAGCTAAAGTGGATGATTCTTTAATAGAGAGCATTGAACCGGTAAAGGGGTTCAAAAAAGCGATGGTTAAGTCTATGACACATTCTCTTGTAAGTAAGCCGTTACTATTTTTTGTTGTTAATTTAAATTTTATGCATGAGAAAACTAAAAGAACATATGGCATTGCATTTGCAGAAATTACCAACAATGACTTATAGTGATGAAATATCAGTAACTAAATTGATAGAACTACGAAACATCATAAACTCGTTCCCAGAATTAGAAGGTACAAAACTCTCATTTATGCCATTTTTAATTAAAGCTATTTCGAACGCTTTACTGCAATTTCCAATAATAAATGCTTCATACGATGAAGAAAATGAAAGTATCATTTATAAACGGCATCATAACATCGGTGTAGCAATAGATACAAAAATTGGATTAGCTATTCCAGCCATTAAAAAAGTACAACAACTCGATATACTTGATATAGCAAAAGAACTACAGCGATTACTAGAGGCTGGTAAAAATGGAACATTTTCTATTGAAGATACTTCCGATGTAACAATATTAATTTCAAATATTGGAATAGTAAGTATATTTTTTTAAGCTGAACTAGTTAAGCTTATATGAATACATGATTTTTTTTTAGATTGGTGGTACATATTTAAAACCTGTTCCTATAAATAACACTTCAAGTATAATTGCTTTTGGTAAAATAAGAGTAAGTATCAGTGAGTGAGAGTAATTTTAAATTTTCATGAAAATATGATTTTTCAGACTCTGCCACGTTTCGACTCCACAATGAAAGTCGTCCCTGAAGAAATCGTGAATATGAGTTGCTCAACGGATCACAGAATTATTGAAGGAGCTACTTTAGCAAGATTTTGTAATATATTCAAGAGACAAATTGAAAATCCCTACCTACTTCTGCTCAAATTATGATTTCTAATTTAATTTAGGTTCTAACTGGGCTCACCAGTTTATGAAACAATAAAGTATTTTTTACAGACAAGTTTATTTTTATATATAAAAATATATTAAATGCTTAACACCAACAAAATTAAATGTTTACATTTTATATAATATTATTAAAGAAACTTAATGTGTCTGCCATATCAAGGAAGACTTTTATCATTAGTAAAATTGAAACATTGAATATTAATAACTTACATAAATTAATTATATGCCCTCAATTGACAGACTAGTTAGAAAGAAGTACCAGTACAATAGTTAAAGGCACTTTTGATCACAAAAAGAAGATTTGTTTATAATTGTTAAATTAACTGAAAATGACCTTAAATTTATGTGATGAAAATGTTCAGAATTTTACTGAGCTCAAAGCGAATATGTATTTCAAGTAATGCACAGACCATATTCTCAAAAACAGTTGGATCATTACATTAATTAATAATATTGTCTCACAATTGAGTTTCATCTTACACACTTCAGATGAATATTATAAATGTTCTTTTAAATATTTCACGACCATTTAATCAACCAACGAAGTTACCTTACATCATTTTATAAAATTTAAACAACCAACATTATTACAACTATCATTTTTACAAAATGAAAATGTTTTTACAAACATGCAACCTTTTTTAAATAGATATTTAAAATATAAAGGTATTGTTACATTAAAAAATAAATAAAGCACAAAACATTAAAAAAAAAACACACTCTATCTGACATTCCTCAATTCTTTACAAGGTGTACTCAATTATAGTTTTTGAGAATTTATATTTTTCAGTTTTTTCACTTGGTTTATTTAGGTACTTGTAAGGAAATATATTTTAATTAATAACAACTCAGAAGATACTTTTCTAATATTAGTCGACAAGTTATTACTGTCATATTTCTATTTTTTTTAATTATAACTAATGTAATTTTTCAACAAAACTGCTGTGATGATGATTCTCGAGGCAATTCAGTTCTGCTAAATTATAATTGCTTACACCCCATATATTTGAAAAATAACTTCTACAGCACCTTTTATAAGGTTAGTCATTAATAAAACCATAACACTAACAATAAAAATCAGGTTCAATAATTAATAATTGTATACAATATATAAATAATTCATATTTCACAACTTTGTTCGTCAGTGGGAAAATTATATTACATTATGACAAAATAAAATCACAGAAACATTTTTTTTTATGTTTTTCTCGTGGAGTGATGTTCATTCCTAAATCATTTATCAGACAATCTTGATGGCATCACATCAGAAAAATAATTTAAAACACGCGGACTACAAAGAAGTTCATGATTTAGAAATAATTTTCAAGAGATTCTCATCTTCTATGGACAATATTTGAGTATATGTATTAATAAAAAAGAGTGGGATTAGCGGTCTTGCAAAATTTGATAAAATTAGAAATGTTTAAAAAATTATACAAACTTTTTATAATTTTATCAAATTTGATTAAATATAATTATCATTAATTAGAATAACACGAAATCCCATCTATAGTCTATTTATTTCTAGACCAGTAACTAGAATGCTATGGGTTTACCTTTCTAGAGGTGTTTGTCACTATAAAAATTCTATAAAAAACAAACTTATAATTAAATATAACAAAAATTATGAATATTATGTTTCAAGATTAAAATGGTACTATCGCTATATTTATTTTTATTGTTACAATAATTTATAAAGCAAAATATATTATCTCATAAACATTAAAATATTTCTCCCCAACATATCACATTTTTCCACATGTCTAAACGGCGTCTTCAAATTATGTTTATGGCAATTAACCAAACAAATCTTTAAAATACTTTTTGATTACTACTTTTTCAAAAACGATGACATGTTGTGAGCTTATGTGTATTGTTTTTCTGTTTTCACTATTCCAATAATAAAAAAAAAAACATAAAGAAATACTCTAATTTAATCTTGAAACACTGTTTATAGCAAGACTTTTGAATAAATATATTTCTGATGTGAACATTTACTCATCTAATACCTCCTATATTTTCTTTCATACGTTAGTGGTATGTATTGGCAAATTTTTGGTATCAACCCCTGAAAAATTATAACAATTAATAATTTAATCGACTCTACTTGTACAAAAACTTTACAATTTATTACTAGTTAATTTCTTATGAGTCAGTTTATATG
Source organism: Malachius bipustulatus (assembly GCA_910589415.1). Classification (NCBI taxonomy): domain Eukaryota; kingdom Metazoa; phylum Arthropoda; class Insecta; order Coleoptera; family Melyridae; genus Malachius; species Malachius bipustulatus. The sequence goes on along the minus strand of OU342639.1, from coordinate 31,500,760 downwards.
TGACGTACGGATTTTGCAGAATTCTCGGAGTTGTTTCCATCACACGCAAAAGTAATTCATCCAAGTAATCTTCCAGATCCTTCAATTTCTTTTTCTGAGAATCCAAATCTTGTTGCAATTCACATACTGTTAGAATCAAGTCCTACAAATTTAATTTATAAAAATAATTGAAAGGTAATAGTGGAAATATTTTTTACCTCTCGTGATTTTCCTTCAAACTTCTGAAGCAACTCATTTGATAAGTGACTACCGTACGTCGGGACGACTGTCACCTCATTTTCACCTCCTATAATAACACGTTCACTTGAAGTTTTGTCAGCTTTCATATCTAAAATTTAATTTCCAATCAAAAGTCAGCAAAACAAATGCAGGTTTTTAGTTTTTGATCGACTTATACAAACATATCAGTATCTCCATGAATAGGACTGCAATCTGATTTAATTTTTAATTTTATTTTTTAGTTGTTTAACAAATGAGGAAACTCAACATGATCGAAGAGAAAAGATTCTTCTTTATTTTAATGAGAAACATAACAAGGAAGATTGCCTTCCGGGTCCGGGAAAATAAGCTAAAAAGGTTTATTTATTTAAAATGTCAAGTGAGATGGGAACATTATGATGTAATAGATCCATTTTTCACAGATAGAACGAAGGCTTGTTTTACTGATTGCCATTTTTAAGGGACCGATTAAAGGAAATTTTAAAGCACTTTAAATTGAACAAATTGTATTTCTTGGATCATTTCATAGCATGTCTTTTTCGTAACTTTTTTTAATTCAAGTTTAGAACCAGTCTTGTGACGATTATGGATTATTAAAAAATGCGAGCTATGTTCTCATACATTTGGTAAAAAGGTCAAATGTAAGTAAAAAAAAACCTGCATATATAATACAAAATAAATACTGTGAAAGCTATCAACAATTACTGCATTAATTACAGCAAGCAAATAACGAAATAATAATTATGTGGATAAAAAATTATTAACCTTTTCGGAAGTTTTTGAATTTACTAAACATTCCCTCCTTTTCTTCCCGTTTAACTGGTTCTGGGGTAGATTTGCTATTGATATTATCTTCTTTAGAACCCTTAACATCGATAGTTTCTTCTTCAATTTGTGATGCCAATTTTGATGAGTCCCACGACCTTCTATCCAAAGATTCGTTACTACTTGGTTTCAGACCTGTAAAACATAATTTGGTTTAAACATTATTATTACCGTATATCATCGGAACATACTTTTAGATTTATTTCCAAATAATTTCGATTCCCATTCATCTTGTTTTGTTTCTGCTCTTGGTGGTTTAGCTGGTGGTGTAGCAATTTTTACAGGGAAATCAACAGCTGTCAAATTATCTCCAGAAGTTATCGCTGTATTTCCAGCCATATTACTTGCATTTTGACTCAGCGAGCTTGCTGAACTCTTATGTGATAAATCGTCAAACTATAACAAATTAAAATGAGTATGAGTAAGAAGTCACATAAGTGGAAGCTTTGAATACTAACAGTGAACTCATCCTCATTTTCACTGACTACTCCAGGATCTGCATCTTCTCTGGTTTGCCGACTTCTGTACTTATCAAAGCTATGGAGTTTTTGCAAGCTTCCGATGCTTCCAAAAGAGGAATTGTCATCTCCTTCAGAATCTTTTCGTTTGCTTCTCAGATGCATCTTCGAACCAATCGACTTGGTGAATTTCTTTATTCCTTTACGTTTTTCACTTGATCCTAGGCTCAGCAAACTGCCCCCAACTGATTGGGCAACTTGCGATAATTGACCGATTGATGATTTGTGTTTGTCCTTTTTGGTCAGGTCGGATAAACTGCCCGATTTAACGGTGAAGCCAATTTTAACTTCCAAACGACCACGCTCTTTGTTTTTACCTTCATGTCCTTGAAATATATACATGAACATTTAAGATTCAGGTTTTCACTTGGTACACATTTGACATAGTAAGAAAATCAAGAAAATATGTTGAATTAAGTTTAGATGAATATACAGGTCCCAATATGTCAACATGTCCCAATATTCCATGGACATGGAGCAACCACAGATTACTGAGGTAAAAAAAGTAGCTCGGACCAAACTTATCTCTATACCAAAGTGCTTCGTTTGTCCGTTAGAGGGCTTCAAAGTCTTTTGAAAATTTTAGTTTTTTTGAAATACCTAGCTCAAAGTCGGCTGATTCCAATTCGATGAAATTTGGTAGGTTAATTTCTTATTAAAAGTACTAATTTCTGATGTACATGATAATTTGACGGAAACCCGGGAAGGGGTGAAACTACCCCTACCCTCCATTATAATCGATCGTAATTGTTGATAGGGTAGCAGTGACGCTGTTCATGTTTTTTTGTTTGAAAGATACATCATTTTAGCCCATTTTTGGTCTCCTACAAAAATCTGTATCTTTCCGTGGTGCTATGTGATAAAATAAATTAGTCGATGATAACTAAATTTTTATTTCATTCTTTTACTTTGAAATCAAATTTTCAATTGTCAGGTGATTATTTGATCTAATCTCATAAAAGATGCTCGATGTGGGCGCCGGTTTGGACCCTAGAAAGTTCCATCCTGCGCAAAAAATTCTTTGAACTCTTCTTGGCACCTCGTCGTTTTGCAAACTGTTACTGCGTTTGAAAAAGAACCGTTTGCAAACATCTGGAAAAAAAACCGAACCATACTAATCATCTTTTATGAGATTAGATCAAATAATCACCTGAAAATTCAAAATTTGATTTCAAAGTAAAAGAATGAAATAAAAATTTAGTTATCATCGACTAATTTATTTTATCACATAGCACCACGGAGAGATACAGATTTTTGTAGGAGACCAAAAATGGGCTAAAACGATGTATCTTTCAAACAAAAAAACATGAACAGCGTCCCTGCTACCCTATCAACAATTACGATCGATTTTAATGGAGGGTAGGGGTAGTTTCACCCCTTCCCGGGTTTCCGTCAAATTATCATGTACATCAGAAGTTAGTACTGTTAATAAGAAATTTACCTACCAAATTTCATCGAATTGGAATCAGCCGACTTTGAGCTAGGTATTTCAAAAAAACTAAAATTTTCAAAAGACTTTTGAAGCCCTCTAACGGACAAACGAAGCATTTTGGTATAGAGATAAGTTTGGTCCGAGCGACTTTTTTTTACCTCAGTAATCTGTGGTTGCTCCATGTCCATGGAATATTGGGACACCCTGTATAATAATCATTTCGAGCTTTTGAAATTTAATTCAAGATACTTTGTGTTTTTAAAATGATTCCCAACTTGAAGCTAAATTCAAAATAACAAAATCCTTACCAGGTTTACTCTGCAAAGTGTACCATTTATTTTTAGGTCTCTCATAAATGTCCAAAGAGTTTAATGGTATAGCAACTCGTCCTAAAAATTCGTCTACTCCAATGAAGCTTCTATGAAGTACTGTCAAAACTACTTCTGCCGTATTTCCTTGTTCTGGAATTGGTCTGAAAATATAATTATTATTGTTAAGGATGTAAAAATTTCTCAATTGAGAAAAATTATCATTTTGCAGATTCAATCATTGTTAGTTTTAATTTTAAAGAGAAAAATGTGAATAAATCAACAAAACATAGCCCCCATAGTCATCCATAGCCCCCGAAGCAAAAAGCCTTTTAATTGCTGCCATTTTTTTTAGGCAAGGCCATTCTTTTTTATTTTTTATAGTGTTACCTATATATTTTTGGCTATCATTTAGTTATTTTATTATTAGTTTTCACATCTGAGCCAATTTTCAACTACTGGGAAACTTCGTGACCTTGAACATAAAAAAAATTGCCTGCGGCGCATCTCAAAAACAACCTCCCCCGTCTCCTTGATAGTTGATAAATTATTAGAGCGAAGTTTAGAATCTATACTGCACTAATTTTGCAATCCACAAGCCACTCCCCCCCCCCCCCCCTCCGGCTAGTAATCTTGTGCATTTTCTTATAAAGAGGGGCGCATTATTTTTAGTAGCCCAAGGGCGCTGAAAATCCAAAGACGGCCCTGGAAACCACAAACATTAAAGTATACAATATGATTACCGAACATCTCACATGAGTCACTAATATAATTTATTATCAACAATAATAAAAACCTTAAATAATAATAAAAAAAGACATTGTCACCCCTCTGAATCTTTCTGGTGATATCCTATCTATCATTACTGGAATAATCACCTTCAACATAAAAAATAGGTAGTTATTGCTAAGAATTATAAGTACACAAAACATTGTAATATTGCAATAAAATTTATGAACAATCCATCTATGATAACTTTTCTATTACTTTAATATAATTAGATGGTGAGATTGATAATATTGGAATTTCCGATTTTTATCAAATGAGTCATAATGCAAATCTACACAGGAGAAAATTCACTTGTTTAAAATATCATACCAACATCTCCGAATTCTCCGCCATTGGATAAAATAACTTTTCATACTGTACAAAAATTCAAATTATTCCAATCAGCCAATTTTATAAACATTAAAAAAAATTCTTAAAACTCTACCACCTGTATTTTCTTAACGAAGGATTTCCCATACGTAGTTCGCAAAGCAAACTCATATCAATATTTTTCGATTCTCTAACGTTCCCTGAATTTAACATATTTAAAACTGGGTATACCTAAAACTGGACCATTCAATATTATAATGTATTGCAAGATTGGTTGTTTTCAAATGTTGAATGAATGATTTTTTGCTGTGAATTGCAGTACCTACATTAGTTCAGTTCCATTTTTTTTTAATGCAAAGCAAAAGAGTTTAGCCTTTATTCATTTACTAAACTTGCTGAATTTTGATAATGAACAGAGAAAACTGGCAGAGATGTGCGATACAAATTGAGCAACACAGCAGATCAACTGATCAGCACATTTTTACAAATCTAAATCCGTATTAATTGGTAAATCAGCACTCCCGGAAACATACATTTCAAACTGGTTTTTATTTGTGCATTCCATCAATAAATGAGGGTCCGCTCTCATCTGTGTACGTGCACGGATAATCCAACACACGGATAATTGGTACTCTACTGTAGGTACTACCTATTTATCAGGATATTTATGTAACTATTTATTATGCAGAACACATTGAGTTCTGACCTTTCCAGATAACTGAAAGGCTATTGTAAGTGTGAAACGAGTTAGCAGGGACCAGCGATAATCAATTTGAGCAATAGCGCTGATAAGGTGGCAGTTATTTTTACCACTTTTGAAGTCTTAAATCTGCAACTTAAGGGGAATTCACGATGCAGGTACTTTTACGAAATCATGACAGTTCGTTGTTTTATACAAAATTTAACAATTATAATAAACAAAGTTGTGATTTTGCATAACTACGCATTCACTCGTGAACTCCCTTTCAATATTCCTAGCTCTTAAGTACTTACAGCTCACATTCTTCATGCCATTCAACATTTTTGTCAGCTTTTTCTTTAACAGATGTCTGGTATTTCGTCTTAGTTAGGGCGATAGTAACAAAACAATCATTGGTGTTATTTTTACCCTTTGTGATAAGATCAACAGCTCGTTGAACTAAAAAAGGGGACAATAATTTAGTCGATTAACAAACACATGTTTATTGCTTAATTCTACTTATTTACCTGTTACTTGGACGTGTGTAGGAACCCACATTTTCCTTTATAATAGTGTTATAAATAGATTTCATAAAACTGTTTCACCACGCACTATCACTGGCACTGGTACTGGCACTACTTAATTTTTAGAGACATAAGAAGATCTTGCGTTGAATGCGATGATTTCTAAATGGGAACATGCAAATGCAATACATGACATGTTGGTTGGAGTGTTACCGTTATTAACAATAGGTATATATTACACCTGAGAAAATGAGTAGAATAACTTCACAATATCATCATAACAATCAACATAGTACGTGATTAATAAAAAAAATAATTGGGTACACCCAATTCCAATTATTATTGGTTCGCAAAATTATTAAAACTGATTTTGACTTTTGCGCTAAATGACATCGATTAGAAAATTAGGAACGACTAATGACTAATGATATTTTATCAACAATTATTACATTACTGAAAGATACCTGATTGTTTACTAATCAACTTGGTTGGAGGTGTGAAATGAAATTAGAGAATTCTATTTATTTTGCAACCTTGCTTGCAGTGATTACTGAGGGGAGTTATAAGTTATAATAATACGTCAATGCGCAACCTGTGACGTCAGACGTTAGACAGCTGCATACGACACGGCAGTAATAATAACGTGAATTATGGTACTTTATTTCGATGTTTATTGTATTTGTTGCAATAATTGTAATTAATTTGACTTATGTGCCTGGCGATTTTTGTTTAGTTTATGACGATAAAAATAAATGGTTAATTGTACGATGTGTGGGTGAGAGAATCAAGCATGAAAAACAAAAGTCCTAAGAGATGTAACTTACCACAAGTTTTCTAAAAATCAGGTAATTGCAAAACCGTAGGTTGTATTGTAGCGTAGCATCCAAGAGCGATAAACTCATTAAAATTACTGCAACAAATACAAAATAACATCGAAAGCAACTCATCCTCGTTTAGTTTGTATCATGACACATGAGTGAAAGTGAAAGTATCTAACAGAATTATTGTTCAAATCTGTATTTGTACTAAAATCGGTATTTTCGTTTATTTTTCAGTACAACATACAATTGCCGCAGTTTTAAGTACAACATGATTAATTTCTTTCTAAAAGCTAATAAAGCAGCTAACCAACACAAACTGATGACAAACACCTTTAGAGATAGGCGCGTTATTCTGGTTTGTCAATAGTCATTAAGATGAAGAATGCGTTTTTTGTCTTAGACCTACGAATAGGTAATACCTACTATTCTTTATTCGTAGTCTCACTTTTAGACAAATAGACAAGGAACCAGCTAACCAGGACGAGTACGAGGATTAAGATTCACTTTGTTTTGACAGTGAACTTATTTTTACCTTATTTTTTTCCCGTAATTAGAAAAATTACAAATGACAAATATCATTAATTTCCATTTTATTAATTAAAATAATTTCCATTAATTAAAAACCATTTTCTCGGTGGCCTACAACGGAAGTGGATCCAAAGTAATTTAACTGCTATTTTAATTTTAAGCAATTATTTAAGCGTAGTTTAAAGTGAAAGAAAATTTAGTAACTAGAATGAGAATTGTATCACTCCATAACGGTAACGCTATGACGAGATCTATGAAAATTTTCATTCGTGATATTACTTCGGTAGTTATTTTAAGGCGGATAACTTGTACCTAACTTATTGTTGATTTATTCAGATAAGAAATATGAGATTATAAAAATACGCTGAAACAGTACTGTGGGTACCTTGGTACTTCTACATTTCCGCGATTAAAATAAATTTTACTACGTTCAAAAGGTAGGTATAAAGGCGAAGGGTATACATACACATTTACACCATCAATCAGATTTAATAAGCTTTCAAAAGATGACTTGTTTATTTTTACAAAAATATTTGCTGAGAATATGACATTATACTCACTAACTAGGGTTCACGATGCATAAACAACACTCTTATAACATATTTTCTTATATTTTAAATCATTTATTATAAAATGCATTTTTTGTAATTAGTTGACTGCTAACATTGTCAGAATTCTGAACGCCGTAGTAATCCGTTCTCGTTACGTCAAACTGATTGACTGTCACTGTCACCTGTTGGCAGGACTGGCAGGTAGTTGTTGGCAGTTGCGTACGTATCGTATTTAAATGAAATTTTAAATTCAAATATCGAAGGCGGCTTTGGTTTCTGAAACATTTGAAAATTCTATTGTGACGTGGAAGTAGCATTATCATTTGTTGAAAAACTGTTCTAGTAAGAAGACCAATTTTTTTAAAATATTACCAGCAAAATGGAAAGTAATAATTTAATAATAATGGAAAGTAATCAAGTAAAAGAAGAAATTGAAGACTCGCCAGGCGCGAATGAAGTTAAAGTGGAGGAGGATAATTGGGATTTTAAAGAAGAACCAATAGATATTGTAAAACACTCCCCGGGTTGGGAAAGGGGTAAAAGCAAAAGTCCCAAAGGCGAACGTCGTCATGCCAAAGATGCACAAGTGTACGTCTGTCACCATTGTGATTACGAAACAAGATATAAATCCAATTTGATCCGACATAATAATTTACATGAGCTAAATCCAAAAATCTTCAAATGCCCGGCGTGTTCTTTTCAAACAAAATGGAAAGAGGCTTTGACTCGACATTTTAACTATAAACATGCGAAAGATGCTCCAGTGTATATTTGTGACGAATGCGGTTTCAAAACCAAAAATAAAAACTCCTTAGTCCAACATTGTAAGAAGAAACACGTAAAATATTCTTGTGGTGTTAAATTAAAAGACGGACGTTACAAATGTACTGAATGTTGTTATCAAACAAAACGGAAAAGTGATTTGACCAAGCATTTTAATATAAAACATGCTAACGATGCTCCAGTGTATATTTGTCATGAATGCGGTTTCAAAACCAAAAATAAAAGCTACTTAATCCAACACTTCAAGAGGAAACTCGTAAATGATTCTTGTGCTTTGAAAATAAAAGAAGGACGTTACAAATGTACTGAATGTTGTTATCAAACAAAACGGAAAAGTGATTTGACCAAGCATTTTAAAATAAAACATGCTGAAGATGCTCCAGTGTATATTTGTCATGAATGCGGTTTCAAAACCAAAAATAAAAGCTACTTCATCCAACACGTCAAGAAGAACCACGTATAAAGAACCGAACTACTACTACTACTACTACTACTGTCCGATTTTTATAAGAAAGCTTTGTTCATCATCACTCAGAATTTACGTGTTCAATGATCGGCGCAGATACTCCATTAGTCTTATCTGGTTCGTTGTTTTTGTAACATGGACACCAACATACCATTGTTGTTATTGGACGGTAAATACTTATAGACGGAGACGGTAACCACCGTTTCTGGCAGTAAGAACTTATTCGCCTTCCTATATACATACTTATATCATATTCACAAAAAATAAATAAATAAAAAACAATTTACACACATAAAAAAATAATTCATTTCACAAGTTTGATTTTTTTTTATTGGTAAAATTTGCTATTTTGCACTCTAACGTTATTTTACGTTACAAGTTAATATTGAAATATTTCATTATTGGACAACTCAAATTCAAAATTTCATCAATTAAATGAGATATAAACCTATAAAAACTAAAATCTAATCGAAATTCCCTCAATATTAAAAAAAATAATACGACAGTTTGCCAGTTTGACCCATAAAAATTGGGCAGTTAACTTTATCGGCCGAGTTAAAAAGTTAATCTAGAGATCTGATAAAAGCTTTGTAATACACCTGTTGCTTTTTTAACCGGCTGATAGTGGCTGTTAGTATATCTTTTAATTAAAAGTGTTTGTTCGCAAAGTGTAAATGATTGTAGATTTCTATTTTATAGCCATTACCGAGTACTTTCAGTCCTAAAACTATAAAATAACAGTGCCAGCTATACTAAATCTATACCTAATCACAGTAGAAATGAAATGAGATAATGAGATTTGACTTGAGTGATGAGAGGGAGGAATTTTTATTTTATTTTGAACTAGTTTTGTATCTCTCCCAATGTGCACGTAACAAATTCAAGTTTTTATTGGTCGAAAATAATACACAACACCCCATGTAGCACTGTTGCCAGTCACAGGTTACCTTATCACCGCCTATAGCGTATTAACACGAGTTAACAACAAACTATTGGCAATCATGCAGCCGGAAAGATGACTAGACAGGAGACGGAACATGCAAAAATAATGTAGAAGGGAAAGGTGAAAGTAACTAACTCAGCGATGTTCTTCATATCATTATGATTGTACTGAAACCGTTACATTCGTATTTTTTTCATAAAACTGAAGACAGTAGGTAGGGTGGGGGGACGTTTGGACAAGTCAAATTTGTCGCCATGGGGTATTGGAGTGTAAAGTGTACTTGTGCAGGGGCTGCACAGAGTCAATAATAGACTCTATTTAAGTGATTTGTGGTGGAAAAAAATTACTAAAAATTGAATAAACCCGAGATATGTGATTGTTTTGACGATTCGGATTTTTCTGGAGAGCTGAGGTGTGAACAACCATCTACTTGCGCTGCAGTATCGAGCTTTGAACAAGCTTCCACCTCCGTATCAGTGCCTAATAAGTTTAGAACACTGGCACCATCAGAAAAACAGCTGATCTAAATTTTGCTTATAGTTTTAATATAGTTCAATTCGGGCGTTTATATCGAATCCATGTATTGAGTAGAAAATTCGGTTTTTTATTTTTAATAAATTTACTTTCCAAATTTCATTTTAAAATACATGCCCAAGACTAAAGTCAAAAAATAATACAAACAACAATTGAAGCGTTGGCCGGAGTAACGTTGTAACTTACATAATTTTTTGGAGTCATTTTTTCGATTCAGTAGGTTTAAATGAGCAGAATACTTCCACCAAAGCTTTAAAGATTGCCTAATTTACCTTAAATAGTATTTAAACAATGTTTTAAGAATCGCCAAATGAAAACATTCCATTCAATAATGTTGCAAGGTACATTTTTTGAGTCTCATGTAAAAAGGTAAGTTACAACGTTACTCCGGCCAATGCTCCAATTAACAATTAATAACATTATTTGGGTTGAAAAATTAATTGAATTACACAATTTGGAGCACTTCGCAGTTTTTCAAGATGAATATAATTGACCATAAATCATTTGCTGTAATGTTATTTGAAACTTATCCAGTGAAATACTTTGATCTCCAAATATATGATTAACTTTATAAACATTTAAGCCCATCACATTGTTTTCCCTACCGTTTAACTCTGTAAAATATAACTTGACAAAGTAATCATAGATGTGGCCATAAAAGGAAATTTCCTTATTTCTATTATTTAATGTGTTATTTTTTATTACATGCGAACAAACCGAAATATAAAAAACAACAGTTCCATTCCATGGCGCATCTTGAATACTTTGAATCTCTCTTGCCAGTATTCTCGAACAAATTATTTCGTCTTAATTACGTAATAAAAAAATTTACATCTCGCAATGAAAAAATTTCGAACAATAATCTTACGATAATAATGGTCGGTGGTGAAGTGGAAGATTCTTTGTTCCGAAATATTACGATCCGACATATTTGCTTTAACCAATTGTTGATAATAAAAAAGAGACAGGCCGGACAGACTCGAGCTGCCAAAAATCGAGGCAATAAAGTTAAGAAAAAACCCCCAGTAGTTCGAATTCAGGTAGTTCAAGTTGTGAATTGATTAGTTCCAATGAATTTAGGTATTTAGAATCGAGATGCATTCCAAAAGTCGTGGCCTACTGCCAGTCTATTTTTTGTTACTGACTATCATCATATTTACTAATAATTTTGAGTCTTCAAATATTGAAACCTTTAAGAAGTTCGCTGCCGTGCCATTTGGACGGATATTTTCAGTAGTTCGTTCACACCCTGTTGAATTTTTTTTAATTTTTTGTTTAGTGTTTCACAATTATTATTGAGAAAACATTAAAACCAAAACGATCTTTTTCACATGCCTTCTGGGGTGAAAGTGACCGTGCCCAAGCATCAATGGCACCGAACTTATGAAGAAAGATTCCAATAATTAAAATTTTTCTATCGAAACTTTGAGCCGCTATGTCCTAACAATGCCATACATATTTACAAATTAATATTTATATCTTAAAAATTACAAATAAGAAATAATACGAATCTAAAGAAATAGTTGCATCTAATTATCCTTCTTATCATGTTTTTTGCGTTCCTTTTTCTTATCACCTTGCAGGTCTTCATCTTTCTTCATAAGAAAATGTCTGCAGTACCAGTTTTCATTTTCATCGGGAGGAACTTAAATTCCAACGCAGACCCTGCAAAGTTACAAATGAATCACTATACCGTGTGTCCAAACCAAGGACAAAGATTCACCCTATCATCCTCTTGTGAAAACTAGTCTTGTTCGGGCCCAGAACGGCTACCGTGATTTTTTGAAATTCCGATTTCGCATATTCAGGTGTTGTAATTTTCGATTTTCGGCTAAAAAATTGCCCTTGATGCGTTGCTGGGTGTGTTTATTTTTCCAAACGAAGAAGAAAAATCAACCCCGTTCAAGCAATAATAGCAGATTATGTAATTAAATAATTATCATCGTACCGCAGCCGGATGTTTAGCCACTCCCGTTGCTAAGTTTTCGTTGCTAACTTCACCCGAGTAACTATTATAACTACCACTTTTGCACAAGCTAGCAAAATGTTTCACTTTTTTGCACTTGCCGCATACCTTGTTATATGCCGGACATCTATTTATTGGATGTGACTGACCGCATCGAGTGCAATTTGTAATAAAACCATTACCTGCTCTGTACGAGTTAGCCCTTCCTCTTGAATGAGATCTTTCTTTTTTTTTCTTGTCTTTTCTGTGCTGACTGGTCTCTCCGGAACTGACGTCTTCTAGCGTTGGCTAGGCTCGGAGAGTTACCCCTTACTGGTGTTGGTGAGTGACTTCTGTTACCTCTCGTGGAAACAATGTCGACTGAGTCCTGTCTTCCACCATTCATCCTTCGGCAATCCTGTTGTTTAGTCTTCCAAAACACCCCTCACATGCCCATTCCACTTTTTCCACTCGCGTCTCGCGTCGCTCACAGCGATGGACCAGCTGACTACTCTCAGCGTTGCCACATGCTATTAGTTCTACTACGTTCTGCAGACAATCTCGGCCAAGCGTCTTTCCCACGGGTTATATAATAAAAATGGTCATTATGGAGATGAGCGGCATGGGTATGGGGCGATTTGGCTTATACTATCGGATAGCTTGTGTCTCTAGGAGTATCAAGGTACCATTGAATTTTTGCGCCGGCAAGTAATAAGGCCTTAAAGTGTCATCCTTGCCCTATAATACGCGTATATTCGTACATATGCGCTCGAACAGGAAGCTCGTTCTCCGTCGGACACACGACGATGGAGAGCGTGCTTCCCGTTCGAGCGCATATGTACGAATATATGAATATACTACCCTGACCAAAGACCTGATTTAATGCAGCAACGCTGTGAGCGACGCGAGTGGAAAAAGTGGAATGGACATGTGAGGGGTGTTTTGGAAGACTAAACAACAGGATTGCCCATCCTTCTTGCTTCTGAGTTTGACTGCTCGATGATTGCTGCTAATTTGATGGCCTTCTCCAAGTCCGCCTCATCGTCTTGCAATAACCTATGCCTGACTTCATTGTTGTTCGTGCCGCATATCAGCATCAGTTTAATTAGGTCGTCTCGTAGATCACCGAAACTACATTTACTTGCTTGGTTCCTCAATTCTGTAATGAACTGTTCAAGTGTAGCATCCTCGCCTTGCTTATTTCTTGTGAAGAACTTATACCTCGTGAACGTTACATTTTGTCTTGGCGTGAAATGTTGGTTCAATTTATCGACCGCAGGCTTGAGTTTATCCTTATCTGCATCTTCAAAATGGAACGTGTTATAGATTTTTTGAATTTCCGCACCTGCAAAATGCAGAAGCTGTCCGAGTTGAATTTTCTCGTCTTTTTTGTCCACTTCGGTGGCTACCAGATAAATCTGGAAACGATTGAGCCACTGGGCCCATTGTTCCGCTGGATTTCCATCGGACAAATTTAATGGAGTTAATCCACTTCCCGACATTTTGATCTTTTGTTCTCACACTTCCTTCAACTATACCAAGAATCAAAATCAACCCCTTCTCTACGTGCACTTTATTTATTATTTATTATGTTAATTAATTATTATTTAAATAAAATAGGTTCGTTCAGTAACATAAGATTTTATTGTTTATTCAATTCATTCACCACGTTTACCCCAATGCCCCAACCAACCCCAACCCCAATGCAATGCAATATGCATATTGCATGATTGATTATTGATTACATAATGAAATGAGTTGATAGTAGTGATTAGTGATGTGACCGGAAGACCATCATCAACATCAAGTCAAGTCATTTAATAAGTGACTGATGAAGTGATGAACAAAACAAACTGTGTTATACTTGTACAATACGAACGAATGACTGACAGACTGACAGGACAACAAATTCAAATGTCTTAAATATATGTAGGTTTTGGCAAAATCTAGTTGGGATATAAATAAACGCGACGTGTTCACCTGAACGATTAGTACTTCCGTATGTTTTATATTCTGATGATTTAGAAGACATAGGGAACCTGCATTACCGACACTAACGCTTACTAGGATAGCGCATTCACTCATTGACGTTTACTTAACACGGTTATATTTGAACAGCTGGATGTCATATTTTTGGCACATTTGGTCACAGGCGTAGGTATCAATAGTGGAAAAAGCGAAGTTTGAAAAATGAAACAAAATAATAACACGAATAGAATTCAAGGAATCATCTTTCAGTGGGTATTAAAAACATAATTACGGGTTTCTGGGATCTACGAAGCTGTAGATTTTATAGTATTGGGTATACTTTTTAACTCGATATCTAACGTAGTTACGGAGAAGGGAGAAGCGTCTTGGTAGACACACAAATGGCAGAGTGATCTTACTGATCTTAGTATCCATACTGATTCTTAAAAATAAGATTCATCAAGATGTATAAAAACTTACCTGACAAACTTCTAGGAATACGGAAATTCTGAGTTCCGTATATTTTCTGCAATCATAACTGTCTGCTGATGGGGCTGGGTGCTGGGTGCATTTTTTGTCCAGAAAATCCCAGTAACAGGTAAGTATTGATACAGGACTATAATGAGCTTAAAATATTAAGAAAGTTACCTTTAAGCAACGCGAACAAGTAGAAAGCCCTCTTTTTATTGTTAAAACATTCTCCAACGCAGCATAAGTTTAAAATTTTTAGAAAATACGAGCACTTAACCACAAATTATGTGAATTTTTAGACAGTTGTACGTTCATGGAAAACCTGACGTTTATGAAGTTAAATTTGACATTCCCAACATTTTTCCCAACTTTTTGTGAGAATGAGAATGCGCTACACGCTATACACCCTAGTAAGTGGTAATACAGGTTCCCTGAAGACAGGCCATTCAGCGTGTCGCTACAATGAAATTGAATGACAATGTCAGTAGTCATAAAAATTTATGTTCATTTCGTCTTCTTATTATATTCTATTATTTTTTCACAGTTCCAAGATTTTACTGTCAAGTGCTATCGAGTATCGACTATCGACGGCACAACTTTTATCCTCTGTGTACTGACAGTTCAAAGATAGGTTGTCTGGTAACTTTCGAGTCTTTCGACCAATCAGCTTGCGGCGGCAAATGCGTCACACGGACAATCCGTTTAAATCAATCTGTATTGAAATGAAAGTAACGATCCTCAATAATATTATGAAGATATTTGTTCCTTGAAATGAATTTTAAGAGATAATCCCTGGTGACCTTAATAAACAGTTCTGCAAATAGTTTATGAAGTTTTCTGACTAAATACCTAATTAATATGCGAGCAAATAAGTGCGCTTCAAGCTTCAAGCAAAGTTCACCTATATTTAAATAGTTCACAAAGTTCACCTAAATTAAATTTATTTTAAGTTCAAAGTACTTTTACTACTTTTAATGGTTTATTATTTATTAATAAAAATAATATTTAGGTATTTGATTTGCCAGCATACGGGTGATGATTTGTCGTTTGAGTGCATCATTTTAATTTTGTAAGGCTTCCCTGTAAAGATACTAAAGTTCATAAGACATGCTATCTGAAGGATCACAAACTAAAACACATTTTCCAGTTGCTAGTAGTGGATTTGAGCTTAATGGGGATGGGCTTCTATTGCGATTATTAAACTTTCCACTTTCCACCAACAATAATTTATTACTTTCCTCCTGCTGGGTTATTCTTTTAAATATTTTAGAAGTTTCACGTTTATCCTCAGATAAAGATAAACATAACGAAGGAATTGCTGTAAAAAACCTTTGTGTAAATGATATTTTCTTTTTTCATTCTATTTTTACAAATCCTTACCTATCCAGTTTTCGTGGATTATATAGTATTTATTAGTTTACATTGTAATACTTTAATCTCGATAGTTATCAGATCTGAGATGCTTTTGCTACAGATTTTCCTATTATTTTGAATTTCATATTCATATCAGCGACGCTTTATTTTCCATTCCTGATGGATTTTCGCATCTTTAGGAAACGTGAAGAATATTAAGCTTCCGCCAGGAGCTTTTATTCTTTTTTAATTAACAACGCTACAAATATTACCATCAGGAATTTTCTTCCAAAACGGGAGAAAAACCAAATACGCTGTCAGTTTCGTCACTGGTCGTCGTGATGACGTATTACCCCACGCCGTCAACGAGTTATCTATCAGCCCATTTGACATTATTGACAACGGACCAAGAATGACGGAATGTAGAAAGGGCTGAAGGGTGACCCTGGTAAAGGTCAATTTTTTAAATGATCTACCTGCAGCGCGCAAGTACATTTAAAATCTTGTTTTAATGTTTTATCTATTATCTATTTCTATTGCTGTTGCTGTGCTGTTATTGTTTTTGATATAGAGTATTTTTGGCAGAAGGTTGAAGGGAATTGGGAAAGTGTAGAGAAACCTAAATTTAAAGAATTTGAAGTAACATGGTAACTCAAAAGCCGGTAGAATGGGCAAATACATTAATCACTAGGTTTGAGGAACAGGTTCGTACCTACTAGAACTAGACGGTCTTTCACTTTCACTTGCCAGATTTTCCACCCCTTAATCAATATTAAGGGATTATGGGATTTTCCATAATATTTTAAATCGTTGTTTATTTACTTTAATTTTAGTTACCATGCCGTATAGGATCCCAAACCACGCATTCAAGAATCAATGAAGAACAAAACAAGATGTGTATTATTCAAATTTCAAGATACAGATTTCCTTTAGTTTTAGATGGCCTTGTAAAGGTCCTGAAAAGAATTCATGAATTAGTAAGTATTTTTAAATTGTTCAATCTTATAGATATAAAAAAAATGCATAACATTATAAAAGTTAGGTATGCTATTTCAATATTTTTCTGGTTATTCGAAAATATATCTCTAATAGTTTTTGAATGACTGTATCATGACATATAAGAGGGTAAAACTGCTGTTTAGCTTTGTAAAACACCCCTCACCAGCCCATTCCACTTTTTCCACTCAAGGGTCCCTCTCAGTGTTACCGTACGCAACCCGTTACAAATAATATTTTAAAACACTTATTTGCTGCAGTAAGTCATGTCTTTGGTCAGGGTAGTTTTTTTTTTCCTTCAAATGTTCGTAAAATGAAAAAAAAACTACCCTGACCTAAGACCTGACTTACCGAGCGTTATCGTCTCAATAATAATTAATTGGGACGAGAATGCCGGCCGGAATACCTACGTATACGTAAACAGACGAGTTGCATTTTCCTTGGCCAGAGCAGCAGCAGCAGTAAAACGAATAGCATATGTGGCAACGCTGAGAGTAGTCAGCCGGTCGCGAGCAGACAACATGTAGCGGGGGTAATAGAGGGGTGTTTTGGAAAGCTAAAAAGCAGTATTACGTGTTCTAAAATGTATTTTGTCTTCAAAATTGGTTTGAATACTTGTTTGCACATTGCTGTTCAGTTGTGACTTGAATAAAAATTCAATGAGTTTAATGTAAATTTTAATTGCAGTATCAGTCGTCCGGAACTTGTGGAACCCAAAGAGCTCATGGAGCAGAGTCAGAAAGAAATCATTTTGATAGTTTGATTATAGTCCTTGAAACTCTGGAAAGATGTTTCAGTATACAACCAAAAGATTCCATATCACTTACTATGGAAGAGAATCAAAATCTAAAGTCTTTACTTAAGGAAATTTGTGCTTTTTTAGGTGGGTAGATAATATATCGTAATTCTAATTGGATTAGATTTTTTCAATTCTAATTGATTTGATTAATTGCTTCTTCCAGATATGCCAAACGATAATTCAAACGCACATGCCATACGAGTATTAGCAAGTAAAGTTTTATTTGCATTAAGTGTGAATTTTTTTTATGCTGTATTTAATCGTATATCTTCGAAACTTCAGGAACTAGCAACATGTCCGGATGAGAATCCTGACTATAGTGATATTGAATTAATTCAGTACATAAATGTCGATGTGTCTAGGCTTACCAGACTATTGACAGGTTGGTATTAATCAATTACTCAGATATTGAATAGTGATTACCGAATACATATTTCTTTTCAATTAAAAAGAAAGCTCATATCATATCCGAGCTTTCTTTTCAAAAATTATTTTTCTTCAAACAAAGAATATTAGGCATTCAATTAGAGAAAAAAATTTATTTTTCCCCTTAATATACATTCATAATAATACCATATCCAAGAATTATGTGAACAGCTGATGGTCATGCAGTGCAGTGTTGCCAGATTCACTGGTATTTACCTTAATAATTAGCTAATAAGTGAGGGGAACATAGTTTAAAAGTTTAATTATACTGAATATAGAAAATGACCAGAAACTGATATAAGTCAGGTTTTGGTCAGGTTAGGTTTTTTCCCCGGACATTTCAAGAAAATGAAAAAGAAAGTAAAATTTAAAATAGAGATAATTGTAGAATGTAAAGAAAAAAACTATAAAATATTAAATTTCAGGGGAGAGAGAACCTAACCTGACCAAGGACCTGACTTAGATCAGATTCTTCAGCTACTAAATCAGGCAACACAGGACTCGGAGTGCTTGCGCACTATTATTGTCCTAATCTCGGATACTACTTATGCATTTTTTCACACCTTTTTTTCAAGTTAATTTCAAGAAAAAATATTTTTTCTCATCATTATCACCTAATCAAGTCTGATTAGTTCAAATTGTGTTCTGGGGTGTTCATGAATTTTCAACACTGAAAAATTAAAAATTTTCAGAGGCAATCCAAAAGTTCAAATTATTAAAGAAATCAGCACAAATAGTATTAGTGAACTCGTTAGAGAAAGCTGTATGGAACTGGTTGGAAACTTACCCATACGAATTTGCTGAGCTATGTGAGAGTCCTAATGAAGAATTATCTAAATGTTGTGAACAATTATTCGATATCTTGGATAATTTTGCAGACAACAAGAAAGGACGAGCTGCTGTCTGGTCTCTGCAAATGATGCTGTTAATTTTAGCACCTGTAATTACATTTCTTTATTATTACATTCTACAGTTTAATGAGAGTAATTTTATATTATAGAAAGTGCTTGAAGAAATCGTTAACGCTGATAGCGGCGCTCCTTGTTCTCCGAGACATTCCAAGAAGAAACTGTTTGTGGACTCCATTAAAAGAGGGCTAGTACTTCATGGTAACTCCAGTAAACAATTAACAGAAGCTGCTGCAATTACTTGCGTCAGATTGTGCAAAGCGTCCACTTATATAAATAATTTAGATTCTAGCAATGTTACATTCAGGCTTGTTCAGAATGTCATCGGTGACTTAAAAGTAAGCAACTCTGTGGTGTGTAATTCTATTTCAAATTAAGTTCTGTCTTATTGTAGGCATTACTGTTCAATCCAAATAAGCCATTTTCGAGAGGGCAAAACTACATTTATCAAGATATGGAATTAATGATGGATTGCTTTGTGTCTTGTTTTAGAATTAATCCGCACAATAATGAGGCCTTGAAAGTGTGTCTGAATTTGAATTCACCTTCCATATATCACTTTGTGCTCGTCAGATCCCTGTATCGGTTAGTTGAAGGGTTTTTATGTAATATCATATTTTTTAATAATCCCCGGATCAAAGAATTTTGGAAAAAATTGAATCTCGTGGGCATCTAAATGTTTTGGTGAAGCTTATTATTGGACTCGGTTGACTCTCCATTATCTGATAAGAATTGGTTTAGGTTGTTAAATAGGAAAATTCTCAAGAAAATTGGTAAAATGAAGTCGATTACCCACACTTCATTACATACTATCTTTCAAAATCTGTGCTAATGACAGTTTGTTATTTGAGTGAAGATTTCGTCACTAAGTGGGAAGGGCAGAATAGGCAGAATCAAAAATTGCTACATGGGCAATTAAAGACTCATTAAAGGATAATTATTTACAATTGCCCATGTAGCAATTTCTTATTCTGCCAACTCTGCTCTTCTTAAGTTACATGCATTTCTGTAAATGTTGCTTGGGCAGAATTAATTCACTTATTAAAATTTTCAACTGCTTCAAAAATATGAAATATGTAACAAGAACTTTTAGGTAATTGAAGTTATTTTATTATTTTAGAATTGTAACACAATCACGACTAATTTGGTGGCCACAAATCGACTTAATTTATAACAAATCATCAGAAATGAGAGCAATGTTCACTGACACCTTAAATAAAGTAGCCCAAGGATACATAGTACACACTCCTTTAAGGATGATTCAATCATTAACCCTCAAAGGTAAAGATTCTCAAGCCAAATTTAAAGATAGAGCAGAAGAAGTCCCTTACAGAAATTTGCTCCTGTATATGGTTAGACTGATCCATGCTGATCCAATGCTTATGCTCAATGTAAGTATGTTGATTCAAGCATATACTTTGTGTTTCTATTTTTTTTCTATCTCTAAGAACCAAGGGAAAGCAGGTCATGAAATACAAAGCTCGACTTTGGAATTAATCAACGGTCTTGTATCACTGGTACATCAACCTACGATGCCGGATGTGGCTCAAGAAGCTATGGAAGCTCTGTTAGTTTTGCATCACCCAGAAAAAATTGAAGTTTGGAATCCAGAGGCGCCGATAAATACTTTCTGGGACGTCAGGTAAATTTTTGTTGGGCGATAATTTTCATAAATAAACCATCATGTGGAATTTTTAATTTTATTTCTTGTCATTTTAGCTCGCAAGTTTTATTTTCAATATCACAAAAATTAATCCAGCATCAAATTGTGAACTATACCGACATTCTGAAATGGATGAGAGAAATCCTGTTATGCAGGAATGCGTTTCTTTCAAGACATAAAGACTATGCCAATCTAGGAAGTCAGATAGCTATCTGTAAGCAGGCTCATATTAAACTTGAAGTCGTTTTCTTTATGTATTTATGGAGTATCGACATGGATGCCGTTTTGACAGCTATGAGCTGTTTCGCTCTGCTATGTCAAGAAGCAGAAATCAGGTGTGGAAGTGATGAGGTCACTGTTACCTATCTCGTTCCCAATTACCACATTTACCTTGAATTGGCTCAGGCTTCAACATTTTTAACATCTTGTAAGTGGTTTTCGATTTTTTTTATTGTAAATTTTTTGAAAGTTTGGTTCTTATTTCAGCTGTTATGGGAGAGTCTCGGATGTGTTTTCCTGAAACTGTCAATGGTGAGTTGAAATGATTTCAATTTTGAATGCACCGCTACTGTGATTTATTGTAGGCCGTGCAGCGCTACAAAAAAGAATTATGGCTCTTTTAAGAAAAATTGAGCATTGCGTGAATGGAGTACAGCCAGCATGGGAGGAGACCTTTATGAATTGGAATTCGATGTGTAAAAATCTCTCGTCTTATCCGAAAGCTAAAGTTGAAGATGGCCAAGCTGAACCGTTCCACCGTTCAGTTGGCAAAAGGAGAGCATCTCATCAAAATTCAGAACACGAATTAGAGGTTGTGTTTAGTGTTCTATTATCGTACCCTCTCTGTTTAGTGAAATAATTACATTCTTTAGGACCAGATTAATGAATGGGCCAATATGACAGGTTTTCTGTGTGCTTTGGGTGGTGTTTGCCTGCAAAGGAAATCCCCATCCCGGTCAACAGCCACAAGCGCTTCTACGTCACATTCTAGTCTCTCTAATTCTGCAATTGGCTCTTTGAGCAGCATGTCGATAGCCGATAGCAGAAAAGCAAGTGTTCTTACAGGTTCGTCACAAGAACAACGTCAGTACTGTCCTGTAACACAGTGAGTAAATTGATGTTTATAATGAATTTGCCAGGTTATTAATCTCACAGAAAATTTATTCTAGGTTTATAGATCTTCTATTAAGACTGTTAGTATGCAACAACGAAAAATTCGGACCACAAATACAGAAGCATGTGAAAGAATTAGTGGGACACGAAATGTCATCAGCATTATATCCGATTTTCTTTGATCAAATAAAAACTGTGGTTGATAAATTCTTTGATCAACAAGGCCAAGTCGTGGTTTCAGATGTTCACACTCTCTTCATTGAGCATATGATCTTTATAATGAAAAATATTTTGGATGGAAATATGAACGATCAGCCTTCAGAACATTTAGGTGTTACTAGTATAGAAGGTATGATGCTGGCCATTGTCAGATATGTGAGACATTTAGACATGACAGTGCATGCCATTCATATAAAAACTAAACTGTGCCAGTTGGTTGAAACAATGATGAAACGTAGGGACGATCTCGCATTTCGGCAGGAAATGAAATTCAGAAACAAGTTAGTTGAATACCTGACCGATTGGGTTATGGGTACTTCTCATCAGATAGCACCACCCAGTTCAGGGGATGTAACAGTGATAACCAGAGATTTAGATCAGGCTTGTATGGAAGCTGTCGCTTCCCTTCTTAGAGGTTTACCCCTGCAACCAGAAGAATCCGATAGAGGGGACTTAACCGAAGCCAAAGGACAGCTCTTTCTCAAGTATTTCACTTTGTTTATGAATTTATTGAATGATTGTTCTGATGCTGCGGATGTGGAGAAGGATGTTTCCAGGCAAAGAGTTAATGCAAATAAATTGAGTACTTTAAGAAACGCAACGATTCAGGCTATGTCAAATTTACTTTCGGCAAATATTGATAGTGGTCTTATGCATTCAATAGGTGAGTGTAATTTCTCAAATTTATTTTTATAATAATTCTAAATTTGATTATATCTGCAGATTTGGGTTATAATAAAGATCTCCAAACCCGTGCCGCTTTTATGGAAGTACTGACAAAAATTCTCCAACAAGGTACCGAGTTTGATACTCTAGCAGAGACTGTTCTAGCGGATCGGTTTGAACAGCTAGTGCAGTTGGTAACAATGATCAGTGATAAAGGAGAACTACCAATTGCAATGGCGTTGGCCAATGTTGTCACAACTTCACAGATGGATGAACTCGCCAGAGTGTTTGTTACATTGTTTGATGCGAAACATTTGTTATCTCCTTTACTTTGGAACATGTTCTACAGGTATGTAAAGTATACATAACAGAGATAGGTGTGAAGAAAGCCCGTGCTGCGTCCTAAATTTCCTTGCAATCTGAGGTCGGGAGGGGTTTTGTGAAATTTTTCATTGTCATGATAAAATTAACTCGGAATGCCCCGTTTCAATAACAGTGGTTCTAGGAGTTTTAATTATTTAAACCAATCCCCAAGGTCGGTGATTTGAGTTCAATAGAATAGAAACATTGATAAAAATAAACTACCGCGATCTCTAGAATGTTCCAGGAATAGAATATTCGGAGCTCCGGAAAGACATTCAGGTTAGTTAATTCTAGAAGGCGTTCCAGAAGAACACTAAGGGTGTATATAAGTTCACTGTAGACTGTGAGGTAGTAAGCTAGTGATATTAGATTGTGGGCTGTAATTATAAGAAGGTGATAACAGTAGTGTTATAGACAGTTTGTGATTTACGGAAACAGTATTAGTAGTGTTAGTGTTAATCGTAAATTAAAGCGTAAGCGATTAATAAAGTAATTCATTCAGTTAATTTCAAATTATAGTTGAAGCCATCGAAGGGAAAAACGTAACAATATATAAAAGCATTCTAACCCTTTTATTTAATCATAATCCTAAACAAGACCAACTATCATACTTCAAGATTCTCCTGCATCCAGCCTCCAAGTATTATCACAAATATCACCTTTATAGTGTATCAGTTATCACATTTCTTTATGCAAGTGACTTACTTTTTTTTTTATTTGTAATTATTTGAAATGTACAGGAACTAACAAAAGTATGTGTCTTAATAAGTTAGTAATGAGATGTACCTACTCTATTTAATTATTATTGTTTATAAAAATGTTCAGCAATGTACTTAAAAAATATTTACAGGGAGGTGGAAGTGTCAGATTGTATGCAAACGTTATTTCGAGGCAACTCTTTAGGGAGCAAAATTATGGCGTTTTGTTTTAAAATTTATGGTGCCAGCTATTTGCAAACACTTCTCGAGCCGTTAATTAAGCCTCTACTTGATGATTCTGGATGTAGTTTTGAAGTAGATCCTGCGAGGTAAAATTTTTAAGAAAAAAATCAACCAGGTTTTGCAAGCATTTTTTTTAGGTTGGAGCCTCATGAAGATATAGATGAGAATCGTCAGAACCTTATAGCTCTGACGCAAAAGGTTTTTGATGCTATTGTGAGTTCAGCCGATAAGTTTCCACCTCAACTTCGTTCGATGTGTCACTGCTTGTATCAAGTGTTGAGCAAGCGATTTCCTCAGATACCTCAAAATAATATCGGCGCTGTAGGAACAGTGATTTTCCTCAGATTTATCAATCCGGCTATCGTGTCTCCTCAAGAAATGGGCATTGTAATAAAACAGGTTCCGACCTCAGTTAAAAGAGGGCTGATGCTTATGTCTAAGATCTTACAAAATATTGCAAATCATGTTGAATTTAGCAAAGAACAACATATGTTGCCTTTTAATAATTTTCTTCGCGCACATTTTGAAATTGGACGGAGGTATGTTTTTGAATTATCTATGCATAATACTTAGTAATGTTGTAAATTGACAGATTTTTCATCCAAATTGCTTCTGATTGTGAAACCATCGATCAAGCTTCACATTCCATGTCGTTTATTAGTGATGCCAATGTCTTGGCTTTGCATCGGCTACTATGGAATCATCAAGAAAAGATTGGAGACTATTTGTCAAGCAGTCGAGATCATAAAGCTGTAGGAAGGAGACCTTTTGACAAAATGGCTACTCTTTTAGCTTATCTCGGGCCACCTGAACATAAACCGGTCGATTCACAGTAAGTTAGTTACAAATTAATGAAGTATGAAATTATTTGTATGGTTGATCATTTTTTTAGTTTATTGTTTTCATCGTATGCTCGTTGGAGTTCGATTGATATGTCATCGAATAATTTTGAAGAAATTATGGTTAAGCATAATATGCATGAAAAAGAAGAATTCAAGTCAATTAAGTCATTGAATATATTCTATCAAGCTGGTACAAGTAAAGCCGGGTATCCTGTATTTTATTATATTGCTAGAAGATACAAGTAATAAGAGATTTTTATTTAAAAAAATGCAAAATATATCGAAATAATTTTTCAGAATTGGTGAAACAAATGGAGATCTGTTAATATACCATGTGATCCTAACACTGAAACCGTTTTGCCATTCACCTTTTGAACTTGTCGTCGATTTTACTCATACTTGCTCTGATAACAGATTTCGAACCGAATTTTTGCAAAAATGGTTCCACGTATTGCCGGAAGTTGCTTATGAAAGTATCCATGCTGCTTATATTTACAATTGTAATAGTTGGGTGCGCGAGTATACAAAATTCCATGATAGAATATTAGCACCATTGAAGGTAAGCAACTTAAAATTATCCTTTAAATCGAAAAAAATAATTAAAAAAAAAACTTAGAGGAATAATTGTTTCTCGTCATATTCTGTGCTTTCTGACAAGTTGTTAAGCTTTCAAGATTGCCGTATTAAATAAATGGTTACTTTTAGGGAAATCGGAAGATGATTTTTATTGATGCCCCCAACAAACTAACGGAGTACATAGAAGCTGACCAACAGAAGCTCCCCGGTGCTACTTTGAGTTTAGATGAAGATCTGAAGGTGTTCAATAACGCCTTAAAACTTTCGCACAAAGACACCAAAGTCGCCATCAAGGTGGGACCAACTGCCATTCAAATTACTTCCTCAGAGAAAACGAAGGTGCTCTCACATGCCGTTTTACTCAATGACGTCTACTACGCTTCTGAAATAGAAGAAGTCTGTTTGGTGGATGACAATCAGTTTACATTAACAATTGCTAATGAAAGTGGACCTTTAAGTTTTATACATAATGATTGTGATAGTATTGTACAAGCTGTCATTCACATAAGGAATCGTTGGGAACTTAGTCAGCCCGTGAGTATCTATTATTAAAAAATGCTTGGGGAAATCAAAAAACAAACAGTCAAACTGAATTGTCATTTTTTTGCGGGTGCTAAAGGGCTAAATCATCAGTGATGCTGCCACCTTTCACCCAGTAAGACTAAACAAAGGGATGTATCTGTGATGGAAACGGTCGATAAGTAGAAATGTAACCTTAAAATTTAATTAAAAACCAAAACAACACTAAAGTGGTTCAGTTTGAAGAAAAAAAGTAATGTTCGATATACAATATTTGAAGTAAATATCAAATAATATAACAATGAAATGTATCTTATTCAAAAATGAAATAAAATCCTTTTTAATTTGAATAATTTAAGGTTAGGCATGTTGTTGTTGTGACGGAACATCGGATCCCATCACAGGTTGTCTCAGTCAGACTTTGCTGATGAAAATCAGAACACGCCTGAACTATTCTGCCCAATTATGCATGGAGAAAGACAGTAACTGATAACTAATTGTAAAAGTAACTGCTAATCTAGTGGTTTGGAAATGTACTAAGATTTCGTGAAAAGCAGTAAGTATAGGTGTTAATGACACACAGGATGGTTTATTACTGTCTTTCTGGGTTGAATTAAGACACATAATAACCTCAGCAATACAATAATAGCACAAGCATTTAGCATTTTTTCTAGTTACTGTCTTTCTCGATAGTTGGGCAATATTGATAATAATTGTAAGGTGATTTCTAACCTACAGACTGTACATAACCTCAAGCTGTCAGGTTTCATAATTTATTATGCGTTTTAAATGGAATTAACGACCAGGTTCTTAATTCAGAAACACCCTGTTAATGACCATCAGCTTGACAGTGGATACCTCTAAACGATTTAAACTAATATTGGTGAATTTTTTAGGATCAAGTGACTGTTCATCAAAAAATAAGACCGAAAGATGTTCCCGGTACATTACTAAATATGGCGTTGCTTAATTTAGGTTCATCCGATCCAAATTTACGTACTGCAGCTTATAATCAGCTTTGCGCATTGACGGCGACGTTTGATTTAAAAATCGAAGGTCAGCTGTTGGAGACACAAGGGTTGTGTATTCCGTCGAATAACACCATATTCATCAAATCCGTATCTGAAAAACTAGCCACAAACGAACCACATCTAACACTGGAATTTCTAGAAGAATGCATTCAAGGTTTTCGGGTTTCCAGCATCGAACTGAAACATTTGTGTCTTGAATATATGACTCCTTGGCTTGCAAATCTCGTCAGGTATGTCCTCGTTTTGTGTTTGTACTTCTCGTTTGTATTGCTTAATTTATTTAAGATTTTGTAAGCCATCTGAAGAAAAACGCCAAAAACAAGTAGCACAAATTTTAGAAAAATTAATCGAATTGACAATTGAGGAAGTTGAAATGTATCCATCGATCCAAGCAAAAATATGGGGTTCAATTGGACAAGTTCCAGAACTAATCGATATGGTTTTAGATAATTTTATTCACAGATCTGTTAATTCCGGCTTGGGATCACCAATGGTTGAAATAATGGCAGACACTGCTGTTGCTTTAGCATCTGCAAATGTACAACTTGTCGCTAAGAAAGTTATAGGGCGACTTTGTAGGGTAAGTAGATTTTCAGTTGTTCAAAAGACGTAGTAGCAATATTTTGTGTCTGCTGTTATACGGCAACAAGGGTATTAAATAGTTCTGGTAAAAGGTAATTAGTTCCAATTTTTAATTAAAAGAAAACTATCTGCAACAGAATATCTCTTTTTACCATGTTTATATTCACTCGCTTTTAGTCCTGTCTGTCTGTCTGATGCGCAGCTTTTGCAATCGATTTTAAACTAACTTCCCGGAGAGCTAAACTTCCTTGCTTGTCTGTTGCTATATCCATGTCTACCGTGGAGTGATCTTGGCCACTAAATTCGTTACTTCATTTTCATGAAATTTCAGGGTACAGAGAACCTCTTTATTTAGCAAATTGATTTAGCAGAAAATAGATTGATTTTCAATATAGCTATTGAAGGTACTTGAAGGCCTAAAACGAATAACGTTCGTGCGAGTGCAATGTATAATAGTAATGTGGGTAGAGAGTGAAATTTATTGTTATAAACGTGATGTATTAAAAAAATTATTGAAATAATTTATTATATAAAAACTAAGTAGACAATAAAAGGCTAAATTTCATAAATTGAAACTAATTTTGGTTATTTATTGATTTTTTGTTACACACAAATTAATAATGTGGCATATTTATTTACAGGTTGTCGATAAGACTTGTCAGTCGCCCACACTTCTACTAGAACAGCATATGTTGTGGGACGACATAGCTATCCTAGCAAGATACTTATTAATGTTGTCCTTTAACAATTGCTTAGATGTTGCCAGACATCTACCATACCTGTTCCACATGGTTACCTTTCTGGTTTGTTCCGGTTCGTTGAGTATGCGAGCATCGACACACGGACTAGTCATAAATATAATTCATTCCTTATGTACATGCACAAAGCCTTCATTTTCTGAAGACACCCAAAGAGTGCTACGATTATCTTTAGATGAATTTTCCTTGCCAAAGTTTTATTTGCTGTTTGGTATAAGCAAGGTGAAATCGGCTGCAGTGACAGCTTTCCGTTCAAGCTATAGACATCCGAATGAACGTTGGTCTGAAAGATTAACTGAAAGAAGCTTCTCCGGCACTTCTTCAGATAGAGAAAGATTATCTCTAACTTCTCTAGAAGTAATAGCGGACGCGTTATTGGAAATTATGGAGGCATGTATGCGTGATATACCTAACTGTGATTGGTTGAATATTTGGACATCGCTAGCGAAAAGTTTTGCTTTCTGTTTCAATCCAGCACTTCAGCCAAGAGCATTGATTGTTTTTGGATGTATTAGTAAAAGTATTACCGATCATGACATGAAGCAACTATTACGAATTTTAGTTAAAGCTCTGGAAAGCTTTAACGATATTGTTTTGATTGAAGCGTTGGTGATGTGTTTGACAAGATTACAACCTCTGCTGAGACCGGAATCACCTATACATAAAGCATTATTTTGGGTCGCTTCGTCTGTCTTGCAGCTGGATGAAGCCTCCTTGTATGCATCTGGTTTGGCTCTGCTTGAACAGAATTTGCATACATTGGATTCTCAGGGTATGTTCGAAGAACAGGTATGTATAAGTTCATTATAAATGTGTTATTTTATCATCAATGAAGATGATTCTAGACCCTGGAGAGTGTTATGATGTCTACAAGAGAACCTTTGGAATGGCATTTCAAGCAACTGGATCATGCGGTTGGATTGAGTTTTAAGGCCAATTTTCATTTTGCTATGGTGGGACATCTTCTAAAAGGCTATAGACATCCAACTCCCACAACCGTTTCAAGGACGTCGAGAGTATTGACTATGCTCCTCGCAATTGTTGCTAAACCTCATAAACGCGATAAATTTGAAGTGACACTAGACAGCGTGGCATACTTGACAGGTGAATTACGTTCATTTTGTTTGCTTTCTGTTGCTTTGTATTTTAAATGAGAGTTTTCTAACAAATTTCAGCTCTTGTTGGTGTGTCTGAGGAAGTCCGTAGTCGATGTCATATAAAGCACGCTTTGAATCGCAACCTGTCCGACTCAATATCGCAGGAGAACTTCATAAACGAACCCAACATGAGTCAACAGCAAACAGTGAACAACAGTAGCTCGGGGGGTAACGTTGGCCGTAGGCAGAAATCTTGGGACCTTCTAGACCAGAGTGCTATTGCCCAAGCGAGACAGCATAAGCCCTCTCAACAGGTATGTTGAGTACTTTGTTGTTATTGGGTGTATAGTTATGTAGAATGTAGAGAACCATTAATTGGTCACTTGTTATAACAGATTACCATATGATTAGGTTTTGGAAATATCTAAAGAACTTTCAATTTTATTATTAAATTATGTTTTTTTGCTTTCTCCATAAGAAATTCATGATATACATTTAAAGAAGAGAGAAAGCTTCACCACCTTGTTCATTTATGCTAAGTGGAAGTACTCTCATCACTTATCAAGGACTCCTAAAACTGGATTAGCTAATAAATTCGATTATTGAATAAAAGCATGATTGTTTATATTTCATTAATTAAACATACCAAGGAACCATTGTAAGTATGTACAAGACATTTCAATACCAATTCCCACTCAGCTTCGACAATAAAAAACCTCAGACTTTACTGATTTATTTATTTTTCATTTATTAACACTGTAACTATAATTATTACTTATTTTTTACTTAACACTTCTTATCTATCATTTTCCATGTATTCCGAGTGCTGACTTGAAACTGACACTCCTTTGCATGTTGAGGGATTACACAGCTTCCACTTGGCGCTTCTCAAGCATTCAAGGCAACCTCATAGGAAGCGTTCTGTTTCTTGATGGGGGCCATGCCCTCAGGGCTGGGCCTAACGGGCGTGCAGTGCGTGCCCGCACGCAGGCGGCAACTTCATAGGGGCGGCAAAAAATCATAATTCATAACAAATAACAATAACAAACAAAATAATATAATAGGAATTAGTTGAGTATTAGTGGGCGAGGGGCGCGGGGGCGCATGTAAGGGGAATGTTTGATTGATTTTGTTCTGTATCCAAGATTACATGATAAAAAAGGTTTAGGTACCATTTGATTTTGTTAATTTTCAATTATTATATTTTTGGTTTAATTTTCTGTGTAGTTATTAATTTAATTTTTAGGGTCATATTGCCACCTGTCTGCATGACTAAACAGCTGTAAATAAAATTATTTTCTTTTGAAAAATAGTTTGCCTTTAGACACGTTTTCTCTTCTATTTAACAGTAAAAATGTAATGTACAAGTAAAATTGGTGTGGTGTATGATAATGTGTGGTAAGTGTTCTTCATTTATGTTTATTGTGATTCCTTTCCATAGGTTGGTTACCTTGAATATACAAATTACACTAACCATATTCTGGCATATTTTTGTAATAAATTGTTTTTGTACTCGAAAAAATCAGTGTATTAGGTTTAGGTATATTGTCGGAGTGCTTAAATTGAAGAAACTACAATGTTTACTGTCTTTTTTTTACCCATACTTTATAATATATAGAATCGGTAAATAATAATAACAAATAATAATTACTAGATATCGACCAATGCTGTGTGTTCTATCTGTAGTTCCCGGCACCAGAAACACAACCTAAACGATGCCCTGTATACACTGACCAGGTTGAGCATTCGACAGCCAGTAAGGGCTGGCGTAGTCTAGACTTATCCCACGCGAACGGAGGCCTATGCAGGCCTCTGTATCGCACCCAACGCTCTAGCTCAGTTCCAGTGCAGCAGCATCCGGTGACAGTAGCGGTCTCGGCACAGGTGCAGCCTGCCGAGGCACAATGTGCCACTAATAGCGCAGCAGCCGTCAAAGTAAGACTTGCACGCCACCAGACGTCCTCTCTCAGTCTCTCTACTACCATTCGTTATTTATACTTTTCACTATCTGTCAGATTTGTCTACCTGCGTTTGTACATCTTGTCCAATTTTGACTTAAATTTAGGCTCTCTGGATAGACTTGTAATAGTTTGATGTTGGTTTAATTTGGTATGGATAAACGAAAGAAATGTCAGATAAGTAAACTTTGACCTTAGTTTTAAATCCAAATGTCCAAGACTTGAATTCACCTTCTATTAACTTATTTTTATATTTAGTATCATTTTATAGAAAGTGCCATTTTGTGAAAGGCAGGCAGAAGGCACCAAAATTGTAATTGACAAAATAAAAAATATAAAAAATTGTTTGGAAGCAAAGACTTTTTGGGCATTTTAATGTTTAATAAATTTTCAAGTGCAGCATCAATACCTTGTAGTGTAGTGCATATGTAAGCAAAATCTTGGGACTTGTTTAGGATTTTGATCTTATCCACTCAATTTTTATACAAATAATGTACAGTCTATCCAGAGAAGGGGTATTGCTTCTTACTTATTGGCTGACGATGTGAATTCTCTTTGGATGTGTTTTTGCTTATGTGATTATTAATTATTATTTAATTTTACTTGCACAAGTACCAATTATTGACTTGACGTACCTGTGCAAATTTTACTGCTTTATACTTACTGTCTTATTATGCTTAACTTTTGCCTGTTTGCATTCTCTTTTCGGGCAAGCAGTGTGCACGTGCCCACTTCAAAACACAGCGTTCGTTCTCGGTACCGACTTCCAAAGAACAAAAGTCTGTTGATGAATCAGATAAGGTAATATGTTACTTGTATTCATTCACTTTGTGGCTTTCTCTCACATTTAGATATTTTTGCTCTTTTTGTATTTGGTTCTCTGTTAACCGTTCACTTATTTTGTACAGTATATGCTTGGTTGCAGCTTAAATATAGGTTTTCTTCAAATTAAAAAAAAGAAAACAAATTTGAAAAAAAAAATTAAAGCATACACTCTACAATAATACATATAATGTTATAAATTGCATGCTTTAATGAGCACTTTTGATTGAACAATAAAAATGAAATTGTTTTTCTATCTCTGCCAGGTTGTTATGTGTTTGTATTATTTTGTAGAATCGTAGTACCAGAGTATCTGTGAGTAATGAAAACAATGTCTTGCTTGATCCTGAAGTGTTGACCGACTTTACAACTCAAGCCTTGGTATTTACGGTTTTGGCCACTCTAGTCAGACATAGTACCGATGAAGCGGAAACCAGAATATTATATCAGTATCTTGCAGAAGGTTCTGTCGTTTTCCCACGAGTTTTCCCCGTTATGTAAGTATCTAGTTCTCCATAGAGTTGAAGCAATAATGCGTAATGTCCATTCTTTTAGATACAATTTACTGGATATGAGAGTGAATAATGCTTTAACGGCAGCACACGATCCAGTCATACTGGGAGCTATACGAAACATTATACAAAATATGATAGCATGTGAGGACACGAGTCAGCAACAACTCCATTACTTGCAGAGTTGCGGATTCGGTGGACTTTGGAGATTTGCCGGACCTTTCAATAAGGTGAGTGAATCTTTCACGAGGTAAATTAGTTCTTTTTTTATTAATAATAATATTACATCTCATAACTTTTTCAAAATCAAATCTAATTATATAAACCCATAAAAAGTAAAAATAAAAAAGTTGTTTGGTATACACAAACTACTTTATTGAGGAACAATAACTTTACAATTTACAATTCAATCGATCGAACATTATCTGATTACATAACAGCAACAATAAAACAAATTAAATAATAATTTAAATTAAATAACAATTAAATTAAGTATCACAAGTAGGTATATAACTATTTTACAGGCTTAACTTAGATACTACAAGCTGACGTCATAGATTTTCACTCAAAAACCTCCTATATCTGTCGTCATAAAAATTGAGGAAGTAAACAAACAAATACGTATCTAGAACCATTGTTTGCGAAGGTGGGTTATTTCTCATTATAATATGCCTAAAATGCAGCCTGATGCGTCAATTGATTATAAGAAAAACATATGATTGTTTTAAACAACTGTTTATTTAGGTTACATTTAATCGTTTAACTCTTCCATCGTATTTCAGCACAATACAGCTGAAAGCAGCGAACTATTTGTGAACTGTTTAGAAGCAATGGTAGAGACCTGCCTGCCAATTGAAGAAGAAGCGGACGTTGGATACATGCAGCATTATCCTTCAACACTGAGCTTCAGTAGTAACATGAACCTCTCCTCTAGTCTTTCGAGTCTAACGCTTGGTTCGCCGACCGAGAAGGACTCTGGGGCTAGAGATTGCATCGAAGGGACGAACTCTACCTCATTGGTCACACGGTCACCTTTCACCAGACAACGTAGCCTCAAATCGAAGCACCTGCATTCTGAAAGCTCGTCTGTTCATAAGTAAGTCAGACCATGGTCGTGAAGTCATTTATGGGAACTTGCCTCGTTGATTAGAGAGTGGTAAGAAGGATCCCCTGGTCTGAATTTCTTAGATTTTAAACAGACTTCTTGTTGAAGTGCCATATTTGTCATATATGTGTTGTTGACTTTGTAAATCACTTGTAAGTGTTGATTTTTAGAGATTTTATAGTTTGATTCAAAAGAACTTTGTAAGATGACTAAGCAAGGATGAAAAACAATAGGATTTCCTCTCTAGTTTTATGTTCTCAATATCTATCTTTTATCTGTATCCTCTCTCTTTCTAATAAGCTAAATTTAATATGAAAAGCTAAGGCGATTATTAGACAAATAAGGAGATTAAGACTTTATTTATTTTCTGTATAATACCTACAGTAAACCATCCTTGGACATCCAACGAGTGATATTACCTACTCTATAGATTAATGTATGTTTTCAGTCCTATAATTTAATTGTTGCTGGACTATTTAATTATGTCCTTAATTTGATCTCAAAAGTATTTTGATGTATTGTCGTTATAGTTATACAAAGAATTATCGGAAGTACATTTTATTGTGATATATTGAGTATAGTATGAATTGCAGTATTATAAGATAGGCAGAAATGTTGTTCTAATTTTATTTTTCATAATTATATAATTATTGTATGCTAGGAAATGCTCTTAAAATGATCTTTGCCATCCTAAAAAATTATTTAAGCATGCCATAAATTTTAATCTATTTTTAAAATTTAAATGTATTCTAAATGTGAATTTTATATAACTAACTAACTCATTTTTATGTAATAAGAATGAAATTATGTATGTATATATGCATACGGAATGTGTCACTTAATACAGGACTTTATTTATTACTATTTTGGTTGTTTTTTTTTTATTTAACTGTAACTTCCTGGGTCTCAGTATGTTAGTATTTATTGCAAACTGACGAATATGCTTATTATTTCAAACAACTGTTATAAACAAATTTAACATAAATATTTATTTGTCAAACTACATAATTAATTTGCCTTTACAACTTGAAAAGGATCCGTGCGCAGCAAGGACTTACATACAATAATAATATTACCGACAAAATCAATAGCTCTAAAACATGTTGAATCTGTTTTTTGTTTTTAATTTAATTATAGTGAAACTTTCTTATGAGAGAAAGATATTAAATTACAATGTGATAAACATTAATATTTTGAAGAATTAAACAAAGAGGACTTAGAAAAAAATTAAGCCTTTTCCCCCACCTTACAGTTGTGGGAAAACTTCCTTGGCCATACAAGTCTGCCGTCTGCGGTAACCAAGAGATAATAGAAAAAAAATTCATGAAGTCCATTTTGCCAGCATATTTATTTTTCATTTTTAAATAATCTTAAAATATTAATTTTTTTAACTTGGAGTGACTAAATTTAGAGAAGGAGACATTTTTTTCATTAGCTCATAGTTTCTTCTGCTGTTCAAAAATCAAAAGTTGGTCGTGTTAAAGATTCAATACAGATCAGCAGTTGTTAGTGTGTGATTTTGAAGTTAATCATCCCAAATTAAGCAAAAATTTGCGTTGTTTGAACGTAACGAAGTAAGTTAAGTTCAGTGTGACCAAATATTCAGCAAACAAGCCGAACTTGTCGAATAGCGAACATTCGGCACATCCCTGCTAATAATAATAGAGTAATAAGAAAAGTAGGCCAAGATTTTAAATACTTAGGAATGTTTACATTCATAATGCCTGGTCAGATGATGTTTGTGTTTTGTTTCATAGGAGCAGTCTTGACATTTGTACGCCTCAACATCTTCATCATGTTTATATTTATAATGTTTCCCTAAATTTCCTCTATTTTGTTTTAAAAGAACAGCTAGTCTCTTTGCAAGTGTACATTGCAACTTCTTCGGAATGTTTACCATTGTAATGCTTGTTCAAATTACTCGCCCATTTGCTCTCATAGGAACATTTGTTGCATTTGAACTTTTTTAGTTCCTTGTTTTCATTAGGTGGATTTGACTCTTCGTCAAACACCTCTTTCTTCTATTCTCTGAAACTGATTGAGTTCCAGCTCAGGGAAATCAAAGTCGTCGTTTGTTATTTCATCATTAAACATGGTGTTTGTTTTCTTTTCTGTTTTGTAATGATTTGAATCCAATACTTTCAGTACTTTTTAAATTTGAATGCCAAGGCACAGCCATCAAACAATGAATTAATAATATATATGGCATATGACTTCGGTTACGACATTGACATTTAATAAAATTAAATAACGTCCTAAATACCGCTATGCTCTCACATATTAAGCTGCGTTCGGTAATAACATCTATAGGATCACTGATTGAAGGAACAGATTTATAATCACGTGATTTTAGGGAGCAAATCATAGAAAACGACGGCACAGATAAATCGGGAATTTCAAATTTTAAAAATACAGATGCGATATATTATCAACAAGTAAATTATTTATCGTTAATAGTTTGGTCCCCACTGTTCCCTTTCTTTCAGTAACTATTTTTATTGTCGTCGTAAATCATTACCATTAATCAGTACACACTACACAAACACGTAATAAAAGACAAATGAGTATTTAACTTTTTAATGCTTTTCTTCGCCAGTAACAGTAACACAGGAAGAAAATCAGTGAAATTTAAAATAAAATTGAACATTAAAAAAAAATAGCATTTGACACGTGACACAAGACGATATAAAAATCAACAACCCCTTGAATTCTCCACAGAAAAGCGGATTGAGGGTCCCCTAATTAATGCGTACATAATCGAAATTTAATTAGTCATCAACGGTCCTAATACGGCTGCAAGATGTCTGCATGTGTCTTGATAAATTCACTACGACAACAAAAATATACAGCAGCTCACTCCTTTCATGATAATGCGCAGATGATTATAAAACGTGACCGTATATCTGCCGACGCTCAGACATCCGATGATGATAAGATAGTGATTGAAACAAATACAGAACATGTAACGTTAAAGTATCTTGCGTGATTCTCACATCCATACATCGCACAGTTAACTGTTTTTACCGTCACACAACTTTAGTAAAATTAATTAAAATTACAGCCACAAATACAATAAACATCGAACTTAACTACTATAATTCACGTTATTATTATTATTATTGCCGTGAGGCTACAAGAGGCTACAGCATAGACTGTTACGGACGTTCCCGTAATGCGTTTGCGCAAAAGCGGCCGTGACCAATGCGCGGCAATCTCTTGAAATATCAAAATATTCACTGTGATAGGTAGGGGGTAGGGTTGATCAGCCAATAATGATAATAAATCAAACCTTTATGTTAAAAATAATTATTATTGTTTCCGAATCAACATTAATTTATCAGAAAAATTAAAAATTTTATATTGTCATATAGGCGCGCTTATTCAATGAAAAATACGAATTACATAACAGGAAAAATAATAATTCATGGCCAATATGGAAATACTTGGGACTAGAAGTGCATTTCCTTATTAAAAAAATATTATTTACGTACCTACCTATTTGCTTCTATCGAGTTTTTAAAGAACACCAGTTTCTTAAACGAAATTCACTTATGCCATAATATTATGTATAATATTAAAATGCAAACAAATGGGGATTATATAATGCAATATATTTTTTAGATTAATGCCCGTATTCACAAACGATAATTTCCTAAATAATTACGTAATCAATTATACCCATCTCACTCTATTGCCAAAAAACTGCATATCTCCATCTCACTTATTTAATTAATTACGTAATTATTTAGGAAATTATCGTTTGTGAATACGGGCATAAACCTTTATTAGCAATTTTTTATTTTTATTGGCTATTTGATATTGTCATATTTAGATGTATGTAATTTCCATTTCGAACTTTTAGCCTTATATATATAATAATAGTGTCATGATGGTGCAATTAAGGAATAACAAATGAATAATTATGAAAAAATAATTTTCTTTTATTTTTTTTTATAAAATTACAGATCTAACAAATAATAATTATACTAATATGTATATTCTTACAATAAGGTACGTACAATAAATATTATAGGTAATATGTAGTTAATAAATTTTATTCCCTGGCAAAAAGCAGTTAATATAAAGAAGCATTTTTTTTACCTGCCAAAAAGGATCAAATGTCATACTTTTTCCCCGTCGCAGAAAAAATATATTATAATAGTTATTTGTGATACACTAGTTGTGGTAAATATACAGAAGGGGTATCCGAGATGAGGACGATGTAATACGCATGTTGCTGTAAACCAGCTGATAGCCTTGTGGTGTTGCAAAATTCAGTGGTATTTACCAACAGACCATATAACAGACTATATATATGATGAATTATTGTATTAGAATTTTTTAATTATTATTTTTCAAAGATCTGTTAAAAATTTAGGATTAACTATGGACGATAAAAATAAATATGTAAATAAATATCGTATGGCTGTGGTAAAGCCCAAGTGTCAGAAGTTTCCAAGTAGCATCAAGGACCTCTGACGTAACTTTGAAAATTTATACTTACAAAAAGTTAAGTGCTCTCCCAGTTGAACTATTGTCTCCAAGTCATACGGATCATTCATTTCAAAGATAAATTATATAAATTAGAGAAAACACCAAATTCTTGTCTAAGACTTCATATAAATTTGTGTACCTAGTAGTATTTGAGTAAAGACTAGGCGGTTCTGGCTCTGGCTGTCTTATTATTGTTCTCAAGTCGACGCAATGACGAAACTTGAGTTCATTTGCGCGCCAAGTTTATTTGTATCATAAATGTTTCCGTTCCAATGGCCGCTTTTGCGCAAACGCATTACGGGAACGTCCGTAACAGTCTATGCTGTAGCCTCTTGTTCGTATGTTGATGTCTAACGCCTGACGTCATAGGCCGCGGCTGCGTATTCAGTATTCACATACTTTGTTCCTTGTTTAGCTATATTATGGTAATATGAATATGGTATGGTTATTGTTATTTTTGTAAATAGTATAGGGTATAGAGCACAGAAGAAATAAACTTTTAGAATTAGAATGCTCAACAACAACGATAACGACATTGCATTGTATTTGCAGGTGAGTTTGTGTTTCGATTATTCGTATTTATTTCGGATTTTAAACTTTAAAAATACGTCCTTTCACAACGGGCCTGAACCTAGCGCCATGCGCCATGCGCCATGCGCCAAGCGCCAAGCTCAAGCGCCGAGAGTACATACGACGTGCAGTGTTGCCACGTCGACGCGAATTTCTTCAATCACTTCAGTGGGATTTTAAAGGATTTTTGTGAATTTAATTGGCAATGAACCTCGAATTATTACAAATTAGTCTTTGCTTTGGATGTACCTCCGACAAATTAATAGTGGTGCGTAAGTCTCCAGGGACGGAGATATGATTTTCTTAAATATTTAGGCGCCAGCTTTGAATGCGAAATTTGACTGTCTTCCGAGCAATTAATTTGAATGGAATACTTGTGGTATGATTTTTCGGTGAATGGTTTTTTATGACGTAATCCGATGGAAATAATATATTTTGGATATTTCGAAAATAAAAGTTTTAGTTTTGTTTAATTTTATAGATTCTTAGTTAAATTGATTTCTTTTAATGCCGAATGACATGAAAAAAACAATATGCCGCCAGTAAGAGAAACATCTCATCCAAATTAATTGCCCGAAAGCAGTCAAATTTCGCATTCAAAGCTGGCGCCTAAATATTATTTAAGAAAATCATATCTCCGTCCCTGAACTTTGTGACTCTTTGGCACTATTATTAGGCGAAAGCACATCTAAAGACAAGTTCGCGTGCGAAGTGTCATCCAAATTGATTGCTCATCAGAAGCGAGAGACGTCACTCATGTCAAAAAACTGTCCAGAAAGAGTTGTTCTTGATCTTGAGAATGTTTACTGTCCCGCACATACCTAATCTATTTCTTAGACATTTAGTTGAGTTTCCCGCAACAATAGGTATTAGGTGTGTTAAAAAAAAAACAAAATGATGAATATGAATAAAAAATAATAAATCGTTCGCAGGTACTTGAGACAATTGGTAAAGAAAAAACATTCTTAAAACTTTATTATATAAAATTCTAAATACAAGTAGTTGGAATTAAAATGAAATTCAATTTAGTTGTCAGTCTTCTAACAATAAATATATAGAGTTTTAATACGTAGTATTCGTCACAAATATTTCAATACAATTATTCTTTAACACATTTTTCGTACTACTACTTACTCGTTCAACCACTCATTCTGCAAAGCTACAGCAGCCGTCGCTCTTAAGGCAGGATCAGGTTCAATCAGCGATTCAACAAAACTTGAAAAAGGTATCGCATCAACACGCTTCCAATCATATTTGTCAACTAGTACGTCTTCAATTTTCCAAATTTTCAAAAACTCTTGGTTCGTGTTTTTCAACTGACCTGTAAATTTTATGATTATCAAGTACAGAAATACCGGTGGTGATGAAATGTGTCTACCATCTCGGAAATAACGATGGGCTTTTTCGCCTCTAACTGTTATGTATTCCGGTATCCCATCAAGCACTTCCCATATTAAGGTTAGATGGTCGGCAGTGTCGCTGTAGTTGCCATATTGCCTTGGGTTGAACAGAAACTCTCCACAAGCGAGCTCAAAGGCCAAACATCCTACAGACCATAGATCAGCAGGATAGCTGTATTCTGCAGCCAGTATCACCTCCAAAGCTCTATATTGCTTCGTCTGAATCTCCTTGCAGTAGTGATGATCCTAAAATAGTTTGATAGAGATTTTGTGAATTATTTCTGCGTCAGTGGTCGCTGATGGAAAATATTAAGAGTATCATGCAGACTCTAAAAGTAAACCTGAAAAATAATATAGAGTCCTAATGAAAACTTACTTCCCAACAAGCATTTCCGAGGTCAGCTATTTTAACTTCAATATTCGGGTCGACCCACATAGGTCCTTTCAACTTGATTTCTTTGTTCCTTTTATTAAGGCATTTATTTTCAGTGAAGAATGCATCTTCCGGGAAAGACTGGGTCCTTTGGAACTGGTATCTGTCTGAGACACATTCGTCAGATTCACTGCTTGAATCTTCATTGCTCAACCAGCGATCTGCAGTTACTGTGCAAATTGTTTTATTAAACATACCTTTAGACTCTATGGAAGTTATTAATAGGAGTATCTAGTTTAATCCAAACACTTACTAGGTATTTGATCTTGCCATTTTAAAGAAAGAGAATAATGTATAGCTACATAATATGCATTTTTATGTAAATTTATACTTACTATATGACCTAGGCATTTTAATTCCTAAATCATTGAATTTCTTGGCTGTATTGACCATTTGTGAAATATATGAATCCTTCACTTTAATCAGAATGTTTTCCGGTTTAATGTCAGTATGAATAATGTTACATTCTTCATGTAGATACAAAAGACCCAATATCACCTAAAAATCAGATATACAAAACATATTTAAGTATCCCACTCCCACATACCTACCTAATTTTAAAAAGTCTTATTATTGGATTATTGATAAAATTAAATTAGGCAAGAAATATTTCATATGATAGGAAGGAATATTAACTTTTAGTATAACGATTAGTAGTGTGATTAGTCGTAAGTGCAAAGTTATTACAAGGACTGCACATAGGTATCAATCAGAATAAAAATTTGACTTCAATAATAGGCAACGACAAAAATCCTTTTCGCAGGAATAGGTAAACGCGACTAACAATAACAACTGAGATCAATAAAGACATTTAGCTGATCGATGATCAATCTTATCGGTTATCAGTCAAAAGCACTGATCAACAAAAACGTTCCATGCTGAAAATATGCTTCAGGAATGGACAAAAAATCAATGGCCAATGGCCAATTCGAGAAGAGTCCCAGAAATTGCAGTTGATTTTGATCGGTTTCGTAGAACTGGTGTAGCGTTTAGTGAATTCATTCAGAGAAACGGGTAGTGTAGACCGTGAAAAAGGTAGTGGTAGATTACAAGTAACTGCAGAAAACCTTTATACATCAATTCGTCATGTGAATCGATCAGTGCAAAAGTAAACAGTAAACAGTAGGTAAACGAACTACCCTAACTTTATTGACTTTTCTCCTTCTGATTTCAACAGAATATGAACTTTTGGGTTTATTATTTAAGTCATATTTTTGTTGATTGTTCTATGATTTGTAGATCACTGATTGGAGTAGTTTTGGAGTAGCAAAAAGATCCTGTTCTATATTAAAGCGGAATTTCATTTAACTTTAGTATATCGGTTAATTTGTAAACGATTTTTTTGTAATTTCATAAAATCCATAGAGTTTGCAATTTACCTGCTTTATTATCCTTTTGACTGCTGAAATTTGCAGACCCTGATAATCACTTTGTATAATCAAATGTAGTAGAGATGGTCCCATAATTTCCATTGCAATGGCTGTGTGAATGCCGTTTACGCTCTCGCACATGAAGAACTCGAACATC
Source organism: Malachius bipustulatus (assembly GCA_910589415.1). Taxonomy (NCBI): domain Eukaryota; kingdom Metazoa; phylum Arthropoda; class Insecta; order Coleoptera; family Melyridae; genus Malachius; species Malachius bipustulatus. Next base: position 31,458,474 of record OU342639.1, on the reverse strand, counting down.
TGAACGATGTGTGTGTAACCTTCGTGATCCGGATTTCTCAATTTTGTGCACTCCAACAATTTGATCTCGTCCCCTGCTACCAGCCGGAACATTTTAGATGATTTGCTAATTTTAACGGCGACATAGTCGTTCGTTCTGAAAACGAAATCATCCCTAATGCAACTAGGAAGTAGAATAATTAACTGATACAATTTTAAATCTCGGTCCCGTTTCTTAAGTATAGGTAAGTGGGGGTTTCCCAGTTTACCCTGATGAAATTCGCGTTTGAGTATTGAATAATATCGTATATGTTACTTACTCAATGTTCTGACACAACCAGACGGTCGAGAAGTGGCCGAAACCTAATTTCCGGAAAACTTCAAACTTTGTTCCCAAGACATCTCCTTCGGTGACGGGCATGTAGCCTCCAGGACAGTACTCGCTTGCATCTTCCTGCTGGCAGTACACCTTGTTCTCATTGTCGGCGATCTCCTTGATTTCGTTTGGTTCAAACAGATCTGCTTCTTTGGGAGATGATCTGCAACAACATTTAATTCAATAATCCGGTCTTTCGCCTTCTTGTTTAATAAACCTACGTGAAAACTATGTTGGGGCATGAGTTCGAAATTCGAGACAATTTACTGAGCTCATTCTTCTTATTTTCTAACCGAATTAAGTTGCAAGAGTTGGAAAAAGGAGTTGTGTTTACGTGAAATTCAACGCCAGTGTGGTCTTTGTGAGAATAGACGCAAAGTCGGAATAGTCTTGAAGTGCAAAATAAACACCAGGTGCATATGAAAATTAGGATAGGTAATTCGATTAAAATTTGATATTCATCGACCCTGATTAGAAATTTAATTTCGTACGAATTTATGGACGAGTCTGACTGTAATGTGAGTGATTCATTGGCGTAGCAAATATTTTGCACTTCCATTTTACATCACTACAATAATAATGCGATGGATTTTTTTATTAATAGTCATTATGAAAGGTTTGCGCACATTGATTCGATTGAGTTCCAAGTAGTGATAAGTGAACATAATTTTTTTTAAATCCTACAAAATCACAGGTCTTCTTATTTATTCGAGGATTAATAAGTCGAGTTCAGTCACTATCGCTACTGAAAATGCGATTATTTTAAGTCATGTTTATAAGAATTCTTATAAGTACGAAATGCAAGATTTCAATCATGAAGCAGTTAGTAGAATAAGTTCTTACATAACAACAAAATATTTGAATTTAATTTTGTCAGTAAAAATTATTCAAATCAAAACTAAATTGAAAAAACTTAATTATATTCGAAAATAATTATTGCAGGATAAGATTGGAGAATTTAGGTTGTTTATAAATAAATTTATAAATAAATATCTACTATATGAGAGTAGGAATTTTTACTTACATGTCATTCTTAAATTTTCGTATATTTCCGGATATTGGGTTACAATCATTTTTGAAAAATTAATTACTGGTGTGTATGAGAAACATCTACTATCTGCTACATGTATATATGTGCAATAAGCTATGTACCTATAGTTAAATATTAGTGTTATTATTACATAACGTTGTTTATGCACGAGATTCGAAGATTTGTATTAGATAAGTATTTTAGTGATAGTTTTTGGCAGTCGTGATGTTTATTTTAAGATTCCGATATTGTTTCACAAAAAAAATTCACTGCACAATAGATGACCAACACAATATTAACACTGAAACCGATTGTTGTTCTCCTTCATTAGGTAGGTAGGTATACTGACGATTGATAAAAGGTATGGAAGAATTAGTTTTAAAGTTTGATTGTTTATTATTTATTTGAACCAGGACAAATAATAAAAGCAGACTTGAAAATGTGTAAGCGAAGACGCAAATAATGTAACCAACTTATTCGCTACTTAACAATATACGCTACAATATTGGCTACAGGTGGCCAAAAGTCTGTTTTATTAGAGTATTGTAGGTAGGTATATTTGTCAACATTATATTATATAACATATTCAATTTATTGAGCAACTATTTTTAGCCTTTGATGCTATTTTTAAGAAAACTTCACGGATATTCTGTAAAAATAATCAACATTCAGTTTAGGCTATAAATAAAACCATTTTTTTAATGAAGATATCTAACCATCAGTCTTTATAAAACGCGGAAGCTCCTTTTCACTGTTAATTATTTTTCAACGTATTTGCAAAATTAATTTCTGTTTGTATCTCCAGTAATTTTCTTATCACTGCATTTATATTTTTATGAAGATTTTTAGTTTTTACACTAAAAAAGGTATATTGATTATTATTATTTTTTACTTCATTGCATCCCGAGTGGCGCGTCATACAGGGTGACAACAATCTTGTCCCTTGTCCCTTGTTGTATAGCTATAACTTCAATTTGGCTAATTTCAAGAGTTACAGATTAAGTTAAATTAGCAAAGTTGGGCAGAATTTGTTGCTTATTAAGAATCGGGAATTAAATTTTTGAAAAATTCAGCCATTACTGAAATACGCTGAAAAAACTGAAAAACATATCTTCAAAATGTTCAAAGAAACTATACTTCAGTCTGGAAACGATAGAGATCTTATCAGATTTGAATAAAAATTTTTATCTTTATTGATGATTCAAATACAAATCCGTCTTCTTCAATCAAATCTGCTTCGCGCTTATCTTTTCGAATTTTTTTGCTCGAAATCGAACGTTTAATTAAACGCTGGCAAAAATGAGAAGTGTGATTACACTGCCATAGGCGGGTCAGGCTTGTGTCTTTAGCTTTGAATTTAAATTTCATTAACAAATTCCAAGTTTTAAGTGATGTGGTAGTATTACATATAATTAGTGAATAGCTGGATGTACTTCAGCCACAATTGACCTTCGGTCGCAGCGGAGGTGTCACAATGGCCCACTCACGGGGAATCTACTCTAGTATTACATATATAATTAATGAATAGCTAGATGTACTTATTCTATAGGTATAGGATAATAGTTTAAATCAATAGCGTATCCCGCAGCTGTCCTTTTCTCGCTTTTGATTAAATGGAATAATTCTCTGGAAATTCTAGTGCGTCACCAGCGAAAAAATGCCTCGTTCTAACACAATTGTGAACAATGTCTATAAGGGTCTTAATAAGGATAGAAACCCGGATATGTTAGTGAAAGATGTCGGCAGTTACTTTGTGTGCTAGTTTAACATTAATGTTGCTGCTTGTAGAGTCTTCAGAGTTGTCATCAATAATCCCGGTATTGAGAAACCATATAAAGCTGTAACTTCTGATCGGAGGAGAATCATATTATATACGATGATGACGTGAGGTATGCTATAAGTCGGAAAAAAGAGTTGCACAACGATGAAAATCTGCCGAAGACATCTCGTCAGGTACTTATCAGTAAAAAAACGAAAAGCAACCAAAAAAAAAATTGAAAAAAATTTAATTGGTTTGTGACGCAGAAAGTTTTTAAACGAAATTCGGGAGTATCGACGATCACAAAGAAACATATTTATACAGGATGATTCAAAATTCAGTGCAAAGATTTTAAGGGCGTATTTATCAGCCAAAATTAAATAAGAAGTTTTTTTCATATAATCGTATGTCCTAGCTTGCTTCGTTTTCTAGATACAGGGGGTAAAATTTTGAAAAAAATCGATGTTTTTTTAACTACTCAAAAATCTTTCAGCCGATTTAAATAAAATTTTATATGCTTATTTGTTGTCATAAGGGCATTCCTTTGATGGGAATAACATGAATTTATTAATTCCAGTGGCGTGTCAGGGGGCTACCTGAATTAAATGAAATGAATCTCAATAATCGATGTGAATTTATTACTTGTTTTAATAGGGCCTGGCACAGATTTTGATTTTTTTCTTGGAAACAAAGCTTGACACGAGTAAATCTGAAGAGGCAAGAGTGTTACATTATTGACCGCTCAATCTCAAAAAAAATATAAATTGTCAAAAAAACAGTGGCGTACCATAATTTTACCTATAAGTTTCAAGTAGGTAGCCCCCTGAGACGCCACTGGAATTAATAAATTTATGTTATTCCCATTGTTGCGTAACAACTTACTGCCAAGAACTCAATTGTTCTATTTGTATAGTAAGTCACGCGGTTTGGAATTTTGATTAATTTAATTATTCGAAGGACCAGCGGGAAAATAATAGGGGAGCAATTAAGGGGTATAATTTCTAGGATGATAATTATGCACCTACCTTAAATATCCCATGTAGACAGCTTAGTGAGCTTTCATTTGGCGACAAGGGCCGAAGATACTATCACGTCGCGGAGCACTTTTGGATTGCAATGTAAACTCATCTTCTTGGGTACATAGCAGACGTGGACCGAACGCGACAGCGGTTCATCTCATAATCATGGGTGAAGTGGTAGGCACCCTTTGGCTGTATGCCCATAGGACATGGTCTCGCGCACCATATGTTGTCACGTTCCTCTCCCCCCGTGCATAATTCAAAATAAGGAGGGAATTATATGGAAAAGGGAAACATGGGAACGGAACACCCATCAAAGGAAGTTCATTATAACGACAAATAAGCCTACCAAATTTTATTTAAATCGGCTGAAAGGTTTTTGAGTAATTAATAAAAAATCGATTTTTTTTTCTAAATTTTACACTCTGTATCTAGAAAACGAAGCAAGTTAGGACATACGATTATATGAATTAAAAAATTCTTATTTTTGGCTGGTAAATACGCCCTTAAAATCTTTGCACTGAATTTTGAATCACCCTGTATATTACGCATATTCAGATAGACATAAAATATATTACAATCGTATTCAGAAGAAGAACCTCCTTTCAAACTGATGGCCACTCGTGCACCACTGATATCTGCTTACCCCTTACGTTTTTTTCCCGCAGCTCTCTAGCCGTCAAAACTGATGAGGTCTCTTCCGATCCGAACCGAACTGAAAATCGTAGGATTTTCATATATTTAACTTTTATTGTTTTTCTTAAGGCCGCTATATTGTATTTTCATGTCATTCGGCATTAAAAAAATCAGAGAAACCAAAAATTAATGAAATTAAGAAAAAAATCCAAAATCGATTCCCTCTTTTTAAAAAAAGAGTATTGTCCACCGAATGACGTCATATGACGTCAAAATGCTTAAATGACGTCTGAGTGCTAGGATGAACCTTTTTGAAGAACATTTTCACTTTCTTCACATCTAGTTTGCACAAAAATTTAGATAAAATAGTAAACAATCCCGCAGTATGACGAATAATTAACTAAGTTTTGTAATACTTACAAGGAGAGTATATCCTCTCTGTAAGGGGGCATCTCTTTTCTCCTGAGCGGCGGCGAAAGCGAAAGCGAGAGGTAGTCTGTTCGGAGTTCTTCAATGCGGCCAGGATGCACCAGCTGTTCCCTAAACTGCTGTTGATACCGGTACTTGAGCACGTCATTGCCTAGCTGGTCTTGATATTCTTGGTGTTGCTCCTGCTGGTGCTTTTCTGACTCCTTCATCGACGTCAGCGGCACGTCGGAGTCAGACAGATTCTGGAAGTCCCTGGCGCCACTGGGGATACTGTAACGCCAAGGTCGGTCCTCGTAGCGATTCCCGCTGTAGTACCTAAATGGTTTTAAGGTGCAGTCACGAAAGGAAATGCTTTCGTGTCGTAATACGACACGAGTTCGCATTAAACGCGATTAAAAAAGTGGGCAGTCGTATAATAGAGATGTGTGGAAGTGGGAATTCGAGGCAGGGCGATGCTGGAATGGCAGCCGAATGATGTGGCCGTTCTCAAGGAGAGCCTATTACCTTCGAAATAGTATATTCATCGAGAAAACTCGACCATAAAAAGGAAAGTTCGAGACTTATAATCTATAAATCTAGAAGCTATCACTGCCTAGAATGTTCCAGAAATGGAAAGCGAAAAGTCAAGAGCAAACTTGTTTTAGAAGGCGCTAAGGTTCTATATAAACAGCATAAGCAGGCGGTATCAAAAAGCGATCCTAGTCTAGTGGCATAAGACAGAGTGCTGTTTTTAAAAGCGGTTATATTAGAGGTATAGACAGATTAATGCCTAAAACATTCTTAATAAAGCTAGTACAAATCAACTATGTGTTTAGAACTCTTATGCCAGTATTCCTAAAGATGCAATCCACAATTAAGAAGCGAATAACGGCAAATCCACATCCGGTAATTTCACATAAGAGTAAAATTTTGCGTGCCCTCTCAATCAGCACCCCCCCCCCCCCCCCTTGTCAGTTTTTGTGCAGATAGATTCCCGACTTATAGTGATTGGACGCGAAACAATGTACATATTGTCCACGTTCTATGATATCTGGGCCAAGTAAGCTTTACTCCTAAGTCTTCCCGATGAGAGGTTGGCGACCCTGGATCGGAATGCGGATAAGATTTGAGATAAACAAAGCATATATTATGTAGGTCGGATCATTTGGATGACAAAATACATTTTCTTATGACATATTATTTCCTCGTAGGTATGTTTTATTGTTTCCAAGAAAGTTTTTTATAGCATGTAGGAAATATGATGAGAAGGAGTTACGATTGAAAGCAAAATTTTGGTTTTGTTATCATAAGGATACCTGGAGAAAGAGGTCTCGGACGTCTTGTCCTGTTGATCCTCAATGTACGCTTTCTCAAAGAACCTGGACGCTGGTTCTTGGAACCTGTTGCGGTAGCTGTCGAAGGAATAGGCCTGATGTTCGAGGAGCAACGCAGCGTTGCTTCTGCTGCTGAGAGTGTGAATTGCGTCGAAGGACGAACGGAGGTCCAGCCCGTGTCCGCTGCTGGATCTTCTGACACGGCTCGGAGGTCCCAGCTGGTGAAGGCCGGCGAATGGGACCTCCGGAGCCAGCGCGACGGCCTTGTCTCCCACGACGACGGCGACCACGACCACCACGGCAACGAAAAGCCCTTCACGGCCCCGCTGCTGCTACCACTGACTTCTACGCTGCTCTTCACCCGTTGTTCAGCCTCTTGCAGTTGGGAAACCCCGGATGACTCACACATAATGGTTCACACTGGCAGGTATTAGATGATATGTGTCCCTGCGCGACATAGATGAGCTCATGGAATGGAGAAGTCCCGTGTGGATGTCAAAGTCCACGGACATGCACGGGAGTACTGACTGCCAGGAAATGGGACCTTTCAGCCAGGGCGCATGCTCCACAACCGGACACCGATCGATATTTAGGTACAAAACTGGAAATTAATTGATTGTGCAATGGTTACACATCTCCAAGCACTCCAAGCGGTAAACATAATCCATGAATTTGCAATTGAGTTCGCAAATATGGTTTATTGGACACGATAAAATAAATGATGCTTTTGTAATATAATTGATTGTATATCAAACTGCTGTAGGTACCTAAATCCTAGATAATATTATGGAGTTGTTTACAAAGATACTTTTATATAACGCTAACGCTACTGTAGGGGGATATCTCTTTCCGGAATCGGCTTGGCGAAAGCTCAACAGGTTATAAAGTTCGCGTTCAATACCCCGACGCAAGAGGAGACTAGAATGAATAATAATGCGCTCCCTTCCCTTCCATTGGAATTGGAAAGTCCAGAAATATCTCAAAGTGAAAATTATCCCCACTGGCGCAGCTGGGAGGGGAGGGGGTGGCAAGGATAGAACAAAGGATGGGACTAGGCAAGGCACTGATACCCACCCCCACTCTACAAAAATCATTGAAATCATTGCCCATTCCTCTCCCTAGAAAAAATACAGTAATATATACTGCGTTTTCCAAATAGCAAGGTATACAGGGTGATTCATGACTAATGTAACCTGACCTAGTTACATGCGAGGTAAGAGACATCGTAGCAAGTCTAAATCTATGACAATTTTTTTTGTTACCAACAGGTACGAAGATACCTACAGGGTGTTTTCTATGTTTGGGATTAAATGTTAACCGACGATATCTTTGTAAAGGTTACATGAAATCCAATAAAACTTAGCAGAAACACTCTTCTATCGAGACACTTCAAGCAGATGTCTTATCGCCAAATTGAACATCAAGGACCGTACTTGAAAAGAAATGGTTTGCACTTGTTTGACAGAAAAGCGGATTTTCCGATCGGCTTTCGGAAAAAACGACATCGGATTCGGAAAGTACAAGAAAATGCTATGAAATGAACTTCTTAAATCGAACGGCACACTTCAAACAGGTTCACAAAAAGAGATCAAAGTAAGAATTTGTGTAATCAAAATAAACTATTTTTGCCATAAAATCGTTGTCAATGTACCTCAAAATTCATTTGAAATCATTTCAAAAGCTGATATACGCGGGGTAGCCTATTTCCAGACTTTTAAATCTGGGAACCATACATATGATTGGAGAAAAATTTGATCCCATTTTTTTTTTAAGAAAAGTACATTTTTCGATCGATTTTTTACGAAAACGTCATCGGATTCGGAGAGTACAGGAAAAATGCGCTGAGATGAGCATCTTAAATGGAATGGCACACTTCGACCAGCTCCACAAAAATCGATTGTAAAATGTAGCACAAAAAGTTCTTAATTTGATCTTTTGGGAAACTGGCCGAAGTGTGCCGTTTGATTTAAGAAGTTCATTCATAGCATTTTCCCCGTAATATTTTCCGAATTTAATGCCGCCTTTTCCGAAAGCCGATTGGAAAATGTGATTTTCTTAAAAAAAAATGGAAACAATTTTTCTCCAAGTACGGCCCTGGTTACGAGATTTAAAAGACTGGCAATAATAGGCTATCCCATAAATTCGCAGTACGATAGCTTTTGATTTTCATTTTTTGATCATTTTGATTTGGAATGATTTTCAATGAATTTTGAGGAACATCAGAAACAATTTGTGCGGAAAAATTTATAATTTTAGTTTATGCAGGTGGCAATAAGTTCTTATACTTTGATCTTATTTTGTGAAACTGGTCGAAGTGTGCCGTGCGATTTGAGAAGCTCATTTCATAGCGTTTCTTTTGTTCTTTCCAAATCCGATGTCGTTTTTTTCAAAAGTGCATCGGAAAATGAGCTTTTCTGTAAAAAATGCTAACCACATCTTTTCAAGTACGGTCCTGGATTTTCAATTTAATAATAATAATAATAATAATTTATTTGCCCAACAGAATAATTCCAATTACAGGACAAAAGTTATAAATTATCAACTAAATATACACATATATATACTAAACTGTAGAGATTCTATACATATAATAAGCCAAAAATTACAAAAAAAAAAAACTACAAAATGAATAAACTACAATGAATAAAATGAATAGAATGAATAGCAAAGCTGACATGCATCTCCAAAATGCCAATAGAAAAAAAGAACTAAATTTAACAAGTTTGCAAAAAAATCAAAAAATCAAAAAGTCAAAAAGTCTGAACAGCCGTCCTCATCACATCAGCAAGGCTATCCCCAATCCCCAAACAAATCACAAAGCCCGGACAACTGGTTAAAGCAGACCGACACCTACGTACACAGGTGACTTCAACAGCGCATTAGGACCTTGCCGCTCTTAAAGCAAAGGTGGAAACGTTCCTATTGAGTTCATGCGTGGGACATGAAGACCAAACAGAGTCAGCACATCAGAGCAATCAATACGGTTGTGAAAGAGACCATACAAAAATTTCACAGCAAGAAGTTTTCGACGCTTTTCAAGCGAAATGAAGTCAAACTGATCCAATAACATACCGTGATCGAAACCTCTGGCAGGATAACATTTATTTACCCTAAAATACAGCAACTTCAGAAACCTTCTCTGAATGCGTTCCAACTGATCGACATAACAGCGATAATGGGGTGACCACACAACACTACAATACTCCAGTTTAGATCTTACGTACGAGTAAAAAGGACCTTTAGAGAAAGAGTATTATTGAAATCACTGCAACTCCTGTTCATGAAACCCAGCATTTTAATGGATGATTTGGTTATCTGAGAAATATGCTCAGCGAAAGAAAGAGTAGGTACTATCGAAAGTAACACCAAGATCCCTTATGGAATTAGTACGAATAAAAGTCAGAGAGTCAAAGGAATAATCAAATACAATTGGGGTCATTTTCTTAGTATATGTAACTACTCGACATTTACTCATGTTCATTTGGAGACTATTGCTCACGCACCAATCCTTCAGCCTGTCAATAGAATCCTGCAAGCGCCGGGCATCGTCGTGACTGCCAATTACAGAAAATATCTTTAAATCATCTGCGTAAAGCAGCTTGTGAGAATTTATCACATTAGAAATGTCATTGATGAACAACAAGAATAACAGCGGTCCCAGGTTAGAACCCTGGGGTACGCCAGACGTGGGAGAGAACGGCCGCGAACTATGACCACCGTACAACACATATTGTTGCCTGTCCAAAAGATAGGATTGGATGAGAGAAAGTAAACGAGTGCAGAAGCCAAATTGCTCCAGTTTTACCAAAAGTATAGAGTGGTTTATTCGATCAAAGGCACCGTGATCAAAGGCCTTCGAGAAGTCGGTGTACACCACGTCCACCTGCCCCTGATCATCCAGAGCATTCGCAACAAACTGCGTAAAACACATTAAATTTGTGACTGTCGAGCGTTTTTCAACGAATCCGTGCTGACATGGAGCTAAAGACTGCTTAATTGCAGGATAAAAACACGCGTACACCGACATCTCAAATATCTTCGCAAAATTATTTAAAATTGATATCGGCCTGTAATTAGATACAAGAGCAGGGTCGCCACTCTTTAGAACTGGACATATTTTAGCTACCTTCCAATTACTCGGAAAAGACGAAGTACTCAGAGACAAATTGAACAATGTCAGCAGAGGTGCACGAAAAGCGGATCTGCAATCCTTTACCAAAAAAGCGGGAATCTGGTCAGCGCCAACCGTTTTAACATCCCTCAATCCTCGTATGGCTCTGTCGACTTGCTCAAACGACAACATAGGAACCTGCACATGCAAAGAAGAACCCACAGAAGTCCGATGATGAACACCGCCGACATCCTCATCAGAAGACGAGTCATCTGATGCCGAAATTGATGAGTCATCAATTAATTTGCCGATAGGTCATCGTGAAGAATATCTTTCTTTTAGGAAATCACTCAAGCTTCTTTTTTTTTTTTGATTAATATTTTTTTGATATCTCCAAAGATTACCGAATTGTTAGTAAAAAAGACTTTTTTTCCCCATATGGGTGGTTTTTGGGGGGGGGGGGGGGGGAGACGTAATGTACCACTAGAACTGATTTTTGTGGATTTATGTTCTATAACCTTATCAGCATCACTAACAATTATTGAAGGAAAATATTAGATAAGATTTTTTATGATTTTTTGGTACATTTTTTCCTTTACCAAAAATTGGACTATAGCCACAGCTGAGATGTAAAATAGGATCAAAAATGTAATTGTATACATCCGCGGCTCCTACGTTTCATCAATTTTTTCGAGACCGAGGAGCGAAATAGGGGTGCTGGGTGGGTAAGAAGCTAAAAACAGCCATTGCAAACTAACATTAAGGTCACAGCTAAGGTCTCTTTGACACTACGGTCGAATTTCTAGTTTTTTCTTCACTTTCAGGGCAAGGAAAATCTTCGAAATGAACAGTAGCACGGTTTTTATTTTGAATTTTGCATTTATATTCCAAAAATCATTGCATCAATCCCTGTGGACTGGACACGATATGTGAAAGCGGATATAGCGCTAAATACGTCTCTGCACGCTTCGAAGCGCTTGGCTATTGTTGTGAAGTGGTTATTTCCTAAAGTCGAGGTGTTTAATCCGCGCCTCTTGTCAGGACCGTATTCTCTTCGCACTCTCAAAATCGGTTTTTAAAGTCGTTTTATGGCATTCCCTTTCATTTGCAAAGCAAATGAATACCTTCCTGGTGTTACTATAGGTATGTTCTCCACGCTTATATAGGTGCCATAGTGAAACTGTAGGAGCCGCGGATGTAGGTATATAATGACCCAAAAAATTTAATAGAAACAAATTGATATAAGTAATTAAATAGTTATTTTGGTAATTGTTTACATCCGCGGCTCCTAAGTTTCATCAATTTTTTCGGGACCGAGGAGCGAAATAGGGGTGCTGGGTGGGTAAGAAGCTAAAAACAGCCAGGGCAAACTAATATCAAGGTCACCACTAAGGCCTCTTTGGCACTACGGTCGAATTTCTATTTTTGGTCATTATATACATCCGCGGCTCCTACAGTTTCACTATGGCACCTATATAGGGGTGGAGAACATACCTATAGTAACACCAGGAAGGTATTCATTTGCTTTGCAAATGAAAGGGAAAGCCACAAAACGATGTCAAAAAACGGTTTTGAGAGCGCGGAGGGAGTGCGGTCCTGACAAGAGGCACCGATTAGATGCCGCGATCCCGGATAAATCCACTTCACAATAATTGCCAAGCATTCTATTCTCTGTTAGAGGTTTACAGAGGCGGCCTGGGCGATATATCCGCTTTCACATAACGTGTCCAGTCTACAGAAATTCATGCAATGATTTTCGGATTATAAATGCAAAATAAATGCAAAATTCAAAATAAAAATCGTGGTACTGTTATTTTCGAAGATTTTCCTTGCCCTGAAAGTGAAAAAAAAAATAGAAATTCGACCGTAGTGCCAAAGAGGCCTTAGTTGTGACCTTAATATTAGTTTGCAATGGCTGTTGTTACTTTCTTACCCACCCAGCACCCCTATTTCGCTCCTCGGTCCCGAAAAAATTGATGAAACTTAGGAGCCGCGGATGTATTCAATTACCCTATTTTTTTTCACTTTCAGGGCAAGGAATATCTTCGAGAATAACGGTAGCACGCTTTTTATTTTCAAATTTGCATTTATTTTGCATTTATACTCCAAAAATACGCGACATCGCTCGCTATTATACCGGCCGTAACTATTAGTTACCAGACCGGCTCTGGTGTTGTTTACGAGTTTCCGCCGTCCTCTCGACACTCTGACCTTCCATGTTTATTATGATATTCACTGTTCTAAACAGGCCCGCACTCAGGAAGACCTTCTTTTGATGCCGTTTTGTTCGCTTATCTTTCATTTGCCCAGCAATATAGGTGTCATAGTGAAACTGTAGGAGCCGCAGATGTAAATAATGACCGTTATTTTATTATATCAAATAACGGCAACCCCCTTTTATTGAACAATATTAACCTTGAACGATACGATTTTAATGTTTACGAACATGCAGAGAGCACAAGAGAAAAAGTTATTTTCAATTAAAATTTGCCACAAAACCAATGAAATGCGAATAACTACTATAGTCCATACTTAGTATCCTCAATCCATATTAAAATCGGAACGCGCCCGAAGAAAATTTTAAACGTCAACGTAGAACATCCCTCTTTACGTGGCACTAGTTGACAGCTGACTAATCATTGAGTCAGCTAGTCAGTTAGGACAAAACTGACAGGTGACAATAAAAAATTATGTCATTCCGGTTCCGGGTTTAATTTTAATTTAAGGTTATTGTTATTAGAAGAGATAATAGTTAGTTATTTATTATACAAGAGAAAAAAGTGATAGATTTTAGCTCGAGATGTGATTTCGTCCCCGACGCGTTTAGCGGAGGAAGGTCTCAATGAGTGAATTTATTAATATGGATAGTGATTGTTATGAAAATTCCCTTAATAATAATTGCCATTTGGATAATAAGGTAACTTTCCTTTACGTATATTTGATATAAATTTAATGATATCTGAGTGTTAATAGTAGCTATACCTAAGCCGCCATTTCGGGGAAATAAGTACTCATTTATTTCCCTGCTAATTCATTTATTTCCCCGATAAGATGCAGCTCATATAATGAGGCATTTTTCTACCTGTCAACGGGGAAAAAAGGTCAAACTTTTAGCCCGTCGCAGAAAAAAAAAGAATTAAATTATAAACTACTTGTGTGTTGTTTTCTTATTAAGAGTAATAAAGCGAATTGCGTTAAAATTTTACCGAAAAAAATTCAATCAACATGCGTCTTTCGGGAGATGTTCCTTATTTAACTCCTGTCCTAAAGAGAAACTGTATTGCTTTCAATTTATTCAGGTGGGTACTTACTAATTATTTTTTTCGTTTTATGTGTAATAGGAATGCTCCTGAACAATTATTATTATATTTCTCTATGGCTGTTAATCATCATACTAGAAAATCCTTGCCTGACACATGTAGCCAGCTCTTCCTGCAAGTCCCGACACCAAATCTACAGCGATAATTTTTCAACTGTATTTTGATCTATCTAAACAAAATTTCAGCACAGGAACAGTAATATCGTGGTCTATTTTGATCAACTTGAATTTTGCAGTTCATTTCTAAACTATCTTGGGTTGTTTTCTCTTTGAAAACACTGTGATTTTGCGATTTCCAATTTTACATAAATGTTGAGGTTATAGGCCAACCAGCAGAGCCCTGCATTGATAATCCATTACCTGTATTGGTAAGCTTACACTAGTGTTTACGAGATTCAAAGTGTTCCAGCTGCCCGAATATAGCACGGTATTGCCAGATTGTACTGATTTAATACGTATCGATTTTTAGTAAACAATGGAGATTAGAAATTGACCAAAACCTGATAACTCAGATCATTGGTCATTGTTAGGCGTTCTCTCCCCTGAAACGTCAAGAAAATCAGGAAAGTAAAATATAAAGTATAGATAATTATAGAAGATATAGAAAAAGCCGCAGGGGTAGTAAATATCAGGGGGAAAAAGAGAACTTAACAATTATCAATGACATGTCTTATCAGATTCTAGTCATCTCCACTGAAAAAGTAATATTGTGAAAATACAACTACTGAATCAGGCAACACAGCACAGCTATAATCTCATGTGCATTATTGTTCTAAACTCGTATACCACTTCTGTAGGATTGCCTCTGTCCCTATATTTGTCATAATGGTTGAATATTCTAATATGAGGGTGATTTAGTTGCAGACAAGGGAAAACCGATACTGGAATGAAATATTGTCACGAGATCACCCTGTATAATCATGTCCACAGCATGCACTGCTTTACACAATGAATGGTGACACTCAGCAGTGTCATCCCTGCGAAGCTGAGTCAAGGAAAACTGATGCGGTGACGATGAGGCGAACTCTGATGAACAAAAATAGTTTGGGTATGAATTATATTACGTTGTAAAAGGAATTTAAATACAGGGTGATTTTTAAGTTGAGTTATATTTTTTAACACCCTGTAGAATTAATTAAGGCAAACGACTTTTTCAAATCACTATTCTCAATCAAGTCAAAAGTAAAAGAGATACTGCCTTTGATAGTTGACAAATGAGAGTCCAGCCCTATGATAAATTATGCATGAAGGTCTGATAGAAATCCCAAAACGATCAAACGAAACAAAAGTGACTCAACTTTGAAATCACCTGGTATAATGAATAATAAATAATTATGTAGGCCTTCAGCCAAATATTACATAATGTCATTGTTTTTAACATTTGTGTAAATTAATCAACAGGTTGAAAAAAATTATTGAAGCCATCAACGATCCTAAGTGCCTACGTGAATGGATTTAATATGACCCTCCAGAGAGTACAGTTGAAGAAAAGCTAATGATGGGAATAAATCACACCCTCTATATTGACACCATTTATTTTATTGTAAAATAATTACATTCTGTCCCCAACTTAACATAAACATGACTGACTCCCCATTTCTCTCTCTGGCTGGCGCAGGCTTTTGATAATGTTCTCGCTTGCGCCGTACACGCTAAGTTCCTTCAAAGTAATACATCACAATAACCAAGAAGACCGCATGACAGATAGTAAAATTTGGTGTTAAGGTGATGCATGATAATAGATTACAAAGGTCCCCCTTCCTTTCCATTTTTTATCAACCAAAAATTTTATCACATAATCACAGAATGTGCCATGTCCAGAAATTTGCCATGTTTCTACAGATGCTACCAGTTTTCAACCAGTCCTTGCGCACAGTGTCAATAGACACTCTGCAGGATTTACACTGCAGTAAAATTACTGTAGAAATGTAAATTTTCTGGTTTTAATAAAGTTAAAATTAAGCTACATATAAATAAACTTATGTGGCAAAGTCTCCATGTAGACTTTGCCACAGTTAGACATTCTATTTTGTTAATTTTTTTTAATGAATATTTTTTCGATAATAAGAACCAAGTACAAAATTTTTGTTTATACAACTAGCAAACTGAGGATTTCATTTTTGCATTCAAAATAATTTAGTAAACATTTGGATGTGGCACTGAGCATTTTTTAACATTATTGGGCCAATATTATTTTCAACGAATAATAATACGCGACTGGAACTGTCGCGAACGTGTCATTGACCAACCGATATATAAAAAAAAGAATGTAAACAAACAAAATGGTGGACTAGAATGTTGAAGAAAACAACTACTAGAATTTGTCCAGAGCGGTCTCGTTATAATATTAAGAAGCTTGTAAATTTTATATCGGGCCTTCATTATATGTATGAAGCATCTATTACTTTAGCGAATATTTAGATTGTGGTTGAGTTTTCTATGAAGTAGATAAATAAAGTACTTATATGCTTCTATAAACCTTCTAAACAATTATATATAAAACAGAAAACGGTGTTTAAAACTGTTTTTTATTGTATAAAACATGTTTTCTTTACGGGAATAAAAAACATTTTTTTTAATATTGTGTAATTTATTTATGTTGAAAACTGTTTGTTTTAATGTCAAATAATAATCTAAAAACTCATAAATATTTAAAAAAAAGTTTGTTCCAATTTAGCTCGTAAAACTCCACTTCTTTCCCCATACACCTTAGAATATAGAATATAATTTGGTAAAATCACAAGCGTACTGTCACTGTTAGTACTCACTGTGTAGTTTTTAGTTATGCTTGTTTATTATTTTGCATTTACGAATTTTTTACCTAAGTAATTAATTATTGTGTTTCATATCTACAAACAAATCTAGACGATACGCATAATTTCACATTTAAAATCTTATTTCATGATTTTCCTAATGGCATTTTACTAATTTGATGGAAAAGCATCATCGTGAACTTTTTTTAACAGTGTATAAAATATCCTGTTCCAAACCTGTATTGTATTCCTGTTTAAAACAAACTTAAAAAAACGAGTTTTAAATATGTTTTAACACTCCTTTAAAACTGTATGATTTAAAACAAGCCAATAACCCTGCCAGAAAGGCTCTCAAATATATGAGGGAGCTCAAGAAGGTTAATGTGAATGATCTGGTGCAACGAATTATCCTATGGTTGAGTTAGGACGCAGAGTATTGAAGTATGTCGGTAATGTTTATGAATGAAATCTCATTCCCCAAAAGCCTCAATGAGTTTCATAAGATCAGAGATAAGGCTGAGGCTCATTATTATTAAGATGCAGGTTTGGTGGTGGTGATACATTAAAAGAATCGCTTGTACACACGTAACCGCTGATGATGTCTATACAGCAGCTGCAGATGAAACGTTCGAAGCAAATCTCAATGGACCATAGTGGAATCAATAAGGGCCGATTGTTGAAAACAGTGATTAAGCACTCAACTGTATTCAAAGAACTAACTACTCTGTGATTATCTCCCAGTTTTTGTTATTCAAATGTAAAGCCTGTTAAAGATTCGATAAAGATTTGGAAGTTAATCATCCCAAATTAAGCAAAAATTTGTTAACTAAACTTCCCAATAATTAAGTCTGAAAAGGTGGGGGGAGAGGGTTCGAGATGCGCTGCAGGCGAATTTTTTTTCAATGCTCAAGGGTACGACGAAATTTCTCAAAATTGCCGCAATAAAAAGTTAGGTACCTTGGGAAAACGCCCCTAAAATGCTTGCGCACCTGGGCTATATAGCCCAATCGTTAAGACGGTCCTGCATGGTGATTTCTGATCTCTTTTACACTTCTTCTAACACTATATTCTTTTTAAATTTAAATTGCACGGAAATAAATTATGCGAGGTGCGACTGCCCAGCGCCTGCGCCTTCTATTTTCTATGGACACTCTTCTTGTTCATACCAAACCAATGAACAATAAAAAACTTCGGTTATGACATTGACGTTTAATAAAATTAAATAACGTCCTAAATACCGCTATGATCTCACATATTAAACTGCGTTCGGTAATAACATCTATAGGTTCACTGATTGTGCGAGCAGATTTCCATTAATTGATATGTGTAGGCTTTTGCGTTGCGGCTGGCTCAAATTGAAATCATCATATTCATAAGTGTAATTAAATTAAATCAACCTTTGCCGAGCGTATTGGACTGGCTAAGTGGCCTGAGAGAGATCCCAAGACTACTCTCCTGTCAACATGAGAGGGTATGAAGAAGAAGAAGAATTAGGTTAATGTTTGTTTTTGTTTAGTTTGAATTAGTCGACCTACCGAAATCAGTGTGAAAGTAGTCAATTCATTAATTGATAAATAAATTTATATTGAGAGCCAGTACTTCAATAATTAATTTTCACATTTCAAAATATCATCGGAAAATCATGTGGATCTTTGGTTACGGTTCTTTGATATGGAAAGCAGATTTTCCATATGTGGAGAAGCTTGTGGGGTATGTCAAGGGCTTCCATAGAAGATTCTATCAACTCAGTACTGATCATCGTGGAGTTCCTGGAAAGGTATCCTAATTTATTTGAATTGTGTTAGAAGAATCACCTTTCATTTCTCTCCTAATTTATTTCTTCCAGTAGGCACCAAATGATATACTAGATATAGCCAAAAATCCAATTCACTGGATGATGCAATATTTTGAAACATTTTACAATCTTCATTCCCAGTACACCCTAATTAATTAATTTTTATTACAGCCTGGACGTGTAGTTACACTAGTTCCTAGCGATGATAAAGAGGTGAGAAAATTTAACATTTATTAATTGCCTAGGTAGTCTTTAAGTTTTGGTCGTTGTGCTGAATACTCCCTTCTACCTAACTTCTAGAAAAATGAAGACTACCTTTATAGATGAGTATTTAAGGTCATACGAAAGTTATTAATATTTACCTCGATTCGATATATACCTGTCCCATCTTGGAGAATAATTTTGTAGGCAAATGTATGTTGAAGGAGATCTGTTCAGATCACACGTATAGTTTTTGAGTTGTGCTGCTCCAGTTGACTCCAGGGGAAATCCGCTTGAGGTCCCTACGTTTGTACAGATTAGTTGATGAAAACACCATTTTCCAATTGCAGATATCTTCATTAGCTGAGTAACTAGGCGGTTTTTAGGGAAGTGTGATTTTTGTAATACATACAGGGTGAGTCATGAGGAACTTTAAAAATTTCTACCGTATGTGGAGTCCCTTAAGGGGAATATCATGTGACTCTTAGAAAATGTCAACTCCCCTTCTCTGTTAATATACAGGGTGTGATTTGTAAATTTAAAAAAATGTTCATTTCACTGTAATATCTACACCTTCATTAGAAATTTCTAATTTTTGATGCAACTGTACACTGTTAGCTAGCATTCGATCAGCGTTCTGAAAACTTAGAAATTCCAAGATCGGCTTGGGAAAAATTGATTGGAAAAAAGTTCACCCTGTATGCTATTTAAAAAAATGTAATTATTGATTTTCAAAGTGCACAAATTGACAATGAAAACTGTGGATGTGAAATTTTTGTCACACTTTCATGGTGTTTTTTTTTATAAACGATCTAATACGATTTATAAACGACAGGGTGAATTTCTTAGTACTAAATTTCCCAATCAATTTTTCTTAAGCCGATCCTGTAATTTCTAAGTTTAAACGCGGATTGAATGCTAAATAACAGTGTACAATTACATTAAAAATTAGAAAATTCTAATGATCCGTGTGTACCTAGATATTATAGCCAAATGAATATTTTTTTTAAATCGCAAATTACCTTGTATATTCATTAACAGAGAAGCTTAGCCTACATTCATTCAGGTACAATAGCTGTCCTGCATGCTGCATGATTACATGATATTCAGCACATTTACCATTTCTAGTTGGGGAAATAACAAAAAATTCGTAGGTGGATTGACACTTCTTAACTTCCAGGAAAACCCATCCAAATTAGCTTTGACATGGTGACCTAGTTATCAGAGGTTTCCTCTTGGCGGCACTGTGGTATGGTATTATTGCGGAGAGTGGTTCAATACTTCAGGTATTTGGCATGTCCCTAATAAGGTGTGATACCTAGATGTTTACTTTTAACTTGTGAGCATGCCATTTCACTGGTTTTTGATGTTTGGTCTTGTATTAGGTCATTAAAGTTTTGTAGTTGTTGAAATTAAATTCCATATTGAAAGATGTGAGATGTGAAAACCGTATTGAAAAAAGCTTCTGTGGCCTTTTAGATCATAATTAATGTTATTACACCATTTGATAATGTCCATTTTTCATCTAATACCACCGACAGAAAAATCCCTCTTAGGTCAGAAGCTCAGAAGGTTGTGAAGAGACATGTTGACAATCGCAAACATTAATTAAATATCAAAAATATTAAATCGCAAAAAAATAATTAAATCATTTGTGGTGTGGTGAGGGTGGGTATGCATTGTTTATTAATATAGAAGCCCCTTCCTTAACATCTCTGAACCTCCGGAATAAAGGGGAATTGTTACTGCTTGGATGTGTGAAACATCTGAAGTTGAAAAAATAACAAACAGAAGCAATTTGGATGAAGAATTTTAGAAGGTTTCTTGAATACTTTCAATGATTATGATAATTTTAATTAGATCTAAGGATACTCAATAATTATCTTCATTTTTTACTGATTATCTAATTTTATTCTTAATTCTTGAAATTTCAGGCTCGAGTATATGGTGTAGCATATAAGATAGCTCCAGAAGAAGTAGATAATGTGATCAAACATCTGGATTATCGTGAAAAAGGTGGTTATGAGAAGAAACGAGTATTATTGTATCCTAGAGATGAGAAATTAGAACCATTTGAGATGATCATCTACTTGGCAAACCACACTAACCCTCAATATGCAGGCCCGGCAGATATGATGAGTATTGCTAAACAGGTGTTTCATTCGGTAGGACCCAGTGGATACAATGCGGAGTATGTCTTTAATCTAGCAAACAGTATGCGTGATATCGCCCCTGAAGCATCTGATGATCATCTTTTTGAACTAGAGAAGCTTGTAAGATTTTGTGCAGATGAGTGGAAACTTGATCACGATTACGGTCCATAATTTTAATATGTGAAGCTTTAACTGATTGTTGTATTTTCTAACATGTGATATTTCATTGAATAAGTATTTTAAGTTTATAAATAAATACAGTTTTAAAAATTTCTTACTTTTATTTTTAAGCATAAGTTATTCTCTAGGTGGTTGTTGAAAAAAAATTCATTTTTTGTAGTCAAATGCATCATGTTAATTGAATTAGGTCTGTCACTTGATCATATTTGTGTCAATTGAATTGGCAGTCTGGTATTAAAGGGATGATGAAACTCTTTTTCAAAAACCCATGGCTTTAAAAATGTACATAATTTAGAGTAATTCAGTCTTTGAAGATTAAATTAGAAAAAAATAAGTTTTTAACTATTATAATCGAGGACATTATTTATTTGCATTAATGTTTAGCTGGCTATAAGCTTTCCAAACTTGTTATAAAATAGAAATATCCTACCTAAATGCTATAAGGTACAAGTTTGGAATTTTGTCATTTTAATATATGTACATGTAGAATTATTGCACTACTTGCAGCACTTTACCTTTTCTGAAATTTACCAAGTTTAGGGAGCTATCTACTTAGTTCTAATCACAAAGTTTATTCCTTAGATATAATTTAAGAATTAAAATTGATTAAATCAATGACAATTAAAATTAAGAGGCAATTTTAATTATTGTCATTGTTGATGTGATGGTTCAATGAAATCACTTTCATGAATTATGAATTTAGGTAAGTAATTTCACATTCTGCTCGAAAATCTCGTATTCTCCTTTTTTCAAATCAACTTTCTGTTCTGTAACAAGTACTTTTTTTACAGTAATGATTGATACAATAAGATCGTTTTATATGAAAAAAAGTGAAAGAATCCTTCATAATAACGATGTCTTAAAGAAAAAGTCTAGAATCTAAAAAATAAATATCTAAAAAAAATCTAAAAATTTGTAGGTAGGTAGGTACTTCAGGTACTTCATAAAAATTCGATTTTATTAAAAATCTTCCGTCAGGCAATGGAACTTGTGAGAAGTTCAGAACTGTGTAGTTCTTCTGTAGTTCTCCCCATTTTCGAGATTTGACTGTTCAAAGTTGAAAATTAGTCATTTTTTTAGCTTTTCAAAATTTTTGTTCTCGTTTTTTGAGAAAACTGAGGACGTTACGGTCCAACTGGATTGTTCAACCGACTCGTATGGCAGTTGACTGTGCCGACGCAAAATGACGTCCCATGCTGCTGAAGACATCGATTTTTTTTCAAGAAAATTTCAAGCTGAAGGTTATTCAAGTTGTTCCAAAAAAATTATTTTTGATTTTAAAGAAAATCCGTCAGACGATAGAAAGTGCGAGAAGTTCAGAAAGAACTGCAAGCGGTTCTTCTGCACTTTCCCCGTTTTCGAGAAACAGGAGAAAAGTCCCGTTTCGGGTGAAGGTTTCTTAAGTCGATTTTTTCAAAACGAGTTTTTTGATACGCTAAGTGGAAAGTATTTGTTTCTGTAACAATGTGTTGAAATTGAATTTTCGAAGAGTCCGTTTATTGAGATTCAAGTAAGAAACGACACCTAATTATATTGTACTTTTTTAAAGATTTTTCTCTGGTCTAGTCTAGTTACACAAATTACATAATATTTATATTTATTATTATATACCTAATACGAATACAGCGAGGTAAGTGTAGGTGATCACATCCAGCTGTTTAGATTATATAAATAACAAAACCATTTATCAAGCTATCAAGTGTTATTACTTTGACACGACAAGGTATAATTTAGACGAGTGGCGGAGCATTACAAAATATGGACTGACTCCAGTCCAAATACGAAATGAGAGTCCATAGGGACATGTTACGGTGTTAATAGCTCCATGTCAATAAAACCTTACAACTCCCAGATTACATTTACACTAGATAATATTGAACAGGTGTGCTTATGAAAATTTATACCTGTGATTCATAGTAACTTAGCTTCGAGTCGAAAACATCATCGTATTCACCGGCTCGACGAATTAGCATTAAGAGCGGGGCTGCCAACCCTGTAAACACATCTGTTCCGCTCACATATGACACTAGGATAACCTACGACCCTCACGGGGACGGGCTGGACTTAGGAAAAATGAACCACAAAAAATATAATTCTCAGACAACTCACAAATTTTAACAAACATCTATCTTTATTTGTTAGCACCCCCCCCCCCCCTCATACCATCAATTAAAGTATTAATTTTAAGTAAAACCGTTTCTTCATTGTCGGGGTTCAACTGCAACTGTAAAAACGATTGTTGCTGGATTTTCCCAGGAAATATGAAAATACAAAATATAGAGAGTGTCCTATTAAAAAAAATGACCACAATGGTGGGAGGGGGTGAGACGGTGGGGGTAAAATTCAAATTGAGGCTTAAAAATGCCAAATAAAAATTTGAAGTTGAGCTGTGTGAGCTTTTTTTTCAAAAACGTTTTTTCTCTGAATACTGAATATTATTCCACAAGTGCGTTCCACACTGTATATCATGGATTCCAATATATATTTTCATATCTTATAATTAAAAATAAATAAACCTCTACAATTAATATCTATAACTGCGACTATATATTTAATGAAATCAATTCAAAATTTCAATTTGAAAAAGAAAATTTTATCAGGAAGTCTTTGTTTACTGGAGCCGTCCCTGACTATACGCATTACATATATGAATATAATCTGGTGCTTACGTTTTTAAACAAGTGTTACTGTTACCAAATGCCCTCCTGTTCTTAATAACCACATAAAATTATATGGGGCATTAAAACCTTCAAAATTTTCAAGCATTATGTTTGTTTACTGACGTGGCAATTTTAGTAAGTACCTCCAAGTTACAATAATCATGAAATGTAACTGGAAAGTAGGGATTAAGAGATTTTACAGATTAAACCACTGATGCTACTTAAAAAAGCCATAGTGCTTTTACTGACGATTTATGATCTTCAATATATCAGGAATAATTTTTTATGAAGGAAGGATAGGTAAGCATCTCAGACTAAATATAAGAAAGAATGTAAATAAGTAAATAAATAAGATAGATAAGTTTTCCAGTTAAACGAAAAAGTACATTTTCACAATTCTTCTTTTCATTGACAACATGTTCCAATCCTGCATGTAAGTCTGCCCGACTTTGAAACAACCCGTTCCAAAAAAAGGGGAACAACAATCAGCTGAGCAATTATTATTGGCCCGTTGCTCTGCTGCCCTAGATCTCTGAGGTGATGGCCAACTGAGAAATTTTTTCTTATATTGAATAAGTGCTTATAATACAAATCATTTAATGAGGGGGCTTAGAAACTGAAGACTTTGGATTACCATTTTCTGAAGATGTTTCTGGAGAAGTATTCTTCGAAAAATTCCTATTATTAGACATGATAGAAAAAATATCTAAATTTCCAATTAGTGTCCAGTGGCATAAAAATATAGACGTGAAAAATTTACCACATTCAAAATTGCTTTTCAATTTTATTGTTTCTGATTAAAAAATATATTTTTCGAATGAACTCAATATGACTTTTTTCTTGTGAAGTATGGCCAAACAAGAATAAAACTAGAACAATTTCTTAAGATGATTTCCTAACAGCCATTTCCTAAAATCCGTTTCCTAAGACCCTCTTTGTTAGCTGGTACCTGCTCTCATTGACGCAGAGGGTCACAAATAATTAATTTTCTGGGTACTTCGATTCACTTATAACTTGCATTTGTTAGAATTAAAAATTGAACGATTCAAGAACAGAAACCAAATTAATCCGTCGAGGATCGACCGCTTACTGAAACTTTTTTCAGCAATTAAAAAGTTACTGCTGAATAAAAAATATCATTTTTAAAAAAATTTTTAAACTTATTTCCAAATCAGCACAAAAATAAGCAACTTTGTCTCGATTTAACCTACTCTGATCTCTTAAGATAATCCAGATCCTCATGTATTTTCTCAAAAAACGGGCGTCCTTAGCTACGATTCTGGTGGGAGGGGGGGGGGGGGTTAGCAGGCTCCATGGTTTACTGCCACCAAGACCACTGACCATCCCCAAACTCACGTTCCTGCTGCCTATTATTAAACTCATTGTGTTGTATCTGCAAATTGCGTATCAATTAGAACACAATCGGGTACGCCATTCCGCTTCACTCCAAATAATCGTTTTCAATTATTTACCGAAAAAATTTCAACTACCCATTCTAGAATTGAACTGAAGCCGGGGGTTACGTCAGGAATGTTTAATTATTTCGCAATTCGTGTTTGTTTGTGATATTTATTTCCAACAACATTGGAAGTAAAGACATATCACTTCTGGTTGATTGGTTGATCGAAATTCAATCTGCGATTATTTCAGGTGCGCGAATGGAAATTATTGCAAAGGGAAACTTGATTTGAAAGAATTAATAACATTTGAAAGCAAATTTTGCCTACCTACCTTTCAATTCTTAATTTGTTTGCATTTACCTAGTGCCTTTTTTATTAATGTTAAATTTTGACTTTATTTTATTATAAGCTTGAATGTATACCTAACGGTACAATAATAATTAGGGTACCTGCCTAATAAACAGAGAGCATTTACTCGCAGCTATACATCTGGTCAGGCATTGTCTCTTGATTACCGGTTGCTATGACTTATAAATGACTAATTATTACCATTTACAAACTTTTATTCAAACTGTTCCCCGTCTTATCTGATCGAGCGCTCGGGCGTTCATCTAGCCGGTGCTTGCTTTTGTTTGCGACTCGAAATCGTCAAGCATGTGACACTTCGAATTGCGCTAATACAATAAAACCAATTTTAAAATGCAAATTACCGCTACATTTACCAGTTACTAATTCATTTTTTATCCTTATCAGTTATTAACGTACCTACATATGTGTCACTCGTTTTTAACTATCATTATTCACAGGTACCAATCCGTTAACGATTAATGCTCGATAATTTTTTCGATTTGTAACTGGAATTGCCACCTGTTATTTTTTTTTAAATTAATTTTGAAAAATAAAAACGTTCTAAATTAGTTATAACGTCTAAACTTTTGAAAAATCTTACAAATTATTTTTTTAGTAGAAATAAGAAGACTTCTTTTCAGCCTCGGCGTTAAGTTTGATTGAATCTGCGTTGTTACTTCGCCCCTGATTGGATAAAGGACCTAAAGGAAGACACGGATGTGATTTTATTATGACGTCAAACTTCTATCGCAAGATTGATCGTAAGGCCTGTAATAAAAGCGCAGCTCAGGAGCCATTTATCGTGCATCTGAGTTAAGTGACGTAAGCCATCAAGTGTTAAATTTCCTTTGAAATGTTTTTGTGTTCGGTAGCTCCAGATGTGTTTTGTTTTATTGACCTTCTTAAACTAAATAGCACTGTAAAAGGATGGTGATTTGAAGACAGATCAGCTCCACTGTATAATTTATTTGCAGTAAAATCAATACGGTGAAATTTACGAGACATTTTCTAGTGTAGCTATCGCAACACAAACGGCTATTTTATATTTTCTAAAAGCTTCTCTGGGATCTTCTTCATCTTGATGCATATAATATACAATACACTATAATATGATCCATTTACCTTCCAGCTTTCAAGTTGAAATTCCCAAACGCCCGGGCTTTTATCATCATTCTTTAGAAAATCCTGGCTTTTATCCAATCTAATTTTTGCAAAAAAAGAAGATACAGTATTTTCATTCACCATTTCACCAATTTTGTTTAATTACGTATCATCATTACCTATTCGTATAAATTTGAAGAACAAAAAAAGCAACCAGCGTCTCTAAATTTTGGCAAACAAATAGAAAAAGTATGTAAAGTTGATACACTCATGAGAGTGCCAGTAAAAGCTGTTTAAGTAGGTACAGTAAAAATTCAAAAGAGATTTTGAAAAAAATAGCCGCCTGTCAAAAAATTTGAATGTGAAGCTGTAAGTTTGCAAGTTTTTGTTTCCAATGCCCCAGGGGTCAGTCAACTGACATCCCAAAACTTTCCCTTTCCCTTTCCTTTTCAAGTAGTAAGAGAGTTTCACATTAGTGAAACAATCTGGCTCCTAGTTTGATCTCTCTATTTAGAAGTGTGAGAGAGAAATTATCTTTTCCAAATTTACTACTTCTATCTCCTTTCCCTCTTGACCTATACATTTTGGGCTAAAATTTTTCTCTCACCACACCCTACACCCCTGTCCCTCATTATTTTGCTTTAATTGCGCTATAATAGCTCATCTGCTTGTTGTTTGTACCTTAATAGTATTCTTAATATGATGTTTGCCAAGAGCTCCGCAATTTCTAAAGAGAAATGGAATTCTTATTGCTAGAGCTCAGCAGCCGGATATTTAAAAATAATGAGGAACTGAATTCGAAGTGATTAGACTAGGAATATTTTTTGCTTTATTGGAATGAGACAGGGGAAGCAAGAGAGAATCGAGAGCCGATATATTCGTTGAGTGAAGGAAATATCCGGAGGATCTCTGCTTCCAGACACGATAAGTCAGGACATTAGGGAAACAATGACTTCAGTTATAGCACGAATGTAAGTAATAGTAACAGTTAGTCTAAACGAGAACAAGATATAGTTGCAATCTCCGTGCAAATAAATAAGAAAACGTCCAAATACGCAAGATCCGGTCTGGGAATAAGCGAGCTCCTGCAGGAAGCGCCAAGTGAAGACCGGAGGAAACCGGAAGTCCTGCCAACAAGCGGGATGGCGCGTTTTCACCATCTACTCTGATCGCTCAGCCAAAAGCTAAGTTTCATTACCTCGACCTCATACATATAAAAACAATTACCGTCGGGAAAGGGAAGATTGTCACGTCTAAGGAGCGTTTCGAAATGTTCATTTTTTATTATATAATTTTTCGTCGTCGTCAAGACTCAAATTCCCAAACTTGAACTTTTACATCTCCATAGGTATATTACATTGTCACTGTAATTAACCCAAATACCTCAACTGGGTTTTATAATTATTATTATCAAAGTAAGAAAGGCTATTTTACAATATTAATAATTATACTAAATCTCATTTCATTCCAAAAAATAAAACCTTCTCCATTCGAATAAAATAATATAAATCATCCACAGACAGTGAAAGAAACCATTAAGTAAAAAGCCAATAATTGGGCAGTCAGCAAAAGATTTCAGCCATAATTAGTGGAGTTTTATTGGATCCTTTCCCAGGCAACAATAATGTGGATACAATTTTGTCCTCTCCGGAGCTAAGATTTTTCCAATTAAGAAGGAGATCACGGCAGAAGCAAAGGATTTCCAGGAATAATCTCACATAATAACGGAGCTTACATCCCTATCGTGTCGTCCATTATATTGGAACGTGATACTTCAGATGAAGTTTCTATCCCAGTAAAATCAAAATTGTCGTAAGTACAAGATATGAACTGTCATTATGGTAAGCCCTGACAATATATCCTGACACTGATGAGGATGGTCTTAATAATCTCCGTTTGAAAATTAAAATATGAATTTTTCTTTTCTTCCTTTTTATATTATGTGTTTGTATATTTCAAGAGTGGATTGTTAACCTTTTTGTCATAATATGTAATAGCCTTTCTACATGGAAGTTTTTCGAAGAATAATAATAACTAATTAATATATACAGAGTGTCCCAGGTCATTCTATGGGCCAAATGATGGATTTTTCCAAAAATTTTATTTAAAAAAGGTGTTTCAAGATTAAAATTACAAAGGGTAAATATAAACAGTCTCTCAGAAGTAATTTTTTTCTTAAAAATTGTTTGCATATTTTTTCTCTTTTTTATAGGTAAGAATTTGAAAGTAATTTTTTTTTATGTACACCACGATGTGTGATCGATTGAACGTGTTACTTTCATTCAGAGGATCGTGCATGGTTCGAATCTCGCTGAAGGAGTAACTTTTTTATTTTTTACCTTCTTATGATTCCCTACGTTTCTTCATTTGGAAAATACGATTTGTGGACTTCTCGGTTTAAATAAGAGATTCAGCAAAAAAAATTCTAAGTTTTTTTTTTTGATAATGGTTATGATGTCAAATAAATTTTTATTTAATATTTATATCTAATACTCTATCTCAAAATTTCCCCCCGACTCTTTGTGTCAATCGAAAGCTTTTGCACGAAAACCTAAATTTTCCAAAACCGCTGTTTTATACTGTATATAGTTAGAGTATCAGAGTAAATCCATTCTGGTGCGCAATAGCCAGCGGTTTAATGTTGTCTTTATTATCGGAGGTTTGTGCCCTAAAAGAGACTCAGGAATTAATGCTGAGTGCAGGATCGTAAAACCGGCATAAATATGAAGATGTCATATTCCGACAGTGGAATGTAAATTGTCATAAACAACCGGGAAACGTGGAGAAGTCACGCAGTAACAGAGGAGAGAAACATCATCGAAGAGACAATAGACTAGTAGCTGGTCTACGAGTTTCCATCATCCGTTCAGGCGGCAGGGAACCAAGCAGAAGTACAACCCTAATAAAGTTGCAGTGTTCCGCTTTTCCCTTCAGTGAACTTGCCTTCCCGATGATGACCTAATGAAATTCTATGAGCCATGGCGATGATATACGACCCACCGGGAATGGAACCGTTTGCATCTATATCGAGCACAAGCAGTCATTCTCACTGGGAAATGGGAAACTTACTCCATTCTCCTCCTGGTCCCTACACGGCGGCGACAACATACTTCAGACTTCCAATCCGAAGACGCTCAGCCGCTATCAAATAATCGTAAAACAATCTAAGAACTTATGTTTCATCCACTCGACGACGATAACTGCAGTAAGAATCGAGCGCCCTCCATGATTTATCAATATGTTAGTGGGTGGTTATAGTGTATGCGGCTTTTATTGAAAATACCATATCGGTTCTGTATCCCTCCTTTCTTACATAAATTCGATTCGACTGAGGTTACTTCAAATATTTTATACAGCTTGATGATAAAGTTCCGCCTAATATTCATAACTTTGTTATTTACCATTTTTTTTTTTCAAAATCAAACAAAGGCATTTATCAACATATAAATTTATTCTTATCAAATCACATTTTTAAGCTGTAACGTCGTCATTTTTTTTATATTCTCTTCTTCGTGAATGCAACGATACCACATACTAAGAGTTTATTTCTATTCGCTGATAAAATACAGGGTGTTTTGTTAGAAAAACATAACAAAAATAAATTTAATAAGAAAAATAAGTTTAGAACCGAATAAAATGAGAGTGTTAAGTCGGGTGAGCGCGCAGACCATTCCATCGGTCCTCGTCGTCTTATCCACCTGCCAGGAAATGCGTTGTTGAGACATAGTCTAACATTAACACCAAAATGAGGAGGAGCTCCATCCTGTTGAAACCAGATTTTTGATTTATGTCTTTTTTAGCACTCTCTCACTTTGTCTTACACTTATGAAAATCGCTACTAAAGTCTTCAAAAGTCTTCATTCTCTAACCCAAATACAACTTATAAACTTATAACCTCTAAATCTAAATAATCGCAGCTGTTCTCTTTTTTCCACACAGATATTACTTCATCCCTATACTTCACACTTCACAATTCACTAAACAATACCACTGGCTACAACTGATGACTACTATGTGTCTTCCTCATTCTGTGGTACTTCAGCTTTCATTATTCATTCACATTCAAGTTACGACTAACTTAGTATTTTTTTTTTTTTTTTGAATCAAGGAAGGGAAATACATTATGGATACCCAGCAAGGGTTATGTGGGACTCACACCCACTAAAACCCCTAATTGTGTTGCACCGTTCGTCGTCTCCGATGCAAGCGTTTGCAGTCAAGGGTTGCTCTTGACTGCCCTTGACGATGTAAAATAGCGTATTACCTGAAAATTTAATACTTTTTGAGCAATTTTGATAGCGGAGTTCGATTTAAGAAATATTGGTAAAAAATTTTCTTAACATTAAAAAAATGCGTAAAAATACAAAGTTGGCTTCTGGTCTAATCGAAAAACGGTAGGGGACAAAAATATTTCCTCCAAAGGCTTTTGCAGGCTTCTGGATTATTTGCAAAATTTCAAATTTCGAAATTTCAGTCACGCCCATTTTCAGAGATAATTAGTGTATTTTTTAACAAAAAAATACACTATTGAGGACGACATCATCACTTTCCAAAAATCACCCAAACTCATCAAATGTCCACCGATCATGACCCCCAGATTACGAAAAAGTGGTTTTCCAAAATTCACCTGCCCACGATATATATATATATATATTAACTTTAGATTTTCGTTGAAAAATATTCCAAAAGTCACGTTATTTCTACAGGGTGTCCTTTCAAAGTTCCCCAAATCCGGACTTTGAGGCACGGTTTCTGGCCGCAGTTTTCAATCTAGGAGGCTGAAATTTTTGTGAGAGTAAGATGTCCACAAGGAGTGGTCTGGTATTGCACTTGAGCAAAATCGGCCGAGCCATTTCAAAATGGCGGCTATTTGAATTTGCTGAAAATTTACTATTTTTTGAATCCCTGTATGAGCAAGATGGCAAAAAAACTTTCACATCAAGTTAACAGGATTGAAAGAAAATTAATTGAAATTTGAGTTAATGCAAAAAAATTTGAATTTTTTCCATTAATAAGCTAGTGGCGTGGGTAGGAAAAGAGTGAAAATGGCTTAATTTCTATAACAGTTTTTGAGCACATTTTTGAAGGAATTGAACTAAATTTTTTACAGTAGACAACTATACTAATACTCTTTAATCTTCAAAAATTTCAAGGATCAAATAAAAAAAATGGCGGAGATATTTAAATTTATTTTACATGATGTAAATATCTCTAAAATTTTAAAAACGCTCTAGTAGCTTCATCTTTCAAGATTAGTGGAAGAAATTTTTTACTCTTGTGAAACTTTGGGATGACGTTAAATTTTCGTTGAAAAATTTTTCAAAAGTCGCGTTACTTCTACAGGATGTCCTTTAAAATTTCGAAACATCCGGTCCTGTGGCACGGTTTTCTGGTAGCAGTTTTCAATCTAGGAGGCTGAAATTTTTATGGGAGGAAGATATTATCCACAAGTAGTGGTCTGGTATTGCATTTTTGAGCAAAATCGATCGAGCCGTTTCAAAATGGCGGCTTTTTGAATTTTAGGGAAAAAGGCTATTTTTTAGTCCCTGTATAAGCAATATAGAAAGAAAACTTTTCACAACAAAATAATGAGGATGACAATTAAAGGCTTGTTTAATAACTTAACGATTGAATGTAATATTCAGACCCGGGACTGCTTGATTTAAAACCAGCACCAGCACCAGACCAGTTTTCATCGCGCTCGGCTCGGGCGGGACCACCCATGCAGATATGACTGCTCCTGCCAACCCCAATTGCAGAAAATAAAAACTCCTACAAACCTGTATTTTAACAAGATTGGACTAAAATGATTTGAAATTTGAATTAATGCAATAAAATTTTTATTATTTTCATTAGTAAGCTAGTGGCGTGGGTAAGAAAATGGTAAAAATGGCTAAATTTCTTTAATTGATTATGAGCACATTTTTGAGGGAATTTACCTGAAATTTTCGGAGTAGACAACTACACTAATAGCTTGTAACTCTCCAAAATTTAAAGAAGCAAATAAGAGAAATGGCGGAGTTTTTCGAATTTTTTTACATGATGTTTATTTCTCTAAAATTTCAAATGTTCGGTTTTCAGAACTCGCCTGTAACTTTTTAAAGTTAGTCAGTGGCGGGTATATAGGACAAGAGACGAAATTGTTAAATTTTGCCAATTTTTTTTTTGGTTTATTATATGTAAAAATCTATTTTATGGCACGCTTTCAAACGAAATGAAATGAAATTTTCACAGTAAACCACTACGTAAATTCGACCTGACTATTGAAAAATTCAGAAAGCCAATTTAAAAGGCGGCAAAAATTTTCATAGTTGAATCGCATAAAAATACACTGTTTCTGCGATTGATGCGCAAGAAGGTTTTTAGACATCGTGAATCACCCTGTATATACAATTGCATTGGTTTGTATCAAAATATGCGCATTCTTCAGAATCCCTAGCGATATTGAAATTATTAGAGTTTTTAGCCAAAATCTCATCAAAAAAATGCAAAGGGAATAAAGTTGATTTGATTCTGTTCTGAAAATTCATTTCCATTATGCTGTTAAAAGAGTTACATATTTCTATTTTCGATCTAGCGAGGTGAGCCGACCTTTCCATTCATACTTCCTAAGCAAACGACGCAACATGTTCAGACAAAGGACAAAAGAGGGCGCGACAGTGTCTGGCGCCTCTAGTCGTCGCGACGTCATCTGTTTTACACTGACCAAAGATATAATAGCATGGTCCAATAACTTGCATTTCCATTTAAGCTTTTATATAACCTTTATTTTGCAATTTATATTTTGCTCAAGGTTCCGGATATGTTACAAGGTGAATTAAACTTTATTTCGACTGATTTGGGTTCGAATTGAACTTTGAATTTATGTTCTCTACACCAACTCCTATTAGCTGGAATCCTTGAAAATTGTTGTTATTACCTGACGTGACTTAGTATCACGTCACGTAGATCTTTGACGAATTTGAAAGTTTTATTTTTCTGTTTAAATTAAAAGGTTTCAGTGTTTAGAAGTGTTTTTATCTCTCAACCGTTAAATTTGTTATAAAAAAAACTGTTTAATAATTTTTTTTTTAAATCAGTTTCGACGTGCTAGATTTTACAGAAATATAAGAAGTGAGAACATATGTCGTCTGTCGTCTGTCAGTGAGTGAGCTTTCTGGACATATCTGGGGAAAGAGTAATTATTATTCTAAAGAGAGCATAAGCCAAACGTTCCCGACTCCTGTCTGGAAGAAGATTAAGACTAATTATGCTGTTTGAAAACTGAAAGGGTGAACAGAGGCAGGCGTCAAAGTTAAGAACTGAAGCCGGGAGATAATTCTTTAAGAAATGAGTTTTTCTTTTGTTTCAATTTGCATAAGAAGCAGCTAATTGTAATTACTCGTAATACCGCTCTAAATTAACAGGGATTAGCTAAATTATGTTTCATTATATTTCTTTGTTTTTGTTTAATTAGACTATAGAAAAAATAACGGAATTATATAGGGGGTTTTATTATTCTCAGTGCAGAAAATTCCCTTTTTTTATAATAACTTATATCTTTCAGTGGCGTTCGTGCGAGACTTGAGCGAGACCTTCGAGGCACGGTTTTTGAACAAATAAAAATCCAACTTTCTGCCTCAGCCTTCTTATTCAAATATGGCTCAATTTATTTAACACAAACGCGGTAGATCGACCAAAAAATAAAAAATTTTGTTTCTTAGGAAATACAATAACGATTTTGAAAATAGTTTTTCGTTTTATTATTTAAAGTTATTATAAAAAAAAATTCTCCCAAATTAAAAAAAAAATCATTTAGGACCTACGTTTATCGTTTATTGGATATTTTTATCTAAAAATTGGCTAAGGAATAATATCCCGACGTTTGGCAAACGTACTTAATTGACATTTTGATAAAAAGTAAAATTTTTATTCAATAGGATGATCACAAGCGCACTCGGAGCATGCTATGATAAACTTCACTTCTTATAAGAGTAGTAAATTTTCTTACCGCAGTGCTGATAAGTTATTTTTTTTTCAAAGATATGACCACAGTGACAACATTGCACTGGATATCCTTCTTTAGGAAGAAAAATAGTGTGTAGGTCCATAAGACTAATACCCAGAAAGATCTTACCATGGCAGTGTAGATTCTACAGAGGACATGGTCCGGTAACCCTAAAATTCGATTTTTGCAAAGTCCAGATCAGCGCGAATTTTCTTTTTTTTTTGCAACGTCCGGCTCGACAAAGCTCGGTCAGCGCGAAAATTAGATTTTTGCATAGTTCGGTCAGCCCGTTTTTTTTTGCAAAAGGTATGGTCGGACAAGGTTCGAAAAAAAGTTTGGATTTTAGAGCTGACCGGAAAAAAATTGTGAGCTGACCGTATCTTGTCAAACCGCAACCTTGTAAAGAAATAGTTTTTTTCTTCAAACGTCAGTAAATCAGACATTACTCGACTCAGTAGCCGGTCTCAAAGTTTCACTTTTCCTCCGCCGGAGCTAAAGTGTTGCCAAGCAACACTTTACCTCCGCCGGAGCTAAAGTGGTGCCATAGCAACATCAACATACAAACACATAGCTACC
The DNA here is from genome assembly GCA_910589415.1 of Malachius bipustulatus. Taxonomy (NCBI): domain Eukaryota; kingdom Metazoa; phylum Arthropoda; class Insecta; order Coleoptera; family Melyridae; genus Malachius; species Malachius bipustulatus. Next base: position 31,423,350 of record OU342639.1, on the reverse strand, counting down.
TGTATTAAGAATCAACTATTGAAATTTTATTAATGTAGGCCCGTATATTCATCAATAAAATTCAACCTAAGATATGAAAACTCTCTAGTTTATTATTATCTAATAAGGTTAAAAGGAATTCGGTATTAATCAAACATAATCTTTGGAAAATCTACACCGAAACGAAGTAATTCTGTGAAACGTCATAATTATACCCGAAGCCGGACGGTCGACAGTCGACTTCAGTCGAGTCGAGCTCGTGCTCGGCTCAGTCGGCTCAAACGTCAGAAAAAAAGTTGGGTTATTGTGAGGTAAACAAAAATAATTATTATTCCGTAGGTATTGAAATTTGAATATTGAACACAAGGATAATAATTATAACCATATACCTAGGTACATAAAGGAATCCAACATCTTATATTTTTATTATTAGGTAGGTATTAGTGCACAGTTATAGGTACCTACCTACAATGACCTACATATTTAACATTCAACTTCTGACTGACTGGCATCATCATTAACAGAAAAGGAAAAAATTTACCAAGCAGGGTCTAGCAAGAGGTAGGTATGTTATCATTAATTTTATAACTTACTTACAAACTTTTATAACGTTTTTAATTTTGATTTTGCGATGATTAGTAGTTTAGTTACATAATTATTATTTTATTATTTTTCTTTAATAATTTCAATAATAATTTCTCGATGTTCACTTCACTGACGTTGATGACAGTGTCAATTTGACAGCGCCGCGTTTCTATAGAAGCAGCCCATACTCCATACTCACCTACTTATACCAGTCCAAACTTTTTGAAAATTCGCTTTCCTTCAATTAAAAATGATGTTCTTGCTTAAGTTTGCCCACGTTTGAAGAAAAAATAGTATATTTTATTTGGAGGAAAAGTGACTTTTCATGGCTTGTTCTCTATTATCAGCCTCACTTCGTTCGGCTGATAAACACGAGCGCGCCATGAAAAGTGTCACTTTCCCTCCGTATAAAATAATATACTATTAGGTGCGGCTTAACAATGTTGAAAAAATGGAATTTTGGAGTTACCGGATCTTAAAAAACAAATTCATGCTGACCTGACCTAACATACCAAGTCTCGCAAAAAATTTGGTGTTGATCGGCCTTGCAAAGAACCAACCGGATATTGCCAACAACCAAAGAAAAAAAATTGAATTAACCAGATTTTGTGCATAGATCGAGTTTCAGAGCTTACCGGATCGTAAAAAATAGAGTTGAAAAAACAAAAACAAAATTCCGAGCTCATCTGAATTTGTCAAACCTGAATTGCAAAAAAAAATCTTTCGAGCTGACGTGACCACATAGAATCAGTGGCGTAGAAGTTTTGGAACTTGGTTTCGTTAGACATGTTTTTTTCTGCTTCAAAATTTTATCCCTCTATGAATATTAACCTGTAGCAAAATTGAGAAAAAAACTGTTCAATAGTTTAGAAGATATTCAATAAATTTTTATTTTCTTCCAAATTTAACACCCTCAAAATCTCGAAAATAAAAGGTTTTGGATACAAACTGGAACAGCCTGTTTCTATCCCTTATCCCTTATCATAACGTTAACGAAGCCAGATCCGACGTAAACCGAATCAGAAAAATCAGAATAACAAAACCGAATTAATTTCAATTTGACGAGTACAGATTCCAGCAACTGCCTCGAGATTTAACGGGATTCCGTTGATATGATAAAATCCCCGGATGATCTCCCCTTTAGTGGCCGAAGTTGGGGAGAGTAAGGTTCCTATGTGATATGGCCTTACAGTCTACGGCCTTGTCGAACTCTGAGGCCGTAAATAGTAAATAGGATTGTTTAGGGCAAGAGGAAGGAGCTTTCTGCACGAGTGTGAATAGATTAGGATTACGTTAAGACTGCCCTTAGGACACTAGAATGCCGATAGTAAAAGTGTAATGTGATTCCCTTCATCATTTATGTAGACTTTATTCACGGGCTGCTAGTATAACACTTTTTATTGCTTATAACGAATTTAACTTTGAGGGATGCTTGAAACATTTTTGTTCGCTGGGACTGGGTTGCTCGCTGGCTTGATTTATAGTACATGCCCGAAAGTTTTGTATATTGACAGAAGATAAAAATTTAATTTATATTCTTTACATTGTATGACCATTGTCACTGACTATCGTGGAGCCTTCCGGCTCGTTATACCGTTTATGATTTGGTTTTATTTCGTCTGTTTCATATCGAAAACATTGTTGCACGAATGGCAATTATTATTGCAGTGCAGGGTATAAAGGAACTATAAAATTAGCTTCTCTGTAAATATAATGTATGCCGGTTGGAGCTAAAGCATACAGGGTGTTAAAAGTCGAGGATTAACCGGATTAACCAAACCGTTGCATTTTGAATAGGTACACATTTATAGGATTTAAATAAGAAGAAAAATTATTATAATCGAAATGACAATTTATATTCGGCAAAAAGTCAAATATCTAAAAAAAATGTTTTTTTTTTTAATTTTATGCAATAACATAGGTATAAATTCGATTATCTCGGAGCAGCACCGTTTCAGAGAATTTCAATTCCATAACGTGTGTGGGTTCTGGAGAAGGCGAGGGGCATATCACTTTGGAGCAAAATCATCTTCCAAAATAGTGCAACGTTTTTCTAATATTACCGTCCCATCAGTATCTCTCCTACCTCTCCCCAATGGTGATGAAAGTGAGAGAGATAAAAAATTCAAAAAATTATTTTGTTTGACATTCAGAATTCGGGAAACATTATTTGCAGTCATAATATTGACTACTGTTGTAGTAGATCAGTGCAAGCACACTTACAGTACAGTCGTATATTTTTTATACAATTATTAAAAACTCAAGCCTTATACAGGCTGTCCCAGTTCATAGTAGCTTAGCTTCAGCATTCGATAGAAAAAGTCATTTTAAGGAAGAAATTTTTCTAAAACATGCATCGAAAAGTTATTAGTTGACGAAATACAGGTTTTCTGAAAGTAAAAAAAAAATTTGAATATAAAAAAATTGGCTCGATGGAATTTCTCAAAATATTTCACAGTTAATTGAAGTACTTACACGATTTGATGCTTATAATGAAAAATTGATTCTTACCTTTTTTTTTGTATAATTTAAGCGCCACTGACTTTAATGCAAATTTGACATTTTTGGTAGATACCTCATGTTGTCTAGAAGAGAAAAGTCGTCTTACTTTTTTGTCGCAGGACGCACTGTTTTCGAGTTACTTCACAATATACAAACTCTTACGCGGTAAAATATCATGAAAATCAATGCTATCGATCGTATTTTCAGAAATTAATAATTTTTGTGATCGTTATACAAAAACTTGCATGGGGTCTTATATTGTCGAATGTCTGGAAAACAGTGAGTCCTACGACAAAAAAGAGAGATAACTTTTCTCCTCTAAACAACACGTGCAATCTCCAAAAAAACTCATATTTTCAATAAAGTCAGTGGCGCAGAAACTATTTAAAAAAGAAGCAGGTAACGAGTAACGACACATCCACCTTTGGATTGATTGGGAAATTCCATTTACCAAATTTTGAGAAATAAAAAAAAAATTTCTTTCAGAAAACTCAACACCTACCAGTATCTCGTCAACTAATAACTTTTCGATGTATATTGTGTAAAACTTTCTTTCTTAAAATTATTTTTTATATCGAATACTGAAGTTACGCTACTATAAACCGGGATACCCTGTATAAGAAGACGCATTCAATGAATTCAGTAGAAGTGAATTATCTTGCTGAGATATTTTTCTCATAAATAATTATTATTCTTGTTGTCAAGCTCTAAATACAGGCTTTGGCTCGAAAGCACGACAGGATTTGTACATAGCAATCTGATGATGTGGTTTTTCGCCGAATCCAGACAGATATCTAATTTGGTCTTCTAAGAACGACAAATTCAACAAATCCTGACTGACCACACGTAGGTAGGTATATCACGCTGAATAGTTACATAAGTGATCAGATATGATCTTCTTTGTGGTTATATCGTATAGAATTTTGAATAAAAATGGATAGTAAATTCCCCTCTTGGAAATCGCAACATCATTTTATCATAAAAATGTAAAAAATTGGATTTTATCGGAAAAGCGAAAAAGACTTATATTTTTTATAAATATTTTTTTCCCATATAATGCGTTGCGTATACTTTATGTGTGACACTGTATATTAAATGTGATTCTTGAGATGATAAAGAGGCAAATAATGAAAACCTGTCAGGACCAATTTATAGATCAAAAAAATTCAAAGTAAAATTTAAATTAAAAAATAAATAAACGATAGCTAACCTATGATAAATCTTATTAAAATATTGAAGCAAAAAAATCTTAAATTTTACAATTTAACTATAGTTAACTTTTAATTAGGCTAATTATTGACAAGAAATAACTTAATTTACTTTTATTTTACTGAAGAAGATCCACTACAATAACATTTTTATTTGGTTTACTTATTCTCACTTGTCAAAAAAAAACTTTATTATTTTAAGCTTCATTAATAATAATTACTTTCGTTAAATTAAATTTCTGCTGTAAAAATTGGCCCTTATTTACTTCAATATTTTATTCCGCAGACAAAATGCTATAAAAACAAGAATTTAAGGATATGCCATGTTTACAGGATTATTATTCCTGAAACTCCCTTAAGAAAAACCGGGAGCAATAAAGCGGCGGAATAAAAATCCCAATTCAACGACAAAGACATTATTTGGCTAATTGCTTTATCCTGTATATAGTAGCAGGATAGGACCGTCTCTCCTTTATCAATATAATAACCTTCCCTGCTCCGGGGCTTGGAATAATAATCCGTTTAGCAGGTTTCAGGAAAGATTAAGCCTTATTAAGAGCACAAATAGAAATTACATTCTCCCCACGAATATGACTGCCATCTAAAAATGTTTGATGTGACATTAAGGACCCTATAAAATCTGTACAAATAGTAAAAACCTGTGGATATACAACACATAAAGATCACAGAAATACAACTTGGAGCTTGTAATTATTAGACATTCTATAATTACCTTTTATTACTTTTTGTGGAGTATACAAGGCGCGCTGGTAATAGATCACTCCATTTATTTGTTTCCGACCAATAAAATTCAGCAATTGGAAAACATATGCATAGGTGTTATTTCAAGACGCATGCACCAATTTTTTCTTTATAACAGTTCACCCTTTTATTGCTAGTCAAGCCTAGATGATTTTATTATGATTCACAAAAAATGCAATTACCTACCTAAGTAACTGCGTTACGTAAAAAATAGGTTTACATATAAGCAGTCATTAGCTATCCAAGCAGTCTATCTAGCTATCAGAAAAAATTGAAAATTTTATTCATATTATACTGAAGCTGCGAATCAACTGGATTCGGATTAACTAGCGTTCCTCGATATCGATGGACTCTTTTGCATGTAAAATTAACATTACCTACAAAGTTTCAACAACAAAATTCATGTTATCGTGTAAACAACCCGATTTCCTAAACATTCGGTTGTCAATAAACTATAAGCCGCGACCTCGTGTCACATCAGAGTACTATTGATATCTATAGCCGTTACAATTATTATTGAACAAATGACAAATCAGGACATAAAAAAACTTTAGTAATTACATTTAAAAAAATTAAAATTCACACGAGAAAAGTTACGCTGATTGAATAGAAAGAGAAAAAAAGAAAGCGGTGCTGATTGGTACCTACACTTAACTTGGGTGCCAAAAAAATTGGTGACAGCTTCTTCAGGGATCGATCCTTTTCAATCCCATGCTAGGAGGTGGTAAAATCCCAAGAGTCTTCAATCAAAATCCTAAGAGGAAGGTCAATATGTAACTTTTCTTTCAATAACTTCAGTAACCGTTCCATAGTCATTACCCATTTTATTACTTGATTATTTCTGAGACGATCATTTCGATTGTACGGTAAAGTCATTTTGTCAAGCGCTGTAGGGCGGTACTACTATCTTTCGGCTCCATTCGGTTCGGCTCTCGTTAGCTGATCTGGTAGGGACGAGACTGTAAATAAAACCTGTAAATACTGGTTGCCTATAATGACCCCACCATATTCCCGAAAAAATTTTTTGAACTGGAACAGTTTATTCAGAATTTGAAATAAAGTTACATTTACCTTTAAATCGGCAGGTAAACAGAATTGATCTTCATAATACGAACCCCCTAGTGTTCAAAGCGAGCAAAACTTTTTACTTCATCGATCCTAAACGTCTTAGGGCCAATGATGGACTTGAACAAGACCAACTATCGTAGTACTGCGAGATTACCTAATCCCGCTATTCCTCTCACATGAATATCACATGGCGATCCTGCAGCAGCTCTCCAAGAAGTCAGGCCATTTTCGTTTAGAGTTCTGCGTAAGTGTACAACTTTTATTTTGTTTTTCAATCACTCTTATGTGCTGCAATTCTGTTTTTTAGAGGAACCTCTTGGTTTCACCCACACATACACGCACGTGGGGGTTGCTGCGCGTTAAAATTTCTAAATATTGGCATGCTCCATCACATCACATCACATAAACATTGAGCGTGCCAGTAGAATAAACGAGATTAGGGCGGAATAAGGCTTGGATAAATCCTCTTACTTTGGTCCCACGTTTCCGCGAATCATAATATTAAACTACCGTCTATCTATCATGGCATTCATACAAAGCAAACGGCCGAAACCATTGTAGAATAGAAGCGCCGAAAACTTGAAGATAAGTATTTATTTAGATCCGGAGTACGGCTCCGAAGATATGTAAATATGAGGCGTAATATAGATTGCATGAATATTCTGCTTTCAATTCTCCCGAGACGCGAACACAATCCCTAATCTGAGACGACGCATCGTAAAAAATACAATAACCGGAGACTATACCGACCCTTCGGTTTTCAGGTCGCTGCTGCTATTTATAATTTCACGGAGCACGTGAGGAGAAAATGAGCGTACAATATATTTTCTGCCATCGACTTCCACCGTTAAAGTGATAATTGGGGCAATTAAGTAAAAATTCCTTCTGTCCGAGCTTTCGATCAGCTTGCTCAGTCATGCCTATTTTTTTGCACCATCGGTCCAGACGCACCGTTTCCAGCCTACTACATTAGCATTTAATTCCACAAAATCTTTCCCTATAGATACGTATGAATTGTTTTACTATGAACATTCAGTGATTGAGCCGTGGTCTTATAGCCTTTCCCTGGGAGCTGATTTATTTATTTTTTTCTGGGAGCTGATTCGTCGTTCCTTGGAAGCCGATTTGGAGCCCATCCGCCATTATTAACGCTACTACAGCTACCAGTAGTGAAATTAAGTGATTCTTTCCTCCATTCACATTAAAATATTTTCAATTTTCAATTACCCTTTTGCTTACCTATCAGTCCGCTCAAATGTGCCATTTTTGTTATAGTTCTATTTGTAAATATAAAGCCACGTTCGTTTAAGTAATTTCATTTTTACATTTGTAATTTCAATTAATTTAAAAATTTTCAAATAACACTTTTGATTTCTGAAAAAGTAAACTATAATAAAATCAAATTTTTAATTAAAAGTATACGTCCATAAAATAGATAGTTTAGGAAAGCAAATCTGTGCTTTCTCCTGGGTTTCTGGCTGATAATAACCACAATCAAATATTATTAAAGGGTGCTAGATAAACAAGCGTAATTCCACCCTTATTCAGTTAACGAAATAGCTGGAGAATCTGTTGCTTCGGGGACTTCGTTCTATATGCAATCTTGGTTTATGAATGGAGTCTGAATAAAATAAATGAAGTGATGGTCGACAATGAAAAACGATCACCCGGGAAATTTTTCCAAGGTCTTATGGCGCCAGTGAATAACAAGGCGAGTCACTCCTGATAAATCCAGGAATAAATAGTGACCATGCCATGTTCCAGAATTACCATAAACTGGCGAATATAAATCACCAGTTCACGGTTTATTTGAGTCGACCATGAATGCTGCACAAACATAAATCATAAGCACTTCGAAAGATTTAACAAAGGGAGTTATTTCATTCCATATATTGTTATTTTATTGGTCTTATTTTTACTTTACACCGTAACGCCGATAAAACTATTCTTTGCAGGTATCGATTTTCATATGCAACCGACGATAAGAAAAACAGGATCGTTTTCGCAAGTCACGTTCACGTTAAACTAACTCAACTGCAATCCATCATAACTCTACTATTGTCCACTTAGTTATCAGATTTAACATCCAATTTAACATTTCTGTTTGAAATTTGAGACGTTTGTTGTTGAAAATTATCTACCTTGACGGTAGATAATGTATAGCAGTCTTCCAAGGTATCTCATTCATTAGAATGTTAGCAAGAAAAGGCAATCCTAAGTGATATTTTCGGAGATATTGATGCCCTTCTCTAATTAAGATATTTAGAGCTAGTCTGTTTTGATTGATCCACCTGGACCAATCCTGAGGGCTTGTCGTCAATATTGCCAAATAAGGACTTCCATGTCAACCTCTGGGATCCATGTAGACGTTTTTAGTGCGCGCGATGCACCTCTCAGGTGATGTTTTCTATACTCCCAAAAGATACTTTTCAGGAAAGGTCGCTAGGAATTTTAGCTCCAGAAAACAATCTATTTTTGATGTAAGGTACGCCTAAATACACTTTAACAGAAGTAACATAAAATGCGTTACAAGACAATCATGAACCGCTCTGCTTATATAAGGTCCTTCTCACGGGAAGAGACGTGTAAGAGGACAACAGAAATTAAGAAAAAAACGGGAAAAATCAAAATAATACCAGCACATAATACCGCAATCTGTTGATCTGAATAAACGAGAAAGACCATAAGAGAGGCGGCTCATTTTTTATAAAAGTAATCCACTTCCCACATCATTTTCATGCAGGGGTCGCGCTATAGCAAAACAGAGCATCCGGGAGACTGATGATAGACAAATTCAGTGAATAATAAAGCTTCTATTGTCGCAGGGACTTATTAACCGAGGACGTGTCTATAAATAGCGTTATTACATTTGGAAATGTCGAAGCAGACGAATTTCAAGTGGAGAACAGTGTCAGGTGTCACCGGTACTGAATTCAGACATCAAGGAAGAATCTGGGGTCTCAGATTAAGTCTTGTGTTGGCGGGAGGATATCAGGAGATGCCCTTATTTGCAGAGTTTGGAGATTTAAATAAAAGTCGATAATTAGATAACTTCTGGCTTCCACAGTTTGTTCTGGAAGGAGTCTTTTAGTATCCAGTATTGAAAGACAAGGGTAGATATTGAAGGACTGCTTTAAAAGAAAAATCGCGATGTCTTCTTTAATTTAGATAATCGATTACGGGAGCGAACAAAATGATCGGTCATAGAATACAAGCATGCATGCGATTAATATAAAAGTATTGGGATGTTGAGTATAATAGAATACGTCATCTATTTAGATGTTTGCTCTGAGATCGGGACTCAATTAGGGAGACCTAACGCATGTATCGTCATTCCCTGTAGGCATCTCGCTCCGTCACCTAAACACTCCTCATTAACTTAATTTAGTTCAGCTACTAAAAAGCGTGCGTCTCCAAGATGTGTCTCTGTCAATCGGACCACCTCTGATAGACACCATATTCCGGCTATTACTCTAGATTAGGAGAAAATTAGAAGCGAATTCGGGTTCAGGAGCTGCACCGAAAGCCAACCACTCTGAAGGCTCATTAGTTATCCCGACAATGCGATACTTTTCACCCTTATATTACCCAAGAATTTCATTAATTGCCACTGGAATTAATGAGCACTCGGTACAATGTGGAGATATTCACGACGTGTCAGTGCTTGAAATAGTTATTCTCTATTTATTAAGGCAATTTTTATTTAAACGATTTTTTCCCTACATTTTTTATCAAAAGAATAGGCTCTACTATGCTATCTGCTATGGAGATGGAGCTATTTCTTCTTAATGCTGCCTAAGAAGATTTATCGTAAACACCACCGGCATTATTTTTGGAAAATTTACCTCAATCCCATTGATTGTCAACCATGGATTCGCGTCCCCTCCCAGTTCAGGACCATAATTCAAAATCTCTAAAATCAAAGACTCCAATTATGTCATTTGATTGATTGAGACCCAAACACTGCTTGAGTATAATAGTTAATAATAAATAATCGACTAATAAGCAATCAAATTTTCAATACAGACAGAAAATCATCATATTGAATAAATGTCATATTTCTGATATCTATAGGTTACACCGATAGCATACGGTTCAACGCAGGTAAGCAATTAGTATCGACTCCATAATTACAGCAGCGAAGTCCGGAGCCGATGTATGCATTGTGTCATATGTAACTCGCACGCGATTTAAACTTGAAATTATAATCAATCAATATCCAGTAAATGCATGTCACATGCACACCACCGGTCCGATCGTGGACCGTCACATGTGGTCAGCACCGGCACACCATAATAGCAAGCCCTGCTCCTCCATATACATACGACACAGAATCTATACTCTACATATATGTTTAGGGCTTTGCTCTGTCTAGCCTAATTACTACAATGAGTCGAAAATAATTATTACCTACCAGTTACTTGTATAATTTGTAGTATCGAGATGACTAATTAGAAGGTCGTGGCTATATCGCCTCGGTGTAGCCAACATATACGCCTATTACACGTACCTATTACATGTTAATACAGCGTGGTGATAAAGTTACGCTTTTTTTTTAATCCCGAAACAGGTCGATTTATCAACATAATTTGTGTAACAACGCTGTGACGTTATTTTTTTGTCAAGAATAGATTCTCCTCTTCTTCATGAATGCAACGATATTACATACTAGATACTGGGGGTTTATTACTATTCGCTGACAAGATACAGGGTGTTTTGTTAGGTTAAAAATTAGGTTGTTCCTTCTTTTTATCTTACAAACTCTTAGGTGGAAAAAACACACTGAGATGTCAGTTCTGGTTGAACGTGAATCGTGAAAAGTGTTCTAAAAGCATTTTATTCTAATTACTGTAGAAATTAGGAAAAATGGCTCGTTAAACTAAATAAGAAAGAATAATTGAAGTTTTGATGATGGTTGGACTCGAGATCGGTTAAGATCTCACGCTGAAGCTTTTGATATTCAATCAAGAACATCAAGCCTATTATGTACATTTACTACAGTACGTAGAATAGTTTCAACATTTATTGAAACTGGAAGCGTGGAAAACTTACCTCGGAAAAGTCTTTCCTTGCAAATAAAATCGACCTGTTTCGGAATTAAAAAAAAAAAGGGTAAATGACAAAGTTATGAATATTAACGCGGAGCTTTATCACCAATGTATACGAAGATAATCACAAAAAATACTTGTTATAACCTCTGTAACAAATTGCAAGATAGGGGAGGGGTTCTTCCAAAGCATTAAAAAAATATTTTCCTAAACTTTTTATCAACATTTACTAGGTCGGTATATACCTACGTAATACTTTAAGAGCACCATGTGCGGTAATGCGGTATGTGCATATACACATTAATGTACAACTAAAATTAATTGCTGACATATGTTAACCCCAGGAGATGGCTCGTGGTCTCATCTATGCTTGATTGATTCATATATTTATGTGACCAATAATTTACTTTAAAACCATTAATTTTGACTAATTTTGGTTCGTGCATGTCGAGTATTCCTCATCACATTTTGGGGATGATTCAATTTAAATAACATGGCATTTACCACCACCGATAGATGACTAAGTCACTTATAGAGCTAATTATGCTTACACACTTTTTTATATCTGATATGAATTCGATCAAATATTTCTCCCAAGAAACTTTTTCGTTGCTTAAATTAGGCTAAAATAAAAATCCTGAAAAATTATTATTAATAAAAATGAGGCCAAAAAGTAATTAAAACAAAACAGAAAAAAGACAAGAGAGGCACTAACACTACTCGATTGAAAGACCAACTGCACAGCACTCATCACCATAGTAGCCCTTCAACGGGCTACTAAATCAATCCGCGAAAGACCTTACGCATGAATTCAGGTTAATGGTGGTATTTGTGAAAATTTAATCAGTTAGTTTTCACTTGTATTCCTCGAATATCAGCTTTGTCACTTCCCTCCCCCATCAGAGATGCTTAAAGTGAAAAATTATTACAAATTACCACCAGGCGTTTTCCGTCGTCTTGATATAAAGGAGTGAGTTTGTTTTCCACATCATATAAGTAATTTTTGAGTTTTGAACAAAAACACTCCAAAGCCCCAGCGGAGGAGTTAAAATGCAATTTTTGAACTTATTCTGCAAGAAATTTTCCAGAAACACTCTATCGTGCAAGCATTCTTTTCGTCCAAGAACGCGAGAAAGTTCGATAAGTCGTGAAATAAGAAATACGTCCAACAGCGTACCTTGGCAAACCCTTTTCCAAACCTCGATACACTCTCGCTGAAAAACAGAACACCTTCGAAATAAAACGGTCCTTTCCATTAAAATATAATTGCAGTTGAAGTCGTTGAGTGGAAAACCTTGATCTGGGCGGGGAATCCCGCGAGAATCTCTGCCCTGCTAAGGAGAAAACTTCTAGTTACAATTTGAAAAAAAAATATGAGACTTTAAATAACTATTTTTTTGGTAATAATTTCCGAATAACTGAATATCAAAAAAATTATACAAAATTTATAAAATTAAATTCCCCACAAATTTGAAAATGAGTGCTTTGCCAAAAACGCAAAAACTACTGGAGATAATGAGGATAAGCAAACTCCCCCTGAATTCAAGATGACGGACAACGCCTGGGGGTAATTTGTAATAATTTTTCACTTTAAGCATCTCTGATGGGGGAGGAACAATCAAATTTCTTTTGCCGTCAATTAACTTTTGAGTTTACATTTTTCATTTAAAATGACTGGGCTAACGAGGCTGGGACAATTTTTTGCAATTTTTAAAAAGTGACCATATACAGTGTGACCCATTTGTTCTTGAAACACCCTGTAGAATCTTAATTTATGGTGCGATTTAAAAAAAAATTCTTTTGAATCATAGAGCTTGATAAACTATATTTTGGGAGCAAAAAGCGTCTCATTCCTACAAAATCCAGGGCCTACTGGATCAGTGTTTACTGGTAAAATTTAAAAAATTCATATTAGCGATTTTTTTAGAAAAAAACTGGGCACGCCACTGGATTCACCAGCCCTCAAAACGGTACTGTACTAAATTTTATTGAAAATGTCAGAATAAAAAGGATCTTGTAGTTATTTTAGAAATTCATAATTATACTTCGAATTTTCATACATTAATTTGAAAAAGGTCAAAAGCTATCATAAGTAAAAATTAAAAAAAGTAAAAAAAAAGTAAAAAAAAAATAAAAAAATAAAAAAAAAATAAATAAAAAAAAATTATAATTAAAAAATTAAAGTACCTACATTATCACCAACTAGACTTACAATTTCTATTTTGTCTCTCTTGACCTTTTCGAATAAATTAATGAAAATTCAGAGTTCTATTATGAATTTCTAAAATAACTACAAGATCCTTTTTATTCTGACATTTTCAATAAAATTTAGTACAGTACCGTTTTGAGGGCTGGTGAATCCAGTAGCGTGCACAGTTTTTTTCTAAAAAAATCGCTAATATGAATTTTTGAGATTTTACAAGTAAACACTGATCTAGTAGGCCTTGGATTTTGTAGGAATGAGACGCTTTTTGCTCTCAAAATATAGTTTATCAAGCTCTATGATTTAAAAAAAAATTTCTTAAAATCGCACCATAAATTAAGATTCTACAGGGTGTTTCAAGAACAAATGGGTCACACTGTATATGCAAGGTACATACAAAAGACCGTTGCAAAAAAACGTAATTTTTTTCAAAGTGACCTACCTCGATGTGGCTTATACTTCCATTTGTAGGGAAAATATTAATTTACCTTTAATGCCTGAAAATATGTATGCTAATATTTCAAAAATTGTCAATGTTTTCGACTCTCTAAAGTGCGCCTCTATTTTCTCGACTGTCAAATCGATGACTATCAATGGCCACCCCTAGTTCAGGACAAGTTTTTATAAAGCAGCATTAAGATATTAAATATCCCTCGGCCGAGATTTATGAACGAGGAATTCACATAGTTGAAAGCGTCCTAAATTACCATATTTTCAACTTGTTCGAAAATATGTCCAAATATTAAAATTAATGGTTATTTAAATGGAGCTCCACCAGACTTCCTATATCCTGGCCCTGGCAGGGCAGAGCCTGAATCATTTTCAATCATCCAACATCGTTAAGTAAATGCACTTACAATAAAACAGAAATGGAGTCGAAAATCGTGAAATTCTTTCCGGAACATTAAGGAGCTATAATTAACGTTCTTTGAGAACAATAATAATAATTATACTAACTTAGCATTATTTCAGGTAAATAGAACATTTATTTTTGAATGAGTCATAAAAATAAATGTTTTAACAAAATTGATTTTTTATCAGTTACCTACCAAAAAAAACTTCTGGAGCATTTATCATTAAATGGATATTTTTTTGCAGCATCATAGCTTATTTTTTCTACTCCCAACCTTTAATCTGCATATTAAGTATGAATCACCAGTGCTTTAATGGGTCTCATTAAGATACAAATTTTCATTAAAGCACTGGTCAAGCTATCCAATGGCAGAGGAGCATTTGCAATCGAATCGGTTCCTTTTCGCTCACGATCGGGTCTGTCCAAACCAACCGAAGTCACAGAGTTGTCACACTCACGACAAAAATTGCCTTGTGATATAAGTTCTGTATTTCTGAAAAAAAATTCTGAACGTTTATTTAATTTAGAACATAAGTAACATTCAAAGAAAATTTATCAAGATTTTATGTTACCTTAATTAATTTGATAAGTAGGTATATCGTGTAAAAGATGGGAAGATAAAGTATTATATCATTCTTAGCGCTCCGTGATATAGTATTCAAAGCGGCAACGCTGCGACCCGCGTTGCGCAGATAAAGAATATCGTAATTAATGGCTGTCAATGTTATTAAAATTATTATTACTTGGAAAATCAAAGCGTAAAATTCGGAATTCGAACTTCGCATAATAAAAATTACGCAGTAGTGAGTAGTGCCCTTTAAACTTGATACTAAACATGTCTCAGCAGAATAATCTTAGCGACGAAGAGAAAATTTGGTACCTAATATGCGTAAGCAAATATCAACCTATCTTAACCTCAATGTTCCGCAATTGTACACGGGTCATTGTTAAAATATATAATTTTTCAATCTTTTCTATG
Source organism: Malachius bipustulatus (assembly GCA_910589415.1). Taxonomy (NCBI): domain Eukaryota; kingdom Metazoa; phylum Arthropoda; class Insecta; order Coleoptera; family Melyridae; genus Malachius; species Malachius bipustulatus. The sequence continues at coordinate 31,408,163 of OU342639.1, read as the reverse complement.
AAATAAAAAAGGGTAGGCGAGTGTCTTAACCATCATAAGAGCGTATTAATAGCCTTCATTATAAGCTCGTTGCATAATATACTAATAGTTTATAATAAAGTCAATTGAAACGACAAAAACTTTAAATTATACAGCGAATGGGTAATAAAATTATAGGTGGAAAATCTTCACCAAAACGTGACATTTTGTAATGTTTGGTTGACATATTCTGTAGCAACATGCCTCATCGACCAATGAAACACGAGGCATGATTATCGCTGTCAATTCACCGTGCTTGACTATCGGTAGCTAGTCCCGAGAAAGTATAGGGAAATATTACATTATTATGAGTTGAATAATCCTATTAATCAAACGTCAGTGTGATTTTTCAATTTATATTTCTCTTTTGTCCAATAAGATTCCTTTTATACCTAATGCTTCTCGCCAATTGAAATCGTAATTGCTTCGGAGCTGTTGTGCCGTGGTCCATGGAGATTTGCTCCGAACGTTTCGTCTACAGCTGCAGTAGACATAATCAGCGGTTTTCATAAATCATATGACAAACTAGGAAAAGCAATTGACAAAAGAGCAAAACCAAAAGTAAAAGACTAACAAAAATTTCGCAACAAGAAATTCGCAGTGTGTTTGTAGAAGTTAAATAATTATAGACAGCTGCACTTTTGACCTAATTTTGAAATAATTTATAGTTTAATTTTCATCATGTTACATAATACATAAAAAAGAAGTGGCCAAACAAGAAATTAAGTTTTGAATATTTCATTGATAGGTAGTAGCTTTATAATTGAGAAAAAATAACTGGACTTTATTATAGTCCAAAACCGAAACGAAGTGGTAAATTTAAGCACGCAAAAAGCTCTAAGAGTAGACGGACAATTTCAAACAACCCGCACCAACTTTATGGCATTATTCGTTATACGAAGTTTAAACAAAGACAGTGTTATAGCTTGTACAATGGGCAATAACAGATTTAAGTGTTAATATGAAACAGTACTTACAGGTCGTAAATTTTACTTCCTCTTAGTGCGAGCCATTAATTCGATTTCTATTATCATCAGGAAATTCCGACCCACTGTAATAATGTCTGGTCATAATGAATAAGTAAATCAGCGACGAATTCCAAGCAAGTACTCTTCTAGATGTATCTCTATCATGAGAGTGAATTTTGGGAATTTGTATTACGACGTTAAAAATTAAGAGAATTTATTTTAATTTGGTTTTTAAATTTCGATATTAGAGAGGGGCTCCAATAACAAGCGGGGTCAATTCATATGCAACTTCAGGAAAACCAGAGCTCATATGGACCGTTCAGAATCAGAGGCAGAGGCAACAATTATTGTTAGTAGAAGATTGAAAATTTCGGTAACTTCGAGATAATCCTAAATCAGGTCAAAAAGTGCAAATTGAAGCAGAGGCAAACTAGATATTAGGTTTTAAAAAAAATATTAATTAACATTGGCAAGACTGTATATGTATACCTATTATTATGCTTCCGCTGAATGGCAATCCAAATTGGTTCTAGCAGGATGGAGGACCACCGCATGTTGCGTATCAAGGGTTCATTTAAACAATTTGTTTTTTTTTAAGTAATGGACATTTACCCTTAATTTATTTCTTTGTGAGATTATTCTAATAAGTAGTTTTGTTTTAAATTATTCATGCAAAAGTTTCTTCGTAAATAGGCAAAATATCGAGAAAAATCAAGTTATAAACCTCCTATGCTTCCAAAAATAAGAAAATTAAGGGTCTAAAATTTAAAAACCGCACTCACTACATTTGGTTCGCACTGTATATCTAAGTATGTAATTCCTAAAATACATACATTAGCAAGCAAACAATACCTAATGGACCATTCATTTACGTTAAAAAATCAATTGATTCGTCAGGTAATTTAGACACTCCAAGTCTTAAGGGTGTCTGTTAACTAGCACTGACTGGTACACATTTAATGTCAATTTGAACAACCACGCAAAGTGACAATCATCAATAGTTTCCCTTAATGATCATTTACATGGTGTATTTATATACCTGCTAATAGACATACAGGGTGATTCATGAGTGACCTTACATAGACCAATGGTGATAAGCGGACTTCAAGGCGGGTCGAAAACCACAAAAGAATTTTTTTTTGTGTGATTGGTCAAGAAGTTACAGGGTGTTTTATGTCTCAGGTACAAAACTTTGATAGGCGATATTTCTGAAACGGTTGGAGATATTTTGTAGAAATTTACTAGGAATGGTGCATTCCGGAAACTCATCAAAACCGCATTCTGAGTTAATTAAAAATCCAGGACCGGACTTGAAAATTTTTGTCCCAATGGTCTTTGTTGAAAAAGTTAATTTTCTGACCGTGCTACTGAAAAACTGTCATCGAATTTGAAAAGATAAGAAAAAACTCTATAGAAATCATTCCTCAATTTGAACGGCACACCCAAACCGTCTCGAAAAAAAATGTCAAAGTAAAACTTCTCAGTAAATTATCGTTTTCGAGCAGACATATTTTCCTTAATGTTCGTCTGAATTCCTTCAAATTTATTTTTTGACTTGTTTCTGTGGAAAAAATGTTGGACAGAAGGCCAAGCTTTATTACTGGGAAATCAGGTGTCAATTACAAAATTTTCAGATTTCACTAATAATCACAAATCATTTCACTAATAACGAATACCAGACATTATGTTTGTGTATGGTTTCTGCAATGGAAATTCAAGAGCAGCTGCGAGAGAATACCATAGAAGATCACAATCGAAGAACACCGGCCCATGTAACGTTTCGCGTCTGTTTTCCAATTTTCTCGAAACCACGGCATATTTCCCTGAGTTCAAAGGAATGCTGAACCTCAATTGGAAAATCTGAGCCATAAAACATCGTGGAGATGGTGGCAGTAAATCCAAGTACAAGTACGCGAAGAATTGGGCAAGCACTGAGCGTTTCTCAATCAAGAGTATGGCGAACTTTGAAAAAAAGAAGAGCGGATGCCATCCCTGTCACGTATACAAAGCGTACAGAGGCTTTGAATGAAGTTCCATTGAATGGACTGCGTAGAATTTTGTGTACTGATCGAAGCTCAGTTCACGCGGGATGGTGTAACGAATAAAGAAAACTCCCACCTATTATGGACATATGAAAATCCGCGCTCTGTTGTTCAGAAGAACTCGCAACAGATTTTCTATAAATGTGCAGTGTGGCATTGCAAATGATACCCTAATAGGACATTATTTTTTGCTGGGCGGCTCACGGGGGAAATTTATTTACTTTTCCTACAAGTCATTTTGCCCGGCTTGCTTGCAGAGGCGAACGTGAACAGGCGTGCTCTTTCCTTCCAGCAAGATGGGGCACCACCGCATTTTTCTCGACAAGTCAGAGAGCATCTCCACAATGAGTACCCCAATCATTGGTTCGGGCGCGGCGGCCCTCATTCCTGACCACCTAGGTCCCCCAACCTCACTGTTTTAGACTATTACCCATGGGGCCATATGAAGCAGGAAGTCTAAAAAACGGAAGTAAGTACCAGAGAGGAGCTCAGGACGCGAATACTGGTAGTTGCTGATGAAATTAGAAACAACAGGGAAATAATTCAAAAAGCAAACCAAAATTTATGGAAACGCTGCAGGAAATGTATTGAAGTTATGGTAAAGGACATTTTGAGAACCGTTTATAACATTAATATTGATAACATTTAATTTACACTGACATTTTTCCCACAGAAACAAGTCAAAAAATAAATTTGAAGGAATTCAGACGAACATTAAGTAAAATATGTCTGCTCGAAAACGATAATTTACTGATAAGTTTTACTTTGACATTTTTTTTTCGAGACGGTTTGGGTGTGCCGTTCAAATTGAGGAATGATTTCTATAGAGTTTTTTCTTATCTTTTCAAATTCGATGACAGTTTTTCAGTAGCACGGTCAGAAAATAAACTTTTTCAACAAAGACCATGGGGACAAAAATTTTCAAGTCCGGTCCTGGATTTTTAATTAACTCAGAATGCGGTTGTGATGAGTTTCCGGAATGCACCATTCCTAGTAAATTTCGACAAAATATCTCCAGCCGTTTCAGAAATATCGCCTATCAAAGTTTTGTACCTGAGACATAAAACACCCTGTAACTTCTTAACCAATCACACAAAAAAAAATTCTTTTGTGGTTTTCGACCCGCCTTGAAGTCCGCTTATCACCATTGGTCTATGTAAGGTCACTCATGAATCACCCTGTATATGGTTTAAAATAAATGATACCTACCTTCGTAATTAGTAAGCGAGCTACTGAAACTGCTATTTTTGTATTGATTAAATACACATAAATATATTTTACATCTTAAGAAATTATACTACACGCTTATAGTATCTAATAATAGGTATATGTAAAAAAACTTCTTTCATCAACCGCATAAATAGTGTATTTTTATGCGATTCAATAAATAATTATTAATATTGTCACCGTTTCTTAAATTGGCTTGTAATTTTCCATGGTCATTAATACAGTTGTTTAATGTGAAAATTTGAATTTCAATTCCTTCAAAAATGTGCTCATAAGCCGTTATAAAAATGTAGCAATTTTTACCCTTTTCCTACCCACGCCACTGGCTTAATAATAAAAATAATAGAAATTTTATTGCATTAACTCAAATTTCAAATATTTTTTTCTCCAATCTTATTAATTTACGTAAAAAGTTTTTCTTCTATCTTGCTTATTGTAACAAAGGGATTTAAAAAAAAGGTAAATATTTACATCCATGTGCCTAAGTTCCATCAATTTTTTTATTCTTTATTTAAGGCGGTAAATCATTAAATTGAAAACTACTTTAAGAAAAAAAAGTTGAAATCAAGTTGAATCAGAATAAGTACCATTTTGAATTTCTCATTCGGAATTATTTCTGACGATATACAGGGTGTCCCGTATCGTTATGTTCAAAATTCTTGAGCATATAGTAGGCTTAATTTTGAGCCCAAAAAACCCAAAAGTGACAGGTCTATCTTTATTCGTTACGAAGTTACAGGCAAGAAAATTATGACTAGTAAATAACAAGATTCAACTTTGTAAGCCACAAAAATTGCCACACATGAGTAAACGTCACCGAAATAAACATTAGTAGAGAGTAGAGGTTCCCCTGCTCATACGAAATGGCATTAGGATTCAAATAGATGCGGCACCAGCATATTTCGGAATTGGTGTTTGCGGACACCCTGTAGACTTTCAAGTTTCTGAGCATAGCTAAAGATAATTACTTTATTACCCTCCTTTCTATAAGGTTAAGGTACGGTAGAAAAAAATAGCGTTTTATAAAACGAACGGCATTAAAATCGCGTCCCCGTAACGAGGGACGACGGACTGGGAGCTCGAAGACGGAACGGAGCTAGAGATAAATTCGTTCGGAGTAAACGTTCGAGCAGAGCAAAAAGAGTGAGCTCTGTTTGCTCGGAGTTTATAGGTCGAGCACGTAGATATTTTGGCTTTTGACAGAAGAAATGTTAGGTTACGCGCGAAATTTCTTTTACTGGTGGATGTGTTCTAGTTTTTACATTAGAGTTTTTGGGAATAAAAATAAACAATGAATTTAGAAATTTTGCTAATTATGGTGGTGAATATAAATAATGAAATGCTGTTCAATTTTTTGAAAATGAGGAAAACCGAGAGGAAAACTTTACAGTTGCAAATGTAACAAAATCCTCAATTTTAAAGTCATCAATTTAGACTACATTTTCATTTGTTACCAGAGACATATTATCTTATTCCTTCTCTCAAAGACAAACATAACCAAATCTACACCATTCAAATTTGCCGCGTCTGCTCGATTTCGGTCGTGCAAACGCAATCACATGCTTATTCTCTGAAAGTCACTTGACTTGGATCTGGCGTAACACACCTAGTGGAAAAGCCCGGCGTTACGTCCAGTCGAACGTTCCTGAATCGCGTTATTATTTGATCACGTTATTTTTCAAAAGCGATCGCTGCAGTAACGCTATCGGCGAGGAACCGGTATTCCTACCACTATCACACAGCAAATCTGAACTTCAGCTCATTCGTATGCAATGGTGACTAAAATATAATGCAACAATGATAATATAGTGATAGAAGCCGAGAGCTAAAATTAATTGAAGTTGAGTTTTTAGTTACCCACCTCTTTGAAAACAATGAATTTGGTCAATGATTATACTATCAAAAGTGAACCTGATGACGTGGAAGAAGACGAAGAGATTTTACAAGAAGTGCAAACAGAGGACTTAGAATTAAAACAAGAGATTGATATAGAAGAAAATGAGCTGGGGTGGAACTTAAGAGCCGCAAGTTTCGATAGTGCAAGCATACACAAATGTGGTATATGTTCATTTCAAACAAGTTATATACGATCTTTAACTAGACACACCAAAAGTATACATGAATCAGGAGAAAAATACAAGTGTCTACAATGCAGTTTTGTACCGAAAAACAAAAACGATTTGATCAAACATTGTAAGTACAAACATTCCGAAGATATGAAAATGTATACGTGTGAGACGTGCTTTTATGAAACGAAATACAAAAATAGCTTTACTAGACATTGTAAACATAAACATTCAAGTGGCGCAGAACTTTCGAGATACAAGTGTTCCGAATGCTCTTTTGACACCACATACAAAAGCAATTTCATTCGGCACTATGACACACAACATTCTGAAGATGCAGAAGTATTATTCAAGTGTCTAGAATGCTCTTTTGTCACAAAATATAAGCATAATTTGATCAAACATTTTCAACGTAAACATTCGAAATAAGTTGTTTCAAGTGTACCCCATCCCAAATAAGTTTAAATAAAGTGTACAAATAAATTCAAGATATAACAATTATTATTAGATAACGTAAATTTAAATGTAAGTTTGATAGTATTTTCATAAGTGAAAATGTTTTTATTTGATATATACTGTTATGGTTCGTAGGGACTGTGCTTTCTCTACTCTTTTTTGAAAATTTATTTTCTTCTTTGATTCCCTCGTACCATAAACAATTTATTTATTTAGGGGGCCTTTCTTTTTTTAAAACTAATAAAAGTTATGTCTGTATGAGACCTCTATGACTCAGAGTGAGTTCAAGTATTTTTTTTTAAATTTTCATGACCTATAAACTCCTATTGAAACTCAATTTAAATTTGTTTGGGTTTTATTACAATAAAAAATTTTCCCAACAATAACACTTACAACAACTAACTTAAAAATAACTTAAAATTACTCACAGTTTGTTCCCTTAATGAATCTTCTTCATCACCGACTTTCTGTCATTAATTTTTGACAGAAGTCCCTCGTAGGTTAACGAAAGGAATAACCCACGGAATCAGCTGTTGAACAAAGCTTGAAGTCAACTCTAGTAGCCTTGCTGTTAGTGTGTCAGCAATTTTAATGTAGATCTCTGCACGGATATATCCAATTCGCTGCTACGTTTTTCTATCTTCAACGTCAAAATCGCAGAATCCAAATCGCTGCACGGCTGTACCCAAATCAAACTGCAATTGTCAGCTACCTCCTAGCCAAATCTCTGCACGGCTGTATCCAAATCAAATTGCAGTTGTCAGCTACCAGCTAACCAAATCTCTCCTTCTAACCTATATGTTTCTTCTAGTAGTCAGCTACAGCCTCTGTTCTTTTCCAAATTCTTGATGTTCGAAGTTTTCTTGATGTTCACGATGTTTGGTTATGATTTAGTGGTCTATACACTGCTTAGCTTGTGTTTTAGGAATCTCCTCGAATAATCGTTGTTTTTCTATTTATAGTTTTTCTTGTAACTATGTAAATTCGATTGTTATCTGCTTGACAACATATTATTTCTCACTATGACAGCGGATAATTTTTGTATTTTCCTTCCAATCAACATCTATGAAATTCATTTCTCTTCTTGAGTAAAACACACAAAATCCTCTTTGGACATGTTATGTTTTCCCCCTTCTAACAGCCAATTTCCATGCTACTAGAGTTGGTGTTCGTTTCTTCCAAATTGTGACTTTTTATCATTTTCTGCCTTTCATTTCTCCCATACACTCTAGCTAACTAATTCTAATTATTCTAAATTATTTTACAAAAACTATTCTATGACATTTCACCTTATTATTACATTATTTTCTAATCTACTGTCCCAAACAAATCTAAATATTCTGTTCCAATAGAAACTTTTTCTAAAACCTAAATACTATTTTCATGAAAGAAAAAAAACTATTACTACGTAAATAAACTTAATAGGCCTTTTATAACAATACCTATATTATCCGTTATAACCTAGAATAACAAATACAGGTGTAATACCAACCTACTGGTGGGTCATTCCGGTCGCATAATATTTTTTTTATTCTAAATTTAAATTCTAAACTTGAGTTTTTTAAATTAAGCAATATTTATATAATAATTAGAAGACAGACGCAACGCAACTGAAGAGGAGCTTATATAAGATGATAGCGAAATCCGGAGGAGTTGTAAACCACTCCCGAATATTATGAAAATTAATTTCGACTGAATGCAACGGTAGATTGGGTTCTAACTAAACCAAAATAAATTTTCTTAACATTCGGGGATTGTTTACGACATCTCCGGATTTCGCTAAGAGAATTTCCACATAATTTTCAGAAGTGAAATTCACAGCAAAATCCTTCGGGTTTAGTTAGAAATAATATTTTCATATTACAATGTATTACCGTTTTTATTTGTTTTTTATTGTTGAATTAAAAACATTCATACTTTGTACCTATATGTATTTATATTATAAGAGAGTAGAAAATATATTGCAAATTGAAATAAAATTATTATAATATTGAGTCAACCCTTGCATAATTTTACCCTAAACTAATTATTCAGTAGTTCAATAATTAATGCCCAGTACCCATTATTTTGGTAAGCTCAAACTAATCAATATTTAGTGTCAGTCTATTTTTAATTGGCGTTATTCAAAAGGTACAGACAGTCAATTTAACAATTGCTAAACCTTCGTTTTATAATTAAGTTTCGTTGATTTCAACCAATACTTTGGTTAAATTTCAAGTATGTGATATACTATTATCAGGGTTAACTAAATGACATTCTCAAAATAAAGTATAAAAGTAGTAAATGTTTGAATAAATGGTATAATTCAACGAAATATTTCATAAGCTTTCTGAATAGCGAAGTTATGTGAAAGTTTAAATAACGCACAGGTAAGTAATATGATCTGACTGTTTATGAAATATGAGCTTTATTATTGTAAATTGTAATTAACAAATGTTGAACTGGCATTTTTTATTTCTTGCCAGACTTGATAACAGAGTTGCATACGCTCACTATTTTTTGTTTGGTATTCGTCCCGCACAGTCGCCTACTTGGCGGATAGTCGGATCTGCAATAAAGAGTCCAATAATAAGTTTTTGAGTTTTCTTTTAAAAACAGAATTTCCCCTCTACGTATCGTAACTCATATATCTTTGAAACAAGTATACAGGGTGTCCCATAATATGTGGGCAATCTCCCGGATTTGGGCAAATTTCGTAAAAATAAATGAAAAAATAGCTATAAAATTAATTCCTCAGAGACACCCCTACAAAGATATTAGCTGTTGAAGTTGAGGATTGAAAATCAATTTTTTGCAATAACTTTTTTATTTTTTGACCGATTTTGATAATTTTTGGTTTTATTCTGTATTATTTTGAACTGTTTAGAACAGTGTTTCTTAATCTTTGGTAGCGCATACATAGACCTCGGGATGGCATAACCCCCTCATTCACTTGAAAGAAAACAATTAAAATAATAATTTTACAATTTTTTAAGGTTAATTTTATTTTTATTTGATATTTTTTACATAAAAAATGTATCTTTATTTATTTCGATAGAGCGAACCGTTATCGAGATAAACGTCCTTCTAATAGGTGATGCGTCGCAGGAACTTTCTAAATTTCAAGTAAATTTTAACAAGATGGCTGACCTTTGACAGTAAATTGAGCAGGAAACAAAACAACAACTTAATTACATACACGTCAAATAGTGTCAAAGATTTCATTTCATGCAGATTCAATTCTAACTGATTTTAAAATGAGTTACACAAACGCAGAAAATCAGTTAGAACTGCATGAAATGAAATCTTTGACGCTGACGTATATTTAATTAAGTTATTGTTTTGTTTCCTGCTCAATTTACTGTCAAAGGTCAGCCATTTTCTTAAAATTTACTTGAAATTTAGAAAGTTCCTGCGACGCATCACCTATTAGAAGGACGTTTATCTCGATAACGGTTCGCTCTATCGAAATAAATAAGGAGACATTTTTCATGTAAAAAATATCAAATAAAAATAAAATTAACCTTAAAAAACTGTAAAATTATTATTTTTATTGTTTTCTTTCAAGTGAATGAGGGGGTTATGCCATCCCGAGGTCTATGTATGTGCTACCAAAGATTATGAAACACTATTCTAAACAGTCCAAGATAATACAAAATAAAACCAAAAATTATCAAAATCGGTCAAGAAATAAAAAAGTTGTTGCAAAAAATTGATTTTCAACCCTCAACTTCAACAGCTAATATCTTTGTAGGGGTGTCTCTGAGGAATTAATTTTATGGCTATTTTTTCATTTATTTTTACGAAATTTACCCAAATCCGGGAGATTGCCCACATATTATGGGACACCCTGTATATACTTTTTTGGATGTATACAGTTTAATGGATGCTATGAAGAGGAAAAAGTTTCTTAATATTCATTTTACGAAAAAAGTCATCTTTTTCAAAAAGTCACCCGAGAAACCACAAAATCAACACTACAAGGTGTTATGACAAGCGGTCAGAATTTTCCAAACATCATTAATAAAAAATAATAATTTATTAAAAGAACGAAAAGTCACAATACAATGGTTATTTTACGTAGCGTTTATTTGGTGTATTTTTTTTAAATACACTAAAACTGTACAACGCACGCTTGAAACTGTAGAAATGGATAGCAATTGTTATTTGTTCCCCCCTTTTTAGGACTAATTATATATTTCATTATGAATGCAGTAAGTCAAATTAGCGACCGGCTATATTATTAGGTTACCGTTATATGAGTTAAAATACCCCCTCGGTATCTATGCCAGGGGTAATCCATCAAATCCCTACCACAATCACAATAATTAAGTACTAATCCTTTATTTGTATGTTCTAGTATATAAATATTATTTATAAATTGTCTATAAAATTGTTACATATTTTATTCCCATCCCATACTAAGTCCATCACTTATGTCTACCCCAGGAATAGAGGTTAATTTTACAAATAAAAAATTGAAACTTTGGGAATTCGTGTAATTAATATAGGACCACATAATCAGTTTCATTATTTTTTTTTTCGTTCGGGCCCCAGTGATAAAAAACTGTAATTTAGTGATAAAATGGCGAAAAAAATCGAGTTTTCTTCCATACATCGGTAGAAATCGATTAATAAAATCAAAAACTAATTACAAGGCCTTATTTAAATAAAATATAGTTATATAAAAATGACAGGTAGAATGATTGATTTATGGTGTGTAATAAAGTAATCAACATAATCTAAAAAGCGTTCAATGGCATATCCCCTGAGAATTTGCACTACATACTACTTATTCAGCTTACTCAAGAATTTATGATACCTACCCTTTTCAGATTATATTGATCACTTTATTGCAATAATAAATCAATCATTCTACCTGTCATTTCCATATAATATGTAACTACATTTTATTTAATTAAGGCCTAGTAATTAGTTTTTTGATATTATTTTTCAGCGATTTTGATTTTATTAATCGTTTTCTAGCGATGTATGGAAGAAAACTCGATTTTTTTCGCCACTTTGTCATTAAATTACAGTTTATTATCGCTAGTGCCAGAACGAAAAAAAAAACGATAAATAAAACTGATTAGGCCAGTTCTATGGTTCTACATTAATTACACGAATCCTCAAAGTTTCAATTTTTTATCTTTAAAATTAACCTCAATTTCGGGGGTGGAAATAAGAGATGGACCCCTTGATTATTATTACATTGTTACGGGTCTCACACTTAATAAAAAATTACTACAATAAAATTACTACTAAAGTCTGCAAATGTCTTTATTTTCTAACAAAAATACACCTTATAAACTTATAATCTCAATCCTACAGCGATTCAAGGGCAACGTGAATCCACATCTCCGCTCATGCACCGTTCCCAGAGCGTCATAGAGATTTCCTTGCAGTGCATGTGCATTTTCAATAAAAAAAATGTAAATAATCAGCTGTCCTCCTGCCTCCACTCACAGATTTTACACCACTTGTCTAAGTCACAATTCACTATATATCACCATTGGCTACGACTGTCTTCCTTACTCTTGTATACTTCAGACTTCAGCTTTCGCATCCAAGTTACTACTGACTCGTTTCCAGCCACGTTCTCGTACGAGGCGGAGCCATTCTGGTATTTAGTGTCAATTTGTCATTCCTGGCATGTGACTGGAATTGTCGCGAAAGTGTAATTTTCATGAATTTCCATCATAAAAATTAAGGAAGGAAACAAACAAATAAATTTATCTGTAATTGTTCTTGTTCGCGAATAAGGTGGCCTATTTCTCGTTATAATATGTATGACGGGTTGTATAGTTATCACGTCTAAAATTTAATCTGAATTATCTACTGGTCTACTCTGTGCATTCGCATGATGTATTTACATACAGGTGGTATCTAAATATAACACCGAAACAAATCAAGGGCTAATTCTTTGGTAAAAAATATAAAAAAAATTTCCTATTAACGTGTGTCTGAAAATACACCCTTTTTGAGATGCAGGGTGCCAAAAGAATATTATTTTTCCAGTTTTTTGAAGATATCTCAGGAACCGTATAAGATACAGAATTCAGCCTTTGTACAGATCTTAGCATTGATATAAGCTACTTTTTTAATGTTTATTAATTTTTTTTTCATATTCCTGTGGCTGAGTTTTTTAGGGTTAGGGGGCATTTTTGCCCTTAATATCTACGACACTGGGCAAATTGATGTTTTAAAAGCACATTTTTAACCGCCAATGTTTTCTACACAAAAAAGGTGCTCTTGATCATGATTGCTAACGTGAGCCGTTTTCGAGAAAAACGATCATTTACGATGAAAAACTCGCTTTGAAGGTCGGAAAATAAAGTACAAAATCTCTCAATCTTAAGATCTCCGCAAGTGGCACATAAAAAAAACTCAATTATATTAATAAGGTTGGGTAGCTAATATAAATAAAAAAACATGTCCAAAAGCTGAATTTCGTATCTCAAACGGTTCCCCAGATATCTTAAAAAAACTGGAATAATAATCCTTTTTCTTACACCTTTGTATCTCAAAAACAAAAACACTCAGTTGCAATAAGAAATTATTAAATAAATAATTTATTAATCGAGTCTGGGATTACTTTGCAGAAGAACATTTTAACGTAAACCCGATACAATATGACCAAGTAATTTGATTAGTGAAGTTATTTCATATTAATATTAAAAAGCCGAAGTATACTCAAAAGTCACAACAAACCGTAGGTAGGTAGGTCTTAATGTTATTTCAGACAAAAGCTAAAAAAAATACGTATCAGTAGGATTAATAGGAATCCATTATGGTGAATATGTAGTAGTTTGGGTGGGTTGTTATTCGGTTGGCGACAGTGACCATTAAAAGCTGATTGGTGCTCTGACGTAATGAATGGCGTATTTTCAGGGCAAAGCAAACATGACCGGCGAAACAGTAACAGATAAAGGCCATCAGATAAATGCGTCAATTTGTCCTTTGCCTACACCCACTCCACGATGAGAAGATGGGAAGAAAAAGACCAAGACCACTCCAGGGCATCAGATCCTCTACGTGTGAATATAGGGATGTTCCACTATTGTAATATCATTGAAAATATCCTTATATGAACTGAAATTGAAATACAAATAAAACGTTGAAAACTTTGATTTGTTTTTCATAACATTTTTTGAACAAAAACTAGACGAAAAGAAACTCAGGTCAAAACTAGCGACAGTATCCAAATTTGACAGATCCGCAAAAAGACCACTGGACCAATATTTGATTGAAGAAGACACAATTTCTGTCAAAAAGTAATCAACTTCTATGCTGCTAAAATGACACCGATCAATTTTTCTCGAATAATCGAAAAGTACGTGAGAGAAAATTGGTGGAAAACTCGTGTAGCTTTAGAAAATGTTGCCTTATTCATGATACATATATAAAAAAGACAATAATTTGAAATGATATAAGCGAGTGGATCTAATGTCAGCGATAAATTACCGTCAATAACGCGAACAGGCACGGAGAAATTGGTGTGAAATTCATTTGTCCCCTCGCGGTCTTAATCAATCCTCATAACGGCGAGATAAAGCTCTAGGAGTTATTGTGATCGTGTGCCCGGGCGGAGGACAAAAGTCAGGCGAGGAAAGCTGATTGGGTCTAAGAGAATACAGCACTTTATAAAGGAGGTGAATCGAGATGACAAATAGCGGAGATTAGGAGCGAGCGCACCCGGCGACGCCGACCGTCGGGACGGGAAACCATCCATCATCCTTGCATCCCTTCAGGGCTTTCTCTTCGCGCCATCTGACCGACCCACACCACTATCCAACAGTCAGTATGTGCATGCCTGCTCGTCTCACATTACCCTTTTACTTGCTTCAACAATATATTTTGTTAAGGATATTATAACGAAACCACTCTCGGAAAATTATATTCTTGAAAATTCTAGCCCGGAATCAATTACGATTTCAATTGAAGTCAGCCGTCAAAGCCTATACATATTCTGTACTGTCTGGAAAATCTGTGAATACAACTAAAAGTGATACAAAGGCGTTCGATTGAATTGTATATGGGTGTGATAAAATTACCAGGTGCTTGATCAGGTTGGCCATTTTCCAATTTTTGACAAAAATTGTATGGATGTAGGAATTTCCAAACAGGTGTACTAGTTTTACGTATTAAATGAACCTGGACATATATGTTTTACTCTCGGTTTTACTATAAAGAAAAATTATTTCCATGACTTCCATACCCCGAACAAATAGAATTGTTTAAATTTTATAATAATAATTTGTTTTTGTTTTTTATATTTTTATGTAATTTGTTGTTTAAATTACATTAAGAATGGGTAATCTTTATAAAGTTGTGTAAGTGATTATAGAAACTACAGTGCCAAAGAGCCTGAAGCTAATTTTATGTTTCGCGAATGTTCGGTAATGAGGGAAGCAGACTGCAAATAATGATAATCACCGCAGAGAGCGTGTGGGGTGTGGGAGCAAACGATAATGTATCGAAGGTTCAGGGAGGAACAATGCCTGCGCCTGGCGAAGAAGGGTTAAAATTGTGGGTTGAATAGTTTATGATTATGGGATGGGGGATGGGGTTAGAAAGCGTATTAAGAATAAATTTTTCCAGTTAACTCTCCAGATTAGATCTTCTTTTAGTGTATTTTTTTAACAAAAAAATACACTATGAGGACGACATCACTTTTCGAAAATCACCCAAACTCATCAAATGTCCACCGATCATGACCCCCAGATCACGAAAAAGTGGTTTTCCAAAATTCACCTGCCCACGATATATATATATATATATTTATATATATACAGGGTTACTGGTAACTGGATACATTCCTTTGGTGATCTGATAAAACAAGAGGTAAGGAGTAAATTAACCCCAACATGCACTATACAAAACTCAATAGATTTTGAGATATTTAGATTTTCAACTTTTCTTAAAAAAATGGTTTCAAATGTCTTGAAATGTAATTTTCAAAAAATCTACTTTAACTTTTTGATTTTTTTTTGCTGGAATACTTGTCCAATACTATGCTTCCTTCTGGATTAAAAAATATCCTGAGGTATTTCGATCGTGTGAAAATTTCAAAGAAAAACTTTCACAAACTATTTTTTTTAAATAAGATTTAAAAGTTTTTACAAGTTATTTTCGCAAAATTGTCAAGGCAACTTGCGTACAAATTGTTTTAAAAACTTCCCTAGTGTAGTAGTTATCTAACAAGGTACGAATCTTGTACAAGAATAACAGAATCGCCCCGTTATGTACCGTTACCGAGGAACAAATCCTTAAGTCGGGACGTTTTAAAAAAAATACGGCCCTGAACGGGGGTCTTAAAATTCTCGGATCCGGTCCATCTTCAACAGGTCGTATTTGGGGGTCCCGAGCTTCGTCCCTACCAAGTTTCGTCCCGTTCGGTAAAACTTTCAGACACTAAGAGTGTTTCCTAGGCTATTCCCGAAAAATCCCGAAATTCCCGAAGAAATGACACTTCCCGGGAACGGATCCCGCTCATTTTCAATGGGCATCGTGCCACGGTGCGCCTCTTCAATCGAGCCAAATTTCAACTTTCCCACATGAAAACTGGCGGCTCTAGAGTGTTTCCTAGCAAAGTCACAGAAGTTTCGTAAGTATACGTATTCTTGTGCCCGAAAAATGTCTGTCTGTCGGTCTGTCTGTCTGTGACTTTGCTAGGAAACACTCTAGAGCCGCCAGTTTTCATGTGGGAAAGTTGAAATTTGGCTCGATTGAAGAGGCGCACCGTGGCACGATGCCCATTGAAAATGAGCGGGATCCGTTCCCGGGAAGTGTCATTTTTTCGGGAATTTCGGGATTTTTCGGGAATAGCCTAAGAAACACTCTAAGTGTCTGAAAGTTTTACCGATCGGGACGAAACTTGGTAGGGACGAAGCTCGTGACTCCCAAATACGACCTATTGAAAATGGACCGGATCGAGAATTTTAAGACCCCCGTTCAGGGCCGTATTTTTTTTAAAACGTCCCGACTTAAGGATTTGTTCCTCGGTAACGGTACATAGCGGGGAGATTCTGTTATTCTTGTACAAGATTCGTACCTTGTTAGATAGCTACTACACTAGGGAAGTTTTTAAAACAATTTGTACGCAAGTTGCCTTGACAATTTTGCGAAAATAACTTGTAAAAACTTTTAAATCTTATTTAAAAAAAAATAGTTTGTGAAAGTTTTTCTTTGAAATTTTCACACGATCGAAATACCTCAGGATATTTTTTAATCCAGAAGGAAGCATAGTATTGGACAAGTATTCCAGCAAAAAAAAATCAAAAAGTTAAAGTAGATTTTTTGAAAATTACATTTCAAGACATTTGAAACCATTTTTTTAAAGAAAAGTTGAAAATCGAAATATCTCAAAATCTATTGAGTTTTGTATAGTGCATGTTGGGGTTAATTTACTCCTTACCTCTTGTTTTATCAGATCACCAAAGGAATGTATCCAGTTACCAGTAACCCTGTATATATATATTTATATATATATTTCTCCAAAATCACGAAATTTCGATTTTAAAAACGCTCCTGTGGCTTTATCTTTCAAGATTAGTGAACGAAATTTTGGATTCTTGCAAATTTTTGGAATGACGTTGGATTTTCGTTGAAAAAATTTCCAAAAGTCCCATCACTTCTACAGGGTGTCCCTTCAAAGTTCCAGACATCCGGTTTTTGTCACCTCATTTCAGGTCGCAGTTTTCAATCTAGGAGACTGAAATTTTTGTGGAAGTAAGATATCCACAAGGAGTGGTCTGGTATTGCACTTGAGCAAAATCGATCGAGCCGTTTCAAAATGGCGGCCATTTTAATTTTTGGAAAAAGGACTATTTTTTGAACCCCTGTATAAGCTAGATAGAAAAAGAGTTTTATATCAAATTCACAATATTGGAAGTAAATGACTTGAAATTTAATTTCATGCAACAAAATTTGCTTTTTTTCTATTAATAAGCCAGTGGCGTGGGTAGGAAAAGGGTAAAAATGGCTAAATTTCTCCAACAATTTATGAGCACATTTTTGAAGTAATTAAACTGAAATTTTTACAGTAGACAACTATACTAATAGACTTCAACCCTTGAGAATTTCAAAAAGTAAATAAGAAAAATGGCGGAGATATTCGATTTTTTTTTACATGATGTTTTTTTTAAATTAATTTCTCTAAATTTTTAAAAACGCTCCTGTAGCTTCATCTTTCAAGATTAATGAACGAAATTTTTTACTCTTATAAACCTTAGGACTGACGTTTGATTTTCGTAAAAAACATTTTCCTAGAGTTGTGTTACTTCTACAGGATGTCCCTCCGAATTTCAGAAAAACAACCGTCCGTGAGGCACGGTTTCTGGTCGAAGTTTTCAATCTAGAGCGCTGAAATTTTTTTGGTAGTAAGATATCCTCAAGTAGTCGTCTGGTACTGTATTTGAGTAAAATAGGTAAAGACATTCCAAAATGGCGGCCTTTTCAATTTTTGGAAAATGGCTAGATTTTGAACCCCTAAATAGGCAAGATCAAAAACTTTTAAACAAAATTAACAAGATTGGAATAAACTTATTTGAAATTTGAGCTAATGCAATACAATTTGCATCATTTCTATTAATAAGCCAGAGGCGTGGGTAGGAAAAGGGTAAAAATGTCTACATTTCTATAAACATTCATGAGCTTATTTTTGAAGGAATAGAACGGAAATTTTGATAGTAGACAACTATACTAATAGCATTTAACCTTCAAAAATTTCAAGAAGCAAATATAAAAATGGCGGAGATATATTCGAATATTTTTAAATGATGTTTATTCCTCTAAAATTTCAAACTTTCGGTTTTCAAAACTCTCCTTTCTGTTTTTTCCGAATTTATTAAAGGTAGTGTAAAAAATAGTATTTTTCAAGTAAAGTTAGCCAGTGGCGGGCATAGGAAAAGGGACAAAATTGTAAAATTTTGCGCCAATTTTTTTGATTTTTAAATTTAAAAATCCATTCTAAGGCACGTGTTGAAACGAAATGAAATGAAATTATCACAGAAAATTTTTCACATTAAAGCACTACGCTAACATGACATGACTATGGAAAATTTCAGAAAGCCAATAATTTAAAAAGCGGTGAAAATATTCATAATTGAATCGCATAAAAATACACTATTTCTGCGATTGATGCGCAAGAAGGTTTTTTATAACATCTACTACCTTCTTAAAAGAATAGAATATAATAGAATTTATTTACTCCAGTTAGATAACAAATCAATTATTGCATGCATTACTATTGCCCTATCGAATAATAGTGTCAGATCAATTGAACAATGATCTCATTAATCAATCGTTAATGCCAAGTATTGCCAATTGTTTAATTTTACCGTTCTATGCTGTCGTACATATATGTCAGATTCAAATTGGTACCTAGTGTCAATGTTCCGCTTGAGTTTTTGTAGAGTCCCTAAATGTTATTGTTGAATAATATATTATTATGCATTTACCAAGTAGTATTAAATAATTTATAAGAAAGTGAGGTTATAAATTTTAAGACAAGTGATTTTGAGTTAAGCAACCTGACATGAGGTTGAAAGATTTGACACTAATACACTGACGTATTTGGTCTGCATTAGATTAGTAATTAGAATACTTAGATTACATTTTTCAAACCTTGTGAACTTTTTCACCCAACAAGTCACACGTTTATAGATTTATTTATACCTTCCGTTTTCAGAGAGGGTGTTTAACTACAAGGTGCTAGTGCTAGTGCTATATAGGTACATACTTATAATCATATATACCATCATCGCAGTTGTATTAATTACGTCTATTAGGGTGTCTTGTTATAGGTATCGACGGGTGAATTATTTATTAAAGAGTTGATGTATTTCGGGTGGGAGTTGGTTAGTCGATACCGAAACCAATATAGCTCGCTAACAATCTCATGATGTTTAATGATCCCTATCACCTATAGGTGGTCGGTAATTCAATAACCGTTCTCGTTAACAGTTCCAAGTTAGTGACTTCCGCGTCACCCAATCCCGGTCGTTTTAATTTTAAATATCATCGCCCGCATCGAATTCTACAGCAGCGTTCTAGGTGGATATTGGAAACTGATGATTATTACTACCTAGCTGTTAATTTGGTCGCGTAACGTAATTTTGTAACGGACGGTTGTCATTTTCACGTACAGTAATTTTCATGCCCGTTAGCTTATAAGTCGATTACCAGATTGAACACTGAAAATTCGATGGATTGTAGATTTTAAAACAGATGCCATCTATTTTCTCGAATTACACTTTATTAATGTACCTATTTTTTTATAAAAATAGTGATAAATGCAATAAAAATAAAAAATAGCAATACTGAAAAATTGAGATTTATAGAAAATTCCATCTCGACTCGATAATTCGTTTTAGTGTATTTTTTAATTAAATGCGTGTATCGTGGGCAATTCTACTTTGCAAAAATGACTACAAATTATCCTCGAAATTCATCTGCATGGCTCACGATATGGCAACGTGTGTTTCTATTTGTGTGTTAATAATTCCCGAAAACCGCAAGTAGATATAATTTTTTCCTGAATGTTTTGCTCTAAAAGGGTTTATTTTCGAGATACTTGAACTTGGAAAAAAAAACTTACCTTCAGTTTTCTGGTATATTCCATCACCAAATAAAAAAAAACTGAAGTTAATTTCGTTGCATACCTACATATATGTAAACCGGGCTTTTGAAAAAAAGTTTCAAGACTATTTGAAAGAAGAGGCCATTTCAAGCAAAAAATTCTTTAAACCTGTCAATAATAAAGAAGTAAAGCCCTCAACTTGACCTCTTTATGTCCCGGTCAATTTCCAAGAATTTTTTTTTTACTAATTTTCGAGCAAAAAATTCCCTAATAAATTCTGTAATAGGAAAAATCAATCAAGATGTATTTTTAACTTTAGAGTTGGGCATACGGGTTTCTAAAAGTATCTGAAGCGATCGTCAGGACAAAACAAAATAATTTTTGTAAAAAAAAGTTTTTAAAGGAGTGTCTAAGAAAGGGTAAATATGAAACTAATTACTTTACTAATTAACTAATAAAAAAAGATAAAAAATAGGTGCATTTTTGTTTCTGCAAAAATTATATTATTTTCTTCATAAATCATAAATCGTAGAGGTTAGGGAATAATATACGAAGATCCGTTTCCATATAATCGACCTGTATATCGTATGTACTAAGGTGACATTTTCTAGACATAAATCCTCAATAAGTGTGCGTATAATTTTTAGATGTAAGCACATTGTCCTAAATCAGACCACGTGTGTACAAAACTGTAGACAGTATATTTTCCTCTTGTCAGGATGCAACTATTCCGAATATCTGAAGCGGATTGAAATAGATTATACCCAACTCGGATAAGTATATTTATAATATTCGATGCGTGTGACATTTTTACTGCGCCGAATTTTCCATATTTCAATTTTTCTATTTTAACGATTTTATCGGTTCAATGACATAAAACCCAATAATTTATATGTGCAGGCATCAAGAAAAGCTCGGAGAGCGTCCATTTAACGACGCATTAAGAATGCTTCATAACGCCCTTAAAACCGTGGCCGAAAATGGCCGATAATTTAAGTACCCCTGGACAATATTTCCGAATTTTATCAACCCTCGATTCCTTTAATAATATTGCACAACAAATTGAATCGAATTTATATTGATAAAATTATTAAAATATTTTTATTTATTTCTACCAGTGGCGTTCGTTAGATTAGAGTATTAAAAAAATTATGTCGCTGTTTTTTTTATTAGAATTAATGACAATACAATGAATGTTACATCAATAAGGGGAACTGTATTTTCTGTATACAGGGTTACTGGTAACTGGATACATTCCTTTGGTGATCTGATAAAACAAGAGGTAAGGAGTAAATTAACCCCAACATGCACTATACAAAACTCAATAGATTTTGAGATATTTGAATTTTCAACTTTTCTTAAAAAAATGGTTTCAGATGTCTTGAAATGTAATTTTCAAAAAATCTACTTTAACTTTTTGATTTTTTTTTTTGCTGGAATACTTGTTCAATACTATGCTTCCTTCTGGAATAAAAAATATCCTGAGGTATTTCGATCGTGTGAAAATTTCAAAGAAAAACTTTCACAAACTATTTTTTTTCAATAAGATTTAAAAGTTTTTACAAGTTATTTTCGCAAAATTGTCAAGGCACCTTGCGTACAAATTGTTTTAAAAACTTCCCTAGTGTAGTAGCTATCTAACAAGGTACGAATCTTGTACAAGAATAACAGAATCTCCCCGCTATGTACCGTTACCGAGGAACAAATCCTTAAGTCGGGACGTTTTAAAAAAAATACGGCCCTGAACGGGGGTCTTAAAATTCTCGGATCCGGCCCATCTTCCACAGGTCGTATTTGGGGGTCCCGAGCTTCGTCCCTACCAAGTTTCGTCCCGATCGGTAAAACTTTCAGACACTAAGAGTGTTTCCTAGGCTATTCCCGAAAAATCCCGAAATTCCCGAAAAAATGACACTTCCCGGGAACGGATCCCGCTCATTTTCAATGGGCATCGTGCCACAGTGCGCCTCTTCAATCGAGCCAAATTTCAACTTTCCCACATGAAAACTGGCGGCTCTAGAGTGTTTCCTAGCAAAGTCACAGAAGTTTCGTAAGTATACGTATTCTTGTGCCCGAAAAATGTCTGTCTGTCGGTCTGTCTGTCTGTGACTTTGCTAGGAAACACTCTAGAGCCGCCAGTTTTCATGTGGGAAAGTTGAAATTTGGCTCGATTGAAGAGACGCACCGTGGCACGATGCCTATTGAAAATGAGCGGGATCCGTTCCCGGGAAGTGTCATTTTTTCGGGAATTTCGGGATTTTTCGGGAATAGCCTAGTAATAGCCACTCTAAGTGTCTGAAAGTTTTACCGATCGGGACGAAACATGGTAGGGACGAAGCTCGTGACCCCCAAATACGACCTATTGAAAATGGACCGGATCCGAGAATTTTAAGACTCCCGTTCAGGGCCGTATTTTTTTTTAAAACGCCCCGACTTAAGGATTTGTTCCTCGGTAACGGTACATAGCGGGGAGATTCTGTTATTCTTGTACAAGATTCGTACCTTGTTAGATAGCTACTACACTAGGGAAGTTTTTAAAACAATTTGTACGCAAGTTGCCTTGACAATTTTGCGAAAATAACTTGTAAAAACTTTTAAATCTTATTTAAAAAAAATAGTTTGTGAAAGTTTTTCTTTGAAATTTTCACACGAGCGAAATACCTCAGGATATTTTTTAATCCAGAAGGAAGCATAGTATTGGACAAGTATTCCAGCAAAAAAAAAATCAAAAAGTTAAAGTAGATTTTTTGAAAATTACATTTCAAGACATCTGAAACCATTTTTTTAAGAAAAGTTAAAAATCGAAATATCTCAAAATCTATTGAGTTTTGTATAGTGCATGTTGGGGTTAATTTACTCCTTACCTCTTGTTTTATCAGATCACCAAAGGAATGTATCCAGTTACCAGTAACCCTGTATATGTAGGGGTTATTTTCAATATTCTCATTCAGTTCTTTTCTAACCGTGAATTTTTTTAAACTTGGTGTATGGCACGTTCTGTGTCATACAATTATGATTATCATTAGTGAAATTCCAGCCTGTTGATTCCGAGATAAAAGCAAAGGAAACAAAGCCATCCTTTTGATGAAGTATCCTCGAGTCGCAGCGCAGTTAGAGAGCCAAGCCAAGCCAAGCCAACTACAGCAGGACTCCCTCTATCCCGTTCCCGTTCCGCAGTCGTTTCTATCCTCATACATTTCCGCGGACAAGTTAAAAATTGCCGAGCATCGGTTCTTTGTTCCGATTTGAAATATGCTGCTTGTGCAAACGTCGCCGTCGTTCCTTTTTATGCTTTGTTAATATCCTGTATTATTGCGATGGATCCTTGAACCCGTAAAGCTTTGCTCCGGGATAAAGCAACGCGCTAGAATATAAAAAGCTTCCAGACTCCGAGAAACATCGATGCAATTTCCTGGAAAACTCAAATTATTCGCTCATAAATTTTACACTTTCTTCTGAATCTCTCATATTCGAATGAGGATTAATTCCAGCAGCGAGCCATTAAGATGATTAAAGGATATTCGATAAAAACATTAAATTTGCATAATATACAGCATCAAATCCACTGTAACTCGACTATTCATTTACACTTGGATAATTTCCAAAACGTGCCCAGAATCCGCTACTAAACATTGATAATATCATACTCATTCATTGCTGCTTGTAATCAACAGAGAAAGAGTCAAATAACAAAATACTACCTACCTACTTGATCTTTAATGCACGATAATATCACACTGAAGAATGGAATTACTTGGATCATTTTCTCGGTGCGGTACAAACACATGCACTCACTTGAAATGAAAAGAAAATGTAATTTCCAGTAGCGGGTAATAATAATAAAAGTAACCTCGATATTCACATTCAGAATGATCATAATAGCACCGAGTGGTGCACAAAAATTAATGTAGCAATCTGAAAAGTGCACGCCTCATAAACATAAAATTATATTCGTCTTGATAAGTCTCTAGTTTCGGACTTATTACCCTATTTATTGGCGCATTATGTTAGCCTTGTACCCAAACAAAGCTTCTGGTCCCGATGACGTACCAGATATCGTACTTAAAAATTGCGCGACTGAAAAAACTGTTTGGTTCCTTAACGTTCTTCCACCACATCAACTCTTCTTCCTTGTTCCGGTTTCGAAATTGAACTTTTCCCTGAAAAAGAGCCTGACACAGAGATTGCGCCACTATGTCAATTCTGTACTAGCGTCATACAGTTCTATCCCTAACTAGCTAATAGTCGTATTTTCAGGAGTGTAGCTTGGTGAGTGTTCGATTGACTGACAGCATTTTAAACAACAAAATGTTGGAGTTTCCAGAAAAATTAATGATTTGGAAAAAACGGGCCATCAAATAACTTCATTTAAAGGGTTTAACGCCAAAACAAATCCAGGAGGAAATGGATAACGCACTCGGAGAGTGTGGTGAAGAAGATCTGTGGAAGTGACAACTCTTGAAAAGGCCCATCAAATCATGCGGTAAAACAGAAACAGCAGATCAACGTTGTCTTTGACAGCAGAGGTTGCAAAAAAGTACGTGTGGGAAATATTTTAAATATTTTAAGGTTTAGAAAGGTCTGTGAGAGATGGATGGGCGTTTGCTGACACTTGGCCAAATGTTGAAACAAAAAATGGTTGCAAGTGGTGCTTGGCCCATAAAAATACAAATTAGTTTTTGAGACCTTTTATAACTATGGATCCACCACTGCACTCCTGAAACCAAATTAAAGTGAATATGGTGGATTACACCAGATGAACCTTCTCCATAAAGGCTCTGTGTTTTCCAAAAAAGTGTGTTCTGGGATGCAAAAGGAATAATTTTTATTGATTATCTGGAAATAGGTAGAAGCATTCCTGCTGCGATGAAATAAAGAAAAAATTACCTCATCTGGCTAAGAAAAAATCTTTTTTCACCATGACAATGCTGCAGTACATTCGTCAATTGTTGCTATGGCGAAAACTCACGAATTAAAGTTTAAGCTGCTTTCTCATCCACCTTATTTAGCACCCAGTGACTATACTATGTACCTATTTGCCAACCTAAAAAATACCTTGGCGGGAAAATAGTTTTCATGTGTGTGAATTGCCAAAATATTATGTTTATTTCACTTTTGAGCTAGCTGGCTGCTAAATAGCGTTCTTTACCTCCCCTAAATTTTCTCGGGGTGGAATTGAATGTTATACGGGTCTTTTCAGCGGATCCTCGTACATAATAAAAAATTATGAAAAATGCAAAAAATAAAAACTTATCCCTACATAGGAACGTATAGTTTTTTGACGTCACCAGTAATTTTCTTTTGCCATAAAAATCGTTCTTTGGAGCAAACTAATAAAAAAATACTAGGGAGCAACCTGATTGAGTTTACCATGCAAGCTCAGGTTCGCTGCAGAAGGATGATTGGTTAGACGGATCGCACACGTGTCCGCTAGATCAGGCACAAGAACTAAAAAGGAACCGACAAGAACACAATAGATGAAGCGATACGCGAAAAGATAAACAGATCAGACGCGGTTCCAATATTTGCAGTAGATTCTGCATTAGGGCACTTGGACGTGACGTGAATCCTGTGGCATTGCGAACCTGGACCTCGGCCCTGTGCCCTGCTTGCTCGAATAAGCGACGTCTATTCATATAAGAGCATAGATGAATCACATAATTGCGATGAAAACAACTACATATTATAGTGAAAAATTATTGAAAACTAATTCGAAAAAATCAATAATCGTAAATATATTGTTACTGTCTTACATTTTATTAATTCACAAATTAAAAGTCTTACAAAATTTCTTATTCTTTAACACAACCATAACCTATTACAATAATAATCTTCAAATCTAAATAATCAGCTGTTCTCTTGTTTACGCACAGATACCAGTAACACACCAACTATACTCTTTCACTTCACTTGTCACAATGACTTCCTTATTCTTTACTCTATGGTACTTCAGTTTTAATCCACTTTCAAACTACAACTGACTGCCTCTATATGATGGCCGTGGAGTCTAGAAATTTCTGATAGTTTCACGGACGACTCCAGATGCAGGTAGAATGATCTGTCACGTCACTCGTCATGACATGAATGTGACATTGTCATCATCAAGGAGGTATTTCGCACAAAATTTCAAGATATTTTTACATTATTCTAAAAAAAGCAATTTTATGAACAGGGGCGTACTAGTAACTAATAAGAATCCTTATGTTTTTTTTTGATCATCACTTATAGGAATTTGAAAACCAATAGTAATATGCGTGGTATTAAACTGTTCATGACAACTAAACAAATCGTCTTACTCGTCTGACGAGCCTTTCATGTGAATAGTCCTAGGTCGTTCGATTCTGTGATTAGTGTCTTATTCCGCGCGTCCCGGCAAACTAAACACGCACGGATTCCTTAACGGCCGTCCATATTGCGAACGCGCGTAATCCGATATTTGACCAGATTGAGTTACGAAGCCGGCGCAAAGTTCTATCTACAATACGAAACGGACACCGAATAAACGAAAAATGTCATTGGACCCCAGGCAGGGCATTCAATTAGATTAAAACCAGCAGAGTCTGTGTCATATTGGCCGACTAGGAATTCGTTACTTCGTCCTCTGCCCTCTTTAATAGGAAACTCGATAAAATACTTAACGTGAAATAAGACAAGTCTCTATCTCAATAAATGGCTCACCAATTAAGAGGGAGACCGGGAGACGTAGGTATTTTGATACGAAGCCCTGGAAATGCAATTAGATCCAAGCTCTCGATAAATATTAAGCGATGCAGATCAAATATATGGGTCGTGCCATGACGTCATCTTATTTACAAAAATCACCTAAAATACGTGCGATGATACTATTTGAGGTGGTAAGCCCGAGCGATGTAGTCTGATTAATTCCGATCGAACAAAGGGGAAAATGTATCAGTTTTCTCAAAAATGTCGAGGAAACGGTATCAGAAGAACCGGTCAGCTGGTTGCTGGTAAATATTTCTGCTAATTATATATACGCATCATGCACGGTAATAAAATATCATGCATCATTTCCGAGAATGCGAATACTACTATAATTATTATTTTGAATATAAAACGTGTGCTCGAGGTCTATAAAGCACAGCAGTAACACAACTATTGAATTAGGATGCACTGCATTATCTCCAACAGTCAAATAAAATTTTATTAGCATGTGCGGAATGACGATGGCGAGCTTTTGTAATAAATTTAAAGGAAAAAAACCAAACTTTCCACGTATGACATACGAAGCGTGTAAAATTGGTTTGAAATATAAGTACCATTGACGACTCAGCCAGACCGATATCTTTGTCACCCTTCGAATGCCATTATAATGCCCGACCCCAGTCGAACGGTCAGCAGATCTACAAGGAATAATAAACGGGGGACCAAACACTCGAGCCGCCGATTCAATTTCCCTTTCTGATAGATCTTTATATAATGTGAAATTGATATGACACATACCAAAAATTCCCTCTCTATAATTTGATTTAAGGATGTCCTGGAAACTATTCAAATCTTTATGGTTTTTTTTTCATTGCCTCAAATGTTCTCAGAGGAAAACATCAGCTAATTTCACATTGCCACGAAATTCACTCTTTTGAAGCAAAAATCGGGGTAAGAAAAAATATAAATACTTACTTTTCTTTGACTTCCAGCAGTGCACTGCAGATTTTTGAAAAATTAAAAAACCATAAACCAAACGAAGAAAATTTTTAAGAATTTTTTTGATTAATTTTTGATTTTTTTTTTTAAGCCGAATGACATGAGAGCGGCCATAAAAAAACACAAGTTGATAATGAAAATTCTGGATTCTAGTTGGTTTTTAAAATGTCTGAAATGTCAAATGACAACCTATGTGAACCTATATTGCCCATATTGGGAGATAATCACTTTATATAACATCAAGAATCTACTTGTATTTATCTCTACAACACTGGTTCCGTTTTTTGATTGCCCGGAAGCATTTTTTCACAAAATCCTCGAAGATTAAAATTATCTGGTACTTATCATCATTATTACGGCGAGCAGGTGTCCAGAACAGTCCAGATATACCTAGTAGCGCCATGCGCAGAGAATGATGAACAATTCTCGAACAGTCTAGTCACCACTTTGATGGCATCATTCTTATCGCCGCCCGCTCTCGCCGAGAGCGTTTCTCGGAATCCATCAAGCGCCTGTCGTCAGTAAACAAACTTTCCCGTCTCAGCATTATGGTGAATTATCCTTACCACCGTGCTCGCTACAATATACAAAGAAACAAAAAAGTTGTAATAGTGACAATTGTTGAGGGAAACTTTAGAGAAGTTGTTTACGCAGAACAAACTTTCCTATCCAGATGTTACATAAATGGCCGTAATAATTATGAAGAGATTATCTAAAGACATACTTAACCTAACATAATACACATCATCTATCTACAACAGAGAGTGTATTAGGTACCTACGAAAGACGAAATCAACCCACCTACTTATATGGGGGAGATGTCATTAATTTTACACACTAAGCTGATTCCTTTGTGCGAGACAAGAAATATGAAAAAGTAATTCGTCAAAGTAAAACCAAATAAAACTTCATTCCATTAAAGACCGGTAACGGAACTTTGGGATCTTTAATAAAAGAGTACGAGGGTGGTTTGATAAGTCCGTGACTTTTAAAGGAAAACATTGTTTTTTGGGCAAAAAATCATTTTATTTTTTTACATAATCTCCTTTCAGGTCGATACATTTAGTCCAACGTGTTTCTAACTTTTTTATTCCTTCTAAATAATAAGATCCGTCAAGGCCCCAAAATAAGCGTTTGTTTCCGTGATGACCTCTTCATTCGACCCAAATCTTTTGCCAGCCAGCCCTTTTTTCAGGTTTGGAAACAAGAAATAGTCGGAGGGAGCTAAATCCGGAGAATACGGTGGATGTTGTAGCAGTTCGTAGCCCAGTTGGTGAAATTTTGCCATAGTGACTGCACACGTGTGCACTCGTGCATTGTCCTGATGAAACAACACTTTTTTTCTTCTTTAAATGCGGTCGTTTCTGCTTCAAAACAGTGTCAAATGTATCCAGCAGCTCTGAGTAGTATTTGCCATTGATGGTTTTACCCTTTTCAAGGTAATCGATATGAATTACTCCGCGCGAATCCCAGAAAACTGTAGCCATGACTTTGTTAGCAGAAAGACCCATCTTAGCCTTCTTCGGTGCACGTTCACCTTTAACAACCCATTGCTTCGATTGTTGCTTTGTCTCTGGTGTGGCGTGATGGATCCACGTCTCATCCACGGTAACAAAACGGCGCAAAAACTCTTTTGGATTGCGTTTGTACATCTCCAAACACTCCTTTGAACTTTTCACACGGTTAAATTTATGGTCGATCGTGAGCAATCGCGGCACCCATCGCGCGGACAGCTTTCTTATGTCCAAATATTCGTGCAAAATGTGGTGCACCCGTTCAGTTGAGATGCCTACAGCCTCAGCCAACTCACGCAATTTTAATCTTCGATCATCCAATATCATTTCATGGATTTTGTCAACGATTTCTGGCGTAACGACGTCTTTTGGACGACTTGAACGTTCGGCATCACTTGTACTGGTGCGGCCACAGCGGAACTCAGTAAACCACTTTTTAACCATTGAAATTGATGGTGCAGAGTCCCCATAGTATTTATCAAGCCTCTGCTTGGTTTCGTTGACGGTTTTTTTGCGCAAAAAGTAATGCTTTATCAGCACACGAAATTCACTTTTTTCCATTTTTGTGGACATTGACGACGTTGGCTGCTTTAAATGGCTGTCAAACATAACCTAAACGTCACAGCTTGCTCAAAATTGTACAGTAGTCCACCGACAGATGGCACTTCACGGGAGCGGAGTTGCTTTACAGTTACTGCGCGGGAAATTCCAAAAGTCACGGACTTATCAAACGACCCTCGTATTATACCCTGCTTGTATATATAGAGTCGCATCAGTTCATTACATCAGGCATTATTTAGTATTCATTCTTCCCGAGCTTCTATTTACATTTAAGGTTTCCATCTGTCTCTTTTTCCCTTATTTGCTAAAATATTACTGACGACAAGGGCGTTTGACGGCTACCGCTAAAGGTAGTCTGGGATTCTGAAAATACGGAAAAAATGAAAAATCAAGGCAGAGAATTTAATTTTCTCATCACTTTTAATTCAATTAAACCAGAGAAATGTGTCTGGATTTTTTTTTTTTTCACAAACCTGAGAGCTATCATTGTATATAATACCATCCTAAATGAGCTCACAGACTGCCTGAACCTTGAAACAATTCTACGCGATAATTTATACGTACGCTACTGATGCGTGTATCTTGAAGGAATGGAAAACTGACGATGGGGGATAACCTCCAGGGATTAAATTTCACATTCGGATTGACAGCAATAACATTTTTTCTGAAAGAATCATCCTTTATATCGAAATACCTTTGATGTTCGTATATTAACAATACGGAAGTAAAAGCGTGTGCAACTCTGTCATTTCCACTACGGTATATTCATACTCTCAAAATCCCGCGGGTACCCCTTCCCCTTTTTACGTCAACGCACCAGCAATCCTGAATTTTGTCTTCATTCCTCTCGTTCCATAATTTGATTGTAAATACTGCAGTTACAAATCAAATTATGCGCAATATTCATAAGAAATTTATTTATATAAGATTTCGTCAGATTGCGACCTGTAAAAAGGGACTTAATCAAGGATCAAGGTATGTTCCCTACATTTGTCTATTTTTTGCAGCTTATATAATGCATCTGTGCATCATATACAGAGCCGGCAAGGCTTAGACTAGATAAAGTTGACGATGATAGATCAAGCAGTGCTTCTGTGATGTTCACGGAAGTAGATATTTGTTCAGGCACATCGCTCCGAGCTGATTCCGACTATTGTTTGCACTATTCAGACGCGCCAGTTGCAAATATTGAAACAGTAATTCAGGATGCTTAATTGAAATTAATGCTGCATTAGTAATGTAGATTGATAGCGGGTAATCACAGCCCGGTACTGCGGTGTGTGTGCTTTCGTCAATGTAATTGACACTCTAGCCCGACGGCCAAAGGGCCGCAGGCATAACCCTGCACTGCACAGTCAAATCCTCTTTTAGTTAAATGCCCGGTTAATATTACATGGAGGCATCCTCTAATTTTACCATCCATGAATATAAAGTAAAATAATATAAAGGTAACAAAATTATGACACTTTCTCTTTAGTTCTACAGTCAATTTGATTGAAAGCTCTATATTTACATTTATACGTTACATTTAAGTTGCCATCATAGCTTAAAAAATACCAATTAGAGCAAGTTGAAATTGTTTGATATCTCCAAGATCTCAGAAAACTGCAAAAAATACTGAAATCTGTGAATGATTTTTCAAAGACAGACACCAACAATTTGATCAGTGAAAGTTTTGTCTCGAGAAATTAATCAAATGAAAGTTTATAATTATTCTTGCAGACGAATACGTTCGTGTAAGTCGGGTGTGTATTTTTCCCTGCTTCGTCCCATCTTTCCAGAGAGCCAACCCAAGGCCCAAGCAAGAATTCACCGTGAAACGCCGTACGAGCAAGTAGAGTCGAGTGACAAGCACTACGCTTTTTACTATTACACGAAAAAGAGAATTGTTCTCGGAAGTCGCCGCAACGCGTTTAAATTTAATAAGCAGTCCTGAAGAATTGCTCTTCAATTAAATACTTGTGCAGTGCAGCATCTGGATAAATCTGTAACGTAAAAATAAAACGTTCGCCATGCTCCTGTTATCCTAATTTATCATATTTATAATTAAAACCTCACCCAATCATTAAGAGACGCTGCGCGTATTATACGCACCAATTATTACAATTTTTAATCGCCTACACGCAAGCCGGTCATTGAGATCGCACACAGAGGAAGGGAGTAAAATAAGAAAAAGGGGCAGGATTTAAAATGAATACGAAAAACAGAAAAACTCCAAAATGTTTTAACAAAACTGAGACTTATGCTTATTGATGAAGGAAACTATGAATACTTACAATGATGGGATCTGCTTGAAATCACGATTCGTACGTTATTGACTGATCTTTATAGACGATTATGATTATGATAGTAACATACTCAAGCTCGATATAATTACGCTATACTAATTGCACATAAAATCAAATGCTATTAAGAAGAACCTCTCATTTGCGTACTTATAATTATTGCGAACGATAATTACCTACTGAAGACTGAAGTATTATATGACCATAGATAGAACTGTCATAGGTACATTTAGATAACTCGAGAATTAACTTTAGATTGATTTCTAAATAAAAAATACACGAACATCGTCTACACGGTGATAATTTGTAATGCAATTTAAATGATGTAAAACAAAATGCTAATTCGACAATGCATGTGTTGTCAAATACATAATAAATTTTTGATTTCAACGGAGCTGAAGATATTACAAACAATATCTACAGTATTAAAGATATCTTGCAAGATTGATGTATTAAGAAACAATAGATCTATTCCCGTTTCATCTCTCGCGACTTTGAAATATGTTAAGCTATTTGACAACTGACGCACATATTAATCAGATATGAAGCAATGAGGCAAGGCAACAGTAATGACATATTCAAATTGCTAAAATTTTGTCTACATACATCATTGAACAGATTATAAATCTCTAGAAATTTACGTTTACAAGCGCCAACAGGAGGGGTAAAACGCAATGTATTGTGCAAGTACACATTTGTTCGAATCCGACCAATTGCGTTTTGATTCACACAAATCGTTCCCATAAATTCCCGCGATGGACTCTGATATCTCGCTGTATATGTAAATAAAAGTCGACCGTTCGGCGTATGAAACCGATGAAAATTAACTTACAATATACCAGTAATGTTTTATGCAGTTATTTTTGTTTTTCTTTGATTTGGCATCCCGAGTACACGTTGCAATACAAACAGATGCAGCTGTGATAACGAAAAATCGCAGCTATTTACACACTTTTGCATTCTCTATTGCCGTTTGTAAATTGAGCTGAAATAAATATGGTATTCAAATCATTTTTTAAATGTCTGGTCTCTACCAATAATTGATTCATACCAAAACCACCCTCAAATGCATGATTGAATTCTCACCCTCACAAATTTCATTACTGTAACTCACTTCAACAGAAGCAGATTTAATGTAATATCTACGATTGAATTATTGGTGCATGTGTAAAAATTGATGAAAATTGTAGACAGACGAAAAGACACGTTGTTACGTGCAAAAATTTGAATTTAACAGTATATGCATATTTCTCGCAATTAATTATTCTAAAGCTACAGAATATTTACCTATAGTTATTCCAAATATTAATTATAAGAATCAAAAAATAGGATAAAAAAAAAAGAACAGCTTTTTTGACATAACAGTACAGGGTGTCCCAGTTTATAGTAACGTAATTTCAGCATTCGATTGAAAAATTCATTTTAAAGAAGAAAGTTTTATATGTACAACATCAAAAGGCCTTAGTGCTCGAGATACTGGTGGGTGAGTTTTCTGAAGGAAAATAATTTTTTTTAATATCTCAAAATTGGCTCAATGGAATTTCTCAAAATTTTTCACAGTGGCTGCGTTAATTGAAGTACCTACATGATTTGATACTCCTAACAAAATATTTTAATCCAGTGGCAGAGATCTGGGTGTGTTCTTACCTTTTTTATTGAATAATTTCTACACCACTGACTTTAATGCAAATTTGTTATTTATGGCAGATACCGGTTTTGTTTAAAGGAAAAAAATCATGTTACGTTTTCATTGTAGGGCGCACCGTTTCCGAGATATGGCACAATGTACGAACCCGTAGAGGGTAAAATAAATCATGAAAATCAATGCTAATGAGTTTTTGCTTTGCGGAAATCAATATTTTCTGCGATCGTTATTGAAGCGTGTTGCATTACATAAAACTTGCATGGGTTCTTACATTGCGGAATTTCTTCAAAACAGTGCGTCCTATAACAAAAACATTATATGACTTTTTCCTCTAAATAACAGGAGGTATCTACCAAAAATATTAAATCGCCATTAAAGTCAGTGGCGTAGAAATTATTTAATAAAGAAGGTACCAATACAACCAGATCTCCGCCGCTGTATTGAATAATGCTTTTTTGGGAGGATCAAACCATGTATCTACTTCAATTAACGCAGCTAGTGTATAAAATTTCGAGAAATTTCATTGGGTCAATTTTGAGATACTAAAAAAATTTATTTTCTTTCAGAAAACTCAACACCCACCAGTATCTAGAGAACTAAGAACTTTTCGATGCATGCTGTATAAAACTTTCTTCCTTAACATGACTTTTTATATAGAATGCTGAAGTTACTGTACTATAAACTGGGACACCCTGTATAGTGTATAGGTTAGAGCGGGATTAAATAGCAAAACTCCCAAATCTCCAGAAAACTTCGATCTCTCCCAGCTATCCAAGACAATGTTAAAAATTATCAACTTCGAACTGCTACACTATCTGGAGAGGGCGGGAGTTCTGAGTAATCGTCATTTGAATTTCGCTATGAATTGATCAACAACCGATCATCTTGATACGCACTTAGAACATTTCTGGTCTTAGATCATTGAGAGATTTGGGGTGGCACAAGCAGTGGTCTTGTATTCAGAGCATATTGCTGAATTACCCGTGGTGGTTGAAGCATCAAAGGATTCCACGGCCACAGTACTGAGGGTGTTTTCTCATCTGTCCTCAATGACACTCTGAATCCACCTTCCCTCAAGCTTTTGGGTCAGCTAGGATTCGTGTCAGAAGATACAGGTGCATATTTCCTAGAAGACGCAAATTTATGAACGGTACTCGCCAAATTTTTACCGAATTCTTAACCGATCCAAACCTTGTTTTATAACCTGGAAACCTGGCCACTTTTTTCATTATCTGTAAGGTCCGGCTTTCCCGTGTGGGGCTTGTGTGTTACCCCCATCGGGCGCGTCCCCAGGTGGTGGATAGGGGAAGGCCTTTCCCGACAGGGTAAGGTACCGGAAACGGCGCGAACCAACAACACACGAAGAAAAAATAATGGCGGAACAGAAACGACAGGAAGAAGTACCCCAGGAGGGTAGAACCACTGGTTCAGAATCCCTCCCTGGCCTAGTGCCAGGCTGCCCCTCGGATTCTGGGGAGGGCAATGTAACGCCAGGAACTGCCATGGAGGATGACAAATCTGACCATGGCAGTGAATCATCAGTGGGGACAACAGGGACCGCTGATACAATATCTGCAGGGATTGGAAACATAGGACTGCAGATATCAACAATAAAAGAAAAAAGACTTTCGGGGGCCCAGAAAAGGAAACTCCGAAAGGAACAAAAAATTGCTGCTGGCACATGAACTGAAAAACGTCCAACCAACAGCAAAGCAACAAAAGAGAAGGAACCGAAGAGTGGAAAAAGATCTCGGGACGACTCGAAAACTCCACCCCAAGCCCCAAAGAGAGCGAAGGGTAATAATAGTCAAACACTGTCTGGCAAGGGACCCAGCAAGGCAACGGAAACGAAACCTAAAGGGAGCTACAGCGAGGCAGTGTCTGGACTAAGGATGGCGGTGATAGACAGACGCCATCCTGAATTTACTCTGGATCAGGGAAAGACAGAACTGATCCAGAAGAAACTAGTCGAAGCAATGGACAGCACACCCTCGGGGAGCAAAAGTCCATTGCAATTCGAAAAAGTATCGTTTAGCGGAGGAGTCCTATGGATGCACTGCGCAAACGAACATACAAAAACCTGGCTTGTGGGGGTGATTGGGACACTGGGCGGACTTTGGGAAGGGATGGCCCTGACAACAGTCGAGGCCAAGGACCTACCAAAGAGGCCGAGAGTTCTAGTCTACATCCCGGGACCAGAAGAAGAGGATGGGCCAGTAAGGACACGTCTAGAGAGGCAGAATCCAGGTCTGAACGTGGGTAGCTGGCTACAACTCAGCAAGAAAAAAGAGAAGGAGGGAGTAATCCGGGCCTTTTCAATAGACGAGGGGTCATTCAAGACCCTCGAGAGATCCCGGTTTCGAGCGTACTACAGACTCGGAAGGGTGACTTTCCGAGTGTTGAAAGGACTCGATGGCGGGCAAAATCAGGGTCCTTCAAGCGAACCTCCAGCACAGTAAGGCGGCATCAGCTGCCCTTACTGTGTCAATGAGGGAATTTGACGTGGCCCTCATACAAGAACCTTGGATCAACAAAGGTAAGGTAATGGGACTAGGGGGGGTGGGAGAACTAATTTACAGTAGATCCCATGAAACCCCTAGAACCTGCATACTAGTCAAAAAAGGACTTAAAATACTTCCGTTAACTAACCTTTCTTCTAGGGATTTGACGGTAGCAAAAATCAGGACAGTCAGCGGGAATATGTCGAGGGAGATAATTCTCGGATCAGCATATTTCCCATATGACGCCCTGGAACTACCACCACCCAAAGAGGTAGAAAAACTGGTGAGAGACTGCGGGGGAAAAGGACCACAGCTGATCATCGGGTGCGACACCAACGCGCACCATACAACTTGGGGAAGCACAAACACCAACGAAAGAGGTGAGTCACTACTACAATTTATAATGACTAACAATCTAGACATATTAAATGTAGGAAATAAACCTACTTTTGTCAACTCAAGACGAAAGGAGGTCATAGACATAACTATAGCTACACCATACGTAGGAAGCTATGTCAAAAACTGGCATGTATCTGATGAGGTTAGTTGCTCGGATCACAGACACATAAACTTTACAATAAATGGAAACAAAACCATACAAGAAATTTATCGCAACCCTCGGAAAACTAACTGGGAGTCTTATAAGACAGACCTGGAGCACGGTTTAAAACAGACGAGAAATACGATAAAAAACACAATAGACCTAGAAGTGGTAGCAGGACAAGTGCAGGATGCAATCACTTCGGCCTATAACAACAACTGTCCCCTTGTCAGCAGGGACTCCAACAGGAATGTGCCCTGGTGGAACAGAAACCTAGCTGCACAAAGAGGACAAGTTAGGAAATACTTCAATAAAGCGAAGGAAACAAATAAGTGGGAGATATACAGAAAGGCTCTCACAGAATACAACAAAGCACTGAGGAAAGCAAAGAGAGATTCATGGAGAAAGCATTGTGAGGACATAGAAGGAACTCAAGAATATGCTAGACTCCATAAAATACTCTCAAAGCAACCCCAGAGCTCCATACACACTCTGAAAACAGAGAGTGGCAAATATACGGAAACGGGAAAGGACACAATGAGAGAATTACTCAGAGTCCATTTTCCAGGTTCTAGAGTCACCGATCTATCTCCACAAGACTGCCTAAATGCAGAACTGGGAACCCCAAAGAGGACGAACAGGGACAGCTGGCAGGTTGCGAAATCGGTGATAAACGAGAACAAAATCAAATGGGCAATCAACTCCTTTGAACCCTATAAATCGCCGGGTATAGATGGCATCTACCCAATAATGTTGCAGAAAGGACCACATCTTCTGACACAGAGGCTAAGTATGATCCTCAGGGGCAGTCTTGCACTGGGGCACATACCCAAAGCCTGGACCTTAATTAGAGTAATTTATATACCTAAACCTGGGAAAACAGGACAGGAAGGGGCAAAATCTCTAAGACCCATAAGTCTCATGTCTTTTTTGCTGAAGACTTTAGAAAAACTGCTCGATAGGCATATAAGGGATGATGTCCTGGCAAACAGACCATTTCATCAAGACCAACATGCATATAGAACAGGAAAATCAACGGAATCAGCTTTACACCACCTGGTAGAAAAGGCAGAATACGCAATAAAACACAAGGAAGTACTATTATGTGCTTTCTTGGACATAGAAGGTGCGTTCGACAACACCTCCCTAGAATCAATCTCCAATGCATTGAGGAACAGAGGAATCAATGCAACAATATGCAGGTGGATAGACTTCATGTTGAAAAGCAGATTGGTATGCACATCCCTATTTGGGGAGACTGTGGTGGCTCAGGTAGCAAGGGGGTGTCCACAAGGAGGCGTACTGTCTCCCTTGATATGGAACCTTGTTATGGACGAGCTAATGAAACGTCTGGACCAAGAGGGAATCAAGAGCATAGGATATGCTGATGACCTTGTCATATTAATTCAAGGCAAATTTAACGACACAATAAGGCCCTGTATGCAAAGGGCTTTAAATGTTGTAACCAAATGGACAAACGAAGAGGGACTGAACATAAGTCCCTCCAAATCAACCATCATAGCGTTTACTAATCGAAGGAAACTGGTGGGCCTAGGACCACTAAAACTTCGAGGCAGGAACGTACAAATATCGGGAGAGGTGAAATATCTTGGGGTAATCTTAGACTCAAAACTCACCTGGAACCAACAGATAGACAGGATTAAAAGAAGAGCGGAGACCACATTCATGATGGTCAGACGAACTTATGGGAAAACATGGGGATTAAAACCACATATGGTGTACTGGGCGTACACCAGAGTGATTAGACCAATGTTGTTGTATGCATCTCTGGTATGGTGGACAAAGATGCAACAAAATACCGCGATAAACAAGCTCAGCAAGGTGCAAAGACTCGCATGCCTTGGAATAACGGGGGCAATGAAAACTACTTCAACTGCAGCAATGGAAGTCCTCCTAGACCTCCCACCACTTCATCTAATGATAATGGGAGAGGCAAGACTGGCACGACTAAGGCTGCAAGAAGAACCAAGGGGCAAATATGCGGAACTTGGACACAATAGAATCAAAAACTATGTGGAAGTGGACCTGCTAGATGCAAACACAGACCACATGACTCCAAAATTCAAATTCCACAAGAGCTTTGAGGTGAGCATCAAAGATCGAGAGGAATGGAATGAGCCCACAGACAGCAACAGGCTAGTCGGAACAACCTGGTACATTGACGGGTCAAAGACCGACCAAGGAACTGGAGCTGGTATATACAATGAGTTGGACAATACTCAACACACCATATCTCTCGGGCAGTGGGCAACTGTATTTCAATCGGAAATATACGCTATGCTACACTGCGCGAGCATAAACAATAAGAGGGCCTACAAAAATAGACGGATCAATATATTAACAGATAGTCAGGCGGTTCTGAGGGCTATAGAAAGCCCCAAGATAACGTCCAGACTACTGTGGGAATGCCGTGAGAATCTCGAAACCCTGGCAGAACGCAATAAGGTAACCTTGATGTGGGTGCCAGGACATAGAGGAATCACAGGCAATGAAAAAGCCGACGAGCTAGCAAGAAGAGGATC
Organism: Malachius bipustulatus; assembly: GCA_910589415.1. Classification (NCBI taxonomy): domain Eukaryota; kingdom Metazoa; phylum Arthropoda; class Insecta; order Coleoptera; family Melyridae; genus Malachius; species Malachius bipustulatus. The sequence goes on along the minus strand of OU342639.1, from coordinate 31,368,576 downwards.
CTCGACTAAATACATTGGCCCAGAACCTGCCCTGGGAGTACCAAAAAGTACAGCACGGGGTCAGGTTAATATATGGGTCAAAGAAAAACACAAAATATATTGGGACAAAAGGACCAAACACCAACATGGGAAAGCCTTTATCAAAGGACCCATAAAAAAGACAACTGAAGAACTACTATTACTTAGCAGGAATCAGTTACGCATTACAGTGGGATTACTAACGGGACATATTGCCCTAAAAGAACACTTAAATAAAATAGGACTGTTCAATGGAGACCTAAGTTGCCGAGAATGCAATAGGGCCCAGGAGACAGCAAAACATGTACTGTGTGAATGCGAGGCTCTGGACCGCAGAAGACAGGAGATATACGGACAACAAAAAATGCGTCCGGAAGAATATGAAACTCATTCAGTAACGGGGCTGCACAAGTTAGTTCAGGGAACCAGACTGATGGAATGGGTGTCATGAAGCAAAAGGGGGTGCACAATAAGCCCATGAGGCTGAGGTGCTTCCGGTGACCAAGACGGCCCTCGAAAGGAGGGGCTTTTAGTGGGTGGGACTCCCACATAACCCAATGCATGGGTATCCATAATGGATTTACCCTCCTTTTTCAAAAAAAAAAAAAAAAAAAGGTCCGGCTTTGTCGTCCGTCAATTGAATATTTCTTCTTGGTATGGTAATTAATCAGCTCCAAAATTGGTGGGTAATCTTTGTCTCAACTATGTTGCTACTATCAGGGCGGCTGCTCTTCGGAATTTGCAACACTTACGTATATTTTGCGTAGAAGTTAATTTGCTCGTTCCTCTTGGTAATCCAAAAGTAGTGTATAGCATCCTTATATCAAGAGTGTAATTCCTTCGGATATGTTTCCTCGACAGAATTGGGTATAAAATGTGTCAATGAGCTTATAAACCTCTATAGAATTTTAAAGGGTCCGTTAAAAGAAGAATGAAATTGTTGTTAGATTATTAAGACCTGAATTAGAATACCTCTGACGTACGTAAATATCAAGGCGATTAGAGCAATAATAATTTCGATTACAGTTTTAATGAAACTCTTAGGGGCAATAACCAATTAAAGCGTGACATTTGATTACTCGCTCAGTCACCGTATTGTGATTAGTTGTAAAAAGCGAGCAATAGAGTCGTAATGGAATCAATTTAAGGCGATAAAACGTTGTAACTGGAGACTGGTCGTTGATTTGATTTAAGAGAAAATTTAATTGCGTGCATTACTTTAACTGCTTTCGATATATGGATCGTAACGTTGATCAGTTCGGCTACATTTAATAAACAGGACAGGTTATGATGAATATTGCTTGTTATGGTCACGAACTCTTGATCTACAGTTGTTGTAGCTGAGTACGTTTATTGATGGCAATGACTAATTTTTACCTTACGGAGGTCCACGGCGAGCGAGAGAAGATGAGAAGAATATTCCAGTGGCGCGTGCCAATTCAGTTAATTGCTTTCACTTTCAGATAATAATTCTGAAATATACAGGGTGATCAGTAACTCGCGCACTCCGAATACAGGGCGATATAGAGCCCATTAAAATTTAGGATATTCTGCAAAAAAAAATGAATCCAACGGTTGGTTTCCAAGTTACAGAGTTTCCCTCATCCGAGTTTAAAGGTAATTTTTTCAATAACCGTGATAAAAATTAATGAAAAATTCAGGTTACTGTAATGTCTGGAAAGGACACCGTATAACTCATCATTTTTTTTTCCACAAAACCTCTTAACAGAGAAATTGAGAATGTTGGAAATTGATACCATACCTAAATCTGAACGAAATTTGAAGTTTGGCAACCGCCTAAACTGGACTTAGAATATAAAATATTCAAATGCCTTCGTTGCTAGGGAAATGAAAATAATAACAATACCATCCAACCCGAACTTATTCACATGTTCAGTGCAGTGTTGCCACCTTTTTTTTTACAAAAATGGTCATATCTTTGGAACAAAAGAACTTACAACACTGCAGTAAGAAAATTTACCACTCTTAAAAAGTGAAGTTTACCGCAGGCATGCTCCGAGTGCGCGAGATACTGTTCAGCCTGTATATTCGGGTCACACATAAAAAAAAATGATTGTAATGATTGTAATTGAAAAACTTGTAAATTTTGATGTAAAATGATCTAATTTTGAGTTTTACTGAATTTTTGATTTACCCTTCAAAAATAGCTATCCCAGTCAAGTAATTCTCAAATTTTAGATATACAGGGTCTTTTAACTTAAGGATCTTAAAACTATTATAGACATGAAAAAATTTAACTTTAACCGGGAATCTACTGAATCTCGGGCCGAAGGCCCGGAGTATTGAGGGCCTAAGGCCCGACGTCGCCGGCAGGCGAAGGTCTCGAAAGAGACCATGTTACTTATTAAAATAATGATCGAGTACCTGATGCATACTTTACGATTCAAAGACCCGAAATCACTGAAAATTTGACTAACGACTGAAATATCTGGCGAGGAACAACAATAGTAAAAAACAAAATTGATTAGATTTAGAACCGTCACATCACTGTCATCTGGGTTCAGGTTTTTGTGAAGTCCATGAATCGGGTAGGTACTTAACGATGACAGCAGAATTAATCAAAACACACGATACGCGTACCGTAAGTAACGTATTGCTTTCACAAGAGCTTTAATAATGTCTTGTCACAATACGTCACGCTTTAGTGATTTTCAAGCTGAATTATATTAGAGAATCGAAAGGTCAGTACGAAATGACCCCTACGGAATGGAGACCGATATATGAAGTCTATTACCTTCCGTTCTGTATGGTACCTACCTATGTATATTATATTTTAATCCATTAGCGTGCCCAGCAAGCTCTACTTGACTCTATTACTTTTTAAATAAAAATTGAAAAAATTGAACTGAGCTTTAATTCAAAGAAAGGTTAATTATTTGTAATTTAGTAAAAGCTATTTTTGAAACTCCTTATGCTACTTTTTAATTCTGGTATGCAGAGATATAAAATTTTAGATGAAAAATTGATACCCTTTCGTGCACCCCGCGTAGGAACGCCAATGAAGCGGGTACGTACCGCTGCGTCTAGTTCGTTAGGCGATATCCGATGTGTGCCTTGATTTATCACATAAATAATGACTAATGTCGTTTTTGAGAAATAGTAACTGGTTATACGTGATGCGTTTACATTGTGTAAAGAACGTAGTTATGTCATTACTTCTTTATAAATATTGTCACCATTAATCAGTCTCCAAGGATAATAGAGGCTGAATTGAATGTGTCGGTATACCTATTTTGATAGCGGAAAGAGGAGGGAAGGTCTTAGGTTATATAGTGTTAGTGTTGGTAGGGCTAGGACTAGGGAGTCAGTCTCCAGTCTACTACTCTCGAATTCTCTATCACTTACTAATAGCAAGGAATATGTGCATACAGCTATGGAGTAATTTGTTCTATTCAGTTAGGCAGGCGACCGAGCGGAACTAACGTTCAATTCGGTCTTCCAGACTCCTCAAAAACCCCACCACGCCAAAAGAACCAGCCAAATACAGACTCGTTGACTCGTACTTCATCATCATCCCTTGTTGTCGAATCTCAAGATCTTTGAACAGAATTTTCATACTTAAGATGAGTGTTTATTATACGCCCCCATAATTTTTGTAATCATTACACAAAAAAATGAGATAAATAATTTACTCAGTAGATAAAAATTATATTGAATTATTGGGAAAAAAATCACCAGCAAAATAATAGTATAGTGTAAAACAAGTACACAAAGTAGCATATTTCTCACGAGTGTGGAAAAGTACCGCATTTCACATGAGTGATAAATGCTTTTGTGCACGTGTTTCACACTATATTTTTCCTACGACCATAAAAAACAATTTTTTATTCAATTAAATGGTGGTGTATTTTCTATATAAGAATCGGAATTACTCTCAGTATTAATAGTAGGTATCCATCCCTCCAAGTACCTAACTGAAATTATGCACTTCAGTTGAACTCCGCCACTAATATCTCAATCCACTTACAAATTGTGCATTTTAAAATTAATAACAATATTCATTATTATGAATTAATTATATGATTATTACCTCTAATCTTATAAACAATAAACCGTCATGATCGACAGATCGAGTATTACAGTACAATGGACTGGTCAGTGGTCCAGCTAATTGCGAGTGCGTGGAAATTGACAGATATGTGTCTATAATATACATACAATTTAATAGAGTTGGGCGCTACCCATTTCCCCCATTGACCTGATTTTAGAATTTTATAATATCTGCCCTCTCAATTCGGTTAAACTATGTCTTGAGTGTACTAGTAAATAATACTTATATACAGGGTGTCCCAGCTTATTCGAAGCGGTCTCTGTAGGCCAAACGATGGAATTTTTCAAAAAAATTTTTGCACATTCAAGTACAGAATCACAATGGCCATAATTTAAAATTATTTTGGAGTATACAGAGTGTCCCATATGACAGTGGCATATCAAAGTTATGTTTTTTTAAATGGAATGCTCCTATGTTATTGAATTTTTAGATTGTCTGAGAAGAGAAAATAAGATTGACTTTTACAGTTGGTGTTTAAATTCAGAAGTTTTTGAGTTATAAACAAGTGAAAATCGTCATTTTTCAAGTTCAAGGCCCTGTACAACGAAAACGGCTGAAGATAGAGAAAAACGGCTTACATGTCCCTATTTTAACTTTTCATGTACTGTCCTATGATGTAGAAAAAATTGTATTTTCTTTGATTTTTTTATTTGGCGACGCGTGGAGAAATCTCAGAAATTTTCAAATTTTTTATCACCCTGTATAAACATTTCATCTTCATCATAGGATAGTATATGAAAAGTTAAAATAGGGACGTGTAAGCCGTTTTTCTCTATCTTCAGCCGTTTTCCTTGTACAGGGCCTTGAACTTGAAAAATGACGATTTTCACTTGTTTATAACTCAAAAACTTCTATATTTAAACACCAACTGTAAAAGCCAATCTTATTTTCTTATCTCAGACAATCTAAAAATGCTATAACATAGGAGCATTCCATTTAAAAGAACATAACTTTGATATGCCACTGTCATATGGGACACTCTTTATACTCCAAAATAATTTTAAATTATCGCCATTGTGATTCTGTACTTGAATTTGCAAAATTTTTTTGAAAAAAAATCCATCGTTTGGCTTACAGAGACCGCTTCGAATAAGCTGGGACACCCTGTATAAAGCAGCATAATACTGTACCTACTTATATGTGATTTCATAGTAAAAGTAAATACCTGTTTCAAAAGCACTGTTTTACCCATCACTATTATTGTTGTCATCGAATGTTGTCTATTTTATAAATTATACATAGTGCTTACTCTGTGGTTTGGACTATTGATCGCTACTTCTTATACGTCAACGTCACAATCATAACTGAAAAACTGTACGGTAATGAAGTTTTGCGTATGCGTTATGTCACTTTTCCGCACACTTTTATAAACGTGAGAATTCTTATAGTTTGCGTACAAATAACTATGCACAAAGTTGTACATACATATTTTGTATAGTGATCGTAGGAAAAAAAATAAATTGCTCTCGGTTATATTTGATTTTCTTTCATGTTCTTATAAAGCAATTTCGTAAATTATTCATGAAAAAAATTGTTTACGAGATTTACAAAAATTTACATAGTATAATAATAGCCGTAATAAAACCTATTATGACATAAAAATCTAGGTTACAGTAATAAAAATAATAATTTCAATTATAACAATGAAATAATAAATTTTTGTTTCGATTTTAACTTCCGAACAAATTGCCGAAGAAAACTCCCTGACTTTGGCAACAATGATAGCAGGAAAAGCTGTAAGTGTCTCAGCGGGTGCCAGGATGGCGAACCGACAGGATCTTTTATAAATAACGTCTTTGCATTCTTGAATCTTTGATAATAAGACCCCATTCCTTATTGATATTGCCCGGTCTCGATACAGCTAGGATACGTTCTTGCTGCTGTCAAACACCACGCTCGAATTAAGTTGTTTTTCTCTCTCAAATTCCAAAGCATAATTTATGTATTTTTATACTTACTGATGTGAGGAACGAATTGAATAAATATTGACAGTTAACAAAAATCAATATTATTTAAGAATATTTCTGAGATTTTTTAAATCCAGACTTAAAGCAATAATTTCGTCCTTAAACTTTAAATTCCGACAAGGAGCACACTTCTTATCACTTCATGACGTCATAAAGTAAAACGTCACAGGCTCGAAAGTCTCCCACTCTGCGGAAAAATGTTTTTTTTTTTGTGGGAGACATCGTTTGAGTAATAAAACCGCCCAGCACCCCTCAGCTTTTGAAAAGGAGTGGGAAATTATAAGAAATTTTTTTTCTAAATATTGGGGAGAAATGAACAAAATAAAATTTCCTCGATTATTGCGCCAACTATTAATAATCGCAAAAAATGTTTAAGTTAAATTGCTCTCACGCATTTTTGTCGCTGAATTAGAGTTCATAATAAAAAATAGAGGTTGTGATTTAAAATTCATAAGTTTATAGTTTGGAAGGTAATCCTGAATCATGAAAATGACAAAAATTAGGATTTCCAGTACCTACAGCGATTAATAAAATTTTACCGGTTAAAATATTAAACGGATCTTTTCACACTCTGAAGTTGCAATCTCGACAAGTATAGGTTTCCTTCCACTAAGTCGCCTCATGGCCTCGTTACATCTTCTGATATCTATTTATCACATCACAATTGTTTAAATGAAGATATTAAATAACACAAAGTTACTTGGTCGCTAGTTTAAAATGGAAAAAAAAGCTCTTTAGAAACGACGACCCTCTACCAGATTCAGATTGCCAGACTTCCTCTTAACTATGTCAAATTCCAATTAATTTCAGATACTCTCCTGAACCACCTACGCCAAATAACCACACTTGGAAACCTTGCCTTGCTTCTACATGATCTCAGATGAAACTTCCGAGGCACTTTATTTCCTCTCACAGCACATTATAAGTAAAAAGTGTAAATTGTAAAAATCATTACGTTTATTGAATCTGTTTACATAGGACGGACTAGATATAGTAATTTGAACAGAATAGGTCGCTCTGCTGATGACAAAGCGTTGAACGAAGAATATCGAGAGAAATAAATAAAACTACCCCGACAAATATCGGTTATTGACACCGTACAATAGATTAAGCCGGTATTTTAAAACATCAATTAAAATCGCCACGTATAAAGTTAAATATCAATAAATAACGCCATTATAAACGTCGCTAATCCATTATTGCCAACCGTTCAGACAGAAATCCATCCCAGAATTAACCCCTTCAACGGACTTCGTCAATTGGCGGCGGCACAATGGACGAATTTTGATAGTTTATATTATTACATGTTGCATAGAGGATGATACATGTCTTCCCTAAATTCATCGACGCGATCCCCCCAAATAGAATCAAACCATGCAGTCATGACTTTAAAGCCAGTCATCAGACAGCTTTTGTGCGACAATTTTTAAACCCTTGTCATTTGCACAGTAGGTGTATGTCAACCGTCCAATAACAATTACCAAAAAACATGAAATGTTTTTCATATGATACATTTTTAATAACACAAAAAACGAAAAGCTTCAGTCCATAAAAAAATATTTCAGCTATTAAAAAAAATAAAAAATATTTCGTTAATAAATTTGAAGTGAATTTCGGTCACTTTTTGACTTTTTGGTGATACAGAATTAACTTTTGAATGAACTACGCTTATTATGCAGGATTCCATACTTATAATAATAATAATAATAATATCGTCTTTATTATAACGAAAAATCAACATAGAATGTGTAGTACTTAATAAGTATCAGGTACCTACAATAAAAATGAATTTAGAATTTCCAGTCCTGAATCCTGGCTCTAATAATAGACGGCGAAGTTTAGCGTATCGCTATTCTTACACTTAAACGCCTGTTTGCTTTACCGCACTTGAAAGCTACATACAGGATGGTGCAACTTAAAACGTCAGGACTTTACCAAACGATAGATAACGTTAAAATAATGCCAGTTTCTCTAATACACTTATAGCCGGGAAAGCTTTCTTTTCAAGAAAACCAGCGGCGGAGATATGGGTGTGCCATCGCCCCTTTTCAAAAAAAAAAATTGACGCCACTGACTCTATGGAAAATTTAATAATACTATTCAATGCCCCATGCTTTTTAGAACAAAAAAGTACTCTCTAATTTTTTCACAAGGCGCACCCGTTTTCGAGATAATTCAGGTTTTCTTAGGTAATATCCGTAGCCATTTTAAGAATAACAGACAAATTCTAATCAAATAACTTTTACTTAAATAATTCAATAACAGAAATAAACAACACCTAACTAATGTAACAATTGTCAGTAACCATAGAGTCAGTGGCGTCAATTTTTTTTTTTAAAGGGGCGATGACACACCCATATCTCTGCCGCTGGTTTTCGCAATTTGTCACCATAAGCCGTAAATCATGAAAGATACTTATAGCTCATGCTGCGTGCCAAATTTCAATTTTTTTAAAGCAGCCGTTTTGACAATATTCACAAAACATAATTTTTTTTCCCAAAACTTCCAACACCCTGTATCTTGAAAAGGAAGCTTTCCCGGCTATAAGTGTATTAGAGAAACTGGCATTATTTTAACGTTATCTATCGTTTGGTAAAGTCCTGACGTTTTAAGTTGGACCACCCTGTATACATGAAAAGACAAAAATCCCATTATCATGATCACTATTCCCCTTCCCCGTGTGCTGAGCTCAACAAATGTAGCAGTAGCCTAATATGTTTGCGACATGATTGCAAAGACATGTCCTTGTATTGTCTAGTTCTATTGTCTAGTGAGAATTTCCAATATACGCAGAGTATTATTGGTCAAAAAGAAAATTTGTTAAATTGACGCTGAGACGATCTACATGATGTGAGAGCTTTATTGGGCTGATTACAATGGTTAAGAGGGTGTTTGTAGATCGGAAAGTGGCCTCTCAGATTGCAGCCAGCTCGTCGCGAACCAAACCGAACTACAGAGCAGAGATCTTGTTAATCAGAGGGATGAACAGGGCATCACAATGCAACTTCATTAGCGAAGTCATTCATCATTAGTGCAGGGCACAATATTCAATCCCGGTGACAAATGAAGAGTCCAGAGTATGCGTACCAGATAAGACGAGCAAACACGGTTAGCTGAAATTAACGTTATTCCGCGAAGACATTATAATTAATAGACAGTTTTGTAATGTCGTGACAATTGTCTGATAACGCCCTATGTTATCACACAATTAATGAGAAAGAAGATTGGGTTTCCGCATCAAGCTGCCGTCTGTCTATCATCTATCTATCCATCTTGTCGGCGCTCCTGACTGAGTGTACGCGTGCTGGGTTCATTATTTGTTGCTCGTCGCCGCACTCGATTTTTCCGCTGCCCTACTTCGTTATTTTCTCTCCAACAGACCAACAGCATTTCCCTTGTACTCATACATGCGAGCTGTATACACAGTTTTAATTAACATAGGGCAATTTATATCCAGCGATGAAAAAAAGAAACTTTGGAGGTTCTTTCCGGACAATTTACCCTATCATTTATCTTGTGTAAAATAAACAAAACTAATAAATAAACCTGACAACGGATGCACTTAATAATACAAAAGTGTTACAATATTAATGTTGCTTATAAGCCATTCATTCCTCCTCTTATTATAATCCTAAATTGTTTTTTAATTTAACTTTACGCATTCTTTTTAGAATCGACCCTCTGTTTATTAGGAAACATAGATCTTATCTTTTGATAGTTTTAACTTTCAATTAAATTATTAACTTCTGGTATTCCCTCGATAACTGCAAACAACCATTAGTACCACCATAGTCCTTAGTGCATGCGCACGCCGCTTTATGTATTAAAGCAAGCTGATGACATCTAAACCTGCTGTCATTCTGATTTTGCATGCCAGTTTTGCATAAGAGCCTCCCGTATTAGAATAACAACCGCAGGTCTTATCTGGATAGTAAAAAACACTGATCAGGTCTATTTGGTATTCATATATGCGATTGACTTTGAGCTCGACAAAAGATGTAATTGTAATCGTAGAAGGGAGGGGGCTGGAAACGTTTCTAATTTATATTAATAAATGAAGATAAGCTTCTTAAAATCTTTAGCCATTTCGGAGTCGCTCTAAAATAATCTGAATTACAATGACGTCGATGTAACGGAGTCGACATTAAATTTGCGGCACCCCAGAGTTAAAAGTTTGGCGTTAGCTTCGTCAGAGGCGTGAAAGCGGATATTCAAATGAGTCAAATATTTAAATTCATCGCATTTCATGTCGCCATGATAATGAAAATAGAAATTATTTTAGGGATACTTTACTTACTTGTTTTCACTTTAACCTTTAATAATCACGATAGATCACGCGAATCAATTATTGAACCATAATTGCTTGTTTGGAATTAGGTTTTTCATGCGGGAATGCTATCGTTTTTAAATAAAACACTCACATAAATAAAGCATCATCATCAAGGATTTAATAGAACTCATCTCATTTTTGAGGTGCGATATCTAAGAAAAGAAAAGCTCAAAATTTTTTAACGTAATAAAGAATTTACATATTTGTATGTATTAATTAGTGTGTAAATCTAAGACCGCAAGAGTCTTTCAGACCGTTTAAAATAAAAAATTTCATATTTCTTAGCTTTTCCAAATTTTTGTTCTCATTTTGTAAGAAAACTGAGGACTTTACGGTTTAACTGGATTGTTTTACCGACTCGTATGGCAGTCGACTGTGCTCACACAAAATTACGTCCCATTCTGAAGACATAGATTTTTCAAGAAACTTTCAAGCTAAAGGGTATACCTACCTATTCAATAAGTTTTTGGAAAAAAAATCTCTTTTCGATTTTAGTAAAAATCCTCTGTCAGACAATTGCAAGTGCGAGAAATTCAGAACTGTAAGTGGTTTTTCTGTATTTCTTCTTTCTAGATAAAGGAGAAAGATCATTATCCGGGTGAAGGTTTTGGAATTGTCGATTTTTTCAAAACGACAATAACTTGAAAATTTGCCAGATGACGCGCCTGAGTTTTATCCTGCGAATCCGCGTTCTCGAGATATGACCGTTTAAATGAAAATTGACGGATTTTCTCAGTTAAAAAAAAAATCATGAAAGCTTCCCTCTGAAAATATAGAAATTGTGAGAAGATATTGTCAAAAGTGTTAATCGCCGTTCTTACGTAGCCGTCCTTGTTTTCGAAACACGGGAGAAAATTCTTTTTTTGCGGGTGAAGGGCGTAAAAAACCGTTTTTGAATTTCGAGACATGCTCTCTATAGAAAAGGCGTATACTTCTCACGGCTCCTGGAGTCGATATGTCGGGTGATCAAGTTGGCTCTGGAGATCGAACCGTATGTCATGACTTATTTCTGTTAATATGAAATAACATACTTTATTAGTAGACTAACTCTGAATTTCAGAGTTCAGTAGATATGCGTCAAATAGTCGTAAACAGTGTTTCTCACACATTGATATCTCATGTAACAAGGACATGAGATACCTAATTATGTTCTCCCAACTCTAGTCCAAGCGCAATGAAATTGATGTAACGTAAACAATATGACGTTAGTGACATTTTAGCATTATTACTGAAGGCCGTTCTTTTTTCAAAGGAAAGGTTACCTAATTAATACAATTAATTGCCAAATAAGTAACTAAAGTTTGTTATTTTATATTGTTCAAATTAATGTAAAACGCTCAACTCAGTGCTTAGAAAAGGTTCCACTTTTGTCCTTATCCAGTGATATAGCAGTGAAAGTATACCTACTCCGAAATATTGCTGGCAGGTAAAATTTTTGTCAATAGTTTTCCCGAAACTCAGTGTACACCAAGACTTTTTACAGGTTTAGCATGGCTTAGAATGTTATATGTAGGTCAGGTCAGGTCAGTTCCCAGAGTTACAGAACAATGATTTGATGGTTTGAAAATTTCGTAGGAAACCGATTTCGTGAAAGAGTCTGTCAAGATCGACTTATCTGTCTTAATATACCGATACCTTAGCAGTTATCCGATATACGAACAGCTACAGAGTGCTTCAGTGAAGTTGGAAACCGTGTATTAAAATGTGTCCATTAATTGTTGATTTTATTTATTTACTTAATAAAATGTCGAAAAAGTGAGTGTCAAAAGTTTATTAACGTTCTTGAATGTTTTGACAACTGTCCTAACTAAACTCACAAAATCAAAAGTTGTCAGTTGTAGAGAGTGGATTAAGTTAAGACAAACCTCTCAGTGTCAGGGCCTATTCCAAAACGGATGTGTTTTCGAACACCCTATAGTCTACATTATGTTCTTGAACTCTTTGAGATGATTTAATTTTTAGCTTTTAGTTTAAAAAAAAATTGTTAATGTTTTCAAATTATCTCCTAGCAAAAATATCGGTAGCATGGCCAATTCACGGATCACCTAAACTCTATCAAAAACTGCAAGTCATATTTGTCTGTTACATCGTTTATCAACTATTGATATAGAAATTACTCTAGAGAACTGTTCGCTTACGCACCTAGGGGAGTTGAATATTTAAAATCGGTTTAACACGTGCGAATCCGAAACCCTTTATGTCAACCCTTTCATTTACAATAAATAAGGTGATCGAGCAAATTATTTTTTATAGAAGTCTGAATAGATCATGTACATTAGGACATATTTCATAAATTATCTTCTATACATGTAAAATGTGCAACGATTTTCGAATTTCTTTATCTAAGATCGATTGTATTATGTAACTAATGAAATCGAAAGTTGAGTATCATGCAAATGGGTGGTAAAAATACAATATGGAAATGACTTTGAAAAAAAAATCATGGAGAATGGAATTGCTTTTATAGCCAAATGTAGTTGATTGGATTGGAACAGATTTGCATGACTATGAATTTTAGCAAACAATAAAACAGCGGTTGAATTACTCTTAAATTATTATAACAAAAATGCGTATTAAATGAAAATTTTTGTAACGCCGAGTGAACATTTACCATGAAAGTTTACCATTAAAAAATATCTAAAGATTCGCCTAGAAATTATTTCTTGGACGTATATAAAGGCACAATATGTATACAGGGTGCACCATGTATCCTTCTCTATATTGCTATCTCCTGAACGCTAAGAGATACAGGGTCGGTTAAATTAGAAAAAAGATGCACATTTTGTGGCCATCTCGAATTCGTCAAAACATGCAAGATATCTGTGACCGTTTCTGAAATATCCTGAAAAAACTGAAAAATCGAGATTTCTTATTTTCCTCATATCTTTTTTATTATTGGAAATTAATAAATAATTTTTTGTAGGCTTACATAAGCCGTTAAGAGCTATCCATCTGACATTTCAAAAATTTTCAAGGCCTACTAGATCCAAGAGTTTTCACAGTCAACTTTCGTTTTTCTTATGGCCGCTATATTATTTTTTTATGTCGTTCGATATGAAAAAAATAATGGAAACCAAAAATTAATAAACTTAAAAAAAAATTTATTTTATTTTTATTCTTCTTTTTTCAAAGAAAAACCTAAAAAAAATCGTCGAAAAACGTCAACATTTGTAAAATACGCCGAAATAGTGCTTGCCTTATGGTTTTTTAATTTATCTATGAAATTCGGTCTAAAAATGTGTCTTTTTTGTAAAGAAAAAAGAAGAATAACATTTTTTTTTATTTATTTTTTGAAGTTTAACAATTTTTAGTTTTTATGATTTTTTTTATACCGAACAACATAAAAAAACACTATGGTGGCCATAAGAAAAACGAAAGTTGACTATGAAAATTCTGGTATCCAGTCGGCTTTGAAAATTTTTGAAATGTCAGATGGGTAGCTCTTGCCGACTTATGTAAGCCTACAAAAAATTATTCATTAATCTCCAATAATAAAAAAGATATGGCAAAAATAAGAAATCTCGATTTTTCAGTTTTTTCAGGATATTTCAGGAACGGTCACAGATATCTTGTATGTCTCGACGGAATCGAGATGGCCACAAAATTGCGCTCCTTTGGATTTGTTTAACCGACCCTGTATCTGTTAGCGTTAGGATATAGCAATATAGAGAAGGATACATGGTGCACCCTGTATGTATTTTCTCTCGGAAAAGTAAACCGTTTGGGTATCATGTAGAGTCCAAAATACGTCCAAAATTTAATTCAAATTTATCATCAAACCGCAGAGCTTTCTCAGACTACTTCAAAGAAGAATATGGGATGCCAGATTTTTTTTATTTGTTTTAAAAAGTTTCAAGTATAATCTCAAAAACTTCGAAGTAGAACTATAGAAAAAAAACTAAGTATTGCGTCTAAATTAGAAGGGTATAATTATAGTGGGAGGAGTAATTATTATTATATGATATATTTATAAAAAAAAATAATTGAATGATGAAACGGATCAGCACATATCATTATTAAGAAAAATTAAGGTAAATATTATTGTATCTAGTCAATTTATCGATTAATAGTCTTTTTAACAAATCAATGAAAGTAAGAAAAGCGACCTTGTTCTTTCACAAATCCCTCACTGCCGAAATTATTGTCTTTTTCTGATAAGATAATAATTTTTAAAGAGATATCGATTTTTAGGTAATCTTGATGTCAATAATTATTGAGGTAGTCTCAAGGAAAATAGAACAATTATAAAATCCACTTAGGACCTCTGAATTATTTATTAGAAAAATAATGGTCTTACCCAGATTTATTTAACTGGTTGTCGAGGAAGGGAAGATATATCTCGCATATGGAATGCTCTTTCCTTAACAATAGAGTCAAAAAAAAGATAGAAAATACAAAAGAAAATAGAGTCTTATGCAAAACGGTCCTTGCGCATCTGGCACGATTCACCCCCATTGGTACTTTCAGGATGGGGTACAAAACAGGATTCAGAAATCCTCATTGAGAAGACTGCAGAATTAAGTTATATCAGAGCTGGAACACTACCAAATAGGGATCTGTAACGACGATAATATTACAGGTTTGGGATGCGTCATATTTTATCATTTCCTTCACTCAAGAAGCTAGAGATAGGTTTTATTAACGAGAGATGGCGTTAGCAGTATTAGTACCTACTATAAAGTAGTAATATTTTATAAAACTCAAACGTTTCACGTTACAATAATATCAGAAATTATAGTACCTTCCTATTAGTAGGAATACTTTCTTCTTGTACACAGGTCGTTTGATAAGGTCCGCGGTCAGCTCAAAAAATTGAGCTTCGTCAAACAGGAGGTTGTCAAATAAAATTTTATCCAACCGGATCCGGTCGAATCGAACCTCGAAAAAAATTTCCAGCTGACCGGACCTTGCATGAAAAAAAAATTGAGCTGGCCGGAGATTTTCAATCCTGACTCTGAATAGAACTTTTACTGTTTTGAGTCAAAAGCTTTTGCAAAACGTAAATTGCTAGTTAATTTTGTGTGGTTGTCCAATATTATAATATTTTTGTAATCAAGACGTTTATACAGGGTGATTCATGACTAATGCAACGTAGTTAAATTTCCAGTAGGGGACATCGAGGCAAGTCTAGATCTATGACAATTTTTTTTGCCAACAGGTAAGAAGATAATATGTTTGGGATTAATTCTAAAACGACGATATCTTTGAAATCCAAAAAAATTTAGCAGAAACACTTTTCTATATCGAGGCACTACAAGATGACCTATCGACAAATTGAAAATACAGGACCGTACTCGAAAAGAAATTGTTGCTCTTTCTGACAGAAAAGCGGATTTTCCAATGGATTTTCGGAAAAAAGGGCACCGGATTCGGAAAGTACAGGAAAAATGCTATGAAATGAGCTTCTTATATCGAATGGCACACTTCAAACAGGTTCACAAAATAAGATCAAAGTAAGAACTTGCACCTGAAACTTCAATTTTCAATTTTTCCGCACAATTTGTTTCTAATTAGGCATCAAAATTTATTGAAAATCATTTCAAAAGCTGAAGTTACGAATTTATGGGTGTTAGGCATAATTTGTAATAAGCCACAATTTAATTTTTGTAAGGAAAATGAGTACAACATGACAACCCCACATCTCGGCGTCCGATTAACCCGAACGCAAGATGCAAAAATTCACCCCTTCATTCATGAGAAAACTGCGAGCCAATGCACCACGCAGTATACGGCA
Organism: Malachius bipustulatus; assembly: GCA_910589415.1. Classification (NCBI taxonomy): domain Eukaryota; kingdom Metazoa; phylum Arthropoda; class Insecta; order Coleoptera; family Melyridae; genus Malachius; species Malachius bipustulatus. The sequence continues at coordinate 31,352,455 of OU342639.1, read as the reverse complement.
CGAGATGAGGTGTTTTCGAACATTGAAAATCGTCTTAATAATAAATGTTTTATTATGAAAAATCGTGTCGCGTAGTTGTTAATGAACTACAAAATTCAGATAACAAACATCATACAATGGTCCTTCGAGCCGGATACAAACAAATCATAATTAGTTAATCAGTTAATCAACAAGAAATCAGAAGCATAAGCAGTAAGAAGTCAAGGTGGTAACACAGGTGTAGCTTGCAGACAGCCGAAGGAGCGGAAAGAGGAAAGCAGCATCGATCGATCGTCTGGTAGAAGTAGTGTGGGGTGAGTCCACTCACATTATTCCTTATTCATTCCGTTTCCTAAAAATTAAAAACACGATTTGCATTATTCTTTAATAAAAATCATTCTTATTCAAACAAATCAAATCAAATACGTACCTAGTACAACCCTATTTTATTCAAGCAAATCAAAGAAGTAAGTAAGTGGGATCTATTATTCAGATAGAAAATCAATTCAATAAATAAATAAGTACCTAATACTATTCAATTCGATAATATTCAATTTAACATTCAAGTCAAGTACTCAAGCAAGTACCTAATTAAAACAAACATTATTCAAAACATAAAAACAAAAATATTATTCAAATCAAATACCTACGTACTAATCAATTTTATATTCATTCATAAACATCATGGAAGCGTTAATTAAAAAACGATCCACTATAAAAGCAAATTTAACTCGTCAGGAAAACAAAGTAAAACAGATGGATTTGAATGTCATTTCTGGAAGATCACTTTGTGAACTTCAATTACGTAGAGCAAAAATTGAACCTTTATTAGGACAATTTGAAACAGTTCAAGAGCAAATAGAAGAACTTGATACCACATTAACCGAGGAACAAATCGAGCTAGAAAGTGGAACTTTTGAGGATAAATATTATTCATTATTAGCAAAAATTGACGATATTATTAATCCACAAGAATCTTATATTAGGAAGTGTGATGATAATAACAGTAGCCATACCGATACCAGTGACATTGACGGTAGTTCTGAAGAAATAGTCGTGGGTTTAGTGGAAAATCAGGACGGGTCAGAATCTGGGGATAATGTTAATAATGCAGGCGCAGTGCAAACAAACGATGCACAACAATCAATGCCAATAATTAGAAATTTCAGTCAAGTAAGGTTGCCTCAATTGTCTTTACCCAATTTTTCGGGACAAATAGACCAGTGGTTAAGTTTTTACGACATGTTCACGTCACTTATTCATAATAATCAATCGTTATCACCAATTGAAAAATTTCAGTATTTAAAATTATCACTCAGTGGTGATGCGGAAGCAATTATAGACAAAATAAGCATGACATCTGACAATTATGACGTAGCATTTAAATTGCTCAAAGAACGTTTTGAAGATGACGCACTTATTATTCAAAATCATTTCCAAGCTCTTTTTGATTTAGAGGTAGTTACCAAAGAATCACATTCACTTTTACAAGCATTTTTAAACAATATTCAAAAGAATGTTAGAGCACTTAAAGCTCTCAATGAGCCAGTACAGTTCTGGGATTCGATTCTTATTTATTTAATCACCAGCAAACTGGACAACATTTCTAAGCGTGAATGGCAAAAATTAAAATCAGAAATGCAACAAAAACCAAAATATCAAGATTTAATCGATTTTATTACAAAAAAGTGTCAATTGCTCGAATCATTGCAATCAAACACAAATTCAATGCAAGTTAAGAAGACATATACACACTCGCACACGAAATTCTCTACGGTTCATGTGTCAACACAATATTCAAAATGTATAATTTGCAATGCAAATCATCCAGTATTTTTCTGTAGTAAATTTCTGGAATTGTCAGTTCAACAGCGAATTTCTGAGGTATCAAAACGCAAACTTTGCAAAAATTGTTTTAGATCAAATCACATAACAAAGGATTGCAAGGCATCAACCTGCAGAAAATGTAACCATTTACATAATACATTATTACACATAGACAGACAACATGATACAAATAATATACCCAATCAAGATCATTCAATGTCCGATCAAATAAATCAAAATCAAGCATCATCAAATCAATTTCCGGTTGTTAATCAACCATTTAATCAGACACATAATTCAAATTCACAACATTCATCAAATACAGCACATTCATTAAACAGTACACATTCTCAAGTAGTCAACTGTTCCCAAATCAAGGCAGTTGAAGTACTGTTGCCAACAGCAATAGTACATATTCAAGATAATCAAGGAAACAATCATGATGTCAAAATTCTTTTGGATTCAGCATCGCAATCAAATTATATTCGCAAGGATTTATGTGATAGGCTGAAGCTGAAAGGTAAGCGAGTCAACATTCCAATAATCGGTATCAACAATTCAACTTCTCAAGTCACAAGTGAAGTATCTATCACAATTTATTCAAAAATAAATTCATTCAATACAAAGGTAAATTGTTTGGTTCTTCCTGAATTAACTTCACCGTTACCACAAACATCTCTTGACATCGATCTTAATATTCCCGAAGAAATTCAATTAGCTGATCCAACATTTTCTCAGCAGAGTAAAATTGATATTCTACTTGGCGCGGAATTATTTTGGTCACTTCTTTGCATTGGTCAGATCTCCTTAGGTAGACGTCAGCCAATCATTCAAAAAACACATCTGGGATGGGTAGTTTCGGGACCAACCACTCAACAATCATTAATTACCAAATCATCAGCATGCATGTTATCATTACAAGAACACCAAATATCAGATATTCAAAATCAATTATCAGCTTTTTGGCATATTGAGGAAACTCCAAAATCAATCATACATTCTCAAGAAGAACGCGAATGTGAAGAAATCTTCTCTAAAACTACATCGAGAGGAGAAGATGGAAAATTTGTGGTTAGATTACCTTTCAAATCAAATGTTAATCAATTAGGGAATTCTTTCAATATAGCTAATCGGAGATATCAATTACTCAAAAATAGACTCAATTCAGATGCAGAGTTATGCAAACAGTACACTCAATTCAAGGAAGAATATGAACTTCTTAATCACATGTCTCCAATCATTTACACATCGGAAGTCCAACCGAATGTGCTTCCTCATCATGCAGTCATAAATCCAAATAAATTAACAACGAAGGTTAGAGTCGTTTTCGACGCTGCTTTTAAGACAGACTCAGGTCTATCATTAAACAATGTCCTGAAAGTCGGTCCAGTTGTTCAGTCAGATTTATTTGCTATTTTGATCAGATTCAGACTTCACAAGGTCGCAGTGACAAGCGATTGTGAAAAAATGTACAGACAAATATTGGTACATGCAGAGGATAGAATTTTACAAAATATCATCTGGAATGATAAACTATATCAACTCAATACGGTTGCATATGGAATTGCATCAGCTCCATACCTAGCTACTCGATGCATAAAACAAATAGCACTCGATAATCAGGACAAGTTCCCTGAAGCATGCAAATTAATTGATGAATCATTTTATGTCGATGATTTAATAGTAAGTTTTGAATCAAAAGCAGAGGCTGCGAAATTGGTCGCACAAATCAGTCGAGATTTAGAATCACGCATTCATATTGATGAAGTATATTTCTGGTGTGATAGCACGATCGTGCTAGCGTGGTTGCAAAAAGATCCTAGTCAATTAAAACAATTCGTTGCTCATAGAGTAGCTGACATACAATTATTAACACAAAATGCAAAATGGAATCATGTCAGGTCAGAGGATAACGCCGCAGATATTCTAAGTAGGGGTACCACCAGTGCTCAGTTACTCAAATTTAAAACCTGGTGGCACGGACCTGATTGGCTAAGTCAAGATACAGCACAATGGCCACAATCAAATTATGACAATCATGCGCATAGTGGTGTACCAGACATAAAATCAAAATGTCTTGTTACTACAAATTTGCAACAGCAACCAACATTTCTTTCAGAACTAATTCAAAGGTACTCAAGTTTGGTCAAGGTACAGCGAATTTTATCGCATTGCATACGATTTATTGAGTTATGCAAGAAAACAAGACCTAAATTAACAGGTCCACTCAAAGTTATTGAGCTTGAAACTTCATTAAAGTTTTTAATAAAAAGTGTACAAATAGAATCATTCCCGGAGGAATATCAGTTACTCTTACAGGGAAAATCTATATCACCCAAAAGTAAATTATTTTGTCTTAATCCATTCATAGATGATGACAAAGTCATGCGGGTAGGTGGCAGACTTCGTTTTAGCCATGTATCATATAATCAAAAATTCCCATTTATTGTTCCTAAGAAGCATAAATTTAGTCAGCTAATTATTCAACACTACCATTTACAGCAGTTTCATGCTGGTCCACAAACTACGTTGAACGCAATTCGACAAAAATTTTGGATAATTTCAGGTAAAACAGAAGTCAAACAAATAATATATAAATGCATTACTTGTAAGCGATTTGATGCTCGTCCGATCGAACCGATTATGAGTGATTTACCTGAAACCCGAGTTACACCATCACGAGCATTTTCAGTTTGCGGGACAGACTTTGCTGGTCCATTTTCTAAAGAGAGTACAGGACGTGGTTGGAAAATTGCAAAGGGATATATCTGCTTATTCGTGTGTTTTAGTACAAAGGCGATACACATCGAAATAGTTAGTAGTTTATCAACTGAAGCATTCATAGCCTGTTTAAAACGTTTTTTAGCTCGACGGGGTCTATGTAACGAGATCCATTCAGATAACGGTACCAATTTTATTGGAGCCAATAATGAAATAAAACAGTGGTATCAACTTCATTCTGAAAATAAACATAATGAAGAAGTTGCAAACTTTTTAAGTAAACATTCAGTTCAGTGGAAATTTATCCCAGCTAGATCCCCTCACTTTGGCGGTCTTTGGGAGGCGGCAGTCAAATCCACAAAGAAACATTTATACCGAATAGCCGGTAATTCAATTTTTACTTTTGAAGAATTAAGCACATTATGCTGTCAAATAGAATCTATTTTGAATTCTAGACCACTCTTACCTATTTCTTCAAATTCCAATGATTTCCAATTCCTCACACCAGGTCATTTCCTTGTGGGTGGCTCTTTATTAACAATACCAGAACCCTCATGGTTGCACACTAAGCAAAATCATTTGAGCAGATTTGAGATGATTCAACAGATGATGCAGCGATTCTGGAAAGTATGGTCCAATGACTATCTCACCACGTTGCAGTCCAGAACCAAATGGCAGCAGAACAATTGCAATTCAATTAAACCAGGGTCACTTGTTCTCCTTCGAGATTCTCAGACACCTCCACTTCTTTGGCGCAAGGGTCGTGTGGAAGCAGTTCATCCAGGTCCAGATGGAATTATCAGAGTTTTATCCATCAGAACAGTTAATGGAGTCATCACTAGATCCATTACTAAAGTGGTTGAACTATTCAGTGAAGCAAATTGTTTAAAGTGATTAATGCTATTTACCTAAAACAAAGGGACATTTCGTTAATTTACATGAATCGAATATTACGTTACTAAAATCAAATATTAATTTACTTACCTTATATTCTTGGAATATTATACATTATTTTGTAAAAGCACTCTTTTCCAAGGCGGCCGGCATGTTAGGCATAATTTGTAATAAGCCACAATTTAATTTTTGTAAGGAAAATGAGTACAACATGACAACCCCACATCTCGGCGTCCGATTAACCCGAACGCAAGATGCAAAAATTCACCCCTTCATTCATGAGAAAACTGCGAGCCAATGCACCACGCAGTATACGGCACGAGATGAGGTGTTTTCGAACATTGAAAATCGTCTTAATAATAAATGTTTTATTATGAAAAATCGTGTCGCGTAGTTGTTAATGAACTACAAAATTCAGATAACAAACATCATACAATGGGCTAGCCTATTTCTAGTGTTTTCAATCTCGTAACCAGGGCTGTACTTGGAGAAAAATTGTTCGCATTTTTTTTTTTACAAAAAAACACATTTTTAATTGACTTTCAGAAAAAACGACAAGAACAAGAAAAAGAGTCTGAAATGAGCTTCTTAAATCGAACGGCAAATTTTCAACAGTTTCACGACAAAATAAGATCAAAGTAAGAACTTGCCTCTACCTAAACTTTAATTTTCTATTTTGACGTAAAATCGTTGCCCGTACTGCAACGAAAAAATGAGAAAATGAGCTTTTCTGTCAAAAAAGAGCAAACTATTTCTTTTCGAGTACGGTCCTGGATTTTCAATTTGTCGATAGGTCATCTTGAAGTGCCATGATAGAAGAGTGGGAATTCAAATTTTAAGGGGGGGGGGGGAGTTAAAAAGTTCTCACTGTGTAATCACAATCGGCAGTTTTATGACAAAAAGAAAGCTGAAATCTAAGCTTATATTTTATGTATTTTGAGTAATTTCCGTCAATTGCGTTTATACTGACATAGAGTTAGTAGCTTGAAAAAATCGAGGCAGAGTAAGTAGTACAGCAGAGTAATTTAGTATTAACTGAAGAAATTCTAACAAAAGCTTTGTCAAATTTGTTTCGTCCCTCGTAGATTTAACAAGACTATTACATCTGATTTGTTAAAGTTTTTTTTTTTTGTTCACGTAACAAATGAAACATCCATTTATCCATTGTAACTTCCAGCGCTTAACAGGACTTTATCGAGTATTCGTTACTAAAAACTCAAATAAATAACGCCGATCTACCTGCAGGAGGTCAAATATAATAGCTACTGAATAAATAAGGTAGCCAAAGTTGTCAGATAAATTCTAATATTACATGTCCAACACTATAGCTGACCAATAATAATAAATTGGACACACCCATAAATATCACCTTTGAGAACCATAACCAACCGACTAAGACTAACTAACTAACTAAATATGTAACTCCATGTATGTAGCGACTATTTTATGGCGAGTCAAACAATGGATGGTCATTCGGACGATGAGACCTAAGCAACTGAACATTTTTAATAACCGAGTGTTAAGTTATTTCAGGTTGTCTAATATTATAAATCTACCCAGCTACCTATCGGACGGTACGATTAAATAATAAAGGATCACGGTTACATGTACTAGGTGCATGTATGTTTGTTGTATTTGTGCCATTGAATCAACTGACTTCTGCAGGAGGACTTTCCTAATGGAACAATGGTCAGGCCCGTACGGCCCATTTAAAGTGTTATTAACTACTCGTATAGATGCACCGTGATAAGATCTAGGGACGACCCTTCGTCACTGCTAGAGTCATTTGCACACCTTTTACTATGGACACATGATTGTCTCTAAAATAAATTACTACTCAACGGCGACCCGAAAACACCCTTCCCGATCTTGCTGCCGCGTTTAATTGAGCGAGGAGCTTTTATCTTTTAGTCAGCACAGATTGTTTTTCTCTCATTATGGTCGCTCTTTTGCTCTATGATGTCTTTATCGGGCAGTTTGGGTCCTAGAGTCTTCACTCGCCATTTAACAAGAACATTATATCCTATGTCCACGAGCATAAAAATCTATCCGACTTATAAAATTTCACGTCATGTTCTTGTAGGGAACGGCTCTTTGAAAATTTGACTTTGTTCTTGTTGAAAATTAAATCTTCTTGGATATAACCGAGCTTTCTGTGATTCGTGAATTATAAGCTTCACTATACCGGAAATTTTATTTCTCAGTACTTAGAACTAAATTTGTCATAAAATTCATTCATATTAATTTATTATAGACATTAATACAGGCTGTCCGTTTTTCGCGTGCCACTATGGGGATCTCGCTTTTCTTAAGAGATACAAATCTGGCTAAATTATAGCGAAGTTGCGTATTTTTGTGCTAATTACTAATCTGAAAAGAAATTTGGGCTGTCGTTATTAGTTGTCAAAATATTAAAAAAAAAAACTGAAATTTGAAATTTTTGTTTTAAAGGAAAAGGAACGCACGGGGGGAGGGGTAATTCTGCAAAAAGGCAATCAAAACCCAAACCTACAACTCAACCAAAAGAAAGCAAACAAGAAGTGGAAGAAGGAGAAGAGAAGTAGGGAACGTGAATCATCAAAAGGAGTTTCAGAATAGCAGCGGCGATCGACCTGTAATCAGTGAAACTAAGAAGAAGAACAACGGAACAGCGACAATAAACGGGGTGCTTCATTGCTGGAGTGGAATAGGAAAGGAGAAGTGATTTAAAGCTGGTGTGGGAATTTTTATAAAAAGGACATGGATAAGGTATATGCGGGACTGGAAGTCGATTAACGAGAGACTGTTGAAGATTAGTATAGAAGTGTTCCGAAGAGAAATTATAATTATAGGAGTATACGCACCAACTACTGATGATAGCTCATTTTTGCAAAAAGACCAATTTATGGCGCCAACATGAGATACTGCGAAGGAAAAAGTACCAGAAACTGATGATAGCTGGTGATCTGAATGGAAGAGTCGGTAGAAGGATCAACGACAACAATCGGGTGTTTTCGGGAGAAGAATTAAACGACTTACGTACTACAAACGGATTCTAAAAACATAAGGTCATCCATACCTATGTATACGTGGATACAGCCTACAATAAATCTCTATTATAAAGAAAACACCATCCTAAAGATAAAAGACGTTAGAGTGAAAAGGAGAGCAGAATGTGGCATCGATCTCAGTAACTTTCCACTGGGCTAGAATTGCAGCAAATAGAGAAAAAGAAGCCACAGTAGAATCCACGGAAATGAAAGTTGGTAAATTTAAAATACATCTACTACATGATGAATCCATCAGAGAATTATACCAAAGAAGAGAAATTAGAGGAATTTAGATATGACGACCTGGAAGAAACCAACGAACATATAAAGATCTGCATTCAAGAGACAGCGAGAGAGGAATTGGGAGAGAAGGATCCGAGAAACTCTAAAGACGTTATAGAACAGAAGAAACAACTCTATAAGGAATGGATGAATACTAAATCAGCGGCTGACCTGGAGAACTATAAACGAAAAAATATAGAGAGGTAAAGAAGCTGACATGTAGAGAGAAAAACGATAGACGGGAACTAGCATACATAAATATAGAACAGAAAATAGGAGGGGGCAGAGGTACAGGAGCCTGGAAAATAATAAATTCACTAACATGCAACAATAGGGAAAAACACACAATGGCAAGAATATTACTAGAATCCGCTAACAGAAGATATAGACCAGAGTTTTTGAGAACACAAGAAGAAGAAAATAATCGGGATACTCAGCAAAGAGAAGAACGTCAAAAAAAAATAAAGAATTTGAAAAACAACAGTTCCCCTGGGCCTGGAACCATATCACCCGTACTCATCAAATACGGACCTGACAAACTGCTACGCATGATCTAGCCTAGCGCATGCTTGAGAGAGCAATCAACGGAGAAAGCACACCAAAAGAGTGGACCGAAGTCTGTTTGACATTAATTTTCAAAAAAGGCGACTGAAAAGAAATGCCAGAACTATACAGGCATAAGTGTTATTTCAATTTTTTGCCGGATTTACGGGAAACTCCTCAAAGAGAAATTGGAAGATAGCATAAAGGACAAAATATGGGAAGACCAAGCAGGATCACGGCGGGAAGATCTTGCCATGACCATAGGTAGATATTTATACCATACAACAACTGATTGAGAGAAAGCTAGCCAAGAACAGACCGACCTTTAGAATGCGTATGACTCCGTTCCAAGGGAGAGGCTCTGGAAGCCGTAGAACAATCTGGCTCCTAGGTTGATCTCTTTATTTTGAAGTGTCAAAGAAAAATATATTATAAAAATGAAAGAATGTGACAGGATAATTAAGGCCTTCGTATTTATTGTAAAATTTAACACGTGCAAGATAACGAGAGCTCGAAAATATAGTTTTTAGTAGGAGTAAATATAAATTTGCATGAAAATCGTTTAAACCAGTGTAAACTTATATGTTAAGAGTATGTTATTACAGTTTTTTTATTATATGAACACTTTAGATAAAGTATCGATACTTGGTATTAGTATTAATGTAAGCTAAGAGGTATCAGTAGCTAAACATATCGATAAATTATGACGATGGCCTATAAAGAAAAAACAGCACTTAAGACTATGGCTGGTTATCTAAAACCACGGTTTGGTTCAGACAAGAAGATTTGTAAACATTAATCACAATCCGAGCACACAGGGGCTAATGTATTGCATAAGTTTCACTATATGTATTTATGCATTATAACTACGGCCGTAAAGCCATGTATAACGACCTATTAGATATGGTATGTATATAAATGTACTAACCGCTCTTATCGGTACAATTATTACAACTTGAAATAATTTTTATACATTAGACGACTGCAGAGTAACTGTTAGGGATATCATTTAAGTTCATTAATCGTAATGATAATTATACGAATAGGAAAATATAAGACAGGTATACAGGGTGCATGGTTAACAATTCGATGCTCATGCACCAATGAATATCGGATCTCGAAAAGATCAGAAAAATCTTCTACCTTTTGCACATGATCATTTGAATACTAATCCAGAAAATTCACGTTGGAAACTTCGGGATCTATATTCAGTAGCGACATCTCTGTTGGTAACTGTAACTGTAACTGTAACTATCAACAAGTAAAATTAGTCATATTGAAAAAAAATCGAACTTTTACCTACTATTTTTTCGAAAAAAATAATGACGTCGATATGGCTTCACATTGCCTATCTTTTAGTTTTTTATGATATTCCGTAAAAAATGTTTTTTTTAAAGAGAATGAAATCTTGAAATTTTTTCTCGATTAATTGTGATGATTTCTGGTTTCCTTGATTTTTGTTATTACCAATAATTGACATGAAAAAAAATTGATAACAACAAGAAAAACAAAATTTTACTATAAAACCGTGTGAGATCTATTAATCGCTCAATACTGGAAAGATATGGGTTAAACTAGAAATATAAATTTTCAATTTTTTTAGATTCTGAATTAATTTAAAATCGTGAAATTTTTTCTCATTTTACCGATTTTACCGAAGTCCAGCGGTAAGGATCCAATCGTTAACCTTAAACATCCTGTATAATATTAGCAGAAAATCCGCCTGTGTTCACCTGGATCGAATAAACGTCTTTCGTCCCTATGTAATATAAGATCGTACAAACCGCGACAGACCATGTTATGGTGCCACCATTACCGTTTATGAAAATGGCGATTAATGATCCGGAAAACGACTTTGTAGAGAAAACGAATGAAATTTGATTGTATTAGCTTCAGTAAGTGATAAAATGAAGTTTAAGTCTTCTTAAGGCACATTAAGTATATGGTTTAATGTAAGGTGTGCACAAACCAGAGTTACGCTAATTTACAGGGTTATATATATGATCCAGTGCTTGTGACAGTAAGAAGAATTCAATATTGAGATACTCATGCATTATAGTTTGCAAGCTCTCCAGTCACAGGTCACATGACGCCGACTACATGCCAAATAAGTGAATTTTCTCAGGGTAGACAGTAGACCAAGTCACCACAGATTGAAAGCTCCTCGCAGGTATAAAGTATATATGTATGTAAGTATAGCTTTTGGTTAAGAGCTTCAGAGAAGGTAAATTGACCAAGTATAGTAGTGCAGAGTACAGAATTTTGTACTCATTAGGAATCTGAAATAAAATGTATGGAAACTTCAGGCATTGACATCAATATTGCTTGGCAGTGTGGTTTAACAAATTTTTTATCTCTTTTTGTCGAATGTTTTATTAAAGCTCTCTTTTATATTTATATTAGAAAAAAATAATAATCAAGCCTTTCAAATCGAAGTGCCCGTTGTATATAGCAAAGTTCGCTTTCATTTTGAAGTAGAGAGAAAAATCCCCACATCTAATAAAACCTTTCCGTTTCATTGAAAAATAGCAAATAAATCAGACGAAATCAAATGGCAACATGATTACCGGTGGAATATCCTTCATATATCATACGTTGATCAAATTAGGCTAGAGAGATCAAATAAGGTTTGCACAGGATTCAGCCAGGATATCACTATATTGCTTTTGTTTTTCTTAAATCGTGAATCGGATCGGCGTCTAAAGAAAACATTCAATCACGAAAGGACAACTCCAATAAAGTAACAGATTTGATCGGAACAGTCGGACTCGGGAGATTACCACTAAGGGGGTAGAAAGTAGGAACTGCAGAATATAAGCTTAGGCCAAGCACATCATAAGTGAGTTTATCTTATGTTAGGTATGCCATAATATTTAGTTAGATTTGATTTTTATAGCATTCAAATTTCAAAGTAACTATCATAAAAATCGTGGGAATTATCAGGCTCAAATAATACAAAGTGGCGACCAGGATGGGATAGGTTACATATTTGCTTGATATGGTGTACCATAAAAGTTAACTACCGATAACGGTCGCGGATTTACTGTTTCTGAATTTTCTAAATTTTTGGAGTTGAACCAAAGTAAGCAGGGTACATGTCACCATTTCACCCGTCATATCAAACGGCGCTGCCTAGTGATAAGTAATAAGAGTAATAAGATAATTGCTTCAACATTTTGGTCACCACTATCTCATAGAAGCATGCGATTTTAAAAAAATTATACCTCTAAAGCCATCAGTGGATACCTTCAACTCAGCAGTAGCTTCAAATTTGATCGCGCGGAAGTACAATAATACTACAAGAAGGTTTAATGAATGTACCTGGCCTATATAATATCCTTACGCCAAACACTGGCACTGGATCACAGCGTTGCATCCTAGTGGCCGAGACAATGGTTAATCAAACAAAGGGAACGCTAACTCATCTTCCAATCGATATATGGTGAAGGTGAAAGCATCAATTATGTCAATAATATTATAAATGTAGGCACATATTATTCACTTTATTTGTTTGCGGAACTTATATTTCAATGCGGGTGCACACACATTTGCTTCATCCTTCATCACAAGAGTTGGTTGCATCACTACTTGTTACACTCTTGTAGTATGTTGTATTGATTGATCGGGTCAATTTCATAAGCGGGATCTATCCGTTTCGCTGCAATTTATTTAATGGCGTTTGCAGTTTTGATCAAAATTGCATCGGCTGTGAAGTTTATCGGTGGGGCGAAAAAATATCACATCACATTTATCAATAATTAGGCAAATCCGAAAATTAAATACTGATAGCTTCAGCTTTTTTATCAGACAGTCGTGAAAACGTAATCGTCACGTTTAAAAACTTGAATTTTTAAAATTTTGTTATTAAATGGATTAGTGTCTGAAAAATTATTATTAACTTAAAAAACTATGATGCGGGTCTGTTTACCTCACCGTCTCCAGCCTAGGTAAAACAATTCCTGACCTTTTAGTCCAAATGAAAGAATCCAATCTATGATTTGGCTCAAGGTAGAAGGTAACCTAATGCAAACCCCGATATTCTACCAAAGATCCTGTAAGTACACCCAAACTTTACCTATTACTTGGAAGCTCAGTTAGGAGAAGGAGAAAAAGCTGGCGAGTTAACAAGCACCATTGAACTTAAATTTCTCTCAACATCAGATTTTGGTCCCAGTTATTGAAAGAAATGAAGTGAAATTAGAGAATCATTAAAAATTTTCACAAACACTTTTGTGAAACGACGGCAGAGTTAACTCAGCTAAAGTATAATAACTTAAATTGTCTATTAAAATATTTAGTTAGAGACATTCCAATAGATTTTAGGAATTAAATACTCTATTTGTCCTTTAATTTGTCTAAAGTCTAAAGAAAATAAAAATAATTAAAATCATAAGCGAATTTTTTGATCCTTTTTTTTTTGAAAGCTTAGGATATCATTCTGGAAACATCAAATCTGAATTAAATAAAACATCTGGCATCCCATTTTACTACCTTTATCTCTATATTTAAATTACCACTCTTTATGTAGGAGAAAGTTTCACATTAGTGCAGAAATTTGGCGCGTAATTTGAACTCTATACTTTGGTGTGTATGTGAGTATGAAAAGAATCCTGTCTTTTTAAAATTTAATTACTTTTTTTCTTGCACCGAGATTTTATCGTCTCTCTCTCGCTTACCTTAAATATCATAATCCTAACTTTCTCGGACCACCCCCTACAATACTGTCAAGGCATATACACCGTGTTTTATATTAAGTCGGCACTATTGCTAACTTCGTTATTATTTAACCTAGAAAGTCGGTTAAATTAGCAAACTAGTAGTATTTTTTCTCCTGAATAAAACGATGAAAACAGGGAAACAATTGAACATCGCGTTTTCGAGATATTCAAAAAAATGTAATTTTTTTAATGGAACACCCTATATATTTTTGGATGGATCGGTTGAAATTTTTTTTTAAGGAAAAAGTCTCCATGCACTATGATCCTAAAATAATAAAATTTTACAACACAAACAAGTTCTGTTGTTTGTTTATGTAAAATTAAATCCTTTTCAAGGTAACAACTCTTATTTTTAGTGTATTTTTTTATTGAAAAATACACTATAGAGGACGACTTAAATTTTTTACCTTACATTAAGTAGGTACACTAAATTACAATAATTGTCGCAGCCTACTTTGGGAGTAATAAAATAATGAATAATTAATGAATTTATTATTTTAGGATCATAGTGCATAAGGACTTTTTCTTTTAAAAAATTTTTGCAACCGATCCATCTAAAAATATACAGGGTGTTCCATTAAAAAAATTACATCTTTTTAAATATTTCGAAAACGCGATGTTCAATTGTTTTTTTGCTTTCGCCATTTTATTCAGCGGCAAAAATACTACTAGTTTGCTAATTTAACCGACTTTCTAGGTCAAATAAACGAAGTTAGCAATAGTGCCGACTTAATATAAAACACGGTGTATATTTTACGTCATTGTTCTTTTGTGTTCAAGTCTAGGATTTAAATGTAAAAATTCCAGTGGAAGTTTCAGATGAATGCATAAATGAGTAGCCTCTGCAGCAGAGCAATTAGTGCTTTGAGTACTGTTAATTAACGTGCAAATTGGACCAAAGAGCTAAGTATATTGCTTAACCTGGTCAGAAAAGCTATCAACAAACACATGAGATGTGACGTTTTGCTTAATTATTTTAAAATTTGGGTCGTTGACTATGAGCCACTTCATAATCTGCAAATTTTTAATTAAACAGGAATACGACTCTCTATATGAGCACCATCGTGTATCTGCGGCTAGTTTTATTAGAGATCCTTTTTGATCAGTAAGCGGCAGTAAGCGCCGTTTCAAAATTGCAATTCCTGAACTCTCTCAAAATTGAAATTACGTTTTTTGTACAATTAGGTATCATCTACCACATCTTAAGCCATTAAATTGGCAGTGTGAGAATTTCAATTACTATGCCAAATTTCAACAGTACCTACGTCTCATTTCAAGCATAGCCTACGCATTGTTACCGTATAAACTGCGTTGTATTATAAAGTCTTTTTGTTAACTGAATCGATTCATTTACGATTTCAGCTAGTTTCTCTCCTGTTTTAGCCTTTCTAGTTAGATCCTATACATTTAGGGAGGCTTGCGAACCAGAATCAGTAATTATAATAGCACAGTACCTATACAGGTTGAGGGATCCAGATGTCTTCTTGTAAGCATTTTCTAGTAAAATATTCCACACAAAAGCAGCATACTTCTTGTCATTTATTGTAATTTTAATTAAAGTAAACTGGAGCTCAGAATATATTCCTGAGTTTTGACTTCTGCCAAACAATTCAACCACCATAATCAATTGTGCAGAGTGGTGGGATTTCATGAATATTAATAATAATTAAATTAATAACATGAACAACTATTATATAAAAACAAACAAAAAACAATAAAACATAGCCCTGTTCCTATTCTTTACATTCTTTACGTATTCTTTACGTCAAACGTAGAGAATGGCACATCACTGGTTAGGAGTTGGGAGGGATGGAAGGCAATAAGTGAATATTGTGGTTTTATAACAAACTGGTGATGATTCGTCAGACCATATCGTGTCCTGAAGAAATTATAATTGCGGCAAGAATCAAATTTCCTTTAAATGAAAAACACGCTGCATGAAATATTAAAACGGTGTCCCTGTCTGCAATTAATTCCGGATCGTTTCGAATGAATAATAAAAGCGTACTATACATACAAATTCCTGGAATGGTTCTCAAATATAAAATATATCTTGTCTGGTATTTACTCATCTTTTTCTCATTTAACTGTTATTACGCCAATAAAGTAAGTTAGAAATGGAATCACGAACGCTTATAAAATTGATTTATTTTTATAGACCCTTATAGTGGAGGAAAACGCCAAATGATTATCTACCCATTCTCATATTTTTATAAACTAGGTAGGTACTAAAAAGGTTAACATGTTACCAAAGTTTTTGGCTTTTCTGCATTAAAGAAAACATATGCACACTTACTTATATGCAATTTATGATTAAATATAAACAAAAATGTTTTAAATGTACAGGGTCTTAAGTTTATATGTTGTAGAAGGGGGTGCGAAGAAGTAAAAAGAACGGGAATATCATCTCAAACTAAAAATTCCAATATTTCAATCTACAGTTTAAATTAACAACTAGAACTGAGGTAACTCTGCCGTCGCTTCACAAAATTTGTGATCTTAAAATATACCTAACAAGGCAATTTAATTATTGCCGCCATTGCCGGACAATATTTAAATATAAATAATTCACAAATTTCACTTCCAGGTGCAATGTCTTTCATAAATTGGACCAAAATTTGATGTTGAGAAAAATTTAGATTGGATGTTGCTCGTTAACTTGCCGGCTTTTTCTCTCAGGCTCAGCTTCCGAGAAATAAACAAAGTTTGATGTACTTACAGGATCTTTGGTAGAGCATCGGAGTCTGCGTTAAGTTACCTTGTACCTCGAATCGATTCCTCGACTGGAATCATTTCTTAAAGCTAGGCAGTTTGCTTTTCTCAAAAGGTCAGTAATCGTTTCACCAAGACTTGAGACGGTGGCGTAACAGGCACTTCCATTTATATAACGAAAAATTTAAATTCAAAAACAGCTATTGTCTATGTTTAAGATTATTCGAACCATTTTTAATTAAAGAGGCGATTAACTTTAAGGTCTAATTATCATCGTAAACTCTGGAAAGTTTACAAGTGTAGATAAGGAAAGTCCAAAATGGCCGATGTCGCCATTTTTATAATTCGCACAATAATAATTGAACCGCGGATGTTCGGCGTTATAGAGATAATTCGAGCTGGTTAAATAAAACACGATTAGATAAGGTAAATGATACTAAGGTGCTTAAAGAGGTGAGGTAAGATATCTATTTATTAGAGAAATTCGTAGAGAACTACCCCTTAAGTAAAAATAAACAATAATAGCCCACCCTAGACGGTACCGGAATGTTATCAATTTTTCCATCAAACAACATTATAATGTTAAATATAATAAAAACTTATAAATTCAAAGGTTATTCAAAAAAATCACAAACGCAAAGGAGAAATAATGCAAGTACAATGTCTCTCTATACAGTCTGTTTGAGATATCATCGTCCACTTGCATGCATATTTCAAATTTACCTGGGAAATACATCACATGTCCACCGTGTGAAGATAATCTACTATTCATTGCTTTTGTTTTACATCACGATAATAACGGGCTTGGGGAATCAGTTAACATCTCTCATATAGGGCTTAAATAGAGTCCACTATTAAAATCATTTTATTACCCCCTCGTATGTACATCGTTCCATTTGAATACATTTAGATATTTGACGAATATGAAACTTGATAATGTCATTCAAAATAAGACCAATTAATACCTTATGCATTACTATGTTCTGTCACGGCAACCGGTATTCTGTATTGGTTTGTTTCATTATCAACAATGCCTAATCATTTTCTTGTCTTTCACGCTGCTTGCTCTATCCTGGCTTTCACGATGTCTTTCTCCGTCGAGGCAGGGTTGCGGGCGGTTACCTCGGGAAACCAGCACATACAGCAAAGACTTTTCTATCGGCTCAGCTCGTCTGAAAGGAAAGAGGGACCAGGGGTTCCGATTAACACTCTGAACAGGAAATCGAGTCGGTGCCTGGTCACCATTCAGGGCCCGACTAACTTAACGGCTCGACAGTCTCTCTACTATACAAAGGGCATATCTTTTTTATTATTGAAAATAAATTTCTTCCTATTTCTAGATCTTTCTAAAATTTCAAAGCCGACTAGATCGTAGGTCAAATTTAGTTTTTCGTCACGCTTATTATTGTCGGATAAGTTGCGTTCGTAGCATAACAGTCAGTAGAAAATAGAAAGAGTCTAAGTTCTAGTGACTCAGTGACTTCCAGTACAATAAAAATAATTATAAGTATGAAAGTATGTATAAATGAAACTTTGTGTTTAAACATCATTACATTACACGGCAATTGTTAAATAAAAGAGTGAAAATAACAGCTGTGTCGAGTGGATTCACCTAATAAATGTGACGTCATTTGCAGGAGGTCTGTAAATCCTGCTGCCAGATTCCTCGAATTCCTGGACACAATATGGTTACAGAAGGCGCACAGCAGCATAATATGCGGAGGATAGACCGGCCACCGATAGCCGATTTACCTCACAGATGGCGACAGTTCGGGATATATGTGCGACCATAAATTCCCTATATGTGTCGTTAAGAAGACCGGCAACTCATCAATTAGAAGCCGCTAATGGCGCCGGCTACTATCGGTGCACTACTCGACATTGTTGCCGTAATAAAAGCATAGTTTTTAACAAAAGCATCATAAACCATAAACGGCGTGTGCCTGATGAAACTAATAATCACTCAACTGTAAGATACGGGACTTAGAACGGGATTATGCTACTTAATTACTAATGCAAGTGCCAGAATTAGGTTAACCTGTCATCTCTACATCATACATCATCTCTACAACCTCTACATCGTGATTTTTTTCCCTTCAACATATGTTGGCTTCAATTCATCTCGCATATGTTGGCACTTTTACGCTGATTATATATTTTTTTGAGAATAACTTAAAATTAAACTACATTTTAATTTGTAAAATTTCGGACGTCATACTAATTTGCGAAACTAACTTATACGCGCGATCTCGGTCCAAAAATCTCGATCCAAAAAAGTTTTTTTGGTCTTCCAGGAGCTATATAGAAAAAAATAAAAAATAAAAAGACAAAAGGAGATAAAAAATTTCAACTAAGACGCAGAATCTATTGATCACAGGGCCGTACTGTATCGTCATAGAAAAATGGTAACACGTAAAAAAAATGACGGGGAATCTATTGAAACTCCGTCGCCGACAACCCAAGGTCTCGGAAGGCCTTATTGTTTATTCTCGCAACTCAATATGTCTAGAGAGTGTCCTGTATAGAAATCAGCTTTTTAGAGCAACAATGGCGTCAATTTTCCTTTCAAGAATAAAATCATTACCTATAGTTTGGATATGATCATGATGGATCTAGTGTGCCTTGAACAAGAGGATGATAGTTTTTTGTTTAATGAAATTCAGAACGGGAGATAAAAATTCGCCTTCCAATAAAAGCGAAATCAGAGTGCGTTATGTTGGTGCCTCAGGTCAATATACATATAGATTCGTGTTCGTTTCCACTCCTTCCTGCTCCTTGTTCGAAATTTCCATACAGCCGGGAGTCGGGACCCCCTGTCAATCATTCCTGGATGCTGACGGCGCTGCTTTTAAATATGTTTGCCCGAAATTGTTTTTATTTCGAATTTAAAGTGGATGCTTTGTATGACATGATGGATGCGTGTTTGTAAACCTCGTTTTCTTGTTATTTCGGTTTTTGATTTGAATTTTAGAGCGGTTCTGCTCTCACCGCCTCTCTGGGGGTTTTATTGACGTTGGGAACGCATCCATATATTTATATATATGTATGTATACACATGTATGATGACTGTATTTGTTTATTTTCGGTGACTATGAGAAATGCGTTTGCCTTTAAATAGTTCGGTAAACAAAGGAGGTGTAGAATACACCTTTTCTACACCCGCTCGTGGGCACACTTAAATATACCTACCTACGTAATGAGTAGCTACTCAAATTTACACATTGGTGACGGTGTCAAATTTTACGTAAGTATTATTTTAAACTTTTACGTAGAGGATTTTTAATACGATATTACAACAGAAAAAAATAAATTAGCTCAAATACTTACTTACGTGTTTGAGTAATTAAGTAAGTGAAGTTCACTGTTGTAACGGCGGGGATAATAAAATAAAAAATACTCAGTTTTATAGGCAGATTTGTAGGAGAGAAAATGAAGGTTCCCAATTATTAAAGTCAGACCGGGCGTATTTTAGACCTCTACAGGGAATACATGTAATTAAAGCAGCCTCTCTTCAAGGATTAACTCCGGACAGTAAATTATGATTGCCAGGAGCAGGATTAAAACTGGACTCGAAATTATTTTGATGAAGTCATCACGTAAATTGACTAGAAGCATTTACCCGTGTTATGCTTGCCTCATTTCATTCATATTTGCATTATATATAACTCGGATTTAGTTAATAATTACCTAGATTAACTGGTCTAACTAACCTGATATTATATTGTAGCCAAGGGACGACGAGGGACGTCAACCCCATCAAAACTCTTCGAGGTAAGCGAAATACCCGGATAAAATACTCTTTGTAATTAATAGACACTATGTATTTCGATGCTTATGAATATTTACAGCCTCTGTCTTCAACGCGCCTTGTTTTTCACATTTCAAACGAATTTTGTTATCAATGCATGCGTTTCACTATGTTTCACTTTCAAGATTCACAGCTTATAATAGTTTCTCGTTTCTCTCTCAAGTTTTTCTGTTACCTACTTAATAAGAAACAATAATTTTGCAACAACAAATTCGCCTCTTCTGGTAGAAAATCTTGAAGTTTCTGATTCCTTTCCTTACATAATCAAAAAAAAACAATAGATCCGGATAGTTTGCTGTTAAAATGGTAGGGCAAGTCCAATTTTTCCGTGTCTTTTTGGTCAACCATGCAGTTTCGGTGACAAAATCAACATTTTCAGAAAGTGTCTATAACTTCATCATCTATTAATTACCTATATCACGATCGTCCATTAAAAAGTTTGATATAGTTAATAATTTCACTTTAAAAAGTTGGTATCGTGGGAAAGGAATTTTTAACTTTAAAACCTAAAAATATTGCGTGAAAGCCATCCTTTTACTAGATAAAAGAGTTCCGGACCAGACACTTATACCAATAAATACAGTCTGGCAGCTCTAAAGCTTCCACCGTTTACGTTTATCCGCCAGTAACGATGGTAATCTCAAATGAAGTGTAAATAGTGGAAATTAATTTTTGGCTTTGCTTTGCGCCAATATGGCATCGGCTGTCACCGCGATGTCTAAACCTCGAGAGGGACGCACTCTCGGTCTGAGTAGTGTTGTATTAAAGCCCCATAATAGAACATTATCTGGCATGGGCTGACAGCAGTGTAAATAACTTACGCAGTTGAGCGGTTTCGAAGCTAAAAGCACCCTGTTCGCAGTAGTTACATCACACGATGAGAAGGGTGTTTGAATTTCTGACAGTCGATGTCGCGTTAAAAATTAAACCCATTAATTAAATTGAATGAGCCTGGCTCTCACTGCTCTAGTCGACGGATTTCCTGGCAGATGTCGTGACAATCTCAACAATGGTCATCAGATGACATTTCCGCGAAACCAAGTTTAAAATTGCATTCACCAGCGGGCCACCCTCAAATTTAAAAATTGAAAGTGCTCGAATGCGATTTGTTCGCAGTCGAGCGAATTGACAAGCTAAGAAGGGGGAACGTGTTGTTATAATGTTAGAAGAGCTAGACGGCAAGTGGCGAACCTGTTCGAGTGACGTGCATGGCTAATGTGTATGTCTCGGTTGTGTTCTCATTGTTTAAGCACGAACCGACCCTGTGCTCACTGTGTTCAGCGTGAGAGCAACCCTTTGCCCCTTTGACCTTTAAGCTACGGCTTAACGGCTAGGCTGGCAGGGCAGACGCCGGACGCCTCTTTGACTTACGCAACAATAATGCAACTTTTTTTTTTGCAATTCTAATTCAAGAAAATTTGTTTTTGGCAAAACTAAACAAGTGCTGTTGAGCGGGAATCACGGCTTCTTGAATAAGAAATTCAAACATTCCAGTCGTAGACATTTCATTTGAGGTAAGTTTCCAGTGGGTTCATCTGTGAAAAACCCGCGAGAAAGACGATGACAAAGATTCAGCGGATTCCTTATTATAGAAGAACGTCTGGGCTTTTGGAGTAATGGAAAAAGAGGAAAAAGAGGAGCGAATATACTGTTTGTAAACCTTTTTACAATTATTATTCTGGCAACGATTGATTCTTCGAAGATTCTTCGCTGGTGCTTGAACATCAAATATTGTCTGACAGTCTTGGAGAATCTACGGTGGGCGTGGGAATCATCTGGGAAACCTGTATGCTCACCAGAAACTCCGTTTATGACGAATCAAACTAATCAAATCCAGGGATTTAGGATTTTTTATTAAACAAACACCTTGGTTCTATGAACTGTTATAGTCTCAGTAATAGTGTCGAGATAAACATCCCATAATGATGAAGTTATCATAAAGGTCATTCCAGTCAACTTGAAGTAAGGACCAGTTGACCATACGAAAGGCTATATGAAAAGTTATCACTGCGTGATCGGATTTTCCGATTGGGGAAGAAATTTCTAACGTTGAGGTTAACTGGTCATCATTCGTGATATAGCAAGGTCGAAAGTGGAAGGCTGATTGTTTTGTCTCAATCGATTTCAGAAAAGTTGAAGATAATGAATGACAAATTTAAGTAATTTGTCTGTTTTCCATTAAGTAATTTGAGTTTATAAAAGCTTACTATGGAAGTTATTGAATCATAATAAGTTCTTGTATAAATTGCAATTAGAGTTTAGCGATATAATTATTCTAATTATGCTATTTAGCTGAAATACAACAACGGAATGACGTTTGCTATAATATTTTAGTTACAAGTTTTCGAGGACATCTCAATGATGCAGCTCGCATTGAGCGCGTATCGATTTTACTTTGTTCTCTTCATATTTGGGTCATTTAGAGGGAAGTTTGTAAGTAGTTTCAAGGTAACAATAATAATAATTGTGGTTGGTTATTATCAAGCACCTGATATCTCCATTTGTAGTTGCACATAATGGATTTAGCATGAGATAATCCCATTCTGGAGAACGCTTTCCTGCTAAAAGTTTCTCAAGGATCACTGCAATAAATTCGCCAAGGACGGTAAATGCAATAGTGTAATATGTACTGTCAACCGTCTGCAACCTTCGTGTACTAGAAAGATGTTGACAAATAAAAGACCCAGCGTGCTCTGTAAATGTCAATGTCGACTTATTTAGTTCTAAATATGAAACAAAGGTCGTTATTGTTGTGAATATACGAACAAAGGTTTTGCTTTAATATCCAGAAATGTATATCGGATGTTTAGTAGCCATAAAACTTTTATTTCGACTTACTTTGTTGTAGTTAAATAAAGGTTAAAATAATAAAAATGTAATAATTTAAACTAGTTTCAGTTTTGTAGCGATTCGTTTTGTTTTCTTTTTGTTAATGCAAAAATCTTGATTATGAAAAACAGTCAGAAACGACGACGTGCGAATAAATAAAAATTTCATACATTTTTTATAGCCCGTCTATGATAATACAGCATACAAAAATATTTGCAGACAAACGATCAATTGCCTATACATAAACTCTGCTATTTATTGGAATGGTAACTGCTGTGGAATTATCGACATTAGAGACGGACTCATCCGGAAGAATAACTAAAACTAACAAGTTTGTACGATGACTAGGACAAGAAACAGCGAGAATATTTGACTATAAAGGAGTCTATAAAATGATGGTCAACCTCCCACAATCAGGACTCTCAAACAAGAGTAAGCTTTCGAGCTCGTCGCCGTTGATGATATGCACGCTGCATACCTATCATCTATGTATATACATAGGTACATAATTCCCAAAATCTCCCAATATGGGCAACTTTCTTATTTTGTCAGATACAGAGTCGGTTAAACGGGCTTACTTGGGCATAATTCATAGCCAACTTATGTTTTCTTATAGCCGCCATTTTGGTTTTTCATGTCATTATTTGGAATAACCTACCCGGCTGGGAAACATTTCTGACAAGTATTCTTTCACCCTACCAGCATTATGAGGCAGCGCCCCATCCTGCTGAAACCAGATCATCTTCAGACGATTAAGAGGCAAGTTTTCGAGACAATCTGTTCTGAAATTATCCTCGTAGATGTATCAAGTCCAAAACGAATTTGTGGTCGCCGTCCTTGGAATCGATGGGGGTTGTCATTGTCAATCGACCAATAATGTTCATTATGACGATTGAATATTCCTGCATCCTGTGATTAAGAAAATTAGGGTTTTCTTGAATATTACGATTATTCACGAACGTGAAGAAGGCTACCCGCCGTGCACGATCCCTGAGATGAAGTGTTTGCAAAATACGAACTTTCCAAGGACGAAATTTTTCTTTTCTCAACGTTCTCCAAACAGTTTGATGCGATGGTAAATCCAGCTGGGCTGCGACTTCCCTTGTAGAGACAGATGGATTGTCTTGCACCTAATTTAGAATTGAACATTTTGATATCGAAATCACGACAAATCCTTACCGCTTGCTGATGTTAATTGGGCCTTATCGCCATATTTCTTACTTTTTTAAACGAACCATATTGGTCCAAGTTGCTGTGGAGCAAAGAAAAATATCTCAAAGAAGGTTGTTGCCGCTCTGGATAACTGTGTGCAAATACGTTCCTGCAGTTATGTGGGTATTTGATGCGAAGTGTTATAAATTTGTATCACTTTGTTTTTCACTTGAAAAAGTAATTTTCGCCTTATAAACGTAACTGATAAAAGAAACAAACTGTCAAAGTTTTGTTGAAAACAATGGACCCTTGATATTTCTTCAAAGCACTCTGACACAAGATGAAACATTTTATTTTCGTCAAACATGTAATAATGAAATAACGTGTGTGATACATCGTTGTAAAGAGAAAAATAAATGTAATCTAAAAATAGAAAAATTCAAAATGTCGCCCATAAGAAAAGAAAAGTTGACTATCGATTTTCTTCTATCTCAAGTACTAGAGCAATTGTAAAACTATTTTTGGATTCCTTGTTGAAAAGTGTTCTAATAATGTTTCGGTTAAAGACGACTTGCTTGATTGGTTTTTGCATGAATAAAAAATATATAGCAAAAATTGCAAATTTCAGTCTTTTTGAAATATTTTGACAATTAATAACGAAACCCCAAATTCTTTTCAGATTATTAACCAATACAAAAATACGCAACTTTGGCCTGTAATAAGAAGGAATAAAACGAAGGTTGGAAGATTATTGTCACTCTGTACATCATAAACTCCGTTTTTATTGAACAATATTTTTATCAGACACTATTATCAATTATTTTATAATAACCATAAGTTAATCTGACAGATTGTCGTGAATTTAATATAGTGTTTATCTATACGACGAAACAGTGCCTTGATTTGCATGCCTTGTAACTTGTCTTGTAAATGGTTACCCGTTGAGCTGAAGAGATAATGTGACCGCTTACTACCTGATGGAAATTTTAAATACTTCGGCGCACATGTTAGTTTTATCGGATTTACTACGACTATAAATTTGGGAATTTATTGATAGGTCTGTCATGTAATGATTACTTAATCCTGCTTTTTTCAGATATTATGTTCTTTCTCATAAGTACATATGTCGGATATGTCCCCAACAAGATATTCGAAAAGGTACCTACCTAACTCATCAGTTTTATCTGTCAATAAGGTTTAATTTTTTTCGAAAAAATAACCAAAAAATAGGACGACACTTTTATCAATCAATATCACAACTTCGGTTTTATTTGCTATTATGCTATTTACTAGATGATGAATATGTGCGTTATTATTGCATGCGATTATCGTTTAGAAAAGGAAGTTTACCAAAATTTCTTATATGTAGGTACAATACAAACTGATGTAAGTTTATGCTACAAGTGACTTTTTTATTTTGAATAATTGTGCCACCAAATACATCCAGTATAGGTACCTATTCGCTATTGAAAACAAGTGTACAATAACACGAAGAAAGGGCATTTGTCTTCTTTGAGTATCACGTTTTTCAGCGATTCTTTCCCTTATAATTTTCAACCAATTAATTAAAGTGGATATTCTTGATAGGATCCGTTATTTGACTCTTTTAGACAGCATCATCTCTTGCAGCAGGACAAATAAGAAGGAATACTCGCGAATAAAAACTTAAGGAATCCCTTGCAGGAAGAGGAAAGTGAAGTGCTTCTTAATGATTGGAAGGGAAAAAGGCACGAACATAATTGGTGTCTCCAAACCAAACAAAGCTCGGAATTCTTTGAGTGCGATGGTCGGTCGTCTCGAGCAGAAGAAAGAGAATTATACATAATTGAGTTCTCTGTTACTTACTGTTTTTTCCGCTACCAAAAAACGAAAAACATGTGCACGGTCACGTATAATTTGGTTTTACTTTCCGCTTCAAATCACTTTCTCTTGTAGGGTTAAACTTGGATAAAATGATACAATTTTTTGTTCAATTCTTTTATAAGGCTTTTTTTATTAGATCCTCTTTAACGGTAGAATAGCTACCCTAAATACCGTGAAACTTTACCAGAAAAGAATACTCGAGAAACCACTTCGTAATTATTGGTTGTGGATGTTATGATGAACTATACTTTTTTTTTTGAGAACTGAAAATGTCAAAAAATACATAATGCAAATTTTATTATTAATATTAATACTTATACTTTATCCTTATTAATATTATTACGAAGAATATTTTATTTATAACAAATTACTATGTGGATCAAGAGAAAACTGAGATAAAGGTAGCAAATTTTGAAAAAAATATTTTCTCCACTTCAAAATGGAGAGATCAAATTAGGAGCCAGATTGTTCTACGCTAACGTGAAACTATCTCCCCACTTTTAAAGAAAAATGGAAGGAAAGGGAAGTTACAGGATGCCAGTTGACTTTTCAATTTTGAATTATTTTGATTTAATTTATGAAAGTAATAGCCCAAAATCTAAAACGCGTCAAACATTACCTTAGGCCTTCTTTTAACTTTGTTTCCTTTGCAAACTGTCAAAATTTCTAATAAGAGTTGTCCCTATCTTTAGAAACCTTGAATCGACTTAACAATCTCTTTATTTACATTAATTTGGTTACAAACAAACTCAAATCTTGTAAACTGAATTCTGGAGGTTGGCAATTATTTTTCCATAGTGTCTCAAAAGAAAACTTCGGTTCGCTCTTTTTATCAAGAGCTCTTCAGGATTAAAAAAGGAACCTTTACTCACAGTTGAATGTTGCAGAAGTTCGTTCTTTTTAAGTACCTTCCTAAATTAAGTCAACCAAAAGAATGAACCTGTAGTTGGACAGCGAATGGTTGTTTTTCTATTAATTATCCGGAGATGAATTGACGGATTGGAGATAGCGTTGCTGGAGCGAAGTTATGCGAGTCTTGTGAAATTTAAATCGCCACACAGCGTTCGATGATGAGGTCGGTCACTGCCGGAAAGTCTAAGTTAATTAAAAAGAAATATCTCCCGGAAACGATCTTGTTTAATCGGGCAACACGCTTAGATTTTAACTTTATGATGAGGAAAATTCTTCACTGTCCGTGAAAAGAATCACAATGGCTGCGCAGTAAAATGTCGTTCATTTGAAACGTAGTTCCTTGACTTGAAACGAACCGAAACACTCTTTGGTTTTGTATTCAAAGCTCTAGTGCTGGTGCTTTTGTTTTAAAGAGATTCCGGCATCGGAAAAGATAAAAAGATAAAGTTTGGATAAGATAGATTCAACAGATACGTTTTTTTTTTTAGATTTTTTTTGTATCTTATTGGATAGTATCTATAATTATTGGTGTTATATTTTATATCCTAGAACACAGAAATAAAAAATATCATAAAGTAGCTAATATTGACAGGCCAACCTGTATAAATATATAACATTCTGTGGAGTTTTTTTTTCTCGCTAGAGACCTGAAGAATATTTCAAAATATAACAATTCCTGCATTGAAAAATATCCACTTTCACCCACTTTAAGCCAGAAGCAAAAAACTTCAGCCTAGAAGTAGTTGCCGGTGTTTTATGCCGATGTTTGCGGCAAATGCCCATATACCTACAACAGTCGAGTGAGAATAGAAAGCAGAAGCACGGCACGGACAATAATGGAAAAGTCAATGGTCAGTGCACTCGAAACACTGCAGACCACTAGAGACTACCTACTCGGTAAACCACAAGAAGTGGAGTCATCAACATGTAAGAGTAAGAGCCTCCCAAAGCCCGGAGTGGCTGCTGAGACTTGAAAATTATGCGACTCCCGGAACACGGCTTTGCAAGTATCTCCATAGGACGTCTTAAAGAGCAATTTACTCCGAGATAAAGCATTTCGGGTTACGATAAATTAGTAAAATGTAAGCAAATGAGTAAAGACGGACGCAGACTGTGCAGATCTTGATTGCCTCACGAACAATAGATGTGATATACTGGGATTATCCCGATAAGTGGGTCTTATATTCCCGGCGGAAGCTAGCACGCAAGTACTTCACCGCTCAAATGCCTAATTGCCTTCATCGCTGCTTTCAGTTTCGGCTTCTTCGCCAAATGAAAAATCCGACTCAGACCGACTGGCGTCTCTTACCTTTTAGACATTATAATTTTTGCCTCGTAGTACGTACTTATAAGACTTAATAAGCTGCATTTTACGGTTTAAAAAACTCGACGGTGACTAGACAGTTTTCTTTTTAACTAAAAAAGACCAACTTACGACATATTACCTATGCATTTTAGGATACAGGGTGGTCACAATACGATGATCAAAGCAATGAGATCTCTGAAATAATAAAATATACGGGGTCGGCTAAATGAGAGAAAAGTTGCACAATTTTATGCTTAATAAGAATCTTAATTAATGTTAATAATGAAAAATCGAAATCAAATTATATGTCAGAATTCCGAGAGCAGAGGTAAATATTTATTTGCGTTAATCTAACTTGTATTCATGGTGCTTGAAATGGCAAGTATACGGCGTCATTTCTTTGTTAATCCTTTGAAACCGACACAAAACGTCTATCAAATAGAACTCGGTTGAGATTGGCCTTTGTCTGCGAAGTCCATGACCTGCCTCAAGTGATCCTGACAAAGAAATTAATAATATTGACCCTATTTGTTGGCATTATTGCTGCGCTATTAATCGAGAGCGTACGGAATTGCAATACCGGTAGGTATTATTGTAGGTACCTACGTTATGCTAGCTCCCCTATTCATAACGATTCCGCATTCAATGAAACACATATAAAGGCATTTTTAAACCCAATTTCCAGTCCACAATGCAGCAGAGCTTATGCACGACAACCAATTACATTTAATCTTTGAATGCACCCTGTCGACCTGTTTTAAATAAAACTCCAGAGTTGGCTGCATTGAGAGACATTGAACTTCGGAGAAACTGCCGTGCCGCTAGTTTATGTCAGGCTCCCAGAAACGATATTAAAGCTTATCTTATACAACGAACAAATACACGAATCTCAGGGGCGTCTCTTTTATTCCGACCCTGCGACGACGGCGACGCCAATACCGGCAGAAAATATTTGACCCCTGTTATAATATACACTATGCTCCATCATTACTCACACTCTTGCTACTTTTCCGATTTGTCTGAAAAATCCGGACAAAAATCGATTTCTGCGTAAAAAATTATAGCCGCTCACCTAATAGATTTTCCTGAAAAACTATAACATTGCCAAGTTTAGAACGTCTATACGTCTCTTATAGAATACGTTGACAACAGAATCTCTCTGCATACCGTTACCGAGAAAAATCCAAATATGAGTGGTATAATAAGCGTGTTGAAAAAAGTACGGGGACCTTATAATTGTCCGGGTCGGCCTATTCTCTCAAGAGTCGCATTTGGGGGTGTTTAAATTTAAACTGGAGTGTTTTCTAGACTATTATTGGAAAATCCATAAATTCCAGGAAAAATTACTCTTCACGGGAACGGATCCTGCTAATTTTCAATAAATTCCATTGGACCACGTGACGTTTAAAATAGGCCAAATTTCAACCCCATGGGGGGAGAAACACAGCCCTTGAATTTTTTTTTCGTTTTTTTAGCAAAATCACAACACAGACCGACACTTTTGACAATTTTAATTTTCTTTGATTTAATTCCAGGAAACTTGAATTTTCAACAGTAACATTGGGAGGTTACAATTATGCAGTGGATGTTTCTTAGATGCAGGATGAAGTGAATGAAGTGCTACGTCACCTGTTTCTGAAATCTATTTTCTGAATTGGTAACATTTAAAAAAAATTTATGGAAGTTTTTATAACAAATTATCATCCAGTTCTGGTTCTCGGAGGAGATTAAAAATTTTTAATTGTTTTAAACATGGTCTTTTCCGCTGGTTAATTGGTAAAGACCTACACAGATGAATCTTCTTTGTTGTCTGCATGGCACTCGATCAGGAGATGTATTGGGGTTTCGTCCCCTTCCATGCAGAATCTACAAATTTGGTAATTTTGTTTCAGCAACTGGTTTAACAAGATCAAGTCAGCTCCAAAATTCCCTTTTTGCAAAGTCCGGTTAGTCCGAAAATTCGAGCTTTTTTGATCTTGTCAAACCTGATCTTGTAAAAAAATCGAGTTAATCGAACCTTGTCCAGTGTATAATTTACACTTTACTTACTTATTTGCAATCCACGAGCGCGTTCTAGTCTTGTAAAAAATTTTGGGGATTAAATGAGGATTTTTTTAAATTTACTGACTAATTAGTGTTCAGGAGCTGGACTCAGAAATCAAGAATAAATGGAGAATAATGGATATTAAAAAGTGTAGGTAAGCTAATTTTCGAGCAGCGAGAAATTTTTTTATTTTTGGATAAAAGTGGCAACATATGCGAGACGAATTGAAGCCTCTGCCAAATTTCAACTCGATTTTAGAGTGTTTCTTAGGATATTCCCGAAAAACCCTGACACTCTCGAAAAAGATACTTCCCGGTAACGGACCTCGCTCATTTTCAATAGGCATCGTGAGACCTCTTTGATCGAGCCAAATTTCAACTCTCTACGACGAAAAATGGCGTCTCTAGAGTGTTTCCTAGGAAAGTCACAGACAGAGAGACTGGAGGACGAATAAAATTAGCCTTGTAGTTTTAGTATAACTTCCGAGAGATCGACTTCGCCGGTCTCGGAAATTGATAAGAAATGGAGAATGATTAACCATCAGTTTTTTATTCTTTGATGGTACATGCAATAAACGATGTACCTTGACGGCACTGTCTTTGAAATTATTTACGATATTATGTATTATTAAAATATACTTAGATATAAAACTTTCAAACCGAAATATAAACTTTTACAAGCATGTAAACATTATATAATTTCAGCAGCAAAACGGAGGGTTTTATAGGATATTTAATTTGATCCTGTAATTAGTTTCCGTGTCTAGCGTACTAGACTAGCGTAGTTTTCTTGGTAATTGTTATGAAACGCATAAACGCGAACTCCGTATTGAATTATTGTCGGAGAGCTGGCTTTTATTTCATACAACTCCATGAAACTCACTCACACCGATACACATTTTAATGCCATAGTACAATTCTCGTCATTGCATTAAAAGTAATCCTAAATCGTAAAATAAAAGCAAGATAGTGTTACAGATGTCCCTTTAACGACAACCATGAATCATTCGTAACATTTTTTTTTTATTAAAAAACAAAAAGCTATTTTCTCTATAAATAAAAATCACTCTGTATATCTGATTATAGAAAAATAAATTTTCAGGCAAGCAGAGTTTTTTTTTCTAAATCAAAAATAAAAATTTTTCCCATATGATGGCAACTTTTTGGCGGTCACTGTATACCGAGCTGTATACTAAAAAAAATAGACGTGTTACAAGACGACCTAATCGCTTATACTGGAATGTTGAAAAACTATAAAGAACCGACCAAATAGCTACCTACAATTTATGTCCTCATGCAACAAATTAGAAAGACAAACCACAAATTTCACTTCGAATGATTTGAGACGAGTAGGTAATGTTTTGCAAGCTCTTCGACATAAATCTCCGGGTGTCCGAATAATTTAAACGGGAAGCCTTTACGACTTATTACACAGCAGTCAAAAATGTCGTGCCTTATGAGGCTAATTACGTGCGGTCGTGCAAGAAAGCAAGCATAAAAGCGCCTCTATATTTAGATGACTTTGACACTAATTCAGAGACTGCTTCACGGTCTGATACGGTCTGATGAGGAAACGGTCGAATTGTATCCTGGAATCCGCGCTACCGAATCTGGAGAGAACGAGTGATTTGTAAGACACCCCGAATTTATACCGCCCACCGATTCCGCGCCAGTCCACCCCTAATTATATTTATCGCTGCCCACCCAACCGTCTGCGTTCATCGTAGAGGTAGTAAAAACTCGAAGGGATGAGAGATGAGAGCCTTTTTTAAAGTTGACGGCCGTTACCGAATACTTGCACAGGAAAATCGCCCTTTACACTACACCAAAATTTGAAGTAGTATTTGGTGAGAAAATATTCAGTCAAAAGAAATCTCAGCTCAATCAATTTAAAAATGTGTTGAATTACCCACAAAGCTGAAATGACCAGTGAATTAGAGCAAAACCTTATAGTCATTTTTTTCATCTCTTGTCCGATGAAGAGCACCACATAAGGTGAATGTGGACAATGATAGGGTTGTCGTGGGGAGTCGGGTTCGAAGGGGGGGGGGGGGGGGGGTTATTGATAAAATAATTCACCATAAAACAATTGATCATAAGTTGAAAAACAATAAAAAATTACAAAAATTCAACAAAAAATACCAAAAAAAAAACGTTTACAAAAAAATCCCATTACTTATTGAAAAGTTACAATGATACAATCTGATGGTTATGGGTTACGCAGAGCGATTTTAATTTACCAAGAAAATAGTATTTTGGAATTGTGCTAGTCATGAGCCAAAAAATTTGCATGATTCTTGTTGGATTTTTGTATAAACTACTAATTTCAGCACACTTGATAGTGTCATTATAATATAGTCATTTTTTGGAAGAGTTATCTAAAAATGTACTGTTTTGAAATTTGAGATTACCAATAATTCTAAAAAAATCGAATTGAAATCTTGCCTGCTTTTCAAAAAATAGGAGTTTTCAAGCGATCATTCATTTTTTTTTTTGTTCTCAAAGTTCTTTTCATTAAAATTGTTTATTTAATTATCGGTGCTTTAGCTTAGTGCTTATTGGGTAAAAAAGACAACAATGGTCTTGAAAATAGCTTTGCGAGGAATAATCCATTAAAATTAGAAATTTGTCGGTTGACTGCTTTTTTCTTCGCTAATATGGCCAACGCTTTCTTTGTGGAGTTGTTGCTCTGAGGTTCTCTACTTACATGCGAGCTCCAAGCATTTGGTGTAGTTTTACACGTAATACGGAAGTGACTGACAGGCTTTGATGTAAGATAAAATCAAACAGGTAATAAGTGTAATTAAATAGGCTAGTTAATAAATATGTGATACATTTTTTGTATTGCTGATGTCAGATATAACTTCACTTGATATATGTGAGGGCGATGAAACAGCTTTGTCACGGACATAATATTATGAAATATTCATTAGGATATGTTATCTAATATCAATTCTTATCAAATCAGCATGATTATTTGTTATTCCCGCTTCCTACGGGATAAGCTTTATAATATGTTTCTTAAGATTTCGAGTATTGATTGTCTATTGTAAGGTAACGACCTATATCCTGGTCACGGCACCAATTCTGTAGTGTAGCCTACCTTTTAGATGAAGGTTCTGCGTCATGCGTCAATCAGTAATGTGGCTAATTATTTAAAAAGAAGAACCTCTTTGACGTTTGATATGTCAACTAGTCTGTCATGAATATCTCTGCTGAATTCCCGCTGAATAAATCTTCGTACAAATTTATGAGCGAGCTCTGCAGTAGCTTCATCAGTCTCAATATATTTTTATGTCAGAGGTCAGATGCTGTAGGTAGAGGAAAATTTGAATTTGGACATGCAAAGATTAGTAAATTATATGAGACACGCCTGCAAAGGTCGCGTTCTCGCATGTTTTGCAGAATTACTCAAAAGGGGTATATGTATGCAAAAAAAAAACTAATTTGAAACCTTTAAATCGATCTTAACACTGCGAAATCCATATTATCATCTTATAGTTGTCTTTAATAGCGTTCAAACCATGGCATTACTTATAGAGTTTTATTTACGAATAGTTTGTATTACCATCAGTGAAACTATACGTATAAATCTTCCCCGGAAATATATTAGTCTCAGGGTAGCTCATATACTTATTTTTAAGTAAGGACAAGCAATAAGATTGCCCACAGATTCTCAGGGAGTGTGTGTGTAGGTACGTCTGCCGCTGTAAAGATTAATGCACATCATTATCACAAGCCTATAGGCTAGGCGTTACAAAAAAAAAAACGTCAGCCACTCGTGTCTCTCGTAGAGATTACCGTCTAACTAATTACCATTGTTAAAGAGGCTGCTTCTGGTGATTATTCTTTTTTAGTCCGAGACTAACATAAATATCATATGAGGATGTTAAAAGGTAATACTAACCTTCGATAGATGCGATTTAGACATAATATGTGGGCTGTAAGTAGTCGCGTTCTGGCTTTGTCACATTAATTTTCTGCCGGTTAGTCCCTAGGACATACAGATAGAGACAAAACGAGACAGGCAAATAATTAAGGGAGTATTATTTGTTCTATTTTTCTAGATTTTCTCGGCGTGACTAATTCGCTTCCGGATTATCACGAGGGAGTAAATAGCTCAATTCTCTGCCACAATAACTATGCGGTCAGTTGAAAGATTTCTCCCGAGCCTGAATCACTTCATCGATGCAAAGAAATACTTAATCATTGATTGAACTCCGCACAACGAAACCATAACGTGGGCTTTATACCATTTCACTAAACAAATTACGCCTATCGATGACAAGAGAGCTTAGAGTAATATTTTAAAGGAATAATCCTATGGAATAATTTTTTAGCTTTTCAGAATTTTTGTTCTCGTTTTTGTGAGAAAACTGAGAACGTTACGGTCAAATCGGATTGTTTTTCCCACTCGCATGGCCGTCGACTGTGCTCACACTAAATTTTTCTAAAAAAAAAATTAACTTCAATTTTAATCAAAATCCCCCGTCAGACGATAGAAAGTGCGAGAAGTTGAGAACTGTTCATCTTTAGCTCTCCCCGTTTTCGAACTACAGGAGAAAAGCCTTTTTCCGGGTGGAGGTTTTAGAATTGTCGATGTTTACAAATTCAATCAATAGCTTGCGATGCCTTGAAAATTTGCCAAAGGACGTGCCAGGCGATGGCAATTCCAAAACTGGTAGCCGTTTTATCCTACGAATTCGCGTTCTCGATACATTCAAAGTTGAAAATTAGCCATTTTTTCAGCTTTTCAAAATTTTTGTTCTCGTTTTGTGGGAAAACTGAGGACGTTACGGTCAAACCGGATTGTTTTTCCGACTCGTATGGCAGTCGGCTGCTCTCACACAAAATTACGTCCCATTCTGAAGATATCGATTTTTCTGGAAAATTTCAAGCTAAAAAGGGTATTCAAAAATTTTTCTAAAAAAATTTCTCTTCAATTTTAATCAAAATTAGACGATAGAAAGTGCGAGAAGTTTACAACTGATGTTCATCTTTAGCTCTCCCCGTTTCCGAGATACAGGAGAAAGATCATTTTCCGGGCGAAGGTTTATTTTTTCGATTTTTTCTAGACACTACTTTAGAAGTTGTTTGAATCCTCCTAACACTACAGGCCCAATCCAAGAATCCTGGAACCCATTATTCAGTAGATATTTTACCTACGGCGATGCTTATGATTGATTACTCGATATTCTTGTTATTGAAACTGATTTAGCTATAAGCAAAATATAAGGTGCAATAATCTGATGGAACATCTGCAAGTGTTCGAACACTGCACGCGTATGAATGATGTGCAAGTTATATAAGGAACGATTGCTGAAGGACTTGAGAAATGGCAGTAATAAAACTTCAGTTCTACTTTAATGAAATAGAAATCAGTCACATAAATGCCATATAGTTTATTGTCCGGGAAAAATAAAGGAAATCATTCCATAGAGACGACGACTGTAGAATAAATAAAAAAAACTCCAAGTGTTTAGGTATTTATTCGAATGAATGACGGCTGTTTTTTATGTACAGATCTTAAAATAAATTCGCTTGGAATAAATCTTGCACTTCAGTCAAATGGAGATGGCTTCATAAATATTTTATATCGCACTTGGAAATAACTTTGGCGTTTCTCAATTTCTTCCCTCATCTATAAAAATTATAATATTAAAAAAGCAGGCCGAAGTGCACACGCAATCGAAAACAAAACTTTTATCGCCGAGTTTATGATTTTCTAATATACGGATTCTTCTGTGATGTTTTTATAGGCAATTTAACAGAACGAATCTCTAGGTTTTATTACATTCAAATAAACGCAGCAATTTTAGTAACCCTGTATGTGCAAATAAGAGCTACATGTTCGTATTTGCGTGCATGTAATCTATACAGAATAATACAGATTTTGTATAGGTAGGTATAATATTATGGAAAAAAATGTCTTCAAATAAATTGACAGAAGCTGTAAACCCCCAAGAGTTTCTATTTTCTAGATAAAGGATGTTAAAAACTGATGTTGACTTATTTGGAAAATGAGGAAATTTTCAATCAATAAGGAACTTGTAATGTAACGACCTATATCCTGGCCGATGCACCAAATTTGTAATGTAACGCCCTATCTAAAATGTAACAAATCGAAGGCCCACCTGAATTATTTAAAAAGATGAACTCTTTGACGTTTGAAATGTCAACATGTCTGTCATGACTCATGAATGTCTCTGTTGAATTCCCGCCTGTATTTTAATTTTGAATTTGAGGTTATCCCTCTCTGAAGTCTTACAAATTATTTGAACAGATTGAAATTCTCCAGCCCTGAAATCTCTAGCTTTGAATGTTTAAACAAAATGGCCGATGCGAATGATGCGATTCAAATCGCTTTGAAACCCCTGGTTTTTTTACCTGTGTTCGTCTAGTCTTTACCCTGTGGACGTTGTGGGGTGTGTTGTTGTAACTCTCACCTGTTCGTTCGTAGCAAAACGCTACGAAAGTACTTGAGCTAACCAGTTTTCGAGAGAAAGGGAGATATTATTAAAACAATGATTTTGGTGTGAAAAATTGACGTACCTATCTAACTTGTATATATATTTGTTAGTGCCTGTAAAGAGTGTAAAGCAAAGACATAACAACACACACAAAAATAAAACAGAGAATAATAGGCTTTGCGGGAGTGAGATCTGATCGATTTTAAACTTTCCCAGACATGAAAATAAAATAAATACGAACATCGATTGAATCAGAGCTGATCGTCTTTCTAATGAATTAACCTCCGAATGATCAAATCAATAAGATTCATTCCAAAGGACATCCAACGCCAAAATGAGACATAACCTGCATAACAGATTGGAGAGTGGATTTAACACTTCGATTCGTGAGTTTCTAAACATACAAAATATAATCATCGTTTCATGTAGGATTAAACCTTGAAAGAATCATTTACGTTTTCTTAAAAACACCAAAATAGAACAAATGAAAGAACAATTGAGATGAGATAAGTCAATCAGGTCAGTATGAGGTTGATGAAGGATAAAGAAGTATAAGGATAAGGATAAACAGAAGAAACTGCTCAATAAATGAAACGTTACATGACCAAATTTGCCCTAACTTTGGCACTGATAAAATTTGGACTGTTTCGAGCAATTCAATTTTTTTTTCGAGGGTTCACTAGTTAAACTTCGTAATTCACACAAAGTTTATATAGGGTGGTAAATAAAACAGTTTAATAATATCAGAAAGTTCGGCTTGCTCCCATTTGATCAAACATTTTTTTTTTAATTTCAACACAAAGGTCATGAAGATGGACCTCATATCTCGAAACGGTTTTCGAATTTTCCGATTATTTCTTTTATTTACAGGGTGATCTCAAAATAACTACTTTTTGGTGTGGCAATGATAACTTTGTTACCCGTGACCCGATTTTCAAAATCTAGGGCTCATTTTAAAGCTTAAGCTTCAAACAAGAACAAGCAAGATTGATAATCGACTAAGAACAAAAATTGTATTAAAACTAACCCAAATCTGAGTGGCTTCCGAAATCTGGTATTAAGGAAAATTTGAAATAAAGTTAATTCGCTTTCAAACGAACCCATTCATTCTGAAAACTTCAAGATGTTCTTCGCTTGCATGAGTTAAAACAATTGTTGATTTGTTGTCCCTTTGTTATTATTAGGCTTATTGTTAATCATAAATGGATGTCAGTATTATTGATTGTTGTTTGACGGCTGATATTTTCACAAATTGCAAATTCTGTGAAAATCCGCTTTGACAAGGTCCAGTCATCTCGAAAATTTAGACAGCGTTTCCATACGATTATCACTGGTTTCCAGGAAAACTGATTAGATTCTATCGAGAAGGTAATTCCTAGTCTAAGTATAAGATTTGGTGATCTTTCATGATGGTGACCAAGCAGCTGTGCAGTACCATTATCTTGCCACGACATGACAAAAAGGGCACAAAAACTACCATGCCCACAGAAACATTCACCAAATTTCTGTTGTAACGATCTATAGGGCGAAGTACAAGTGGATTTTATTACGATCACATAATATTTAGACTGTGGCAATTAACTATACATACCTATCCCCATTCTAAGCCATGTAGGTATCAATTTAAGAAAGCGATTTCTGTAACTGCGACTGTTGATCTTAAATGTAACTGCATGGACCAGATGATAAAATAACTGACAACAATAATACGGTTTGTTACGCCTCGGAATAAGAACTGTCTTAAGATTGAAAAGTCACGTAGTTTTGAATTGAATTTACTCAAAGGTTATGAGCGGACTTGAATGAATAAATGTTTTTATTACTCGATGTGCTCAGCACCGAGAAATCTCTTATTTTGTTAGTTTTGTGGGTGTTAAAAAAGCTCATAATACTTATACTTACGTGAAGAATATTAAAGCAATAATGCGAAGGCACGAGTCGCTTGACAACAAAAAGCATTTACCGGTAATAAAATGAGACATTTTCTCTAGAAGACTCATTGTGTTAATGGAAGAAGTTAAATAGACGTTGAAGTGTATTGTGCATTACCATTCTTTTTCTGCCGCGATGGTAATGGCTTATACCGTAAGCAATATAACATCAGGGCATTGTTATGCAGGAACAGGATACGATGCGACGTGGTGCCCAAGTCCAGGATTAGCCGAATATGAAGAAATAATCGTAGCGGAGGTCAGAAAAGTTTCAAATTACAGCTTGTGAAAATTTTTATCTGACCATATACGAAAATAAAATAATAGAGAGTGTTATAAATTCAGCGACCAAACTGAAACTCCCGATTTTATAACACAGATCACGCATCATTTCGCATCGCCTTCTTCAGATACTCTGCGTATAAAACGTTAAATTCGAAGCGCAAATCGTGTATATGTATGTAAATTGCGAATCCTTAGGAACAAAGGGAAGAGGCGGTGCACTCGTAATAACCGTCTTATCGCCCTGCCGAAACTTAGTTATAATTCTTTATCTTCATAATATGGCGCTATAAACTTATTATTATCTTTAGCTATAATTGAGTCGAAGCCTGATAGGTGCACCTCGAAATATTGCCCTTTAACGACGGCGTCGCTGCTAAAGGGGACTTGGTCTTTTATTACCTCCTTTCGTTAGATGTACGTACACACCATAACTTACTTCCCTTAGACCGCATACAACACCAACACTACATTATGGTATAATGTTTTTATGTTTACTTAAACAATAATATTTCCAAAATTTGTTCAATTTTTCGGAATTGTTTGAAGATACAAGCTTAGTAATTTTTTTAAATTTTACTGATACAATGAATATAATATTGGACTAACATTGGCCCAAGCAATAACCAATATTTTGATGCTACTTAATTGGGCAGAGCTACAACGCTCCAAACGGTATAGACGCGGTATAAAGTCAAATTGTTTACTTCGAGATTGATTTCAGGGTAGTAACGAGATCCGAGAGAGTATTATACACTGAAATGAAAACATGTTAATAGTAATTTATCACACGAACTTACCATGACCCAGTAAAACATTCATACGGCAGTCCTTATAAACCCCTTTCATCTATGTAAAGGTAAAGGTACGTCTCATTTATTTGACATCATAACATTTATTAGAAAATGAACCCGTTTTTTCTAAGCTAATCGAGGGTACCTTATAAATAATAAGGTGTGAACTGTGAACGAGAGCAAATTTGATTAGTATAATAATAAATCTAATCTTATAAATCTTTATATGACTCTCTCTCTCTCTTAAATTCCAATACCTTCGCTAGTGTGCATACCGTGTTATATTTAACCACTCTATAGATTTACCGATATGACAAGCATTATTTCAATTTAATTCTGTTCTCACCCCATCGCTTATCATCTCACGATTTAACACCCGGCGTTTGATGATAAATGGAAGGAATCTCGACTAGCTGTCAGGAGAAATATACGGCGACTTCTCGAGAGATATGGTCTCAGCGAACCAGTTCGCAGCGAGGATAAATTTCTCTATTTAGGAACCAGATATTTACACGTCGTATAATAACACATTATATAAAATTACAACTATTACCAATTTTACACTTGAACGATTTTCATCAGTAGAACCTTCGTAATTCAAGCAGAGCAAAGCCAAAATTAATATTTGAAAAACTGGAATTATTTGCTATTTATGTGCTAATTATGTGCACTCTCCTAATTTCTTCAAAAATTAACCTTTTCCAGTCCTAAAAATGCAAAGATTTAAAAAATTCAAATACTGAAATTATGTGCTGTTTATGTGGTAATTGTGTGCGCTATTCATGATTTTTTTTTTCTCTTGGTTTCGTCAAAAATTAACTTGTTCAAATGATCTTCTAGCGGCGTGACTATACCGTGAACGGCCAAAAGATATAGTAATAAAGCTGCGCGGAAATTTAATGATAACACCCATTTTCCAACACAATCCCTGTTATTGGGTGTTTGAATGTAAGCGGGCGGAAGTAATGAGGATAGCCGACGTCAGATGCACACAGCCCAAATTGAATCCTGGACAGGTCGACACATCAGATAAGGGGGCCTTATCGATACACTACACGATAACATGCCTGTGGTCGATGCACTGAGTATCAAAATTCTTGACTAAAAATGAATGTTCTGTAATTAATGTTAAAATACGGAATTTTATTACTTTAGTGAATCACTGGTGCTGGTAACACCAGCTTGTGAATTTATTTTCATATTTTTCAAAATTTTCAAAAGACTTCTCAAGTAAAAAATGATTAATTTAGTATAGCAATTCAGATGCTTGATCCCACCAAGAAAAAGACCGGGCAGAAATACACGTCGAGCCGCAGACGCTCATCCGTATCAGGTTTAGCTCGTTACACCTCGTACCACCCTATTTCAGACTTCTTTTATGTATAGAACCGCATCACTTTGGAATAGCATTCCAAAGGGCGTGTTTCCCAAAGTATACAACCTACAGAGATTCAAGGCCAACGTAAATCGATATCTCCGTTCATGCAAGGCTCCCAGAGCGTCATAGGGATTTCCCTGCAGTGCATGTGCATTTTCAATAAAAAAAAGATTATAGCTCAATCGACTGAGGAGAATCAACGATTACTCAATACAAAAATTATTATTTGTAATTCAAATTCACCTACGTATTTTCTAGCCCGTCTCCGATATGCAATTATCTGCATCTGATAGCGGTTCATTATCACTACTACTGTCGTCACTTTCGGTATTTCGTCATCGTCGACGCCTCCCATTTGAATAACTAAATTCTCCACCACAATGTCCATGGCACCTTCTTTGTCCATAAGCTCTTCTTCAAATTTCTTGGCATGACGGCACTTATTTGACCACTTTTCAGCTGTGTAGGCTGCGACAAATTCGTCACATAAGTCCTGAACATGTAGATAATCGTGTGTAACATTTTTTTCTGCAACATAATGTTTCATATCCGCCCACACTAGCTCGATTGGGTTTAGGTCTGGATGGTACGGCGGAAGACGTAAGACATTGTGGCCATGCAGCTGTAAAATTTGGTCAATCTGGAACATTTTGTGGATGGGCTTATTTAACTTAATTAATCTATAGAGCTCCGGCTTAAATAGACCTTTGTCAAAAGGTATTTGCTTATCCCACAACCATTGCTGCTTATCTGCCTTTTTACTAATCGAGGTGGGTGCCTTATTAACTTGCACGTTATGATATGGTGCGTTATCGATGACGAGTACACTTCGGGCTGGTAAATTTGGGATAAGTTGTGTCTCTAGCCACTTCTTGTAATTTGTAAAATTCATGTCATCATGATAATCACCAGACTTTGTTTTTGATTTAAAGCGCACATATGCATTGGGTATGAAGCCATTCTCTCCGCCTGGCATGGA
The DNA here is from genome assembly GCA_910589415.1 of Malachius bipustulatus. Lineage (NCBI taxonomy): Eukaryota > Metazoa > Arthropoda > Insecta > Coleoptera > Melyridae > Malachius > Malachius bipustulatus. The sequence goes on along the minus strand of OU342639.1, from coordinate 31,310,003 downwards.
TGATGACAAGTCGTTGTCCTTTTGAGACAGGTTGTTTCAGACCTAGAGACGTATCATCGTTCCATGATTTTTTATGGGAAGCATGAATATATGTTTCATCCATATATACAATGTTTCTTCCTTCAGACCTATAGTCTCTCATACTTCTTATAAAAACTGAAGTCGCAAGAAACGTATTTCCTGCTTCTCCATCAATAAACATCGATTAGTTTTTGTTTTGCGCCAGTGGAACCCTAATTTATGGATAATTCGCCTTATGCTTTCTTTTGACCCAGTGTACCCACTATCTTCACCAAATTTCTGAGTTATTTTTTTAGGACGGTGTTGTTTTTTCAGTCACGTGAAAATTATGACTTATTCTTCGCAACAATCCTTGATCAAAACCATCGAGGTCAGGTCAGGTCAGGTCAGGTCGGTTTTTGATGCCGGTCTATCCCTTTTTGTACTGGGCGATTTAATACCGACTTGTTTACTTTCACCAATAATAATTCTTCTCACTGATCTCAAACTTACCCCAGTTGCCGAGGACACGCGTTCTTGTACCTTCTCGATTGCTATAACAGGCCCACCATTCACTTTTTCATTAGCAAAATACATGAAAACATTATTAATAATTTCACGACTTTGGCCAGAAAGTATTTTATTTTTAATATATGAAGATTTGGTCGCCATAATTAACAACTCACGAGCACGTGGTTTAGCTCCATATTTTTGAACCTCGCTGCACTATTTGAATAGAGAAATGCTGGGTTGTAAAGTTGACAGTACGATCCGATAGCACAAAAATAACAAAATTATTATTGAACGCTCCTTTCGCTCTCTTTGCTTGGCTTACCGAATTAATGACTCAAAAACACCTCTATTGATCAATTTATAAACAATACGTTTTTTATAAATGCTGATAAGATAAGACAGTACCGAAATTAAATTATCTTTCCTGCTGCTTGGTAACCCTTGGAGATCATGCAGTGCAGTTGAAATGTTAATAGGCTGGCAAATTTAAGAAGCATGCCTAATCGTTTGTCACGGAAAATCTCCTAATCTATAGGTACTTATACCACTTACCTACTATAATAACACAAGGCTCCTGAAATGCGTGTAGGTACCTAAATAGTTTCACAAAATCATGACAGTTCGTTTTGTTTTATACAAAATTTAACAATTCTGATTTGTTACCTATCTCAAGCACGAAGTTATGATTTCGTAAAACTACTTTTCTTTTACGAGTCTCGTGAACTTACTTACTACTCTCTTACATTACAAATTTATTTGTAATTTTAGTAAAAAACAGTCTTTATTTTTCAAGATCAGATTTAAAATCTGACAACAGCGGAAATTGTTCTACACTACCGACTCTTGTTACACTGTGAAACGTTCTTTGTGACAGGTACGCTAGGCCCATCCCATAATTTCCGCGCAGCTTTATTACTATATCTGTTGGTCGGCTGAATAATAGTGATAATATTATGTCTTTCTTTTTAGATCTTGTTTTTGCTAAATCGTTTTAGCACTTGATATATTGTCAATAACATTTTTATAGTTTGATAATTTCTAACAAATAATGTAAATACATCACTTTAGCTGTAATTAAGACAGCAATAATAATCTAAGCCTAATGCACACTTATCCATTAAACAATCCTTTTAGCTTTCAGAAATGTTAAAATTTATAGATTAGATTATTGCTTACATTATAATAGAATCCTGTCATTTTTTAAGCACTGATAAAATAGCCACAAACAAAAATTGTATCAGTATACAGGAATTGATTTGCTAAGCACCTATATACGGTCCATTCTTATTTTAGTAAACTAATAAAAGTCCTTTTTGTGGAGAGCTTTTATTGTACTATTTTTATTCGACGTCAGAATAAAGTTATGGACAGATACAGTTTAAGTTAAAGGATATAGTATCTCAGTCATCAGGAAGACTTTGGCATAAAACGTTTATAGAGAATATCCCGGTAATGGCACGTAAATAAAAGAGTCCGAATTGAAACGTTTCATTTCTCCTTTTGCTGGAATCGTGTTAACGACTGCACACTATACAATATAAGTTATTATGGCCGCTTATTGCCAACAATATACAGGATGCTCTATCTGTTGCAATTTTCGCGAAAATGGTTTTTTCTCATTGATTTTTTTTTCGATACAGCTGTGATCTGTGATAGCCATTTTAGTGTATTTTTTAACAAAAAATACACTATTGAGGACGACATCACTTTTCGAAAATCACCCAAACTCATCAAATGTCCATCGATCATGACCCCCAGATCACGAAAAAGTAGTTTTCCAAAATTCACCTGCCCACGATATATATATATATATTTATATATAGACATATTAAGAGCCCATACGAAGCCTAAAATGCTATGTTCAGTTGAGTATTCGAAGCCTGGACCTACCATGTGAAGCCCGACTTCGGGCTTCGAAAATTTTAACGTGTATAAACGTCGTACAGCATGGCCATCTATCGGTGGAAACGTTGGAAAAATTTTGCCCAGGGCATCACTTTGACACCGGGGTACCCTAAAACATACGCGACATAGTTCAACGAAACGTTCTACAGAGGGAGCGGCGCACGTTAGTATATAATTGTGTATATGTCGAGCATTTTTCGAAGCCTGTAGACGCACAGCCGATTATTCGAGTCCCGGTAAAATTGGCAACGGTGCATTGAGTGATGATATGTTTACATCAATTCATAAGCATCACGAGCTCTTCAATCTCCTCTCCAGTAAAATAATTTAACCCGAGAGCAACAACTGTGTTTACAGTCGCTAGCGCAAGCATTGCGAGCTGCGTTTCGTATAATAACCGCATAATAGCCAATCAACCATTCTTGAATCACCTCATAAATTCTTGGTATTTTAACAATTTTAGCACAGAACTTTTAAACTAAAATTCCTACGTATGCATAAGCCAACATTATTTTCAGCTATAGGTATAGGTAGAGCAGGTGTCCCATTTTTACCCGGTTAATTTTTTGAAATAGAACAACGTATTTTTTTTACATTATCGTGTTCAGATTTTCTGACTGTAATTTTGCATTATAGCAATTTATTTAAAAGAAATATACCTTGCGACCTTGCTTTTTAAAACTAAAAGATGAAACTTGCGATGGTGGTAGTCAATCAAAGACCATCTTAATGTTTGAAAGTTGCGATTTTATGTTCACAAAAAAAAACTTGGTAACTTTTAAAGTGGAGTTTATACAAAGTCAATTGAAACGACAAAAAACTAAGAAGCGCGGCTGATAATTCATAGTTCATTGATGAAACATATGCGGCGGTAAAACAAATTTAATAGCTATTTATGATATTAGTGTTAGAAGTGAAGTTTTATTTTGTTAGTGAAAAGGTTTGTGAAATGAGCGAAGCGTAGCGGAGCGAATTTTACAAATTCACGAACAAAATAAAATCACTTTTAAGACGAATATCAGTGACTTTTGCGTGGCCTAGTGGTTCTCCGCTGGCTCACGAAGCCATAGATCGCGGGTTCGAAACTCACCTAGGCCCGCTTTGCTTTTCAGATTCATTTTCGAATGTCTGTGAAAAGTAAAACAAGCGATCGAACGTTTAAAAGGCAAATATATAATTTAAAGTGTGTGTAGCTGAAGAGTTCGTGCTCAAAGCCAAATTACCAGAGTGGAGCGACTATGTCTTACCTACACAGTTAAGACCGAGGCTCCCTCTTTAAAAAAAAAAGACGAATATCATACATTGGTTTTTGTAAAACTGCTCTATTTTGATAATAAAATTGATGAATTTAGAATGACACTCAACTTCAAATTGAATTTTAAAATATTTTTGTAAGTACAAGTAATGTACTATGCAATAGCAACCGTTGCTGACGCTATGGTTACTAACAAATGCGTGCATACAAATAAAAGAGATGTCATAATAATTATTATTAATTGCAATTTATGAACAATTATTATTGTCTTGAATTCTTGACTAGGTACTTATTTTTTATTAATATGTTTGCCAGTAATAAAAAGAATATGAAAAAATCTTATTACCTATAATTTTGTCTGATTTCGTCATGAGAAAATGTAGTTTAAAAAGAGAATGTAAGTACAGATAAAGTAGATAGAATTACTTTTAACACGAGTGTTGTAATGTATTTTTAACACTGTTACAAATTTTTTTAACCCGCTTCCATGGGCTTCAATGGCACAAAAAAATGTTTTTGTGCAACTGCCATTAAAAGACACATACATCACTTTTAACGACAGCTGACAGTGTTAAAAGTGATTGTTAAATGGAAGCGTGTTAAAAGTACTTTTAACACTAGTGTTAAAAGTAATTTTATCTACTTTTTCTGTACTTACATTCTCTTTTTAACCTACATTTTCTCATGATGAAATCAGACAAAATTTAGAGTATAAAATTTAGAGTAATAAGATTTTTTCATATTCTTTTTATTACTGGCAAACATATTAATAAAAAATAAGTACCTAGTCAAGAATTCAAGACAATAATAATTGTTCAGAAATTGCAATCAATAATAATTATTATTATGACATCTCGTTTATTGGTATGCACGCATTTATTTGTTAGTAACCATAGCGTGGGCAACGGTTTCTATGCATAGTACACTACTTGTACTTATCTGTAATATTTTAAAATGCAATTTTAAGTTGAGTGTCATTCTAAATTCATCAATTTTATTATCAAAATAGAGCATTAAGCAGTTCAAATTAAGCAGTTTTACAAAAACCATTGTATGATATTCGTCTTAAAAGTGATTTTATTATATGTTCGTGAATTTGTAAAATTCGCTCCGCTACGCTTCGCTCATTTCACAAACCTTTTCACTCACAAAATAAAACTTCACTTTTAACACCAATATCATAAATAGCTATTTTAATAAATTTTCTACCTGATATTAAAATTTATTGGGAAATAACGCGCCAAACGAAAAATTTCAATTCGTGGTCACTTTTTTATTATCCATTTTTGGAAAAAAAGTTATTCTCCATAAAAAGTTGTGCTTGGTCTGAAACCTAAAATGGAATAGTCTGACATAAAATTTTTGCAATCGTATACGAGCTTTGTCCTAAAACACGAATAGTACCAAAGAGTAAAATAGTTATTGTATTATTTATTTATATTTATTGTTATAAAATTGCAATCTAATATTAAGGTCACAACCAAGGCATCTGTGGCACTACGGTCGCATTGCTATTTTTTTCTTCACTTTCAGGGCAAGGAATATCTTCGAAATTAACAGTAGCACGATTATTATTTAGTGCTATTGAAATACCATCATTAAATCATTTATACATTTTCTTATGAAAGAAAAGTTTATTAAATTTTTTACAAATGTTTTTTCTTCATCTAAAATCAATGAAAATCAATGAATATCTGTAATCAGAAGTAATAATACTTAATACGAGTATGTAATCAAAAGTATAAATTATCTGAAATATCAGACCAAAAAAAATCTAATTTTATTTTGGAGCTAAATTTGTTCGTCTAGGTTTATAGCGCGCTTAGAAAAGTAACTTATAAAAACAATAGGTATACATAAATAGTTTAGAAAGGGTTTGTGCGTAATATTATAGAATTTTATCATGTATTTTTATAAATTTTTAAAGTTTCATAGGTTTTTTTTATATTCACCTACCCACCCACCAAACTTATAAATCACAGTACCTAACTACAATATTATAAGTTTTAAAATCATGATCAATAAAAATATAGGTAGGTACATAAGTACCTAACTGGTTATCACCAAATTATAATTATTATTAATTGTGATCGTTTAAAGACTGCAGTCAGTAAGGTAGGTATGGTATAGTCGACCAAGAGATAATATAACGAAATGATCTAATTGTTAAACTGTCATATTTTATGACTTCAACAATATTTCAATAATCCAAAAATTGATAAAATGACAGAAGTCGTTTCGTTATATCTCTGGTCCAACTATACTGCATGCACCTATTTAATAGTAACTGTATTTTGTAACTTTGTTTTTTGATTTAACTTACGAGTACCTACCTAAACATTACTTGAGTTATTTTCGTTTATTTCCTGTTATTTTGATTTTGTTTCCTAGGTAACCTTTTGTATTGGAACTGTTTTTCTCTGATTGTTGATTGAAATCAGTTTAGTTAGATTGATTTTTCACAGGGCTGAACTTTTATTTTTTTTAACTTACTCAAAAAATATCGATACAATTTTGTGGAAATTTTCAATTACCTTTTGAACACACAATCAATTATAAAAATCCTAACTACAAGTTTACCGCCAACAGAAGCGCTTTAATTTAAATGAAAAATTTTGTCGATTTCGTCGAACTAGTTGAGTGGTTTCAAATATTTAAAACTTTTAAAATGCAATTTTTCTGAATCATCAATTTTTGAATTTTTTGTAATTCTAAAAGTCCTGTCCTGCAAAAAAAGTCGTAAATGTACATTTCATGTTAGGAGTAGTCTAAACATGATACACATACATATAAGTGGTAGCTGGTTTTACGCAAAAATAAAACAACACATTTTCTTTCCCATTTCGCTCCACTAGTTGGAAAAACCGGACTTTATTCAATTTAATTATACGAGGTTCATTAACTGGGTATTCGTGACTCGCTACGTGGACATCGGAAATAGTAAAAAAACAGGGTCTGTTAAATTTCAAAAAATGTGGACAATTTTAAATATTGAGAAGTATTGAGAATCTGAAAAAAAATTTAGGATAATAATAGGATGCTGCTGAAATATCGTGAAAAAAAAAACAAAAATCGAGATTTCTTATTTCAGCTAAATCTTTTTAATTAGGTACCATGCACAAAGTAAGAAACCACAAATTAATAAACAAAAAAATTTAATAATTTAATTAATAATTTTAACTCACTTTGTTTATTCTGACTCCTTTATTAAAGTTTATTAATTCAAATGAGAACTAAATATTAATATTTAAAGAGGACCGTTTTTTTGACGTATCGTAAAGTCATTTAGGTATTGAAAATTTAAAACGACTTCTAAGTTACAATGGGTACAACATAAGTTAATATAGGGTGTAATTATTTACATATTATTACCTATGGAAATTCTTAAAAAATGCACTTTTTGACATTCGGTAAAATTTTATTTCTTTATTTTTGAAAAAGAAGATTAAAATTTTTCAAATTTATTTGCAATGTGATCAATTTTTGGGTTCCGGGATTTTTTCTATAGCGAATGGCATGAAAAACAATATGGTGGCCATAAGAAAAACAAAAACGTCAAATGAGTGGCTCATTAAGGCTTATGTAAACCTACCTAAAAAATTTTTTTTTTCAATAATAAAGAAGATATGACTAAAATAATAAATCTGCATGTTTCAAGTTTTTTTCAGGATATTTCAAGAAATTCTGGGAATATTGAGAAAAAAAAAATTGCCAAATACTGCGAAACTTTTTTGTAATTTAACCGACTTCGTATCTTTTACAGTTTCATGCAGTTTTTTTTACCTCAATGGGGCAAGTATAATTAAATTAAACGACGACCGGCTTTTCTGAAAGGTCGTATTGTAAAGTAGATGACATGTACTTATTGAAAATTAAAAACGACTTCCAAAGTAGGTACAAGACAACAAGTTAACATAGGGTGCATATTTTTACATGCTATTTCCTATGGCAACACTTAAAAAGATGCACTGTATAGTTTGTATGTTGTTTTTTGTTAGTCACGCAACTGCATGTTTTTGTTTATTTGAATTTTGAATGTTATTGCATGTATGCAGTGCTGATCAACATTTTTAAGTAACAATTTTTGATATTGTCGAAAATAAAACATTTTACTTATCAATAACTGTTTTTAGCTTTCTTACCCACCCAGCACCCCTATTTCGCTCCTCGATCCAGAAAAAATTGATGGAACTTAGGATACGTGGATGTAAATATTTACAAAAGCTTTTTTTCGAAAAAATAATATAATAATTACATAATAATAATTAATATAAATTTTTTTTTAATATTATTAATTTTTGTTTCCTTGATTTTTATTTTATACCGAACGGCATGAAAAAATCAATATGGCGGCCATAAGAAAAACAAAAGTAGGCTATGAAAACTCTGGAATTTAGTCGGCTTTGAAAATTTTTATAATGTGAAAGGGATAGATTTTGACGACTAATGTAAGTCTACAAAAAATAATTAATCGAGTAATTAATTAATTTCCAATAATAAAAAAGATATGGCTAAAATAAGAAATTTTGATTTTTCAGTTTTTTCAGGATATTTCCGCAACGACTGGAAATATTCAAAGAAAAAATTCAGATTCTCATTAAGCATTAAATTATGCAGCTTTTCTCTAATTTAACCGAGTCTGTATCTCTTGCCGTTTCCAAGATCCCCATGTAGTCATGTTGTACTGCTAGTGCTACTTACAACTGGACACATTATTGTATAGGTTTAGGTAGGTCCTATAATAGGTAACATGCTAACATGCAATGATCAAAATATAGGTAAGTACTTTTAATAGCTTGAATTTTATTTTAATCAGAGCATAATAACGTACGTTGATTGTTTAAATTTTTTGTTTTTACAATAATTTAATAACACGGAATAAGTACCTACCGCGGGCTGCTTGCTATATTGACATTTTTTGCCCTCTTAGTTCAGCATGCCAGCTGGTTAGTTCTCCAGCAGACCAACAGTTTTGTGATACTAGTAAAAGAATACACATACTACCTACCACCTAGAAATTGAAGAGTGAACTGGAAGACTGGAACTGACTGATTCTTTTGTTTGCTACTTACTCGTTTGTTCCTAAATTATGATTTCTGAACATAAGTCCCTATCTGGTCGGCAGTACGGCAGTAAAATAAACGCAAGTAAAACCGTTGCTGAATAAAATCTTATGTCCTCACACCCGTCTCATTTTATGGTACTTAACCACAGAATCATCTTGTTTTATAATATATTAAAATCTTTTTGTGAAATACGCAATATGTAGTCGGTAGTCCAGTCAGTAAAGTAAAAAATGTACCAAAATTTCATAAAAAATCAAAAAATCTTATTACATATATGAGATTTTTCTCCAATATAATAAATAAATATCGTATGGCTGTGGTAAAGCACAAGTGTTGTTAGTGAAGAGAATTAAATTGGGTAAATATTTACATCTACGGTATCCTAAGTTCCATCAATTTTTCGGGACCGAGGAGCGAAATAGGGGTGCTGGGTGGGTAAGAGCTAAAAACAGCCATTGCAAACTAATATTAAGGTCACAACTAAGGCCTCTTTGACACTACGGTCGCATTGCTATTTTTTTCTTCATTTCATTTTTCTTCAACAGTAGCACGATTATTATTTTGAATTTAATTTATTTTGCATTTTCATTCCAAAAAGCGTAACATCAGTCCCTATAGTCTGGATACGATATGAGAAAACTTATATACGCGCAGATACCTCTGTACCGTGCCGGTCGCATCCTCCGCGCTACGACGCGGTTGGCTTGGCTTGACGCTTGACGTATTCATCACTTCTCTGGTCTGGTGCATGGTGCATGTTTATATGTGTTTATACGCCGGCTAACCAGGACCGGACTCCCTACTGCGATTTTTAGTGCCGTTTTTTTGCTAATCATGAATTTGCAAAGCAAATGAATACCTTCCTAGTGTTACTATAGGTATAGATACGTCCTCTACCCCTATACAGGATGCACCATAAATCCTTCTCCTAACGCTAAGAGATACAGGGTCGGTTAACGTTAAACTAGACAAAAGATGCGCAATTTTGTGGCCATCTCGAATCAGTCAAGACATACAAAATATCTGTGACCGTTCCTGAAATATCCTGAAAAAACTGAAAAATCGAGATTTCTTATTTTTTCCATATCTTTTTTATTATTGAAGATTAATAAATAATTTTTTGTGAACTTACATAAGTCGGCAAGAGCTACCCATCTGACATTTAAAAAATTTTCAAAGTCGATTAGATCTCAGAATTTTCATAGTCTTCATAGAATTTTTGGTAATTGTATACATCCGCGGCTCCTACGTTTCATCAATTTTTTCGGGACCGAGGAGCGAAATAGGGGTGCTGGGTGGGTAAGAAGCTAAAAACAGCCATTGCAAACTAATATCAAAGTCACCACTAAGACCTCTTTGGCACTACGGTCGAATTTCTATTTTTTTTTTCACTTTCAGGGCAAGGAATATCTTCGAGATTAACAATAGCACAGTTTTTGTTTTGAATTTTGCATTTATTTTGCAAAATGGTCCGATTACGTTTGAATGCGGTTCGTATGTTGCGTATGTTACCAGACCGGCTCTGGTGTTGATATTACAAGTTTCCGCCGTCCACTCGACACTCTGACCTTGCATGTTTATTGTGATTTTCGCTGTTCTAAACAGGCCCGCGCCCGCACTCAGGAAGACCTTCTTTTGATGCCCTTTTGTTCGCTTATCTTTCATTTGCAAAGCAAATTAATACCTTCCTGGTGTTACTATAGGTATGTCCTCCACCCCTATATGTATAGGTGCCATAGTGAAACTGTAGGAGCCGCGTATGTAAATAATGACCAAATTTTTTTTTATGTTTATTAATTTGTCGTTTCCATTATTTTTTTCATATCGAACGACATAAAAAATAATATGGCGGCCATAAGAAAAACGAAAGTTGACTGTGAAAACTCTTGGATCTAGTCGGTCTTGAAAATTTTTATACCGACAGATGGGTATGACGATTTCTGTAAGCCTACAAAAAATTATTTAGTAATTTCCAATTATCAGAAAGATATGGCAAATAATGTAAGAAATCTCGATTTTTCAGTTTTTTTCAGGATATTTCAGGAGCAGTCACAGGTATTTTGTGTCTTGACGGATTCGAGATGGCCACAAAATTGCGCATTTTTCTCTAATTTAACCGACGCTATATCTCTTAGCGTTCAGGAGATAGCAATATAGAGAAGGATATATGGTGCACCCTGTATAGGTGCCATAGTGAAACTGTAAGATACCCAGATGTAAATATTGACAGATTTTTTCATAATTAATTTATTAAAGGTCATAATCTATTTACCTTTTATTTATTAGTATTTTTGTTATTTTTTTTAATATTATTTTCCTATTATGTATTTATAAAATGATAATTGATATAGGTAGGTACCTACTTAGGTACGGTGTCTCTAGGCAAGTGCCAATCAGTTGTTATTTTTTTTAATAATAAAAAAAAATCATTAATTTAAGTAATTTTAAAATGAGGGATGACTTCACTTTAGTAATTAGCACATTATTTGTGTCTTACATTTATACACAAATTGTAGGTTTTCATTATCAAAATATGTATGAAATATCCACTGTTAATGTCGCCATTCTGTAGAAATTCTCGATTAAGCAGTAAGTAGCTGGTAGTCTATTTTTGCCGTACACCGAAGCGACATAATAATTGCTGTTTAAAGTTCCGATGATGGTATTAGCAATGCTTTTCGGAAACAGTTTTGATGTTTTTCTAACTAAACTATCATCACAGATACCATTTTGAAAAATTGGAACAACAAAGTTTCATTATTTATAAACTACCACATTTTGAAAAAAAATTGACAATTTTGAATAGTGCCTTTTTGCACAGGACGATTTTTTGACGAGAATTAGGTATTTAGCCCATTCCTGAAAATTTCAGCCATGTACTCTAAAAGGCCCACACAGGGCGACAACTTTATTGCTAGATTAGCACTCTACTATAGAATACCTAGGTATATGTAATTAATATAGAATGGATCTCTTACTACCGGTTAACCGTTTTAGGTATAGTCCCCTAAATCTATTTTCTAACTTAAAAAATAATCGGCAGACTGCTAGACTGCTGGTATAATAATCTTAAACGCGTATAAAATCCAATGAAAGGTTCCCGCGGTCGGATAGTCTGTAACACTGGATGCAATCTTTAGACCTGAACTGAAATTTTGGGAAGTGGAAGTAGAAAAGGGTAGAAGATGGATGATTCTACTTTCAGAAAAAGAGGAAAAAAGAGAGAAATACAAAAGACACTAATCGCTGGCCCCGGATGCTGTGAGGAACCTTCACAGAGTAATGGATCATAAATCAGATAATGCAGCTTTTTATTGACTGCAAAAAATAATGATAAGGGATTGCTTAAAATTCAAATATGTGTACAGTATATACCTAAGTAGGTATCTTAATATTACAAGACTCACTGTCTGGTATATTTATTTACACTTCAGATAGGAATTTGAAACATTTTCTCAATAATTTCTTCACTTTCCGACGGTGGCCATCAGATGCGGTCGTCGGATTATTTTTTCCGGTTTGTTTGAGTTTTGAATGAAGTAGGTACCTACTTCCTTAGTTTTTGTTTTTATTATTTAGAAAACAGGTTTCTGGAAGCTGTTTATGACTTTTTGTAGCGTAATGTGAGTAATGTGACATCATCCTGCTCCTGCAATCCTGCATGTTGCATATCAGAAAATCTTGATTTATAAGGCAGATTATGATAGGGCACTTTTTCTGGTTCCTTTCATTTCAATGAATTGCTTTAGTTTTATTTTTATAATACAAAGTATTTGTTATTTAGTTAAAATTAGCAAACAGTTGAACTTGAACATAATTACATACTTAAAATATGTTTGTTAATTTGGCATTAGAAGTAGGTACATAATTTTGTGCTAATTTTAATTGAATAAAATAATTTTATCTATTAAATTTTTATTACCGACAGCTTTTTATTTTTTACTGATGAAGAGGATAACCAGTTAATCGTCGGTTAACCGGTTAGTAATATTTCATAAAACTAAAACACACATGCAGCCCGAAAATAAGTATCGGGAAATAAAAAATCTTTATCTTTATATGTACAGGGTGTCCCGTATCGTTATGTTCAAATTTTTTGAGCATATAGTAGGCTTAATTTTGAGCCCAAAAAACCCAAAAGTGGCAGGTCTATCTTTATTCGTTACGAAGTTACAGGCCTAAGAAAGTTATGACTAGTAAATAACAAAGATTCAACTTTGAAAACCACAGAACCACATGTGTTGTGGTTTAGGCTAATAATTTATTGTTATGGTAACGAAATGAGTAAATGTCACCGAAATAAACATTAGAAGAGGTTCTCCTGCTCATACAAAATGGCATTTGGATTCAAATATATGGGGAACCAGCATATCGATGGTGAACTGGCAATATGTCCTATCTGAAATTTCAGGCATTTTCCGTTTATTGTGTTAAATTGTCCTATCTGCTATTATACACAGCATGTGATTAATATTTATTGCTAAATTTAAGTATATGTTACAAAATAAACATATACGTATTTTTTTTCTTGTTTCGGAAATTCTAAATTAAAAAAAAGAACGTTTTTTTTCGCTTCCTGACCAATTTACTTTTTTGAGATAGGACTTATTGCCAGTTCACCATCGATATTTCAGAATTGGCGTTTGTAACTAAATTCCAAAAAGCAATTATTATTGGATCGTATTCAGCATGCTGGTCAAGAGATCGGTCGCAAAAAAAGACGAGGAATTAGGACTGTTACTTCTGCAATAGGCCTCCGAGCACTAATTTGTATTCAGCAAGGAATAGGACATTTTTAAACACATGATAAACTAAAGATTTGGTCAATAAAATAAGTTTTATGTGGTTTTCAAAGTTAAATCTGGTATTTACTAGACATTATTTTCTTAGGCCTGTAACTTCGTAACGAATGCAGATAGACCTGCCACTTTTGGGTTTTTTAGACTTAGATATAAGCCTACTATATGCTCACAAAATTTGAACATAACGATACGGGACACCCTGTATAGTTTTTAAGGGCCAGTTGCACAAAAGTTAATTAAAGATTTGTCAGATAATTACTGATTTTAAATTGCCAATTTTGAAAGTATGGGTGAATATTTTGAATGATCTTTTATTGTTATTTACCCGTAATTTAACTCTTCTAAAGGGGAGTAGAATTTATTTCCAACCTGACCAACATTTTGATAATACAGGGCATTTTAAAATCAGTAATTATCTGGCAGATCTTTAACGTTTGTGCAACCGGACCTAAGATTATTAGACTTATGAAAGTAAATAGAACTTACACTTACGTTTATCGGTAGTAATAACCCAAGGACACTGATAATTGTTCGAAAAAATTTTATAACAGATTTCGAAACCTGACCTGACCTGACCTGACCTGACCTGACCTCCGCCTACGGCGTCGGTCTGTTTCCAAACAACAAGCTTGAGGAAGTTGTTATAAAATTTTTGAGCATTTATCAATGTTCGAGGGTTATCGGATAGAAAATTTTTTGCTAATTATAATATGAAAAAATTAGAGCAAAAACAATTATTTATTTAAAGGTGCAATTAACTTTTGTGGCCATAAGAAAAACAAAAGTTGACTTCGAAAATCCCAAGATCTAGTCGGCTTTGGAAATTTTTGAAACGTCAAATGAGTAGCTCATTATTTGAGTAGCTCATCATACAAAAAATAATAAATCTGCATGCTTCAAGTTTTATCAGGATATTTCAGGAAATTCTGGGATTATTGAGAAAAAAATTGCCAAATACTCGTCTCAAAACAGCGAAACTTTTTTATAATTTAACCGACTGGCATATCTCTTACCGTTTCATGCAGTTTTTTTACCTCAATGGGACAGCCTGTATCATAAAATTAAACAACGACCGACTTTTCTGAAAGGTCGTATTGTATTTATGGCTTATACAATTTATGATAGTTATCTAATTAGCCTATTAAATAAAAATGATAAAAATTAAAAAAGTTAAAAACGCTACATTTGAATTTTTATCGAAAAATCCTATCGAAATTGTATAAGTAGGTACCTATGTCTTTTTTGCAGCAAAATTTACAATGGCATACCGAAAATGTAATAAAAAATAGTTTACTTTTTTGTACGAGACAAAAGATGTCATGTGACCCGGACTCTGGGTGCAACTTTTTTTAAGTAAAAGCTTAATGAACGGAAATAAATGAAATTAATGAATGTAATATACCTTTAATACTATTCAAACATTAATAGTTTTTACAATGTTTTTTTTTAGTAGTAAGTAAGTATCCATTAGCGTAAGGATGATAATAATTGCGCTAGGACGGACCAGCCTGTACAAAGAGACAATTCGTCTATCCGGATCCGAGGACACTAAGATGTTCTGTACTGTATATACACAGAATAGACTAGCTAATACTGCTTATCCGAGGCCCTGAGAAGTGGCAACAAAGCAGGGTTTCCGGTAATCGGATGGGTATATACTTTTAGTGCAGTGGGCTATGTATTGACATAAGAACGTTCAGGGATTCTAAAATTCTTAAGGATATAACCAGATTTGTATGTTGTGAAATGTTTACCCCTCGCAGGTTGCTTCGATTAATATGATGTTTCTCTTCACTTTCAGTTATAATACACACCATCAAGTCTATTATTAAGGGCGGGACTCCGGTTACCTGTGCAACGTACCGGGCTTCGTGAAATAAGCTTAATGTGTATATATATATATATTTATATATATATATATTTATATATATATATATTTCTCCAAAATCGCGAAATTTCGATTTTCAAAACGCTCCTGTAGCTTTATCTTTCAAGATTAGTGAACGAAATTTTGGATTCTTGTAAAGCTGAGGAATGACTTTAGATTTTCGTTGAAAAAATTTCCAAAAGTCACGTTACTTCTACAGGGTGTCCCTTCAAAGTTCCACATATCCGGTTTTTGTCATCTCATTTCAGGTCGCAGTTTTGAATCTAGGAGGCTGAAATTTTTGTGGGAGTAAGATATCCACAAGGAGTGGTCTGGTATTGCACTTGAGCAAAATCGGCCGAGCCGTTTCAAAATGGCGGCTATTTTAATTTTTTGGAAAATTGACTATTTTTGAATCCCGGTATGAGCAAGATGGCAAAAAAACTTTGAAATAAAATTAACAGGATTTGAAGAAAATTATTGGAAATTTGAGTTAATGCAATAAAATTAGCATATTTTCCATTAATAAGCCAGTGTCGTGGGTAGGAAAAAGGGTGAAAATGTGTCAATTCTATAACCGTTTATGAGTCCATTTTTGAAGAAGTTGAACCGAAATTTTCAATTTTTTTTTGCTTTAACATATAATTTGATGTTTTAGCTTCAATTCGCCTCGATTAATGTAGCACTTTAAACGAAAAACAAAAAAGTTTTTCGCTTGTGCAAAATTAGCTTGCACTTATTAAATCGATGAAATGGTTCGCAATTTCTTTTTTATTTTTTTCCACATTCAATTATGAATGGTTCTGAAAATTAGAAGAGCAAACGCAACAACAATTAAATCACCTACATGCAGGTGAAAAAAGTATTCAAATTGGTTTTTTAATAACAAAGATACGACCAGTTTAAAAGTGAGGTGTAGGTACCTGACGTACTACATAATTATATCTACCCGATCATCGCTACAAACTTGAAACCCACACCTTGGCGAAGTTAGTTAGGCAAGGGTCCTAGAAAACTGTTGGTGCTGGTTCGAAACCACGAGAGGGTCATTCTTTTTTTTTTTGGTAGGTAGGTGATTTTCCCCCAAAAAAAATCGGATTATTTTTCCATTATATTCATTATAAAAAAAAATAGGAAGAAAATATTTATTATTTTTACATGATGTTTATTTCTCTAAAATTTTAAAAATGCTCCTGTAGGTTAATTTTTCAAGATCAATGAACGAAATTTTTTACTTTTGTGAAACTTAGGGATGACGTTTGATTAAAAAAAAAAAACATTTTTCTAAAATTGTCTCTCCAAATTTCAAAAAAAAAAAACGGGTATGAGGCACGGTTTCTGGTCGCAGTTTTCAATCCTGGAGGCTGAAATTTTTTTGGTAGTAAGATAACTGCAAGTAGTCGTCTGGTACTGCATTTGAGTTAAATCAGAAGAGCCGTTCCAAAATGGCGGCCTTTTCAATTTTAGGAAAAATTGATGGATTTTGAACCCCTAATAAATAAGCCAGTTAGAAAAAATCTTTTAAACGAAATTAACATTATTGGAAGAAAATTATTTGAAATTTGAGTTATAAAATATTGAGTTAAAATATTGCAATAAAATTTGCAATATTTTTATTATTAAAGCCAGTGACGTGGGTAGGAAAAAAAATTTCTGTAACCGGTTATGAACATATTTTTGAAGGAATTGAACGAAAATTTTTCCAGTAGACAACTATACTAATAAACTTCAAAATTCAAAGATTTCAAGAAGGAAATAATAAAAATGGCGGAGATATTAGAATATTTTTACATATTATGTTTATTCCTCTAAAATTTAAAATTTTCGGTTTTCAAAGCTCCCCTTTCACTTTTTCCGTTCTATAAAAGGTAGTCTAAAAAATAGTATTTTTTAAGTAAAGTTAGCCAGTGGCGGGCATAGGAAATGGGCCAAAATTGTTCAATTTTGCCAATGATTTTTTTTGTTTTGTTAAATTTAAAAATTCATTCTAAGGCATGCACGGTTTAAAACGAAATGAAATGCAATTGTCAGTAAGCCACTACGCGAATATCACCTGACTATGTAAAATTTCAGAAAGCCAATTTAACAAGCGGTGAAAATCAGAATTGAATCGCATAAAAATACACTATTTCTGCGATTGATGCGCAAGAAGGTTTTAAATTTTATTTCTGTTTGGAATTTTGATAATAACTTTCGGGAAATATGATGCAATTTAATGGAAATTATTAAACAAACGTGTGTCACTCATTTCGATAATAACAGGTTTGGGAATTTTATACGTTTTCTCTCATACTTGCATTACTTATTTTACATATCGAGTATACCTATACCTACTTAATAATAATTAAATAGCCACTACTTTTGACTCTGGTGCGCTGGTGGTTTACAGGACCATGTTGTTATAAAAAAAATTACAACACTGTTTTGATTCTCATTACACAAGAGGTGTAGAAACAAGAGGTGTTGTAATTGTCAACTTTCATATAAGGGAGTAGATAAATTTTATTTTGTGATTCTTATATGTTCAGTTTTGAGAAAATATTTTTCGATTTTATTAAGTGGTACGTAGGTACTCGCATTTCTGATAACCCTCTATTACAAAGAGCAGAGGACTCTGAATCACCTCATGCGATTTTACGATTGTTTCTGCTTCTACAGCATCTTACTTTATGAATGATACAGTCGTGAATTTTAATACTTGGTCACTTTATAACCTCGATCTCCCCTCAGAGCTTTTACTTGTTATGTCATATTTATTATCAGAAGGGAGTGTACATTATGACGATGTAACTGCAACAATTTCCGTGGTCCTTCTTCAAACTAACTTTATTATCTAAATTTTACTACTTACAACGGGCCCTGATGCCGCACTGAAACCTCTCAGCTAAATTACAATACGGATTTTCCACATTCATAGAGGTATAAGAATATGCCTGTTGGCAACGTGATTAATTTTAAATAATATTTAAAAAAATACGAAAATATAATTATATCACTCAGGCATTTTATAGATATTGTTACTTAATTTACTTAAGTCTTAATTAACTTACACTAATTTATAACAATTACTATTTCAGTGTTGCTATACGGAATTGCATGTTAAAAATTACACCCTACGTTGTGTTTTTCAACTTTCAAAAAAACAAAAACGACTTTCAACTTAAAAGTCGTTTTTAATTTTCAATAATAGTACCTACATGTCATCTACTTCGCAATACAACCTGTCAGAAAAACCGGCCATGTTTAACTTATAATTATACAGGGTCTTGAGGATATTGGAAATGTTAAAAAATACAGTTCATTTCCTTCAAAAATGTGCCCATAAATGGGTATAAAAATTTAGCCATTTTTACCCTTTTCAAACCCACGCCCAATGCAATTTTCTCGCTTGAACGTCAAGTTCGAAAAATATTCTTCCAAACCTGTTAAATTAGTTTCAAAGTTTTTTTTTCTATCTTGCTTATACATATACAGAGGGAAAAATCGCCAATTTTCCGAAAATTCAAATGGCTGCCATTTTGAACGGCTCGATTGATTTTGTTCAAATGCAATACGACCTGAAATGAGGGGACCAAAAACCGTTTTTTTTTTCGAACTTTGAAGGGCCGGACCACTTAATGGAAACCACTTTTTCGTGATCTGGGGGTCAGGGTCGGTGGACATTTGATGAGTTGGTGATTTTCGAAAAGTGATGTCGTCCTCAATAGATAGTTTATTAAAAATACACTAATAGGGCGCAAAAGCATAATATACCTAATAAAAAGCGCCCTTCAGCAGCGATATGCAAAATTTGCAAAAAAGTTATTGAATGAAAACTGTAGAAAATATTCCGCTCTACAACTTATCTTTGATATTATTTTACTCCTGAATTAATAGTTTTGATGAAATAGGGCTCAAAAGTATACAATATAATAACTTCAATGCCCTCTAACGGGGAAACTACCAGAATTTACAAAAAAATATTAAAAATCAAAATTGTAGGAAATTTTCCTCTCTCTATATCTTTAGTCCAACGGAATTTTCCACCAAAATATATCGTTTTTCGCAAAAACACAAAAAATGTCAAAAAAGGCCAAAAAAAAGGGGTGATGATTGGACCTAACAGTGATCGGTTATTGTTTTTTTTTATATACCTATAATTGGATATAGTAGAAAAAAATTGGTTAATATACAGGGTATCAGCTCGTCAAGACGTTTTTTAATTTAAAGTTTTTGGATTTTAAAGCCTCGTTACTTGCTACATTATGACTGACTTCAATTTTCTTTCGTTTTTTGGCTCTAGTTTTGGTATTTTCAACTAACCCTTTGTCTAAATCTAGTAGATACATATTTAGATCATAGAAAAAATTGACGCTTATAAAATTTCTTAATATTTTCAGATAACAGTCGTCACCTTGTGCACCAGACACTTCCACCTTGCACCACATGTCCCGATTTATTAATTTCGCTCAAACATGGCTGACGACAAGAAATTTCATGAAATATTTGGGAGCAAAAAATCTTCTCGCGTGTCGCCCATTATTTCAAGCTGCCGAATCGTTTTGCTTAAACAATTAACAGTCTGTGGATGCTTTAATTTGCCCTCTGATTTATAGTGAAGGTGAGAATTAAGCAATTCGAATGACAGCGAATTTTTTTATTGCGAAAGAAATGCCTACCTGGCAGATAAGGGCGATGTCTGGTGGTGAGCCTAGTAGTACTTCCACTAATATCGTACGCCTCGAGTGGTCGGATCGACCGCACCAAAGGGACCCGAAGTGAAGAGTGAACTGCCGAGCATGTTGCCTGGTATCTGACTTTCTGAAACAGAAGATTAATTCACATCAGTTAATCAGTTAATATCATTCAACCTGAGAATAATAATATTTACGAAGTAACAATTTAACAAGAACTCATTCATTCGCAATTTATTCAATTAATCCAAGCCAACTCCATTCAAACATGCCTGACGGCAAGGGATTTGAAGAAATAATAATTGTAAAATCCCCGAACACGCTCATAGAGACGCGAGGAGGTCTTTTTCCGCGATTTATTCTGTAGCAAAAAATACAATCATATATTATACATAAATGCATACAAGCATACAAGCATAAATGCATATAATATAAAATAATTTCAATCAGTTTGAGCTGCATTTATGGTCATCAACGACTTTATCTTCTGTGTTTCTACTTGGTAGTTCTGTTGGTATAATAATGTCACTATACCTATGTATGATTGTGTATATTATGTATATAACTGTAGTGTGCCGTAACTGCTTTAATAGAATTTACTTCGTTTGAGGACAAGCCCGACGGCCTGATCGTAGATCATGTCATTATCTAATCTCCCGTTCTGAACCTTACGGCCGTACACTCGCCCTAATATCACATAAAGGTAATCACATAATTTGAGATATAAAGCGAAGATCAAATGCACCTAAAACCGAATCAAAAGGTTTATATTGGTGCGCGTTCCCGCTGTAAACATCACGGTAATAGTCGAAAGGAGGTTCGTAATTTGTAAGATTAATTTAGATAATGCATGCGAAATTGTCAGATGCCATTACCGGGCGACTTGCTGCTTTATAGCCAGAACGTTATATCAGGAATTCTGGTTTATGGCATCTTTATATGTAATACACTCCCATAATATACCCTGCGGGTAAGCTATAGCAAATTTGATATACGTTTATTGTTTCGTCCTAGGCGAATAATCGATTCGTATTCTCTAAGACACCACCGTTTCCTACCCCTTCCTATCCCTTTACACATCGGGAAGAAGGAAAAGGACACCTGACCGGACAGGACCACACATAGAGAGAAGAGTCGAGGTTTAACATCGAGAGAGGAGAGAGCTCGACCAAGAGTGCCGTTCGTACCAGACTCGTCGATGCTGGTGTTACGAGAACGGGATACCTAGTTCTTTTATTAAATAAGGAAGCGGTATAAAGTAGTGGAACAATCGTGGGTACCTACATAGTGGAGCAAAGTGAACAGTAATAATAGTTACAACATCTCGCAAATTAAAACAAGTGCCCCTTTAGTCGGACAAGACACAAGGTCAGTAATTTCGATAATTATTAATTAATTGTGTTCCTGTCAATCATTGGCAATTATAGCCTGGTCCTTCCCTAAATTTCGATCCTGTCATCCGTGGCGATTTGTCATTACCATCGCGGCATCGAGCCGCATTAATTTAGCCCCCTTTCAGGATCGAATCGCGTCGTTAATATTTCGTGTTGCTCTTTGACGCGGAGTTAACATTTTTTTGGTCCTTCGAGCCGGATAGGAAAGCTCGTGGAAATATAGTTCATTAATTGGTTGCATCATTTGTTTGAAATTAGTTTCTCACTCACTGTGTTAAGGTAGCCTGTTTGTAGGTCAAAGGATTCGAAATAGTCGATCCAAAGGACGCCAGACGGCATTTTCACCCATTCCACTAATTTTACTCCATTCTCACCTCACTCCACTTCTTCGTTCGTTGCAGGTGTTCGTTTTAAAAACCTCTGTAATAGTTGAAATATTTTCTCTCTGAATTCGCAGGGCAGAATATTGATTTTTGCATTCACGGTATACTGGGTACACTCGGTATCTTAAGTATTGTTTTTGGTGAATTCGAATTCAATAATTTATTTTCAACTCGATATTAAATAAGTAACTTTCACTTGGTTAGGTACTTATTTTTGGTATTGCTCATCGTTCGTTGTTGTTGTATTTTTACAGGTTTTTAACGAATAACCCCTTTTCGTTGTTACAGGGAAAATATTGATTTTTGTATTCACGGTATACCTACTGGGTACACTCGGTATCTCAAGTATTGTTTTTTGGTGAATTTCAAAGTCAATTTATTTTCAACTCGTTTTTAAATAAGTAACCTTCACTTGGTTAGGTACTTATTTTTAGTTATTGTTCGTATTTCGTTGTCGTTGTATTTTTTACAGGTGTAAAAAATAACCCTTATTCGTTTATTGCTTTAGTGTTTTGTTGATACTCTTTAGCAAAATGTCCAACACTTTGGTCGGAGCAAACGCTTCTGTTTCGAAGTTTTTGACTCGTTTGAACTCGATTCTGACAGTAGTTTCAGCACCCATTGATGAAAAGTCGCGTTTTATTGTCCTGGCTGCATGCGACAGCGCTTCAGATTTGTACAATCAGGTGCAGGAGGTTGATAGAAATATCCTGATTACGGTTGAGTCGGCAGATAAGAGTGCTTTGGTCGTAGATGTGTCATCGGAGATTTGGAAATCATACTCGGGACTACTTATCGAAGTTGATTCGGTTTATTTTCAGATTAGAGCGGTTCAATTGTCGTTGGAATCGACTCAGGATACGGTGGTGAAATCACGTCATGGTTCGAGTGAATCGTTGAATAGTCGACAGTCTGGTGCTCCCGCACTACCCTCCTCTGCAAGTTCACATGTGAAATTGCCTCGTATCGGTATACCTACTTTTGATGGTTCGTTGAGGATGTGGTCGGTTTATTATGATTTGTTTAGGACTTTGATTCATTCGAATGATTCGTTAGCTCCAATTGAGAAGTTCCAGTATTTAGTTTCGACTTTGTCGAAGGAACCTCTTACCCTTGTCAAACATTTACCACTGACAGATGACAATTATGTGATAGCTTTCGATACTCTTGTCCAAAGGTATCAGAATGAGCGAGTACTTGCGACGTGTTATTGGCAGGCGATTTGTAATGCTCCCAAAATAACGGATTCTGATTCCTCACAATCGCTTCGTGAATTGTTGAATACCTTTTCAGAAAATATTACAGCTTTGGGTCAGGTCTCAGGCGTCTCTCTCTGGGATTTCACTTTGTTCAACTGGTTGCTACAGAAATTGGATAACGCTACTCGAAAGCGTTTCGAACTCCAATTTGCATCTGAAGAGTTTCCATCATATCAGGATTTGCACAAGTTTTTGTCGTCACAGTGTCGTGCATTAGAATCATCTTTGGGGAATGACCTATCTCCGTCTGCAGTCGTTGGTAAGCGGAGTAGCGTCAAGTCTGGTGGAAAAGTGGAATCGAGGAATTCACATGCATTTTTGTCAACGTCGAGTGCGTCTTCATCGAAGCAGTCGTGCTTCCATTGTAATGGAGAACACCCGATCTCGAATTGTCGTTCTTTTTTGAAGTTGGACCCGCGCAAGCGTTTTGAGGCTGTGAAGGCAGCGCGCTTGTGCCTAAATTGTTTTGGCCCTTCACACTTGGTGAAGCAGTGCCCCTCTTCTCATTCGTGTAAGGAGTGTGCAGGTCGGCACCACTCTTTATTACATTTCGTTAAACTTAGTAATTCGGATGGAGCAGCTTCTCATCGAGTTGAGCCGCCTCCAGTCGCATCCACGGTTGCCATGTCTTCTCTCCCATCCTTTCAGGATGTTCGTTCTCGTTCTCGTAGCAATACTACGGTTCTTTTAGCAACCGCATGTATTGAAGTTCAAGACAAGTGGGGCAACTATCAAGTGGTTCGTTCTTTAATTGACTCTGGCAGTCAGTCGTCTTTTATTACTGATCGGTGCCGCAAGCGTTTGGGCTTGCACTTGAATCGATCATCAACACCTATTTCTTGTTTGGGTCACGTGACCTTGGGATCGGCCCAGGGATCATCTGATTGCATTATTCGTCCCGTTGGGGTACCATCACCTACTTTTAAAGTAAGTACTTTGGTCTTGCCCAATATTTGTGGAAAACTTCCCAGTGTTGACATTTCGCCATCGAAGGCGCTTGATAATTTGAAGTTAGCGGATCCTAATTGGTACACGCCTGGTTCTGTCGATGTTTTGCTAGGAGCTGACATCTTTCCCAATATTGTTCATGGTGGTTATTTGTCGGGCAGTGATAACTGTCCAGCCGCAATGAACACGACGTTTGGTTGGGTTCTTTTGGGAACCATTTCGTCGAAGGTTGCGGGCGAGGTTCAAGCTTGTTTTGCGTCGGTAGATTCGACCCTTGAAGAGACTCTTAAGGCATTTTGGAGAGTTGAGGAGGTGCCTTCAGTTGAGGTTTGCTCTAATGAGGAACAAGAGGCTGAGTCGTTGTTCGTTGAGTCTCATTATCGAGAAGAATCAGGTCGTTTTGGGGTATTGTTGCCATTTAAGGATAGCAAAGAGTTGCCTATCTTTAATGATTCGTTGAATGTCGCAGATCGTCGTTTGCTCGCTTTGGAGAGACGATTGTCGAGGTTGCCTCACATTAGAGACATGTATGTAGAGTTTATGAAAGATTATTTGGAGGCTGGGCACATGTCGTTGGTGCCATTGGAGTCGGAATCTGCAAACTCTTATTACATTCCGCATCATTGCGTTTTTAAAGACCCTGGTGTTTCGATGTCTTCTGATGTGTCTTCGCTCGCCCCAGTATCGTCGAAAATTCGTGTCGTGTTCGACGCCTCGGCCAAAGCATCGAACAATCTTTCGTTAAATGATACCTTGTTGATTGGTCCGAAGTTGCAAAATGACATCACTAGTGTTTTGCTTCGTTTTCGAGAGAACAAATTCGTGTTCACTTGTGACATTAGGCAGATGTATCGGCAAATTTTAGTTGGAGATTCACATCGACAGTATCAATTAATTCGTTGGCGTTTTTCAGAAAAGGATCCTATTCGAAGTTACAAATTGAACACTGTAACTTATGGTGTTTCGTCCTCGCCATATTTGGCCATTAGGTGCTTGTTACAATTAGCTCAAGAAAATTCTGAGAAGTTTCCTCTCGCTTCGAAAGCCATTCGTCTCGGGCTTTATGTCGATGATTTTGCCATTGGGGCAAATCAAATCGAGGAAACCTTGGAGTTGAGAAATCAGCTCATTTCGCTATTGCAATTGGGACAATTTGAGTTGCGGAAATGGTCTGCTAACAATCCACAATTGCTTCAGGATCTGCCGGTTGAACATTGTCAACAGCAGTCATCCAACTTTGATTCGGAATCGGACTTTTCGGTGAAAATTCTTGGCCTTCAGTGGCAATCGGCTACTGATTCGTTTTCGTTCATGGTTAAGTCCATAGATTCACCTTGTACTAAGAGAAGCATTCTCTCAGAAGTCGCTAAGATCTATGACCCGTTGGGTTTCTTGTGCCCATTGACCTTTATGGCAAAACGAGTCATTCAACATTTGTGGTATCTCGGGCTGGATTGGGATGAAGATCCACCAGCTGATGTTGTCGAAAAGTGGAATCGATATAAGTCCACTCTTCATGTTTTATCCAAGTTGACAATCCCTAGGTGCTTGGTTCCCGAAGGATCTTTCGTGTCGTGTCAACTGCACGCATCTTGTGATGCGTCGACTGCAGGTTATGCGGGTGTGGTGTATTATCGTTTCGAGGACGCCGATGGCAATGTGCAGGTTCGTTTCGTTACTGCCAAGTCTCGTGTTGCTCCGCTCAAACCACTCTCCGTTCCACGGCTGGAATTGTGTGCCGCAGTCTTACTATCAGATCTCGTTTCGTTCGTCCTTGAACAAGGTCCTCAATCCATTGTTGTTGATAAGGTTTTCGCTTGGAGTGACTCTTCGGTCGCTCTATCCTGGATCAAGTCGTCTCCACATCGGTGGAAGACTTTTGTTTCGAATCGTGTCGTCCACATTCAGGATCGAATTCCTCCGGATTGTTGGAATCATGTACGTTCAGGTGACAACCCAGCGGACGTCGCGTCTCGGGGCTTGTTACCAGAGGAGTTAGTCGGGGCTTCCGCATGGTGGGCGGGGCCTGAATTCCTCAGATTGCCGCTGGAATCTTGGCCAGCACTCTTTCCCATTGCTCCCACTTCTGATGTTGAACTGGAGAAAAGGAATATTGTTTTGTTCGCTACGATAGAGGTTTCGGATGTCGATGTTTTGTTGAAAAGATTTTCTTCTTTGAGGAAAATTCAGGGTATTATCGCTCGTTGTTTTCGTTTCACTAACAATTGTCGTGCTGTCAATAGGACCACTGGTGCATTGAGTGTCTCTGAGTTGCATGCTGCTCTCATGCACATTGTTAGAATTGTTCAATCTTCGGTCTTCTCTTCGGAATTGGAGAAAATTCGCTCTGGTAAACCATGTGCCAAGTACTTGCAGTCATTGTCGCCCTTTATTGATGATTTCGGTATTTTGCGAGTCGGGGGTCGACTGTTGCATTCGGGTTTAGCATTCGACGCTAAATATCCCGCATTGTTGCCAGGAAGGCATAGGTTGGTTGAACTTTTGATTGATCAGATACATCGAGGTAATTTGCACCCAGGAGTGAACACTGCTCATTATCTCCTTCAACAAAATTTTTGGATCCTGTCTGCTCGTAGGGTCATTCGTAGTTATTTGTCGAAATGCAATCGTTGCTTTCGCACTCGTCCCCTCTCGTTGGAGCCTCCCATGGGGAATTTATCTGTCGCTCGTGTCTCCCAATTGAAGCCCTTTAGTTGTGTCGGGGTCGATTATGGGGGACCCTTTCCTATTGTCTTGTCGAGGTATAGGGGTGTCAAAACTTCTAAAGCCTATTTATGTTTGTTCGTATGTTTCGCGACTCGCGCGATTCATCTCGAAATCGCTTCTGATTTATCGTCAGAGACTTTCCTGGCAGCTCTTAGGAGGTTTGTCGCTCGCCGCGGTCGCTGTAGTGACATCTACAGTGACTGTGGAACCAATTTCGTCGGAGCTAACAAGGAGCTCAACTCAAATTTGAAAATCGCCGCAGAAGGGGAAGGTATTCGATGGCACTTCAATCCACCCTCAGCTCCACACTTCGGTGGACTGTGGGAGAGCGGTGTTAAGTCCGTCAAAACACACATGGCCCGTGTTATTGGTGGTCAAATTTTGACTTATGAGGAGCTGAACACCTTCATCGTTCAGATCGAGGCCGTCTTGAATTCGCGCCCCCTTTGCCCCATTAGTAGCGACCCCAACGATCTATCCGCGTTGACCCCTGGTCATTTTCTGACCTTGGAACCTCTGTCGTCGGTGCCGGATGTGAACTTGTCACATCTGAAGATTTCTCGTCTTTCTCGTTGGCAATTGGTGCAACGGATGCAACGTGATTTTTGGACACGTTGGAGGGCTGAATATCTTCATAATTTCCACCAGAGGAGTAAATGGTCGAAAACACATTTGTTTGAGTCAACAGATATCGGTTCGTTAGTGTTGATAAAGGATGAATTGTTGTCTCCTTTGAAATGGGCTCTAGGAAGAATTGTTTCTCTGCACCCTGGTGCGGATGGTGTCGCCAGGGTTGCCTCGGTTCGTACGACCAAAGGTCTTTGTAAACGACCTCTGGTCAAACTTTGCCCGTTACCTAACCAGTAACGGACTCAGGGAATTTCGTCCCTGACTTGTCGTTTCGTTTCGTTTCGTTTTTGTTATTGTCGTTAGTTTCGTTTTCGTTAGTTTCGCTTTTGGTTCAATTTTCTGATAGCGGAAAATTCCTCCGGTAATTTTGGTGGGCGGTATGTTTCGTCCTAGGCGAATAATCGATTCGTATTCTCTAAGACACCACCGTTTCCTACCCCTTCCTATCCCTTTACACATCGGGAAGAAGGAAAAGGACACCTGACCGGACAGGACCACACATAGAGAGAAGAGTCGAGGTTTAACATCGAGAGAGGAGAGAGCTCGACCAAGAGTGCCGTTCGTACCAGACTCGTCGATGCTGGTGTTACGAGAACGGGATACCTAGTTCTTTTATTAAATAAGGAAGCGGTATAAAGTAGTGGAACAATCGTGGGTACCTACATAGTGGAGCAAAGTGAACAGTAATAATAGTTACAACATCTCGCAAATTAAAACAAGTGCCCCTTTAGTCGGACAAGACACAAGGTCAGTAATTTCGATAATTATTAATTAATTGTGTTCCTGTCAATCATTGGCAATTATAGCCTGGTCCTTCCCTAAATTTCGATCCTGTCATCCGTGGCGATTTGTCATTACCATCGCGGCATCGAGCCGCATTAATTTAGCCCCCTTTCAGGATCGAATCGCGTCGTTAATATTTCGTGTTGCTCTTTGACGCGGAGTTAACATTTATTATATACGAATCGAATTAAGACTGAAATATTAACCTCGGAAGGATTTACACTTCAGGTATTCCATACAACTTTGTCAAAACACATAATTTAAAGAAATTACCCTTTATAATAAGTATCTTATTACTATCCCTGATCCATATCCTGAGAACATCGCTCTTAGATTGCCCTTTGCCTTAAAAGAACACAATACCATCAAACCGAGAAGTCTACCTTCTTTACCCTCGTATCTTATATGATAATTGATAATGATGAGCTAACGATGTGGGTATTAGTAATGTTGACCTCCTTGGTATTCACAATGCAAACAATTTAACATGCAAACTTATCTATTCATAAAATAAATGGTAGTTGATAAACATGACACCGCAATAGTTTATCAATCAACAAGAATTGGCTGTGACCAGCGCACAAAGCCGTGTATGTATTATTGACCAATTCCTGCAAGTAAAGAGCTTCAATCATCACTTCATAGCAATCCTTACCAAATAAAAAGCTCGAATAATCCAGATTCTTAACAGTTTATTACATGGCGATAATACCATAAGATTGAATACCGATTGAAGTCTTAAATTTTGTTGATTCTTGACAGTAATAGTTGATGTGCTTCTTTCTCTGCACACCCTATATAATATATCCGATACGTAAAATTGCAGTAGTTTCTTCCCGGTCAGGAGTTCCGGTTCTTTAATACCAAACCATGTACCCCCTGTGCGCTATAAACTTATAAGTCGCCCAGAGAGCTGATGTAGCATTTTGATGGCCATCATTACGTTTTGTTTTAATTGCTCATCAAAATTTGATTACAGGAAGCTTCTTTATGTGCAGAATCATTGCTTCTGCGTTTGCCCGTGACAGCTGTCCCCGTTTTATGTACTACGTACGACATGAACATTGATCAAATATCAAGCGAGATAAATCACGAAGCATCTATTAGGTATAGTTTCCCGGTAAGGTTTTCCGACTCACTGATTTTCCATTGATTTTCCAATAAACTTTAGTCAACGCCATCTCAAAATCACTACATTTTGTAATTAATTTAAAATCATGGCCAAGCATCAATTTTATAAGAATTTTTTTTCAAGAGTAGATAAAAAAAAGTGAAAATAGAAAAAAAAAATAGTTCCTTAGCGGGACTCGAACTCCGGTCTGCTGAATGGAAGTGCAAATTCGCCACGCCTAGCCTTATTGCTGTTCGGGAGTTTGTTATTGTCTGAATTATAATCGGGGATACAACCTTTTAACCTAAGTGTCCTGCACTTTAAGTATTAATTATTTTAATTTTTCACTACAGTTCTACTAAGATTAAATAAAATAAAATAGGGTTTATACGATTAACGTAGCATGCAACATACTGAGGCTGATAAAGGTACTTATTGTATGTACCCACAAGTTTTTATTTTTCCAGCCATTAAAAAGGACAATAGCAGAATTCACGATTGAAGTCTGCGGATTTAATTTTTAATGCTAATAAAACTCATAAAAGCATAGATGTCCCTTCTACCTGGATGGTACCATATAAACACAAATAAACCAGATATGGTACATACATATTTTATATACTAACTAGAAATTTACATCATACTAGTCGACCCCAATTTCGTCGTGTCACATGTTTTTGTGTTGATCCTATGAGAAAATAAAAATTTATCTGCCAATAAAAAATGTGATAAATAGATTGTGAATATTATTACCATAACTGACAGGGAATAAAAAACAAACCGTCTTCTATAAAATGAACCAGAACCACTGCTATACTATTTAATTGGTATACATTTTTCAGTTAAAAGTATAATCAAAATACAATTCTTTCTCTATTTTTTTTCTAAATGTTGATGATGACTTGAATGTTGATTGCGATATAATTAATTCTTCTAATGACTGGGCTATGGCTGGGCGATGACTGGGAAAACTTCCATGTTTATTGCATTATGATAACTGGTGGTGATGTTGAAGTGGGTGTCTAGAAATCTCCTTGCTTTTAATTCTAGCAAAAGTGCTTTGTTCTGTTCTTTATTCCTAAGTATGTACATTATAACGCTTACCTTTTAACACTCATGCTAAGCTGTTTTTTCAGAGAGCACTTGAATCGGAGCCATTTTATATAATTTGTGGTTTCAAATTTTCAGTAAGCAATAGACATTAAGCTGAAAAATATTTATGGTACCTACTTGTGAATCTTCATGTTTTAATGCACTGGCTCTTATCCTTTCATAATTGCTTCTTTACAATCAGATATCTTTGCGTCACGTTGGGGTTAAATCTGGCAACAATAGATGGCTACAGGAGGTAATAAGCATTTAAAGAATAAAGTGAGTATTATCCAACAAATATATTACTTTATTATTTTGAAAAAAAAACAATAAACAATTGAAGGGCTCGGTGCAAAAACCAGTCAACTCCATTTTTCATAATTTGTGGGAAATCAAAAAAAAAAAACTTTCTAAAAATGTTATTTGACAAAGTTTTGATTCGAAAAAAATTGACCATTTAATATTGGGACTTGGCAGTGATTTAATAATAAACTGAAAGATAAATTTCTCTCAGACACATCAAAAAAATTTTTTGAAAGTCTTGGATTTGACTGTTTCTTGCACCGAACCTGTAAAAATTACACAAATAAAGCACCAATATTTCGTTAATCATTTATTTATAGTTAGATATCAAGCAAATCTTTATTTAAAA
The DNA here is from genome assembly GCA_910589415.1 of Malachius bipustulatus. Taxonomy (NCBI): domain Eukaryota; kingdom Metazoa; phylum Arthropoda; class Insecta; order Coleoptera; family Melyridae; genus Malachius; species Malachius bipustulatus. The sequence goes on along the minus strand of OU342639.1, from coordinate 31,278,943 downwards.
TCAAGGAAACTCTAAAGAACGGGGAAACAAATGAAAACTACAAAAAATAACACTCTGATGAGGTTATAAAAAAACGAACAATAGAAAGGTAAACATAAAAAAAAAAAAAAAAATTCTGTTTCTACTTCATCTCCGTCACTATGTCATGTTGACTTTCTTCATGTTCTTGTCCATCTGATTCTTGCACCTAAGTTCTGGTGCAGTCAACTCCAAGACCTATGTATCTTTGTTAAAATTTATTGGATGTGACTGATTCTTGCACCAGAAGACCTTGGCCTGGAGGCAACGTCGGGCCTTTGGCCCTCTATCCTCCGGACCTTCGGTCCGGAGTTTCAGTAGATTCCCCATCACAGTTAAAAATTTTCATGTTTTTTTCGTATTACCATTTTTCTATATCACTTCGGCTCTTAAAGCCGTAGATTCCCCGTTTATGTTAAAGCTTTTCAACTTATTTTGTGTTATTTTTTTATATATCGCTCCTGAGACGAATTTAAGCCAACACTTTGAAGAAAAAACTTGAAAAAAAATTCCACGATTTAGAAACTACGCAGGAAGATCAAATAGAGGACGCGGAAAAAACGTAAAAGAAGTCTATGACCTGCCGAAGTTTTTTTTTTTATTAAGTTAGTTTCACCAACGTCTATAAGGTAGAAAACTATATCCACCCTTTTTGTAGATAATGAACGTCTCTATCGTACTCTTTTGTTATTTTTTCTATCGGTCAAAAAAGTTGGAAAAAATTTGGAAATTATGCGAAAAATTATAGAGGAGCGCCAAAATTTTATTTTACCGCTCACACAAATATTTTTCGAAAAACGACCTCTACAAAGTTTTCACGTTTATGCTTTCCCTAAGTAACTGTGCCATCAGAACCTCATCGATATGTACCGTTCCCTAGAAAAAATCCTATAGGTGGGACGTTGAAAAAAAAATACGGCTTAGTAAAAAACATTGGTGCTTTGAAATTTGCTCTCAAAATGCCAATTTTACCAGTCCCGTAAAAGTTTGGGGGGGGGGGGAGGGGGGGGTGAAACCTTACGCAATCCTAAAATCTCCACCACTGGCATATCTTAGATGATTATTTTGGAGCCTTAAAAGTAGCTATTATCAATGTAAAAATCTGTACAAAAGCTGGAGCTTGTAACTTAAACGGTTCTTGAGATGTCGAAAAAAAATAAGAAAAAAACATTTTTTTGAACATCCTGTATCTTGAAAACGGCGTGTTTGCGGACCCATGTTAACAGGAACTTTTCTTCTTAGAATAAGTTGTAGAATCACCTCCTTTTTATTTTGTACTAGTTGGTAGTTAACACTCTGTATTATATGTATAGGTATGCAAAATCCAATGTTTACCCTCTAAATTGCTAAATTGCTAAATCTGACCATGAATTTTTTTTAATTAACCTATTTTTTACTACAACATTAACTTATTAGTTAGATGACTTCAAAGTAAAAAAAAAAGATTATTACTGAAATATTACTCCAGTAAAATTTCGACTAAAATAGGAGAGAATTTCACAGGAACAACCTCTTTTGCTGCTTGGAATGTAACTAATCAACCTGGATAATTGTCTAGAATCGATTGTTCTCTATTTTAAATAACAGTGTTGTCAGATAGACTTATCAATCAGGGATGATAATATACCTAATGACCTAATTATACAGGGTGTACCAGCTCGATTTAGACAACGGTAAGGGCCGTGTAGGTCTCGTCAAGACGAAACGTTTTTTTTTATTTGAAGTTTTTGGATTTGGACCTTCGTTGCGGAAACATGGCCGACTTCCGGTTTTTAGTTTTTTGGCTCCAGTTTCGGCATTTTTAGGTTCTCGCCCAAACTGAAACTAGTTTTGGAAACTCCTTAGCTTCAGTTACAACTTTCATATTGAAGTCAAGGTTCTATCTCTGTTGGATTCAAAATCTTAATTTTTCAATTTGATTCAATTTGAATTGATTCAAAGACTTAAAATTTCAAGTCTTGTGCATGTCGCCATTTTGAATCCAACAGAGATAGAACCTTGACTTCAATATGAAAGTTGTAACTGAAGCTAAGGAGTTTCCAAAACTAGTTTCAGTTTGGGCGAGAACCTAAAAATGCCGAAACTGGAGCCAAAAAACTAAAAACCGGAAGTCGGCCATATTTCCGCAACGAAGGTCCAAATCCAAAAACTTCAAATAAAAAAACGTTTCGTCTTGACGAGACCTACACGGCCCTTACCGTTGTCTAAATCGAGCTGGTACACCCTGTATAATAATAAATATAATACGAATAAGGAATTTTTAGTCCTTAACAAAAAAGCAAGAATGATCCAGCACCACTCACACGCCTCTGGAAACAATCACTTTAAAATTAGCAACCGGGTGTTTTGCATAAGCTATAAATATAAATCACTGAAAATTTTATCAATCGTAAAACCTTTTATATATTTCGCAGGCAGTAGCACGGATATCAAGGAGACTACCGCTATTAAATATTATTGTCGGTTACAATAAACAATATAATAGCTTTCTGTATACTGGCTGATTTACTACTTATCACCCTATAGGAGCCCCCTTATAAAATAAAAGAAACAGTAAAATCATCAGCCGTTACCTCTCGCTCACATTTACACAGGGTGAGTTTCAGCGACACAAAGAAAGGCATTACGATACTCTGGCGCGATATTAAACACCGAATTGACGCTTTGAAAAATATATTCATCTAAAATTGTTGCCCCATTTTTTCGATTTACATGTTGACTCAACCAAAATTGGACTGAAGACTAGACTATTAGACAAATAAAAAAAAGGAAAAAAAGTCGTGAGTTGCCATGTTTTGATATTGTATCGATTTACTTTGAAAGGTTCTTCTATCCCAGACTCAACTCAATCAGTCAATTATTTATTTGAGAAATATTTAGATATAGGTAGTTATTTTGACACACTACACACTACTTATTTATTAACATTCTCTAAAAAACAATAAATTAAAAAAAAATATAATATGTAGCAGAGACTAATTTTTATTATCCATAGAAAAGGTCTCTCATTTCACATTTCACTTGTCCTTGTCCTTATTAAGTTATATATATATTTATTTTTGCATTTTGTTCTTCCCTTATATGTTTCCGTATAGATGTAGATACAAAAAGAGTCAACAATAGATACAAATGTACCTTGGCAAGGTTTACACATCAGTAGTAGTAGTAGTATACGTATGTAGTAGTATACGTAATAGCACGAATAAACCGGGAAGGAATTACGATCTTCTCTCGCCGAAATTAGATCTTTATTGCATATATGGAGACTACTCAAGCAGCGGCAACAATGAAAATTCCGTAAATTTCCAACTCCAATTAAGAACGTGAATGCCTGGCTTAGCCAGAGCAAGCTAAGATGCAACTGGTAAGATTAATTGACAAATTATCTGAGAGAAACAGAATCCTTAACCACTATTATCCTCGTAACTTGCCCAGAGCCAGTTCCTTGTTCCTTGCTTATGGCCTTTGTTCCGAACATCGTATCCCTACTTGGTAATCCTTGAGAGTTATTCTCGGGACTGTTTAGTGTTTATGCAAAACTCGCTCAAGATGAAGGGATGAAGAAATTACTTGTCATCTTTAAATTGTCATCCAGTTGAGGATAATTTGATGGTATTATTTTATCTATTATTTTAGGATGAGGAAAATTGGCTTGCTCACTTTTTCCAGATAAGAATATACCTAGTGACCGCTAAAAAGTGTGCAAATTTATTTTTGACTTGTCAAAAAAACTTTGAGAAAAAAAATATCTGCTTGCCTTAAAACTTATTTTACCGTAATCAGATATGCAGGGTGATTTTAAAAATCGAGAAAATAGCTTCTTTTCGAAACGGAGAAAATCATAAAAGAGATATTTTTCGAAAACTAAGCAATATGTTTCGATTTGATTTTGGAACAAAATATGTCAAATTCAGCCTACTTGATAGTCTCATGATTCAAAAACATAGGTTGGTACCACTTTTGAGTAATTTTTTCAAAAAAATATTTTCAATTTTCAAAATAGGACTTACTTAGACTTCATTTCAAATTGTAATATTTTTTTAATGTAAGCTTTCAAGATCTGTTATTGTAACGGACCATGAAAATTGTTAATTATTACTATACATTTCTGTACATATTGGTCGAAAAGTGATATTTTATGATAAAGTTAATTTTTTTGATCCAATGCACTTTTAAGGAGAAACGTTTTTTATGAGAGCTGTTTTTTTCTAGATAGTTACGTGAAGCTCCAAATACACTGATAATTAATTTTATAAAAAAAAACACGCCAATGTCTATTTTACACTTAAATCATTCAATTTATTAAAATAAATTAATAGTGAATTGCATCAAAAAAGTCCAATTTGTCACAAAATATCACTTTTTGGGAAATTTAAAGAAATGTGAAGTATTAATAGTAACAATAATTTTCATGATCCATTATAATGACAGATCTTGAAAGCTAACATTAAAAAATACTGAAATTTGAAATTATATTATTAATAATTAACAATTTTGAAAATATAAAAAAAATTAAATGTTTTTTTGAATAAAATATTCGAAAGTGGCTATATGTTTTTGGATCATGAGACTGTCAAGTAGGCTTAAATTGACATACTGTACCAAAATCAAAGCGAGATCTTCCTTATTAGTATTTGAAAAATACTTAGTACTTTTATGATTTTCACAATTACGAAAAAAGTTATTTTCTCGATAAGTAAGAATCACTTGGTATATCTGATTATGATCTGATATGATCGACTTTGAACTTATTGAAAGAATTGGAAGGGGGGTATTTTTAGAACATGTTATGCTAATTTCTCAAAAATACTATAAAATATAAAAAAATATATAAATAGTGTTACGGGTCTCAGACTTATTAAAATCAATATTAAAGTCAATAATATCACTTATTGGAGTCTAAAAATGTCAGATAGTTCACTGGCACTTTCGCACAATCTCGAACATGGGTAAAATGCGGAACTATTGTGGTATTTAGTGGACTCTCTTGCACTGGTCTGGCGGTGTCATATGTCACTGGAACTGTCGCGAAGGTGACATTTCCATGTCGGTCTGAGTCATCATAAAAATTGAGGAAGTATACAAACCAATACGTATCTAGCATTGTTTTTTTTTCTATATCTAAGTGTAGAGTTGGACGGTTCCAAGTTTATTGAATAGCATAGTCTTTCAAAAATTTTTAACGTCATGAATTTAGGAGTATGATTTTGAATATTTTACCTCACAATACAATGGACATGAGAGTGAATGTAAATTTTTAAACAAAAATTAATCACATTAGAAAAACGACCATTAAAAGGGGGAATTTGAATATAATCTATACCTGCGATCAACCAAACTAAACTCAATCGATAAATAATGCACCGGGATGAACACGGGATCATCACGAAGATCTCGCTGACGAGGAAAATTTCCCACGCCAATAACATCGCATTTAGGGAACATCAGACTAAATGAAAATTTCTTGTAGATTCCCGCGATAAGAGCCGGTAAAAATGCAGACGCTCGGACGGCAGTTCATTATGGAATGAGGCAGGTTAGCTGGCAGTAGGTACTAGTACTGGTACTGCACGGGGTAGCGAAGCGTAAAATATTATGCGATGTGAATCCGGGGCAGAGACGAGCTTTGTATAAAATACGTATCTGATCATCAGTTATTACAAACCAGGTGAGTCTGCAGACGGAAGTGGTCAATTACGAGCGCTGTGAATCATCCAAGGTGCATTTTAACACTGCGTTTAAATAACGCGACGTCACAAGAACCACCGCTATTCCACACGTAAATAAGAAAGTGAGAGCTTTGAACCCTTAAACGGCAGAATCAGGACAATGATAATGGGTTGCGTGATTTATGCATAATTATTTTTTTAAAATAACAAAAAATGCGGGACAAACAAAACAATTAATTGATAAACGAATAGAAAATGTATAAATTTATAAAAATTTCGACATTGCTGCTTTAAATATAAATTTGAATTTTCCGCTCTTTGATATTATAAAATAGCAACCTACCCCCACTCTCCCCTTCAGTTATTAACTTCTTTACTTTTTAAATTTTGAAAAATTATAAATAATTTGAAACTTAAAACTTGTAAGCTAATACAAACATTGGTCTGGAATTTGAGGGAGTAGCAATTTCTTATTAAATTGAAGTGATTCGCAAACAGATATATGGACCAGAAATGGAACTGTGCCAGAAGAGAAATACGTCCCTGGTTTGCGTAAATGAGTGCAGCCATTGTTTGGTGACAGGTCTATTGTTTCAATCTAGTTAGTGCAACTAGCACTAGACAATCAAGAACCAACAGGAACTCTGCATAAGGATATCTCAAGATAGAAGGAGAGAAAATAGTCATATACCTATATGGCCCATGGTTTCCTAGAGAGAGTACGACAACAGGGGGAGATGTATATTTCATCATAACATGAACATTTTTATTAATTTTCAAGCGGGATACGCGCAGTTGTCCATGATGTGTCCAAACAACATTTTGTCTAAAATTATCTATATCCTTAAAAAAACAATTTCTGAGGAAGTTAACAAACATTTCAAACGGGATTCGTTCGTCCACCCCAGTTCAAAGAAGTGTTACACCAAATAAAAAAAATTACTTCAGCACCAAACGCGAATATTCATAAAATTGTAACGCGTTAGCGGCGTTAAAGTCTATCTACGCGTATTTCAACGTTCAAAATAAAAAACTATTTGATCAAAGTTACGATTTTACGATTGCGATATCACCTGACGGGTATCGTACATACCTAAAGCGATATAACTAGAAAGAGAGGAAAGCAGACGCGCGAGAAGTGGCGAATGTAAGAAAGGACAGATGACATAAAGGGTGGCGGATCCATCTACAGCGCGCGGTCGGGGAGTTCGAAGCTAGAACAGGGGATGAGGCTAGGCTGTGAATGTAGGCGGTCGAGTCGACGAACGGGGGCAAGCCTCACCTGCATGCTACCTTAATTTTCATATCTATTTATTTATTTATTTATTTATTATCTTTATTTATTTTATTATTTATTTATTTTATTATTTTATTTATTTATTATCTTTTACCTTATCTAATATATCTAGAAACTAAATTTTTTCTATATAATTATCTCAACAATAGTCAAGTCCGCGATCAAAAGTACTCAGAGCTTGTCTCTGTTTCTAGAACTACGTCTCTAACAAGATTCTCGCAAATTATACATCGATATAATTTTCTTTCGTAATATTAAATAGAAGTCTAAAAAAGTATACTTAAAAGTCAGTTTAGTCTATATTCTTAAATACAATAAAAAAAAGTAAGAAAGTAGTTCCTTCTCCCTTATTTTACAACCACGGCTATGATGATACTCTCTAAGGAAATTTTCGCCATTGCTGTTTCCAACATTAAGTAATGGTCTATGGAAGGAGGTAGGTAGTAAAATTAAACTCCCATTGTGAAAGTTGGTAGAATGTGTGCTTCCATGTTAATCTAGCGAAATAGTCTAAGTACCGCATGATTGTTCCCTGACATAATTAATGCCCTAGTACTGGGATTTGTTCAGATATACTAAGCCGTGTTTACTACGGACATCATTTGCATTTCTGGAAAGGAGATTGCTGATTTAACTAACGACGTCTTCGCCTTGCCATTTATCGCATCGTATTCGAGAGGGCTGGCGGTGGCGGTGGTCGTTCCCCGCAACCCGGTTCAACTCAACTCAATTCATTCATTCCGCTCTCCATCCTCATCCTCCTCTCATCTCATCCATACATTTCCCGGGGAAAATAATAATTGAGCATCGGGATCCAATGACACTTTAAGGCCCTGTCGTGCTGGTGCTATGCTCATTTGTTGTCGCGGTCGTTGTCGCATTTTCAGATTTACCATTGTGCATAATGAATACGGCACGGCGTTTCTATAAACCCAGGCGTGATTTACATGTAGGTAGGTATAAGGTCAATGGAAATAAATACTGCTACAACTATTACGGTGCCGTAATTGCATTTAACTGAAATTATTACGCCGTCCGTGTAATGATTTACGGTAAGGCTAATAAAAAATTCCAAAAGTCTACGGAGTTTAAATTTTAATGGCAGCATGAAACAATAATAATTGTTCGGAATGAGAATATAGGTATGGGTACCTATCTAATGAGTTTCAGATTTCTGAGGAGATATATTGAAGTAATTAAATCTTATTAAGGCTATTGAAATGTCTAAATAGGCGATAATTTATCATTGATTAATGATGCAATTAACCAACGTCATAGACAGCGATAGCTTGACAAGTTTATTATTTACCGGATGGTTGTGATATAACAAGAAAAACACAAAAAAAAACGAATAATTTTTGAAGAAAAACTCGTGATTTGATGTCATAAAAGGACGGTTCGCTCTTTTAATGACGAGCTCTTCAGGAATCAAAAGGAAACTTTACTTATAATTATAATAGACGTTGCTGGAGTTCGTCCTTTTTAAGTACCTTCCTAAATTAAGTCGATCAAAAGAATGAACCTATAGTTGAACAGCCGTCGATTGTTTCTCTATTACTTCTTATTAGAAGAGATGAGGTGAATGTTGGAGATATCGTTGTTGGAACGGAGCCTTGTGAAATTTAAATCGCCACACGATGGTCGATATTGACGTCGGTTACGGTCGGAAAGTCTCATAAGGTAATTAAAGATAATTACTTGCCGGTAACAATATCATTTAACCGGGCAACACGCTTGATGTTGAGGAAAATTATTCACTGCCCGTGAAAAGAATCACAATCGCCGCGCAGTTGAATGTGGTCGGTTTGAAACTTAGTTTCTCGCAAGAACTTAAACACTCTTTGGTTTTTGGTTTCAGATTTTTTTCTCTCCCAGATGTGCGTCATAGTTCACGCGTCCGCCCGTGGACCAATGAGAAAGTCCCATTGTGACGCCACTTCCGCGTCGTCCTCATCGACTTCCACGTTGACGCTTTTCGTGCGTGCAACGCATCTTTCAGGAGATGCCCATTTTACACCGATCAAGGGTCTGTGAATTTACACGCAATACTTTCAAGAAAAAGGTCTCTAATAATTTTAGTTCGAGAGAACAATTCTAAGGTATGCGTAGATAAACTTAAACGCCGTAAATAATTGCAGCTGTAATCAATCCCTCTAATGGTCAATAATGTTTTGCTTGCTATGAAATCAAACAACTGAAGCGTGAACAGGTCTCCTTGGCGATAGAGAACGAATATCTGCGCGATGAACTAATGAAATCTACAAAAGGAGAGTTGGATACGAGTATATGTGAACTCCATGGGAGAAGGCGCTGGACCCTCCTCGGGGGGTGGACGGATTGCGAGGAGAAAGAATAAAAAATATTTTTTGTTCCATTGAGAAGAGAATTTGTATAACTCAGTGAACTCGTCAATGGTGACACAATCGGATGTCCATATTGCAAAAAGTCAAAGTTAAGGATCAAACGAATACGGCAAGAGCAAAGATAGGGAATATCAAAAGGAGTCAAAGTAACAGTTTTTATTCCCACCAATACACCGATAAAAATTACGTTGCTTATTTGCTTTCATGGGGCTTTTGTGAAACTCGCTGATACCTTTCATTGCTTTATAACCTGCTGAAGTGTGAAGCATGGAAAATTCGAAAATAACTGGCGTCCTTACTCGGAAAAACCTCAACGATTTGTTAGGATTTTGCTACCTGAACGTTATTACACACGCCGTAGAATATGAATAAAAAGCACGTACCTAGGTAGGTAGGTATAGAAAAGAAACCTTGTTAATAATAATTGGATTCTGAGTAATTTAACAATGGGTCTTTGAATATCTTGAGGAGCTTGGATAACGTAATTAAAATTGAGGAATCGCTTATTAGAATAATACAAAGGGCATTTCTTGTAAATACTGAATGCAGAATTTATACAAACAAGTTCGTTAGAAGCTTTGTTGGAATTTTCCCTTGCTCGGTAGCTTACACAATTATCATACATCCATCTCATAACATGATAATACTTCTACGATAAAATACCCTAATAGCGTAACGTGATATTCCTCATTATATTATTTATGCAATAAGAATCTTAGCTATTATAGCTACAGCTACTGTATGATATGTATATTATAATAAGGGTCCGAAAATAATAGAAAAATGAATGTAAGTGGGCAATATATTTATGATATGTCAGACATCCGGACACCCTTAAATTAGTTCTCATGTTATCTGAAATATCAACAACGAACGCATAATGCTACTGACCGCAACAATATCTTATTCAAAGTGATGGGTGAGGAGCTATCAAACAGGTTGCTAGGATCGTTAAAGGATAGTTTTAACAGAAAATTAAGAAATATCGTGCACAATAACAACAAGAAAACACTTTGTGAGATGAATGGGCTGACAGCATGACCGAGGGATCGAAGGATAATAGGCAGAGAGCAGACAATAAGGGACGCGAACTTACATACGATTTCGGGGTGCTTCATTATTGCAAGTCCAGCGTGTGGTCGTTGTTGGTCATGGTGTCCCCCTGTCTGTCATTGCATTGAACGTTCTACTGTCTACAATGCCCGTACTATTCACTAGTCTCCCTTCAAACAGTTCAAGATGTAAATAGCGTATTATTTTAATTTAGGAGAGGAAGTGGACTAGGATCAGACAGAAAATACCTTTGGGAATATGTTCTTTTAACTCTCATTTAAGAAAAACTACAGGTAAAATTCTCATTTTGTATAGTTTTACGTAAGTCGTAGTGAATTTTCGAAGCCGACTAGATCCTATAGACTTTTCTTAGTCAATTTTGATTTTTTCTTTTGACCGCGCCATATTATTTTTTATGTCGTTTGGTATAACAAACTCATGGAAATAAATAAATTCAAATTCTTTTGTTATTTAAAAAAAAATTCTAATGCCTAATAAAATTTTTGAAATTAAATTATTTGAATTTATTATAGATTTTCGCCTTAATTTTTTTTAATATCGAATCACATGCATGAAGAACAATATGGCGGCCATACCAAAATAAAAGTCGACTACTATTAAGGTTCTAGTCGGCTATGACCATTTTTGAAATGTAAACCTATACAAAAAATTAATTTTCAACAATAAAAAATATATGCCAAAAATCTATAATATCGATTTTCCGATTTTCCATTTTTTTCAACGTCTTTTAACAACGACTGAAGTTGTCCGAAATTTTGTCCCGCAGTAACAAGGATGAAATTTAACAAATTTTCTCAAATTTAACGGACCTCGTACTTTATTGCTATTTTACCTCGTTTTTACTGCTAGGAAAATGTCCTGATAAATTACTTAAGAGAATCATCAGTTATTTCGTATATACCCGACACGCGTAAGTTTATTTGGAGGAACTAACATATACAAAGAATCTAATTCCTAAAAACTCAAGTGAATTCCGTAGGGAAAAGCATGGAAATTAATTTAATTTTTTGCCGCTGGTTTGGACACTGATTAGTGTTCCAATATCCTGTCCAATAGCAACCCCAAACAGGAAATACCGGGAAGAATTGTGCTCATTACGGCATCTAAAAATATATATGCACCCCTTGATTTCAATATTTCCTTCGGACAGCTTTAATATGTCATCCTCTGGTCTCTCTATACACCAGGATATTATGTCATTTATTTTTTAGTCTTCTGTCCGAGTATTCTCATTTACCTTTTTATTTATTGCCCGAAATTGTACTAACAATGGGATAAAATATTCGCTTTGTCACGTCAATTTCAGCTTATTGCACGGTCAGTAAAGAATAATAGACTGGTGCTTATGTGTTGATACAACGCATGACGACGTCTGTCCTATGTGTGTATAATACTACAATATTGTAACTACCTACCTATGCGTAAAACTATTCGGTTAATCAATCACCTTAAAATAATAACAACAGTTATATTTAATGAATATTTATACAGATACAATGTGTCCGAAGATAGGCGAATTTATGGGTATAAATGACAAAAAAAATTCGAATTATTTGACCAGTTGAAGCCTTTTTGACCATTTATTTTCATGTTTAATAAATTCAAGCTTGACACCTTGACAGGAGAATTCTTTTTGTTTTTATGTAGGTAAAAGTACCTCTTCGTCTGCAAGAAATATCGAAATGAATTTAAAAGTAATGCATTCCGAATTTCATAGAATATAAATAATGATAGATAAAGGTAAGAATAAAAATAGAAAAGGTAAAAATATAAACAAAGATAAAGATAAAGACTTAAAGTTAGTTTTGATAATATGTAATTATAATGTTTTCTTATTTTTTCCTTAGAATCTTGCCCTTATTGAGTCTTCAAAAACCAAAATCATAAAAATGAAAAATAAATGTTTTAGCTTCATTATGTCCATTAGGTTAAACACCTACAACAGAGGAATAAAAATAATGGTGCCATTTTCATTTTTATTTAAAGAAAAAAATATCTATGCCCACAAATTGTTGCAAATTAAAAAGAAAGAAAAAGTGTGATCTATAAAAGTTTTCATTAACTATTATTGCCTTGAATAAAATGCAGCATGTCGGCCAGAAAAAATGCAAACAATTGGGAGGTGTGTCATTGAACTACTCCAATCAATGATCTACAAATCATAGAACAATAAATAAAAACAGTAACATTTACAGTAATTTAGTAAAATGAGATCAGACATAACTGCAATAATAGTCATCTTTCTCTTCCAAGGCACTAGTTGTTCAATAAATTTTTGAAATAATTTTTTTTTCTAGAGGGTTCAAAATTGAATATCGACCAACTTTTTCCTGTGACATTTTCCAAAATTTTGGAAACTAATGCTATGTTTTGTAAATTGTAATTGTCAAATTTGACAGTTGTAAAAGACACGTGCCTGTCATTTGTCATCATTTTTAAAGCACAAACTACTAGCGAAGTGAAAATTTCCCTAAATTGAGAAGAAACAATTTTTCTCATATAATGCGTACCTACTTTAATGTGTGACATTGTAAATGTACGTCATGGAAAATTCAAGTCTTGTGTATAAATATAAAAAATCTGAATCTTCTAGAAAACTATCCCACGCCCGTGTTAAAATAAGACAGGGATGCTTTTAACATTTTTATTAAATTAAGTATTTATATATATAATAACTCTTTTGGATGGTTATCCAACAGTGATAACAATCCAGGCAGCGTTCGCGGCCACCGCGTGTCCAGTGGCGTGGGAAATACTAACATATCTGATGCCATCTTCATGACGTGACAATTTAACTCTCATCTGGTATACATTAGAAATTAATTAACTCCCTGAAAGGACGACGATAAAATCGTTGATCAGGTGGAGAACTCATCATAATAAAATTCCACACATGATTTTTTTTAAATGTACAGAACTACTCATATATGATAAATCCGAACTTGAACTCCCCTGTTCGTGGAATATTTTTTGAATTCTTATACCATGATTTTGCTGGTCAAACGTCATACTTGCTTGTTTGAGACAAAATTAATTTTAACCCCCAATTTTTCTTTACTGTTCTTGAAAACTACAAATTTTAGAGTAATTTTCCTGCAATCTTTATCAGATTTTCTTTTGGGAACATTTTTGCTTGTACATACAGGGTGTCCCACGACCTGACTGTCATAACTTAAGGGTAGGTGTAGTTTTTCAAGGCGATTCAGGATCTCGTTTTGAAATTTTCCTGAGGCCCTTCGTTTCGATTATACAGGGTGATTTGTGCAATTTGCCGAAATCTTTGATGAGCGATATCTTTTGAACGAATTGATCGAATTTAACGAAATTTGGTAGATATGCTCTACTAATGACACTTAATACCTCGCATTTTTCGCCGATTCGAAAACTGCAGGGCCGTACTAATTTTTTTTGATATCTTTCGGCTTTGTCGAAAAGTTCACCCTGTATGCATTTTATTCAAAGTTTGGTGCCATTTTCTAAAACTACGTGAAAAATGCTACAATTATGGTAGAAAAATACTTGGCATCATTAAACTGAATCTAGAAGAAAATTCAGTTTTTTAGTTTTTTATTCGGAATTTCAATTCATGTGTTGTTAATAATTTAAGAAAAATCAAACGTGGTTTTTTAAAACTTGCGTATTTTGTAGTTATTTTAAATAAATTTACTTTATCTACAGATTTAGCCAAGATTGGGGACCCTTCTACAGATTGTTTCGAGCTAAGAATAAGTTTTAACAGCAAAATAAATAACACAATTTAACACATTACCACATAGACAAATAAGTATCCACATAAACGAAACAGGAAGAAAAATATCAACACAAATGTTGGGAAGAAAAACTACAATTCAGTGCAGGTAATGGTCAAGGAGACCACCATCAAACTCAACACATTTCCTTGACCTTGAAATTAATCTAAAAACCATTTAAAATTTTTTTTAGCTCGAAACAATCTGTAGAAGGGTCCCCAATCTTGGCTAAATTTGTAGATAAAGTAAATTTATTTAAAATAACTACAAAATACGCAAGTTTTAAAAAACCACATTTGATTTTTCTTAAATTATTAACAACACATGAATTGAAATTCCGAATAAAAACCTAAAAAACTGAATTTTCTTCTCGATTCAGTTTAATGATGCCAAGTATTTTTTTTACCACAATTGTAGCATTTTTCACGTAGTTTTAGAAAATGGCACCAAACTTTGAATAAAATGCATACAGGGTGAACTTTTCGACAAAACCGAAAGATATCCAAAAAATTAAGTACGGCCCTGCAGTTTTCAAATCGGCGAAAAATGCGAGGTATTAAGTGTCATTAGTAGAGCATATCTACCAAATTTCGTTAAATTCGATTAATTCGTTCAAAAGATATCGCTCATCAAAGATTTCGGCAAATTGCACAAATCACCCTGTATACTCGAAACGAAGGGCCTCAGGAAAATTTCAAAACCAGATCCTGAATCGCCTTGAAAAACTACACCTACCCTTAAGCTATGGCAGTCAGGTCGTGGGACACAGTTTATATCAAAAACTATGTGACCTTAAAAAAAAGTTATGAGCAAATGGGATAAAAATTTCAAACCAAAAAGGCCCCAGTACCTCCAGAATTCAGAAACTTGACTGTTATAATAATCTCGTGGTGTCGTCATACCACAACGAAATGAATACACTGATACCCAATTTGAGCGAGCATTTAGCTAATTAAGTTTCCATAGAGATTTAATTATGGTGGTAAGCAGTAATTAAATAAGCATCGAGTTTAATAGCCGTCCAGCGATATCGGGTTACAAATAATAGTATCGGAGTCGCGAGCATCGGAGCAGTGATTCTCCTCCGTTCAGTTCTTTTCTGAAATTGAATCCAACAGATGCGATTTTGCCTCAGTTTCATTTAGGGAAACCCGACGAAAGATTATCCATTGTGCGGAAGAATAACCCTTCATTGTTAATAGTTGCTGATTAAATGCAGCTTTTTTATTTCCAACTTCAATTATTATTCATGTGCACTCAATTGCTTACCAACCCATCGCCAATTAGATTCTCGGATCACCCCACTAAATCTAATCACGTCCGATCGCCTAGATTTACTTAACTCTTCCTTAAGTGCTATTCCATTTTCTCTCCTCTAATTGACTAGTGGAAAAAATCTCATTGTTATGTTATTAGAAACTCACTGCGCTCAATAATTCTGTCATTTATTGCTTAATGATTATTTTGACTTGAATATTCTTATTATTATCTCGCTATTAAGTTTTTGTTGTCTCAGCTCAGGTATGATTTTCAGGTATCGTTCTTATTGAGATTGAGAAACATATCTTAAGAAAATGTTAGTTTTGGTGGAAATTATCTTCTCAAGTCATAAAGTATGTTGTTTTTATACAGAGTGTTTCAAAACATGTGTAGCAAAATGGGCGTTCTAAGAAAAAAAGTTCCTATTAACATGGATCCGCAAACCCACCATTTTCGAGATAAGGAAAATGGTGTATAAATAAGGGTGTCAAAATAGTAACTTTTTTTCAGTTATTTGACGATATCTCAGGAGCCGTTTGAGATATTAAACTGAATTTTTCTACACATCCTATAATTATTATCATTTACTTTTTGAGCTCGAATTCAATTTCTTTTTATATGGCAGTGGCGGAGATTTTAGGGTTGCTTGAAATTTATTGGCCGTAATTTCCATACGACTTTATGAACGCAATTTTCAAACTGTCAATGTTTTCTACATGAAAAAGGTGCTATTTGTCAAAAGCTTTCTTTAATGTGAACTGTTTTCGAGAAAAAAGCATTATTTTTTTTTTTTTTTTTTTTTTATTTAATACTCCCATCAACAAGCCAATGGCTTATATCGGATGGGGAAAAGTACACAATTAATATAAACTTACTACAATATGAAATAAGAAATGTAATTAAGAGTTTACAATAATAAAAAAAAAAGCAGAACGACTACTTGTGACTACTCGAACACCAGCAGGTGAGGCAGGCTACATCAGGTCAATGTGGTAAGTTAAAAGAAAAAGAAACAACAAAAAAAAAAGAAATAAATAAAAGTAAAGGCAACCTAAGGACTAGAAGAACTAGACGCCGCCAGTAAAAATCGTCTAAGTTGAAGTTCGCTACACGAAAACAGATCAAGGTTTCCATCAACCCTATTAGCAATGTCACACATGCGATTTAAAGGAGAAAACAAAAGAGTATTTGTCCTCGCGGTTTGAACTCGCAGAAGTTGTTGTTGCCTAAGTGTAACTTGGGGAGTATGGAAAGAAATCTGGGAAAGGATATCAGGAGAGTCAATGCGTCCATTCAATAAACCCCAAAGGAAACGCACAGCGGTGTACGTACGTCTCGCTTCAAGACTGTTGAAGTTAAACTCAGCAAGAAGTTTAGAGTGCGGGAAGCCTACAGGAGGATAAGTACCTGTGAATTTAAAATGAAGAAACTTCAAGAAACGTCGGTGTACTCTCTCCAGATCACTAACTTGACATCTATATACAGGCGACCAGATAATCGAACCGTATTCCAGCTTGGGTAGAATGAAAGCACGAAATAGAGTTGCGAGGGTAGTAACATTTCTAAAATCCCAAGTATTACGAATAATGTAACCTAGTGCCCTAAACGCAGAGGAGCAAGTATTTTCAATATGTCTATTGAAAGAGAGTTTGGGAGTAAATATTATACCAAGGTCTTTGAATTCAGAGATCCTCTGGAGAGAGTGGTCCCCAATTGAGTATGACGCTTGGAGCATATTACACTTACGGCTGTAGGACATAACATAGCACTTAGAAGTGTTTAATGGTAATTGGTTATTACTGCACCATGTGTTGAGACGGTCAAGGGAGCGCTGGAGCCGCTGGCAATCTTCAAGCGACTTCACTTCACAGTGAATTTTTAAATCGTCTGCATAGAGAAGATGATTGACCTCAAGACCATCGACGATGTCATTAATAAATAAATTGAAGAATAGCGGACCTAATTTAGAGCCTTGAAAAACACCCGACTCGACCGAATAATCGGGAGAGTTAGTGCCGTAATACGAAACATACTGAGATCGGTCGGATAAATAATTTGTGAAAAAGTTAACAAGGGCATCAGAAAAACCGAAATTTGAAAGCTTTAAAAGAAGCAAGTCATGGTTTACTCTATCGAAGGCCCTAGAAAAATCCATATATGCTACATCAACCTGGGAACGACAGTCGATAATCTCTGAGACGTATTGGGAGAAAGTAAACAGGTTGGTAATAGTGGACCGACCTTTCATGAAACCGTGCTGAGCCGAAGAGATAAGAAATCTAACGTGCGGGTATAACACTCTGTATAGAAGTTCCTCGAAAGCCTTCCCAAAGTTGGGTGCTATACAAATTTGCCTGTAGTTGCAGATCTCAGTTTTGTCGCCTTTTTTGAAGACGGGTATCACCTTGGAACGTTTCCATCGAGTCGGATACCTTCCAGAAGCAATTGAAAGGTTCAAAATTTTGGTGAGGGGGTAGGAGAATATTGAAGCACAGTCACGTAGGAGAAAAGAGGGAATGCCATCTGGACCGGTAGTTTTAGAGTTTTTGAAAGCTTTCAGAACACGGCATACTTCAGACTCAGTAAAAGATGACACGGTAAGCGTAGGAACATTTGATGTCGAGAATGTATTCACATACGTTTTTTTGTTCACAGCTACCGGCGGGGAATGATCGAAGAAGTCGCGGAAGGACATGAGAATATTGGGAAGACCAGTTACAGAGCTACCATTGCATTTCATAGGATCTGGAGGACCGGGAGGACCTCGACGATTATTGACAAACGACCAAAATTTTTTTGGATCACTAACTAAGTGTTCTTCAGTCTGGGAAATGAAGTTCTGATACGAATGTGCAATATCACGCTTAAGTGATGACCTCAGGTGTTTGAATTCTCTATGAGCGTTACAGTTACCGAACCTTTTAAAAGAACGATATTGCGAACGATATTATATGATAAAAAACATAAAAGTAGCAACATGTGTTCTTGTGGACAAAAATATTCCATCTTTTTGAGAATTTTTTATGGTTTCTTTCACTGCCACATAAAAAAAAATTAACGCGAAAAAGTAGAAGTAAAAAATAACAAGATGTGTATAAAAGTTTAGTTCTATATTTTAAACGGTTCCTGAGATAACGTTAAAAAACTGGAAAAAAATTTTTAGACTTTATTTTTTAGTATTTAAAAAACGGTGCGTTTGCACCGGGGACTCATGTTAATGGGAAATTTTTTCTCCAGAACACGCCTTTCATTTTACCACACGTTTTGAAACACCCTTTGTACATGCGGTGTATGCTCAATTTTTTCTTGAGCCACCCGGTAAAATCTTTATTTATTGTGCGACTTTAACCGGATTTTTTTTTAAATGGTAGAATTTTATTAAGTGTATTTCTGGAGCATAAAGGCCACAAAATTTGGTTTTTCCCTTAAAACCTTTCTACTGAGGTTGGAGGTAAAAGAGGTATTCTCGTCTTGGAGATGCAGGAGCGGATACTATAAAATGATTTTTTTACGGCGCTCACAATAATAATTTTATGTAAGTAAGTAGTTATTTAATTTATTTTATTAATTTAAGCAGTAAAATATACACTAGAGCAAATAACATAGATATCAACTGCAAATGAATGTTACAGATTCCCCTTTCAACGCAGCAAAATTTGAAAATAGGTGTTGCAGCGTAGGTACGGAAAGAGAAAATCAGGCCTTCGGGGACTTCGCCCCTGTATAGGCTCTTGTTAAGCGGCAGCCTGGGGCCGACATGCAGCCACTACTGTGGAGCGCACGTACACACACGTGCTCCCAGTTCATGGGACTCCCCGTTGTCGTTCCTCATCGCTATTGTCTTTTGTCTTTACGGTACCTCGGAATCTTCCCATCATGTAGCTAACAACAAATCTTTCGTTATTGTTATTATTTTTTTCTTTGTCTGTAATAATTGTAGTTGGAAATAATTTTTGGAATTAAAGAAATTCGAAAATAAATGATTTTTCAAAAGGCTTTTGTTAAATATCGTTTCAAGAAGGGGGGGGGGGTCGTGTTAACTATTAGAGAAACAGAGACGACTGAATGGGGAAAAGTTATATCAAATTTAAAAATCGTAATAATTGATCACTGATATAGGTATGCTGTATGCTGAAAAAATGATTTTTTTTTCATGGCTCATAGATCCTGATTTGATTGGTTTATTCGATTAAGACGAATAATCATAAAAATGCAACATTATAGAATACCTAGCCTAGAGGAATAATCATGACAAACAAGGTACCTACTAAAAGTTATAAAAGTTTCGATTCATCTTCCTTATTGATTAAACCGTAAGTGAAAAAATAAAACCATCCTTAAATCAGTACACACGGAAGGAACACAAAGAAACTCTGATACAGTTCCAAGCATAGATCTTTTTTAAGGTGATAAGCGAGATCATCAGGTTCGATTAACTCTCTCGCCCACAAAGGATTAATCAAGACACCATCCTGTCGTAGTTTGCCAACAAATCAGCGACTGATTGAAGAACATAAACACGGAAGCCCGCCGCCTCATGGGTCGTGCTGGAAGACGTGCGGAGCATGCAGGGGTCCTAAGCGGTATTGCCCCCGGTGAGATTCCCTGTCATGGCTTATTGAGCGATAGGGAGAGGCCCGGGGCTCCGTTTTAATGGCACCGGCTTCCTTACAGGACCGACAGTCGTCTTGTAACAAGAGTCTTTCGAAGCTGTTCTGTCAAAAGCGGGGAATGTCCCCAGGGTGGACGACAGATTGGTCACTCGCCGCATTGACGTCTAACAACCTCTCCAATAAATTAACAAGTTATTTGGGATCAATTGACATCGCATTCTTTGTTCTTTGTTATTATTGTTCAACAACTATAATTTTTGATACTACATTTTTTTGGGCTTCTTAATCAGTCACCACAACTAGTGGACACATTTGCTGTAGACCTTTCGCATCCCACTAACAATTTCTCCATAAATTGCTCTGCTGGAACTGGAATAATAACTCCGTTCCAGATCGCATCCAGGTTATGTGCCCTTAAAATCACCTGCAGCAATCAATTCTAATTGCATTGCCCTATAAAGAGTCTGAGCACCGGTCGTACAGAAAGGACGACCGCTGATTCAGTGAGTATATAAGGTCGTATTCTCATCACCGCCACTGGGAGACATGGCCAACAATTAACTCGGCCGCTCTATAAACCCGGAACTGGCCGTTATTATTGGCTATGTCTTAACAAAGAGGAGTTATGACCGTTAAATTGGTTATATCATCGCCCTTTACTGGACATCTTACATGCCAAATCTAATTGCGTACTTCCCGTGTGTATCCCTCTCTGCTACTGAAAATCCTTTGTTTTAGATCTCCGCTCCAGGTCTGAGCTTTGTAGCCGTTCTCTGAATTATCTCCGTCCATCTAACCGTGTAATCTTGAAATATTGAAAATCGTGATTCTAGAAATGAAATATGTCGAAATAGTTGGATTTAATTATGTCCTATGTGGATTATAACAACAGGCTGTTTCGAAACGTCCCGAAAAAGAGTATAGGTGTGATTTTTTGACTCATTGTAGGAGAAAAAGGTTACTTAATTTTCGCGATAGAGAGTCTCAGACAATTTTTTTATGTTTTGACGATATCTCAGAAATATTTTAAAAAGCAGAGCTTAGCTTTTGTACACAACAACTTATCATTAATATTATCTAGGTACTTTGGAGCGGCAATTCAATTATTTTTACACATAGCAAAAAAACAAATTATTAAAAAAAAATTAAGGGAGCAAATTTGGCGCCCATTTATATATAACGTTCCTTACCTCCCCTAAATTTGAACTTTATAAATTGCTCAAGTGTAATGCCAAATAAAATTTTTCAAGCATTTAACAGGAGCAATTATGATGACTATAAGAGTTCCAGGGTCTCAAAATTTCGATATCCCTGCACGTTGGGCGTCAATTTATATCGCTTAATTCCACTTCGAGCAAATTTAGGGGGGGGGGGTAAAGAACGTTATAAATGGCGCCCAAAATGGGGCAAATTTATAACGTTCTTTACCTTCTCTCAATTTGCTCGGAGTGGAATTGAACCGTATAAATTGCTCAAGTGTAGCAATGCCAAACAAAACTTTTCAAACATTTAATAGGAGCAATTATTATGATGACTTTAAGAGTCCCAGGGTCTCCAAATTACTTCCAATGCTCTCGTAGTTCCACCATTAGTAATGTATATTAATAAAATAATAGCATAATGAGAGCAGTAGAATTGAATTGAATTGAATCACACCTTTTATTTTCTGACACATGTTTTGATATAGAGACAAAATGAGTCACAAAATTTTTGGCATAGAAAGTATTTGTCAAAATAGGAAAGCTCCCAACTATCGAAAATGCATAGTCGATGCATTTCACTGATGCTCGCAAAAATGCGTTTTCAGTAATTTTTTATAGTAATTTTAGGATTACGATTTGTTAAATGTTTGTGCGGTTACCTATCGTTCTCTGTTAAATTTGTTACAATGAAGTGAGATGTCAATGAGATACATCAATGACCAACAGAGAGGCTGCTAAACTGGTATGCTAACTGACAAGCTGATCATACCTATGTGTGTTGCCGCAGCACGTGAATTGTGTTATTATAAGAGTAAACAGAGCGATTCGTAAAAGTTGTAAAATTAAATGAACGGTAAAATTATGGGGACCCCTATTTCAATTGATTTTAATTAATGATTGCTTACTTTAACTGTTATTGCATGTGTATCGATCTGATAATGCGACGAAATTAGAATCTCTTTTAATCAGAATTAAGTTTAGTGTTCACTAACTCTCAATTAACTAGTTTAACGATTTCATGACTATAAAACTTAAACTAAATCCTACGTGGCCATAAAACTCGATAATATGATTCGGTTGTTTTAATTTCAGCGCAGACTTCAATCCTAAAGTTTAAGCCATCATCATCTAGGACATAATATGGGACATAAAAACTGGTCAACTTTATGTACATGGACCAATTCTCATATAACTACTATTATAATACCTAAAACTAAATTTATTTTCGTGAACGCTTTTTTGTTCCACCGCAACAAGTATCGAAAAATATTTAGCTTGGAAAGTCTAATCGAGAGAAAAAATAATGTTTGGTCATGAGAATATGGAGAAACTCCTTTAACATTATTGCATTTAAATATGCATGAAATATTGTTACATGTATAGCTTGGTTACAAAATAAATTCTGATTCATTGGCGGCAATTAACTGAAAGATTGCAGGCTGGTACTGGTGGTCAGGGGGGCTTTTACGATCTCCAGACATAATCGTGCAGCTAAATATAAATATAAATTGAGTCCTAGTGACATGCAACGTTTCAGTATCGACAAGACGGTTCGCAGAAGCAAAAGAGAACATCAGTAATATCGCAAGAGGGTTCGCAGAAGCAAAGAGGCGACACAAGGTGTCATTAAAAGCACTGACATTTACAACGTTCGTAACTCAGATATTGCTCGCCAAATCTCTCATAATACACTTCACACATGAAATGGTAGGTACCCACATTATTATTTATAGTTGGGTACGTTTTTAAGGTAATTTATGGTAGGTAATAATTGACCAGGTTACTCTGTTAAAGCAAAGTTTATTTCCATCACACCAAGATAAATAAAGGTACCTACCGGTACTGATATTCTTACTTCGAACACAATAAACAACGAAAAATTACTCATGCACTGATTTTCTTTTGTTGCTGAGCTCTCGCCAAGATTTCTATAGATTATGGCGTCGTGTCATGGAAAAAAATCAAGTAGTTCACCTTTTGGGTCATTTGAATAATAACAATGAAAAATATTCCTGTCAAGCAATCGCGGTATTATAACATCGTTAATATAGAGCGCGTGTGCATGGTTGATTGAAAATAAGTTGTGTGAATATCCCTTGTAATAATCCGCTTACCACATTTAAAATTGAAGCAGAAGACTAGCAGCACTTTATAATAATGACAAATGATATTGCGTCGAATATGATATTCCACTTCATACATTATTCATTGAAAATATCACGGTTATCAGTTTTATTTTATTTAGCTAAAATTACTGCAGAACTCCTAATGTCTAACGATGCATCGCTTGTATTGATTTCGATTTCAATGTACCAAAACAGTGGCGCATTGTTAAAACTTAAAAATGGGATAAAATATTCTTACTCTAGTCAAAAAAAATTAAATTCCGTCAGAAATTTGAGAACCGTTGTCTGACTCGACGACTTCAGGAATCCCATCCTGGGAAATAGCTCCTTCAAGTTTGTGATAATTGACCTTTCAGTTAGAGATAGGACTTGAACTAAGAAGGAGTACGACCAATCTTAGCTTTAACTATTCATTATCTCGGTCCATGACCGGTAATATGTAAAGCAAGTGGACAGAGAAAAGTACTAAATAAATTAGAATTTTTCTAAAATTGATAAATCCACATCCCAGCGACGCCTCTGCTGTTACATATTCTATATTCATATCAAAAACGATTTGTCAAGATTTGTAAGTGTCTGCCTGTCTGCTAGCCAGATCTGAATGATTGATTGCGAAACGGTCGAAACTCGCCCCAAAACTGTTCCATCAAAACACATATTCTAGATTCATTCAATCCAGTAATTGCATTGACTCCCAAGCTGTATGCCCTGCCGTCCGATTTAAATTAAACCTGCTCTTTCTCTCTGCATGTCCCTTGCTTGCGCTTTGCGCTTCCCCTTTAATCGTTCTAGTGCTAGTGATTCCTTCAAAAATAATTATTACATTAGCTTCTTGAATTTAAATTGGAATTCATCTTCCCCAGGACAGATTAATTCCTGTGTTAGCGAGTTTATCATTTTAGATTAATTACAAGCCCTGTTTCTATCTGTTCCATTGCAATGAGAGATTATTAATGATAACGTTGAAAAACAGGCAACGAATAATCTTTTGTTAGGTTCATTTGCGATTCGCGACTACTACCACTGTCGGCTACAATCTGAGTAATGGAAATAGCAGGGATGGGATGGGGACAAGAACAGCTACGTCCATCCGATATTTGAAGAGGTTTTCTTATGTTAATGAAGTTAACTAAAAAATCTAATTGTTTGAAAAATAAACCGTTAATCATCTGTTTTAACTACCACATCCATATAAGTAAAATTATTTCTGCAATTTTTCCTAGCCCTAGCCTAAGCCCTAGCCAACTGGACTCCTCAAGAATGAAGACAAAGAAATAAAATAAAAAGTTTGATCACTCCCAATGTTCAATGTTCTTAAGTTGAGTTACATCTACTGAAATGAAATAGGGGGCTAGCTATAAAAACAGTTCCAAATCCCCATCGAATACCTCTCCAATATCTTTAAGATATATTGTTTGTCTAAATGCGGCTATCATAGAAGATGGTGTTTGATTTATCCGAGCAGTGAAGTGTCTGAATTACGTTTAGGGTATTGTTCCGCTGTTCCAGCATCGTGGGAAAACACCATAAGCTAGCTGTTGTCATATGTTCATGTATCTTGCTATGTATCAAGCTATGTGCATATAAATTTCCATAATCAAAATATGTATACAGGGTGTCCCATAATATGTGGGCAATCTCCCGGATTTGGGTAAATTTCGTAAAAATAAATTAAAAAATAGCTGTAAAATTATTTCCTCAGAGACACCCCTACAAAGATATTAGCTGTTGAAGTTGAGGGTTGAAAATAAATTTTTTGCAATAACTTTTTTATTTCTTGACCGATTTTGATAATTTTTGGTTTTATTTTGTATTATTTTGGACTGTTTAGAATAGTGTTTCATAATCTTTGGTAGCACATACATAGACCTCGGGATGGCATAACCCCCTCATTCACTTGAAAGAAAACAATTAAAATAATAATTTTACAGTTTTTTAAGGTTAATTTTCTTTTTATTTGACATTTTTTACATAATAAATGTATTTTTATTTATTTCGATAGAGCGAACCGTTATCGAGATAAACGTCCTTCTAATAGGTGATGCGTCGCAGGAACTTTCTAAATTTCAAGTAAATTTTAACAAGATGGCTGACCTATGACAGTAAATTGAGCAGGAAACAAAACAATAACTTAATAAAATACACGTCAGTGTCAAATATTTCATTTCATGCAGATTCAATTCTAACTGATTTTAAAATGAGTTACGCACAAACGCTGAATACGCAGAAAATCAGTTAGAATTAAATCTGCATGAAATGAAATCTTTGACACTGACGTGTATTTAATTAAGTTATTGTTTTGTTTCCTGCTCAATTTACTGTCAAAGGTCAGCCATCTTGTTAAAATTTACTTGAAATTTAGAAAGTTCCTGCGACGCATCACCTATTAGAAGGACGTTTATCTCGATAACGGTTCGCTCTATCGAAATAAATAAGGATACATTTTTTATGCAAAAAATATCAAAGAAAAGGAAAATCAACCTTAAAAAATTGTAAAATTATTATTTTAATTGTTTTCTTTCAAGTGAATGAGGGGGTTATGCCATCCCGAGGTCTATGTATGTGCTACCAAAGATTATGAAACACTATTCTAAACAGTCCAAAACAATACAAAATAAAACCAAAAATTATCAAAATCGGTCAAGAAATAAAAAAGTTATGGCAAAAAATTGATTTTCAACCCTCAACTTCAACAGCTAATATCTTTGTAGGGGTGTCTCTGAGGAATTAATTTTATAGCTATTTTTTCATTTATTTTTACGAAATTTACCCAAATCCGGGAGATTGCCCACATATTATGGGACACCCTGTATAATATAATTGAAATATTTGTAGCAGAACCCAAGTTCTATATTGTTTATTTATTATTTTTTTATTATGCAGGGTATTTTATTTATGAGTACAGAAAATTCAAGCGTAGCTTCTTTAGTAAATCTGCACAGGGGTTGAAATAAAAAATTCCGTAAGGGCGAATTCTTATACAGGGTCTTCAAAGTTAAATCCGAAGTCGCCATTGGCGACTTAATTATTTTTGGATCTACAAAGTCGGTTAAAATATATCAAAGTAGTAGTAACGATGAAAACAGAAAAAAAGTGAATTCGAGTTATGTCAATAATTAATTATATGCAAAATGTAAAATATTATGACAGAAATAACAGGTGGGGTACTACAAACAAAAAATAAAAATCCAGCCTTTGTTTTGTTTTTGCAACGAAACTGCAACTGTCTTCTTGGCGGCTGAGGTAAAAGTGAATCTAATACCTAAATCCCCAGAGTAACTAGGTAGATATTGACATGAATGACTGATGTTTGAACTTGAAAGCTTGACGGGTGAAAAATAAAAATTTGGGTGCGTTCCTAGATAGTTCCGACTCTAAGGTTTCGCTTTTACCATGCGCGTTGACATTTGTATAGGCAATTTGAGTCATTTCACTATGAAGGCTGGATTTCATACAGTTTGGAATGTATTCTGTTCTAATCGTTCTGCCAAGAGTTTCTTGTCGCTTTTCAAAAGTGAGCTTTTAATGAAGATGGCGCTTCTTTTGCAGCTTGACCTGAAGGTACTCAGAAAATTTTCTGTTATCCGGACAGTTTAATTCCCTGAGATTTTTGACTATTGCCGATATAGGTAAGGTGTCAAAAGCACTTTCAATGTCAAAAATGGCAGCTAAAACTTCTTGTTTCCGTGAGAAGGTCAGGTTGAGCCACGGTAATTATTTGGTGTTGCTCAAGGTACCAAAGGAGTCTTTTGTGTATCATACTCTCCATGAGCTTGCAGCTTGTACATGTTAGTGAAATTGATCTATTAGGTCTATAAATTAGGTTCATTTAACGGTTCATCTTGCTTTTTGATAGGAAGAATCAGTGACGTTCCTCATAGTTTCGGGAAAGTTTCTTGGGAGGGTGTAGATAATTTTTTTTAGAAAAGATGAGGGAATATTATCAGGGTCTGCGGCTGTGTTTTTACAGCTGGAGAGAGCTGCCAGGAGTTCCTGCAAGGAGAATAAAGGAATACAACGATTGTTGATATGAGGAGTTATGTCGCATGTGCTATCCTCTGAAGAGATATTCGTGTTTGGATTTCTTGTTTTTTCTTTGAAGATTGAGGCCACAATTTAAAGGTAATTTATCAGACTCCATTGATGTGTTACAGCTGAAATATTCATTTGAGTTTCGTTTCCTTGCATCTGCCTAATTTTTGACCACATTTGGTTTGGGGAGATACCGCTTGTGATGGTTGAGACGTATTTGGTCCATGAGTCCTTCTTGCTTTGTTTTAATATCCGTCTAGCCCTTGACTTCTTCAAGGCGATAGATAAGACTGCTGCTATTTCTGAGTCTTCAAAACTTGTCTAGTGATGATTTACATGATAGGGCAAAAGGCAAAAGGTTTATTAATAATTATAAGTATGATAAACTAGGAAAACAGGAGCACGGAGAACGTGTTTATGATTTACCTATACGCTGCACTGCACAAGTAGTTAATTGAAGAACAATAATTCTTTAAAACGATTTATTAATTTAAACACGTCATGGCGACTTCCGAGATCAATCGTCGTCAGTTCGTGGTAAGCGCAATGTTTGCCTCACTCGACTCGCTCATATATGGCGTCCCGGTGAATACTCTTCGTTGAGCGTTGAGCCCCTTGATGCTTGCCGCTTTCATAAAGGTATGCAATCCATGATTATTTCCATTTTTCACGAGAGTGTACAATCTAATGAAAGGAATTGGTTGGAAGGGATATGCGTGCGGGAATAATCCTAGAGGAATCCCTAATAATTAGAAAGATGGGACGAAACAGAAAAGAGGCTGTCAAGAGTTTCCATCTGAGGATAAGAGTCAGGTTAGGAGCACACAAAGACTCAGATCGATAGAGAAACTTCGGAATGAGATATTGAAGTGAGTTCAAAATTTTATATTATTTTCTTTTATTTCTAAATTAAGCTGTTTTTAGGATCATTGTTTATTGGACCTTTTTATTTGAAAATTTGCTGAGGAATAAGTCCCCAATTTGGAAACATCTTTATTACCTTTATATTACCGTCTTTATACAACATGACGTCATATTTGACGTTATTTTAGCAAGGATTAAAGTTATCCTAAATTTCGTTTCAGTTTCTTAATAATCATAAAATTATTCAACTTTTCTCTAATTTAACCGACCTCGTACTTCAGCGGTAAGGATATCTCTGTCATATCGAGATTAAAAATAAATTTTCCCCATAGTCAAAAATTGCTATCATATATCAACGATCCCAGTCGAGAGAACGAAAAAAAAACAAAGGTTAGCAGTCAGTGTGTAGACAGCGCTTTAGGAATTGAACCTCGGACCGTGACCCATCTGTTCTCGCAGTGCCATTCTATTAACTTCTTATCAGACGTTATTTCCCTCCTCCTCAAACCATTTATTTCCTTGAAACTCCTTATCAATCCAGTGTCTCGTTTTAGTCTTAATTCGAGTTGTACGTTGTTTTCTCTTATCTTTCTCCAGTTCTTCCTGACATATTGAAGACAGTCTGTTATGGAGTCCACTCTTGCGAATCGAGGGCCATTTGTCTTCAACGGCTTTATTTCACCGAAATTTTGCTTCAGAAAAAAGCTTTATGAAATTCTGAATTTTTCTCGCATTGTAATATACATATTTACACCTCTATGAAGACTATTATCTTTTATTTTGCTAAAAAAATAATATTATTCGCATTAACAGAGGGGCTGTACCTATATGATCTTTTAGATTATGTACATGTCGTGATAACCCTACAACCAAATATATATATATAGATATACAGAAGTCAACAACCTTGACGAGATAAATTCTGAACACCCTTTTAAATGCGATGATATGGTAAATGCCTTTTTTGAGATAAATCATTTACGACCACATGAGCCTATTGTAACGTTTCATTTAACATTCAAAAGCACTTTTAACGACAGCCATAATCTAAAGAGCTTTATTAATAGAATCCAAACATCCCGCGGCCGATTTCTGTGTATTGCTCCCGTTAAATCCTTCTGTACCTTCGGATGTTATCACATGAATTATTCAACTATCTTGATCTGAATTCACTTTGAATATGTGGATGGATGCCTATATTGCCGGCTGCTACCGCTTTTGCTCTAGATGCATGTTTCCATTCTTCCGGATTCAGAGTATGTTTAATCAGTTTCTCCTATAAAATGTTTTATAACCAATTTTGGTTATAAAATAATAATAAATATCACCAGTTTTATTGAGGGGTAAAGGAAAATAAAAATAGGTACAATTGTAGGTATGGACAAACTCTTTAATAAAAAAAAACAGTACCTATCTACTAAATTTTGAACTTTAATTTTTTTTCAGCAAACTTTTTATTTCTACCTTAAAGTGGGACATTAAGATTTGGGAATACGGACATAGGAGTCAAGATTTCAGTTTATAACTACATATAGGCACTATACAGGGTGTCCCAGCTCATTCGAAGCGGTCTCTGTAGGCCAAACGATGGACTTTTTCAAAAAACTTTTTAAAAATTCAAGTACAGAATCACAATGACTATAATTTAAAATTACTTTGGAGTATACAGAGTGTCCCATATGACAGTGGCATATCAAAGTTATGTTTTTTTAAATGGAATGCTCCCATGTTATTGCAGTTTTAGATTATCTGAGAAGAGGAAATAAGATTGGTTTTTACAGTTGGTGTTTAAATTCAGTAGTTTTTGAGTTATAAACAAGTGAAAATCGTCATTTTTCAAGTTCAAGGCCCTGTACATTGAAAACGGTTCAAGATAGATAAAAACGGCTTACATGTCCCTATTTTAACTTTTCATGTACTATCCAATGATGTAGATGAAATGTTTATACAGGGTGATAAAAAATTTGAAAAATTCTGAGATTTCTCCACGCGTCGCCAAATAAAAAAATCAAAGAAAGTACAAATGTTTCTATACCATAGGATAGTACATAAAAAGTTAAAATAGGGGCATGTAAGCCGTTTTTCTCTATCTTGAACCGTTTTCATTGTACAGGGCTTTGAACTTGAACAATGACGATTTTCACTTGTTTATAACTCAAAAACTTCTGAATTTAAACACCAACTGTGAAAGTCAATCTTATTTTCTCTTCTCAGACAATCTAAAAATGCAATAACATAGGAGCATTCCATTTAAAAAAACATAACTTTGATATGCCACTCTCATATGGGACACTCTGTATACTCCAAAATAATTTTAAATTATGGCCATTGTGATCCTGTACTTGAATTAGCAAAAATTTTTAGGAAAAAATTCATCGTTTGGCCTACAGAGACCGCTTGGAATAAGCTGGGACACCCTGTATATTATTATTCATGACTAATGCGACGTAGTTAAATGCCAGGTAGTCATCGTGGCAAGTCCAAAGCTATGACAATTTTTTCTCTGCCAACAGGTACGGAGATACAGGGTGTATGGTTTTGATGTTTAAAATAATGAATCAGACCAAAGCAAGGCAGTATAAAATAGTGCAATTACCTTGGGCAAGTCGCTTATTGAAATCGCTACTTTGCTGCAGTTGCGTTCGATGACGGCGAATCACTTAATTACCGGTTACTTTTTGAGGGATTGTTTCTATCCGTTAGATTTTGAATTTAAAATGAATCTCCTTACCTACCAAAATTAATATTTCTGTGTTAAGAGATTAAATCTGGAACTTGATAGGTGACTCTTAGATAGGTGAGATATACATATCCCTCAAATTAACTGCTTGCTCTAGCAACCCATCCATGCGTGCAGAGATTGACACATTCGTGGTGTATATACATATAGTATGGTCATAGACAAGGGGGTACAGAGAGAGTAACGTTGCCTTTGGCACAAAGCCTGTTGTTGACAGAGGGAGCTGTGCCGCTGGGCTAGTCTGTGTGGCTCGTTGAAGTCGGAGTCGTTGGACGCTGCAGTTTGTCATTCTCGATCATTAAACGCCATAGGCGCCGTAGAGTCGTTTTTATGTGATCAATAATTAATTACACAAACTGGACATCGACATCGCTATGCGTACCCACGTTAAATACACAATTAATATACGAACTGTGTTCCCTCAACGTCGCCTAAAGAGAATTTTGTATTGATCTATCATTAAATAATAAAGGGCGCATGTAAATATGTCAAATTTAGAGAAATTTTGTCTTAGAATTACATGTTGATAGCATAATCAAGTAATTAATCAGAATCAGAATGCATGGGAATTCCAAATCCCATATAGAGGATTGAACTGCCAACTGCCACCAATAAGGGCATTATTGCCAAAATGGAATTTTTATAAAGTGATGGGCTTCATTTATCCCATTTGACAGCGGCATCAACTAATCATAATCGGCATACATAGCGGGGGTATATGATATATTTTCCCCACAGCGACGTCGGTCCTCTACTGTAGCTCTGACCGAAGTTGCCTTTGTCCGATAGCCTATTTGTCCGCTGTTACCGTGTCGTGACATCAAAGTACCCTCCGGAGAGGCGCTTTAAACTGCCGGCTAACATCTTAAACAGTAGTCATTACATAGTCCATCGCAGAGGGCCAGTCGCCACGGGGGACCGCTGTTCTGCTGTTGCTGCTTCCGTGATTGATTGCTCTGCTGGGATCACCTCCTTGGCCTTCCTGGCTCGAAGCCCCGGATCAGGGTAAAAAACGACGACTTTGACTTATCATCTGTTTCATGTTTTATAAACTCCCTCTCTACAGCCAAATTACAGAGCGATAAAAAAACGGGAAGAGATGGAAAATAGTCCGTTAGGTCGAGGTATTGGTCAACACAACTATATTTAATAACATTTAACGAAAAATCAAACATGCAGACGCAAAGTCCGTTTTATAAATTTTCAAATTTCAATCGAAATTCCAAATTTGAAAAGTCAAGTCGTCTGAACTGCCATGGCGTGTGAGTTTGAATCCCAGTCTCGACATGGAGGTTTGTTTTCGTCTATTAAACTATTTATATTATAGATATTGGTTTGTGGCTGAATGAGCTAGTTTTCGAAGCCAAAATTACCAGAGTAGAGCGACCACCATATGGCCACTGAAATAATATCATGTTAAAATACTCAACTGATCGTTAACACTTCATAACATTATTTACTCACTTGAAATAAAAAATAGTACTTAAGTTAATAAGCAATTAAATCAAAAATAACACTTACGTTTGGGGGAAGGGTGGGGGGGGGGGCGGATAGGCGCGAGAGGAAAAACTATGGGCCAACTGTGTGGGTTGCGAGAAAAAGGAGATAGAGGTAACGATTTTTGGGAAGATAATTTTTCGCCAACAGTTCTTCAAATAGAGGAATCAAATTGGGAGCCCGATGTGAAACTGTCTCCCCGCTTTAAAAAGAAGGAAAGAAAAGTTGACTTTTTAATTTTGAATTAGTTTTTTGATTCAATCTACGAGAGTAGTATGTATACTCTAAAAAGCAACAAAAATTGTCTTAGGCCTTCTTTAACTTGTTTCTTTTTCCCTGTAGAAATTTCTAATATAGGAATTGCCCCTTTCATTAATTCGTCTCTGCTACGAACCAACCCGAAATTTGTAAACTGGATTCTGGAGATCGGCGGTATTAATTTTCTGATGTTTAATTTCTGACCTTTTTACTAAGGGCTCTTCGGGAATCAAAAGGAAACTTTACTTACAGTTGAAGTTGCTGGAGGACATTCTTTAAGGTATTTTCCTGAATTAAACTGATCAAATGAACAGTCCAGCAAGGAACGATTATAACCTACTGTGACATCATCACGAGGAGTTTGTAAAATTATGATTTTCTCGAAATAATAATGAAAATTCGATATTTTGTTAACAGGAATAATCATCGGCTAGTTCGGTAGCCGAGGACAAGGACATAATCCCGTCTGACTTGACAGTGACACGGTCGAATCGCGAAAGGAGACGGAGCTTGTTTTTCGTATACTCTGGCTCGCTGAGTAACAATACGCTGGGAGATGTGTTCACATTTGCGGGAATTTCTTTCTGTCCGGCTCATTTGATCCGTGCCCGGCTCGGTCAGTTGGTCAGTAGATGAGGCGGACCTGACAAATACGCTTTGCCCGGCTTGATATCCTCGAATAACTCAGACATGCAAATCAGTTCGCCGAGCTGACATGACGTATCATTTCACCCTGAAAAATAGCACCGGTCCCTTATTCTGTTCGATATATATCTTTCTTGTTTATGTTTCTTTGTAATATATTTCATCCTCATTCCTTATACATAACGTTTTTATTCTACAAACATCCCTGTTTGGCGGAAGGTACATCCGCTGGATTTTTAATGCCCTGTAACTGTAAATACGAATAAAGTCCTTCAAAAGACGAAGTTTCGGTTTAATCAGGATAATTGAAAACTGGGTTTGAAGAAGAAGTATCCTCAAACGAGCAACAATATTTTCATGACAAAGAGAATATCTAAACCACTAGGGGTTACGTTTAGTCCGATCAAGATGAGTTTTTACCATTTAGAATATTTGCTTCCTGACATGTGTTTGCTTTTTCCCAATCTGTATGGGAACATTTTACGGAGAAATGTAAACTCTCATCTCTGTTATGTTCAGTTCAGGATACGACACGGGCGATTGAAAAGATGCTTTGATCTTATACATGAAATGGAACAAGTCCAAACCTCAGAATAAGATATTTGGTAAATATATAAATCGTCGTGCCTTATTCAAACTCTGATATTTTCCGCAATGCAAAGGATTTGTTTAGTAGACATCTAAAAACCTAATTCGGTGAATTCGCACCTCGTCTGGCTTTTTCAACGCACCCTAAATATTTGGTCTCTTTAAAGAGGTCCACTTCCAACGGACTGACACTCATAATCGACTCGACAACGAGTTAATTTTAAGGGAAATCCACGATGATGCGCCTGTTTCCCCCGTTTTCTCGCTGAAATATTTTAATAAACGGATGCAGTGTGTGAACTGTGAAGCGAAATCCCTGTAATTAAAATCGTTACGAAGTCTGATGCGCGTTACCACTAATGAAGTTTCCCTAATTCGAGGATTGTGTCGAACCGCAACTCTTCTAGTCGGTTAAAGGGATGCAACGTAATTTAACCGGGGCCAGTTATCAACATCGAGATATGCACTCAATGACTAATTTCCTCATTCCTTCACTCCCGGCTGCGCCCTTTTCAATGATGAAAGTTTTCCCTGGATACAACAATAATAATTTTGAAGGAGAACACTGCCGCAACTATTTATTTTAATCCAGTTTTTGAGTGGAAGGCAAAAATATTCTCTATGTTTGTTTATCTTCTCTACAATTATTATGATGCCAATCGGAGAAATGTCACTTTCGCGACATTTATAGTGACATGACTGGAATGACACATTGACGGTCAGTGTAACTGACATTTCTACTAAACACCAGAATGGTTCCACGTTCTGCGCATGTTCCAGATCGCGTGGAGTCATCCGTGAAACTACCAGAACCAGACATAGCCACGGCCTTCGGATATACAGGATGTCCGTTTTTCGCGTGCCACGATCGGGATTTCGCTTATCTTAAGACATACGAAGTTGGTTATTGAATAAGGGCAAAGTTGTGTATTTTGTGCTGATTAATAATCCGAAAAAAAATTTGAGCCGACATTAATAATTGTCAAAATATTTCAAAAAAACTGAAATTTGCAATTTTTGTTTTTATTTTTTTAATCAAAAAACCAATCAAGCAAGCCAATTTTAATCGAAACATTATCAGGACACTTTTCAACAAGGAATCCAAAAATAATTTTACAATTGTTCTAGCACTTGAAATAGAAGGATAGTTAACTTTTCTTTCTTATGGGCGCTATTTTGAATTTTTCCATTTTTAAATTGTTATTTCATTATTGCATATTTGACGAAAATAAAACTTTTCATCGTGTGTGCAGAGTGCTTTGAAGAAATGTCAAGGGTCTGCTGTTTTCAACAAAACTTCGACAGTTTGTTTCTTGTATCAATTACGTTTTTAACGCGAAAATGCCTTTTTCAAGTGAAGAACAAAGAGATATGCTACAAACTTATTACACTCCTCATCTAAATGCCCCCATAACTGCAGAAACGTATTCGCACCGTTATCCAGAGCGGCAACAACCTTCTTTGAGATATTTATCTTTGCTGCACAGCAATTTGGGCCAATATGGTCCGTTTAAAAAAAAAAAACCAAGACGATATGGCGATAAGGCCCAATTAACATCAGCAAGCGGTAAGGATTTGTCGTGATTTCGATATCAAAATGTTCATAATTAATTCTAAATTAGGTGCAAGACAATCCATCTGTCTCTACAAGCGAAGTCGCAGCCCAGCTGGATTTACCATCGCATCAAACTGTTTGGAGAACGTTGAGAAAACAAAAATTTCGTCCTTGGAAAGTTCGTATTTAGCAAACACTTCATCTCGGGGATCGTGCACGGCGGGTAGCCTATAAGAAAAACCCGAATTTTCTTAATGACGTGATATGGTCCGATGGATCAAAATTCACAAAAGCAGGAATGCTCAATCGTCACAATGAACATTACTGGTCGATTGACAACCCTCATCGATTCCAAGAACGGGCGGCGACCACAAATTTGTTTTGGACTTGATACTTCCATACGAGGATAATTTGAATGTTGATCGCTACCTCAATTTCTTGAGGACATTAAAACAGATTTTCTCGGAAACCTCTTAATCGTTTGAACACGATCCGGTTCCAACAGGACGGGGCGCCGTCTCAGAATGCTGGTAGGGTGAGAGAATGCTTGTCAGAAATGAACGCTGGCCAGCGCCGTCATCTGACTTGTCCCCCTTGGACTATTTTTTGTGGGGGATAATGAAAAATAAGATTTATTAAACATTTCCAGCCCACCTCGATGTTTGCACTTCGACTTTACCACCCTCAGGTAGGCGCACGATATTAGAAGGAAGAGACGTGTTGAGAGCTGTAGCGAATCTTGGGAAAAGGGTGCAATTGTGCTTGCAGTAGGTACTATAACAATTTGGTTTGGGAATATACTTCTACATTTATGTAACATTCATAATAATGTAGAAACATAATTGAAACCAATTCCCATTTACTATGCTGCTAATGAACTGTTTATTTTTAAACGCATCGCTTTAGCTATCGGAACAGTCGCCCCATTAATAAATCAATAAAATCATTTATTTGGGGTAGTCATAAAACCGCCGAAAAATATGAGTAGTTTCCCGCACAGGTGTCTACTTTTGATTTTAGAGGAATATTGCCACCATATGTATTAATCTAGACAGAAGTGCTCTAAATGACAAACGGCAGTAAACTCGGGATTTGCGCTTTTCGTTATGTAAATGCGCCAGGCGCGGTGCCAGTATAGGATAATGAGCACGCATGCAATCAAGGATACAATTTGTCTTGTTGTATGCGTGTATAGCGACTAGTGACAGGGCAGAGAGGCCATAGTGCCAGACAAGGGGCGTTAGGTACGTCGCTCAAAACAAACCCCTAACCGATAAATGACTGCTACAAGGTGACGAATCGTGACAATCGAAAATAATAACTAATTATATTACGCCGCGTTATGAAAATTTACCGGATTTGTGTGTTTATCAAACAAAAACTCAACCAGCCAAAGTAATTCTGAAACTTTTTATAATTAAAATTAAAAAATAATTATGTCGTCTATACGGAATCGTGCAGACATGCACAAAATATTTCCTGGCACACGGGAGTTCACAATAATAATTATTCTTTCCAATTTCTTTCCAGCAAGGGGTCTAGGGTAGAGAGAGGACACTTTTTCACTCTCGACAAGTTCGAGGAGGAAGACAGATTACCACTTGTCATCTTTACCAATCCTGACGTGCTCTCGGCGTCTACAGACTCATGCCATAGTGTCGCTTCTTAATTTTCATCTCCCGGATATATCTCCAAGTGATGAATTGCTTTGTTCGGTCCTTATTTTAACTTTCTTTGTTGAAACCACGTCGTGAGTATCAGGATAAAGATAGGAGGGACCCTTATAGTTATAGATAATTATTGTTGGCGAAAATAAGTCAAGCAAGAGGTTAATTAAACAAAAGAAATAATTGACTATGGGACTAGATTGATCCGTAGGTCCGACGGTGAGCGTGGAGTATTAAGACAACGAAAGGGGTGCAGATGGGCACCCTGATGTACAAGGCGACGGGGCGACGCCTGCTGTCGTAATTAGTTCAGGAGTTGCGGTGTCCTAGGGATTATCGCAGCTCGCTTCTCATTTACCATCCCAAAGTCCCCGATATAATGAGAGACTAGTCGAAAAATGCAGAATAGCAGCGAGGGTTCGAATGTAAGCTGATTTGTAAAATAAATTAATGATCGGAGTCACCTCGGAGCTGTCACATTGTCTGTTAGAAGCCATACCTCGGGGATCTCCAGTTAATTACTTGGACTGGATAATTCCCCTTAACGACATCCCTATGCTAAATACAGGGCCATGCAAAAACCAACATAGTCTGACATCGACATCAACGCCGCCGGAATCAATTCTAATTCCTATCTCTCACTCATTTATTATGCATCTTTTTATAAACGTGATCCAAGAGTTCTTCTTAATTCGTCCGAATATTTTATCCCATTTAAAAGCGCAGCGTTGAATTGTGTGGAGACCGCATAAATTAGGGCCTCGGTTAGGTGCCCACTTAAGACTCGCTTTTTGTCCCTATGGTAATACCGTTTTTTCCTACCTGTTCTTTCTGAAACTAACAATCATATTTTTTGTTTTTTTTTTTAGATATTAATTGCAAGAATATTGATAATGAAGCATAAAAAAACTTTAAAATTTAACCACCGTGAAGCACCACCATAATGGTGTTAAAAAAATCCTCTTACAAATTATGCAGGTTATTCAGTAAGGATAGAATAGCATAGTTGCACCTACCCATTTATTGATCCCTTGGAAATTATCATATTGTGCTTAGAATACCGTTTCATTCATTAAGACTTTCAGTTTAATCGAAACTTTTTTATCTTCGAATTTTGTTTTATTTTTATTTAAACGTGATTTTTACTGTTACAGTTCACTATTTACTGTACAGTTTTTTCTCTGTAATCGTTTTTCTCATTTTTAATTTTTTTTTCTCATTAATGGGAAAAAATCCGTATGGTTGAAGGCTATGAAGAGGTTATTAAGGGATCAATAATTCACCTAAGAAATGGTAGACCTAAATAATAGACAGCTCATAAGCTTAGCACATGGTAACTATACCTCTAATCTGCATGGACTACGGTTATACGATTCCTGAAAAATTAATTCAGTCCAGGAGGTAAAGGTCAACGGAATGTCTTGCAAACCAAGAGGAAAGTGTCCACGTGACCGACCAATATCTACATTCGAACAATGAAAAAAAAAAACAGATCGGGAAGTTTTGCTTTCTCTTTGCCTTGTCCATTTATCTAATACAGTTAAGAATAGGGTTGAGACATGTCGCGATGCGAAATAGGGCAACTTAATTTGAACGAGAAAAATCCTGCAGTGAAGACTCAGCTTGGTTAGACTAGAAAAACATAGTTGCAATATGATAAGTGGAGAAATGTGGGACGAATTTAACTTTAAAGGGCAGAAAATAGAAGGAAATGGAAAAATTTTCAGGAGGCCTTCATCCAGGAGTAAGCTGATCTATAAAAATGCTGGAACTATAATTTTGTTAATTTTTATATTTGTCACAATATGACGAGATTATTTAAAGTTATATCAGGCGTAAAGTGAGAACGCGCGCACTAATCACACAAAGTAAGACGAGACTGGATGACTCCACTTGACTACCGCTGACAGATTCGAGTAAGAAAAACAATACTCGGTGACAGTGACAAATTGATGATAAAGAGCACGATTGCAAAGAGTCCTATTTCTGCACAATTCCCTTATCCGATAAACCACCCGGCAAATGCAAAAATTGGATTCCGTTGCACTTCACCGCTCGCGAACCGTCGTTCACCCTGCGGACAACCTCCCATAAATCATAGAAATTTAAAATTCTCTTTCACTGCTTGATGGAATGAACAACCGTCACTGATGTAATAAATACAGATGAATGCGGTCGTTTGACATATCTGATTTCCATGAGCAAGTGAAACTCCCTTACATTTCAATGGTTCCCAATCATATTCTTTTCTGTATTTATTCTATATATTATGTAAATAGAGCCAATTATACGAGAATTTAAAAGTCACCGATTCGTCACACTATTCTAAATTCGTATTTGTTTACCTTTTTCTTCTCGGCAATTATTATGATGACTCAGCCAATCAGAGAAATATCACCTTCGCGACATTTCCAGTGACATATTGCCAGACCAGAATAACCAGCATTCCACTAAATAGGTACTAGAAGGATTCTACGCATGTTCGAGATTGCGTGGAGTTATCCATGAAACTACCTCATCGCCTCCAATATTTTGACTCTCTTTGGGGCCCGCTTTCGAAAAATGCTCTTTTGAAAAATAAATCACAGAGGGTCCGACCTTTGAAATATATATTTTTTTTGTTTTGGACGTGATTTTTGAACTAAATCCTGGCCTCTAGAACTCTAAGCCACGACGAATCTGAAAACAAAGTCCGTTTTTCAATTGGAGTTTCACGGTTTAGTCAGGTTTACACTAGCAGTTCAGTTTGTAGTTTGGAAGCAGATGAAAGCTGAAGTACCATAATAGAAAGAGTTAGAAAACAGAGTGAAGTGAAAGAGCATAGTAAGTAGTTGTTGTTGGCAATGTGTGTAGGTTTAGATTTGGAGATTATTGTTATAAGTTAAAGTCGTGTTAAATAATTTTATAAGAATTTGGAATGAATAGTGTTGTCGCTCTATACATCTGGAAAATCTTCTCGCAAAAATGGCAATAATTCTACTCGTGTACGTACTCATTATCGATTTGCTATTCAATTTCACTGTAAACGCAAATGCCAAAGATTACATAAAACTGAATTTGCAATCTCTTGATGGATGACTTCCTTCTCTCGTGCGAACTACTCGACTTGGATGAATCCACCCGTCGAGGCGAATGCATCACACGCCTTATAGATGAGCGACGAGATGATTGCCAATTCACTTCCTATAGTTAAAGACAACGTGATAAATACAAGCAGCGTCGGGAACAACAACCAGGAACGAGTGTAGCGCTGGAAAGCGATGGGAGTTTGATGTCGGCTAATCCATCACCGGGTGACAAGGATTCATCCAAGTCGAGCGAACATCTCTCCTAATCAGCCATTCAGTTGCAAATGCATCGAGATCGATGCGATTCCGGCGGCGGCGGCGGTGACGGCGGCTTGCGGAAAGCGGAAGGGTTTCCCTTCGATGTGTCGAATCCCGGAGCCTGGTTGCGTCATCCCGTTCGTAGCCCGCCGACCGGCCCTGAATTATGCATACGACCGTTGTGGACAGCCGATGCCGAAGCAGAGGCACGACGGTGGTGGACACTCTATATGAGTCGAAGGGGGAGAAGAAACTATTAGTTTGGAGTGAGAGAAAAAAGCGTCCCTGGTAGATCTATCAATAAGGGAGGCTATGAATAAATGTAAAATTAGGTGGCTGCTTCTACAACCATTCGGTGATATTTGATAAAATCACGCACATTTTCAAGAATTGTCTTAAAAATCTAAAGAAAAAGGGTCTTTATAGGTATAATTTTTCTAAATGCGTGACCGTTGAATTAACACATTTATTTCGCCCTTTATAATACTAAATACGTACAGACGTACAAGATAAACTGAGAGACAGGACTTGGAGCCGTTCAAATTTAATCATGAAATGGTCGTCCATTAAGCTAGAACTAGCAGAGGACTACTAGTGTCGGCTTAGATTGACCACACGGATTTGCCTGATAAATTTGCAAGCATTGTCTGGGCGCAGCGTGGATATGATTGTGTTCAGACCTGGCTCGCCGCCATCATAGCAGAATAGGAATGGGATTTAGGCAGTGATGTAATTAAATGTTGAATCACTTTGGGACAACTTTAGGTTTCAAACATCTTTGATAAATTCCTTGAAACAACTTGTATAGATAGTTGGGAATCCTTACCCAATTTCTCGAAATGTCTGCGTTTGTATTTTGCAAAAGGCTTTTTATCGGAACAAATTATTCACAGTTTGCTGCTTTAAAAGTTGTTGAAAATTCAAATCAAAGTCACTTAATCAACTTTTGCAATAATGGGAATTTTTGAGGTGAAACAACGATTAATTTGAATAAGAATAGATCTGAAATTGGATCGACAAGTGGAGTCAAAATTAATCTCAAATTGAAATCCAAGCATAAAATAGCAGCAATAAATTGAATCTCTTCCCAATCACGGGGCGATAATCACGGTGGACATAGAGAGAACAGCAGCGCTGACAAAAGGCAGCAGGGACACGAAATGGAAAGGAACGCATGAATAACGAAAATAACAATTAACCGGACAAAGGCAACAAGCGGCTGTCCAAAGGATGACCGGCGTTATTTCTCGCTTTTGTTTTTGAGCACTCTTTGAAGTCGACTGAACAAAAGTCCAGGCCGGGGTCCCGGTTTTAATCAAGTGCACACATTCCCACTGTTAGATCCTGGACGACGAACACACTGTCAGGTCAGGTCTGGACGCTCTCTTCAGTAATGATGTGTTGAATAGACTGCGCCCAAGCATGTTACTATAGAATAAAGAACATGCAGGTACAATGGAAATGGAAAGATGTTTGTTTTACTTTAAAATTCATTAATTTCATCGATAATTATTTATCATTTGATCGAATTCAAACTTGTTTCAGAAAATCCAAACTGACAATAATTCCCTAAATTTACTGACGAAAACAACTAATAGAAAATAGTTGATATCGCTAGTTATGTATTGATAAATGAAAGCTCGATCAATTTGTTAAAAGCCACAATATGCTGAGTGCAATAATAACGCATAACTGGGTTCGCGTGGGGCTAAATAAAAGATGAGATACGCGAAGGAGAATGGGGCAGATTAATACATTCTGTCATTTTCAATTAATACCCGGGCAAGCAGGGCTTAAATGACACGATCCCTCGAAGCAAGAAGCCGCTATTCATGTCATCGCGATTAAAAATGAGTTGCGCTCCCATCAAATTATGCATTGACATTTAACAAATATCTAGTCGCTGC
This sequence comes from Malachius bipustulatus, assembly GCA_910589415.1. Lineage (NCBI taxonomy): Eukaryota > Metazoa > Arthropoda > Insecta > Coleoptera > Melyridae > Malachius > Malachius bipustulatus. Next base: position 31,236,493 of record OU342639.1, on the reverse strand, counting down.
ACTCATAACTCATGCGGGTATATCTGGTTGTCCTCTCCGGTCTACGCTTCGACACGGATTCTCTAATCTCCATCTAGAGTTAATCAAATTTCGTTACTACTTCTCTACCAGCTAACGAACCGAAGCGAATATCCTCGTCTCCGGCGTTATTAATTACTGCAATGAAAAGCTGTATTGCCTCACCGGAGGTAGACTAATGGGTACTGCTGGGTTTTTTTTAGAACACTTATTCCCGCATTGCATTCTTGACAAGAAATTTTTTTGACGTAGATAATTGAATCGGAAATGGAACTAATAAAGCTAATAAAGATCAAAAATCCTCACAAAATACACATTTTAAGTCCTGCCAGAAACCGACCATCAAACAGATCATATGGCAATAACGCAGACGAAACTCATCCAGCTATACACATGGTGCAAACTGCATCCGATTAGACCATTGCTCATTTTTACAGGCTGCAAACACTAGTCCCGATTATGGCGTTTTCCGCTTTATTACGACGTATATTGCTTGCGTCGGGCTATTCAACGCCGCGCTATAGAGAATGCGTTCATTACGGTGAATTTACGCCAATCGTTACCGTTGAGTTTGACAGAAGGGATACACGGATATATTACAAAGCGAAGGCAGGCAGATTAAGAAGTGCGAGTGCCGATGTTTATCCCTGTTATCGCCTCAATGGAAACACGGACACCTGAGCTCCCATATTATAAAGGATTGGGATCTCTAGTCGCGACCCCCGAGACCCAAGAGTCTCGAGTTTAGTTTGGTCTTATACAGAGTGTATCTTTAATATTGCAAAAATTATTTAAAGGCAGATTCTTTGCTCAAAAATAAAAAAATAAACAAAAAAAATCCATTAACGTGTGTCCGCTATTTAAAGTTAAATGGTTGGGGTGTAAAAAAAAATTTACCAAGTGTTTTGAAGATATTTCGGGTACAAGATATCTTTTGTACAGATCTTATCATCGATATTAGCTACTTTTTTAATGCTAGTAACTTTTTTTCATTCATTTTTTTCTTCATATGCCGGTTTCGAAGAATTTAAGGTTGCTTGGATTTCGTTTGCCCCTTTTGCCTTTAATATCTACTACACTGGGTAAATTGACATATTAAAAGCGCATTTTAAACCGACAATATTTTCTACGCTGAAGAGTTACTATTGGTCATAACTGCTAACGTGAGTCGTTTTGGAGAAAAACGGACATTTATGATGAAAAACTCGCTTCGGATATTTGAAAACATGTCGGAAAAGTGAACTTCGCTCAATTAATCTCAAATGTGCAAATGGTACATGAAAGAATTGGTACTAAAACAATTAGTTTGTATCAATGATATGACATGTACAAAAGCTGAGTTCTGTACCTCAAACGGTTCCCTAGATGTCTTAAGAAAACTGGAAAAATTATATTTTTTGACACCCATCAGTATCTCAAAAACAGTGAATACACCCTATATAAGTGGGTTGTTTTATAATTGTTAAATAATAAGTAAGTACAATATTATGTTTCTGTGATTTACCTACAATTGTAGGTCAATAGTATGGTTTATTGAAAAAAACATGTTATTAGTAGCTGAGAAGTTTTCTATATTATACAGGGTCCTGCAACAGTGCGTCCGTCTTCCCTAGCGCCTTTCCCGTGGTGGATAAAAAAAAATGTTTCCTACAAAAAATTATTGGTTTGGAAATCTTCATGCCATAAAATTGTTTTACACTATACAGGGTGTCCCATTTTTGAGGTATTCCAACAACAAACATTTTTTTAAATGGAAAGCCCTGTATTTATTCTATTTTTTCGATGTCATTTTTTACCATCTACATTGTTGTCTATTTACTATTTGATTATATTACAGTGTTGCCGACTTACAAATTTTTTCCCAAAATTCTTGTATAAAACAAGCTGAAGTTTAAAAAATGGTAGCGACCCCGTTTTTCAGAAGGTAAAAATTATTCTTAGCAATAACTTCAGTGCGGTTACTAAGCAACATTTTGATAACGAGAAATATGAACTTAGTAAAATAGGGTGTTCAGAAAAAAATGCCAAACTTTGCAAACTTCAAAGTAGTTTAACTATTTTTTTTCAAATGGAATGCCCCTATTTTTATATCACCATTCGATAGGCCTTTTTCTTCTCTTCAATTTTATGGTGCATGTTGTATGTCTAAACCCCATAGTTACTGACATGATCAATATTTTCCACAAAAGTTACCATTTAATTACATTTCTATGCACCGAAGTAGGCCGCAATGAAGCAAAACAACTGTCAAAATGTAAGTATCCAAGTGTCAGTGTGAATTGAATTCTCTAAATTAATTGAATTTTCTCAAACTGAAACTTGAAACGTTAAACACTTAAAAATAACTTCCGCTGTAAAAAACTGTAAGGAAACTAGAAAGCTAAAAACCGTTCTGCTGTTATCAGTGGCTGTTCCGTGGATGTCTGAGATTGAAATTTGCTGCAAAAGTCTCTCCGTTTCGTGGTATAAGTAGACTGCAAATTTTCATCATGAATTTCGAAAAAAACGAACTAGTAGATTTATGGTTTCTGTATTAGGCGAGGCTGATCAAAATTGTTTATTGGCGGAAAGGATTTACGCGATACGTTATCCAGAAAGAAGACATTTTGCAAAATGTTTTACCCGGACTATTAGTTAACGTGCCTCAACATATAAGAAACAGAATGTGGTATGTATCAACAAGACGGGGCACCAGCGCATTTTTCGCGAAACGTCAGGGTGTATCTTGATGGTATTTTCCCCAACCAGTGGATTGGTAGGAATGGACCTATCAGATGGCCTGTTAGATCTCCGGATCTGACAAAAATGGATTTTTTCTTGTGGGGATACGTGAAGGGAATTGTTTTTAACGAACCGCCGACGACACTAATCAATATGCAACAAAGAATTATTGAAGCTTTTGCAAGTATTTCACCTGAAATGCTAGGGAGCGTGCAAAGGTCTTTTCAGCAGAGATTTGATTTGTGCCTGAATGAAAATGGGAGACATTTTGAACATTTATTATAATAGTTTTTCATTTGCATGTTTAATTTTGTTACATTTGCATATTTTGAATGAAATAATTAATCTTTTTTACATACCTATGGATTATCGGTTTTTATTCCTAACTTCATTAGATGTCACTTTGACACTTGGATACTTACATTTTGACAGTTGTTTTGCTTGATTGCGGCCTACTTCGGTGCATAGAAATGTAATTAAATGGTAACTTTTGTGGAAAATATTGATCATGTCAGTAACTATGGGGTTTAGACATACAACATGCACCATAAAATTGAAGAGAAGAAAAAGGCCTATCGAATGGTGATATAAAAATAGGGGCATTCCATTTGAAAAAAAATAGTTAAACTACTTTGAAGTTTGCAAAGTTTGGCATTTTTTTCTGAACACCCTATTTTACTAAGTTCATATTTCTCGTTATCAAAATGTTGCTTAGTAACCGCACTGAAGTTATTGCTAAGAATAATTTTTACCTTCTGAAAAACGGGGTCGCTACCATTTTTTAAACTTCAGCTTGTTTTATACAAGAATTTTGGGAAAAAATTTGTAAGTCGGCAACACTGTAATATAATCAAATAGTAAATAGACAACAATGTAGATGGTAAAAAATGACATCGAAAAAATAGAATAAATACAGGGCTTTCCATTTAAAAAAATGTTTGTTGTTGGAATACCTCAAAAATGGGACACCCTGTATAGTGTAAAACAATTTTATGGCATGACGATTTCCAAACCAATAATTTTTTGTAGGAAACATTTTTTTTTATCCACCACGGTAAAGGCGCTAGGGAAGACGGACGCACTGTTGCAGGACCCTGTATTAACATGAAATTAAATAGTTATTATCGTAACATTCAAATGAATATGCAGCAGTGTCAATTACGTTTATTGACAGCAAATAAATCGTTTATCTGCAAATCTCATATTTATTTCTAATATCAATTGACTTCCAGAATAACGAAACAAGAAGTCTTTCTTATCAGGTGGAAAGGTCTTGTCCCGTTTCATAAATTTAGAATGGGACTAGATATAAAAAAATAACGGACCGAGAACTAGTCCTAATTTTCAGACACTAATCTCCGTGTGCCTGTTCACTCGAGTCGTGCTTGTGCTTCAAATGCAAATTCACGACCGCCATGTAACCCTAATAAACGCACATAAAGAGGAGCACAAAAAAGCAGAAATAGGACAGGTTGCACACCTGTTGAGTCCGTGTCAGCAAATCAATTTTGGTTCAACGGAAAATCAACACAAAAAATGGTTACATTGTGGACGGTTTGATGTGATAATAGGTAGTTCCAACTGGATGTATAAAACACAAGTCATCATTAACATGGATTATTATAATACGAGGTGAGGTACACCGTACACGAAACAACGGAGGACAAATCCGTTAATTTAGAACTAGTTGTATTATGTGAGAGCGATTAAGATCGAGACATCATCAAGTATTATTATTATTATTATTATAGAAGAGAGAAAGATGATTCCTAATTTCCTATATCTCTTCGTATGTTCAGGTGACTGAGATATTTTATATTTAGGATCATCATGAGTAGAACTGTACATACAATATTATTTTTGTAATTATTTTGATCCTATGCTTTTCCATTAATAAATGATGTCGTAAATGTATTGTCTCTAATTAATATACCCTCTTACGAAGTTTTCTTCAGGTTTTCTTTCGCAGTGTTATGGTTTTTAAACTACGTGGAAAAAATTTCTTACCATTATCGGATAAAAGTAAATCAGGTAGGCCAAATCGAGCGATTTTAGTAAGAAGTTTGATCAATATTTCCGCTCATTTATTTGTTATTATTATTTTTAGCATAAAAAGTTCCTCTTCGTGTCTTTAAATGAAGACACCGACGTTTGGAACCATAAAATCTTTATACAGGAATATTGTATGCCTCTAAAACAGGTATCTTCTGTGAATAGAAGTATTCTCCTTGCAGACGATTGTCCTTAATAATCGCACCTGCGAGCTGTGAGTAAAGTCGTCGACAATGTATAGAATCAGAAAGGGACTCCGTAGCAGCAAACGGCATATAGTCTGCACGTGTACAGGTTGTATTCACAATCACAATCGAATCCCAGACGACTAGTTTTTAAATTGCTCTAAAAAGTTTTCTCTGCATTTTTAGAGACAAAGACCAGTTGTAACGTCAGTCATGGCATTAGCATTTATACAATATGAGCGCCCGATACATGGAATAATGCTTACTTATATATTTACAAGGATTTGTATGACAAAATAATGCTTTCCCAACTTATCCATTGAGATTGAGATACAGACTTTTGAAGATTTCTTAGAGTCAAAAAGTTAACAACAAGCTCTAACGATTAACATTATTTGAATAAAATATACATTTTTTCTAAGATAAAAGCTGATCTTTCGTTATTCAATTACATTTTAGCTACCAAAACTGTACTATAAACTCCAAATCTTATTTAATCAAGATAGTGTGACACTTTTTTATTTCCCCCCTTAACATTTTCCAAAATAGTCAGGAATAATTGGTTGCCTACCGTTCCTTGCTAAACAGTTTATCAAATAAGTTGGTGAGTGCTAGTAATTTTAAAAACAAGCCGTTCGACAAATAAAATAGGAAAGCGAGTAATTTGGGTGTGTGGTTGTTTTTGGTGCAACAGTGATAATTGATTCGCAAAACCCTGTATACGAGGCGATTTTTCAAAGTAACCTAATCTTCTTGTTGGCATGCAGTGAATGGGCTAACATTTCTAGACTGTACATACAGGAAACTCTCAATGATTGAGGTAAGTTTAATCAGTATTTCATTATACCATCGGCATCTTATTTTTTTTTAGCATTTACCTAGGTTTCTGAGGCAAGTGGTTGTTTCTGGGTTTTCTATTTTCTGCTCTTTTTTTGGACTAGTTTTTATCGTCCTGGTTACTCGTCACGCCGATTGTCTTTGTCTTGTGTGGATACCATTCTCTATTCCGGAGAGGTGTTGCGGATTACGAGTCATGATTTGAAATCTCCGATTATCATCGAGTCGGAGTCAGCAAGTCAACTAACAGGTTTTCTTTTTTTTGAGATCCCCACTTGGGTTGCAGAACCATAAGACATTATAGTGTCCTTAACATATTAAATGAACACTTACAAATTAAGTTCCTTAGCCGTATTCATTTTTACTATGTAACATATACATTGTGTAAATTCACAAACAGCTGTTCGCGGACCCCATAGAATATTATTGTACCTACTAACTATTATTTAATTATTTTTACAATTTCTTATTTTTGCAATCATATTAAGGACCCCTATCGATTCCACTTGACTTGTCATAATACCTTTTTTATGAACTTAATTGAACCAATTAAAATCAATCGTTAGTGTTCAACATTTACTACTTTTATTTCTCTTGTTCTTTTCAATACCTTAAAAAAAAGGACGCTTCCATTATATGTAGCGCCGCACCTAGACTGGCCCACACCGCCGCATTATACAGGGTGTATCTAAATAACACCGAAAAAAATTAAGGGCTGATTCTGTGATGAAAATTAAGGGGGGTATTTGGTATAGAATTTTTTGAAAAAACTCTCCCCGAAAAAGTTACACCCCTCCGAAGAATAAAAAAAAAAATTGTTTTTATTTTTTATTTTCCCTGTATATTAAGCTAAAGACACGAAAATTGGTAAATATTAATTGTCAATGAAACTACATATTTTGAATTTTTTTCAACCCTGAAGTATGCTTAGAAGGGATTGAAATAGTCAACCCCTAAGATATTTTACCTTACAATTTTTTTAGATTAAAATTTTCCTTTAAAAAAAAAACACGGCTGAATAGCTCAATTAATCTACAAACTTTTTTATCTCCATAAGTTTTTTCTGAAACTTGCGCACTTAAGAGAAAAAAATAAATGTATTGCAAGCTAATGTTATAAATAGTGTTTTATTGAACAATAGCCAACCAAAAAATTAGGCAAAGATTCTTACAACTAAAACAATAGTAAACAAAGAATGAAAAAAGAAACTGTCGAAGGTCAACAATACAATAATAATGCTATCAGTATTATTGTTTTTATGAATGTCACTGCAAAGCACAGACCACTAGACCTTAAGGCAAAATATCCTCGCGTTAGCTCATCTTTGTGAAAATGCATTTCATTTATTTTTTTCTCGTAAATGCTTAAGTTTTCGAAACAACTTGTGAAGATAAAAAAGTTTGTAGATTCATTGAGCTATTTAGTCGTATTTTTTTAGAGAAAATTTGTAGGTAATAAAAAAAAAAAAATTTGTATGGTAAAATATCTTAGGGGTTGACTATTTCAATCCCTTCTAAGCATACTTCAGGGTTGAAAAAAATTCAAAATATGTAGTTTCATTGACAATTAATATTTACCAATTTTCTTGTCTTTATAGCTTAATATACAGGGAAAATAAAAAATAAAAACCATTTTTTCTTAATTCTTCGGAGGGGTGTAACTTTTTCGGGGAGAGTTTTTTCGAAAAATTCTATACCAAATACCCCCCTTAATTTTCATCACAGAATCACCCCTTAATTTTTTTCGGTGTTATTTAGATACACCCTGTAAACCCCATTTGCGCACATACGTTTAAATAGCATCCTGTATAGTCCAATCGGTAAAATGAAACATTTCTCAAAGTTCATAAAAATATTTTCCTTCAATAATTGTTAGTGAAGATATACAGGGTGCACCATGTATCCTTCTCTATATTGCTATCTATTAACGCTAGCAGATACAGGGTCGGTTAAACAAGTCCAAAGAAGCGCAATTTTGTGGCCATCTCGAATCAGTCAAGACATACAAAATATCAGTGACCGTTCCTGAAATATCTTGAAAAAACTTAAAAATCGAGATTTCTTATTTTTGCCATATCTTTTTTATTATTGGAGATTGGAGATTAATAAATTATTTTTTGTGGGCATACATGTGGGGGAATTAAGTTTCTGTTTAACTTGCTTAATAACACCATAGATTGTAGCTTTTTAATTAGCAGGGTTAATTTCCTGGTGCCTCGTCCTAGTGCCCGATTTAGCTGTGCTTTTTATTGTTCATCCAGTAGAACAAATGCATTGGTGAGGTCACCGATCAATGTTATATGTGAGCTTTTCAATGCAATATCTGCTATGTGTGATATTAATGCTGATACTTTTGGCGTAATATTGGCCTGCATTGTTGCAAAGTATAATACCTAACTAGATCTTACTGTACTCTTCTCTGCTGTAAATGTAAAATGTATATCATACTTTTGTTCCTGTAAATGGGTGTAAACCTGCTGGAATATATTATTAAATAAATAAATTATTAAATAAATACATAAGTCGGCAAGCGCTACCCATGTGACATTTCAAAAATTTTCAAAGCCGACTAGATCCCAGGATTTTCATAGTCAACTTTCGTTTTTCTTATGGCCACCATATTGTTTTTTTATGTTGTTCGGTATAAAAAAAATCATAAAAACAAAAAATTGTTAAACTTCAAAAAATAAATTGAAAAAATTTTTATTCTTCTTTTTTCTTAACAAAGAAGACAACTTTCAAGACCGAATTTCATAGATAAATTAAAAAACAATAAGGCAAGCACTTTTTTGGCTTATTTTACAAATGTTGACGTTTTTTGACGATTTTTTTTTTCGTTTTTCTTTTAAAAAAGAAGAATAAAAATTAAAAAATTTTTTTTTTTGAAGTTTATTAATTTTTGGTTTCCATTATTTTTTTTATATCGAACGACATAAAAAAATAATGTGGCGGCCATAAGAAAAACGAAAGTTGACTGTGAAAACTCTTGAATCTATAGTAGGCCTTGAAAATTTTTAAAATGTCAGATGTATAGCTCTTAACTGCTTATGTAAGCCTACGAAAAATTATTTATTAATTTCCAATAATAAAAAAGATATGGAAAAAATAAGAAATCTGGATTTTTCAGTTTTTCCAGGATATTTCAGGAGCGGTCACAGATAACTTGTATGTCTTGACTGATTCGAGATGGCCACAAAACTGCGCATCTTTTCTCTAATTTAACCGACCCTGTATCTCTTAGCGTTCAGGAGATAGCAATATAGAGAAGGATACATGGTGCACCCTGTAGAACATAAATACACAAAAATCAGTTCTGGGATGAATGGTGCGTATGTTCCCCCAAAAGACCACTCGTGTGGTGAATAAAAAATGTTTTCGCTAATAACTCGTTAATCGTTCGATATATCAAAAAAATATTTATTAAAAGAAAGGAAGCTTAAGTGATTTCCTAAACCAGAAAGGTATTTTGTAATTTTTTCGTATATGTCATAGTTTTCGAGTTATTCAACATTAGCAATTGTCATTATTTTTGATAATGCCACGAACATTAACGAGTGGCATTGTCATCTCATCATCAAGTGAATAATGGCCATAATCGCGAATATACTTTCGATTTTACTGCTTGGAACAACTTCCAGTACCGAGTAAGAACTGCGCACGCGTGGGTTCTGAGAAATGTCAGTTATGCTCTGTTTAACAAGTTTAACTCTGTTTAAATGTCAAAGCTTTGCTCTGTTGATCAAATTTACAGAATTTGATTGGTCCACAAGCGGGTATTATGAATTGCTATAACTCAACACCTACGAATAATAACTCATCCAAAAAGCTCCAATTATTCAATAAGAGTAGAAAAATATTACAATCTAGTACAATTATTGTCTGTATGGCTTTTGCTATTTTGAGTATTTGTAGGTCTAAAAAAAATAGTGGAAATCAGTACAATAATTTTATAGGTGTATTATCTTTTAGGTCAAGGCATTATCTCAATGCTGAAAAAGTTGAAAATAAAAATATTTCCTTTTTGCAATTTTACCTGACAATCTGCAGCTATGCAACTTCATACAGGATTCAGACACATATAATACTGATTCAGGATTCAGACACTTATTGAGCACTTCTTCAACAGATTTTTGGTTTTCCTAATTTATTTGAGACTTATTAGAGAATCTGCGTTATTGAAAGACTAATGTGCATAATTTTCATACACGCATTTAGGTGAGTTAATTGTCGATGCGACTGTTCTTCTAATTTTCTCAATCACACATAAATCAGTGTGAAAAAAAAATTATAAATTGATTTCAGCGATACAAATAGGCGACGCGGAAAAACGTAGGAAAAGTTTCATAAACCTGTCGAAGTTTTTTCCGATTAAGTCAGTTTTGACAACGGTTAAGGAAAAAACTATATCTATCTTTTTTATAGATAAAGAACGTCTCTATGATAGCGTTTTGTTATTTTTTCGATCAGTCAAAAGACAATTGGAAAAAAATCCGAAATCATGGAGAAAATGAAGTGAGCGGCGAAAAATTATACTTGGTTGACAGGACTCCAGTTCCTTAATATTCAAAAAGTAATGGCCATAATTAATTATTTAATTTTTCCTCTATTGTAACGTCAAAAATGTTTACTTAGGCATGCAGAACATAGAGAGAGACGTTACGCAAGAAAAATAAATAAGTAATTTTTTTTTACCGAACAACATAAAAAATCAATATGGTGGCCATAAGAAAAACAAAAGTTGACTATGAAAATTCTGGGATCTAGTCGGCTTTGAAAATTTTTGAAATGTCAGATGGGTAGCTCTTGCCGACTTATGTAAGCCCACAAAAACTTATTCATTAATCTCCAATAATAAAAAAGATATGGCAAAAATAAGAAATCTCGATTTTTCAGTTTTTTCAGGATATTTCAGGAACGGTCCCAGATATTGTGTAGGTATGTCTTGACTGATTCGAGATGGCCACAAAATTGCGCTTCTTTGGACTTGTTTAACCGATCCCGTATCTGTTAGCGTTAATAGATAGCAATATAGAGAAGGATACATGGTGCATCCTGTATATCTTCACTAACAATTATTGAAGGAAAATATTTTTATGAATTTTGAGAAATGTTTCATTTTACCGATTGGACTATACAGGATGCTATTTAAACGTATGTGCGCAAATGCTTAGTTTTCCAGATACGGGGTCAGTTTTCTCGAAAACTGACGATTTATTTATTTGCTCTGAAACCGGTCGAGATATCAAAATGAAATTTGGTGGGTTTTAAGAGGAAGTTATTGCGCATTTTTTGACATGCAAGTAAGAATTTTATGTTCCTCAGTGGCGCGCATACGGGTAATGATCTCAATTTTTTTTAGAAAAAAAAAATGGTACGCCACTGATATTTTTTAAGAGCAAACTGTCATTATTTTTTCATGCAGAATCATTCCCTGAAGTTTGTCGCAACCCTTTTATACAGGGTGTTAGTAAAAAGTAAAAAAATAATGACAGTTTTCTACATGTATGTGTGTAAATGCTTCGTTTTCGGACATAAAGGTTTTCTTTATAAATAATTTTTATTGCTAATAATATAATACAATAACATTAAACTAGAACAATAACAGAAAATAACACTAATTAAAATTTAAATAGGCGCGAAACTGCAACAAATATTTAAAATGACCCCCTTCAGAGGTTTTATTTTTATTTTTATGTTTTATTTTTTTGCATAAAAATGACGCCCCATACAAAAAAAAAGACGGGAGAGGTTTTTTATCACAAATTGAACGAGAAATTACAAAATGATTTTTTACTTTAAAAAATCTTAGTGGCGTACCCTTTTTTTCTTTTAAAAAATTGAGATCATTACCCGTGTGCGCGCCACTGTTGAACATAAAATTCTTAACTGTATGTCAAAAAATGCGCAATCACTTCTTCTTAAAACCCACCAAATTTCATTTGCATATCCCGATCGTCAGTTTTTAAGTAAACCTATAACACCCTGTACCTGGAAAACGAAGCATTTGCGCACATACGTTTATATGGCAAACTGTCATTATTTTTTCATGTAGAATCACCCTCTTTTTGTCGCTTTTTATTTACTAACACCCTGTATAAGCAAATAAAGTTTTCGAAATTATGAAAATCATAAAACTGCTACTACCGAAACTGGGCCAGAATTTGCTTGTTTTTTTTTTTTGTATATTGTATAGTATATCACATTCAGCTCAATAATTATTGAGTCTCAAAGCTCAAATACATATACAGTGAGCGCCAAAAGTAAGGAATAAATAATTAGATAAAACAGAAAGCGCTGTTTTTTTAAATAAAAAAAAACAGGTCGATTTTATTTTAAAGTTGTTCAACTTTTGACATAATATTCGGTTATACAGGGTGATGCGCGAAAAAGTGGTGACGTAATCGGAATTTTTTTTCAATGGCAATCCTTATTTTTTATTCCATTTTTTGATAATTCAATTAAATAAGCAAGCTTCGGAGAAAACAGCTTGTGAGTCGAAAGTGTGCACTTTTTAGTGATGTGAAAATCAATGAAAATCAAATGATGTAAAAATAAAAACGATAGGTATCAAATAAAAATGACTGTTTCCATGGTCCATGGTAATTTTATAAGATCTGTCTATTAAATTAACAGCGGGTATTATAAAGGCTCATTAAGTTAACGGGCAGATTTCTGTGGTCATTTCTGAAGAAGATATCGAGTCTAAGTGGAAATGTTTTAAATTTATCTATTCTTGACATGAAAAAATACAAAAATGTTAATGAAAGTAATTTGACTTCGATATTAGCTTTAAAAACAAGCAAAGAAATTTTTAGTTCAAAGAGGCACATGTGTACTTAATTCAACACAGGTATGTCTTATCACACTAAAAATAGCACATACGACTTTTTCAACTAAAATCTTCTGCAGAATTTCATATACGCCCATCCTATTTCGCATTCCTACCGCATTATTTATGTATATAGATACGGTCACGTTCATTAAAAAATTAGTGGATTGGAATGAACAGTATGAAAAATGTACTTTTAAGCTAAAAACAAGTAAAGCTGCAAATACGCCTTTTTCAGCTAAAAGTAAAACAGCAGTATAGCAATAATGTGCCTGCCAAAGTTAAAAAAAAAACACTTCGTTGATAATTCAATAAGTGAAGTCCTTATAGAAAATTCGGCACTTCAGTAATATTTATACAATATGTATGATGTACTAGCATAATTCTAATACAACACATCAATTATTTATTCTTCATGAGAATACTTAATGAGAGAGAACAAACCCCTTGTGTTTTTATTCGGGCTTCTCAAAATTCACTCCATATACATACCTATAAATAAGTACATATAATGAATAGGGATACAAATTTTGACAATTCTATGGGCGCAGTCAAATAAAATCTTGAATATTATTTCAATAGCCTACTTAACGCTATACAGCGATCCATAGGTTAGCTACTATTATTCTGATTCATTCGAACATTCATTGTGTGTGTGTGATTAGTATATAAGAACCAGCTATAATGAATTTGACTATTTACTTTGTGACGTATCATTTAATATTATAAATTCTGGTTCTCATACAAGCATAGAAAAGACCTTTAGGACTAAATGCATTGTATTCTGAGATTATTAAGGCATGTTTAAATGCTGCGTGGACATCTCTTTACCAGTTCTAAGCGGTAACAAAAGAATAATCAAACCTATTCATTTCAAGAACAACAAAGGGATACAAAAACTCCTAAACATCAAGATGGAAACACTTGTGTTTGATGTAAACTGTTGATAACCACTGGATTATGTTATGTATAATTCAAATTTTTAATAGAAAAAATAACCGACATTATAATATTCAATGCATCTATATTTGAAAAATTTCTAGACAAGAGAATTTTATAAGAATGAAATCTCATTGAGGAAAGAGAAGATCTAAGTAGATATGTAGTACCAGTACCAATTCGAATCGTATTGGTGATTGGTGCTGGTGGTGGTGCTATATATGGGAAATGAAAATTGAACATTGTTAATTATTTTATGTTGGAATTGGAGCTCACCTGTCCAAGGTCTTATACAGGATGCTCCTTGTTGACTGTTGTTATTTACATTGAAGATGTTATACATATAGTACATATTCACATATTCACCAAAATCCTTGATAGTTAGTTCATAGATCGACATATATATTATCAATCAAAATGATCTTTAAGATTAAAATGTCATAAAATGGTTGATTCAATCGACAAAAAAAAAACACAATTAAAATATCCAAAAAATTAATTGCAATTTAATTAAAACATAAAATTAAGAATGTTTTAAGCAACTGTTAATTATCATTCTGTTAACTGTTCATTAATTAACACGTCCTAAGTGTGCCCCTGGAGACTGGACGTATGTCATAACTCTATTTTCTATTCCTCGAGAATATGAGATATGAAATAGAAATAGTAGACTTACCTACAACAGCCAGTATTATAAAGGCTCATTAACTTAACGGGCGGATTTCTGGGTCCGATTTTAGAAAAGGTATCGACCGTAGGTGGAAATATTGCAATTTATTGATTCCAGTTGTTCTTAAAATTTTGGGTTCATAAGTTAATTAATCCATCGGTCAATACGAAACAATTAAAAGCAGGGTGGGATTATAAATCAATTTTAAAAGTGTGAAATATACATTACGCTCCAAATAAAAATAATTATTCACTCTTATAAAGAAATATGTTTTGAATACCTATTGGATTATTATACAGGGTGTCCCATAATAGTCCCATAATATGTGGGCAATCTCCCGGATTTGGGTAAATTTCGTAAAAATAAATGAAAAAATAGCCATAAAATTAATTCCTCAGAGACACCCCTACAAAGATATTAACTGTTGAACTTGAGGGTTGAAAATCAATTTTTTGCCATAACTTTTTTATTTCTTGACCGATTTTGATAATTTTTGGTTTTATTTTGTATTATTTTGGACTGTTTAGAATAGTGTTTCTTAATCTTTGATAGCACATACATAGACCTCGGGATGGCATAACCCCCTCATTCACTTGAAAGAAAACAATAAAGATAATAATTTTAAAGTTTTTTAAGGTTAATTTTCTTTTTATTTGACATTTTTTACATAAAAAATGTATCCTTATTTATTTCGATAGAGCGAATCGTTATCGAGATAAACGTCCTTCTAATAGGTGATGCGTCGTAGGAACTTTCTAAATTTCAAGTAAATTTTAACAAGATGGCTGACCTTTGACAGTAAATTGAGCAGGAAACAAAACAATAACTTAATTAAATACACGTCAAATAGTGTCAAAGATTTCATTTCATACAGATTCAATTCTAACTGATTTTCTGCGTATTCAGCGTTTTTGTAACTCATTTTAAAATCAGTTAGAATTGAATCTGCATGAAATGAAATCTTTGACACTATTTGACGCGTATTTAATTAAGTTATTGTTTTGTTTCCTGCTCAATTTACTGTCATAGGTCAGCCATTTTGTTAAAATTTACTTGAAATTTAGAAAGTTCCTGCGACGCATCAACTATTAGAAGGACGTTTATCTCGATAACGGTTCGCTCTATCGAAATAAATGCTATTTTTTCATTTATTTTTACGAAATTTACCCAAATCCGGGAGATTGCCCACATATTATGGGACACCCTGTATAGGATGAAGAGAAACTCCCCCCTCCCGGTTTATTGTGATTTAAAAAATATAATTACACGCATGAAATATGTCTTACTTACACTTATTTACTTATAATATATATTTAATTACTTAATCTAAGAAGTTAAACAGAAACTTTACATTAGGCACAAGTGAAACAAAGATTAAATTAATAAAGGCCGAATTTTGTCTTTGTCTAAATGTACACACATCCCATGAATGTCGGAATGAGATAACTAATGCGTTTTAATTAGTTTATATCGAATGAACACATAGAGAGAAGTAAATGATTTCTATGATGCCGAGGGCAGATGAAGCTTTCTAACAACCGTGCGTTGATGCACGGGCACCCTGGTGAGTCACTGGTGTTTATCTCTTCAATCATTAAAGTTACTACAGCTCCCGGTCCTCAACTGGCCAATGTCCATCATGTGACCGCGTCATTTCCATTTGCATGTATAATGAGCGTTGCGTCCTCTCAATTAAGCCCGGGCTATTGCAGCTACTCCTTGTCCGTCTTAAATCCGTATAAATGGCCCATTTGGGAATAGGGAGTACAACAACGCTCACTGGGATCCGATTTAGTGATGGTCAGTTTTAATGCACGCACAGTGATTCGTTGTTACTGCTCCCGCTTATCGCTATCAAGATAGTAAAGTATGTTTAAACATCCGGCTCGAAGGACCAAAATGTATAAGCATTCAGATCAAAGGAAGAAAATGTTTTGGGATTGATTGTGGACGAACTTGATATCTGACCGAAGGACCATACCTATGCGTTGCGTTTCATTTTGGAAAAATGCGATATTTGAATAAATGTCTTGAGGACCAAATGAATAATTAAGATAAAATCAGAAATGCGTGACTTCTTGGATAGCTGCATTGCGTAGATAAAATGCGTTTATAAGCAACAAAGCGAGCGACGCGGAAAGCGCAGATGTAGACACTTCCGTCTTGCGAATGCTGGAAAATGAACTCCTTCTCATATGCGACGGTTGGAAGGGACTTCTGCTGGTCTGATGTTGTGGTTATACACCCCGACACACAACAGGAAGGAAGATTGCGGGAAGGCAGGATTAAAAACAAATTATGTATTTATAAATTTTAGATTTTGTGTTTTTTCTGTTCTTAAAATTCATTCAGTTCAAGGTAGTTTTCAATATGAGTTATGAAAAAACGCAACAAACGAGATTAAATCCAATGTAACGATAACGAGTACTTGTAGTAAGTAACCCTCTTCTACCATCACTAGGGGTCAGCTGCATTCTCCTCCGATGGTCACTCATCGATGTAACGTTCGTGACATGTCGCGAGCTGCTGCCATGCCATGGCATGGCACTGTGTTACGGTTGCTTTCACTGGCTTCTCTATGAATGTAGGTGTTGATTAGAAGATTTAATTACACAGGGGTTCGCCTATTATCGTACCACATCCCCTCATCGCCTAACTTTGTTTCCTCTTTAGCTTATTGTTTAATGTTCATTACTGGCGCTTACTCCTAAATCGAATCCGTTCATTGTTGGCCGTTAATAGAATTTACATATTCTCCCTAATATGCATACATTGTACTTGCATTGCCTCTCTCATCCACGTCGGTATCCAAATTGCCTAGATCAAGTATTCATAGATGGGGAATTCATTGTTTACTATCCATTTGACAGAAATTATTTGATTTACTCACATTAAATTTGGTTATCTGTTTGTATTATTTTATGCCGTAACTACTTTTCACAAAAATTACGCTACCGTATCAAAACGTAAAAAAAAGTAATCAGCTGACGGTATTTATTATTTCCACTTCATAGAACGGAGAATTAATATTGCTAATTGTAAATTAATTGAAACAGAAATAAAAAAAATATCGGTGCAATTGGGGCACTTTCCACGCCTAACTGACAAAAATCTTTTTAGTAAAATGTTCTCATTTTTAGTCGCCGGATTCAAATTCGCAATAAAAATTTTTTTTTCAGTTTAACCATTTACGCGAAAAATCAACAAAATCAATTTTTTCGATTTCAACACCTTCCACGCATAACGGAAAAAAATATTTTTTGTGGAATGTGCTTATTTTTAGTCGCCAAAGGGGAATTTGCAATGAAAACTATAAATGTTGTTTGTTTAAATTTTTACAGTGTTGCCATTTTCGAAATAATGCGAAAAATTAACAAGAAAGCAATTTTTTTCGATTTCAGCACTTGCCACGCATAACCGACAAACAAGTTTTAAGTAAAATGTACCCATTTTTAGTCGCCAAAGGCGGATTTGCCATAAAAACAATAAATGTTGTTTTATAAAGCCTTGTCCACACCAAAGAAACACAGATAAACATTTTGTTGCTGGTTGCCGCAACCTGTTTATGGAAACAGAAACAACAGCAAAAGTCCCGTAAACATTCTGTCCACACCAAGGTAATTCAGTTTTGTGAATGTTTCGTTGTGTTGCCGCAACAGGAAACGTTGTGTCTACACCAGTGCAGTGTATGTTTCTAAACAATGTGGGACGACGAAGAAGATTTACAGGCAGCAGCAGTTGCAATTATTGTAATTGTTAAGTACAGCCTCAAATACTGTACCGATTTTCAAATTAAATTAATGGACTGTATTTATTTACGATATTGCCTGAAAATCCACCTACCTTCTCCAACTGAAGAGTGGGCTTCCTTCCTATCCTAGGCCTAGGTGATGAGTGATGAGTCTGGCTCCGAAGTGGTCTCGAACGATCAACAGTGTGAAAAAAAACTTGAAAGGCACCACTGAATGCAAAAACAATAATTTTGTCGCAGTGCACCGAATTTATTTTGGTCAGCGAATCTGACTCCTAATACCGACGATTGCCAAGTGGGCGCTCGATCTGCCCTCGCTCCGATCCGGCGAGTGGGGTTATCAGGCAATAATTACTCCCGATTCAAATTAAAAATTGAATAAACAACAAATAAAAGCACCTCTGTGACAGTGGAAACCCGCAAAAACAAAAAGGAAAAAGAATAACTATTTACAATATTTATAATTTGTGGGGCTTTAACAGTAATTATTTTACAAAAACACAAAAAACGAGTCCGTAAATGTTGGAGTAGACCAAGTCTTTTAGACAGAAAGTCACATGGTGTCATACGTCACATTATATTTTCTGTCGTCCATTTAAACGGCATGATTTTTATTATTAATTATTGTTTTTTTATTATTTACTGAACTAAGTCAAGTTAAAAGCTGATGTTTTCGGCAACTACGCGACGGCTGCACGACGCAAGTTTCGAGCTTTTGGAACAAGCAACAACGTGTCCACACTGATGAAAATACCGTTGAGAAACAAAAAAATGTTTACCAATGTTTCCATATTTTCTTTGATCTTTGCCGCTAAATATGGAAACAAGCAACTTATAGGAACTTTTGTTGCTGCAACCGTAAACAATGAGGAACTTAGATAAACTTTTGGCAACATTCATAAACAAGTTCCAGGAACAAGCAACATAAACAGAATGTTCCTATGTGTTGCTTTAGGTGTGGACGAGGCTTAATATTTACAATGTTGCTATTTTCGAGATTGTTGATCGAGATTAGTAGACCATACACCATTGGTTGATTGAAACTAATATTTATTCTTGTTGCTTATAGACGACCGTGTAAGTAGGGGGTGTATTCTCCCTTATCTTCTGACGGGGGAAGGGCGAAGGTTAGGAGGACGATCTACGACGGAACGATGTCTTCTCTAGCGCTTAACCGACGTCTTGACACCTTCACTTGGCTACTCAATTCGTACTGATCTCCTTCGGGTGCTCGAACATGATCATTCCTGTCCCATGTTAAATTCTGAGATGTTCGGTCAAACCAAAGGGAAGGAGGAACATAAGGGTATAGGCGGAAGGATTTGAAGTAAATACGATACAAAAAGGATTAAAAACTTTAGTTGCCATAATATAAACTGCATGATGGTGGGTACTTAGACTAGAAGCTTGCTCCAAATATGTTTTTCTAATTTCCTGCTCATTAGATTTCTTGCGCTCATTTATACTAAATGGTTCCCAGGTTGTGAAACCTTTTCCCTGCAGACGACTTCCCTACACCCACCGAGCCTCAGTACAAAATGTCAAACATAAGGGTTCAAAAAATAAGTCGTTCCAGATGAGAAAACAGATTGAACCAGTTTGACAGTTAACAGGCTTGAGTACCCGTGATAAAAGATAACCGTAAATGTGGCATCATCGGCAACAACGCCGATTATCTGTATTAATTGTACACATATAGTACAAACAAACAAACAAGAGTTTAAGCGTGTAAGCAGGAAAACGAAGAACCTGACTGTATTTCGCGCACGTGGTCCCATTGAATGGTCCGCGTTGCGCGACTCCACGCAGCTCTTGACTTATGCTGGTCATCGTCATCGCCCATTAGATTAGGACCCTGGTCGGCGAGCAGCGCGCAATCGATGCGGGTACATTATTGCTTGCTGGTCGGTATTATAGTCAATATGCAAATGCATATCGCTGACAGCATAAGGGTTTCCCAGCCCAGGAGATAGCTACCGGTCACTCTACAAAGTCTCTAAAACTACCCGGAAGATCGGCAAGGTTAGCCCCTAACCCTAACCCAAAAGTAATTTCATCAGCTCATACCCATACTAGAAAGTTAAGGTACCTATACCTACGACGATCTAAAGATTCTAGCGTAGTTCAAACTTGGTTTCCAGAACTAGGAAGATGGTACGAATCGACCGAAAAGTCACCAAACATATATTTCTTTGTCTCGCGGAGTAGGAATAAATAAGTCATGCCTTCTTACCCGTTAAAAATCCTTGAAGCAATTAATTGTCGCATTAGAATAATGCATCATTTCTACATCTAGACATCAAGCTGAGCAATAGCAAAATTTTGAAAAAATGGAACAAAGAGGCGCAAAAATAAACACAAAAATGCAAAAATAATTTGCTACAATATTACGCTTCTATTTATCATGTTACCTTTAAATGAAGGTCGTTTTGCTGATTTTCTGATAATTTTTTCATAAAGTCATAGAGAAAATAACGTTTTGCTCTCGCAGAGAATGATTATTATTAACTTGGACGTTCCACCGTTCGCGTGTTGAAGAATGAAGAATGAAAAAAAAAATGAAGAAATTAAAAAAAGGGAAAAAATGAAGAATTAAGAATGAACGATATTAAAAACTTAAAACTTTAAAATATGGTTGGCCATTACTTGGTTTACAGTCTCAAAGCTCTAGGGCTAACATCACGGACCCTGTGTAACTGGAGATATATTAATATCAAGTCAGTTTGATTAATTGCTGAACGCACGAGTTGGAAGCTCAAAGAGTTTGCCGTATCCGATGACTGACGTCGATCTGGTCCTTATCCTGCGGGCGTCCATTCAGATGGACAAAGGTCCGCGCATGATGGACATTGCTGCCCTGTTAAAAGATTATAGTAACCCCATTTAAAATATATTAGGGCTTTATGTTCACATGTATGAAGCTACATCACACGGATATAGATCGCTCTATAAAATTAATTTAAAAAACTTAATCCTTCCTTTTAAAGAACTACTAAGTTATACCTATAAAATGTTATCAAATATCAGAGTCACCACAATATTTTTCTTGTTAAAAAAATCTAAAAAGTGCAGATGCATTATACATGCCGCCCTCGTTCTGATTGTCACCACTCACCTCCTATAAGTGGTTCGTTTTCATTGGGGGATAAAACATCATGACCTCGTTGTTTTTCTAAATGTTATTACAAGAACAGATGATGTAACATAATTTGCTCTCAGACCTTTTAGCATTGAGTAAATAGTCAGTTTGTTTTTGCGACATGTCGTCGGCTGTTTTAAAAACGGGAAGAGCCCGAGTAGTCTTCATTTGGTAGACTGGCGCCCCTGTCGTAGACTGCTGTGAAACTCTTTAATTAGAATATTACAGAGTGAACAGCACTACTTCAAAACAAATACGCAGGATACAAGAGCGCTTGTGTTTTTCTTTTTTTTTCAGACTCGACGTCGCTTTCACGAATTTCGTTTTGTCTACATCACTCCTCGTCATCATGTTACGATACTTTCAATATTTCTGAAAGCAGTGTGACGTAAACCTTACGAGAGTGTGAAAATTCCAGCCTAATATAGAAATTTATCAATTTTGACCTATTTTTTATAGACGCTACTGAGGTGTGTTAATACAAAAATTACATTTTTTTTCTTAAGTGTCTCTTTGCGAGATACCTTCTTATTCTGTTAATTTGATTGAAAAGTTTTGCTTCATCTTTAATATACAGGGGTCTAGCCTGGGTTGGAAAAAAATTTGCTAACCTGGGTGTAGCTGATGACCTGATGAGTTGGGGAAAATTATCTTTAATATTACGAAAAAATTTAAAGGTAGATTCTTTGGTCAAAAATAAACAAAAAGAAATTGTCCGATAACCGGAACTATCCAGAAATGTTTTTAAGATACAAGGTCACAAAATATTATGACCACGGGGGTACTTTTTTGTGTAGAAAATATTGACGGTTTAAAATGCTCCTTTAAAATGTCAATTTTTCCATTGTCGTAGAAATTAGGGAAAAAAACTTTCATATCTCTAAAATATTTACCACTGGCATATGATGATGAAAAAAATTTAATATTGACGAGGTAGGTATTAAAAGAGATATCTTCAAAAAACTGGAAACTGAAATGTATCTCAAAAACTTCTCCCGTTTCATAGGAATACCTAAAAAATATTATATGCTGCAGAAAAATGTAAACAATCTCGCTGCCGTGTTGGTTTATGTGGTTTCATATATGAATCAATTTGTTAGCTGCACAAGATTCCGAAGATTGAAGTTGCTATCGGCTTTTATATGATACAGGCGAACCCTCAATTCCCGTGTCCCTTGTTTTCTCCAATATTACCAAGGAATCCCTACACATCATTATTTTTGATGCATCGTATTGCTTTCTGTCCATCAGGAGATATCGAATTACCTTTTGATTGAAGTAACCGTATAGTTGTCAGGTATTATTTGGGAGGCGGTCTATTATAACAAGACGCTGTATCGGTCATTCCTTTATCGGGAGGATTATCTTGTCTCTGGTTTTCTGTATCATTTAGCCAGGTCAGACATACACATACAGTAATGAGGGAAAAGCTGAAATAACCAAGAAATAACTAATATAATAATAGTAATAATAATAATACCTCACGCGATCGCATCAGAGTGGATATTGTGTACAAAGCAGGACTATTAAATGTGTTTTGTCAGGCTGCAGAGATGACTTAACAAAAGCAATCATCCCATAACTGAGGGTGATAACAATGTAGAGGTTATTTGTGTAATACTTATGTAAATACACACGCATCACTATTATGCTGCATAACATTAGGCTTTAGTTTAATCCATGTTTACAAATAGTAGCAATCGAATTATTGGTGTTGCTTGTTTTAGAGCAATAAGCTGATAATTTGTAGACAAACACGCTCAAATCAACACATTCATAGTAAATCGATAGAAATTTTTCCTTCCAGTTCATATAGGTATATCTCGAAATTAACTATGCCCGTATCAGTAAAATGGTTGAAGCTTTCACGCCATAATATTTATTTATATTTATAAAACAAATAGAATTATTATGTAATTAAAAGATTCCATCCAACTGACCAGCTTTTAATATCAAGAACATTTAAACAATTTCACGCTCGATTTTAATCAAGAATGTCTAATTGCTAAGCGTCCACGAAAAATTCCCTCGCTGCTAATATTAAAATTAATATGCACGTGCATACTTGCAAAAGAGTATATATATATTATGGAGACCAGAGACAGAGACTGCCTGGTTGGGGACGTTAATGAATTTTCCTGTCGCGTACTCGACACTTGTCATGCGTAATGTCAAACAGCACAGAGGTCTCGGTGCGGCAAATTAGTGTTTGACACGATAAGCTTAAATCCAGTGGAATGCCAGACAATGTCCCGCATGCCATTCTGCTTGTTCATTCTTCTACTACTGCACACCCTGAATTTCATTAAGCAATAATCAAAAATAATTGTCATAGAGATCTCAGCTCTTTAATTTTGATGTAATTTGAGCTGAAATAACTATAACCATATTTTCTCGAAAAAATTCCCGTATCTAAAAAATTGTAAAATACAACAGGAAAATTATAACGAGTTCCCTTAAATTTTTCTCTGATTAGTAGATATACAGGGTGTTACTGAATAGGTGTTACAAACTTAAAGGGCATGGAGGAAACGCAAAAATAGGCGATAAATTTCCTGTAGACATGGGTCGTTGGAGCTTTAGTTTTCGAGATACAGGGTGTTAAAGTTCTTCGAAAAATTTAATATTTTTTTAATATCTATAAACTGGCTGATCAGAATAACTCGAATTTTTTGACAGCTGTTGTACTAATTAAAGTACATGATTTGATACTCCCATTGAAAAATTATTCAAGACAGTGGCAGAGATCTGGGTGTGTTGTTACCTTTTTTATTAAATAATTTTTACGCCACTGACTTTAATGCAAATTGGTTATTTATGGTGGATACCTTGTTTTGCTTAGAGGAGAAAAGTCATCTATATATGTTTTTGTTGTTTTCAAGATACTTCGCAATGTAGGAATCCGTACGAGGTAAAATATCATAAAAATCAATACTATTGAGTTTTTCCATAAATTAATCATTTTTGTGATCGTTATTGGAGCGTGTTACATTACAAAAAGCTTGCGTGAGTGCCAACATCGTGGAATATCTGGAAAACAGTGCGTCCTACAACACAAACGGAAGATGACTTTTCTTCTCTAAACAACATGAGGTATCTAACAAAAATAACAAATTTGCATAAAAGTCAGTGGCGTAGAAATTATTTAATAAAAAAGGTAACAACACATCCAGATCTCTGCCACTGAACTGAATAATTTTTCAATGGGAGTATCAAATCATGTACTTCAATTAGTACAACAGCTGTCAAAAAATTAGAGTTATTCTGATAAGCCAGTTTGTAGATATTAAAAAAATATTAAATTTTTCGAAGAACTTTAACACCCTGTATCTCGAAAACTAAAGCTCCAACGACCCATGTCTACAGGAAATTTATCGCCTATTTTTGCATTTCCTCCATGCCCTTTAAGTTTGTAACACCTATTCAGTAACACCCTGTATATTTCAGTCTCACAAATGAAAACTATTTTTTTCTAATAGCTAAAATGTTTTAAAGCAACCTTTACTAGCATATCTCCGAAAATCTTGGTTAAAGGCTTATGATTTTTTGATATGCGATATATTTTGAGATAGATATTTTGATCGCTTTTGTTCGTGACTTTTCGCTTTCCATTTCCCGAAAATAAGATGAAGTAATAGCTCCTAGACTCTCTGGATTCCAACTAGGTAGTTCCTCGATTTCCCGTCAATTCCGAACTATGGGAGTTTGTGAGCCCATAAGAGGAGAAAATATTACTTACTGTAAGGAAATGTTAAAATTATTTTTAAATAGAATGAGGCATCTAACTAGCATAATTATAGGAATTTTATTGTTTTTTAAATAAAGAAATATTAATCTTTCACGTCATAAAGTCGATGGCGCAGATGCAAGAAGTCCAATTTTTCGTTGCATGGGTTTCGCAAGTTTCTAATGGCGTTCCTAATCTAATTTTTGTATGATTAATTTCCACTCGTACGAGTTCATTAATTGGCATCTGTATCCAGCATTACATGCCAATCTGTGTTGAAATCAAACCCGTTTATTCCCAGCACTTCGGTGTTCTCTTGCAATGTTATAATGGGAACGAGAAGGGCAACAGGGAAACAACCGCCAGTGATGTTTACCAAGTCTCACAGCTCAAAGTGGCCTGGAAATCACCGCCTTTGTGCGGTTCTAATATCAACTAAATTGACACAAATACTAGCTCTATGAAGTGGACAGGAGAGCGGTCAACGCGCGGTCAAGTTCTGCGGGTGTACTCGTCATTGTGGGGTGGCCACTGGTCAATGTTCTATGGATCAGTCATCATCAGCGTGACCAGTGGTGTGATATGATCAGTATAATAGTATGTACCTTAGTTAGCCGGGGATATGGGCATATATTGGACGCGTAGATAATAAAAACTTTCACATAATTTTAATTCCAAATTTATTATTAATTAAATCATTCAAGAAATTTATTTTACAAAGCAATAAGATTTCTTTGTTAGCATGCGCGTTTATTGAAGAAGTGACTTCATTTGAAACAATTGAAACAAAGCAAATGATTTCCTTTAAAATATGAGTTTATCAATTAAAAATATGTGATGGAAAATCGCCGTCACTGGCACAGATGACGCATGAAATGGGCAGTGGCGCATCGCGTCGTCCGGCGGTCACTCAAGTGGACAATTAACGGAAGGGGTGACCGGCTGACCGCTGCAGTCGCCACCGTTCTCCGGATAGCCGTGTCGTGCCAGTCGTACTCTCTTTAAGGGATGCTTCCATCGTTCACATATAATTGTTTGTTTTCTCACGGTTGGCCTGTCCCACTAATTAATGTGGCATATGAAAGAGCACTCGTGCTGCCTTACTCACTTCCCGTCCCGATCCTCGTCGATGATTGCTGATCCCTTCATTAGATGCTTTGTACGCAGGGAATGGGGAATCTCGCTCGGGATGTCAATTTGTTCTACCCGATATATACGAGTATGCGATTTCTGTTAATAAGCGTTTCTATACTACATCACATCACACACCGCTCTCGATCTCCGCCCGATTGAACATCAGACTTACCTCAAGCGAGACACATTCAGGGAGCCCTCTTTTTCGAATCGACAACAGAACACGTTTCCTGGCTTAAAATGGATTGTGGTTCATGATGAACACACTGAAATCCAAACACTATGTCGATTCCACGGAAATGGGAGATTTCTGCCAATCATCTCGATTAGCGAAGTAAGGCTGCGCAAACAGATAGATCGAAAATAAGATTAACCCGATATCTACAAATAATATTATACTTACTTGGAATATACGCTTTTGAAAAAAAAAGTTGTTACGGCCCAAACCTGATCGTTAATAATTAATAATTTTGTGATGATGTTACTGTAGGAAGCATTCTTCCGAGACCTTGGACTGCCGGTCAATTTTTTTATTTTTTGATAAAAGTGGCAACATATGCGAGACGAATTGAAGAAAAAAACTTCAAATTATATGTTGAAAGCTGCTTGCTAGTTGATAGAGGTAGACAGAATGCAAGCAGTTGTCAATGAAAGAAATCTCATGCAATTATATCACAATCCACAGTAGCATATTATCGAGAAAAGGTCTTGAAAAAGACTGAAATATTTATAAATTTTCCATGGAATTTAATTATGAAAACCAGAAGTGCAGAGCGTAACGTAGCAGGATAGTTGTGTACGTAATGTTCCCGAGAAAATCCCGCAATATTTTATGCATTTTTATGTAAACACTGCCGGTGACAGTAATGTCGAACTGGAGCCGGGAAAAGGGTATGTGGGGGAATGCGAATTGTCGCTAACTATCCCATTTCCAGGGCCCAGTCTTCGTTACGCACCACAACATAATCCCGGGCATTACCGACAGGGACATGAACGTTTTGTCAGGTCTACCAACTGCACTCGGGGATATCGGTGGGGATTTACAACCACCGTCGCCGCCTGTTCATATTGCATATTATCCTCCTCGTCAGGAAATCATATTACCGCCGCTGCCAGACGGACTGCTATATGCAATGGCAGCAAGGGGTTGCGACGGCCTATGCAACCAATTTAAAACGATTACGCTTTCGCGAGGTTAGGGATTGAAATATACGCCTGTTGTATATGGCGTCAATTCTACATATAATATACGAGGTTCAACGACATCATGTATATAATGTACGCGGTATTGCGGACCCAAGAATCTATAAATTGCAGGAAATTATTTATATTATATGACTCATCTGAAGATTATTTCCCGCATCTGGAAAACCTATTGCGATGACCTGCAATATTATTTCATCTTCTATTTCAGAACTAAAGAAGAGCAACTAGGCAATCTGGAATCATTCCGTAAATAGTTTTTTTTTAATTTGTTACTCATATAAAGAATTTTTGTGATTTTTTGGATTAATCAAAGCAATTTTTTGAGTTTTCAAAAAATTTGCCAGCGTTTTCTGAGAAAACTAAGGACTTTATGAGTCAACTCTCGTGTTTTTTACAATCCGTATTGCAATTGGCTGTGCTCACACAAAATCACGTCCCATTCTGAAGACATCGATTTTTTCAGCTCCAGGGAGTGCAAATTTTCGAAAAAAAAAATTTCTGTGATTTTGATTTAAAAAAAATCGTCAAACGACAGGAATTGTGAGAAGCCAGAACAGTAAGCGGTTCTTCTGTTGCTCTCTCCGTTTTCGAAATACGGGAGAAAGATCGCATTTCCTATGACGGTTTATTTTGTCGATTTTTTCAAAACGAAAATAACTTGCGACAGCGACGCCTTGAAAATTAGCTACAGGAAGCGTCAGACGATGGCAATTCCGAAACTGGAAGCCGTTTTATCCTCCGAATTCGCGTTCTCGAGCTGATATGATCGTTCAAATTTGAAAATTAGCCATTTTTTGTTTTTCAAAATTTTTGTTCTCGTTTTCGTGAGAAAATTGAGGACTTACGGTCCAACCGGATTGTTTAACCGATTCGTATGACTGTCGACTGTAGGTACTTGCACAAAACTATACGTCCCATCATTCTGAAGACATCGATTTTTTCATGAAAATTTCAACCTACACACTCAATTTTTTTCAAAAAAAAAGTTCTCTTCGATATAAAGCGCGAGAAGTTGAGAACTGTAAGCGGTCTTTCTATAGCTTTCCCCGTTTTAGAGGTACACGGGAAAGAATAATTTTTCGAGGGAAGGTTTTTAATGCCGATTTTTGCAAAACCATTTCTTGACATGCCCGCGTCACCTTTGACGTCTCTTTCATCTTATTTTTCACCGTCCCGGTGTCGAATGTAATAAATAGACGATGCCTCGAACATGAGATTGCTTGCGCCAAAAAACCCACCAATCGATAGGTAGCCAAACTCAAATTTTGACGAAATTCACTTTGCTTAGCTAAGGAAATTCACTTTCATTGGAAATTTGCTCCAGGACGTAGCGAATAATGACAATTCCGAAATTAGTTGCCGTTTTATCCTGTAATTCTGCGTCCTCGTGATATGACCGTTAAAAGATGAAAAAAATTGAAGTTTTTGCCTTTTGAAAATTTGAAAATAGTTCGTTATTTTTGGCTCTCTGTTGCAACTTTTGAAGTAACTCCTACGCCAGTGCCTATACATCAAGACATTAATAAGGTTTGAAATTAAGACATATAAATTTCTCATAGCGTAGATAGCATTATGTAAATGAAATATCTTAAAGGAAAAAATAAATAAAATAGATTTTGATTAGTGGTTGGTTAGAATCACGATGTATGTTTAATCAGTATTAAGAGCAAAGTTTAGTGCAGAAAAAGCAAAACCGAGTTTATTATGAAGATATACTGGGCACTTGCGGCCAGGTGGACGGCTGGACGGCACACCACACGAAGGATAAGACCGTTCACCCCATGTAGATAAGATCTGCAATACTCTATAGCTAATTACAGTGAAAGAATCCTTCAGTTTGCATCTAGAGGTGCGCCATTTCCAACTATCACTTGTATCCTTAAAACACGACCTGGCCATATTTCATAGGGATATGCACGGTCAGATTTTGCATGTATAATGCACACAAATTTTTACTTGTTTTCATTTTACTTCCTCGAAATGCTATAAACTTTAAATATTGCACCAGCCAATTCATTAGCGTGACATGAAATAAAAGTAGCTGACAAACAAAATCTCGATCGTTATGGATTGGAAGTCTAAAGCTCAAAATTTTTGAGAAAAGTCAGCTTACCTGGCTTTAATCACATTAGAGTAACATTCGTTCACCTTTTACAGTTATTACTGCCTAAGAGTGATTAAAGATTACACGACCAAGTTGTGGCGAGTCCATCTAAATCCCGCGATTTCTGTGAGAGAAGAGAGGAGTTATTACCGACAACTGACAAATAAATCTCCCCGGTGGCATGTAATGTCGGTATACAAGTGCGATAGTGCTCGTGACTATCGCGTCAATCTTCGTCAAGACACACTCGATTATAACCTCTGACAAAGGTAAAGTTACATATTATAGTGGTAAACCGAGTATCGTCTTGTGTACAATCTCCCTATACCATCTAATGCTATAAACATTACATTCATATTACAAAAGACACAGTCGCTTATTTAAATTTAACTGCAAACATTCTAGAACTAATGTTGGGTTAAAGAGCCTGATTACTGAGAAATTACATAATCCCATAAATTCACTTAGAAGGTTCCTTTGAGAAATTTATATAATAAACAATTCTTCCATGGCACTTAGAATAGAGCTACGTGCTACGTGTAATAATAGACAATATAAGTACTAGAAATGTGTGGCACCATTTTTATATTTTGCTAGAATTTAGCGGTACCACTTTTTGGTCCTGTAGGTAAGTTTTCCTATAATTATGTGGCACCACCCGAATTTCCTAGTGCTAAAAAGTGTGTCATGGTGGCACAAACGAGTGAGTTTCTGCTAAAAAAATTATTCGATGCTGCTAATAGTGTGGGATTTTCGGCACCATTTTGATTCAGAGTTATTAAATGGTAATTCTTCTGGTTGACTAGAATTGAGAGAGACGCAAGGTCGATTTTTTTGCAATGTTTTTATCATGAGTTTGGCTGGAATTATGTACCCTCTCCCTCATTTTTCTTTTATATTTTGCTATTTTTGAGTTTCTTTTTGACCCTGTAGTTTTATGGTTTGCCAGACCTAGAATTGTGTGGCATGAGCGAAATTTATTGTTGCCACAATAGTGTTACGGTGATACATGTGTGAATTGATGCATACATTTCTGTTTGGCGTTACTTGATACTTGCTAGACATTTGTGACACTATTTTATATTTTGCTACAGTGATGACGTCATATCTTACTATAACTTATGGTGTATTATAGAGAACGTGAATTTGTGCAAAAATTGTTGCCAGAAAACGTGTGGCACCATGTTGTCCGGTTTTGGCGGTTTTGCTATCATTGAAAGCGGTAGAAGGGGGATTTTTGTTTCAATGTTGATTTGGTGATGTATTAGTACCATTGGGAATTGTTCTGCTTGGCTTCAATAATTGAGAGGTGCGATTTCAATTTTTTGGCAGCGTTTCTATATTCAGTGTTGCTAGACTTGAAAACCAGATACCGTTTTTTTGACACCATTTTGGGTTAAAATTGAGTGGTGCATCTCGAATTTTTGGCAATGTTTTCTAATGTATTGTTACTGAAACTTTTGTGGCTGTGGGAATGAGAGCTTGTGCCACAGTTTTCATTGAGAGTTGCTAGAAATCGTGGCAACATTTTATGAAAACTTAAAGTTTCTAGTTACGATTATGAAACTTTCCAAAAACACTGCTGCAGAGATTTTTTTAATTCGTAGCTATTAATCGTATTTCGTAAAACATATAATTGGTAATTTACATTCATAAACTTATAATAGGTAACTACTCTCATTATTAGGGGGTATACGCAGGATAGGATGAGACTTATAATGAATTTAGTCAAAGGTTTTGAGGAGAAGGCGACATCTTCTATGCCGACAACAAAGAAAAAAGTGCCAGGGGTCCGACATGCTGTACAGAGAATGAATCCAGCCACTAGCTCGTACTGTGCAACATTTGAGAAGTTAATTGCTCGGAAGAGTGTCACTTGAGTTTGTCCGTGCCAACTGGAGTCTTGCGGCGACTGCTAATTGCGATTTGCGACAGTCTATTCTGCATTTTCCAGGGAGACGAGAAACAATCGGTGACGGCAATAAACCATCGGTTGTGCCCATGCCGGTATTGTGTCTATGCGACATGCGGTAGCAACGAGCGGGCACGTGTGCAGACACTGTGTGTGTGTGCAATGCGCGCAGGGCTCCAGGAGCGAGGCTGCTGCTCTCCAAGTCCTATGTCCGTCCGAGGAACCCCCCGAGTCACTTTTGGCGAGTGTATTATTTGCAGAATATGAGAGGGTACTTCGGAACGTAATGCAATCTAAATACACAACTAAATGAGTTACTGAAGGACCTTTGTGTTTGCATGTGTTGATATCTTATTGATTGAGTGTCATGGGAAAGCAGCGATATGATTTATAATTTTGTTTATACACCTTCGCTTGAATTATTTCATTTATTAATATGATTTTCAAAAATTTAAAATACCTATGTGACTCATCATCACAGGAGTGCATCCGAGTTGTATAACTCATCATGATAACTTCAACAAATATCATATTTAATAAAAGATCAAGTGACTGAGGAAATTACATTTCAAGTACCAATCAATTAGTTCCAGGTTAGTGATGAAAGGCTGTTTCAGAAGGCACGTGCTTTGACATAAAGATTTTCACTCCGTTCCGTCCGTATGAACTACCCAAGTCGGCTGTTAGTTACTGTCCGACCCCTTGGCCATCAGATAGCAGGAAGAGGCAAAAGGGTTGCGTCGTCGGGAATGAAAAAGCGGCTCAGCATAGGGGCGGAAGTAAAAATAAACTCCGATATGCAGATTCGCGTGCCGTCGCGTCGTTCGCCCATTACAAACCCTAGCCCTTTCACTGAACCATAATCGTCACCCATCTTCATGATGCGGGGGTCGAGTCGACTGCTTTTTACACATTCGACTTTTTAATTTTATTTACTGATGGGCGACTATTTATGAACCATTTGCCGTTTTTATTGCTTGGATCCTGGGCCCGGGGCCACTCCGGAGACACTAAATCGCCATCACCCATAAAATTAATTGGCCTTAACTCGTAAATCTATAAATTCATAATTTCCCGCTATAAACGTTCGTGGCGGTCAGTCCTCATGTCGGACATTATGTCCGGCTGTTCGGTTTAATGGTGAAACTTGAACGGAACAAGATAATTGGAAAATCAAAGCGCGAAAGCATCGCATCGGTCACTCTGCCTGCAATTGTGAAATGAAATTCATAAATAATAAAGCCTGGTGCAGAGTGAATTTGCATGTAAATTGGCACCACATAGCGGTCAAAGTAGTGCGAGCGACGCAACCAGTTCATTGCATTCATCGGCAATGATCCTTTGCGCTTTGCGTTTTGCGTATATACATTTAAATGCATTTACTTTCATTTTCCTGTCAATTGTGTAAGTTACATTGTCTCTTTGTTGTCGGTTTGGAAATACGAAAATCACAACTAACCCTGCAACAATCTGGCATAAGCGGCGTATAAATGCTAATCGATAATTCGGTAAGACGTTAATTATCATCACGAAATTGGGCGCCTCCTGTTCTTTATTATTCATTTCTATCAAACTGTATTTTGCATTATAAATTAGTTACCGTCTCGAAGCTGACGGTAAGACAAAGCATACAGTCCGACGAGAGAAGAGGTCAACAACGCTTGCGGTTTCGCCCGCATTACCAGAGATATACCTATATATATATTCAACCCACTGTAATTATAATTGTACACATTGTTGTGTTGCTTTGATAGTCTACCTTATTGCCGACTAGCAAGTTATCGTACTTGCCAAATAAATAAAAGCCAACTTTTTTCCGTCACGTTCGATTAGTGTTTCTCCGGCATTTAATTGGAAAAGGTTGTAATCCACACGAAACAAACCTGGCTGCCGTATTTTTACTACCGCTCGCCCGTTATCCACTGCATTAAACTTATGACTTATTGGTCAGTTGTACTGCAGAGAAGCTGGCTCCCGTAGATGGGCACTTAATCCTGTCAATGCGTGCCAAAAACTGATTGTGATTCGTTACGCTGGGGTAACTGAGGTGAGAAACTCCATAAACATCGGTATGTTGAGTTTATTTAAACGAGATGCGTCCAAGTGGATGGTCGGTGTTGGTATGTAACCGGGCAATAAATTTGAACATGGTCTGTCGTCTGCCTTACGAATTATTTACCTATAAAAATCGCCATAAGGTTTTGTTGTGGAATGTCATCATTTGTTGTAATTATATGACCGAGTAATTAATTATTTAAACTGCATCGTAAACTGTTTCTATAGGAAAAAAATATAATTGGCCTGGCGACATGAGTTAACCTCACCTAGAATAGCGTAACGAGATCTTGAAGATAACAGAGACCACGCGTCAGGTTTAGGGTAATAATTGTACAAACAATGCGGGTAGTGCTAGTGACTAGTGACTAGTGAGAGGGTTGAAGCTACAAGTCAACTGTAAGGTTCACTTTCATTTTATTTAGCCAAATAGAAGGGTTGGCTGTTACTTTTATTAACTTCCGAGAGCGGCGAAGCCGATTTCTCGGTTGTTTTACGGATTCATACTTTGGTCTATGATGATGGGTCTGTGCGTTTGCTAGGAAACACTCTAGAGCCGCCATTTATCGTCGTAGTGAGTTAAAATTGGCTCGATTGAAAAAGGGCACGGTCTCACGATGTCTATTGAAAATGAGCGGGATCCGTTACCGGGAAGTGTATTTTTTTTAGAAATTTAGGGGGTTTTCGGGAACGACCTAGGAAACACTCTAATAAAGTGTCTGAATGTTGCACCGATGGAGTTGAAATTTGGCACCCCCCCAATACGTCGTATTGGCAATGGGCCCGGATCCGAGAATTTTAAGGCCCCCATTCGGGGACGTACTTTTTTCTGCAACGCCTCACCTATAGGATTTTTTCTGGCTAACGGTGCATCGCGGGTACATTCCGTTTGCACAGTTATTTAGGGAAAGCATAAACGTACAAACTTTGTGAAGATCGTTTTTGGGAAAAATTTTTTACATATAGGTATTACATATATTTATTCAATTATTGAATAATAAGTGTTGTCACATTATGTTTTTTTTCCTGGAGTAGTTTAAATAATGTGGGGAATATTTTTGAAAAGATACGGGTTCAGCAAATTGAATCTCGGTTATTGATGAAAGAACCCGTGAGCCCGTGACCATTTTACCATATATTCGAGCAATTTTTTATATTGGTGTGTCCTATAGATATACGGCTTCTTAGGCGCGTATACAATAATTGTAGATTATTATTAATTCGCCTTTTGCTCGTGGGTAGATGTGCCCACACACTCTATTCTATGTTATCACATATGTTAACATCATTTTACTAATTGGTGGCATACCAGTTGTGAATTATGGAACGAATATTAATTTAACATCATTATTCATCATCATATTAACATAAAATATGGCAGCAAGTAACAAAATTATAAACATGTATAATGGAAATGGAAGACAAAGGGTTTAATGATATGCACCGTTGCCGTCTCTCTGAATATTTTAAACGTTTTATTACCTAGAAAATTATCGAGAGTATTATAATATAACATGTGACTACCAGTTGAGTTGACTGTTTTTATCGTTACATATTCTCTCTCCTATATGGTTACACAGGTTTTAACAATTTATACCGAGCATGACGCGCTGTGTAAATTGTGACTCTATTATCATTTCATATATGCAGAAACTGAATAAAATATCTTGAAATAAAACTCCCACTTGTGTTTTACTTGCACATATAAAAACAGGCTTTAGTAAATAAAAAATTTATCGGGTTGGCGGGAAGCACGCTAACGATAGCAATATAATCTGGGGATTTGAGTTTGTTTATAGTACTTACACTATAAAATAATAATTACAATCGTCTCACTCGGTTTGTTATTTAGTTTTGTGATAATTTTTTAATTTTATACCAACATATGTGGGAAAATTTAAATATTCGCGGTACTCCCAATGGCCAGCTCGGGAAGACTGCAGCGGAGAGGTACCTCAATGGAGGGTGAGTGGAGGAGATCGCCTGAAGCAAGCAGGATCGCAGTGACTTATTTATTAATTTATATATTCTTTCATACCCTTGTAATTAACACCTAATTTTGCGTTTATTAAACTAACTTATCAAAACGGAATCCCACAAATTTGGGGGCTTGTCAGCGGGATACAGAAAGATAAGAGACGATATTAAGTAAAAGAACCTACCTAAAAGGCACAATTGGAAATGAGGAACGCAGAACGTTTATTAAAGGAAAAATTAACAATCGTATTCGAAAGAAAGAAATGAAATGTAAAATAATCCGTCCTTCCGCGTGAGCTTGGTCAGGAGTGCCAGTTTTTATGATGAGGAGTGTGCTGCCGTGTTAATTCAAAAGGGCGTATCGAGAAATTCATCCAAAACTGAGTTAAATTCATTTTTAAATTCGTCTCCATGAGTAGGTACCATCTATGTGTTAAGAACAAAAGACGTATATCTGATTTTATTAATTGAAAAGGACGTATCTACACACTATGATAGAACAAATTTTTTTGCATATTTCACACGCAGATACGCCTTTTACTCTTAACAATGGATATGCGATTGCGCGGTGTTTTGAAAGAGTTTGAGGTTATAATTGCAATTCAATATTGTTTAGTAAGGTAGGTTTGAGCTTATCTATGTCAAAAAATACATATACAGGGTGTCCCAGCTTATTCGAAGCGGTCTCTGTAGGCCAAACGATGGATTTTTTCCAAAAACTTTTTGCAAATTCAGGTACAGGATCACAATGGCCATAATTTAAAATTATTTTGGAGTATACAGAGTGTCCCATATGACGACAGTGGCATATCAAAGTTATGTTTTTTTAAATGGAATGCTCCTATGTTATTACATTTTTAGAATGTCAGAGAAGAGAAAATAAGATTGGCTTTTACAGTTGGTGTTTAAATTCAGAAGTTTTTGAGTTATAAACAAGTGAAAATCGTCATTTTTCAAGTTTAGGGCCCTGTACCACGAAAACGGTTCAAGATAGAGAAAACGGCTTACATGTCCCTATTTTGCTTTTTCATGTACTATCCTATCATGTAGATGAAATGCTTATACAGGGTGATAAAAAATTTGAAAAATTCTGAGATTTCTCCACGCGTCGCCAAATAATTAAATCAAAGAAAGTACAAATGTTTCTATGCCATAGGATAGTACATAAAAAGTTAAAATAGGGACATGTAAGCCGTTTTTGTCTATCTTGAACCGTTTTTATTGTACAGCGCCTTGAACTTGAAAAATGACGATTTTCACTTGTTTATAACTCAAAAACTTCTGAATTCAAACACCAACTGTAAAAGCCAATCTTATTTTCTCTTCTCAGACAATCTAAAAATGCAATAATATAGGAGCATTCCATTTAAAAAAACATAACTTTGATATGCCACTGTCATATGGGACACTCTGTATACTTCAAAATAATTTTAAATTATGGCCATTGTGATCCTGTACCTGAATTTGCAAAAATTTTTTGGAAAAAATCAATCGTTTGGCCTACAGAGACCGCCTCGAAAAAGCTGGGACACCCTGTATACTAGGTACAGCTTTTTATTTATTTTTGACAGTATAGTTTTTTAAACCATGTACCTAACTTATATTAAGCAAAATCGACGTATCTGCCAAGAGTGGTAACTTATGTTAGCTCAAAAGGACGTATCTATCATGGCAAAACTGAAAAACTTAAAAGTCAATTTTCTTAACTTCTATTCTTTTGCAGATACGCACTTTTGAATTGACACGGGAGTATGATAGTAACGATAAAGATGTAACTGGTAATAAAGATGTTAATTATGATAATAATTATAATAAAAAAGGAAAAAATGAAGATATTAAAGAAGATTTAAGATAAAATAAAAGAAAAGCAGTGTTAAAAGATTTAGGCGAAAAAAGAAAAAAAGTAGTGTTAAATGCTGACAACTCTTAAGACAGACTAGATAGAAGAGAGAGATTATCAAAAGAGAAAATATTTTCAAAGAAGTCACGCAAGATTAAAGTAGAAAGTTTTGGAAGAAAGAAAAGAACGACGAACAGAAATAATATACAAGTGAGGATGAATCAGAAGAGGATTCTTTAAAGATTCTTAAGACTTTAAAGATATACAGCTAAATTTCAAGTATAGTCTTAAAAATTATTTTGGGATTTTTTGTTTCAACCAAACTCGAGATCTGGGGGTTCGAGGTTATTTCAAACAACTTTTTTAAATTAAATTTTCCTGAAAAAAAGCCTTGAATTGAAAAAATATGTTTTTTTCAATTTTCAGCGCTAATTTTTGATAGCGCGGGACAATCAAAAATGAAAACAATCGGAATGACTTGCCGAAGTTTTTCCCGATTTTGTTAGTTTTACAAACGTTTAAAGTAAAAAAGTATATCTACCTTTTTTGTAAGTAATGAACGCCTTTATCATAAAGTTTTATTTTTTTCGATGGGTAAATTATTTTTTTTTTAATTCGAAATAATTGAAAAAGATGATGATGAAAAAATTATGGAAAAAAGGTGGTCGACGAAAAATGATGTTTGAGCGGCAATATTTTTTTTACCGCTCACGTAATTATTTTTTCGAAAAACGATCTCTACAAAGTTTGTACCTACGTCTATGCTCTTCCTAAATAACTGTGCAAACAAAATCTCTCCGTGATGTACCGTTACCGAAAAAAAATCCTATAGGCGGGACTTATCCAAAAAAAAAGGTACGTCCCTGAAAGGGGGCATTAAAATTCTCGAGTCCGGATCCATTTTCAACAGGTCCTATTTGGAGGTCCCAAAGGTTCATACCTGCCAAATTTATAAGCTCAATCGGTTCAACTTTCAGACACTTAGAGTGCTTCCTCACTAGGGCCTTTACGCCACGGTCTTTACACTGTCATTTAGCAGATTTTTCTTGTTGATCGTTGCTGTAACAAAGAACAAAAGAATTCATAATTTTGGAATGTATGGAAAAGATAATACTAATGCTATTGTTTCCTGGGTAATAATCGCGAAGTTGCAAAAAAAATATAAAGCTATTCGTTATATTCGTAAATAGGAATATTATTTTTGATAGTGGTGCTCCGTGTGACGTAACGAGCAAGCCCGAAAGATTATAAGAAGAATCGAAGCAAATAAAAGGCAGGCGATTAGATAGAAAGTAACGGCGTAGAGTGGTAAGTTATCAACCACCTGAGGGTGGAATGGATGGATTTAAGAGAAAAGATCCAGCAATAAGAAGGCTGAAGCTCTCTCCGAGAACTGCCACCTAAACGGTTATATCCTTCTTTGTTCGCTTAACAAGGCCAAAATTTTTAATTCTTGTGTCTAAAGGGGACACAATACGCTACCGAGAGGTCGTTTAGGTCTGGAAGCTTTAATAGATATTAGCACGTGAGTTACGATACAACTGCAGGGGTTCCGAGCCAATTTGTTTGCCAACTTAGACGCCGTCGCTGGCATGCAATTGCCTATTTCCACCCGCTAACTTGAACCTTTATACAAATCAGAGCAGTGGCACTCATAATATTAGTAGTTTACCGGCTTAATTTATTGATATTGCTCCACAGTTCCGAATCCTCGAGCTCTTAAGCTGATTTCCCCGATATAATACCGACGAAATCTGTCCGCTGTGCTGCTCTGCTGCTGCATCACCGAGGGCATATGTTTAAGCTGGATACTTTCTTTTTTATAATACCGTAACCCCTCTTATGATCCTTTTGAAACTTTAAACTTGGTAAAACGGTATGCAACCATCTGTTTCGTTCCGCGACCACTAAGAATTGAAACCGTAAAATTGTGTTATTAATTTTATTTGAACTGTTAATGTGCGACTATTCGAAATCGGCTCATATTTCCACGAAATGTTTTAGGGAT
This sequence comes from Malachius bipustulatus, assembly GCA_910589415.1. Taxonomy (NCBI): domain Eukaryota; kingdom Metazoa; phylum Arthropoda; class Insecta; order Coleoptera; family Melyridae; genus Malachius; species Malachius bipustulatus. Next base: position 31,197,390 of record OU342639.1, on the reverse strand, counting down.
ATAAATATAACCGTGTCAAAGCTGATGTCGTAGGGATAAACCCTTCTCTGTGTTATATTCGCAATAATAATTCAATTCCGTCGGTTAAATTAAATTTCATACACAAACCACCAGCGTTAGATCTTCAATTATTATGTCTGCTATCAGTTGGTTCGGCGCATTTATACAGGGTATCCCATCGAATAGAATTTTCGTGAAAAAAGTATTGAAATTATTTTTTAAATTACATAATTAAATGTGACTTTTGACTTTCGACATCGATTTTATATCGAAATATTGATCGCATCATAAATAACAGGGACACTTTACCGTCTTGACACTTACCACATTTAATAGCTTCACTAACAAAAATCATCATAAACTATGTCTGATTTTTCCTAATTTGACATTATTTGCAAAAAAGGTGCAAAAAAATGGTACAAAAAATGTTTCGAATAAATGTTTTTCAGATAATGAGATTTTTTTATAAACTAAGTGCAAAATTTTGACGTTTTATATACAGGGTTATACCGTTAAGTTACTTTTTTTAAGCTGCTTAGAAATAAAAATACATTAATGAGGTCTCCAGCCTCATGTTTCCAATTTATTGATTCTCTTCAGCAAAAAATGGCTCAATTACCTGAAGTACCATGTATAGATGGCTATTTGACATTTTTGAACGCCATTTTCACCAAAAGATTTAATCACGAAGCAGTGTTGTTGAATGAAAACAAATTTATTAAATCCTATGTTGTCTTAAGAATTCAACTTTGAAAGTACTTTCGAATGAGCCCATATGTAATATAGGGCCTGTTTGAAAAATGTAGAAAATCAGCCGTTTTCAAAATGTGGCAACAATGCATTGTGATTGAACATTTGACTTTTTAGTTCCAAAAAATTTAAGAACATTTGAATTTTTTTGTTGAAAAAGACGTTCAAAATACCAGATAGCCATCTATAATCGTGCTTCAAAGTTGAACTATTTTTTGCTGAAGAGGCCCAATAAATTCGAAACAAAAGGTCGGTGATTCATATTACATACATTATCTTATTGGTATTTCTCAGTAGTTTTAGAAAATTGAAAAAATATAGGCCTTCGTATTTTAAAAAAAGATAAGTTATTAGGTAACTTTATATAAAATGTCGAGCATTTTGAAATTAGTTTATAAAGGAAGATCCCATTATTCGAAACATTTTTTGGTGCCACCCTCAATAAGGGACAGTGACAAGTTATATGAGACACCGTATACATGTTCCATTCTACATTCTAGCCTTTCCCAAACTATTCCCCAACCTTTTCCGAACTTTTCCCTAACATTTCCCTTACCCTCTTACCCTTCCCAAACCTTTTCCAAACCTTACAGCATTAAAAATTAATTGCCGATTCTTTATCATCAGATCATTGTGTTGTGTTAATAAAATGTCATATAAATACGTCACGAAGTCCAAGAGAATTAGTTGTTTTTATAGACTATAGAGGATACTAACACAAAAAAGGAGACATTTTTTGTTCTTTTAAATGTTCAAAAATCCATTTCATAGCATCATTTCTCGAAAAAGAAACTAGTTAACTGAAGAACAGGCATGTACTTAAGTGAAATAAGTAGTGTTTATCTCTCTAAACAATAGAATAATCGAACGATAGGTATCACAAAAATAATTAGAGAGCTAATCAATAGTCCAGCTAACCTGATTTACCAAAATTAATAATGCTAAATCATAATTAGGCAGATTACATGCATTTGAGAACAAAGCTGCGATGTCATTACAAGGCAACAGGAAATGGGAATGGGTAATGCATCGTTTGACCGCCCATTGGGCAGCCTGTGGTCGTCACTTCCAGGGTTGCATAATGCAACAGCGCCGACAATGACTCATTATTACTAATTTATCACTATATCGAGTCCCATTACAATACCAATCAAGCAGCCTTAGCGCATGGGTACTAACATTTCACAGGGAATAGATCCATATATAGGTAAATACAGAGACCTCTATATCTTATTCCAGATGTAAATTAATTTATTATATCTTATTCCAAAGCTAAAAAGTTATTGTTGACGTCTTGGAAGTTATTAGAACTTCTTTATGATGTAAAAATTAAATTTTGTTCAAAATAATCTCCATTTCCACATAAATTGAATTTTATTGTCACTCCTCGTACTTATTTGTTCCACATTTGATATACGGTCTCTTATTAAACCTTCTGAACACTGATGCAATAGAGGATAAAATCAGATCGAACAGCTCATTGGTAAAATTTTCCAGCTTCTTCACGTGTGTCGTATGAAACTATGATGTGGAACGCCCCCGAAAGGTTGACATGTTAGATAAGTCATATGTATCCATCGATTGGAAAGGTTACCACAGGGCGACATTTCCAAAGGTTATACCGCACAATCCCACGAGAGGATTATCCCTCCTGGCATGCACCTACATCTAAACGGTCTGGATTTGCGAGTCACGTTTAATCCCTTTTTACCCCCGAGGTTGCAGACGGGTCATAATTATTACTTAATACCGGTTAATTAACCGCGGTCTCTCGATACTAATAAACACGTCCTCGCCTGTAAATCATGCTAACTGCACGGTAAAATGAATGAAGAAATTCATTGCGGCTCTCTAATTTCTCCTGTCTTCCGTTCTATCTAATTGGATTTTCAATATCTAATAATATGATGCTCACTGAAATCGTATGATTACATTGTAAGCTATTCAGAATGGGTATAACTATGAAAAAAAAATGTACAACATATCTGATGTCTTGGTCTTCCTAATGGTCATATCATAGAGGTTCTTCCTGCAAAAAAAAACATCACCTATAGAGTCTGGATAACTGACTTTGAAGGAAGGTTTGTTTACATCCAGTTAAATAGCTGGATCATTTCTAGACTCCACGGCCAACGGATGTATAAGAGCTGTCGGCACTCTAAGAGTCAGTTGTAGCTGGGAAGTGGATGAAAACTGAAGTACCATAGAGTAAAGAATAAGAAGAAGTAGGAATTGATTGTGACAAGTGAACTGAAAGAGCATAGTTGTTGTATAAGTGGTGTCTGTGCATGTGTAAATAAGAGAACAGCTGATTATTTAGATTGGAGATTATTATTGTAATAGAGGTTATGGTTGTATTAAAGAATAAATACTTTTGTAAGACTTTTAATTTGTAAATTAATATACTGTACCGTTTTTAATTTGCCCACCGTTCTCAGTGATGCTAAAGTGCACCGTTTTTAAGGTAAAGGTAAGGAGAGATCGGTAGCGTTGCAACAATAAGAGAAAATAGACAATAACGCTACTTCGGTAATTGAGTTCCTCAATATTAGATTCTAATTTCACACCTAACTGTGGGTTAACTCTGGTGCTTTTAATGTTTATGATTAGTTATAATTAGTCGTTATGATAAGGAAAGTTATGTCCAGAGATGCCATTAATTTCTTTAATCTGTCCTCAAAATTAAAAAGTCAATTAAATTAAATTAAATTAAAATTTTATTCAAAAGATTCATCCACGATTAAATAAACTATCTTTCAATAATGAATAAAAAATAGCTAGTCGCCTAAATAATAATTCAATATTTCATATTTACAAAATCGTAATTAATTAAATAGAAATAGCTCTGGATGAAGTTCTTGCGGGAGTGCTTGACTTTGCTATCACATGTGATACAGATAGGCGACCGTAACTGGGTCAGCTTGTTTGGAAAAAAGGTATATGGAAATAACAGTATCGTAACGTAGATAGATTGAAGAGAACAACGCAAAGTGGTAGGTACCTTGATGTCTGAGAGATAGAAAGGGTAGATCATAATTAGAAGATAATTTTCGATAATGAATAATTAGCTTTCTTACCCCTAAGAGTTGACGAAGGGCTTCTTTTTCGCTAGAGAATCGAACGAGAAATGTCCTGTGAACAGGAGGAAATAAGTTCCGGGAGAACTTCCTACGTCTTTCAAGAGTGTCACTTTGTAGTGCAAATTCTTGCACTACCAGAGAGTATAAGAGCACGAGGAAGGGCATGTCTGCACGGCGCAGTATTATTCGCGTGGATTCAACGACGGTTGTTCCTATTAGTATGGGATAGTATAGATATTGCTACAAGGAAAAACTGGAACCACGTTACAAAAGTGTAAGACCGTAACAAAAAAATTTTATTATTAAAAGAGTCGTTAATTCCAAATTCGTTTTTCGCATTTAGAAAATCGCATTGTCAAAATGCAATAATATTTTATGATTATTTTTCTTCCTGTCTGTTGGAATAAAAAGTAACTGAAGCAATAAGGGATCAAAATATGTTTCTATATGAAGGGTGCCTGAGTGTATGGGATAAATATAGCAAAAAAAAAAGAATGTATCTTTATCCATTCAAGGGAATGAACGACGTAGCGTCACAGTATCTATTATCTGAAATTATAATAAAAATTTATGAAAACACGTTGGGGGAGTTCAGATACGTTAGTACAATTCATACAGGATACGGGGGTGGTTGACGATTGTTATCTGTTATGCAAGCTGATAATTGCTATCTATACGCCAGCCTGATGCTATACATGATTCCATTATTCGTTTCATTTACGATGCCGTTTGATGCACTGCCTAACTAATGGTTGGAAATTCTGCGCCCAATCATCCCGTACTACCGCGTGACACTTTTCCACAGTTCATAAAATAAAATTGCTGCAATGATATTATATTTATCTTGTGCGTACGCACCGAACAACCAATGACCCGAAAATATGTACATATATGCACTTAGCACCAGCGGCATCGTATGCTGCTGACTAAATTTACAAGTTATAGAAATGGCGTATGCAATATTGATTATACTCGATGCCATTGCATTGGACCCTTTCATTCATGCAACAAAGTAAAAATAATTTTTGCCTGCTCTAATCCATGTGAACTCACTACAGTACCACAGATAGTGGTGATTACTGCAACATTGGTCCGCACCCCAATATCCGATATTAAGTACGGAAATACGTCAGTTATATAGCCAGTAACGATTGCGGCACCCTCTCAGCTGCAAGCGCAGTTTCATTTCTGATGGGCAAAGACAATTCCGGTCTCAATGAATACGGCAGTGATCGGTAATTCCACGTCGAGTAGCTATAATGCCACCGCGGTGATAGTAAGAGCGATCGTATAACGTTCTGTCATAATCGTAACTCCTGCAGGCCGAAAATGTCAATTCATGTCAATTCGATGTGCTAGTGCTAGTGCTAGTGCTACTGCTAGTGCTATTCGATTTAATTGAGGTTGAGTATGACGTACCCACTGTTTGTAAGCGTACCTGCAAGGTCAATTAATTGAATTGTATTACAATGATAAATTTTTCAAATATCATTCACTTTTCAAAATTCAGTTGAACAATAATCGCAATCAGAGGTCTCGATTTTGAGGTCCTGAATTGGAAGAGAGATGAGGGGGGGGGGGGGGGAGGCGAATCCATGGTGAAAAAAATGGCACCATTAAGTTTGAGTTCGACGCTCGCAAGTTTTAAAGTGAGAAAATCGATGGGTTGCATGTTTTGCATTCCAGAATTTATTTTTCATGTTGTTGTAACTGACATTTTATTTGATTAACCGAATCTGATAAAATGATCCCTTATGCCGAGGATCAATTGTTCTCTATCCACCTGTGTAGATTTAATATTAAATGCAATAATTTTTGTGATGATGTGTGGCACAACAACACAACTAACAGCCTCCCAGCCGTCGCCACCACATCAGACAATAACCGGTGAGCATTGCACGGTGGACTAGCGGCGATAATGACAGCATACATTAATGACACAGATTACGGAAACCGATGGGGGCGGCTAGCCGGGTGGCGTATTCTGGGAGCTGGGTATGCCTATATTAACACGAATGTGTCAAAGGATTCCACGCTTTACCGCTCGTCAGTTCTCATGCCGAACCTCGCATCCATAATGCCGAATTATCGACTATTATTAGATGGATCAGGAACAGGAATGGTATTCACTGACCGGTGAACGTAAACACGAGTATTACGTTATTATTACTGTTATCACAGCAGCATTTCGATGTAAATTGATAAGCTCTACATGGGCACGCTAACAATTGTATGGGGAAAACTACAAACGACAAGATTTGATATTCTCGCATACAAACCAGAACAATGAAACTTACTGTACGAGGTGCATGATGATAGTGTATGAATACCAGTTTATTACTAAATTTCCTTATGTAAGTCTTGATGGTCCTGCAGACGGCTACCGCGTCTTCTGCTCTCATATGACTGACTTGATTCCTGATGAGTGAAGTGATGTTTGTCAGAAAACACTTTTTATGGAATTTTATGGTATCTAAATAGTCATTAATAAACGAAGCCATTTTTAGATTATTTTTTATGAATAAATATTATTGTCTTCTATATCTTTGTTCACCAGCCAAAAAAAAAAAAACACAGTTTCCATCCATGTTCTATTTATTTTATAATCCTCCACACCCCCTCCCTTCCTCGCCGATTTAGTGTGTAATTCTTAGAGTAAAATCGGGGGACTGATCATTTAGCCGAGCCGCTATTACATCAAATAGCGCGCGAGTAACAACGAAGGAGAATTAACGACAGTCCCAGCCAGCAAATATAAAAAAGAGAGTGCGGCGGCGAACCGACGTCGTATGGAATGCATTAGGCAAATTCCTGCACGGTTGAGTGACAACAATCGCGGGACTCAACCGGGAAGTGGCACGATATGTTTGGTGATGTGCTGATGTGCCCTTCTGGCTGCCTGTCGCCACTTCAGGAAATCGCTCTGGATTCCGCTCACCAATCGATATCTCGCTATGAACCCACCACCCCCATGTCTATCTTATTCTGACGGTGCAGGAAATATATGTTTGAAAAAATTATATAATAAATTGACATCAGCACGACGCGTGGCAAGGAAGTTTTTGCCTTATTATAAAATTAGCCTTATTTTTAATATGTGGCTTACCTACTTTGTTTTTCAACAGCTACTACAGTAATTTTTACGATATGACGTCTGTTGGATTTGTTAATAATAATTGAACCCTATGCTGCAACAACGTTGTAAGTGCCAAAAGTAAATTTTGCGGGAAGTCGAAATAAACATTTTTTTGTGAACCAATATAATATATCAGCTTACAAACATTAATATATTAATTACTTATATTCATTAATTAACATTAATGTATTAATGTTTGTAAGCTGATATATTATATTGGTTCACAAAAAAATGTTTATTCCGACTTCCCGCAAAATTTACTTTTGGCACTTACAACGTTGTTGCAGCATAGGGTTCAATTATTGTTATTATTGGAATGAAATAGATCACATTCAAAATTAGAACCTCTACGAAAATAATTTTTTAGCGCATCGCCTCTGAAAGACGATTTTTCAGTAGCTCAGTAGCCGGCGGAATGACGCATATTGCAGTCTGCATGCAACAGCAGCTCGCTTCCAAGCGTAGAAAATTTTCCAGCCCGCAACGAACATTTTTTTCTGGCTCTAGGGCGGACAGATTTAGGAGTTACTGTAGCAACTACTGATAGTGTTATCAGTTAGTAATTACGCGGCAGGTGAGAGCGAAATTGAAGCACACAGCTGACAACTAAACCGAGACCACTATACCTACGCGCATATTTCAATCAAGTCTAAACGAGCTGGAAATATAATAATAACAGGTAGGTACCTATCAAATTATAACGACTAACGGGAGTTACTAGTTTCTGAGGTTTCGTCAAAAAAGCAACAAAATGAACGCTAGACAGGAAAATTACACTGACAGTGAATTAAGTTGTACGCCACCACATATTCGCCAACAAGCTAACAAGGCAAAGTATTCAGTGTTCTAACGCGATGCGCTAAAAAATAGCGTCTATCTCTCGGCCGGATCAGAAGTCCATTTCAGCTCGTATTCAATCGACCCTCGCCCCGCTACGCTCCGCTCGGCCCGATAACTTCATACTCGCCGAAATGAACTTCTTTCCGCCCTTGATATAGAATATACTATTATATTTTCTTGTATACTTATCAAGGTGATTCAGATTCCTGCTATTTGATAAGAATCATCGTCGACCGACAAAATAAGTATTATTTATAATAAAATGAAATAAAATTCATTCCTGTTTTATAGACTGAAAAATAAACGTCTAAATTAAATTCGCTTGTTTAAATAATAAAAACCACCCCATTTCTTCAACGTCATCGACATTTTTTTTTTAATTTTATTTTAATAAAATAAAAAAAATTTATTTTTAATTTAAATAAAAAAAAAAAAAAATCGAAAAAAAATCAGTACCTAATTTGAATTTTTTAGCTTACAAATTGATATAGAGGCTTTAGAGATCGCTGAACAATGCTAGAAAAATTATAATTTCAAAATGGTGGATCCTTTTTTTTACATTTCTTTTAATTACAAATTTATTACGGCTATTATAATAATATTAATACAAAAAAAATTACAAAATTTCGACATAAAATTCTCCCTGCCCTCTTATGCCTCCCACTTTTGGTTACGTATCCCAGGGGAGCGCTATTGTAAAAATTAAAAAAAAAAGATGATATTTAATTGATTTTGTTAAAAATTCTACTTTGTGTACGTCCTATTATTGTAAATATATTTTTTTCACATTTTAAATATGATATCTTGTAAGCTGCAAGATTGTTCTCTCATTTAGATTTTATTGAGCTCAATTTGATAAACTAGATCAAAAGTTACAACTCCTTGAGAGTGCGCCCCTGGAGCTTTGGCTTGTTTCCGATTCTCGCCGCTATATAAAAAATTCTGCAGTTTATAGTCTTCATTTTTGAAAAAAAAAACTTGTTTATTCTGCCAAATGTCAATAAGGTTTTTCTCTGGAAATTTTTTTTCAGATATTCCATAAACAATTAATAAAGTAATTCAACTTCTTATGTTCAATAAATAGTTCAGTAATGGCTCTACGGTTGGTAACCTTTTTTATGTTGTTCCTAACATCCTCAAAAATGTTCATTAAAAAGTTACCTCTTCCGCCAATATAGGCGGAATCAAGGAGATCAAGGAGAATCAAGTAGATTATTAGAAATGAGAGAAGGATGATCGAGTTAATTCGCGTCAGTATGCGATGGCTTCGAATATCTTGCTGTACTTCTTCCGTATTTTAAGCTGGATGAAATTTTCAAGAAAACTGTAAAGCCGGCACAGTTGTTTTACAATACTAACCATATGATGAGTGTCCTCTTTTTAAAAATGTTGTTTATTCATGTTATGCGTCATTAAAATTAATTCAACTTTAATAATTAACACATTTGAAAGTGTGATGCTATTCCAAAACCAAAATAAATTACAAAAATACATCACCTTCAAATAATAAGCAAATCCTTTATGAATTTCTAGATTCTGTTGCTGCAGATGTATTAAAAATTCCAAGTTTAATAAATGTAAAATCCGAAATTTGAATAACATATATCCATAAAAGAGGACCGGGATAAAATTTAAATTATCTCCCTTAATAATTCTTATCTTGATAGGTATAGGTATCTTCATCTTTCTTTTCAAGATCGATATATTCTCATAAGATCAGGGGATCGAGTCCTTTGTTACACTGTTACAACGGGAATTAAGGCCGAATTTCCCCCGAATGAAGCATTAATAAAATGAAATAAAATGAGTTTTCTACCAAATGGGATTGTGCTCTTTGTAGTGAAATAATACTGATCTTAGGCATAAAAAGGGAATTCCTTGAACTTACATGGTTCCCCAACAACGAGATTATGCCTCGAACATAAACTCTGGCCCGCCTGAAATTTAAATACAACTCGCGATAAAATATTTTATTGTGTAAGCCGTAGCCGGAATCACCTTTGTAATAATAAAAGGGAAGCTGATGGAAAAAGCGGCCCTTCCGACGCAGAATAAATAATTTTTATCTCTGCTCGCGACTTATCTATCTAAATATTAGCACGAAGCCTTACAGCAGAAACGGTGATACTTACTATTATTATCACCTCGCTAACTTATAAAGATGAATTCGTTTCTTTAGGAATCCATAAACAATTTTATTCTCAGCTGTGTAAAGTGGGGTTATAAAACTGCTTCCTTGTAATTTTCATACTTCCATAAAATATCGCTCTTTTTAAAACGTAAGTAGATTGATGCGCGAGAAGTTTTTTTATTTCTTACATACTTGTTGGGAATTTCTTAAATCTTGTTGGGTAATTTATACATATTATAGGTGATGAAAAAATTTGATTATAACGCATACCTATGTTTATAAAATTTGATTTATCTGTTTTTCAGAAGCCATTTTTATTATTGAAAAAGCGTCCTACGAGCAAATAATTATTATTATTGCTTGCAGTTTGCAAGCCTGGTTGTAGGTGTAGGTAGACATACATCATGAAACCTTAACAGTTGTTCGTTCGTATTGATTTGGGTGGCATGATATTAATCACAGATGCAGCTTGCAGTAACGAGCGAAACGCGATTACAGAAATGGACCCGGTCTATTTTATTAATCCTGCAGTTTATCATACCTCGATTATACCGGTAAAACCATACTCACTTTGATACTACTCCATAACCAAGTTAATCTCGACTGTAAGTCTAGTCCGAATCGGATCAAACTGAATAGTATTACGGACGGGATGTGGATGTGATGTCAGTCTGCATGTGCATTTGTGCAATATTATAAAAGTGGCACTTTTCATGTGCTTCAACGCTCATAATATGCACTAATAAATAAATCTCAACTATGATTTTGAGTAAGACGTTAGGAAATATAAGTACACTTAATTTTACCAAGATCAATAAAAGTTTGGCAAGCTTTGACTGGGAATTTACTGCTTAAAGAGCCGAAGTTATACAGAAAAAATGTTAGTAACAAAAGAACAAAAAAAAAAACAAATGATGACAAATTTTACCTCTAACAGGGAACCTACCCGACGCCGCCGGCAGGTCAAGATCTCGGAACACTACCGTTTCTTGATGTCCTCGTTAACAAAAATGAAAACGGCACCTAAGCGCACAATCTACCGAAAATCAACACACCCAGATCGGTGTTTGCACAAAAACTCCAACCATCATCCAGACCAAAAACGAGCAGTAATAAAACCCATGGTGTTGGTGCTTGTGCTGGTGCATCCCGAATTTGTCAGGCCCAATACCTCGGTAATACTTTGCAGGCGAATGGCTACACCGCTCAAGAAATCAGGCCCAGAACCAACATCCCACGACATCCAGCAAACAGCCACAAATATTTTTGGGAGCTGCCTTTCTCCCTTACCCTTACTACAGAAACGTCACCGATCGAATCTCTCTTGCAGCGCAAAAACGTCAAAACCATATTCAATCCTACTACACAAGTTCGCACGATTCTCTGTTCAGCTAATTAAAGACCCCATTAGTAACAACCACGTAGGAAAGCAGTGATGCTCTAGTACTGGTATTAGTGCATCATTCCCTGGCTGGCCCATCCCAGATTGACAGTGCTGATGGAGAATACGTATCCCAAAAAGAACATCTGCAGACAATAACGGTAGTTATTGTCAGTCAAAATTGATCCTATCTATTGTGAACGGAGACGGTGGGATCCCTTCTCCTCTTTGGCCAGGCTCTGAGACAGTGCTCTTCTTGGCTCCTCTCTCTCTCTCTCTCTTTCTTCATAGAACAGGGAATTAAATTGCCAAATTACATTTTTTTGGTAATCCCACTCCTCTTTTACGTTTGACTTTTACTGACCACCATGAACTTGCTCCGTCATGCTATAGCCTCCTGGTTCTGGTACTCTGGTATAGGTACTTACTCGCTCAGCATCCTTACGTTGATGCGCACTTACTATGATGAAGCAATAATTATCTAATTTGTATTTTGAAGATGGATCCCAATGAAATTACCAATTTACTATATTCTTTCTTTAATAGTGATAGTTAATAAATTTTCCATCCAAATGGTCTAAAAATACACATAGTACATACCTAAATAGTTACAAATCAAAGGATCATCCAATATTATCGATGGCTGTATAATAAATAGCGCATGCAAATGTAGTATTTTCGTGCCCGTTGTGTATGTGTATATGTCATAGAGGTTTATCATCAGCTCACAGACTAATTGCGTCGTGTACTTATTTTTAATCAACTATACAGTTATATCAAAAACTGGAAAATTTCATGAACAGAATCATCCCATTTGCTCATTTACATATTACGCATACTACTAAGTACCAGTACGTATACCCAAACGGAATCGATTATCCGATTTTAATTAATACCTTGGACCATCAATGCCTAATACATACCTATTTATTTATATGTACAGGGTCCGGTCAAAAAATGTCAAAAAAAGTCCGATCAACAGTAATTTTGTGTTATTTTCTTTTTCTATATCGCTCCTAAACCAACAAACTTCCGAGACCGCGCTTAAAACTTATTAGATTACTATGGCGTCTATGTTTAGATTTATTAATAAACAAAAGTGTAAGCTAATTTTCGAGCAGCGAGGATTTTTTATTTTTCGTTAAAAGTGCCTATACAGGGTGTCCAAGCTTATTCGAAGCGGTCTCTGTAGGCCAAACGATGGACTTTTTCAAAAAACTTTTTGAAAATTCAAGTACAGAATCACAATGGCCATAATTTAAAATTATTTTGGAGTATACAGAGTGTCCCATATGACAGTGGCATATCAAAGTTATGTTTTTTTTTAATGGAATGCTCCTATGTTATTGCATTTTTAGATTGTCTGAGAAGAGAAAATAAGATTGGCTGTTACAGTTGGTATTTCAATTCAGAAGTTTTTGAGTTATAAACAAGTGAAAATTGTCATTTTTCAAGTATAACGAAAACGGCCGAAGATAGAGAAAAACGGCTTACATGTCCCTATTTTACTTTTTCATGTACTATCCTATGATGTAGATGAAATGTTTATACAGGGTGATAAAAATTTTTAAAAATTCTGAGATTTCTCTACGTGTCGCCAAATAAAAAAATCAAAGAAAGTACAACTGTTCCTATTCCATAGGATAATAATAAAAAGTTAAAATAGGGACATGTAAACCGGTTTTCTCTAAGTATACAGATACTCCAAAATAATTTTAAATTATGGCCATTGTGATTCTGTGCTTGAATTTTCAAAAAGTTTTTTGAAAAAGTCCATCGTTTGGCCTACAGAGACCGCTTCGAATAAGCTGGGACACCCTGTATATGAAGATGAATTGAAGCTAAGACTTCAAATTATAAATTGAAAAAAAAAATGAGAAAAGTCTAACGATGTCGAAGATTCACGAAGATATATTTTGGGGAAGCGTATGAAAAGTTTCAATGACCTGCCTAAGTTTTTCCCGATTAACTCAGTTTTGACAACGGTTAAGGAAAAAACTATACATATATATACAGGGTGTTGATTTTCAAAGCGGGCCATAGGGGATTAGTGTTGCGAAAGTGGTTTTTGAGGATTCCTGCTCGCCGTTTAAACTGACAGAAATGGTTTTGGTATCAAAATGAAGCTAAAATTATTGCGCAAACCGCTTGACATCGGAAATTAATTTAATTTCACGTTGTTTTCTAAAATTCTTCAGTAAAAATTCAAGTAATTGTTAATGTTTAATCACAAAATAGCATGCCTTGCCTCAACAATAATGACGTTTCTACGTTTTGACAATCCAATAATAAAACTTTTTAAGTCAGTAGGTAATAATAAAGTCTGGTTCTATTTAACCCTCCTGTAACTGGCTACACTGTAGTAGGTTTTCACCATAAAGACTCTTTCTTGGTTTGTAGGTATAACATATTTTTAAATAGAACCAGACTTTATTATTACCTACTGACTTATAAATTTTTATTATTGGATTGTCGAAACGTAGAAACGTCATTATTGTTTAGCAAGGCATGCTATTTTGTGATTAAACATTAACAATTACTTGAATTTTTACTGAAGAATTTTAGAAAACTGATGTCAATCGTTATGCGCAATAATTTCAGCTTCATTTTGATACCAAAACCATTTCTGTCAGTTTAAACGGCGAGCAGGAATCCTCAAAAACCACTTTCGCAATGCTAATCTCCTATGGCCCGCTTTGAAAATCAACACCCTGTATATATCTTTTTTGTAGGTAAAGAACGTCTCTATCATAGTGTTTGGTTATTTTTTCGATCGGTTCTCAATATTTCTAAAAAAATTCGAAAGCATACGTTAAAGAGTAGCATTTTTCAATTGTTTTTTTTTAAGAAATGATTTCCGCTCCCAAACCGGATATTTTCCGGGAAAATGTTTCAAATAAAAAAGATAGCATTTGAAGAACTATTCAAAAAAGGTCTGAATTGATTTTTCGCTAGGATGACCGTTTTTGGAAAAAAAATTATTTGTAATTTTTAGAAAATAAAACTGAGAAACAAAAAAACGTTTTTTGTTTCTTGAATAGGCCGCTTTTGCCGACTTTTCACGTAAAAATCACCTTTATATTTTTTTGTAGGAAATTAACGTCTCTATCTCACTGTTTTGTTGTTTTATCCTTTTTGGAATGCAAATGCGAAATAAATGCAAAATGCAAAATAATAATCGTGCTCTCTATTTCGCTCCTCGGTCCCGAAAAAATTGATACGTGGATGTAAATATTTACCAAAAATTCTATGTTCTAAACTTTTGGCCGGACCCTATATATTACATATTTTGAAGTACGATACATTAAAACTAAGTCGGTTTTAAAGCGCGACAACATGAGCAAATAATAATGGTAAATATACAGGGTGTCTCTGAAAGGTGCGGAAAAAAAGCTACCACAAATTCCTGAGGCCTAAATAAGCCGATCTAACCCAACTTATCTCTGTCCAAAAGTGGATGATTTCGGAGATACAGGGTGTCAAAAGTTCAATTTGGTTTCCGTTTTTCTTAAATAACTTTTTTAGTAATTGGTATATTTTCACAATATTCGGCTGAAGGGGCTTTTGTGGGGTGAAAAATTAAAAACTGCAATCATTTTTATTGTAAAATTTAGAGGGCGCCACCGGCGGTACCTTGAACACATTCAAAACGAACTATCTTTTTTGGGCCACTCTGTATTTAACTTTTAAATAAAAATTCTTATTCTCCAACGTCTTTTCCCAAAAAAAGGCATACGTGGTAAGAGTTGATTTGAGCAGCCGTTTCTGAGATATCTGGATTGAAGAAAATCACTACGTGCATGGCCAGGCCTAAGTAAGTAGTTATTAGTAATTGTAATGATTGAACACAATTTGAAGCGAAGGCATTGAATTAAAATTATTTTACTTAAAGTGCCATACCAGGTTTCAGGTGTGAGTTACCTCTCACATATGCCTGTGGTGCGCGTACTGTTGAAGTTCACTCTTTTGGGGCCACCCTTTTTATCGGAAGAGTCCGAAAAGCACTATTTGAGAAGTATTACAAGGCAGAGTACTATGCGGTGCTTTTCCATTGCCTTCCACAAGGTGCATCCCGATTTTGGCTCGAGTAGCACAACAAATACTTTTCGGCTGCTGGTGAGTTTCGAACCAAGGTCTACAGGCTGGTGGACGAACGCTCTATCCACTACACCACGGAACCCACTTAACGAATTTACATCAACGAGATCACTGTCACTATAAACCAAGTAAGTAATTGGTGTCAAATCGAATCTAAAAAAACAATTCAAGCATACACTGGAATAATTTTGTCAAACAATTTTCAAATGTGCTTTAGTCATGTTCGTACAGTATACTAATGAAGAAATTACCGATATGTTATGGGTTTTTGGATATTTCCAAGGAAATGGTTTAGAATCTTGCAGAGTATCAGTTAACGATTTCCGAATCGTCGTTTACCAAACCATAAAACCTTTAATGAAAGACGTCTTCGTGAAACAGGTAGGTTTACGCCTGTTTCTATTAATTAAGGTCGTGCACGTACGATAAGAACTCCAGAGGTTGAGGAAGATATTTTAAATAGGATTGAAGAAAATCCTAAACTCAGCACCAGACGATTGCGCTTAGAGCTAGGTGTATCCAAAGATACTGTTAACAGGGTGACCAGAGAACAATTACTGCATCCATTTCATGTTGAACGGGTATAAGACCTTTTACCCCATGATTATGAACCACGTCTAGCTTTCTGCCCGTTCATATCCAAGAAGAATCAGGATAGGAACTTTACACAAGGAATTTTATTCACAGATGAAGCCTGTTTCACGCGGAGTGGCATAACTAATTTGCACAATGTACATGTCTATGCTGGAGAAAATCCTCATGCGATTAAAGTAAGCCATTACTTATCAAAAGTAAGCCATTACCAGCATGAGTTTAAGATCAATGTGTGGGCAGGAATCATAGACACTTTCATAATTGGTCCTGTCATTTTAGCACCTCGACTTAAAGGCGAAAATTATTTGGAACATCTGCAAAACGAATTACCACACTTGTTTGATCCCCTGCCCTTGGAACTTCAAAAATGATTGTGGTTTATGCATGACGGTGCTCCTCCACATTTTTCGATAAATGTACGTAATTATTTGAGCGAACAGTATCCAAATAGATGGATAGGTAGAGCCAATGATGCACCCACAAGTTGGCTAGCTCGATCGCCTGCTATGACACCGATGGATTACTTTTTATGGGGAACTTTGAAAACCGTGTATTCTAGGCCATAGTAGATACAGAAGGTTAATTAAGGAGATGTATTGAAACCGGAATGGACGTTTTGAAAAATGATCACGAAATGCTCCAAAGAGTTCAATTAATTTTTTTAAAACGTATAAATCTTTGTATACACGAAAATGGAAATCATTTTGAACATTTTTGATAAAAGCATTTTTTTTTTATTAAATTAAACTAAATTTTTGTTGTTGATAAATCTCTTATTGACTGTTTCAACTAAAGTATTTATTTTTTTTTTTTTTAAAAAAGGAGGGAGCATCGGTCTTAACTATGTAGGTAAGACAAAGTCGCTCCACTCCGGTGACACGGGATTTCGAGCATTACTCATTCACCCAGCCTCAAGTTTGCCATTTAAATTTAAACCTTCGGTCGCTTGTTTTATTTTTCACATACATTCGAAAATGCATCCGAAAAATAACACGAGCCGGTGAGCTCCGAACTCGCGACCTTAGGCTCGGTAGGCAGTGGACTGAACCACTAGGCTACGCGAGTCTCTTCAACTAAAGTACCTATAAAGTTAAATCCACATTTATGTACCTAGTCGTTTTTTTGTAGCTTTCAGTGACAGTTATTTTAATTCAACGCCTTTGCTTCAAATTGTGTTCAATTAATACAATTACTTACTTAGGCCTGGCCATGCACGTAGTGATTTTCTTAAATCCAGATATCTCAGAAACGGCTGCTCAAATCAACTCTTACCACGTATGCCTTTTTTTGGTAAAAGACGTTGGAGAATAAGAATTTTTATTTAAAAGTTAAATACAGAGTGGCCCAAAAAAGATAGTTCGTTTTGAATGTGTTCAAGGTACCGCAGGTGGCGCCCTCTAAATTTTACAATAAAAATGATTGCAGTTTTTAATTTTTCACCCCACAAAAGCCCCTTCAGCCGAATATTGTGAAAATATACCAATTATTAAAAAAGTTATTTAAGAAAAACGGAAACCAAATTGAACTTTTGACACCCTGTATCTCCGAAATCATCCACTTTTGGACGGAGATAAATTGGGTTAGATCGGCTTATTTAGGCCTCAGGAATTTGTGGTAGCTTTTTTTCCGCACCTTTCAGAGACACCCTGTATAGCTGCTTATTTTGTTTGATCTATTATGTTTAGCAATGCTTTTATATTGACTGTATCAGTGATTGATTTTCTATTAATATACACTGCGCCTCAAAAGTTTGGAACAAATCAAATAAAACTCATTTTCTAAAATAAAACAAGTCAACTTAATTTTCATATGTAATTTAATTATTTTCAATGTGATGACGTCATCAGTTTTGTATAATAATTTATACAAAAAAGACATATTACTTGGAGAATTAGTTAGTGAATTTTTAATAAATATTTTTGTTTTGTATTATTATAGAAATAAATTTTGGGATCAATGTTTTTGGTGAATGAAAAATACGTCAAATTCATGAAGTCATAAATAAACACTAAAAACAAAAAACTGTCCAAACTAAAATATTTTTTTTTTATTTTTTAAACGACGACTTAAAAAAGTTTCTTATTTAAAACCAGAAACAATTGTATCAGAAATTGGATTCAATTATTCTTTCAACGCACAGCCGATAATTAATAGTCTTTTTTAGTTTGAAAATTATATATCAAGCAACGATCCTTTTGACTCCAACTAATTAGGTAATTTATTAACACCCTGATAACCTTATTAGAGTTGGAGTGCTTTTGGTTTATCTAAAAAGACCATAAAAGTAAAATGATGTCAACTCCTGTAACCTTTTCGAATCAGAACTGTTTATATTTTGGACTATAAAACAGTTGGTATATATTGATCTTTTTTTACGTCACGCTTGCATTATGTTCTAATTTGTTAGCTGATAAAAATATAAACAAACTTCACGACGAATATTATATTTCTTAACTAAATATGTAATGAGCGATAAACCATAATCAGTCACGAAGTTTAATATAAATCGTTAAGAAATTAATGCATAATATGTCACTATAAATTACGAACATACCATACGCGATAAGGTTATACGGGTAAAACCTTGACCATGTCATTTATTCACCAACAATGATTTCCGTATAGAAAGTGTCCAAATGTGGCATTCCTAAAACATCAAAAAAATGTGAAAAAAATCAGTAATATGAATATAAATCAAAAAAAGAGAGAAAAAAAAAAGATTTAAAAAAATGTTAATTAGGCTTATACCAGGTTCTGTGGTTGAATGATCCCAGTGGTCGAAACCAAAAAGAAGACAGAAAGTTTTTTTTTTAATTTTTACACACTGTAACGCATTTATGGCGTTAAAGTTCATTTACGCGAACCTTACATCAAAAATAGAATTATTTTCTCGAGCTAAAATTCCTAGCGACTTTTTTCTTAAAAGTATCGCGTGTAAATTCACACACCCTTGAACGGTGTAGAAAACATCATCTGAGAGGTGCACAGCGCGGACGAAAAACGTGTAAGTGGAACTCGAAGGCTGACGTGGAACTCCTTATTTGGCAATATCGAGGACAAAGTCTTGGGATCGGTCCACAGAGCACGCGTGGCCTACGACGCGCATCTAGAAAAAGAGGGAGAGAGAGACAGGCTCGGGGAAATTAGACTTTCCGGCAGTGATCTACCTCAACGCCGGCACCACGTACCCACAACACAATGGGGGAAAAAATTTTGTAGTAAAATAAAAATTGTTGATCTTCCTTGGGATTTTTTCATCACGTCTCCAATCTTTCCATTCTCATTTTTTGTATTACAGGTCATGGAAGCAAAACATTTTTACAATTTTTAAATTGACATTCCGAAATTCATTCCAATACTTGTTTGCCCAAACAGACTTCAGACTTCGACGTCTGAACGCCGGCTATTGTTCAAGAGAAGGTGAAACGAGATTGAAATTTATCCAGTCAACACAGTTATACACCAATCTCTCTGTCTCTGACACGTATAATGACCAGTCAAGTAAGACAAAGCAAAGCCGGATGCACCGATGGAGTCGCCCTCATGTTATGTGTAGCCTGGGCGCCCCACAACCCACAACGGGCTAATGCAAATCACGATCCTGCTCGGCATGGATATTGGATATTGAATCGGGGTAATTGGTGTCGCTTAGAGGCTAGTAGATATGTATATTACGTCTATTTTAGTGGAGGACATGCAGAATGCTCGGTTCTCCATATTGTGGCTTGTAAATTGAATTGCAGCATATTCAGGATGTTTAGTGTTTAGTAATATAAATGAATAAACCATTTTCTCTTAGCTTAGACGAATGATTTTGTGGTAAAAATGTAAGACTGCATTTTGAAAATAATTTCAAGATTTGCAGTCAAGAACGGCACTGAGGCCACATTCACTGGCATATAATAAAGAGTGCCAGTTCCGCGCATGAGTCAATACAGTTTTGGATGCTATGGAAGCAAGAGAGAGCGGGAGATACGAGCTGCATTTTGTAGCAGTAAGATTTCTAAGAAGAAACTGGTTATTTAATTTTGAGGTTATGTTATAGGTAAAGATGATAAATAATTTCAGCATATTTATACCGTTACATATACCCATAGAAAAAGTTGACACTCTATAGGTAGGACATAAATCAGTGTTTAGAAATCACATTTTCATTTCACCGGAACTCAAACGGAACAACTATATGTTTATGATTAAAGTCTGAATTTGATGATACGCAATTCACATACGTAACTACAAACTCATCGTATATAGAAATATATACTCGAATACATACACACTATTTCGCCTAAAATACGGAATATGTGCATATGGTGGATTCAATATGTATGTCACACTGTGGACCAGAATTACGGGGACCTGTCGACAGGAATTCATTAACCGGGACCGGCCACTGAAAGAACCGCACCGTGGCTTCTGTGTGTGCGTGTTTATGACTTCTATACGCGGGGACTGTCAAAGTGGTGGCAATTATCGCGTAAATGCTCTTGTGTAATTACACCTGATTGTTAGCCTGAAATTGCCACATTGGCCATGCACAAAACTGATCGCCGTCCAGGTTAAAGGGACTGATCGATTTGTTGGAAAACTAAATCGGTGTTTTTATTAAAGAACTCAAAAAATTTCACGCATTATTAACACTATTTGGTATGAATAATTAATTATAATTTTTTTTCAATTCTCCTAACTCCCAATATACTCAAACCTTCCTGATCTGTTAATCAAGGCCAGGAGGTCTTTCAATGAATACGGCTCCATATCTTCCTCTGTCCCAAATATATTGAGTTGAGACTTAACTCTCATAACTTTTGAGTGCTCAAACTGTTGTGTCGTGAGTCTAAACAAAAATTGTAATAAAAGTGCCAACATATGCGAGACGAATTGAAGCCAACACTTTAAATTATATGTTGAAGCACAAATTGAAAAAAAGTTCCGTCATGTTGAAAATAAGGAGAGGAAGATACAAAAAGGAGACGCAGAAAAAATGTAAGTAAAGTCTAAATGACCTGTCGAAGATTTTCCCGATTAGGTCAGTTTTGGCAGGTTTGGAGGTAAAAAAACTATTTCCACTTTTTTTGTAGGTAATGAACGTCTCTATCGCACTGTTTTGTTATTTTTTGGATCGGTAAAACGGCAAAAATATTTTTACCGCTTACTTAATTTTTTTTTTCGAAAAACGATCCCTTCAAAGTTTGTACGTCTATCATTTCCCTAAGTAACTGTGCCATCAAAACCTCATAGAGATGTACCGTTCCCTAGAAAAAATCCTATAGGTGGGACGTTGCAAAAAAAAGTACGGCCTTAAAATTCTCTGATCTGGTCCATTTTCAATAAGTCGTATTGATGGGCGCCGAGGTTCGTACCGTTCGTACCTGCCAAATATAAACTGGATTGATGCAACTTTCAGATACGTAGAGTGTTTAGTAGGTCGTTTCCGTAAAACCTACAAATTCACAAAAAAAAAGACAGATCCCCGGCCTCTAGAGTGTTTCCGAGTCACAGACACCAGACCGGGTGACAGCTTAGTTTCCGTAAGCATCTACAGGTAGAAAGAATTTTTCGGAGGTGTTATAATGTAAGAGATTTAGTCCAGGGTCGGGAGTATCTTTTTGTAAGTGATGCCTGAAGAAGACGCCTCTGACATTGAAGGCATTATAAAAAGTTAGTTTATAATTATTTATAATAATTATTGTAAGACTCGGAAAATAACGTAGCGTTAGGGACAATTTAAAGGAAAAGAATAGTAATATATTATACTCTTATGACCCATCAGTCATCAGTATCATCACTAGTGTTAATATTAACCAATCGAGGTGCACTGTTGCCAGATTAGTCACAGATGAGGATTACTAACAATTTAAACCCCCCCGTCTCTATGGGAATGACCAATAATAAATTTCAAACGGTGCCCAGGCCTTGCCATACGGATGCCCTTTTGAACCATGCAATCTATACATACATACATACATACACACGCGTGTGTATTCATATGACAGTATTTCAAAGTTTAATTAATTCACCGCAGTAATTCGTAAATAACTGCGAGTATCAGCGCAGATACCAAAGCAGGTTACGAACGCTATATAAACACATACAGCAGTTCTAATTGAATATTACTTTGACTAGCGAATCATGATTAAAGGTGAAACTATTTACTTTGCATCGCGTATAATCTGCCACGACTGGGTCAACAGAAAACACCCTTAATTTATCTACTCTCCTATAAAGTTTAATGCACCATATGCAGATATAATATTCCCTGTGTGGACTAGAAACTCATTTCATATCATATCATATATATTGATTGTTATTTGCCCGTGAAATCAGTATCTCCTATTCCCAACATCGCAGCTTTTATCCAGGGAAATCCGCGCTTTCATGCACCCCAAGTATATTTATTTTTATCGTGAACTTTAATAGTATCGTCTATAAAGCAGCAGAACATACCGAGTAAAAAAAGGGAATAAAATAGAAATATAAAATTCTAGTTACAAAAAAACATAAAAAAAGCACAAATAATGTCCTACTGTCAAACAGAATAAAACAGCCAATGAATGGAATATTAGCGGCAGTAAAATTTATTACGCTGCATGAGAATCTCCAGCTGCGAACATGAACTAAATAAGCGTTTAATGATAGAATACAATAAGGCAGGTGAAAAGAAAATTCTTCGGGTAAACTTCATGAATCCACATGCGTGGTTTCAAGTTTTTCCTTATCATAAGAACAGATAAAATTGAAATTTGAACTTTTCCAGTTTTAAAATTTCATTCAAGAAGACTTCACTCCAGCGCAATTACTTCCAATTAAATTCAAGAAAGTCCTCATTTTTATAGAAAATTTAGACGGTATGCCGTTCAAGACTTTCTGGATAACCTTTGAATGGACCGTTCATTGCAACCGAAATCTTACAACTTTAAAAGTGATTTTTTTCACACATTCCGCAAGTGCGAAATTGTTTTTCAACTAGAGATATTGTACTATACTTTATCTACTCCCGATAGCATAGGAACGAATGATTTTATGATGCCAGACATTCATTCATTTCATATTTACCTACTAAGTATAATCTGAATATCTGAATAAGAAAATTTACTAATCTTTCTTTTGACTTCTGAGATAAAGAATTCCATTGCAATTATGGAATGCTTTGATTTATTTGAGGTGTTTTCCATTTGAGGTTCACTACCACTCATTTAATATTTGATATTGAAAATATTCTCTTTCCTAACCTAATAACCTAAAAGATTGAGTACAGAGATCAGACTTTTTCAATCTGCGAGTATAAGACATCAGGAAGTACTAGTATACACCTACCGTCCAAACACCAGCTGAGACTGCAAGAAGATGTTTGGATATGGTGGACACAACACATCATTCACGTTATTCAGACCAATAAGATAACGCACTGAACTAATAAAGAGTAAAACTGTGAATGTCTGAACAACAAGAAGTATCTATTCGATGTTTCAAAATAGCATTTTACATCGCGTTCAATAAAACTGTCAATTGGCATTATAGTCATTCCCGATGTTTTTCAATCGAATATTATAGTTACCAAGAAACGTCAAATAAATTATAACATTGTCAATTGTCAATCAATATCAATAACTACTAAATCAAAAACATAACTGAATTAATAATTATGATTTCTGTCAATCAGGAACTTTGATACAATTTAATGGAAATTATTAAATAAGCACATAATATTGCGTGTGCCACTCATTTCGATAATGACAGGTTAATAACATATCGAGTATGTACGTATCGAGTATTATACTTAATAATAATTGTTGTTCTCCAGTAGCCGCTACTTTTGACTTCTGTGATTTATAAGACTGTCGTGTTGTAACAAAAAAAAAAAAAAATATAACACTGTTTTGATTCTCATTACACAACAAGTATGCAATGGCTTACTTTCAGGCTATGCAAGTTGTTTTGTAATTGTGAACTTTCATATAAGGGAGTAGATATTATTAAAATATTATTGAGCAGGTATCATATAGGTTATATTTTCATCAAATTTAATTATTTATATTATGTGTATAACTGCTGAATATTGCTCATTCATTAAAACACTAAAATATGAATGAATTAACGTCTATTGTCCATTCCTTGAAAATGTCGAAAGGGTTAGTGTTAATTTAAATAAAACGGTATAAACGTACATCATCTCCAGTATTTTATGAGGAGCAGCGCACACTAGTTAGAAGATAAATCAGTGTAATTTAGTTAACGCATACTTATTCCGCTATTTATTCTTACTCTTAATTTATGTACCTATAGTTATGGACAGTGTTTTACGCGCTGCCCTTAATAGGGTAGATTAACACATAAATAACATCTCGCAGTAGCAGAATGCAGCACGGATTTAAAATTCAGGCTGTTGAGTTGGAGCGGTGAATATAACTTAACTCGGTCGCTGTCGGCGCGACAATTCAAATATGTTTAATGAGACGTATGTGTGTATGTATTTACGGTATGTTTGTCGGTTGTTATTTCCTAACCGAATTCAGTCAACCCTTTCAATTATTGAAAGTCTTCTTCTATACGTCAGGTCGTATGTCATCATTGACAAA
Organism: Malachius bipustulatus; assembly: GCA_910589415.1. Taxonomy (NCBI): domain Eukaryota; kingdom Metazoa; phylum Arthropoda; class Insecta; order Coleoptera; family Melyridae; genus Malachius; species Malachius bipustulatus. Next base: position 31,172,801 of record OU342639.1, on the reverse strand, counting down.
TCGTCATAACTTATTAATTAGTATTGTATATCGTCGTATATGTGAATATGTTACCAGGGAATCGCGTGTATATGCATGAAATTTTAATCTAAATTATTATTATTATTCTCATCAAATGGTTTAGAAAAATTATAATGCTCAAAATATATGTATAGCACACGAGTCACATAAATATGACATATCAGGTCATCATAATCTTTTAACACCAACACCGTTCAATCGGAAGCAAGCTGCAATTGGATATACAAATGTGATATTAAAATTTAAATCGAAGCGAAGCAATAATAAAAGTATAATTTTAATTTTTTAACAAAGAAAAACGGTGCGGATAGAGGACACCGTATGGATAGAGGACACAATGGGTTCGAAAAAAACCCATGGTTGATGAGTCCCACGTCATTAGTGCAATAGATACAGGGCGTTTTATGGATATCGCCAAATTATTTCGTGAGTAGGGTGTTGTTTCAGGAACCCTAACATTGATTAATTTTTGGAAGTCCGGATCTGGATTTTTCTTCCGGCTATTATGTAAAACGTTTACGCAGAGAAATGGCAACTTTTTAACCAAATTCAAAAAAATTATATAGGGTGGTTCGTTAGTTATGGCCTTCGAAAGAAATTGGCGATATCCATAAAAAAAACCTTCTTGCGCATCAATCGCAGAAATAGTGTATTTTTATGCGATTCAATTATGAATAGTTTCACCGTTCTTCAAATTGACTTTCTTCAAATTTTTCAAAATTCTTCAAAAAGACACCAGTGGCTTTTCAATAGAAATAATACAAATTTTATTGCATTAGCTCAAGTTTCAAATATTTTTCTTCCAATCTTGTTAATTTGGGTGAAAAGTTTTTTCTATTTTACTCATCCAGAGGGGTTCAAAAAATAGCAAATTTTCCGAAAATTCATATGACCCCCATTTTGAAATGGTTAGGCCGATTTTGCTCAAGTGGACCAGATCACTCCTTGTGGATATCTTACTCCCACAAAATTTTCAGCCTCCTAGATTGAAAACTGCGACCTGAAAAGAACAGGATTTCTGGAATTTTGAAAGCACACCCAGTAGAAGTAACGCGACTTTTGTCATCATCCCAAAGTTTTACAAGGATCCAAAATTTCGATCACTCATCTTGAAAAATAAAGCTACAGGAGCGTTTTAAAAATATATCGGTATATACAGGGTTATTCACGGTATACGCCACGGAAGATTATGGCCGTGTCTCTGGATTTTAGGATCTTTTTATTTTTGGAGTGGTTAGAGACCCGGTAGAGGTAAGTTTTAAAATTATATTCATAATGTACAGGGTGTCCCAAAAGCATGAAACATATCAAAGTTATGTTTTTTTAAATGGAATGCTCCTATTTTATTGCATTTTTAGATTGTCTGCGAAGAGAAAATAAGATTGGCTTTTACAGTTGGTGTTTAAATTCAGAAATTTTAGAGTTATAAACAAGTGAAAATCGTCATTTTTGAAGTTCAAGGCCCTGTACAACGAAAACGGTTCAAGATAGAGAAAAACGGCTTACATGTCCCTATTTTAACTTTTCATGTACTATCCTATGATGTAGATGAAATGTTTATACAGGGTGATAAAAAATTTGAAAAAATCTGAGATTTCTCCACGCGTTGCCAAATAAAAAAATCAAAAAAAGTACAAATGTTTCTATACCATAGGATAGTACATAAAAAGTTAAAATAGGGACATGTAAGCCGTTTTTCTCTATCTTCAACTGTTTTCGTTGTACATGGCCTTGAACTTGAAAAATGACGATTTTCACTTGTTTATAACTCAAAAACTTCTGAATTTAAACACCAACTGTAAAAGCCAATCTTCTTTTTTCTTCCCAGGCAATCCAAAAATACAATAACATAGGAGCATTCCATTTAAAAAACATAACTTTGATATGTTTCATGCTTTTGGGGCATCCTGTACATTATGAATATAATTTTAAAACGTACCTTTGACGGGTCTCTATCCACTCCAAAAATAAAAAGATCCTAAAATCCAGAGACGCGGCCATAAACTTCCGTGGCGTATACCGTGAATAACCCTGTATGTATATCGTGGGCAGGTGAATTTTGGAAAAAGACTTTTTCGTGATCTGGGGGTCATGATCGGTGGACATTTGATGAGTTAGGGTGATTTTCGAAAAGTGATGTCGTCCTCAATAGTGTATTTTTTTTATTTTAAAAAAAAAAATACACTAACACCCTGTATAATAGAATAATATGTACAATATATCTACATATAATAGTTGAAAAAATATATTTATGGTGACGTAGTTGACTCCCCGGAAATGATAAAGTAAAGATGGAAAAAGTCTCTATTATTTGTTAAATTTCTATGCGATTTTCCTGCAGTCATTGAAATATCGCTTGAATATATTTTTTTAACATCCTGGAAACTATTATCATAAAATCTAACTAGGACCGTGAAATATGTCGCGACGATAAGAGATAACACTAAAATGTAATGACACTTTCGGCAAACTGAAAAGTGTTTAGGACATCGACGCGTGTATCTATAAAGTACATGCCACTCATCGAACTGACGTCTTGGAATCATAAAATGAAAATGCAAAAGGGAACGAGAGGAAGCAGTCGAACATAACAATGAAGAATCGTACGGCCAGAGCAGGAGAATCAAGCATATGGGATTCAATGACGTTATCAGATATTCACATTCGACTGCCTATGAAAAACTATGGTGAGCTTAAAATTTTTTTGCTTCTATTAAAAAAAAAACATTCTTGACAAAATAAGATATAGTGTTATATTAAAAAATAAATGTATAATATAAATAAAAAATATAAATATAAATTTATATAAATACAAGGTGTTTCTAAATGGAGTACCATAAATTGGAGGACTTGTAGATATAGTTAAAAAAATACGAAAATGTAGGAAAATTTTTTTTCGAAAAGGCTTTATTGATGAGATACAGGGTGTTAAAGAGTCGACCGACAGACCACTCTTTTGTTAATATTTGTTGAAACAATAACCCAACTGAGACAATTTTTTGTGTGTAACAACAAGTTATAAAGAGCAATAATCAGACAAATTTTCGGTTTATTTCAATAAGCCAGTGGCGTAGAAACAGGGGTCGTTTGACACTTTTCACTCTTTAAAAAAGTAAGGGCTAGGTTTTTTGATGTCTTATTACTTTTTTCTGAATCAACGGTCTTTTTACAATAAAAAAGCCATACTTGTTTAATTTGCCCAGAGGCGTCCGTTTTTGAGATATTTGCAATTTTGTGTCAGGACGTCAGTCGCTTTATGTAAAATACACTTAAAAATTTCATTTATTAAAATTGTGAAGGTAGCTTTGAAATTTAAATAAACTAATTTTTGGACTTACTTGTCAGTTTAACATTTCATTATCCGAAGTGAAAATTAAATAATATTTATTGTCAAGAAAACTATTCAACATACATAACAAAACATAAGTAATTGAACAAAACATACCTAACATAAAATTACCTAATGATTATCTAATATTGCTCGAAGTGTCCTCCGTTTGCACGTACACATGCATTTAAACGCTGCTCCAACGAAAACATTATTTTTGGTTGATTTGATAATCGTTCAAATGCATTTTTTTTTGACACAAAATTGCAAATATCTCAAAAACGGACGCCTCTGGGCAAATTAAACAAGTATGGCTTTTTTATTGTAAAAAGACCGTTGATCCAGAAAAAAGTAATAAGACATCAAAAAACCTAGCCCTTACTTTTTTAAAGAGTGAAAAGTGTCAAACGACCCCTGTTTCTACGCCACTGGCTTATTGAAATAAACCGAAAATTTGTCTGATTATTGATCTCTTTATCTCTTTATCTCTTTATAACTTGTTGTTACACACAAAAAATTGTCTCAGTTGGGTTATTGTTTCAACAAATATTAACAAAAGAGTGGTCTGTCGGTCGACTCTTTAACACCCTGTATCTCATCAATAAAGCCTTTTCGAAAAAAAATTTTCCTACATTTTCGTATTTTTTTTAACTTTATCTACAAGTCCTCCAATTTATGGTACTCCATTTAGAAACACCTTGTATATTAATAATAAATGTATTTTTTAGGGTTACGAATTACGAGAAAATGTACTGGATCCTGCCTTTTTTGAAAAATATACTGAAATATGAAAAATATAGAAATGTTTTGTTTCCGTGTGGTACCTATATAGGATGGTTAACAATTCGATGCTCACCATTGGGATCTCCGAAACGGTAGAAAATACAGGGTCGGTTAAATAAGACAAAAAAGTTGAACAATTTGGTGCTTATTAAGAATCTAGAACAAATTTTGGGCAACTTTTGTCAGTCATAATTTTTTTATTAGATATTGAAAATAAATAATTTTTTTATCGTGTCATTATATATTATTTTGTGTCATTCTGTATTAAAAAAATCAAGGAACGCAAAAATCTATATCATTAAAAAAAATCATTCAAACGCGACATTGCTTGCGTTATGGTTTTTTTTTGACATTCGGTTGAAGGAAGGGTTATTTTTTTTCGAAAGAAGGAGAATAAAATTTAAAAGATTTTTTTAATGTTTTTTTTATTTAATTTTTGATTTTCCTGATTTTTTTTAATACCGAATGATACGAAAAAACAATATAGCGGCCATGAGAAAAACAAAAGTGGGCTATGAAAACCCTGGGATCAATAATTTCAATAATAAGAAAGTTATGACTGAAATAAGAAATCTCGATTTTCTAGTTTTTTTTCAAGATATTTCAGCAACGACTAAAGCTGCTAAATTTTTTTTTCAGATTCTTAATAAATATTATATAGGGCATTTTTTCTCTTATTTAACCGACCCTGTATTTTTTACCGTTTCCGAGATCCCAATGGTGAGCATCGACTTGTTAACCATGTGAAATTAAATTAGAAATTCTATTGTCCCATAACTTTCCATGTCAGTTTTTCTCTAAATTTTCGCCTAAATGAATCAAAGCATCTGTGACTGTGGAGGCTTTACTGAAAGGAAAAGGCACAAATCCGAGAGAGGTTTAAAATTAAAAGCTTTTTAGTCAACATCCAGCCGGATATGTTTTTCCTCCTCCATATAAATTTTCTTACAAACCTCTTGGGAGATATACCGGGGAGAATCTTGCACAGAAAGAAAAAAGGTTTGTAAATCACTTAAAACATCCATTCGTTTCCGAATATTAGCGAAACTTCTAGTTTAACAGCTGTGAGATAATTTATGTCATTGCTTTAGCTAAATATTAATCGTCCCTGAATTCAATCCCAAACGAATTTCCCCGAAAATTACGATCCCTCATCTCATATCAAGTAGTGTATAGAAATTATTTCATTGTAGTTGTGAATTCTCCCAATTATTATTTTTTTTTATGCCGTTGGAATTTGGTTATATACAAGATTCGTCTGGCTTGTAAATAATAAATAAAACAGAAGCGAAGCGAAATGTAAAGATTGTATTTGTATTTAATTCATTGGGGTCGATCCGATGTCAGCTACACACAGACAATATCCTACAGGAACAAGTGATCTCAACTCAACAGAAAGATGAAGGGAGGTCGAGTGGTCAGAACTACCCTCCAATCCTCGTTATGGCTACTCTTTCCTATTCAAAGGTTCCAGATTTATTTCCGCCGTTTTAAATCGTCCTGCCAAAAACAATCTTATTACTTTTTTCCCTGTTAATCTCCTGTATTATTGATTTATCCATAATATACATCTAAGTTGAGACGAATATTATTTTTTCAATAATTTTTTTTTTGTAAAATTTTTTGTGTTTTGGGCCGCCACTTTCTATGACGGAAAATTGGTTACGTTTTACGGATTTGACAAAGCTTTGTTTACCCAGTAATTCCCTAGACATTCGTAAATAATTAGGCATGCGTGTAGAAGTGTCAAACCGATTCGCAACATCATTGAAAAGAATCGTATCTCTACTAGTGATGTTTTAGCTAGCCCAGCCGTGTCAGCGTCAGCAGCATGTTAAAAGAGAAGATTAATGTTTTGAGGCGAAACGTTATCTGTTGTATTCTCTAAAGTCTAAAGGGATCCATATATTGGCTCCTTGGACATTATTTACAAATTAAACATGGCGAAACTTTTATGAGTCCATTGGTCAGAGCGACCTTGAAATGTGGGGTAAAAGGAACAGATGCACTGGCAGTGAAAATAAACAAATGTGACCACCCGGAGAGAAAAAACACATTTATTTTCTTTTCTATGCTATGCAAGCTATTATATTATATATCGGGTGAAAAATTAAATAAATAAGTTCAGGTTTCTTCTTCATTATCAACATACCAGATGATTTAGTGAACAATAATAAGATTGAAGGATTTTTTTAAATTAGTATGTTAGGCTAAATTACATACTCACGATTAGATAATTAATTTTTTCTACTCCCAACCTTTAATATGCATATTAAATATGAATCACCAGTGCTTTAATGGGTCTCATTAAGATACAAATTTTCATTAAAGCACTGGTCAAGCTATCCAATGGCAGAGGAGCATTTGCAATCGAATCGGTTCCTTTTCGCTTACAATCGGGTCGGCAAGCCAACCGAAGTCACAGAGTTGTCATACTCACGACAAAAATTGCCTTGTGATATAAGTTCTGTATTTCTGAAAAAAAATTCTGAACGTTTATTTAATTTAGAACATAAGTAACATTCAAAGAAAATTTATCAAGATTTTATGTTACCTTAATTAATTTGATAGGTAGGTATATCGTGTAAAAGATGGGAAGATAAAGTATTATATCATTCGTAGCGCTCCGTGATATAGTATTCAAAGCGGCAACGCTGCGACCCGCGTTGCGCAGGTAAAGAATATCGTAATTAATGGCTGTCATGTTATTAAAATTATTAATGAATCTCAAAATTGAAGCGTAAAATTCGGAATTCGAACTTCGCATAATAAAAATTACGCAGTAGTGAGTAGTGCCCTTTAAACTTGATACTAAAACATGTCTCACCAGAATAATCTTAGCGACGAAGAGAAAATTTGGTAATATGCGTAAACAAATATCTTAACCTCAATGATCCGCAATTGTACACGGGTCATTGTTAAAATATATAATTTTTTAATCTTTTCTATGAAATAAAAAAGGGTCGTAGAAAAAATAGTGTATGGAACTCGCAGATAATGGCTATTAATACGCTCTTATGATGGTTAAGACACTCGCCTACGGCTCGTATCTTAACCATCATACTCGCGTATTAATAGCCTTCATTATAAGCTCGTTGCATAATATACTAATCTGAAATGGTACAGCTTTTAATCGAGTTTAATTGTTCTTTTCATGCAAAAGAATAATTATATAGAGCTTATACGTTTCGAGAACTCTTCACCATAAAATGAGCTCATTTTTTTTTAATAAAACGGGAACAAATTCACGCAATACACTAAGTTAATTGGCCAAATTATAAAACTGCACATTTTTCAATGTGCAATGAAAGAAACAATAATTATTTCATTATTAATGGTTCTCGAAAATGAATTAAATTATTTACAAAAAATATCATAAAGTAATAAACCTTATAGTACTCATTATCCAATTTGCATGATATGTCTTAGAGTAGTTATTTCATTTATCTTTCAAGGGCATAGCTACCGGGAAATAATAAGAATAGGTAAGTAAGTAAATAAGCTGTCATGTTTATATTATGAATGCATAAGCGCAGCGAGAAATTAAAGGGAAAATACATGAAATTATATGGAATAATTATTATCTTGATATTATTAAATATCTGGAAATAAAATAATTAAAAAAAAATAAAATAAAATAACAAAAAAATATAGTCCTGGAATTTACCATTTTGTGTAATTGTGTGTCTACATAGAGTAAAATAGAACTACGCGCCTATGTCCCATTTTGATGATCTAAGTATTTACGCTTCAAGGTAAACTTAATCCATATACATAGTTACTGCTTTTGCAGGTAAAAATTCTTACTCGATGCCATTGGATTGTTGCATATTATGCAACAATTGTTTATGCTTCGTTGTAGTTCTCTTTGCCTCTCAACTCAAGGCTGGAGGATTTTCCAGCAGCACAGTGGAAGTAGGTATTCGCAGACAGTGATTGTAAACAAACACCCTCCCACAAGCTCAAACCGGTCACTTCTTATACGGATTACCTGAAAAAACAAAAAAAAATCATTCATACTTACCTAGATATTGAAAATCAATGTTGATTATTATTT